>CM062813.1:300709935-303109935 GCA_031772625.1 Pinus tabuliformis | reverse complement strand
TTGAAGGAGGCTATCAATGTTCATCCTCCATTCCCACAAGTGATGCAATAAATAAACAATATGAGACCAATGTAAAGGCAGTCAATGCTCTCTTAGGAAGCTTGGAAGAATCAAAATTTGTGAAGGTTATGCAGCTGAATACCACAAAAGCTATATGGGACAATATTATCCAGAGCTATGAAGGTGACACTAAGGTAAAGAGCTCTAAACTTCAAACATTTAGAATTCAATATGAGACTCCCGGAATGCATAATGATGAAAGTATTACAAGATTTTTTCTTAGTGTAGATGAGATTGTTAACTCAATGAGAAATCTTGGTGATGAAGTAAAAGGTTCAATTTTTATTGAGAAAATTCTAAGATATCCAACCCCAAAGTTCGATTCCAATGTCTCTGTCATTGAAGAAAGGCAGGATTTGAAGAACCTCACTATTGAACAACTCGACGAGATATTAACAACTTATGAAATGAGAAAAGGGGGTCCATCAGATATCAGTGAAGCAATATTCAAAGCTACATACAAAGGAAAGGAAAAGGAAGATATTAAGGAAACAGGTTACATTTCCGACAAAGAAGAAGCGAATTTTGTAAAGAAACTTCAAGTAGGAACTAGCAAGTTTAAAGGTAAGCTTCCTTTCAAATGCTCTGCCTATGGAAGGGTTAGTTACTACACTGCTAAATGTCCTTATAAATAAAATCATGAGATAGGGAAGAACTCTTCAAAAGGGAATGTTTAAATAAGGTCTGATAACAATAAAAGTTTCTATACTCACAAGGATAGTGAATATTCTTCCAATAATGAGGATGTTGAATATGATCATGATTGTCAATTGCTTATGGAATTTGAAGAAAAATGTGTAGATGAAATGATGATGTTTTTATGTATGCTCTAAAAGAAAATGACATCTAGAAAGAAAATAAATTAGTTGAAGAAGTTTTAAAGAAACAAGTTATAGAAAATGAAAGACAGTGAAATTCTAGAACTTGAAATAGTGGGTCTAAGAAAGGAACTTGAGAAAACAAGGGCTCTAAATCTTAGATTTGGTAAAGGATCTGAGACTTTAAATGAAATCATCAAAGTGCAACACTCTCCTCTAATTAAGACAGGTCTTGGATACAATTCAAATGGTGAATCATCCAAAACTATAAAATCTTCTAGAACAAGGACATGAAGCTATCTCAATGCAGTAAAAGGAAGCAATCATCAGAATTATAGCTCTCAGCAAAAGAATGAAGGATCAAATATATCTTAAGCAAAACAACCTTACCATAATCAAAGGGGAATCTTCTCAAGAAGGTATTATACTCCCAGGTACTCCTATTTCAATGGTCAATGCTTCACTTGTCATAATTTTGGGCACAAAGTTGTCTAGTGTGTCCCTTATAAAACTATTATAACTAGAGAAGCAAGAAAACGAAAGAATGAGATCGGAGCAAAGAAATCTTCTTATAATGATTTATCACTTCTTCAGGATGAAATTTAATGTTCTCTATTCAATAACATTGGTCATAAAGAAATTGAATACAGAAGAAGAATGAGAGCATCTTACCAGCATGAACAGAAGAAAATAACATCCAAGATATGGAAAAAGAAATCTATAGACTCTGAAAATTGTGGCCTAATTTTTATGCAAGAGATCAAGAAAATTTGTGGTACGTTGACAACGGATGTTCGAAGCATATGACATGTGACAAAGATAAGTTTATATCTTTCAATGAAATAAAGATATAAAATAATTTAACTTTTGGTAATAACTCACCTGTTGCTATCAAAGGGAAAGGAACCATGTTGTTAAAGAAAAAGGTCAAGGCTGGAAATGTTTTATTTTTTGATGGATTTAGACATAACTTGTTGAGTGTTAGTCAAATGTGTAACCAAGGGCATGAAGTTGTTTTCAAATCAAAGAGCCGTGTGGTAATAAATATAGATACAAGATCGTAATAAAGGGAACAAGAACTCTAGGCAATGTCTATGCCCTAGAAGGTGGCCAAGAACATTATTACTTAAGAAAATATAAAGAAAGATGGCTTTGGCACAAAAGGTTGAGACATGCTTAAAGTTTCTCAATTATATAAATCAAGCAGAATGGGAGCAGTTTGTGACTTGCCCAACATCTCTCCACCCGAAATAGCATTTGCAAATCATGCCAATTTGGTAAGAAAACCAGAGTTTAGTTTAATGCTATATAAGGTACCTCAAGTAAGTCACTTGAACTTATTCATAGAGAATAGGTATCAGTTCAACAACTTGACAACTTGTTCTACCTTACAGTGACAAGACTAGACAATATGCATGCAGTTGGAATTATTGGACGATTTCAATCCAATCCTAAGGAAACTTATCTCCAAGCAATTAAGATTATATTCATTTATCTACGAGGAAATCAAGATTTTGGTCTATGGTGTCCCAAACAATGCAGACTTTGCACTTCATGCTTATACAAACGCAGATTGGGAAAGTAATATTGATGATTGCAAGAGTACTAGTGGAGGAGCATTTTATTTGGGACCCCGCTTGGTGTCATAGTTCAACAAGAAACAAAGCTCCATTTCTTTATCTACTACTGAGGCAGAATATGTTGTTGTTGCATCTTTTTGTACTCAACTTCTATGGATGATCCAAACATTGCAAGACATTCAAATCACTTGTCATCAACCGATACCTATTCTCTATGACAATACCAGTGCCATAAGCACCTCTAAAAATCCTATCGTGCACTAAAAAACCAAGCACATTCCAATCAAATATCATTTTTTGAGAGCACAAGTGCTTGAAAAATAGGTCAAATTGGAGTATGTTCCTTCAAAGGAACAAGTTGCCACATGATTCCTTTGAATATCTTAGAAAAAGATTAGGAATGATTCCTGCTTCATCACTCAGCTAGTTATTATGACAGGTATTTCATGTTCAGGTTCAACTGAGGCTGCAAATTACTACAATTTAATTTTTATACGCGGATGATGTGAAGGAGAGTCGCATATGTACATGGTTTCTGAGTTAGACATACGCCTATACATCTCAATGATTGGTAAAATTGACACAGATTCAGGGGGAGCCTCCTATATGCATTCATCATTATGGTCTTTTGTTGCTGACATTGGTCGGTTGTAGTCTATTTGTCTAGGGAGAGCAACTATTATAACTCTAAAGCTCCTTGTTGGCATTATGGTTCCATAAGCATGTCTTGTTGCATATATTTTCTCATGTCTGGATACTTCTACTATTATTGTTGGAAATTTACATGTTGATGTTATATTGTTGCTATCAAATATTCATGTTGCAGGTTCCTATATGATATTGCACCCTCATTTTTGAGGTCCTGGTTATTGGTTATATATGTCATATTTGTCCCTTGATGTAAAGGTCATGTGAAGACCCATGATATAATCATTGTAATATTCAGTCATGTATGGGCTATTGGGATCAAATCATGCTTTGTATGTAATCCCATTATTTTTGGAAATTGATGTAATGATGAGTAAAAAATGTAAACCCAAATGATTGGGTATCTGATGTAATAATGAGTCATTGGTGTTAGGAAATTTCATTTCTTTGAGTCCATTGGATATCTTCAGTGCATGCTTAGGGCGAGCATGGTCAGTATGCAGTTTCTACAAAGGGGTTCTTCATTCAGCATTGGCAAGCCCTTTGCCCTTGATGTTAGAGGGGAGAGAAGCTTTGTGTTTGGAGAAGAATGCTTGGTAAGAAGCCTTGGTATTCGCAGGTGTGTTAGCAGATTCTCAAATGTTGGCCACACACCAAAGTGGTTGCCATCAAGTACAAAGGGGGAGATTGTTGGCATTATGACTAATGCATTGTCCTTGATGAAAACCTACTTTATAAAAATGTCAACATTACGATAACAAGATCATTATGCAGGATGGAACATATGCTACATAAGTGATGAACAAAGAAATAACAGATCAAATATAGATGGATGTTGAATATAAAGTTTGGGAAAGTATACGTGGATCCTATGCAAAAAGGTCACATACATATGCGATTATTGTGAAGAAAAGTCGTGTACATAATCTGCACCATGGTAGCTTGAATACCAGGGGTTTTTACCATGGTATTGACCCATAGTATTGAGTACAACAACGATTAATTGATCCCATCAAAGAATACCAACAACATTACTAAGGGATTGGCCTAAGGTATTGGCTAAGGATAAAGCTATATAAGGAGATGGAGATCAAAGTGTTATGTGTGCAAGTATTGTGTTGTCTATGAATGATTTGATCTGAAACAGGTGTGCACCAGGGAGCAAGGAGAAGACTCAGATTTGAAAATCTGAAAATATGTTGACATGTATGCTTAATTGATTTACTTGCTGCAAATGTCTAATATTGATGAAACTGTGATGCTATGATCTAAACAATTTATTCAGAAGTCTGTAGCATTGACAGTCAAGGTTGCAGAAAGTGAAATTGTGTTTGTAGCGAACATTTTCATATCTATACAGATGTATTTTTAGGCATAGTCACGTACATACGTAGATCCACCTATGAAGGGTTGCATATATATTCTACGATGTTTTTTTTGTATGTGTAGATCTGTTTGTGAGTGTTGTGTATGGTAAGAACGTACATATGTTGATGTTCCTTATAGAGATCATGTACATAAACCTGGGTTTGATATGTTGATAGATGTTTAGATATCTAATTATTGATTTTTACAGTTGATGTTATCTGGTTTACTTGCTCCAATTCGTTGATGATGTCTTTATCATGATTGAGGGGACTTGGTTAATTTTTTCAAGTTTAATGGCACATAAGTACGACTGAGTATATGATTTGTAATTGGTTCAAAAATCTATGATTGATTCTATGATGTGTAGCTGGTGAAATGGTCCATAATAGTTTAGTGATTAATGATTTAAGTGTTCAGTATTCTTAGATCTGTACGCATATATTATACAGAGAAAGAGTGTATAGACATGAGTTTTATTCAGCACAATCGCACACATAATTTGATATTTATTGTTTTCAATTTGGTTCTGCATTCAGTGACTTGATAATTCAAAATTTCAATTTATTTTAAGTGTGACAATATCTCAGGTTTAGTGCTTTAGTTTATTGATATGGGTCCAGTTTGAAAATTTGATGAAATGTGGCCTTGATGATTATTTGATAGGTGGATCTATTTTGAAACATTCTGAAAATTGGCCAACAAGGAGCTAAGGGTAGCAGCCTTCAAAAAGGGGGTAGGATCTCCCTTCCAGTAGGAGACAATAAACAAGTTCAAGGGGTTATAGCTCCCTTCCAATAGGAGTTGGAAAACGAGAGAAGGTTATAGCCTTCTACAAGCGCAAGCCTGCATACTAGTTAGAGTCTGTGTCAGTGTAAGATTGTAAAAACTTATCCTTTATCATAAAAGAAGACAAACAACAACAACATTGGTTTTCTCCCACATTGGGTTTCCACCTAAAATCCTGGTGTTCATGTGTGTTGATATGTTTTTTGTGTCTTGATGATCTATCTTCTCTTTATTGTTGCTTAATGAATGAATAATGAAGTAATGATGCACTGGTTGAAGATGAGCAGTTAATGAAATTAATGATAAATTAGTTACTTGGATGTATATGGGTTGCTTTGATCATAGTCATGTACATATGCTTGTTTCCTTTATGGAAATAGCGTACATAAATCTGAATAAATTGAAAAATTGAAGTGTAAAATACTGATTCACCCCCCACTCCTCCCTCTCATTATTTTCCTAACAATGCGATACAAAAAAAATATCTCTATGAAATCAGTTTGGCTCGGAGTTGCTCTATGGCCTTGTAAAAAGGCTAATCTCGCTATCCAATATTATTTTGAAGTTTGGCTTCTATTTGTGGCCTTTGATTGAAACAATTAAGATATATGTGGCCTCATCTCATGGTTCAACCTTTTGTTGGAGCACATTGTCTCAGATTTCTAAGTTTGATCCATACTACCTACAGTCATTAAAATGAATACCTATGTAACTTATGCTTGCGGTCCATTAATTTAAAGGATCAACAAGGCTAAAACATTTCCAGCAAAACCATGATTGAAGTAACATGTATGCAGTGGAATTAAGGGTATTATATATTACTGTCCTAAATGCTTACAGACCAAATTGAGCCGACCTATTTGGATGATCAATGTAATACAAGCATCATTCTGGGCATATATTATTGATAGTGATTGTGTTTGAAGATTGGTATCCTGAGGAAAAAAACCTTATATTCAACAGTAAATTGTTGGGAATCACAATTGTCGTTAGACCAAAACCTATAGGTATTAGTCAACGATCGCATTGTCAGAGATAAAGATCCACGAGAGGCGGTTAGTCCATGTCACGAAACACATGGGGAGCATTGGTTTATCCAATGTCCAACAATCTCCCCCCTAACATGAGTCAAGTGTGTATCGAACTCGTGACCTACGCTCTGATACCACTTGTTGGGAACCACGATTTCCATGAGACCAAAACCCGCAAGTATTAGTCAACGATCACATCGCCAGAGATAAGGATCCATGAGAGGCAGTTAGTCCATGTCATGAAACACATAGGGAGCGTTGGTATATCCAATGTCCAACATAAACACCCTGATGCATTGGAACAAGCAAATTAGGAGTAAGGGTTGTCCATCATTATTTATCAAGACAAGGCAGTATGTTCTCATAATTGACCGGTTCTGAAATTACAATGCATTTTGAAAAGGTTTGGCTTGAATGTGTTAATCTAGGTTGTCATTGATGTCAATATGGGGTTGGGATGGAAAATATTCTTGAAAATGCCCGAAGATGACTACATCTCTTGTGCCCTACCTCCAATGATCTTCATGAAGACAAACCTCCAATAATGTTGAAGGAGACAAGGTGATGAAGAAGGAAATCAAGGACATGATGGTGTCCCTACATTGAAGAAGGCAAGCATGATGGTGTCCCTATATTGAAGAAGGAAAGCATGATGATGACCCTTCATTGAAGAAGGCAAGGACATAATAATGATGACCCTATGAGACAAGGACATGACAAGGACACAATTACTAACGAAGGAATCACCATGAAGAAACCCTACACTTTATTTCTGCACTCCTAAAGGACTAGCCACATTAAAAATTATTTTTCACCATCTTAGACGTAGATGTCTTCCATGAGACCTACACCATCTTAAAGAGAATAATTTTACCTTTCCAACGAGCTATTATTGAGCTCGAAACTCCAAGCGGTTTGGTAGAAATGAATTTTTGAAGTTAATTTATTAATTTTGGTCCTTGAGCTGACCTGTGTTAGGCCTGTCATGTCGATCTCCCTCCATAAGACACATCCATTCATCTTAAATGCCAAACCAATACTATTATGAGTTTGGACACCTCATTTTAGCATCATCCATTTTCAATGATAATTTCAGAGAGGGAGCACAAAATTAAAAGGAGGTCGAGGAGTGCATTATAAAATATTGTTTGGGCATACCTCTGTGATTGGGTCTATTTTTAAGGGAAAGTTTACCCCTGTAAGAAGGCCCCATTAGTATAGGAGGACAACTGTTTTATTAAGGACATTTTTCTCCTCTTGTAATCCAATTTTTTTAGCAAGGAAAGAAACCATAGTTCTGAGCAGAAACAAGGAAATTTTTTGTGTGTTTTAGGAGAGGGTTATCTCCTGCATATTAGTCGTAGTCCAGGAAGAGAAGGAAAGTAGGTCGCAAGCCTTACCCTGTCCCAAAACAGAGATGCGTTTAGGTGGTGTTGGGGTTGGTTATTAGCCCTGACTATACCTCATATTAGTGTAGACTGTGGGTCAGACTGTGCCTCCTTTACAGTGCTTGGACTATCCCTTATTACAGTATTTCTGTAGCTTGGGTTGTATGGGACAATTCCTCAGACTATGGTAACTCAAACAATTTTGTGGAGTTTTGGAGGGTCGGATCACCCACTGTAATAACTTAGTTATGCAGTCTATACAGCTGCCTGTGGAAGACCAAAGTCACAGTCTTGTGATAGTCATCTAAACTTCGGTCTAGAGACTTGTTTAGGAGCTCAGTTGATCTACACTTCACCTATAGCTTAACTCTATGAAGGGCTAAGAATAGAAGAGACTAAGACTTGTGGAAAAGATGCAAGTTTAAGAGCAGTCAAATTAGGTTGTAGCCTGGTAATATATATCTCGAACAAGTGTGGAAGCTACCTAGTGTAGTAAGCTCAGACAACCACCTTTGAGATAACTCTGATCTGTGGAGTTATAATTGCTCAGTTTATTGACCTGTGATCCAAAGTACAACAACCTGTGGAAGTATTTCTCAAAGGAAAGTGTGGTCAATCACCATTATATAACAATGATACATGTGATAAATAAAAAGAATCTACCTCCAAGATTGGAAGTACATATTTGACATTGGTTTGTAAGAGCTTGTTTTTGGAAACATCTCTTGACAGTCTTTTGTATATATTGAAGTGGATTTGGAGTTGCTTTGAGAATACTCTTGAAGACAACCTTGGAGTGGTCTCATTCAAAATCCTTTTGTATTGACTTAAGGATTTGTGGAGCAATATTTGGAGCATCATTGAAGTAATACCTTTGTTGAGAAACAAGTCTCTAGATAGCAAATAGTTAACATACCTTGGAGTAGTGAAGAATTTGGACAATAAAGTGTTAAGAGCCTTGGGCAGTGAAATTTGGAACTCTTGGAGAGTTCTTGGGGTAGCATATTAAAGACACTTTGAAGAATTCTTGAAGACATTTGGAAGACTTGTAGAAGTTGTTCCTAAAGGCACCCTTAGAGATGATGATACATTGAATTCGTCATGAGGTGACCTTGAAGAAGTTTTGTTTGGGTAACATGAAGAGAAATGGTGACACTTTCATGTGAAGAACAAGGTTGTCATTGATGACGTGACGTGAAGACTACAATAAAGTTGAAGATTGACAGGGCTCAATGAAGAATACCTTGGGAGCTGTGAGCCATGAAGTACAACCAAACATACCATGACAAAGTGAAGCTATAAGGTTGGAGCCTTTGGGGTTGGTGCCTCAAAATTGAAAAGGTTGGTGCCTTGGAAAGTCCAAGTTGGTGCTTGGCAAATATAAGATTGGTGTCCTTGGAGTTGGTGCTTCTAAACTCGAGGTTGGTGCCTTGGATAAGATAGGGTTGGAGCCCTGAGGATCAGAGTCCTCAAAAAACTAGATCGAAGTTTGTACAAGAGAAGGGTTGGTACCCTATGGGTTGGAGCCTCTAAACGCAAATTTGGTGCTTTAAGAAGATAGGGTTGGTGCCCTAGAGGTCAGAGCCTCACAAAGGTCCAAGTTGGTGCTTGGCAACAGGTTGGAGCCTGGAAGATTGAAGATTGGTGTCTTCATCTAGGGTTGGATCCCTATATACATTGTACTTTATTTATTGTGAAAAAGAAATTAATAAAATAATTTATTATTATTGTTCATTTTGTGTTCTAAATATAAGTGATTTAACTGGTAAAAGTAAAAATTGAAAAGGAATATTGATTCACCACCCCTCTCAGTGTTTCCAACAATTGGTATCAGATCCAACACCTTCACTCAAAGCCTAACAACTTGAAGGTTGATCATTAGAACACAAATGGCGAAGCCAAGGGAGAAAGTCTCCAATCCTCCTAAAGATGTGTCTCCCTCAACCACCGAAATTGAAATCAAACAATTTGTGAAGGCTCCATTGTTCAATGGAAAATTTGATATATGGGAGGCAAGAATGAGGAATTTCTTAAAGACTCAAGGCATTGAAGTCTAGAAATCGGTGATTGTTGATAGCATTATGGATGGAGAATCCAAGGAACATAATACAAGAGCAATGAAAGAAACTTTTAATGGGCCACCTGATTCTATGAAGGTCAATTTTGAAAAATGTTCGTCAGCAAAAGGCATATGGGATAAAATTCATGATCTTCACTCAAAAGGAGCATTGAGAATGATCTCTAGTCAAGAAAATGATGAAAAAAAGAAGGAAATCCAAACCCCATCAAGGAAGGTGAAGATAAGAGTGATAACAAAGGCTAAAGAAGAGCTAGAAGATGAAGAGAATGAAAAAGATTTTGAAGAAGATCTCCTCACTAAACTTATGGCTACCATGTGTTATGAAACTAGCTCACAAAAAGATAGAAAAGATAGATCAACGACTTAAAAATCAGTCTCTTCGAGGGGGAAACCTCCTTTACATTACACAAATGAACAATTCTTGGATGATACAAATGACAAGACATCCTTTCTATATATAGGAGTCTAAGGGGTCATAATACAATCAGAGCCAACATAACAGTAATAATGTAAGGGCACAAAAATAACAATAGTGGGCTTCTATCAAGCACAATAATAACAATGTGGGGACTACATGGGAACAACAATACAATAAGGGGGTTGCACTAATAACAATAAGGGGTTACACTAGTAGTATAGGGACACAACATACCCCTTTCCTTCAAAAAGTGTTGTCCTCAATGCTTGAGTAGTTCTAGATTCTTCTGTATAAAATTCTCATCCTCCCATGTGGAATCTTCAACAGGTAAGTTCTTCCACTTGATGAGATACTCTGAAATTGATCGATTTCGTAGATGTCGGGTTCTTGTTTCCATGACTTCTTTAGATTCCAATATGATTTTTCCTTCCTCATCAAGTTCCGACAATATTGTTTGAACTGGGAGTTTCCCACCTATAACCTTGTTTAAGCATGAAACATGGAAAACTGGGTGCACTCGGGAAGATGCAGGGAGTTCCAATTTGTATGCCATAGTACCAATATTTTGTAACACCTTGTATGTACAATAATACTTTGGCCATAATTTATCATCCTTCTTAGCTTGCTTGAGGGACATTTGTTTGTATGGTTGTAGTCGTAGAAATATCCAGTTACCTACATCAAAACTTCTTATGCTGCAATGTTGATTTGTTTGTTTCATTCTATTCTACGCCAAAGTGAGGTTATCCTTTAAGAGTTTGAGAACTTGTTGTTGATGTGATCCTCCATTGCTTGAACCTTAGAATTTTCTTTTGAAGATGATGTGTTGGATGGTGGATGATATCCATAAAGTGCCATAAATGGGACCATTTTTGCTGCAGTATGGAAGGAAGTGTTATACCACCATTCAGCCAGAGGAAACCACTTGACCCATTATGTTTGTTTATCAGATGCAAAGCAACGAAGATATCTTTCCAAACATTTGTTCACTATCACAATTTTCCCATCAGATTCAGGATGATAAGATGAGCTATGAGCTAACTGAGTACCCAAATATTCCACCTCTTGTACTCCAAAGAAACAATTGGAGCTTTTTGCATATAATTGTTTCTCCTCCAATAGTTTGAGCACCCTGTCAACATGTTGAACATGATTCTTCCAAGACTTGATGTAGATTAGTATATTATCAAAAAATACTAACACAAATTTTCTAAGGGTTTGAAAATGGAATTCATCAAACCTTGAAATGTAGAAGGTGCATTAGTAAGGCCAAAAGGCATGGCCAAATATTCATAATGACCCTCATGAGTTCTAAATGTTTTTTTTGGAATGAATTCAATCTTCATTCTGATTTGATGATATCTTGAATGAAGATCCAACTTGGTGAAGTAAATTGCTCCTTGTAATTCATCAGTGACAGGAATCAAAAATTTATCTTTAATAGTATGTTTGTTGAGCTCCCTATAATTCGAACACATGCGACATGATCTATCCTTCTTGTGTACCAATACCACTAGAGCAGAGAAAAAGCTTTCACTAGGTTTAATTATACCAACCTCTTGCATTTCTGCAACCATACATTCAATTTCACTCTTTTGGGCATATGGATCTCTGTAAACCCTGATTTTGGGGGAACACTTCTTGGAATTAAATGAATAGCATGATCAGGATCATGAATAGGTGGGAGGCCTTTGGGAGTCTCAAATACCTTGGAATGATTGTCTAGAACTTTTTGGAGCTTTGGAGAAATAAATGATTTCGATGTGGGTACCTCTAGTGAACATAATTATGCCATTTCACCCTATTATTCTTTCTTTAGAAGCTTTGTCATCCTATTAGAGCTGATTATCTTTCCCGGTCTCCCTGTGATACCCCTTAATTCAACCTCCTTTCCTTCCCAAAAAAAATTCAAGAAAAGTTCTTGAAAATTAAAAGCTATCATACCCGAAGATTGTAGCCATTGAACTCCTAGTACAACATCCAGACCCCCCATTGGAATGGCAAGCATTGAACTATTCAAGACATATTTTCCCATGGATAGCTTGATATTACGACACTTTCTAGAGAAATTTATGGTTCCTCCATTTGCAACCATTACTTGACACTCTGGTGCTGGATATAGGAAGCAATTCAATTCCTTGGCTCTCTTACAATGAATAAAATTATGTATTACCTAAATCAATCAACACTATTACCTTTTTCTTCTTGATATGCCCTTCTATCTTGAGAGTTTGAGGAGTGGTAATTCATGTCAATGCATTACAAGATATGGTCAGATCCATTTCTTCTTTCTTTGGGATTGGTTCCTGGTGTATATCCTCTTATTTTGACATTTCTTGTTCCTTTTCTTGCTCCTCTTCCCCATCTATGTAAATTAGTTTCTTCTCAACACACTTATGACCTTTAGTGTATTTTCTATCACAATTGTAACAAAGCCATTTTTCTCTTTTTTCTTCCAATTGTTGTGGCATCAACCTTGTAGGTGGTAAAAGGCTAGGAGAAACAACACTTCCATCTT
Source organism: Pinus tabuliformis (assembly GCA_031772625.1). NCBI lineage: Eukaryota > Viridiplantae > Streptophyta > Pinopsida > Pinales > Pinaceae > Pinus > Pinus tabuliformis. The sequence goes on along the minus strand of CM062813.1, from coordinate 303,097,240 downwards.
TATAGTTGAGTGGTAGGCTTCCTTGTTGCCATAATTTTGTTTTCAATTTTTCTTGCCAACTTGTATGCCTTCTCCAATGAATCAAGTTCCCAAAGTCGAACCTCATGTTGAATGTTATCCTTTAAAGTCCCTATGAAGACATCAATCCTCTGCTTTTCTGGAATATCATTTAACCTTATATTCAATTTTTGGGAGTTCTCAATGTGCTCTTCCACTGAACCCTTTTGTTTGAGATTTATCAATTGGATAAAGAAGATGCTTCTCTGTGTATCCTCATAATGTGCTATCATTTCCTTCATGAAAATTGACCAGGTGACAAGTGGTTTACGAGAAAAAATCCCTTTATACCATAAAAATTGATTCGGTTCTAAATATAAAGATGCAATATGTACCTTTTATAACAGTTGCACATTATGTAGACCAAAATATTTCTCCATCTGTAATATCCATGTTATGGGATCCTTTCCATCAAACTTCCTCATATCAACCTTTGGAATATGGTGGGTCTTTTCGTCATTAGGATGCTTTTCTTGTAGCAGCTTTGTCTCACCTTCCTTCAAACCTTCCATGTCTTTCTTCAAATATTCCATGCCTTTCTTCAAATCTTCTTCCCTACCATCGATATTAGCTTCCATCGCACATAAAAAACTATTTATCTTAGCTTCGATCGCATTCTTCAAATCCTCCATCCAGTTTTTCTTACTAGGTGTTTCTATTTTCTTGATTCGAGTCATTTTTTTGTTGTTTTTAGCAGCTCGATATTAAATCTATTGTATCTCTGAAATTTCATATCTCCAAGGTCTGAAATTGCGATGTGCAGCAGCCCTATGCATCCTCTTTCCAATGCCACCAGTCTGATCAAAATTGGATTCTCCAAGAAAGAGTTATGCCCAATCTCGCAAGATGTCCTGATTATATACTTTTTCAGTAGAGAAAACTTGTACGAAGTGCCACATGTTATTGTTTCGACCTTAGGACATAAAAGTAATATACAAAAAAGTACAAATTGTCCTCTTTCTGTAACTTCTTAAGAAATTTCAATCTGATGCTCAGAGAGAAAGTTATGACGATTTTATCAAGGTCACCTGTTTGGGATGTAATTCAAGAGCTTGCATAAACCCTAAATGCCTTAGATTGTATCTCTGAAAATATAGTGAAACAAGATTTGAAATTCGGGCTTGAGCTTCACTAAGATTTCGGCTCAAATGAGTTTTAGTTTCAGAGTCTGAATCTTTGTAAAAAAAAATTATAGCGAAAATTCCACGATGACCTGTTTGATATGGAATTCTGGAGCTTGCAAAAACCCTAACTTCCTCAGATCATATTTCCAAAAATATAGCGAGACAAGATCAGAAATTCAGGCCTGAGGTTCAGAAATATTTAAGCTCAAATGGGTTTTTTTTAGCTTCTGAAACGCCATAGAGAATAAGTTAAAGCGAAAATGTCATGATGACCTGTTTGGAGCAGCGAAACCCTAGAATCCAAAGCTCTAATACAAAATGTTTTGAAACTAGCTTACAAAAACATAGAGAAGATAGTTCAACGACTTCAAAATTGGCCTCTTCGAGGGGGCAACCTCCTTTACATTACACAAATGAACAATTCTTGGATGATACAAATGACAAGACCTCATTTCTATATATAGCAATCTAAGGGGCATAATATAATCAGAGCCAACATAACAATCATAATATAAGAGCACAACAATAACAATAGTGGGCTTCTATGGGGCACAATAATAACAATGTGGGGACTACATGGACACAACAATATAATAAGGAAGTTTCACTAATAACAATAAGGGGTTACACTAGTAGTATAGGGGCCTAACACCATGGTTTATATTAATAATTTGAAAAAGGAAAATCATGAACTTAAGAAGAAAGCGCAGGTTGGTGACCAGGACAAGACAAGGAAGGAAGTTGACCCTGTCAAGCTTCAGGTACAAGAAAGAGATGAGGAGATTGCCAAGATTAAGGAATAATTTCATCAAAAAAAGAGAAAGCATCATGAAGAAGTCATATCCAGGACAAATCAATTGGATAAGGAAAAGAAACAGGAAGATACTTTGTCAAGCCACCTTGAACAAAGGCACAAAAGCTTGAACAAACTTGAAGCAGAGATTGGTCAATACAAGGAAGATGTCTCCTCCCTTAGATCTCAACTAGAAGAAGCAAGGAAACAAGCACAAGGAGTTGAGAAGGTGGTGGAAGCTTTGAGATTCATAGAAGGACAAGTTGATGAAGCAGAAAAGGAGAGAAACACCATGATATGCCAACTAAAAGAAAAGGATGATGCCATCACCAAGTTAAAATCAGAAATCACTTCACATAAGGCCCAATCATGTGAAACAACCAAGATGAAGGAAGAAATGGAGATCATTCTATCAAAGAAGGATGAAGAATGCAAGAAAATGAAGGAAGAAATTGTCTTTCTTAAAAAGGAAGTTGAATTTCTGAATAAAAACTTGAAACGTTCTCAAACCCTAGATGACATCCTAAGCCATCAAAGGTCTCCCCTTGATAAATCAAGTCTTGGTTATGTAGGTGAACCCTCAAGCAAGAATGATGCAAACCCTAATGCTTCAAACAATAAGGATGTGGAGAAACATGGAATAAATATTGATGCTCTCAGTTCCAGCAAAGGCAAGGAGAAGAATCAAGACAACAATGAAAGAAATCCTACTCCAAGAAGAAATGCAGATGGTGTCAAGGATGCAAGAAGCAATGGTTATCATCAAAGGATCCCAAGGCAAAAAGACTTCAAAAGTACATCAAGGAAACCTTCTTCTCCCAGGTACCAAAGTATATTTCTTGGTTATTTCTATTCTTGTACAAACTTTGAGTACATGGCAAAAGATTGTAGAGCATGTCACAAAGATAAATATAATGGTCCCTGTCAATCTCCGAGAAGCAATTTTGCAAGAAGAAGTCATGAATTCTTATTCATGAACAACATAGAGTGCTTCAAGTGTCATAACATTGGACATATGTCACATGATTGTAACTTGACTTGGGTCCCTACACACGGAAGAACCATGCCAAAGAAGAAAGTTATACAAGTATGGAGAAGGAAGCAAATTGAATCCAAAAGTTCCTTGACACTCTAGCAAACAACAAATGTTGTTGACTTGATGAAGTCATCCTTGATATTCCAAGTATTTGATGGGGAGACTCTGCCAAAAGGAAGACCATGCATACAATTAGGGGGAGCTTATGATGATTAAGAATTCTTGCAGAAGCCATTCGTGAATGGGCCTTATGAAATCCTTGATGAGCTATATTGAGAATCATTCTTTGATAGATAATTTCTCAGGAGAAACTCCATTGAAGAACATGATTTCTTACTCATCCAATGGACTATTGTTGAAGGTTTCTTCCACTTGATCACAAGCCATAAATATTTCTTGTCTAAAAAAGCTAGAGGAGTTTATGCATGCAGGGGGAGTTGGTTCATCACATGAAGAAATGTAAACACATCTATCATGGACCACATCGCCAAAAGGAAGAGCACCATGACAGGGGGAGTAACATACCTATGAACTACAATTGACAAAGAAAAGAAGTAGCTTGACAGGGGGAGTACTTGGGCACCTCGTTTTCCATTGATGTCAACGGGGGAGAGAATGGTGGAAGGGCAAGAATATTTCCATCAATGACAAAGGGGGAGATTGTTAATCTAGGTTGTCATTGATGTCAATATCACAGTGGCTGGGATGGAAAATATTCTCGAAAATGTCAGAAGATGACTACAGCTCTTATGTCTTACCTCCAATGATCTTCATGAAGACAAACCTCCAATAATCTTGAAGGAGAAAAGGTCATGAAGAAGGAAATCAAGGATGTGATGGTGTCCCTACATCAAAGAAGGCAAGCATGATGGTGTCCCTACATTAAAGAAGGCAAGCATGATGGTGTCCCTATATTGAAGAAGGCAAGCATGATGATGACCCTTCATTGAAGAAGGCAAGGACATAATAATGATGACCCTATGAGACAAGGACATGACAAGGACACAATTACTAACGAAGGAATCACTATGAAGAAACCCTACACTTTATTTCTGCACTCATAAAGGACTAGTCACATTAAAAATTATTTTTCACCATCTTAGACATAGATGTCTTCAATGAGACCTACACCATCTTATAGAGAATAATTTTACCTTTCCAACGAGCTATTACTTAGCTCGAAACTCCAAGCGGTTTGGGAGAAATGAATTTTTGAAGTTAATTTATTAATTCTGGTCCTTGAGCCGACCTGTGCTAGGCTTGTCATGTCGGTCTCCCTCCATAAGACACAGCTATTCATCTTAAATGCCAAACCAATACTAATATGAGTTTGGACACCTCATTTTAGCATCATCCATTTTCGATGATAATTTCAGAGAGGGAGCACAAAATTAAAAGGAGGTCGAGGAGCACATTATAAAACACTGTTGGGGCATACTTCTATGATTGGGTCTATTTTTAAGGGCAAGTTTACACCTATAAGAAGGCCCCATTAGTATAGGACGACAGTCGTTGTCTTAAGGATGTTTTTCTCCTCCTGTAATTCGATTTCTGAGCAAGGAAAGCAACCACAGTTCTGAGCAGAAAGAAGGAAGTTTTTTGTGTGGTTTAGGATAAGGTTATCTCCTACATATTAGCCCCAGTCCAGGCAGAGAAGGAAAGTAGGCCGCAGGCCTTACTTTATCCTAAAACAGAGCTGCATTTAGGTGGTGTTGGGGCTGGTTATTAGCCCAAAGATCAGCGAGCAAGACAGAGATACCTATCAGTCTCCTTAAGCCTTGACTATACCTCGTATTAGTGTAGATTGTGGCTCGGACTGTGCCTCCTTTACAGTGCTTGGACTATCCCTTATTATAGTATTTCTGTAGCTTGGGTTGTATGGGACAATGCCTCAAACTATGGTAACTCGAAAAAATTTGTGGAGTTTTGGAGGGTCAAATCACCCACTGTAATAACTCAGTTATGCACTCTAAACAACTGCCTGTGGTCTTGTGACAATCATCTAAACTTCAGGCTAGAGACTTGTTTAGGAGCTCAGTTGATCTACACTTCACCTGTAGCTTAACTTTATGAAGGGCTCATAATAGAAGAGACTTGGACTTGTGGAAAAAATACAAGTTTAAGAGCAGTCACATTAGCTTGCAGCTCGGTAATAGATATCTCGAACAAGTGTGGAAGCTACCTAGTGCAGTGAGCTCAGACAACCACCTTTGAGATAACTCTGATCTATGGAGTTATAATTGCTCAATTTATTAACCTGTGATCCGAAGTACAACAACCTGTGGAAGTAGTGCCTCCAAGATTTGAAGTACATATTTGACATTGGTTTGTAAGAGCTTGTTTTTGGAAACATCTCATGACAGTCTTTTGTATATATTGAAGTGGATTTGGAGCTGCTTCGAGAATACTCTTGAAGACAACCTTGGAGTGGTCTCATTCAAAAGCATTTTGCATTGACTTAAGGATTTGTGGAGCAGTGTTTGGAGCATCATTGAAGTAATACCTTGGTTAAGCTTGGAGCAATGAAGTATTTGGACAGTAAAGTGTTAAGAGCCTTGGGCAGTGAAATTTGGAACTCTTGGAGAGTTCTTGGGGCAACATATTAAAGACACTTTGAAGAATTCTTGAAGACATTTGGAAGATTTTTAGAAGTTGTTCCTGAAGGCACCCTTAGAGATGATGATACATTGAAGTTGTGACCTTGAAGATGTTTTGTTTGGGTGACATGAAGATAAGTGGTGTCACCTTCATGTGAAGAATAAGTTTGTCATTGTTGACGTGATGTGAAGACTACATTGAAGCTAAATATTGACAGGGCTCAATGAAGAAGACCTTGGGAGCTGTGAAATACAACCAAACATACCTTGACAAAGTGAAGCTATAGGGTTGGAGCCCTTGGGGTTGGTTCCCCAGAATTGACAAGGTTCGTGCCTTGGAAAGTCGAAGTTGGCGCTTGGCAAATATAAGATTGGTGACCTTGGAGTTGGTCCTCCTAAACTCAAGGTTGGTGCCTTGGATAAGATAGGGTTAGAGCCCCAGAGGATCAGATTCCTCAAGAAACCAGATCGGAGTATGTATTAGAGAAGGGTTGGTGCCCTAGGGGTTGGAGCCTCTAAACGCAAGGTCGGTGCCTCGAGAAAATAGGATCGGTGCCCTAGAGGTCAAAGCCTCACAAAAGTCCAAGTTGGTGCTTAGGTTAGAGCCTGGAAGATTGAAGATAGGGTTGGAGCCCTATATACATTGTACTTGATTTATTGTGAAAAAGAAATTAATAAAAGCATTTATTCTTATTGTTCATTGTGTGTTCTAAATATAAGTGATATAACTGGTAAAAGTAACAATTGAAAAGGAATATTGATTCACCCCCCTCAGTGTTTCCAACAGAATGTAGTTTGGAATGATCTGAAAAGCTCATGATTGATGGCAGAGCATTTAAGTTAACAATATTATTGAAGGGGTTATGTAGTTATATAACGTTAGGGTTTGTGGTCGAATATGTGTGGTTGCAACAAAGGGTGCTAATACAATTGTTGGTCATAGAATGGTGAATGTGTACTAAGGTAGAGAACATTTCTGTGACAAATAAATCTAGCAAGGGGTTCAGAGGGATATCTTCAACAATACTACATGTTGTAAGTGCCCTTTTGTAGAATAGTGTCTTTGATATGTGAGTATGACTATGGTCTATATCCTTGATAAAACAATAACCTTTGGAGCATGATAATGAAACATTGATGTGTAGTAGTGTTTTTGTGCTCATGCCTCTATGGCAGAAGTGACATTTATAGTGGAGAGTAGTGGTAGTTGTTACAGTGTGACAACAATGATGATAGGTTGTGATCTATATCCTTGTTGACGACAACAATGACCCTTGGTATGCAAATGACCATGTTAACCGTGACTTGGATTATAGTGATTCATGTAAGACAATGGCCTAGTTTACAGTGAGACATTGATAGTTATGAAAATTACCTTAGCATGGAAGTGACACTATGGCAGTGTTTCCATGACAGTGATCTTCTATGGTGACAATTATCTTATATGTGATAATGATCTTTTACGATACATGGCAACGGTAATCTTTGCTTGTGATTCATGACAACAAGTGACATTGCTTCTGATACCTTGATGGCAATGAAGTTGATGACAACATTCTTTTGATGGGAATAATCTCGGATGGCAGTAACCCTTGATACAACAATGAATGGATGTTATAGTGATGGTAATGTGTATAACAACATTGTGTGATTTGATCTTTTGAGTAGAGCAACAAACTTCCTAGCAGTGTTTTAAAAACAGGCCGGTTTGAACCGATAACTGGTCAAACCGGCGGGTTCACTAGCCCACCGCGTCAAACCAGCAAGAAAAACCTGGTTTGACCCTGCCCTTCGCCAAAAAATTAGAAAAATCGGTCCTAACCATTCGGTTTAGGATGGAACCAGCGAATTCCATCATAAACTGCTCGATTTATTGCCAGGGCAACCATAAACTCGACATGATGCATTTTTTTGAGTTTTGAAGCTGTTTTGAGGGAAATTTGGGGTTGTTTTCCTCTAAATATAGTCCCTCCAAGAAAAACATGCCTACCCTCTCAGTTTCTTGACACATCTCAACCCTAGCAATGTTGGCAATTAATGGTAATGTTTAAAATTTATGTAAAAGTGACATTTCCTTTAATTTTCATTTTCATCCTTTTACTTAAATTTTTAAAATTACCATGAAATGAATCGGGATGTTTGAGAGTGGTTTCAACCTCATTGGATTTCATATGGAGAAACTAGAATTTTAGATTTCATTCAAAATTCAACGGATTTAATGGTTTTCAGGATTTCATAGTTTGAGGGTTTACAATGTTTCCATTTGATTCTATCATGCGTGAGGGTATGAGATTGACATTTGATCAAGAGCATGAAGCCCTTTAAGAACCTTGATGTTGGTGGCATTAATTGTTGAAATTTGTTGATGTTGGTGGTATTGATTGTTGAACTCCTCTACCATGTCCTTAACAAGAATGCACTCTTCACTCAAAGGAAAACCACTGGTTAGGCATGCTAATCCTTTTCTACCACATTATAAGGTTGAGGAGATGAACCCTTCACTCAAACCAAAATCATTGCTTAGGCATGTTAAGCCTTTTCAATTTATATCATGTTATAAGGTTGAGCAATCCAAGTCTAAAGACTTGAGCTAGATGATGTTTATGTATTTCAAGTAGCGTTGAATCAATGATGAGTTTCATGAGTGACCATGTTGATTAGTGATTTGCAGTTTTGATGTTTATTTTTGCTACCACTACTAAAGTTGTAGAGGAGTTTTAGGAGCCCTCAAACTTTGAGCCATATTGTTTATGTAGCTCATGTTGATGATGAGGAGTGATCATGTTGTTGATCATTGATATGTAGATTTGTAGTAGGTCAGTGACCTCATAGCTTAGAGCAATGTTTTCGAACTCTAGTCTTAATTCTTGTTGCGGATTTGTATTGCACTCGATGCCATTTTGCTATATTCACCTTTACATGGTATATAGATGAGCAAACCTTGCATATTTTGTTTCTATTGGCTTGGAATCATGGTTTTAAATCTTAAAAATAGTTTTTTCATTAAAAATTAATTATTTAATGTATTTTTAAAAAATCGGTTCATTTAGACCTTACTAGTCCCGGTTCGAAACCCAGTTCAATAGGTGGATTGGTTCTGGTTTTTAAAACATTGCTTCCTAGACAACTTCATAATGACATTAACCCAGTGACAAAAATTGTGATGCTCATGGCAGGTGCAAAGCAGTGAGGCTAAATGACTGAGTATCGTAGTGCAGTAGTGGCGGGAGCAAGAAATATTGAGCAAAAGTGCAGCAACAATACCAACAACGAAGGAAATGGGAGTAATAGTGGATGGTAGCAACAACAATAGCAAAGAGAGTGGACAATAGTGACAATGAGTGGCAACGGTGACAACAATAGTAACAGAGGCAACAATGGACAATGGTAGTGCAATAGTAGCAGAAGAAGTGGCAGTGGACTGCAACAACTGAGGTTGTAGCTTGATTGTAGTTGGGCCATTATCCCTGGTACGGGAACCCAAACTTTTCAGGGAGCATTTTCTTCCTTCTAGCTTGCTGGTAAAACCCCTCAGGGAGTCTTGTACTTCCTTCCAATTCAATTGGTAAATTTGTATGTACATCATACATAACAAAGTACTTGTTGAGACAACATATCATGTGTACTGAAATCTTGATGTGATGTTGTTGCTTGTCTTTGTTTGTTGCTATAAATGTTTAAAAGAACTAACCAATTGTGTTTGTTTGTTGCTCTGATTCACCCCCCTCAATATTCCAACAGTGAACCGGTGAACTCGCTCCCTCTAAATCATAGAACTTGCGCCTGAAGATGAAAAGTGACTGGCCTTCAATCAAAGGCCAATGTTGATACCATGTTAGATTTCCTTAAAACCCATCAATTGATTTGTAAATTTCTAAGTATGCAACCAGAAATATAAATCCTTCTTGTTCTGGAAACTTAAATCACAAATACATTGACTTTTATAACTATGGCATGCACAACGGAAATAAATAAATGTTGAAGACAAAAACATTCAACACATATAACATAAGATATCTCTAGGAAACCCCAACTTTGAGGAAAACGTGCAAATTGCGTGTTCGATCATTCCAAGTAGATCATTTCGAGATTAACCAAATCTAACCTCTGCTCGTGAGGGGTGAATAGTTTCTGGTTACCACTCATATGGGATTAGAGCCTGCATTATGTCAGCTTACTAAGCATCACTCCTATTATTGGAAATGCTATAGGTGTTTTATTTATCTTCAGTAAGGGTAATATTCGGAAAATTTACAAAGGGAATACTTCCCTTTCACCAAATAAAATCATTGATTAACTCCTCAAGGAGAAATTGAACCCCCTCTTGTACACTTGCTCTGTCATATGGCTATGCAATACAACCTTTCTGCGCCATGCTCACGTTGTACGAACACGCAACTCGACCTTCTCTTGCACACACGTGGATGGTACGACTACGCTGAAAATGTTGAGCTAGGGCTATTTGACCCTCTCTCACTCTATTTCTTGGTCATTAAATCTTTGCTTGGCTACTGAAACCCTAATCCTTTTCGCTGAGACAACACACTTTCCAGGTTGGCCACTTATGCACCCTATTTCTTCTTATAATTCAGTTTGGGCCCCACCAACACTCTCAATGGCTGAGATTAAAATCTGATGGAAAGTTGACTTTAGGAATTTAAATGTTTTCCCAAGTCCAATTTTAGGAAATAGTTAAATAAATTAATATTTTGCTAAGTGGTTGTCTTGTGGGTCCCTCTGCTAGCCTTGGCACCTACGCAAGCAGAACCCCCACTTCTCTACTCCAATCAACAAGTTTGGCCATATTTCCCTCAACTTGGATCTCCTGTGATATGTTAGAGACCTTATTACTCACTCCACACTGAGTTGATGACCAAAATGAGCCACAAGAGTGGCATATTTATACTAAATGAGGTGAGGTCTAGCGGCCGACTTGTCCACTTAAAAATTGGATTCGGTTAGCTTTTATGAGGGGGCTGACTTTAACTAGGGTCACAATTTATATATGTATGCATTCAAAAACTTATTTCTCTTCAATTGTTATGAGTTGCAATCTATCACTGGAAAGGTTTTTAAATGGGCTATCTATTTATGAAGTTTTTCCTTCCATCTGGACTGCCTTTGACATCAATAACAACTTTTTTCCTACAAAATATATTGTGGCTACAATTTTCTGATACATTTGTATCTTAATAACTTAGATTTGCAAACAACATAAAACCATCACAAAAGCATAATTCCTACAAACACAATTGTAAAATTTATCTTCCCTTGATTTACTCTTACAAAAGAGTCTCTCCCGCACAGCTTCACTTTTTATTTTCATTTCAGTGGTGTTAGAATTCCTTTTTAGAGGCAAAGAGAAATAGGATTCCCTGTTAGCAACACAGAAGTTTGTCCAGGTACAGCAAAATACAATCAGACGTGTCCCATGCTAATAGGGAACTACAACTTTAATTTCACTTGGTAAAATGCAGATGTCCCAGCTCCAAATATTTCCTGGTGAAGAGAGTTTGATATAACAAGAACCCTGGAACCTGTGTTGCAACAATTCTTGCATTGAACTGGAATATGATACTTACCACAGCTTGAAGGGTTTTGTTAGGTAACAAGTTCTAGAAACAAATCACTATGTTCTCATAATTGTGAGAAGGTAAGTACAGATCTGTGGAGACACCAGCAGATCAACTCTTCTTCTAGGCACAAAACTTGAAACTAAGTTAGGTCCCAAGATTTCCATTCTAACAGATACAGTATTTGACATGAACGATGAAACGCTAAAGGAAAAACATCCTATTATCATTCACAACTCATGAAAAATGTTCTCAAGTTTATATTATTAATATACAAGATGATTTGATGGCATGCAAGACTGCCGCGAAGCAATAGTCGATCCAAGTTGATCCATTGCACAGGAACAAATTATTAAAATACATTGAATATGGCAGGCGCCTTGGTGAGTTAGCCTCATAAACTCCACAAATTATGATCGCAGAAAGCTTGCTAGAAAGCCATGTAGTAACCAAAGTTTATGATATATTTCTCCTCGAGCCAAAATACTGGGCCACATGAATTGTGAAGTCTTCTGATTCCTCTATTAGCAGTTTTGACTATAATTCCTTTGCCTGTATTGAACATTCATAAAGTGACTCAAACATAACAAATTAGCATTATGTAGTCTATGTAGTTTTGGACCGTGGAAATGATGCTTTCTTTGCTTATAAGAAGTGAACTGGACTGATATAGGCACAAGAATAATATTTGTAGCTCATAACCATATGAATTTTGGACCGATTAATATCCATATTTATCATTTAGTGAAGTGCGGCCATCTCCTGTTTGCCCTGCATTAAATCAAAATGAGATTCTGATCAACATGAGAGCCAAATATAGGCACATCTTAAACTGAAGCGCAGAACTAGAAGCTATATAAATTCATTACATCCCCTGGAAAAACAATCATGATCAAGCAGCCCTCATAATAAGGGGATTGTATGTAAAAACCACCGTGAGAAAAACTAAGACATCCTACTTTAACAAAACTCAAATGAAAGCAAACAATAAGTGAGAGCATCATATTCATAGCCTTATATTTTGAGTATTGAATTGTTAGAATAATGTCGACATGAGCCACATAGTGGCACCGTGTCCATACCTGCAGTCTGACTAAAAGCTGCTTCTTGTTCCAGTTTGCTGATAAGGCATGTCCTTAAGGTTGTCTGTAAAAACACATTGGTTGGAGTGAAGAGTTTCCTGATGACAAGGCAACTCAATTATCCTGCCCAATGTGGTTTGAACTTCCCTGTCTCCCTGTGTAGCTTTGGGCATTTGTGGAACATATCTCCACCTTCGTTGGTGGCTTCCTTTGTTGTAAGCTTGAGTTCTTTTGCAACACTAGGAGTCTAGGGTTTTCCTTGAAGTTAATTTGTATAAGGACTTGAAGGAGTATGTCCCTATCTGGATAGCAGACATATGATCTGACAGCCTGTTAGGGACATACCCTGCCTAATCGTTGCTTCCTGTGCTGAAGCCTAGATCACCTTATCTGTGACTGTTTATCAATGGCTGAGCTCTTGTTAGCACCCAAGATTGCTCCTGAAATCCTTAACTTCCAAATTTACAGTCCATCCTTATCAAGTTAAGCAGTAGACCATGGGGACTGCATGACTTTCATGAGATTTCAGATATTCTAAACCAGTTTCCCATCTGTTTATCATCAGCATTAACATGGGTTTGAAAAGTCAACTAGCCTTTTAAGTGAAGAGCACCCCGTCCTAGACGATGTTCATTTTTGTAGCATCGGGAGGTATTCTCGCATGCGAAATTGGCCTTCCTAAATCAGCCCAAGAAAATATTGGATATGGAAAAGAAAAATTATTATTTCTGGCCTTGATGTAGGCCCCAAAAGTCAAGTCGGCCCACCTTGTGAATGGGTGTGACCCTTGGTCAAAACCCATCCAGTTTGACCACTATAAATAGACTATTCAACCTCAATTCATCATAAAATCAATTTGGATCCCAAGAGCTATTAGTCATCTGTTTACACGTGTGAAGGAGAAGTCTAAGGTTGACCACCAAATTCTGGGTCCAAGTTTTACTCGTTGACCATCATTGACTTTAGCATTTTCTAGGCTGCTTTGACTGATTATCGGACTGAATATTCTGGGCATCTTTGACTAAATGTTGACCAAATCTCTGAGTAGAAATCTGGATGTTGACCAAACCTGTTTGACCAAAATTTCTGAGTAAGTTGAAGAGGAAAAAATTTGGTCTGTTGACCCAGATTTGACTAAGCTAAACAAAAGTCAGACATTCTCTCACGACCAGGTTTGACTGGAATTAAAAGCTTGGAAATTGGCACAGATTTCTAGACAATTTAAATTGTAAATTTTGCTGAAGATTGAATTCACCTTAAAAGAAATGTTGGTTGGGATTTCCCAGGGTAATCTTGTGTCTTTTTTTTGTATGGCTGTCTCGACTCCCTTTATGATCCTATGGTTATCATTGCATTATACTTGAGATTTTGTATGTATAATTGCTTAACGAGACATAAGACAACTTGAGAATACAAATCACTGGAAGTAATTATCAAGATTAGAAAATCAGTTTCTATTATAAGAAAAATCAACATGGTATCAAAGCCTAGGTGAAAGAGCAGCCACTATAGTACTTTGAAGAAGCCAAGCCTTCGAATAATTTGAAGTCAGTCCTAGAGACAAGAGTTCACAAATACTTGATTCCTTTATTGTTTGACAAATGGCTCCAAACCTTAGAATTGAAGACAGGTTGGAAGGTGCAATCAACTATCAATCTTGGAAAACTAGAGTACTTCTCATCTTGGAGGAAAATGACCTTCTAGAACATGTGGAGAAAGATATTCCAAAACTAGAGGGAGCTGAGGAGAAAGCAAAGTACAAAAAGAGTGAGGCCAAAGCAAAGAGAATTCTTGTAGACTCCATAAAAGACCACTTGATTCCTCATGTTAAAGGACTAAAGACTGCCAAAGCAATGTACAATGCTCTAGTAAAATTATATGCAAGCAGCAATACTAACAGGAAATTAGCCTTTTCGCAATATTAAAATGACTAAATCAGATTCTGTCACCTCTTATCTTATGAAAATAACTCAGGTCAAAGATGAACTTGTAGCCATTGAAGAGAAAATTGAAGATTCAGAATTAGTTACAGTTGCTCTAAATGGTTTTCCTTCATCATGGGAACCATTTATTCAAGGAATTTATGCACATGGAAAACTGCCATCATTTGATGAACTATGGGATGATTGTATTCAAGAAGAAACCAGGTTGCTGGCTAAAAATGAACCTCAGAATGATGAAACTCAAATCCTTGTTGCTTAAAGGGAAAGAAAGAAGGAATCCTGGAAAAATCAATAAAAAGAACTTTGGAAGATTTGATAAGAACTTTGGAAAATTTGATAAGAGGAACTTTGGAAATTTTGATGAAAGAAATCCAAAAAGATCAGATCAAAAGAAGAAAGACATATCAAAGGTTAAATGCTTCATCTGTCATAATCTTGGTCACTATGCATCACAATGCCTTGAAAGAAAGAGGAAGGAAAAAGAGCAAGCTTCTACTGCCAATGTCAATGAAGAAGAGAATGATGTAAAGCCACCTCTAAAGAAGTCAAAGGATTTCTTCATTTAAAGAAGCTACCAATTGAAAGATAGGTATTTATCTTCCTCTTATATATATATATTATTTTCAATTGGTTGTAGCCTTGGTACTTCCTACTTTTGTTATAATAAAGGAAGATTTTTTTAAACACTGTTGTAGTACAAGGCAATGTAGTAGGAAGAAGGAATTTCCTACAAAGGTAGAGGTCTATAGATATATTCCTCCCCTTACAAATAAAATAATTTATAACTACCCAGGATCATGGGATGATCAAAAGGAACTGATCTCTATAAAATGTTAAAGGCAAAGGACAGCCTATTGAAAACTTCTAGAAAGTAAATTCTAGAATTAGATTTGGAATATTGTATATAAGGATTGCAGAAGAATTTGAAGGATATCTGCAAGGAGGCAAGGTTAAAAAAAACAACTTCATACAACTCTCAAAAGATAAGTAATCTATATCCTTCTATCTTGATTTTATTTTATTTCCTTCTCTTACATTCTTTGTTTTTGTATCTTTTACTCAATAATAATTGTTTCTTTTACCTGAATATGGTTTGTAGGAACATTGTTGATATGATGTCTCAAGTGAGGAGGAGTAGCAATGATACAAAAGACTTGTCTACATGACAGAGGGAGCAACAGTAACAGAAGAACTTGGTTATGAAAAAGAAATAATAGAAGGATTGTTATTGTGATAGGGAGCAACCAAGATCACCACACGAAAGACCTACTTCAACTTCAAAAGGAGTTAACCTCAAGATGAAAGATTTTTTGAAGTACATTGTCTAGCTTTTTGATGAACTACAAATCCATATTCATGGACCAAATATTTGAAATTGAACACCTCAAGTATAGTACATTGCTACTTATGATGTATATTAGATATATTTCAAGAAATGAGGTGAGTCTTTGACCAAATCACTTCATTTTGTTAGTTTCTGGTAGCATCAGAAGTGCTATAGCCTTGAAAATTTGTGGAAAGGCTAAGGCACATGAGTTCTAGAGAACCCAGAAACCGTTTGGTGAAATTCCTCCCAGATTGTATTTTACTAAAATAATTAATATTTTTAATGGGGTAGCCGTTGATTAGAGACTTAATCTCGGTCGTTGATGGAGGTTGGGGTTCATTTAGAAACACACAGAGATTGAGGAAATCGATTTTCAAAGGTGAGAAGTTCTCAGGAGGAAAATCGATTGGGGAGATCTTGCAGCTGAGGGGTAGAGAGAATCTGGGAGGACTTTCCGGAAAATACAGAACAGAGAGGCAGAGAGAGCTTGCAGAGAGGCAGCGCAGTAGCCAGGAGAGCTGACGCAGAAAAGCTACCTGTCACACAGAATCTAGAATACCCCGAACAACAAAAACTGCCAAGAACTGTCAGAACTGCTGGAACAACTTGGAAAGCTGAAGCAGAGGCAGCGCAGTAACCGCAAGAGCTGATGCAGAAAAGTTGCTTGTCACACAGAATCCAGAACTATCAAAACAGCCGAAATTGCCGGAAGAACTGACAAAGAGAGCAGAGAAGGTGACGTAGGGTTGACGCGGAACCAGTGCAGAAATAGCCAGGGTTAGCCAGTCTTGTGCCAGATCAACCGAAATTTTGCCAGGTGAAGTGAGGTAAAACTCACTTAGATTTTTCGCCAGTATTTTCTCTATAAAGGATTGCTAGATGAGCATCCTAGATTTGTATTCAAATATTTTTCCTGCATAATAATAAACCCTTAGAACTGTTGCACCGATTTTCCTGCATTGGGTTTTTCCGGGGACTATTGTGTCCAAAAATAAGTGTGTCCTATGTATCTTGTTCTTTGCTTTGTTTTCTGTTTCATGAGATCAAATATTTAATTAGTGTAAGTTGCAGAAGTAATCTACAATCTACTTCAGTATTCAGAAGAATAACTTGGTTAATGTATGTTAAAAATCAAGTAGGTGAAGTAGATTTAGTTTTGCTGCATTAGGAATTCCTTTAGAGCGTAGGAATTTTCACATGGTATCAGAGCATTGATTTTGAAACAGGAAGAGCAGATCCAGTGCTGAGAAGTGAGGTCGAAAGTTGCACTTGGTAGCAATTCGAATCCCCTAGAAGGGATTGCGTAGTCGTTGCTGGGAAGCAGATCCGAGGAAATCTCTCTCTGAGAGAGATGACAGAGGTATGATTTCTAGATCATGAGTTTGCAGAGGCAGAGGGAGTGACGCAAAGCGTCAGCGTAGTGCTTGAAGGGTGCAGTTTTTGTCGAGGCAGAAATCTGTTGGAAAGGAACGAAGACACGTAGAAGGGGAATTTTCTCCTCAGAAAAATTTCCGCCAAAGAGTTCGAATTTCTCACTTGCTGAGTAGCTGAGTAGTGGTAAGCAGTGACTAGACGAGTCAGTTCAACAGTTGGGTGAGATGGCATCGCATGGGCTCAGAGATCAGGACAAGTTGGAAGGTGCTTCCAACTATGTCATATGGAAGACCAGAATCTTAGCTGTTCTGGAGGAATATGGTCTCGAGGACTACAATAATAGTGTTGTAGTTCTTCCTACTGACAACGATCAAAAGAAGAAGTAGAAAGCCAAGCAGGGGAAGGCAAAGAGGCTCATTCTCGATGGAGTTCGAGATCATGTGGTCTCACACTTGCAGGGCAAGGCTACAACTCGAGAGATGTGGGAAGCCTTGTATTCTCTGTATGAAGGCTCTTCTGAACAACGAAAGATGTATTTGGAGCAGAAGTTGCAGCGGACTTTGATGTAGAAAGGAGAAGGGGTGAACCTCTATCTTTAGTGTCTTTAGGACACTAGAGACCAGCTTGTTGTAGTGGGGTCCACTCCTCATCCAACCGCGATGTTGAGGACAGTCCTAAATGGAGTCTCGGATGAATGGCAATTTTTCGTCCAAAGCATATTGGGTAGAGAAAAACTACCTTCATGGGAGGAGATGTGGGCAAATCTTCACAGGAGGAGTTAAGGAGGGACCTAGTGAAGGTCAACCTCAATGGCAACAGTGGGAGTGGCACAAAGACGAAGGAGGAGGAGAACACAACTCTAGCATTGAAGGGACAATAGAAGCCAAAGAAAAAGGACATTTCAAAGGTGAAATGTTTCAGCTGTGGCGAGATGGGCCACTATGCATCCTAGTGTCCTTTCAAGAAAAAGGACAAGGATGAGAAACATGATCCTAAGGTTGCTTCAACAAAGATTGACGAGGATGAGTTTGCCATTAGTGCCCACGCATCTCCAGGAGGGGGATGGGGCGATATTGAGCTGTAGTCAGGAGGATGGGCAAGATCCTTGAGGAGTCCATTTCTTGGATCACTTCCTTGCTAGGGGAGCCCAACGTTCAGCAGTAGCGAGATGGACTTAGTGTCAGATGATGCAGTGGAGTGTTTGGAAGACAGATGCAGTAGCTGGGGACCAGAGACTAATCAATGCAGAAAAAGGTTGGCAGCAATGCAGTTGGCACAGTGTAGGAGTTAGCAGCAATGCAGAAGATTCAGAGGGTCAGAATCAACAACAGTGAGATTCCAACATTCATTGTATTATGTTGAACACAGTTAAGTTCAACTAATTTAGGATGTTTTTCAGTTGCTTCTCTCAGCAACTGAGTTGTAGTACGATGCAGTGTTAGCTGTGGCAGTGTTAGTAGCATTTGAGAGGGAGATGTAGTATAGATGCGGCAGTGGTAGTGTCATGGGCAACAATACAGTAGCAACAACACACTGTTGCTGGCAGCAGCAGTGCAAAAAGGAGGTGCTTCAGAAACAGAGCAGCATGCAGGTGGACATTGTTGCTAGAGCACTTTCCTTGCTAAGAGGGAGTGTTAGTTTTTGGTAGCATCGGAAGTGATCTAGCCTTGAAAATTGGTGGAGAGGCTAAGGCACATGAGTTCTAAAGAACCCAGAAACCGTTTGGTGAAATTCCACCCGGATTGTATTTTATTAAAATAATTAATATTTGTAACGGGGTTCCTAAGTTTAAACTTGGGAAAATTAAAATATTAATGGGTATTAATCAAAATATGGGCGAGAATGATCTATAAGGCAGATCAAGTTATGTTTTAATTTTAGCCGTTGATTAGAGACTTAATCTCAGCTGTTGAAGACTCAACAGGTAAAGTATAAAATGGAGGCTTGGGGTTCATTTAGAAACACACATAGGGAGATTGAGCAAATCGATTTTCTGAGGTGAGAAGTTCTCGGGAGGAAAATCAATTGGGGATATCTTGCAGCTGAGGGGCAAAGAGAATCTGAGAGGACATTCCGAAAAATACAGAACAGAGAGGCGAAGAGAGCTTGCAGAGAGGTAGCGCAGTAGCCAGGAGAGTTGACGCAGAAAAGCTGCTTATCATGCAGAATCCAAAACTGTCGGAACAACCAGGAGAGTTGACGTAGAGGCAACGCAGTAGTTGGGGGAGCTGACATAGAAAAGTTGCCTGTCATGCAAAATCTAGAACTGTTGAAACTGCCGGAACAACCAAGAGAGTTGACGCATAGGGAAGAGAAGGTGATGCAGGGCTGATGCAGAGCTAGCGTAGAAATAGCCGGGGTTAGCCAGTCTTGAGCCGGATCAACCGGAATTCTGCCGGGTGAAGTGAAGTAAAACTCACTCAGATTTTCCGCCAGTGTTTTCTCTATAAAGGATTGCTAGATGAGCATCCTAGATTTGTATTCAAATATTTCTCCTGCATAATAATAAACCCTCAAAACTGCTGCATCAGTTTTCCCGCATTGGGTTTTTCCAAGGTCTATTGTGTCCAAAAATAAGTGTGTCCTATGTATCTTGTTCTTTGCTCTGTTTTATGTTTCATGAGATCAAACATTTAATTAGTGTAGGCTGCAGAAGTAATCTGCTTCAATATTCAGAAGAATAACTTGGTTAATGTATGTTAAAAATCAGGTAGGTGAAGTAGATTCAGATTTGCTGCAGTAGGATTCCTTCAGTGTAGGAATTTTCACACATTAAGACATGATGAAGAAAGGAACAATAGAGCTCCAATATATATTCACAAATGAATATATTGTAGACAAAATTAAGCTTAAAATGATGCTAGATGTCTCCCTCATTGAATGGAATGATGAGGAAGCCAGAAAGGATTTGGCTGGGTCATAAAGGATTTTGACCAAGTAGAGATGTATACATTCACTTTTGGAGCCAAAAGGACTACGCTAGGTCGACCAAAAGTGAATGTGCTGGGGAAACTATAAGATTGGACAAATCTTTTTCTTAGAAGCCAAAAGGACTTGGCTATGTCGACCAAAGGAGATAGATGAAATTCACCTTTAAATACTAGAAGGACTTGGGTAGGAGTTTGATATATTTGCCTGAGGAGCCATAAAGGAACTTGACCCACCCTGGATATTTATGTTGATAAAAAAACATGCATCATTATGACAAGCTCATCAATTTTTTCTTAAGGAAAGAGAATTCCCAGCTAAGGAAAATCTATTGCACGAGAATACCTCCCTCACTAAGAGGAAGTGTTGATTTTTGTTGCATCGGGAGGTATTCTCGCATGCCAAATTGGCCTCATAAATCGGGCCAAGAGAAGATTAAATATGGAAAATAAAATTACTATTTCTGGCCTTCATTGTAATGTTCCAAACAAGATAATTTGCTAATTATGTAGAAATTTATCTCAACCAAAAATTTCACCATAAAATTACTATTCGATTAACAAAACACTGCCATGTAAAATATAACAAGTAGAGTGCATCCAATTCAATAACACAATGAGCAGAAATAATCTCAGCTTGTATTATAATAAATGATTGAAAGAGTGTACACGATGATATAGCTGAAATAGTTGAGATAGACAATTTGGTCTACAAAACTGATATGCTCTGATGCTGAAGCCGACCCTCCCAAAACAAAACTGAAATCAATCACTGCACCTATGAATTCTGGTTGAATCCACCAAGGAGATGAGGTGGGTTTCCGTCCACTCTCACCAAGATCACTCAAGGGTTTCCGTCGTGGGGCTACTGCTTAAGTAGAGAACCAAGTTCTCAAACCTCTCCACAAGAAGAAATCAGAAATCCAAGATGTCCTCCCATGGTCTCCTCCTCTTTTATAGATCTGATGGACTCCTTTAGAACCTCCTATTTTATTATTATTTTAATCATGGAGCACTTTTCCCTCTTTTATTTCAATTGAAATATTCTTCTTAATTGCGGGAAAAGGGTAAGTTGGCCACCATGTCTCCTCAAGTCACTGAAACTCATATCTAACCATCCCATCCTGTAGATCTTCTCATTCCGGTTCCAATGAGCTATTACACTAAGGTGTTTTGTCATGTATTCCTCTTGAAATGCCACCTTAAGCGTAATTAATTGAGTTAGGCCCAATAATAACTCTGTTTTTTGAAATTGTCGGAATGCACTGGAACGAAAGGCAAACTGTGCAGATGATGGAATATACCAAGCAAATGCCAATGGACCCCATAGAAACTCCTCAAAACCCCCCCAAAATCCCCCTAAGCCCGTTGATGACACCAACCTGCACCTGTGACTTGTCTGCCCCCAACTCTAAAAGTCCATCCTAACCATGTCATAAGAAACACCAGAAAAAGGAACATTACAAATCCTCCCACCCCAAGATTGCTTGCCCTCAAGAAATCCAAACATGTCGACCAATCTGGTGGCCCAACACAACTGAGACCCAATGCCTGGATCCCATATGAACCATTGAGTGATGCTCTGCCTCTGTGTCAACCCACCATGAATGGAACCCTCAAAGCTCGGATCCCAAACCAATCTCTGACTAAGCAGATCCCAATGCCACCAAGAACAAGTATCAAGGCTCCACAGCTCCTATTGTGTTATAACTCCAACCATGAGTGTTGCTCCATCCACCGCATACGAACTCATCACCTCTCTCCAGTCCAACCCCTGACTCAATCCAATGCTAATCCTGCTCTCCTGATGTCGGGATGGAATATTGAAGAGTTGTAGACCTGTATCCCACTGCCAATTGAAGCATGTAGTCTCTGACATGTCTGGGGGTCTCCACTCTACTACGCCCCTGACTAAGGATACCACACCATCAATAAGATACCAACTCATGATCTCCCGCCAATCGAGGGCATGGACTCTGATGTAAGAAACAAGTCTACTATGTTGATGTTGGTCCACGCTCAACTCATGCTGCTCTACCTGGTCAATCAATAATATCCATTGAGAGAACCCTGCTTCTCTCACTATAAAGGGTACGAGTGGCCAAACTGAGTTTCACGCCCTCTCTATGTACTCCTGGAGAGGGCTGCTGCCTAGAAACACTGTAGCTCTGATGGCTGCCACTGCTCCTATCTACTCCTCATCAGTGGGTAAGCACAAAGAAGGGTGCACAACCATCTCAAAAAGGTCCTCTCTCATCTGTCTGGAAGTTCCATAGTCCTTTGGTCTACTCGTCACTTGCAACATTGTCATGTCACGTCCCAATGCCTCTTGATGACCAATATCTACAAATACTACATCCTTGGAAGCTGCTTGCACATCTACTTGCTCCTCACCAATGGCTGGCCCAAAGGGTGTCTACTTTCAACCGCTTTCCTTCTATGCTCGGCTCCCAAGGTGATTCGAATCTTGAACATTTGGCAGCAACAATACGGATTATAACTTGGTCCAGAGGGAATTCTTATACCAGATGGCTTCCCTTGGTTCAGAGTATTATAATCATACGCTACTCTCAAGAACAGTTATGCAATGCTTTGTTCTGACACTCAAATCTGAGTAGTTGAGGTCAGCTTGAACATGGTTTGGGACTAATAATTTTAAATCTTTCTTTGACAAATTTTAATCAAACATGTTGCGGATAGAGAAAGAGCAAAAATAAATTTCAAGGGTAAAGCAATATTTGAACCTGGGTTGTTTCTCGGTAAAATGCTCTTTGCTAAAAATATGAAGATCCTCTGCTATAGCTTCCCGGCATAGAATCCTACAACGGGCATAATTATCGGATGTTTCTCTGTCGTTACTCTGTCCATCAACGCACAACACAACTATAGGGCACTTTCAAGACTATCTTTGCTTCAATGCTCAGGCTGCCTCACGCACAAGTTATATTTCAGTCGCTAAGCTATATGCTATTATTCAATGACCCCAGCACATTAACACGGACCGCAAAGATGCAGCATATAGTATGATTCCTCCATGCAACGATGAGTGATTGATGCTCACAAAACCGAACAGTTCAAGGCAACATGCATAGATCACCAAACTCAACCATGACTCAGTTATGTGCATAGTGTATTAAGTGACTAGGGCCTCCACGTACTGTCTGCAACCAATTTCTTGTTAACCTTTGTTGACAATTTTACTCCCTGCAAATATGTATGTATTGCCTCTAGCCATCAATGAGTCACTTGCACTCATGCATATATATCATTACCTTGCAAAATGTATTGCTCCATACGCGCAGACAGTAAACGTTAACTCAGCGGTTATTACGACCATTGCTATCGTTCTGTCCCGATGCTTGGATTAACGTAAGGTTCGGTCCATGTTTAACTGAATTCGATTCTTTAAATGCCACAACGTCCAATCCACTGTGCAAGTAGACATATTTTCAACGATTTGGGGAAGACTTTGACTTCCAATTTACGTGGAATGATAATTTGGCCTCTCAATACTGTTGTGATGGTCCCTGTTACCACACTGTCATGAAATTCCTTTTTAATTCCTTGTTTAATTGTGGTTGGTTGAAGAATTCAGGTGATTCTCCTGTAGCAGATCGATTCGATGCAAGCAACTCTACATTCTGGTGGTCCACACATTGCCCTCTGATCGCTCAATAAAATAGTTGCACAGTGCCCATGTATCCTCTGCCACTGTTGTGAAGATTCCCACAGCCAATAGCATTGATCTCCTGTCTACAAGAAAGGCAACTCAACCCTAAGGAAAAATAGTGAAACTCATACGATACTTGGCCCAATTCTCACCTCTACGCACGGAATAGAATAGATCTGGTTCCCACTGTCGATCTGATACTTAATAGTTATGCGCGAGCCCTTCTAAGATAATTTTAAAAGAAATCGACTTCTGGAAATATAATTAGGCCCAATCTATAATTAATTTCCGCCTTGTAAAGGAGCAACAGACCACATTGGCCTATACACTCAGATATCGGTCCCAACGAGGCTCGTAATTCTAATCATCACCACCGCCATTTCAAACAGCCAAATTGTTGTAATCTAAGAAATTCATCCTTTATGACAAATCTGGATCCTCAATGGGTGATTTGATCTAGACTAAAGGTTGACCAAATCTCTTGCAATAGCTGGACCTTTCAGTCTTGTTGATTTCATTCAAAAAATAATGCAGTCACCCAAATATGGGCTCGACCCTGAGAATGATTTTTGGGTTCTCTTAATAATGATCTAAACCTTGTTGAAATTAGTACCCAAAATTTGCACTTCCGTTGGGCTACCAATATATGCTTCAAATCTTCAACGCTTTCCTCCCAATGGACGGCTCGAATGGCTGGGAATTTTCTGAAACTAGGGCCACATGTTTTGATCCTACAGTCAATAATGCCACTGAAGCTAGGACAAGAATTTTCAATCCTCCAAATAGAAATCTGATTTGCTGATAAAAACCCTCAGGTTGGTAGAATGCATAGCTCTGATACCACTGTAATGTCCCAAATGGGATAGTTTGCTAATTATGTAGAAATTTATCTCAACCAAAAATTTCACCATAAAATTACTATTCGATTAACAATAGATTTCCACGTAAAATATAACAAGTAGAGTGCATCCAATTCAATAACACAATGAGCAAAAATAATCTCAGCTTGTATTATAATAAATGAATGAAAGAGTGTACATGATGATATAATTGAAATAGCAGAGATAGACAATCTAGTCTACAAAACTAATCTGCTCTGGATGCTGAAGCTAGCCCTCCCAAAACTGAACTGAAATCAATCACTTCACCTGTGAATTCTTGCTGAATTGTTAATTTTAGGTATGTTCTAGGCTTAGAGCAATTTATTTCAATTTTCATAGTTAGCTCCAAATCTTTTCCAGATTAGCAATCACATCAACATTAAATTAAACTGCAGATAGAACATAAATATAAATCGTAGAAGACAAGCCAAGACAAGAGGACATAAGATGTGGTGCTAGCCAGGGACAAACCCTAATGTGGGGAAACCCTTGATCAATTCTTTTTATATGTTCTTCAATAGTTCAGCAGAGAGAGAGAGAGAGATAGTACATTTACAACAAAAGTCAACACTTTGACCTATCTAGATAAGAGCATAGATCATCTTTAAGATGATGATACAAGAGATCAGTTGAAGACATGCTGCTTCAACTAATTCTCCAAGGTGACTCCTTCACCTATTGTTGTGCTGCATTTTGTCATCATGTTTCACCTCACCGCGCTGCACCATGTTGCACCCATCATCACTATGCTGCATCTCATCATGCTTCATTAATCATGACTGTACCCATCACTATACTGCATTATGTGCCATTGCTGCACCATGTTGCCATCCTGACCTATGTGTTGGCTGCACCTTGCTTACTTGTTGTCCTTAGCATGCTTGTTGTCCTTAGCATGCTTCTTGTTGCATGCTAGTTGTCCCTTGCATGCTAGCTGTAACATTGCATGCTTGGTGTATTTGCTGTTAAGTATCATACAATTGTCCCAATGTTAGTTAGCTGTCCCTTGCATGCTGCTCTCCTTCAGAGACAGATGCTCCGACTGTTTTGACAGTTCTCGGTAGTTTTGGATGCTAGTTGTAACATTGCATGCTTGGTGTATTTGCAACTATGTACCATACAACTGTCCCAATGTTAGTTAGTTGGCCCTTGCACGCTGCTCTCCTTCGGAGATAGATGCTTCGGCTGTTTTGGCAGTTCCCGACAATTCTAGTAGTTTCGGCTGTTCCCGGCAATTCCGGTTGTTCCTGGCAATTTTGGTTATCCCCGGCAGCTCCGGCAGTGTCAGCTTTTCTGGCAGTTCCGGCTTTTCCAGCAATTCCAGCTTTTCTAGCTTTTTTGGCTTTTCCAGCAGTTCCGGTTTTTCTGTCTTTTCTGGCAGTTTTGGCTTTTCCGTCTTTTCCGACAGTTTCGGCTTTTCTGACAGTTCAGACTTTTCCATCTTTTCTATCTTTTCTGTCTTTTTCGGCAGTTCCAGCTTTTCTGGAAGTTCCAGCTCTTCTGGCTTTTCTAGCAGTTCCGGTGTTTCCGACATTTCCAGCAGTTCCGTCTTTTCTGGCAGTTCTGGCATTTCTGGCTTTTTGAGCAACATAGAGCTTATTCTCCCATGACTGCATTTAGATCTAGGGCATGTTATCTAGGGCAACATATACCCTAGGGCACTCCCTCTAGCTCTCATCTTCATCAAACCCAAAACAGGATGAAGTGAGATCACAAGAGTGAGTGTGCGTGCGACAAATGACTTCAAGTCCTCTTCTATTTATACTAAAACGTAGAGGTTGAATAGACATGACTGTTGGGCTTCTTAGCCTACATAAGTTGCTGGCCGACTTGACAATTTGTCCATAATCAAAATAAATTCATAACTCCATGT
Organism: Pinus tabuliformis; assembly: GCA_031772625.1. NCBI lineage: Eukaryota > Viridiplantae > Streptophyta > Pinopsida > Pinales > Pinaceae > Pinus > Pinus tabuliformis. The sequence continues at coordinate 303,070,983 of CM062813.1, read as the reverse complement.
ATACTTATCAGAATCGGATGATCTTTAGATCAATCCTACACCTCTCGATGAGAGGGATCCAAAAAAAATATCAGCTGTCATAAATAAGATGACCCACATGGAGTTTGGCCCTAGTTGTCACTTTTAACATGAATCCACCAAGGAGATGAGGTGGGTTTTCGTCCACTCTCACCAAGATCACTCGTAGGTTTTCGTCCTGGGGCTACTCCTGAAGTAGAGAACCAAGTTCTCAAACCCCTCCACAAGAAGAAATCACAAATCCAAGATGTCCTCCCATGGTCTCCTCCTCCTCTTTTATAGATCTCATGGACTCCTCTAGAACCTCCTATTTTATTATTATTTTAATCATGGAGCACTTTCCCCTATTTTATTTCAATTGAAATATTCTTTTTAACACGGGAAAAGGGTAGGTTGGTCACCATGTTTCCTTAAGTCACTGAAATTCATTCCTAACCATCCCATCCTGTAGATCTTCTTGTTCCAGTTCCAATGAGCTATTACACTAAGGTGTTCTGTGACTTGTCATGTATTCCTCCCGAAATGCCACCTTAAATGTAATTAATTGAATCAAGCCCAATAATAACTCAGTTTTTTGAAATTGTCGGAATGCACCGGAACGAAAGGCAAACTATGTGGATGATGTAATATACCAAGTGAATGCCATCGGACCCCATAGAAACTCTTCAAAACCCCTCCAAAATCCCCCTGGGCCTGTTGATGACACCAACCTGCACCTGTGACCTGTCCGTCCCCAACTCTGAAAGTCCATCCTAACCATGTCATAAGAAACTCTAGAAAAGGAACATTACATTCATGTAGGCCCGAAAAGTCTAGTCTGCCCAACTTGTGAATGGGTGTGACCCTTGGTCAAAACCCATCTCATTTGACCACAATATAAATAGACCATTCGACCTCCTCAATTCATCATAAAATCAATTCGGATCTCAAGAGCTATCAGTCATCTATTTACACGTGCAAAGGAGAAGAAGTCTAAGGTTGACCACAGAATTCTGCACTCAAGTTTGACTCGTTGACCAGTGTTGACTTTGGCATTTTCTGAGATGCTTTGACTAGGAATCTTTGACTGCTTATTGGACCAAATATTCTGGGCAGCTTTGATTAAATGTTGACCAAATCTCTGAGCAGAAATCTGGACGTTGACCAAACCTGTTTGACCAGTGTTGACCACAGGTCAACTATGGCAGTTTGACCAAATTTTCTGAGGAAGTTGCAAAGACTGAAATTTGGCCTGTTAACCAGATTTGACTAAGCTAAAAATAAGTCACATATTCTCTCTCATTTGACCAGGTTTGATTGGTATTAAAAGCTTGGAAATTGGCACAAATTTCTAGACAATTTATATTGTAAATTTTGTTGAAGATTGAATTCTCTTTAGAAGAAAAGTTGGCTGGGTTTTCCCAAGGTAATCTTGTGTCTCTTTTGTGTCTGGCTATCTCTTTATGATCCTATGGTTATCATTGCATTACAGATGAGATTTTCTATGTATAATTGCTTAATGATATAAGTGACATAAGAGAACTTGAGAATACAAATCATCGGAAGTAATTATCAAGACTAGAAAATCAGTTTCTAGTATAAGAAAAACCAACAGAGGAGACATTTAGGCATTAAATTTTTCCTTATCCCATTAGATATAGTACACTATTTCAAGACACAATTTGAGCATGCCTGGACTAGTTTGGAGTATAAACTTAGCATCTATTATCGCATGAGTAGTTACATTTACCTGTAAACGCCAGCTACCTTGAGGAGATATTTTTGGAATAGAGTATCTTATCCATTGTCTTATTTTAAGATTTTATTGATGATGTTTTCTCCAGAAGTTACCTATCTTGACTCAAAGAGGTATGTGTCCCACTTACATTTATTTTGAGCAACTGCAGGATTTATTTTTAGTAATGGTCAGAGCCAAAATTGGGAGTTCTATCCTTATCCTATCTAGTGTTGCAAACATCCCGATTTTATCGCAAAAAGATCGTGACATAGCAATTTTTTAGCCTAGCTGATGTTTGCTGATTTTGACCTATATTTTGCTCATATCTTAATTTTGCTGATGTTTGCCAATTTTTACTAATATTTTTTTGATTTTACGATTTTTTTGTTTTCAGGAACTGTGCTGTTTTTATCCTGATGTTGATGCTTGTAATTTTGATCCTATCCAATTTGAGTGTTATTCCAAGAAAAGCTAGGCTGATCCTATCCAATTTGAGTGTCATTCCAAACAAAAGCTAAGCAGTATGTGAGGATACACGTACATTTTGGGAGGTTTATTTTGAGCATGTTATTGATATTTTAAACCAAAGAATGGTGCTCAACCATGAAACTAATTTTACCCTTCATATCTTTCATAGATCCAATTTATTCTTGGCAAAAGGACTGGGCTCACCATAACTGGGGTTATTGTAGGCAATTCTTATCATTGTATTTCGTACACATAGTTTTCTTTCCTTAGACAAGGATAAGAAAAGATAGTTTATTAATATCCAACAGATGACCAAAAATATGTCAATGGGATTACTAAGTACATTTGTTTCCTTACAAAGTGGGAGTGGAAATACTAATCTTATAAAATAAAGATAAAAGCAAATCTAATCTAATCTACAATATCAAAAATAAAAAGGTCAAGGCTGCTATTTCCAACCTAACTAGCGCGCCTCACTCAAGGAGACTATAGGAGATTATTCTTGGCAGGTTTCAATGTCCATGTAATGGAGGAATGAGAAAGGGAAACGAGACCTCCTTGACCGCTTCCTTGTTGCTCCTAGGAAGGTAGGGAGCAACATTTTTTTAAGGGAGCGCGCTTCAGAATCGAATTCGAAGCAGCCATGCTCTCATGTGTTCTTCATGCTAGACTTGTGAGAAAGAAACACCTACAAAGTGTGATGTGTGGGCTTTACACCCATGTTGTGGGCCTTGTACCCAAAGTGATGGGGTTCTGGGGCCAAAGAAATTCTAAGTTAATGTTGAGGTTGTGTAGGAATTTTCTTGAAGGAAAAAAGGGCTTCCTAAGAGACCTAAGGACAAGTATAAGTAAGAAACCAATGGAGAAGTTTGTAGGACAAGGAGATGAAAGGGTATTCTTCTTGTGTGAGCATGAGGAAATCACAGACCTAGCCACAGGAGCAAGAGAGTGGACAAAGGACTATCATATACATGCTAAAGGAGGCCACAGCCAAGGAGGAAGCTGGCCGAGTTTTTGTGGTTGAAAAGGAGGCCGTGTAGGGCCTCTTTTGAAAGGTAGAGAAGGCCGCTGGCTGTGCTAGACCACCTGCAACAATGAAAAGACAGCTACAGGCCTGTTAGGGCATCTGTCTGTTGGTTAAGGACAACTGCAGGCTAGAAAAAGGAGGTCGAGGCCTGAACAAAGCAAGAAAGGTAGGCAAAGGGCTCAAGGACTTGGTCGTAGGCCTGTCTATGCTAGTCGTGGGCTAAAGGAGTAGTCTGAGGTCTAGAAAAGGCTTGCCATAGACCTAAGGGGGAAGGATGAGGCTTGACAGAGCTACAACAAGGGGGTTGAAGGCTAAAGGAGGTAGGCCAAGGCAACCATATAGTCGCTGGAGATTGTGCTAAGTCTGCCAAGTGGGCAACAAGGTTGGTAGCTATTGAAAAACATCTAAAGGGCTGCCAGGTGGGCAGCTAGACTTGTGAAGACTAGCTGTAGGTTTTGGTGGCAAAGCACAGCCAATAGTTAACGGCAGATGAGAGCTAAGAATACTCAATCTCAGACCAGGTAACTTGTACAAGTATTGTATTTTGTCTTCTATATTTTGGCAAGGTACAAGGATTGTAAAGGGCCACTTTCCTTAGTACAAGAGCCCTGTGGTGTAATATTCCTAATGGAAATTTTACAATGAGAACAAAGTCATGCAAAGATAATAACACCGAAATTTTTAAAAATGCATACACATAAACTAAAAATATCTCCAAATCCACAACTGGGCAAGATTTTATTAATAATAGTGTTTTGGTACAAATGAGTTGGACTCTTGGAGAAAATGCACCTGGGCTTGCACAAGGCAAGCTACAAGCACGAGGGGATGAATACAAGAAATCTCAACAACTATAATAGTAAGCTCCTCTAGAAAACTGCGTTTTTGCTCCAAAACTACATTGTTGCTTGAATTCGCCCCTGATTTTCCCACTCTAGAGTGCCCAAAAAATTCTATAAAATTGGGAGAGTGCTCCTTGCCCAAAACCCAGAAAAATCTAGAAAGGGTTAAGCCTATCTCCAAGCCAAAGTTGAACCCACAAAATGGTGCAAATTCCCCAACTAACTAGCAATTCGCCCTGCTATAAGAATTAGGATTTCAAGTCCGAATATCGCCTAAAAAAATCTGTAAATTATCTATAGAATCCTCTCAATAAACCCACAAAAATCCAGAAAGGGTTTTCGCTGAATCCACCAATCCCCAGTGATCCCTAATAAGTGCAAATTGCCCAATTTGGCTAGAAAACGCCCCACAAAACTAATACTGTTGAATTAAGCCCAAATCCACCACTAGAAATCTCTCCCAACTTTGGCTAAATTCTCCCCTAAGGAATACCTCCAATCTCCGACCTTTATCTCTCCTCAACCTCTATTCCTCCAACCCCTGCGCACTTCAAGAAATGTAGAATTTTGGCCTCAAGAATTCTCTCAACTTAGCCTAGCTGAAATAACTTGCAAATATGCCCAATGGAAACTCTAAATTGAGCTCCCCAAATTGCCTCACTAGGGAGACACTCGAAGTTCTACGAAATGAGGGTGGAATTCCCATTCGGAAATTCCTTGTGCTGAACAGCACGGTTCTCTTGGCTAAGCAGCTCAAGAGAACTAATGTTGAATTGTCAAATGATCAAGATACCAAATGGAGGCCTCCAAGCTCTATTTATAATTGCTAGTCCTCTCCCTTGGTGGTCCCCACTTTCCACTAATAAAATATTACCTTGTCGTCATTCTTCATTAAAATAAAAATTTCCACTTTTCTCCCACAAAATAATATTTTCTCCTTTTTATTTAATATCACCAAAAATTGGCAAAAATCCTTAGTGAATTTTGCGCTCACAAAAATTGGGAACATTACAGTCGTCCCCGCCAAAAATTGCTTGTTCTCAATCAATATCCTGCTGCTCCAAACTTTGGCCTAACCAATGCCAGGGTCCCAAATGTGCCACTAAACCACTCGTTGTTGAACATCCTGCCATATTAGTGACGATCCCCATGTAAAAAGCGAATCACCAAATTCCAATGGAATATCTGAATGATATCCCCCTGTAGAAAGCAGCTTACCCTTGAGGGTAGATGAACTGCCAAATCTTGTTGTACCCGGATCCCATGCTAGTTTCAAGAGGGTGCCACCATGTTGACGCTGCGCCACTTTGACTATGACAAACTTCCCATGCTCAGACTGTATCCTCCCCTCCCGAAACCTGATGGTGGAATATCTATGAAGGCCAAGCTTATCCTGCCCAAGCATCTCCTGTAGAAATTCTCACTGTAGATTAATCTGATTATGCAATGTACTAAAGCAAAATACTTAATCTACTTCTACTATCAAACTTGCGGAAGCTTAATCGATTTGAGCAAGATCAAACAGAACACATATAACAGAGAAGAAGAAATCATGCACACGAAACACAAAAGAATACTCTGGGGAAAGCCTGAGCTAAAAACCCCGCTATTTGTATTATCATACAAGGTGGAAATACATCAAAATTACACAAAGCTTTAGCTCTCACAGCTATCCAGCTCTCAGTACAATCTCTCACTGTTGCTCATAGACAGAATAGACAACACATATGCCTCCTCCTCTGTCCTCCAAGCCTCCTATTCCCTTGCGTTGTTCCTCTGGGATGATTCACCTTCAACCAAGTGGAACACTGCTCTTACACACTATAAAATTGCGCAATCCTCAAGGAACCTTGTTCCTTCTACATGGATGAGTTTCCTTTATAGGAAAATTCCTCCAACTGATAGTACAATGTCCCTATCTTTAATCTCAAATGGGTCTTTGTCTGAACTGACATGCATGAATTATTTATGAGAGAATATTCAGTTATCTAAAGAACACTAGTTGCATGCATGCATGCATAACTGGCTGAACTCACAATAATTCCACAAACTATTTGGAACTAATTTAACTGGACTTAACTCAGTTAACTGAGCTAGCTAATTACAACTCAAATACAACTCATCCTTATCTCCTTAATTAAGGGATAAATTCCTCAATCAAAGGGATAATTGTTGCATGACTTCACAAAGACTTCATGTTTGAATTTCACCAACTAATTAACTCAAGATGAATTAATGAAGTAACAACTGATGAGACTAAATTCGAATTTTAATTCTCAATTTTAATTCAAATACAAATTAAAATTGGAATATATCCTGAAATGCTATCTATAGCAATGCTATTTTTAGCATTTCTTGTTGCTATTTTCAACATCTCCATGATGTCATTGTCTACCCATCCACTATCAATTTCAATCTTGAGCAGCAACAAGATAATTCTACCTCGCCATACAATGGAAGTTTCAACAGTCTCCCATACGTCACACCCAAGGTGAACTAGATCACTTTCTCCCATGAACCTACTCATCATAGAATGGAGTGCCCTATCAAACAACTCAATCCCTAGATCCCATAACTAGACATGTGTTGGTTTGGGGTAGCATCGGATGTGCTCTAGCCATGAAAATTGGTGGAGAGGCTACAACACATGAGATCTACAAGGCCCAAAAATGGTTTGGACAGATTGTACCCGGGAGATGTTAAAATAATTAATATTTTTAATGGAGTTCCTAAGTCTAAACTTAGGAAAAATAAAATATTAATGGGTATTAATATAAAACTGGGTTAGAAGGTTCCAAACATCATGGATCTAGCCAAATCTAATCTTAGTTGTTGATTAGAGATGTAATCTCGACCGTTGAAGGACCAACGAGAAAATTATAAGAGGAGGCTTGAGGGTCAGTTAGAGAAGACACCAGAGTGATCAGTCATTCATTTTGCTAGAGCGGGGTTGCTAAGCAAAGTTGAATTAGTGATCAGCAGCGAGGGGCAGTGAGTACGAGGCAGAGAAATAGAGACAGTACTGGGAGACCAACGCAGAAGCAGAGAAAGCGAGAGCAGCACCCAGTCCAGGCTACGCACAGCCCAACAGAGACAACGAAGAGGCAAAGGGTTTGCGTCATCCACACAGAGGCTACTGGAGTGATGCAGAGGGTCCCAAAAGCTGCGCAGTGCCTCAGAGGGCTAACACAGAGGATCCTGGTGCTGACGCAGGTCAACAGGAGGCTGACGCAAAGGCTAGAAGGGCCAACGTTGAGCTTCAGTTGTGCTAGAGAGGGTTTCATGGGACAGGTTTTCTGAATACCTGCATCCGAATATAGAGGTATTGTTGCCGTATATTTTTCTTTGTTAGGTGAGCCGGTTAGGCACCCTGTTGTACTCAGATAGACTGCATAACAATATAACACTCTGAATCGCTGCACTGGTTTTCCCGCATTAGGTTTTTCTAGGGACATTTGTCCAAAAATAACGGTGTCACTTGTGTGCTTGTTTTCTTTCAGTTGATGATCTGTAGATGTTGTGACTGTATTTTGTTTATTTCGGTATTTAAATGTATTAAATAACTTGTTCGAATTTAAACAAGTAGAAGAAATAAACCATTAGAATACAGGTTAATTTTCTAACGGATAGACTTAGAAAATTCAACAACCTGTTGCGGCATAGCTCTAACAACTACTGGAATTTGCCTATTCCTCGTCCTTAATCCCTGCATGAAACTGACATATAGGCCCCATATATCATGAACTAATCTGATGCATGCTAAACTGCCCTATGCCTGCCACTGCGTAGTATCGATGACTGTTGGAAGCCACATGTGCCAAATAACTACCCCCTGAAGGTAGCCAATAGATGGGTATCTGATACTCGCAATCAACTCAATGTATGCAAACCCATCCCACTCCTGCCAACCATCACCACTAAGTCTTCCATCCACCCTCTCGATAATGTGCCAATACAATGTCTGGAGGTTGGACACATATTGGAAAGTTGCCTCAATCGTACACAATATCCTCTGCTCATGCATGGTCTTGACATGCCTTGTGGAAAGAGTGACACATGTCTCCCTTGTGACCTGCTCCCCAAGCGTAGGCTCACTGATGAATGATATGCCACCCCTGCAGATGATCACCTCATCCCCCAACCTGTGGTTGTCAACTTGTGCACCGACCCAATGCCACCACTGAGAAGTCTCTCCCCTAGTGTGTTGAATGTCATCCTAATATCTCAGGTGAGCTCCCTATCCCCAGCTGCTCACACCCAAAGTGTCAAAGGACAACAGGCAAATCATTTGTGCCTGTAAGTGATGTATAAGAGGGACAAGCATGTGAGTCCCCATGGATACCATCAAGTATCGCTCATCTACATCCCCGTCGATCCTAGGTGAAGTACACCCAAAGGTATGCCCGGTGTCTCCATCCATAAGTCTCCTTGGAGGCAACCCTCCAAGACCTTGTTGTGCAGCACCATATGCCCATGCATCCCACCGAGTATCCTTGTAGTCCTCAACCTGGCACTGTACCCTGCAACCTATCCTTGTACACCACTGGATACCCCGTGCTATTGATGTACCATCCTGTATCGTCTCGTATCCTACCTGTGTCGTTGTACCTGGCTCTCCCCACATGTACGTGATGCGATGTGAGTCGCTCAATGCAAATCAACATGCTACATCAAACAACCATGCATCTCCATGCTCCTCTGCAGGCCACTACTCATCACTGCATACCTATATACAACACTGGATGCTAGGTTCTAAAATTGGCTCTATATGCATCAGGTCACATCCCTCTGCATAAGACAGGACTCTACAGCATATCCTTGTGCACCCCTGGGTACCACTGCCTACTGTCGTACCACCCTGTATCATATGCCATTTTGCATGTGCAAACGCATCCACCACTCTGCTAGTAATCTCTCCATGATGTGGGCTACATCTCCCCATCTACCTGAAAGACCTGAGTGGTTTGACTCCTCACATGCCAATGGGAATGACACTATTGTGTCTATCCCCAATAGCTCCAGTCTCCAATATACCATTGAGAGAGCATCGTCTCCATGTAATGCCCTGTCTGGTGGGTTGTCGAAGCCACCTTCTACCAGCTCTTGCCGGAGTAGGCTAATCACCCCGTGACTCCATGCACAATCAATATGCCAAGACAACTCATGAAATTGGTCTGCTTCCCTGTCAAACCATCTTGTCACTAGTGTTGTCTCAGGCTCTGATGGAGATCTGAAAATGTGTGTGCTCCCAAATGTCGAATCCATCACGTAGCTACTACCGTCACCTAACGGCTCTATGATGTGATGGGAAATCCCATCTGGATCCCAACAACAGTCTGGCCCTCGAGTCTCTCTGGTTATCCATGGCCTCTGCTGAAATGTGGCCATGGATGTATCTAACCGCCTAGACTGCTCCATCGAGTACCAGCTCAGTACTTCTCGCCACCCAACCCAAAGGAGGGATCGAATGTACAATCTCCTGTGGAAGAAACAAGCCCTCCAAGATGAGGCAGTGTCATACTCAGTTCATGTCGCTCAGTCCTGCTAACCTGACCATCCCCTAGGGTATGTCTAAACAATGTTGCCTCCCTCAATCCAATGCATAAGGGTGGGATAATAGCGTTGTAGATCTCGTCAATGTGCCTCTAAAACGAACTGTGTTGAAATCCCAACGTGCAGTCTCTATGTTTCCCCTCATTAATGGCTAGCCCAAAGGATGGTTGCACATCCTCCTCCACCATGGAATCAACATGAGTCTCGAGCTGCCCCACCACAGATACCTCCTAAAGCATAACATCCTCATCTAGTTCGCGCTTCTCAAGGTGCTCTTCATGTTCTTGTATGTAGCTATCATCTGGGAACACTGTCACAAATCTGGTTACCTCTGTGCCTACTGGCACCTCGTCAATGGATGGTCCCATGGGTGTGTGCCCAACTGTCTCCACCAATGTGTCAATTGGGTCTACCAAAGGAAACTCCCACAAGGGTGGCTCCTGTGTCACTCTATGTGTATCTACGTGCTCCTCACAACCTTGTTTGGCCTCAGCCTCATGTTCGACCTCCTCATCAGTTTCATGATGTCTAAAACCAGGTCTCCACTAGCAAAATCGCCTCTGGGTCTCATCGTCTAACTGCCCATCTCTACGTGATGGTCCAACCCTTGAACTATACTTCTCCTTCTCCTGTTCATCCAAGGAATGAGGCATGGTAGGATGGTCAAACTGACCATATGTGTGGGTGTTGTACTGTTGGGATGCATGTGTATGTACTTGGCTTTTGTGTTGGTTATGTATTAGTCGTTGCATTCCCTCTAGAATCTGTTGGTTATGCCTCACCAATTGTTGGCTCTACCTCATCAACTCTTCCATGATCTTGCTAGCCTCCCCACAACTGGCCAAGATCATGCCCTGATACCATTGTAATGTTCCTAATGGAAATTTTACAATGATAACAAAGTCATGCAAATATAATAACACAAATTTTTTTAAAAGTGCATAAACATAAACTAGAAATATCTCCAAATCCACAATTTGGCAAAGATTTTATTAATAATAGTTTTGTGGTACAAATGACTTGGAGAAAAATGCACCTGGGCTTGCACAAGGCAAGCTACAAGCACCAGGTGATGAATACGAGAAATCTCAACAACTATAATAGCAAGCTCTTCTAGAAAACTGTGTTGCTGCTCCAAAACTGTTGCTTGACTTCACCCCTTGACTTTTCCAATCTAGAGTGCCCAGAAAATCCTATAAAATTAGAAGAGTGATCTTTGCCCAAAACCCAAAAAGGGTTTGGCCTATCTCTAAGCCAAAGTCGAACCCACAAAATGGTGCAAATACCCCAGCTAATTAGCAATTCACCCTGCTATAAGAATTAGGATTTTAGGTCTGAATATCACCCGAAAAATTCTGTAAAATTATCTATAGACTCCTCTCAATAAAATCACAAAAACCCAGAAAAGGTTTTGGTTGAATCCACCAATCCCTGGTGACCCCCAATAAGTGTAAATTTCCCAATTTGGCCAAAAAACGCCCCAAAAACTAATACTGTTGAATTAAGCCAAAATCCACCACAAGAAATCTCTCCCAACTTTGGCTAAATTCTCCCCTGAGGAATACCTCCAATCTCCGACCTTTATCTCTCCTCAACCTCTATTCCTCCAACCCCTGTGCACTTCCAGAAATGTAGAATTTCATCCCCAAGAATTCTCTCGACTCAGCCCAGCTGAAATAACTTGCAAATATGTCCAATGGAAACTCTAAATTGAGCTCCCTAAATTGCCTCACTAGGGAGATACTTGAAGTTCTCCGAAATGAGGGTGGAATTCCCGTTCAGAAATTCCTTGTGCTGATGAACACAGTTGTCTTGGCTAAGCAGCTGAAGAGAACTAATGTTGAATTGTCAAATGATCAAAGATACCAAATGGAGGCCTCCAAGCTCTATTTATAATTGCTAGTTCCCTCCCTTGGTGGTCCCCACTTTCCACTAATAAAATATTACTTTGTCGCCATTCTTCATTAGAATAATAATTTCCGCTTTTCTCCCACAAAATAATATTTTCTCTTTTTTATTTAATATCACCAAAAATTGGCAAAACTCCTTACTACTTAGTGAATTTTGCACTCACAAAAGTTGGAACATTACATGTGGTTTTTCTTGTTAAAACTAATAGTATGCATGCATAGTCAAAGGATCCACCATATTCACCTCACTTTGTGCACACTCCTAGCCACCTCAATGATTCATGCAAACTCTTAACAAAACCTCAAGCTGAACTGGCACAGGAGTAGTCTCTCATGTCAAGCACAATAATCTTCAGATGTAAGTGGATAAAACCACATGGAAGGTGCACTCAACTGCACCTAAATACTTAAGGCTGAGTTCAAAATAAACTACATGTATCCACCTCAAATAGTGTGCCCTCTTGCTGTACAAGTCAACTCTGTGTAATACAAGCAAAGTCCACAAGGGCAAGTGGACAAAACTCCAAAAATAGTTAATGCATGCATGGTCTCCAACTCAACTACACTACTGCATCCACTAAACTGGACATTGCACACTCCACTACAAGTCTAGACAATTCCACATGGCAACATCTGGAGTATAAATCTCATTTTTATATTTGATTGTTTTAATTTCGAATAAAAGTAAATAAATACAATTGATTGGTGATTTACATGAATGAAGGTGTTGGTTTTTCTATGATCAAACCTGATACTCTCTAAGTTCGTTCGTCATTATTACTAAAGGTAATAATACTAGCACATAACTGTAAAAGGGTCATCTAAACTTTGTAATGTGACATGATCTACAAGAGAGAGTGGTATGGTATGTGTATGAATTCATGGGCTCCCAACCTTGGGCTGGTGCTCTGATGTATTTTTGCCATATTGATATGAGATATTTATCATTCTTTCCATATGTTTTGTTATGGTAGTATGCACAACCGAAATAACATGAATGATATTACACCCAATAACAATTTTAAGAGGGACCTGGTGCTTCAGAAAGAATAAATAAATCTAAAGATCCTAGTAGGGGTGTTGTCATGACATTTACCTTGAGGAGGAACCCATACATCATAATCTGTGCCATGCTGTGTTAAAAAACCTGGCTTTTCAGGTCCAAGCTTTCTGCTTTTCTTTTTCTGAGGTTCATGTGCAATGCCACTTGGTAATTCTGGCTCTTCACTATGGTCCTCATCATCTGAAGCAGCAAAGCCTCGTTTATGCCTCAGCAATAAAGCAACAGCATCCGCTGCAGACGTCTCTGTATCCACTCCAGTAGTAGATGGCAACCCACATTGATTCTTTTCATCTTCCCTGTTTTCTTTTCTAGTGTTAGATTTCTGACCCATTTCTTTTGGTTTCCTCAGCACAAGGCCTTCTGCATCTTCTAGAACAGATGCTGATATCTCTACTTCTTTGCTGCTTGTAATCTGTGCCTTTCTTCTATCTTTGTAGGCAACAAACTCACTTGAATCAGACACATTCTCTGGACTGATAAAGTCCCCTTGATTCTGCACCTTGTCTTCTGGATCATGCACAGCCCCAAGCCATCGTGGCTTCGTTACAGCTGACGTCTCTTTAACAATACCCACAGTAGTATTCTTATCATGTTCAAGTACCTTAACATCAGCCACTGCTGTTTGACAATGATATTTTGTCTTCAGAATTTATTTTTTCAACATCATAATTTTTTTGTAATATTGTAGGATTCTTCTGGTCTGAAGAAGCTCTTTTGTTGATAGGTTTACCAACTGAAACTGACAGAGACTGCCCTGTGTTCAATGAATACAACTGTGTCTCTCGTTTTAAAGAAGCCTCTCCAGTTGGGTCTGCAATTTTAAGTAAGTAGACAACCCTCTCCATTTCAGATTGAAGACTTTCCAATTTATGTTGAAGCCGTATAGCCCGATCTTTCACTGAAGACATGAAATTTGGTATCACCAAGTTAAAACTCTTTAAAAGAAGCCTAGCTATTTCTCACACCTTTATGCAATGCTATTGGATCTGCATAACGTAAACTTGAAGACTAGAGAAAGTACAGCTTCGAAATTAATTCTAACGGGTATAAAAACAGAATGCATTGTATAAATTATAATATAGTCATTCCAATATGCAGACAAATTAAAGTATGTTGTCACAACATTAAGACACTGTGTGCAAATAAATTGGACTGTTGTGCCCTCAATCGTGGATTCGTTCCTAAAAAACAAAAAATAGAAGCCATTAAGTACGATAAGATTGATTTTCATACTAAAATATTTTAGTTGGATTGTCATACCCATCTGCCTCTATTCACATCTCTGCGACAGTGCAGATGTCTGTGGTTTTACACATAATCATAAAATCCATACGGAAACATTAGAATACCACAAACACTAGGAATGGTCTTGGATAGGTACAGTATAAAGCAGATGACATACTGTGATCAAAGCTTAGAGAAAACTTAAACCGTAAGGAATACCAAAAGAACTATCATGAAGCTGTTCCTCGAATTTGTTAAGTGTCAAGTCGTGCTCAAAAAACAAAATCTTAATAAATTAAATAAGATGGATGATGCTTATCTATCCATGTAGAATAGACATAAGTTAATAATCTTGCACACTTCTGTCAATGTTAATAATTATAAAAGATTAACATTATAAGAAACAGAGTTCAATGGATGCTTCATGAATATCTATAGGGACATTTAACTGTATGTACTGAAAATGTTTTAAATTTCATTGCAATGAAGGTATAAAGGCTGAAAATTTGGCATAGGCTATAAAGCTCCAGCAGCAATGATTCTTTCACATAGATCTCATCACTGGCTGGAGCTGGGATTTGGTTTGCACTGTATTTTGAGTCTGTTGAAATTCGATTTATACTGGAACTGTTGAATCTGGGTTGTATTGACATTGTTGAAGCATTGTGTTGAATGTTATTATGTTGTTGAACAAAGTATTACTGTTCTGCTAAAGAGCACACTTCTTGAAATTTCTGTCATTATCTGAATAAGAGAAAGGAATTTGTGAAAACCTTAAGTTACTTACAGAAACCCTAGGGCAAAATTTCCCTAAGACACTACAGTGGTATTGGAGTCCTACCAGTTTGTGAGTACATGAGACTTCTATGCTTCCAGAAAATACCAGCAACATCACAGTAAGGAGGAAGAGGAACACCCATCGTTCAGCCAAGGGAGATAGAGCGGGGCAAGGACAACAGGATCTGGGTACCTTACTACATGCAATACTCCAGGAGCAGCAGCAAATGACCGGAGTATTAATGCAGGGACAACAACAAGGACAACAGTTGATTCAAGGGAAACAAGAAATAGCCTGGGCATTAGCTCAAGGGCGGCAACAATTCACTCAACTAATGGCTCAACTCATAGGAATCCAAAACGTTGCTGGCAACAACAAAGCCACCACTGAAGAAAAAAGTAACCATAACTCTGGTCCTACTGTACACACCAACACTAGGGTAGCCAGCAGAAGTTACAGACCATTACTTCCTCAATTCACAAATAATCAAGCAACAGCAACCCAAGAAGCCATTGAACCAAATAGACTCTTTGACGAGTACTTGTGGGAGAATGCAGCACTAGAAGAGAACACTCGAGCAGCCATGATTTTCCAAGAATACAGAAACATCTGATACATAAATACAGTGTTCCACGGGGACGCGTCCCCCAGGGTCGGGTGCGCGCATCCCTCGCACCCCACGCACCCGGGACGGGGAGTCTCTTGGGGGTGCGTTTCCCCATGCACCCTTTTTGGGGAGTCTCTTGGGGGTGCGTTTCCCCACGCACCCTTTTTGGGGAGTCTTGGGGAGACGCAAGGGGGTGCGTTTCCCCAGTGTGGGAGTCTAGACTCCCCAAAAAGGGTGCTTCTGGGCGTCCCCCTTCAGTGTGGGAGTCTAGACTCCCCAAAAAGGGTGCGCCTGGGCGTCCCCCTTTAAATTTGTCTAATAAGACTTAAAAATTAAATATTAAAAATCAAAAATTCAAAAATCAAAGCCATTAAATTTTTTTTTTTAAACTAAAATTAAAACTAAATAACTAAAACTTAAAAGTCTAAGCTGAGGGATGGTGAGCCAAGTCATTGCCGTTGAGAGACACTGAGCCGAGACAACGTGTTGCATCCCCTTGCAGGCTTGCTGTTGGCAGTTGCTCCAACCGCTGTTGTTTAAAGTTTTGACCACGACTTTCAAGTTTCAGCCGCAGCCCAGGGTCCTCGGATCTCCTGAGTCCTTTGCCGTCAACCCTCTGTCCCTGACGCTGTGCGGCTCCACCTCCAGGTAGCCATTAAAGCTTGAAATCTGAACTGTTTTAATTTTGTAGTTTAAAAAAAAAATGTTGTAACAGTGAACATACAGCCTGCGGCCCTGCTGTAATTTTTAAAATTTTTAATTTTTTTTTAAAATTTGATATCATTTGTTTAAACTATAATTATAATGTTTTAAATTTTAATAATTTTTAAATATAAATTTTAATGAAAACTTCAAAATGCTTCAAAACACAGTGACTTGAATTTAATTCTTATTTTTTGCTTATGTTTTTGTTTTTAAATTTTAATAATTAAAATTTAATTCTACTATATTTGCATTGTAAATTTTAATTTACATGATGAATTTTTTTTTTAAACTCTTCCTGCAGGGCAGAAAAACAAAAAAAAAATTGCAAAATAAATTAAAACAGTGACACAAGCTGCAAGCCTGCAAGTGTAAAATCGTTGATTACCACATGAGCATTATTTGAATATTTTATTATTGATTTTTATTTTTGTTTTTCGAATCTCATGGTATGTATGAATAATAATTAATTCAATAATGAGACTTGTCACTTGAGTATGTCATATGAATGATGTATGTATCAAAATGAATGATGAGGATGGATCAATGATTCAAATTTCAATTGTCTACTTAATATTTATATGCTTTCATTATTGAACAGTGAACAATGAATATGAACTTGAATTATATATATATATATATATATATATATATATATATATATATATATACCTCGATGACTCTCCGCACCCCCGAAATTTCCCTAAAATTTGAGGGTACTCCCACACGTCCCCCCTGTGCGTATCCCCGCACCCGCGTCTCCCCGCACCGGAGTCTTGGTGGAACATTGCATAAATAGACTGAGGAGATAGCCTAAATCTGATCTAACATGCAAGGTAAGTAAACTTTCCCTCTCCTCATTTGATGGATCATCTAAATGTTCAGCAAGAGGTTGGGTGCAAAAATTGGACACCTATGTCAAGCTCAACCCTATGTTGGAAACGGATGCTATCCAATTCACCACACTACATCTAGGAGAAGCATATGATTGGTGGTACCATGGCCTGGTTACGTTGGGGCAAGCAAATATCACTTCTTATGTAGACTTTACACAAAGATTGATGAATAAATTTGATGAAAAGGACCCGGACATACACTTTAGAGAATTAGCACAACTCAAATAGACAGGATTGCATGAAGAATACATTTCAGAATTCGAGCAAACTGCGGTCATGGTAATAGACATATCTGAAGAAAGACTAGTTATGCTCTTCAAGGAAGGACTAGACGAACCTTTACAAGGTTGGGTTAAGGCATTTGATCCTACAACTCTCCAAGACGCCATCAAGAAGACTCGTGATATGGGGAATGCATCATCCAAACCAAAGGCCCCACTCAAGCCCTTCGCCACTCAGAAAGATAAGGAGAAGAAACCCTTCCAACGTGATTGGCCCAAAAGGAACATGTTGGATGAGGAAACCCGAAGTGAACTAAGGAAAAGTTTTCTTTCACTTGCAAGGAGCCATGGGAGCTAGGACATTGATGTTTAGGCAAAGGAAAGATCCACTACATCAAAGAGGTCTCCAACGATGAAGATGAAGAACAAGAGCCCACTCAAAATGCTGAGCCTATTAGCCCAGAGGAAGAACAATCCCATGAGGAAGCTAAAGAAGAATAAAAGCCATGTGGAGAGAAGAAATGTCAACCGCAAGTTAAGGTTGCATCTCTATTGGAAACCCCCAGGTCTTACACCTTTAGGATCAAGGCAGTCGTCAAGGGACAATGCATCATAGCTTTGGTTGATGGGGGAGCTACACACAACTTCATTGATGCATCATTAGTAGCAAAGAGAGGGCTTCCCACCCAATGTTGCATGAAGTGGGGACGAAACAAGGACGTTTTTTGGAAGCGGGGACGCGAAAGCATCATTTTCCAAAAATCTAGGAAGCGAAGCGTCTGCTATATATATATATATATATATATATTTTTATTTTTATTTTTCTTTTTTATCTTTTTTCATTTATATTCAAAAATACCAAATTAGTTGTAGAAGACATGAAAACATGAATATTTTTACATAAATCAAGATAGATATGGCATCCATGATTTCATTGTAGTTACTAGTATGTACATCAGTGATTAATTATTCAAGCATCAACCATCTATATTCTAGCAATTACAAACATACATCAAATTTTTAAGCATATTATAAAACATAAAACATTTAAGCATATTATAAAACATAAAACATAGAGTATATTATGATTTATCTAGCAAGTGAGCAACTGTCAACATTTGTCATGTCCGAAATTCAAATAATAATGTTTACAAAATAGGTCACTTGGTCACCACCAAGACAAAAAGGTTCAAATTCACAAGCCTAGAAGTCTAATGATTAATCTAAGACAAAAGTAGTAAATTGTGAATATATCTATTAATCTCTCCTCCTTCCACCACGAAGAGAACGTGTCAGCGGGCCTCCACGTGGTGGCAATGAAGAAGATGGTGCCTGTGGAAGTTGTGGCATTGAAACTAATGAAGACGAACCCCCTGTTGTTGGTGTTGAACCATGGAACCTGGGAACCAAGGGACCAGATGGGGGTGGCATCTCAACTTGATCATCATCATCTTAGAATCGCTCAAAAAATTCATACCAAAAAAAACCACTAGTTAACAAAAAAAATTAAAAACAAGATTTAGAGAGATGCTTTATAAGCAAAATTCATACCACAACGGACATACCTAGATAAGAGCATTCGCAACACTCCATCCTCCAAATTGGGCTCCTCTGGATTCCTATCCCAAATCTTAAGGTCTTTATTAGTCTTTGCATCATCACAGTAATGGGACAACAATCACAAGTTGTAATGAGCATAAACCAAGCTCTCTGCCCAATCTAAACTCAACTTGTTCCTTTTAACACTGTGGATGAAAGAATAAGAACTCCAATGCCTCTTTGCAGAAGAAGTGTTTACCACCTGTGATAGCACCCGCAATGCCAAAGTTTGTAGAAGTGGAGTAGGCCCCCCATGCATGTTCCACCACTCAAGAGAAGAAAAAGTCTCTCGATCTCTAATTGCATGCATGCTCCTGAATGGACCAGTGTTAAGCGTATTACTCAATTGTCTCTGTACCATGGCAGCCTCCTCATCAGGGACTAATTTACTCAATGTAATCATATTTTTTTGTGAACCTCTTGATCTTGGTGTGGTTTTCTCCTACTTCCCCCCCCCAGGTGCTGGTGTTGAAAGCCATGATGGATGATAGTATTTAGGTGTCAAAACATATGCTAATGCATGCAATGGAACATTTAGCATTTCCCATCGGTTTTCCACCTCTGCATGAATATAATTGTACAAGGTGATATCTCTAGGCTCAACAATGTCTTTAATCTGCCCCAACATGCTATCCATTTGCTCATACACCTCCCCAATTATTGGTCGATCTGAATCTCCAAACTTGATCATGTAATAAATTGGTTTGGTGAAATGCAAAACATATTTACCCTGTGACCAAAAGTACATGTCAAGAATAGTTTCCTTGGCTACATTAGCACCATCTCTATCAGTGTTAATTTCCTCTCGTGATTCAGCACACACCATATTAGTTAAAGCTTGTCTCACCTTCACTAGCCGCCTAAAGGTGAGGTAGTAACTGGTAAATCTTGTTTTTGTAAGTTTAAGCAACTGCAACTTGGAGTAAGTGCCATAGAAGTAGTTTACCCTTGTATGCCCTATGATGAATTTAATGAGTTGCTTCCCTCTCCTGTAAAGCGCATTAAATTCTTTAAGCTTCACAATATCATGCATAAAAAGGTTCAACGTGTGAACCAAACACCCAGACTATTAAGTTATGGTATGTTCTATGCTTATAACAGTTTACTTCTTTTTCTTACTATATTCCACAGATTAGCAATCACATGTACATAAAGTAAAGTGCAGATAGAACATTAAACGATCGACAAAAAACAAGCCAAGACAAGAGACAGAAGATGTGGCGACTAGCCAGGGACAAACCCCACAATGTGTGGGGAAACCCTTTGATCAAATCTTCTTTTATCTTCAATAATTTGGTAGAGAGAAATAGTACAATAAATCTCATTCATATCAATAGTAGGAAACCCTAGATCAGCAGCATCAACATTAGCGGCTTCATCATCAAACGAGGGCAGATGATATCTCACAAACCGACCGTCGGATCGGCTTGATTCCCCCACCAAAAGTTGCGGCTTCCAAAGGAGGTTCAGATGAACCTACAACGTAGTTCAGATGAGGAGATCTTCTAGTCCACGCAGGCCAAACTTCACTTCTGCAGTTGCAGCAGCTTCCTTCAAACTAGGGCAGTCGATATCTTGCAAACCGTCCATTGGATTGACTTGATTCCACCACCAAAAGTTGCGGTTTTCAGAGGAGGTTCAGATGAACCTACAGCGCAATTCAGATAAGGATATCTTCTAGTCCACGCAGGTAAAACTTGACTTTTGTAGTTGCAGCTTCAGTTTCAGCAGCTTCCAGCTTCACATATGTGAGGGAGAGACCTTTTTCTATGCAGTAGAGAAGAGACTCTTTTCTGTGCAGTAGAGAAGAGACTCTTTTCTGCGCAATAGAGAGAGAGAGAGATGTGATGAGATGAGTGAGTCCAAATGAGGAAAAGTCTTATATTTATACACAACGTTGGTGTTTGAATAGATGCGACTGTTGGGCCTCTGAGCCTACATGAGTTGTAGGTCGGCTTGATAATAATTCCATAAACAAAATAGATTCATATTTCCATGAATACTTATCGGAATCGATGATCTTTATATCAATCCTACACCTCTCGACGAGAGGAATTTAGTGAACATATTATCAGTCATGAATAAGATGACCCACATGAAGTTTTGCCCTAGTTGCCAATTTGAACACTCCCTCTCAACTAGGGAGAACTTCATCTGCAATCTGTTTATCGGTTGTTACTATTCATCCATCAAATGCACTGCCTTGTACAACCTGACCCTTGCCCTGCTCTGCTCTATTCTCCCTGTTTTGCTTTATCTTGTTCTGCCCTGTACTGATCTGTACTGTTCTGCTCTGTTCTGTTCTGCTCTGCTTTTGTCCGAATTATGAAGAAGAAAAAATGATCAAGGATGTATCATACTGGCTCAAAGGCAATGTCAGAGTATGTACCACTGGTCGCAGACCAGTCTCAACCAACCCGAAGTCAGTGTCATAGTGAGTACAACTCCACTGGTCCCATACCAGTATCATCCTCCACTGACTCAAAGTCAGTCTCAGAGTGCATACCACTACTCCCAGACCAGTCTCAACTGACCCGAAGTCAGCGTCATAGTAAGTACCACTCCTACCACTGGTGCCAGACTAGTATCACAATCTCAGAGAGTATACCACTGGTCCCAGACCATTCTCAACATTCTCAACCAACCCGAAGTCAGTGTCATAGTATGTACCACTCTCACTGGTCCCAGACCAGTACTACACTGACACGAAGTCAGTCTCAGAGTATGTACCACTGGTCCCAGACCAATCTCAACCTACCCAAAGTCAGTGTCATAGTATGGTACAACTCCTACCACTGATCCCAGACCAGTATCATTGATCCCAGATCAATGGAGGTCATCCTAGCACAAGGAGTACAGTAGATACAACGATGCATCCATCGATACTACTATGGTCCCTAACATAATTTCCCTGCTCATTGATCAGATGAGAGGTACTTCCCATGAGTCCCAGATTGCATGGGTAGGATGCCTCAACAGGAGAACTAATCAATCCTGTCCTCACAGGAGAACACATCAATCCTGCTACAATCGCCATGGAGAACACATCAATCCAAGCCGCCATGGTGAACACATCAATCCAATCCGCCATGGACAACACATCAATCTGGGCCTCACAAGAGAACACATCAATCCAGGCCTCACAGGAGAACACATCAATCCTGCTACAATCGCCATGGATAACACATCAATCCAGGCCTCACAGGAGAACTCGTCAATCCTATTCCACAAGAGAGCGAATCATCTTCTCCCATAAGAGAGCGAATCATCTTGTTCCAGTGCGCACCACTACGAGAGGGTGAGTCACCCTATGGTCGTATGTTGCTCCAATAAGAACCGCAAGCCCTCAGAGCTCCCAAAGCTCAATGTATGCAACATGCAGGACCCTTGTACAAGGGTTTCTTGACGACTCCAAGTCGTTTGGGAAAATCACAGATTAGATCTTTTCTTGGGGCTTTAACAAGGTTTATCGACCTGTACATCATCTTAATGCGATGGAGCCTCCTTGCTCATCGACTTACCATATCCCAGATGATGTCTATCTACTGGAGCAATCGACAAATACGGGATTCCTCAATAATCGAATCCCACCTCTGGTTGCTACAGAGAATCACAGTGGTATGTGTTCAAACAGCTCACTGAAGAGCTTCCCCAACCAGGCAGCTTCATACGAGATCATACTCGTAGATATGTATCCGGTCTCGGTGGTGCTTATGGCAACCAACTTCTGCTTCCTGCTCATCCATTATATCGAAGCAGAATCCAAAAAGAAACAACACTAAAAGTGCTCCAGTGATCCTCCACACTACCTGCCTAATCAGCATTCGAATAATCATGTAGTTTTATATTTCTGGCAGTGTATCTCAATCCATGAGATATTGTGTCCTGAAAACATCTCAGAAGATTCTTGGCACCAATCTAGTGAGGCTCAACCAAATATGAGCTCACAATGCTAACTGCAAAACATCTATTCGGATGGAGGTTCACCAAGAACATCAATGCGAATGAGTTTTGAAACTCAGAGGCATTTCCCAAATCTGGTCCGACATCACTACCATATAACTTCTAAAAGTTAAGATCCTCGAGGTAGTCACAGGCTTGTAGTCCACCATACCAAATCTTTTCAGAATCTTCACCACATATTTTCCTTGAGATAGGAAAATTTCCCTTGGCTTCTGCCACACTTCAAGTCCTTGGTTCTTTATTTCAAATTCAGAAGAAGCCAACTCCCTCTTACATTTCTGAATGAGAGGGTATGCACCTGTTGGAAAGAGGTCATCCACATACAGCACCAGTATGAGAGGTTTATCATCTTCAACCTTAAAGTAAAGGTTAGAATCGACTTCACTCCTAGTGAATCCCAGCTTCATCAAGTAGCTATCGATCCTCTCATACCATGCTCGGGGTGCTTGCTTCAACCCATAGAGAGCCTTCTTCAACTGACATACATGAGATTTTCAATCATAAATCTCAAATCCTTCGGGTTGCTCCACATAAACCTCTTCTTGATCGAACTGTGCAAGAACACGGTCTTGACATCCATCTGATGTAGGTTCCATCCTTGTGAAGCCACAAGGGCTATGATCAAGCGGATGGTCGTATAGCTGGCAACAGGTGCAAATATCATAGTATATACCTTCCTTCTCAACAAAACGCGCTGTTGGACACCTAATCCTAAATGGGTTAGTGTGGAAGTCGAATGGACAAAAGGAGTCCAAGAGACCTTGGGATCTGAAACCCAAGAGTCACATATTGTACTATAAATGTATATCTGATGTTAATAAAAAAATGTACTCACTGATTTATCTTTCCTATTCTTTGCTGTCCATGTGTGTTTAACATGGTATCAGAGCAGGCGTATTCCTGCCCTGCATAATTACTGTGAGCCATTTGGTTTATGGCCTTTATGTGCAGGTTATTTCTGCCATGACTTCTGCATTTCGTAAATATTTTCTCAGCTAAATTCTAGCTGCAACCTCTGTCAATTTTCCAGCCCTATTTTTAGAATTCCTAAAATTAATTGTAACTACTTGACTGCACCCTCTGCACTCCCTGGGCTGTGCATATTCCTTTCCTGCGTGCTGTCTGCACTGTCCATGAGTGTTTCATGATAATTACGCTGCTCCTGTAGCTGCTCCACCTGCATTTAATACGCTGCTCTCTGCATACGAAACGATCCTTCACCCAGCGCTATTTGTGCCATTCTTTACCTGCGCCCTCTGTCATTTACTGTCATGACCTGGTATGAGAACAGATTATTTCTCAGATTGAAGCATCAAGGACGTTGGAAGGACATAGCCAATGTGTTTCTTCCGTTGTCTGGGTCGAAAAAGATACTATTTATTCTGCCTCTTGGGACCATTTAGTGCGGAGTTGGGATGTTGAAACTGGCGTTAATTCATTAACAGTGGGTTGCCGGAAAGCACTGCGTTGTCTGAGTATCGGTGGTGAAGGCTCTTCACTAATTGTTGCAGGCGGTGCTGATTCTGTGCTTCGAATATGGGATCCGCGTATGCCAGGGACTTTTACTCCCATTCTTCAATTGTCATCGCACAAATCCTGCGGGGGAGACATGTCCTGGTATCGATATTGAATGGTAACATTTGAATGCTGGGATGTAAGATGGTTAAAACCTTGAAGTCGAAGAATTGAAACAATGGTTTGCAAATTTGAATCTTTGTGTTCAAATACTGGTGCGTTGGTTCATATATCTGATGTGAATGTATTCATGGCCGTACGCACCCTTTTGGCCGGATTTCTCTTTGCTGGGTGAAATTTTCACTTGCTGGACCATCATCTCATTGCCTGGAGGAATCCCTTCCCTGGCTGGATAAATTTGGCTATTGTCTGAGTCGCTTTCTCTCACCTATGGCGTCGTACAACGGCCCTACATACGGATTTCTGGCAGGGTATACGAGCTATGCGTTGATGTTTCTTTTTCCTTACCTAGTCGAATTCACTGATAACCCAAACGCTGGGTGGGCTTCTGTTTGTTGACGGATTGATCCACCATCTTTTAATTACTTGACCGTCATCTGATAATTATGTCGTTGGAATTTGGATGGGCGTTCGACTTGGATGCCCTAGTTCAATCCAATTTTAGATAGAACCTCAATTTTGCTTTTGTATGTACCAAAGTATATATGCCATTGGAGAAATTAAGAGAACATAGTGAGAAGTTATTTGTGCATGTGTCATTTGAGATTTGTGCTCACGAAGTTGAGGAAACAGTAGAATCACCAGCTGAGAAATTTGAATGTCAGGCATTCAATAGGCTGTTGGATTTCGTAGTCCACAGCTTATTCAGCATTCAGCCACAAGGAAGTCTTCCTTCGGGAGCTTGTTGGTAATGCAAGTGATGCTCTAGATAAACTGCGGTTTTTAAATGTGACTGACCCTAGTGTACTTGGATATGGTGGTTACTTGGAGACCCACATAAAACCATATAATGATAACGAGACAATTACTCTATTGGGATTTTACTATTTCTGTCGTTGCTGACAAGATTGTTGTCTCAACAAAAAGCCCAAAGTCTGATAAGCAGCATGTGTGAAAGATTGATATCGGCGGAGTTTCTGTTATATCTTATAAGAAATTTCTGCATTTTCTCTAGGTTTTCAGGCATCTGAAAGTCTTGAATATTTGTCTGGTTCCCTGTTATATTCTATTTTGGTTTGTTGCAATTTCAATTTCGAGTCGAAGTCCTCATGTGGATGATTGTAGCAGAACTCCTGTATCACCTGGAGGAAATGTGTTTGAAAATGGCGGTGTAAATGGTGCTGATAATGGGCTTGTATCAAATGGTGTTGGAAATGGCATTGTGAATGGTCCTACGAAAAGGAATCGACCTCCTAACTGCTCAAATGCGAATGGAAATGGTAACCATGCCTAAATAAGACTGAACCGATTGAGTTTGGATTGTAAATTTTTGGTGCTTTAAGTTTGAGTGATTGTTAGCATCAATTTTTCTTTGATAATTGAAATTAAGTGTTGCTTGCTTTCAAGCATTACAAAAGAGGTCCAAATCTACAATTTGCGGAACGTTCTGTACAGAAGATAGAGTGGGGCAGTGTGTTACATCAAAGATAAATTCTGGGCAGATTGCTAGGGTAAAGAAGCCGAGTTTGAAGAGATATAGGGGCTGCAAATTAAGCAAAGCAACCAGGTTCCAATATTTTATTCACCTTGTTTATTTGGCCACTATTAGGAAGCAAATGACCTCTGTACTTCTATTTGTTGACTGTGTATTCAGATTAAAAAGAAAAAAAAGTTTATTTATGGGTGCCACTGCTATATATATCAGTATTCTTATATAACCTCTGCACCAAATTGATTATCTGGCTTCTTCCTCTACATAATTTACACACAAGAAACCAAATGACAATGCAATGGTAACTGAATCTCCATCTCTAAAGGCTTCACTGAACTCCCGTTTCCGATTCAAAACTACAGCTCGCCTCGCTGAGTTCATCTTCCTGATCTGAGCCGAATTATAAAGTGTTTGTACTTGGAGGAGCTCAAAACACAGTTATCTAGTTACTTAATATATTGCTGTTGGCTGTTGGTATTCTGGGTCAATTTCTACCATACTAGAATCAGTTTGTCACAATTTGGATGCCATTTAGAGACTATTTGTGTGGCTGTATATTCTTCTCATTAGCTGATACTGAAGTGTTGATATACGTTGAAGAGTGAAGGAGTATTTGAAGGATCTAAACAAGTTTGCAGTTGCTGCTGCCCCAATTGTGGCATTGTATTTAAAACTCATTATAGTGCATTGATTCCTTGATTCCACTGCTGCATAAAAATTTTGGTGAGCTGATTGTAATCCTTTATATTGCACACTGATCATTTGCTGACATTTATAAAGGATATTGCTGTGTACTATGAGTAGATATTACTTTTTTGCATTGTGTAGTAGTTGTGATCAGTTTTTTAAGGTGTAAATCAGACATTGAAGAAAAAATGGCCAGAACCAGTGAAGTATTACAGTTCCTTAAAACTCTGATATTATCTACTGTTGATGACACATTACAAATCAGCAAAGGATATCTCTCAGAAATTCAGACATGTCTACAAAATGCACAGGAAAAGATCGATTTTTTGCAGCTTGAATCATAGCTACAGCAAGAAGAGCTACATCAAAATAGACACCATTCCGAACCTGTTTTTGTTCAAAACATTGAGACAACCACCCATCAGCAACATGTTAATAATGGTACAGTTCATTCAAATAAAGCAGCAGTTGTACATGCAGATGCAGAAACTCAGTCTGCACTTCCCAAGCCCATCATCAGACCTTGGGAACAGCTTGTCCACAACAAGCACAGAACTGGTCTTGGATATGACAAGGACTTGCCCTTGCATATTCCAGACTATGCCAAGCCCATTCAATTTCAGAGTGCTGGATTCATTCATAACAGTTCACTTGCTCCTCATGACAGTTCAGCTTCAGCTATTCCAGATTCTGCCCCTCTTCCACAACAACAACGACAACAACAACAACAACAACAACAGATTGAGAAATGCCAACACTGTGATCGAGTTGGCCATTTGAAAGATCACTGTTTTGATCTTCATCCATGTAAGCACTGTCATAAAACCAGCCATTCTTCACACAGATGCTTCAGAAATAACCGTCCTGCAAGAACAAAGATTCATCTTGGATGGATCGCTTCTTGGCAATGGGCATCAACAGCCAAGAATATATTCCAAACACATGTCAGAACTTGTTCCAGAATATTGAACAGTCTTGCAGTCGAGTTTCCTCCATCATCTCACCTTGTATCTGACAGGGGGGGAAATGATGGTCATCTACAAGCCTCAAAGTCACATCAAGCGAGCCTGAGCCACAACCTGCCACACCAGTTTCAGAGTTGTAGCCAGAGACAAAGATGCCCCTGAACATGCCTTCAGTTGGCGATCTGGGACACTTCCTCTAGCAGAAGACTTCAGCTTCTTGCCAGTTTTGGAAGAGTTCCAGGAACAAAATTGAGAACACTTCCTCTAGCAGAAGACACCAGCTTCTTGCCAGCTTTGGAAGAGTTCCAGGAATTGCATTAAGCATTCCAGAGTTGTTGGTTATCCTTAAACCATCACAGGTTGAGACTTCCCTTTTCAGGTTGAAGTTTTACCTTTTATGCGGGGTGAGACCTCCCTTTTATGGTTGAAGGTTTCCCTCTTTAAAACAATAGGATCACTTCCTCTAGCAGAAAACTTCAGTTTCTCGCTAGTTTGGAAGAGTTCCGGGAACTGCACTAAGCGTTCCAGTGTTGGTGGTCATCCTTAAACCACCGCCCTTTTTTACCAACATTTCATAGAGCACATTCAGCCTAGTGCTGCCATGCATTTTTTGCACATTTTGTATTATAGCTCTCTTCTTGGACTCATACATAACCCTTCGGATTAAGGGGGGGAATGTTGGACACCTAATCCTAAATGGGTTAGTGTGGAAGACGAATGGACAAAAGGAGTCCAAGAGACCTTGGGATCTGAAACCCAAGAGTCACATATTGTACTATAAATGTATATCTGATGTTAATAAAAAAATGTACTCACTGATTTATCTTTCCTATTCTTTGTTGTCCATGTGTGTTTAACACGAGCCTTATACTTTTCTATACTTCCATTTGTTGCAGCTTTATCTTGCAAAGTCATTTTGAAGTAACAATTGTTTTGTCCGGGGGTCTGGGAACTACTTCCTAGACATCACTCTTCATAATAAACTCATGTTCTTCAGTCATAGCATCCTTCCATATTTGTTTCTTGACGACATCTGAGAATGATGAAGGTTCATTTTGTATGATCGTGCTCATGATGATCAGGTATCCCTGATACCTGTTAGGTTTCTTACTTTGACGGAAGGTTCCTCAGGGTGCAGCATGTCCTTCAGCATCATCAAGTATCCCCCTAAGCCATGACGGCCTTTTCCTAGAAGAGGAAGGCTCAGGTGGATAAATAGGATCCATGGGTTCCTCCAAATCAGGCATTATTACATCATCTACCCATAGAGATAGCTTTCACAATCATACGGTTCTTCCTTTCCGCCACACCATTCTGCTCAGGGGTTTGTGGTGTAGTAGTCACCCTCTTAATGCCAGCATCAGATATGCCTGAGTGAACCAACTGTAATATATCGGAGGTCTTGCTTTGGCTTGAGGGGAATGGTCCCTTTTTGAGCTTTCCTTCGGCACATCCTGGACATACACCTTCTTTCTCTACTCGGAATTTGGGCATCCCTGTCACCATTTGTCTTACACTGAGTAGAGCTTTATAATGAAGGGGGGCAAACCTCCAATGCCAAAGTTGGGACTGAAGAGATGTGTCATAAGACATGACACCTAGCGGACTTCCACCGACCTGATATAAAGAATCAACTTGAAACCCAAGAGTGAAAGCATCTTTGACATTATTTTTCCATATACGTACCTTGCCATCGCTGAATGTTACCTTGTAGCCTTTGTCTTCCATTGCCGAGATGGGTACCAGGTTCTTTTTGAGATCAGGTAAATATAATACATCTTGTAAGTGGATCGTATTACCTTGATTCAATTTGAGAGAAACATTGCCTACACCTTTCATGGGGTATTTCATGTCATCTCCAAGGACAATTTCCAAGTTAGTTTCTTTCTCTACCAGATTATGGAGTACTTCTTTGTAACCAATGAAGTGTCTTGAAGCACCACTATCAATGAGCCAAATTCCCATTAAGTCCGAAGGAGCAGAGATAGATAGAGCAGCTGGTAGATAATATTCAGCCTGCTTATTGTCAATAGTGTTAGATTCATACCTGGAATTTCTAGCCTTCTTGAATGGTTGCCCTTCTTCCTTGATTCCCAGCTCTCCTCTTACCTTTGCTATTGAATTTTCCATCCCTTCGATTACCATGAGAGGGATTTTGATCATCGTCACGGTGAGAGTCCTTTCTATCAGGACATTCCCTTGCATAGTGTCTTGCTTTATTGCAGATCTAACATCGTCATTTTCTTCCACCCTTAGGTCCAGCCTTTCCTTTTGATTTAGTTCTGGAATTATTTCTTTTCTTAGCATGAGAAGAAAAGGCAGCAGGAGGACCTTTAGGCATGGGCATTTCTTGCTCTTCTTCCCTTGTTTCTTTTTGAATGCATCTAGCCATTAATTCCTCGAAACCAGGAATTACATTATTTTTCAGAAGAGTAGTCCTGAACACGTACCATTCGGATGGTAATCCTCCAAGAGTCGTGAGTGTCATTTCTCTGTCAGTAATAGTCTCCCCAATAGATAGGAGATCGTTCTTGATCTCGGTGATTCTTAAGAAGTATGCTTTCATACTCTCATCTTTACCCTTCTTGATTTCCCTCAGCTTATTTCTAAGAAACAAAACTTGATTTGCATCATTGACTTTAAATAAACTCACCAGTCTATCGTAGATTTCCTTGGAGGTGTCCAATTCAGAGATGTAGGCCACCAAGTGCTTGTCGATAGAGTCCCGGATGATCTTCTTCGCTTTAATTTCTCCATTCTTCCATTTGTTCCTGGCAGCAAGAGGTGCATTTGATGGAGGCTCAACAATATTGCCTCTCACACGATCCAACACTCCTTGATCCTCAAGGGTTAGATCAATAGACATCTTCCATCCGTGATAGTCAGCTTTCTCACAGAGCTTGTCTTCGGTAGGAAAGAGAGTTGAGGACCCCATCGTTCTTTTAGGGTAGCCTTGCCAATCTTCTCTTCGATGATTGCTCTTGCTCGAGCTTTGTCTTCATCTCAGCTCCGATACCATGTTAAGTTATGGTATGTTCTATGCTTATAACAGTTTACTTCTTTTTCTTATTATATTCCGCAGATTAGCAATCACATGTACATAAAGTAAAGTGCAGATAGAATATTAAACGATCAACAGAAAACAAGCCAAGACAAGAGACACAAGATGTGGCGGCTAGCCAGGGACAAACCCCACAATGTGTGGGGAAACCCTTTTGATCAAATCTTCTTTTATCTTCAATAATTCAACAGAGAGAAATAGTACAATAAATCTGATTCATATCAGTAGTAGCAAACCCTAGATCAGCAACATCAGCATTAGTGGCTTCATCATCAAACTAGGGCAGACGATATCTCACAAATTGACCATTGGATCGACATTATTCCACCACCAAAAGTTGTGGCTTCCAGAGGAGGTTCAGATGAACCTACAACGCAGTTCAGATGAAGAGATCTTCTAGTCCACGCAGGTCAAACTTCACTTCTGCAGTTGCAGCTTCAGTTTCAGCAACTTCCTTCAAACTAGGGCAGTCGATATCTTGCAAATCGTCCGTTGGATTGACTTGATTCCACCACCAAAAGTTGCGGCTTTCAGAGGAGGTTCAGATGAACCTACAGTGCAGTTCAGATGAGGAGATCTTCTAGTCCACGCAGGTCAAACTTTACTTCTGCAGTTGCAGCTTCAGTTTCAGCAACTTCTGGCTTCACATGTGTGAGGGAGAGACCCTTTTCTGCGCAGTAGAGAAGACTCTTTTCTGCGTAGTAGAGAGAGAGATGTGACGAGATGAGTGAGTCCAAATGAGGAAAAGTCCTCCTATATTTATACGCAGCGTTGGTCTTTTGAATAGATGCGACTATTGGGCTTCTGGCCTACATGAGTTGTAAGTCAGCTTGATAATAATTCCATAATCAGAATAAATTCATATCTCCATGAATACTTATCGAAATCGGACGATCTTTATATCAATCCTACACCTCTCGACGAGAGGAATCTAATGAACATATTATCAGCCATGAATAAGATGACCCACATGAAGTTTTGCCCTAGTTGCCAATTTTAACACAGACCAAAAGATGTGTGGATGAGTGTGTTCAATAACTTTTCCTGTTGCATTACAATTTGCTACATTGTCTGTGATCACTTGAACCACATTATTCAAACCAACATCTCTGATTGATTGCAATAGGAGATCTGCAATGTTTTGGGAAGATGCACTACTAGAGGATTCATGACATGTAATAAATACTGCACCACTAGCAGAAACACCAAGAACATTTATCAAATGTTGGTTTCTAATATTTGTCCACCCATCTGATATAATGGATACCCCACAATCTACCCACTCATTTGCAAAATGTGTCAAAGCTCTTTGAACCTTTGCTTTTTCTCTTTCTAATAACATTGTTCTACCTTTCTCATAGTTGGGGACTTGTATCCTTTTGGGGCTTCATTGATGGCCTTTACCATTTCATGCCAATAGGGAGAGCGAAGCACATTGAATGGTACCCTGCAAGCACAAATAAATCGGACTATCTTTCCATCCACATCATCCCTCCCAGCAGCATTCAAGAAATCCCCTATTGTTCTTTTACCTCTAGAGCTTCCAGAAGTACCATGAGGAGATGAGCTACCAAATCCAGAGGTTGCACTTGATTCAGAATGAGTGTTTTGTTTCTTGCTTTTTTGTTGTGCAACTTCCTCTATTTGAATGTATTTTCTTCTTTGTTCAGCTGAAATGTTTGGGCAAATTTGTATCCACACAACACCCTTTTTGTCATCACTGTCCATCACCCCACGAAGATGCCTCCTCACATAGGTATATGAACCACTAAATGGTTTTCCTCCATGACAACCATGAGGGCACAAAAATTTGTAGCTTCCACGACCCTTTCCCCCCCCTTCAAGTTTGGTCACATAGTTCCACAAGGGTGTTAATACAGCTTTCCCCTCTAGTGTTTCAGTGTTCCCTTTAGGTTCAACTTCATCCCCTTCCTCTTCAAACCCTTCCTCCTCATCATACATTGGGTCACTCATATTGGGACCACTATCCTCTTGTTCTTCTTCCCTTCTATTCCTACTCCCCTTTGCCATCATTAAAACCAAAAGTGGAATGATACATACAAGCCAAAAGAACATCATCTTGGAATATGGATATAGGTGGTGGACAACCTGCAACTAAATGAACAAGTAGAAAGAATGGGAAAGAGTAGGAGAGGGAGGAGAAAAATACAAAAAACAATGTCAAAAAAATGAGGGAGTTTGGGGTTTGCACTTATCTCTTTAGCTCTTGTAGATGGAACTCCTCCAAGCTCCTCCTCCTTCTCCTAGCTCCTCCTCCAAGTTGTCATCTCTTTTCCTCTCTTCTCTTCTCTTCTCTTCTCCTCACTTCTCCAAGCACTCATAAACTAAAAGTGAGCAAATGAGAGATGAAAGGGTGTTAAATCCCTTCACTCCTCACCCTAACCCAAGGTGGACCCACACCCAACCAAGGAAAAGAAAAAAAAAAACAATTCTTTTTGGCCCACATGACAGAAACGGCGGACGACCGGGCGAAGTAGTCGTGATCTGTACGGATCGGACCTCAAAGTGTCGCGCTTCGTACGACCAAACTGTCGTACGAAACGCGTTTCGAAAAAGCCGAAACGTGAATCAGCCGTACGATTCTGAAAATGGCAAGAATCATATTTATCACCCTGATCCGCGTTTCGATAGGCGATTCCCCCGCGCATCCCTATAGATCGCGGATCGGGCTTTTGATGGGGGGGGCATTTCTTGCAACATTGTTCCCACCGAAGAGTTGGAAGGCCTTGATGTGATAGTAGCAAATGGGTACAACTTGGATTGCACACGAATGATCCCAAGTTTGAGCATAATACTTGGTAATTACACTTTCATCGATGATTTTATGTAATAGATCTTGTAGATATCAATATGGTGTTGGGAGTTTAATGGTTATATTCATTGGGAAAACACAGTATGGACTACCAAGTGATGGAGATGGAATTTAAAGCCCTTAAACGCAGTGAAGTATTTTTGAGAGGCATGGTAAATGGTATCCCACAAGTTGTTTCCGCCAAGAGAATGGAGGCCATATTTAGGCATGGAGATATAGCATATGTTGCAGAATGCATGATTACGAGCCAAAAGACACCAAGAAATGGAAGTCCACAATACAAAGCAGACATTCAACGAGTGTTGGACAAGCATGGCCAAGTATTTCGTGATATTCCCCTGGGATTACCTTCAAATAAGAGGATTTGAACATACTATAGAGTTGGACGAAGGGGCCAAGCCAGTAATCACTACACCATACTGACACCCAAAGAAATTCAAGGATGAGATAGAAAAGGCAATCCAAGAATTGCTAGTGATGGGCCACATCAGTCCCAACTCAAGTCTATTTGCCTCATCATTGGTTCTGGTAAAAAAGAAGGATGGAACGTGGAGAATGTGTATTGACTACTAGGCACTCAATAAAATAACCATCAAGAACAAGTATCTTATTCCCAGGATCGATGAGTTAGTGGATGAGATTTACTTTTCAAAGATTGATCTTGTTACCCACCATTTTGTGGGTAATATCCCTAAGAGAAAAGTTTTCTCCAAGATGGTCCTCAGCCGACAGCCAGCAACCCCTTACAACCATTAGCTAGCTCATTGTGCCATTTCTCCACCACCTGAGCCAGCCATGTGGTCCCTTGCCCATCTGTCATGATCGTATGTTTGAAGGTGGGCCTCCCAAATCTAAAGGTATGCCATGTCATTTTGAAATTGAGTTTTGTAGTTTTCTTATCACGGACGCTTCTAGGCATGGATTAATGGGGGGATTCGGTGGAAAGAATGGGCTAGGTCTATGCTTCTGTCCCCTATACCCCTTTTAGGAATTAACCTTGGATTCTAGTCCCATGGAATCACTTTTACTGATCACTTGGTTTTAAGGATGGTATTTCATGGGAAACCCAGATTTAGGTTGTGTGGTCCCGCTCCCTTTTCCACTTATATTACCCCCTTTCCACTCTACTATTCGATCCATCATTTCTCCCACCTGGGTCCACAATCCTCCATCGGGTCCACATAGGATCAACTCACCCCTTCCCCTTGCCCACACCTTGGGCCATGGCTTGGAATGAAGCAAAGAGGTTGATGCAACTAAAAGGAGAGTCAAAATCATATATGGCCACATTCAACAGGAAAAGTACCACAAAATGCAAAAGATCGTCGGGACAAAAAAACATTTAGCACGTGGGCAAAAGCCAATACATGAGCTCTACCCCAACATCATGGCCATCACCCTGGTTCCAACAAGTTCTATGAACCTTCCTCATCATATAGGAATCCAAGATTGTCCCAACCCTTGGTGGCCAATGAACCGCCCTACCTTAAAGGGGGAAATTCATTGCTATATCTTATATATCATGCTCTAACCCCTTGAGCCCCAAGCAGTTAATCAAAGAAAATCATAAAAAGTCAAAGGGCATATAATGAAGGGTGGAAAAATCAAGGTCGGGGCACCTCATATACCACGATTGCTCCCTCCTACACCTTATAAACCCAATTGTGGGCTTCCCTCTTATTAGCTACCCCTATGCCCCAGCATGTGACCCAGGGCTGCCCCCTCTCATTCTCTACCTCATTCACCTATCTGCCACATGCCACCACCTTTTGACGGATGTACCTTGACTATATTATCCCCTTTAGAAGCAGAAACCACCTTATACTTGGTTAACTCCATTAGGAGTTTAGGAGACATTGGCGCATCCCGAAGCCCATTATGGAAGGGCAGGCCATTATGAAGTCCCCACCTGTGGTCCATGATTAGGTAAGCTCATTTGCTCGATTTCTCTAATGACTTGTTGTACTGGAAGCCTAGGGGACACATTGGATCTTATGCAGGATTGCAAATTGTTTCCATTTGGTGTTTGGTCTCCCTATATGGGGTCCTAATCCTCCAAAGGGCTACGTTAGCACATATAGGGTGAGCATTGAGAACTATGGACCTCCACAATAATAGATTACACAACATGGATCCCCACATCCATTCAAAGATTGTTCATGTTTCACTCATTGGACGAGGAGTATGCACCTGATCCATCATGCCTAACTGACCTCAGATCTACACCATACACTTGGCAGACGATCCAGAACTTCTACAATGATGTGGCATCTCCTACATTGTCATCTTGGCCCTTGAGGGCAACCTATAGGCATCTTCGATTTGTTTGGAAACCCATGAGGACACTTGTGTGCCCCCTTAGTTATTTGGAGCACCATAGGTTATTACAAGGGGCCAACCCTTTATCCACTGCTTTTGAGGGTCCTATTCTTCATTGTAGCATCGATGGACCTCATTAGGCCTCTTAGAGGGCCCTACAACATGCAAAGATTATTATTTGTCCACTTGAGAGGCCTATCTTTTCATTTGTGAGCTAGTTTGGTGAGCTTGTCACCAAAGTTAGGTCATTTGCACATTATTTTATTTTTAGGGGCTAATGTAGGCTCATTAGCTAAATCGAACTCCTAATTAGTGTATAAATATGAGTGAGTTGGATTCATTTGTATCATCACTTGACTTGGGATCTCTCTATCTTTAGAGAACTTTGCACTTTTTCCTTGGAGGATAATTTTGGATGATGGATGAATTTTGATCTATGGATTTGGGCTATTTTTATCTTGGAGCTTCTTATTTGCAAATGTGATGCTAGTTGGATATACCCTCTAACATTGTAAGTGTAAATTTAACGTTATTTTTCTTGTTGCGGTATACATTTGAATTTCAATATATTTAGGGCTAATTGCTACATGTACAAAATGTGGAATTATGTGTCTATTTAGCTTATTCTTTGTATGGGCCATTGTTAGATGAATGAAATGTCCTAGAGATCATGTTATCTTGATAAGCTT
Organism: Pinus tabuliformis; assembly: GCA_031772625.1. Classification (NCBI taxonomy): domain Eukaryota; kingdom Viridiplantae; phylum Streptophyta; class Pinopsida; order Pinales; family Pinaceae; genus Pinus; species Pinus tabuliformis. Next base: position 303,034,714 of record CM062813.1, on the reverse strand, counting down.
GCACCATTTGTATGAAGTATAAATGCTTGAAAGTCACTTTTCTTCTCTTTCCTCTAACATTGGATGAAGTTGACTTTTGGAGCCTCCTTGAACAAGAAATTAAACCCTTCTTCATTATTATCCTTGACTCCATATCCCCAAGAGAATTAAGCACTGGTCCCTCAAGAAGGGTGATCATTTTAACCCTCTTTTACCCTTTTCCCTTTTTTTCCTAGGTCTAGCCCCATTAGGTCACCTAGGATATCAATTTCCCTAAAAGCTAGCCACAAGAAAACTTAGATCTCCTAGATACAATTGCGTTGGTGGGTCCCCTTGCTCTCCTCCAAATTTGAAGTGATTTTGACAGTGGAATCTCCAAATACCCCAAGCCCTAGCTCTAGGATCAAGTTTTGCCTAGGTGTTCCCAAGGATAGAACTTAGTAGGATCAATTTGACATCTTTGGGAGAAAAATCTTGTTTGATCCTTTTGTTAAAATTGGCAACTAAGGCCAAACTCCACATGGGTCATCTTATTTATGATAGCTGATATTTTTCTTGGATTCCTCTCTCCGAGAGGTGTAGGATTGATCTAAAGATCATCCCACTCTGACATGTACAAATGAAGTTATGAATTTATTTTGACTATGGACATATTGTCAAGGTCAGCCAACAAACTTATGTAGGCTCATGAAGCCCAAGCGATGTGTCTCTTCACCCACCACGATTTATATAAATAGAGGAGGATTCCAACCTCATTACATACATTTTCTTGAGTATTTTGGAGCTTGCACTTGGAGGGGTTAATCTCTGTTTTGACCGCAGATTAGAGGCAAACTCAGCGAAGGCAGAAGAGGGCTGTTGGAGCACCTCTTGAAGATTGTTTGGGGCTGAAACGATCAGATGCACAGGCCGAGGTTATGGGTATAGTTCTGGGCTGTTTTGAGATGAGTTGTGGCTTATCTTCCACAAGACTGAAGGCCGCAGAAGGACTGGTGTATTGCCATGGGTCTGAGCTTGAGATAGGGCATCATTTTGAGAGAAAATCATCCGAGTTTACTGTGGAGATGAAGCCGCACCAGCTGGGCAGTCTAGAGGCATGTTACAAATCTTCTATGCATATTTGTGTGGGCTTTTGCCTCTATCCTAAGGCCGCAGGTAGGATTTGAACCTGTAGCAGCTGGCATATTGTTTGACGGATGAAAGGCCTCAGTTAGGGCCTTCCTTTCTGAGCCGCTGTCATTAAAAGGAGGCCGCAGTCCTTATTGCAGGTAACAGTCAGGTGGAGGGACTGTTTGAGTGGGCCGAGAAGGCTAGGTAGGCTCACATACCCTTGCCGCAATCACTCCAAGGAGCAGCACAGTGATTAGAGGTATTTTCTTTGGTTAGAAGATCGATCTTCCTTGCTGTAGCAATCAGATTGTTGTAGGGTCATTGTGAAGGCCTACAACAGTATTGAGAAAGGACGTGAAGGGCAGCAAAGAGTGACAGGTGTTTTCACTGAGATTGAAGCAGTCAAAAGGAGGCGTTTTGATCCTGTTATGTGAGACTGTGGTGGACTGAATGTAACCCTAACTTGATCAAGCTTCTACAATAGTTTGTCATCAGCTTTGCATTTTGAGCCATCTATTTATCTAAGTGTTGTACTATTGGATCTCTACACCAGCAAGTCAATTCTGACTGTGAATTCTTGTACTCTCTCTCTGTGCTGATCATTTGATAAGAAGATTTGATCAAGGGTTTTCCCCATCTTGGGGTTTTTCCCTGGCTTGAGCCATATCCTTGTGTTCTATTGTCTTGGCTTGTCTTCCTCATTTATTGTTTATGTTCTTTCTTCAGTTACTGTCAATGAGATGATGTATTTGATTGCTAATGGAAATAAGATGGACTAATTCATGGGCTGATGTAGATCATTGAAGTGACTGTCCTAAGAAAAGAGCATGTTAATCAAAATTTAACACGGTATCAGAGCTCAGGTGAGGACACGCCCAAGTAAGAGAAAGAGCAATCACTTAGAAGTTTGTTGATAAGAATTCGTGATCTCCTTCATCTGGAAGTTTGAAGGTGGAAGTTGCAGTTCTCTGAAGCAACAACCCTTGCTCAATACTTCGAACAATTTGAGATCCTTCAACTCTGCCGTCTTCAAATCCTGAACTTACTATTCGTATCATCAAGTCTGAATCAGAATGCTGAAGTAAATTGAAGGGCATTCATTAGCTATTCTCATACTGGATTATTTCAAGGACCAAGGGATATATTTTCAGCCTTAGTTATGAACCTAATTTGAAGCATGGATCCATTTCAGATCTTTGAACCATCCTGGGACCAAGACAGCCATTACAGCTGTGAGCAAATTCTGAAGCAAGTCATGAAAATCAATATTAGAGTTATTCACTTGGCTTGATATTATTCTGGAAATTTGCTTCAAGAGAAAAGTTTAGATTTCTTAATAGCTTACATTTATATGCATGCGGTCCTATTGATGTCACTTAGGTGAGACAGTGGTTGAAACATTGAGGCTCAGAACTATGGTATGGATTAGCCCTTAATTATGACCGACTTCCGAAGCAGTGCTTATTGTAAATGAGTTAGAGACATTGTGAATCTGTGGACTCCTTGTCACAGCAGGGCTTGAATCCTTGATTGAAGGAATACACACTATTTGATCTACAAATCCTGATCCATAACTGCCATCTGAATTTCTGAAGCATGCATCACCAGGTATGTATTTGAAATTAAAGTTTGTGGTTTAAGAATAAAACATTCGGTCCTGAGATTACATTAAGGCGACACATGAAGGCAGTGTCACAATAAGCCCAAAGTCTTGTGACAGTCTGGTTTCTCAAGTTTTGTCACATTTCTAAAATTCTTATAGCTACAGTTACCATTTTATTCCGCTCTTATTTGAACTCTCCTATGTCACAATCCTGAGCATGAATCTCTTGCAATCAAGGTCAGAGATCAGTACAGGACGGTGGACAACATACCTTAAATTATGGTTTTGGCACTTATGTCATGCTTCTATAGTTAAGCAGAGATGTGTGCATTAATGCCTAAAAGGACAAGACTGTAGCATTGCCCTATCAATCATCTTAAGGAGGGTTTGTTGGTATCATCATGAAAATTCCCAGTTATGATGACAGTTGAAGATATTTCAAGTTTCAAAGCAAATCTTCAGTTTGTCACTTCAAGTTATTCAGAATGTAATCATAATTGTAAAATGCAAGGCATTTCCTGATAATAATAGTATCTTTGACCTGAAAGATATAATTGGAAGTAGACCAGCTTGACTCCTCAGTGACATTCTCAAGTACTCTCTCAGTATCAAGAGTAAGATTGCCTGACATCTCTAAATGACTGAATTTTGTACATCAATCTCCATGATACAGTGTGGTCTATCAGTCAGCTATAACTTTGTTACATTGTTCCTGTGCGCACAAGCTATTGCAGTACCTTTTGGATGAAGTACATTTGGAAGCTTCATTCTTAAAAGAACAGTTACAAGATCTTGGCATCCCATTGTTGGCCTTTGATCATAAAGTACAGAGGCGGATGTGGTGGCAAAGACACTTGGGAGGATTTCTAGTCAAGATGGGGATGTGCATCTTGATTGAAATAATTCAATCCATGATAGCAAGGAAGAACCTCACCATCTGGTGGTTGAATCTGTATCCAAGTCTCTGGAGGAATTCAAGAAAAAAAAATGGATCAATAAAGGGATATTTGCTACAACAGCTTCTGTCTGAGCTAGCACCATTATTCTTATCTCCATGACAATAGTTAACCATGACCAAGAAAAGGAGATGGTTATTGTACCCTTGTCCTCTCTGTATGCTAATATGATTGAACCTGAGCAGTAGTTAATGTCAGACCTCTTTCAGCCCTTCCTGGCCCAATCATCGAAATCTTCTTTAAGATATTCAGAGGGAGCTATGATTCAGAGGGAGTCGATTTCTCCCTTAGCTTAAAAGTTTGATGAGATGGAGAAGTTGTTGGTCTGCATCCCTGGTGTTCTTGATAAACACCCTATCAGTGATATGCCACGCTATGAAGTCTCTGAGTTGATCTATGGAAGAACCTCATATACTGAATGACTGCTTATTGAGATAACTCTGTGATTCTATTTAAGCTACACTGCTGGAATCTAAGATTCCTTGAATATTCTGAAGCTGGCTCAGTTGGCAGTGTGATGGATCGAAAAAGCACATCTAGTGCTATACCTTTCTCATTTGGTTGCTCTAGAAGCATTATTGAGGTTGAATCCTGAACAGACATATGTTTTGCAGTTAACACATTGAGCCAGTACATGGTTGAGCCACATCATATACATTGGATTGCCGCCAAGTATCTTCTGAGATATCTTTGGGGCACAATCAGTCATGGACTGAGATACATTGCTGGAAATGTGAGGCTGCATGGTTATTCTGATGCTGATTGGGCTGACAGTGTGGTGGATCACAAGAGCACTTCTGGATGTTGTTTTTCTTTGGGTTCTGCTTTGATATCCTGGATGGGCAGGAAGCAGAAATCGGTTGCCTTGAGCACCACCGAGGCCGAATACATAACTGCTAGTATGGCCTCCTATGAAGTTGTCTGGTTGAGGAAGCTCTTTAATGAGCTATTTGGACATGTGCTGGAAACCACCATGATCCTTTATTATCAGGGGATCCTGTGTTTTATGATTGGTCCAAGCATATAGATATCAGGTACCACCTTATCCGAGATATGGTACAACAAGGAGCAATAAGGCTCCATCACATTAAGACTGATGAGTAGGTCGCCAATATTCTGACAAAGCACCTGGGGAAAGTCAGATTCTTGGCCTTCCAAGAACGACTTGGAGTCATGGAGAGACCCTCTTATGAGGGTCCTATATGTGATGGACATTGAGCTCTAGGAGTTTCGGGGTGCTTGGGGTACTTCTTGGAGCGGTGAGCAACCATAGGGTGAGTGGTTCAACCTTCCCCTAGTGGTTTGTTGTGTACAAGGTGAGTGGTTCATCCTTCCCCTGTGATACCCCTTGGTGACATGTAGGCAGGACAAGTGGTTCATCCTTCTCCTGCTGAGACATCCTACCCATGTATTTTGGGACTCATGGTAAGTACCTCTCATCTGGCCAATGAGTAGGGAAATGAGGAGAGGGACCATAGTATTACCGATGGACGCATCGTGTACTATCGTACTCCCTATGCTAGGATGATCGATACTGATCTAGGATTAATGGGAACTGACTTTGGGTCCATAAGAGTGGTATGAGACACTCTCTTTTGATTGGAACTGACTTCGGGCCAGTAAGAGTGGTATGGGACACTCTCTTTTGATTGGAAATGACTTCGTGTCAGTAGAGAATGCTATGATACATTCTCGGTCACTTCTTCTTCATAGTTCAGCAGAGCAAAGCAGAGTAGTGCAGAGCAATGTATGGATGGCAAAGATAGTACAGATTGGCAGATGGATTAGCAGGTGGAGTTCTCCCTAGTTGATTGGTAGTGTTAAAATTTCCAACTAGGGCCAAACTCCACATGGGTCATCTTATTTATGACAATTGATATTTTTCTTGGATTTCTCTCTCCGAGAGGTGTAGGATTGATCTAAAGATCATCCCATTCTGACATGTACAAATGAAGCTATGAATTTATTTTGATTATGGACATTATCAAGGTCAACCAACAAACTTATGTAGGCTCATGAAGCCCAAGCGACTTGTTTCTTCACCCACCATTATTTATATAAATAGAGGAGGATTCCAACCTCATTATATACATTTTCTTGAGTATTTTGGAGCTCACACTTGCAGGGGTTAACCTCTGTTTTGACCACAGATTAGAGGCAAGCTCAACGAAGGCAGAAGAGGGTTGTTGGAGCACCTCTTGAAGAATGTTTGGGGCTAAAATGATCAGAAGTGCAGACCGAGGTTATGGGTATAGTTCTGGGATGTTTTGAGATGAGTTGTGGCTTATCTTCCACAAGACTGAAGGCCGTAGAAGGACTGGTGTATTGCGATGGGTCTGAGCTTGAGATAGGGCATCATTTTGAGAGCAAATCATCCGAGTTTACTGTGGAGATGAAGCCGCACCAGCTGGGCAGTCTAGAGGCATGTTACACATATCTTCTATGCATATTTGTGTGGGCTTTTGCCTCTATCCTAAGGGCGCAGATAGGAGTTGAACCTGTAGCAGCTGGCATATTGTTTGACGGATGAAAGGCCTCAGTTAAAGTGCTTCCTTTCTAAGCCACTGTCATTAAAAGGAGACTGCAGTCCTTATTGCAGGTAACAGTCAGGTGGAGGGAATGTTTAAGTGGGCCGAGAAGGATGGGTAGGCTCACATACCCTTACCGCAGTCACTCCAAGGAGCAGCACAGTGATTAGAGGTATTTTCTTTGGTTAGAAGATCGTTGTAGCAATCAGATTGTTGTAGGGTCATTGTGAATACCTTCAACAGTGTTGAGAAAGGACGTGAAGGGCAGCAAAGAGTGACAAGAGTTTTCACTGAGATTGAAGCAGTCAAAAGGAGGCGTTTTGATCCTGTTATGTGAGATTGTGGTGGACTAAATGTAACCCTAATGTTGAAGTTTCTAAGTTAGTTTAGAAACCATTCATGCACTTTCTTCGATTTATTCCTACCTACTTGTTATTTTTCTTTAACAAGTTATTTACAAAGTAAATACTGAAAATAAACACCAGTGCATGCTCAACATATTACAGATCAAAAATTAAAAGAAGCAAGAACAAACACACCACATGACACCATTATTTTTGGACCAATGTCCCCGGAAAAACCCAATGTGGGAAAACCGGTGCAACTATCTTAGGGTTTTCTTATTAAGCAATATCAGAGTATAATCTGGGTGCTGAAATTGGCCTACCCAACAGAGAATTTCCTTAGCAGCTATACCTCACAGTTTGAGAGAAATCTCCTAGCTGAAACCCCGGAAAATCCTTCTAGCAATTCCTCAACACAAAACTGCTCTGCAACCCTAGCGTCTGCCCAATCTGGACTGCGTCAGCCCCTCTCTGTCTCACGCTGGCCCTACATCAGCCTTTCTTGGCCTGCGTCAGCCCCAGGAGGCCCTGCGTCAGCTTTCTGGGCCTCTGCATCAGACATGCTGGCCTCTTTAGTGCTCTGCGCAGCACTTGGTTGCCTATGCATGGCACTGCGTGAGCCTTTGCTGGCTCTGTGTCACTCTCCTTAGTTGTTGCGTTGCTCTCCCGACAAAATCTCTGCCTTCTCTGTTTCTTCGTACTCAATGCCCCTCAACTTCTCTCCTGATCACTGATTTTGTCTCTCTTAGCAAACCCCGCTCTAGAGAATAGAATGATTGATCACTCTGATGTTTTCCCCAAGTGACCCTCAAGCCGCCTCTTATACTTTTCCTGTTGACATCTCAACGGTCGAGATTAAGTCCCTAATCAACGACTAAGATTAGATCTGGCTTGATCCATGTCTTTTGGACCACTCTAACACAAGTTCATATTAATATACATTAATATTTTATTTTCCCTAAGTTTAGACTCCATTAAAAATATTAATTATTTTAATATCTCCTTATCTCTTTAGAATTTGCCTAAACCTTTTCTGCGTATTGGAGATCTTGTGTGCCCCAACCTCTCCACCAAATTTCATGGCTAGAGCACATCCGATGCTATCCCAAATCAACACTCCCTCTTAGTGAGGACTATGCTCTAGTGATACTCCTTACTGAGTATTACTCTAATCATCCGGCATCAGTATTTGTGCTTGATGCTAAGCCTTCCTACCCAACATCCTCTGCATTGTTGCCTCTTGTACTGCTGCCCATGGTTCTGCCACTGCCACTGCTGCATCTGTACGACAGCTCCCTTTGCATCTGTGCTGCTACTGGTCCTTTTTCCCAGCACTGCATCCGCACTACACCTCCTCTCATCATGCTGCGTTGTGATGTCCACTGCTGCATTACAACTCAGTTACTGAGAAGTAAGTAACTGATCTCCCAACTAGCCTCCCTGTTGGGCTAGAAACACCCACTAATGCTGAAGCTCCCTCTACCGCTGACAAGTGCTCCCTCTCTGACCTCTGCGCTACTGCAACAACTCCCTACATCTCGCACCGTTGCACACCTCTCTGTGCCATCCTACACTGGTGCAACACTCCTGTGCCTCTCGCACTACTGCATCTTTCTAGCTCTACGCTATCTAGGGACTCTTGCACTGTATCTCTCTCTGTCGCTCCATCCGCTCCGTCTCTACCCACTCTGCCAGTCCTGCTACTCCTCGTCGGGCCTCCTGTAGCAAGGTCTAATCCAAGAGGCTGGGTACCTCGAGGATCCTTCCCCTCATTGCCTGTAGTCCGACTGACTACAGCTCGATGTCTCCCCACTTCCGCTCAAGTGGTTCGTGTGCACTCATGGCAAAATCATCATATGTCAAAACTTCCTTCTCTGCCTGTGCTGGCACAGCCTTAGTCTCGGAAGACTCTCCCTTACTCTTCTTCCTTGGACACTGGGTCGCATAATGACCCAGCTACCCACAGTGGAAGCACTTGATCTTGGAGAGATATTTCTTCTTTCGCTTTTCTTGCTTCCCCTGAGATGTTAGGGCCACATCTCCCTCCTCCTGCTTGATCTTCATCCCCTTGTTGCCGCTACCCGTCTTTGACTCTTGTCTGATCTCTTCCTGGCAAAGAGTTGCCCACATCTCGTCCCAAGGTGGAAGCGTCCCTCTGCCTAGTATACTCTAGACAAATACTTCCCATTCTTCTGACACAACATTCAGGGTTGTCCTCACCATCAGCTCCTGATTCGATGTCGCCTCTATAGCAGTCAACAGATCTCGGATCTCATTCAAGTCCTTCGAGGAAGGTGTCAATTGGTTCTCCCTTCTTCATCTGATACAACCTCAACTGATTCTCAAGTAGCATTCTTTTCTACACAAAAATATGCTAGTACAATTTCTTGAGGGCCTCCCACATCTCATATGTCGTTTCCTTCTCGGCAACCTGTGGAACTACATGGTCCTTGACCGTTAAGTTATGGTATGTTCTATGCTTATAACAGTTTACTTCCTTTTTCTTATTATATTCCACAGATTAGCAATCACATGTACATAAAGTAAAGTGCAGATAGAACATTAAATGATCAATAAAAAACAAGCCAAGACAAGAGACACAAGATGTGGCAGCTGGCCAGGGACAAGCCCCACAATGTGTGCGGAAACCCTTTGATCAAATCTTCTTTTATCTTCAATAATTCAGCAGAGAGAAATAGTACAATAAATCTGATTTATATCAATAGTAGCAAACCCTAGATCAGCAGCATCAGCATTAGTGGCTTCATCAAACTAGGGCAGACAATATCTCACAAACCGATCGTCAGATCGGCATGATTCCACCACCAAAAGTTGCGGCTTCCAGAGGAGGTTCAAATGAACCTACAGTGCAGTTCAGATGAGATCTTCTAGTCCACGAAGGTCAAACTTTACTTCTGCAGTTGCAACTTCAGTTTCAGCAGCTTCCTTCAAACTAGGGCAGTCGATATCTTGCAAACCGTACGTTGGATTGACTTGATTACACCACCAAAAGTTGTGGCTTTCAGAGGAGATCCAGATGGACCTACAACGCATTTCTAATGAGGAGATCTGATGGTCAACGCTAGTCAAACTTTGGATCCACAGTTGCAGCTTCAGGTTCAACAGCGTCCGGCTTCACATGTGTGAGAGAGAGACCCTTTTCTGCGCAGCAGAGAATAAACTATTTTCTGCGCAGTAGAGAATAGACTCTTTTCTGCGCAGTAGAGAGAGAGAGAGAGACATGTGATGAGATGAGTGATTCCAAATGAGGAAAAGTCCTCCTATATTTATACACAACATTGGTGTTTGAATAGATGCGACTGTTGGGCTTCTGAGCCTACATGAGTTGTAGGTCGGCTTGATAATAATTCCATAATCAAAATAAATTCATATCTCCATGAATACTTATCGGAATCGGATGATCTTTATATCAATCCTACACCTCTCGACGAGAGGAATCTAATAAAAATATTATCAGCCATGAATAAGATGACCCACATGAAGTTTTGGCCCTACTTGCCAATTTTAACACTCCCTCTCAACTAGGTAGAACTTCATCTGCAATTTGTCTATCGGTCGCTACTATTCATCCATCAAATGCACTGCCCCTGTACAGCCTGACCCTTGCCCTGCTTTGCTCTATTCTGCCTGTTCTGCTTTGTCTTGTTCTACCCTGTACTGATCTGTATTGTTCTGCTCTGTTCTATTCTGCTCTGCTTTTGTCCGAATTATGAAGAAGAAATGATCGAGGATGTATCATACTGACTCAAAGTCAGTCTTAGAGTATGTACCACTGGTCTCAGACCAGTCTCAACCAACTCGAAGTCAGCATCTTAGTGAGTACAACTCCACTAGTCCCAGACCAGTATCATCCTCCAGTGACTCAAAGTCAGCCTCAGAGTGCATACTGCTGGTCCCAGACCAGTCTCAACCGACCCAAAGTGAGCTTCATAGTAGGTACCACTCCTACCACTAGTCCCAGACCAGTATCGCAATCTCAGAGTGTACCACTGGTCATAGACCAGTCTTAACCAACCGGAAGTCAACGTCATAGTATGTACCACTCTCACTGGTCCCAGACCAGTATTGCACTGACACAAAGTCAGTCTCATAGTATGTACCATTGGTCCCAGACCAGTCTCAACCGACCCGAAGTCAGCGTCATAGTATGGTACAACTCCTACCACTGGTCCCAAACTAGTATCATTGATCCCAGATCAATGGAGGTCATCCTAGCGTAGGGAGTACAGTAGATACAATGATGCATCCATCGGTACTACTATGGACCCTAACTTAATTTCCCTGCTCATTGATCAGATGAGAGGTACTTGCCATGAGTCCCACACTGCATGGGTAGGATGCCTCGACAGGAGAACTAATCAATTCTGTCCTCACAGGAGAACACATCAATCCTGCTACAAACGCCATGGATAACACATCAATCCAGGCCGCCATGGAGAACACATCAATCCAGGCCTCACAGGAGAACACATCAATCCTGCTACAATCGCCATGGAGAACACATCAATCTAGACCTCACAGGAGAACACACCAATCTTGCTACAATCGCCATGGAGAACCATAGTTTTAAAAACCGGCCACAAAAATCGGTAACCGGTCTAACCGGCCGGTTAGAGGCCTGGCCGGTCAGAACCGGCCTAAAAACCGGGTTAGATACCTCATGTGCCCGAAATCTGGCCCTAACCGGTCAAAACCGGCCGGTTTAGGGCGGAACCGGCCGGTTTGTAGCAAACCGGCCGGTTTATGGACAGCCCACCGAATTATGACAAAAAGTGCAGCGGTTTTGTGGTTTAGGGGTTTTGGGGGTGAGGGAAAGGTATTTTCCCTCCAAAAACACCCTCACACTTGCTATAAGAGACCCCTCTCACTCTCATTTGTCTCACACAACTGATTTGGAGTGTTTGTGAGTGTTTGTGAGTTTGTTTGTGAGCTTGGAGAGTGTGGAGTTTTTGCTGAAGTAGTCATCTTGGAGTTGGAGTTGGAGCTATTTTGGAGATAGTGTGTAGCTGTCAGTGGAGTTGCCATCTTCAAGAGGAGGCTAAGGGAGCTAGTTTGCATTTCCAGGTAAGGATTTGCACTTGATAATTCCTCATTTGAGTCTGCTGTCCATGAATTTTTTTTTTGTGTTATAAACTTCTCACTTCTATGATCTACCATCCAGGGAGTCATCATGCCTCCAAAAGCCGAAGATACTGCATGGGCTCATTGTGATATGATTGATGGCAAAATGATCTGCAAATATTGCCAAAAATCCATTCAAGGAGGGGGTATTAACAGGTTCAAGCAACACTTGGCTGGGATAGGAGGCCATGTAAAGCCATGTGGAGCACCAAATGAAATAATAGGGCATATTAGGGCAGAATACCTTCAGAAGTTTGAGACTCAAGTCACTGAACCAATAGAGAAGTTTGTGGCTACACAGTTTGGGAGTCGAGACTCAACCAACTGAGTTTGATCATGATGAATGAGACTCATGAGAAGTTTCAACTTCAAGTGATAATGTTGATCACTATTATAGTATTACTATTATCATATATGTAGATTCTAGACTGAAGTCTTGTAGTAGGCCACTGGCCCCATAGTTTGTAGGCTTTATTTTTGCACTCTAGTGGCCATTTAGAGCCTCATTGCTTATGTATTTTGTCGATGATATGTATTGCACTCGGTGCCATTTTGATATATTCACCTTTAAGGCTTTACATGGTATATCAATGAGCAATCTTTGCATATTTTGTCTCTATTGGCTTGGAATCATGGTTTTAAATCTTAAAAATAGTTTTTTTCATTAAAAAATAATTATTTAATGTATTTTTCTAAAACCGGTTCGTTTAGACCAAACCAGTCCCGGTTAGACCGGTTCCGGTCGGTAAACCGGTTCATTAGGTGGACCAGTCCGGTCACCGGTTCCGGTTTTAAAAACACTGTGGAGAACACATCAATCCAGGGCTCACAGGAGAACACATCATTCTGTTACACAGGAAAGCGAATCATCCTATTCCACAAGAGAGCAAATCATCTTATCCCACAAGAGAGCGAATCATCTTGTTCCAGTGTGCACCACCAGAAGAAGGTGAGTCACCCTGTCGTCGTATGTTGCTCCAGTAAGAACCGCAAGCCCTCAGAGCTCCCAAAGCTCAATGTATGCAACATGTAGGACCTTTGTACAAGGGTTTCTTGACAACTCCAAGTTGTTTGAGAAAATCACAGATTAGATCTTTCCTCAGAGCTTTGACAAGGTGTATCGACCTGTACATCATCTTAATGCGATGGAACCTACTTGCTCATCGACTTACAATATCCCAGATGATGTTTATCTGCTGGAGCAATCGACAAATACGGGATTCCTCAATAATCGAATCCCACCTCTGGTTGTTACAGAGAATCACAATGGTATGTGTTCAGACAACTTACTGAAGAGCTTCCCCAACCAAGCAGCTTCAGACGAGATCATACACGTAGATATGTATCCGGTCTCAGCGGTGCTTATGGCAACCGACTTCTGCTTCCTCCTCATATATTATATCAAAAAAGAATCCAAAGAGAAACAGCACTAAAAGTGCTCCAGTGATCCTCCACCCTACCTACCTAATCATCATTCGAATAATCATGCAGTTTCATATTTCCGGCAGTGTATCTCAATCCATGAGAGATTGTGTCCTAAAGACATCTCAGAAGATTCCTGGCACCAATCTAGTGAGGCTCAACCAAATATGAGCTCACAATGCTAACTGCAAAATATATGTTCAGACGAAGGTTCACCAAGAACATCAACGCGAATGAGTTTTTGAAACACAGAGGCATTTCCCAAATCTGGTCTGACATCACTACCATATAACTTCTGAAAGTTAAGATCCTCGAGGTAGTCACAGACTTGCAATCCACCATACCAAATCTTTTCAGAATCTTCACCACATATTTTCCTTGAGATAGGAAAATATGTTCTATGCTTATAATAGTTTACTTCTTTTTCTTATTATATTCCACAGGTTAGCAATCACATGTACATAAAGTAAATTGCAGATAGAACATTAAACGATCGACAGAAAACAAGCTAAGACAATAGACACAAGATGTGGCTGCTAGCCAAGGACAAACCCCACAATGTGTGGGGAAACCCTTTGATCAAATCTTCTTTTATCTTCAATAATTTAGCAGAGAGAAATAATACAATAAATCTGATTTATATCAATAGTAGCAAACCCTAGATCAGCAGCATCAGCATTAGTGGCTTCATCATCAAACTAGGGCAGACGATATCTCACAAACCGACCGTCGGATCAGCATGATTCCACCACCAAAAGTTGCGGCTTCTAGAGAAGGTTCAGATGAACTTATAGCGCAATTTAGATGAGGGGATCTTAAGGTCCACGCAGGTCAAACTTTAATTCTGCAGTTGCAGCTTCAGTTTCAGCAGCTTCCTTCAAAATAGGGCAGTTGATATCTTGCAAACCGTCCGTCGGATTAACTTGATTTCACCACCAAAAGTTGCAGCTTTCAGAGGAGATCCAGATGGACCTACAGCGTAGTTCTAAGGAGGAGATTTGATGGTCAACGCTAGTGAAACTTTGGATCTGCAGTTGCAGCTTAAGGTTCAATAGCTTCCAGCTTCACATGCGTGAGAGAGAGACCCTTTTCTGCGCAGTAGAGAGAGAGAGAGATGTGTTGAGATGAGTGAGTCCAAATGAGGAAAAGTACTATATTTATACACAACGTTGGTGTTTGAATAGATGCGGCTATTGGGTTCTGAGCCTACATGAGTTGTAGGTCGGCTTGATAATAATTCCATAATCAAAATAAATTCATATCTCCATGAATACTTATCAAAATCGGATGATCTTTATATCAATCCTACAACTCTCGATGAGAGGAATTTAATAAAAATATTATCAGTCATGAATAAGATGACCCACATGAAGTTTTGGCCCTAGTTGACAATTTTAACATTGACCCCGTCAAGGATGATGCAATTGTCCCTCGCCATTGCCTCGTACCTGTCATTATTATTGGGGTCCATTGGGACAACTATTACCTTCAAGGCAAAGTTTTTGACATGATTCCTGTCAAGCACTGATAAGATTCTGGCTTTCCAAACTGCGAAGTTCGATGCTCCGTCCAAGGTATCCTGATCTCTTACCCCATGTAGTGCGATGATGCTCCTCTACTTCCCTCCTGGAAGTTCTCTGTTCGACTCCTCCGAGTCTCTACTTCCCGTCTGGAAGTGCTCTTCTGGACTCCCTCCGAGTCCTAATTTCCCTCCTGGAAATCCTTCTGTCGCTCATTGAGATGCCCCCTACTCTTATCGTCTTGTGCAACTGCACTGCTAATCCGGGTTCCTCGCCAAGAAACCCTCGGTGACAACTCCTCTGGCCTTGCTCTGTCAGGTACTCTTCTCACTATAGTGCCTCACCAGCTCCCCTCTGCAATATTCCTGCATCCTTCTAGACCCCAACTACTGCCTCTCTGTGAAATGCATCAACCCCTCTCTGCTTCACGCTTGCTCTGCGTCACCCCAGATGGGTCTGCATCAGCCCTGGGATGCCCTGCGTCAGCCCTCTAGCCATTTGCGTCAGCAACGCTAGCCTCTCTAAGGCTCTGCGCAGTTCCCGGCTTCTTCTGTGTGGCTCTGGTTGGCTTTGCGTCACACTTCCTTGGCTTCTGCGCTGCTAGAAACAGCTTTTGTCACCTCGGGGCAGTTGTTTTCTGCTGCTATTGCTCCGCTCGGCTGATGTCTTTTAGTCCTCCTGTGATCTGCAATCACGCTCCGATACCATGTTGAAGTTTCTAAGTTTACTTAGTTTAGAAACCCTTCATGCACTTTTTTTGATTTATTGCTACCTACTTGTTATTTTTCTTTAACAAGTTATTTACAAAGTAAACACTGAAAATAAACACCAATGCATGCTCAACATATTACAGATCAACAATTTAAAGAAACAAGAACAAACACACCACATGACACCATTATTTTTGGATCAATGTCCCCGGAAAAACCCAATGCGGGAAAACTGGTGCAGCTATCTGAGGGTTTTCTTATTAAGCAATATCAGAGTACAATCTGAGTGTCGAAACTGGCCTACCCAACATAGAATTCCTTAGCATCTATACCTCACAGTTTGAGAGAAATTTCCTGGCTAAAACCCGGGAAAATCCTTCCGGCAGCTCCAGCACAAAACTGCTCTACAACCCCAGCGTCTGCCCAATCTGGACTGCGTCAGCCCCTCTCTGTCTCATGTTGGCCCTGCATCAGCCTTTCTTGGCCTGCATCAGCCCCAGGAGGCCCTACGTAATCTTTCTGGGCCTCTGCGTCAGACACGCTGGCCTCTCTAGTGCTCTGCGCAGCACTTGGTTATCTCTGTGTGGCACTGCGTGAGCCCTTGCAGGCTCTACGTCACTCTCCTTGGCTGTTGCACTGCTTTCCCGACACAATCTCTTCCTTCTTTGTTTCTCTGTACTCAATGCCCCTCAGCTGCTCCCCTGATCATTGATTCTATCTCTCTTAGCAAACCTCACTCTAGAGAATAAAATGACTGATCACTTTGGTGTTTTCTCCAGGTAACCCTCAAGCCTCCTCTTATATTTTTCCTGTTGACATCTCAATAGCCGAGATTAAGTCCCTAATCAATGGCTAAGATTAGATCTGGCTTGATCCATGTCTTTTGGACCACTCTAACACAGATTCATATTAATATACATTAATATTTTATTTTCCCTAAGTTTAGACTTACGGACTCCATTAAAAATATTAATTATTTTAATATCTCCTGATCTGTTTAGAATCTACCCAAACCCTTTCTCGGTATTGGAGATCTCATGTGCCCCAACCTCTCCACCAAATTTCGTGGCTAGAGCACATCTGATGCTACCCCAAGTCAACACCTAACTTGATCAACCTTCTACAACGGTTTGTTGTCAATTTTGCATTTTTAGCCATCTATTTATCTAAGTGTTGTACTATTGGATCTCTACACTAGCAAGTCAATTCTGACTATGAGTTCTTGTACTCTTTCTCTATGCTGATCATTTGATAAGAAGATTTGACTAGGGTTTTCCCCATCTGGGGGTTTTTTCCCTGGCTTGAGCCATATCCTTGTGTTCTATTGTCTTGGCCTGTCTTCCTCATTTATTGTTTATGTTCTTTCTTCAATTACTGTCAATGAGATGATGTATTTGATTGCTAATGGAAATAACACGGACTAATTCATGGGATGATGTAGATCATTTAAGTGATTGTCCTAAGCAAAGAACATGTTAATCAAAATTTAACACCTTTCCCCTCACCTTGGCCAGGAGAAGAACATCGTTGGGTGCCAAAATCCAACCCCTAACTTGTGTTCGGTCGACTTGGCGTCGTGTGGTCCCATTCTTCACCAAAGCCTATTTATCAAGGACTATTCGAGAATCCAAGTTCTAAAAAGGATTTTCAGGATTGACAACCTCCTTTATAGGTCTTATCCTTCTACCTCAACCCTCTGATCCTCATCTACTCTCCTTAGAAGATCAAGTCCCTTGCAAAGGGCAAGCACGTTCCACTCTTCATTCTATTATAGGGAAAGGGTTTCGAAGGTCACTTCCCACCTCTTTATTGATCTATACTTTATAAGTGACTTCCTAACTATTGGGTCTCCTCCCATCGGTGGAAGTGCATAAAGAGCATGGAGTCTTAGTTGAGGTGATAGTGGGCTAAGACTCCATTTGTTGCCCTTGGCCTAGCATTTTCCCTTTAGGGATTCCCCTTAGGTCCCCTGCTAGTTTGAGTGGTAATAGACCTATGATTAGGATATCATCAAACCTGTGTTCAAGAGAAAGATGTGCCAAAGACAACATTCTGATGCCACTATGGACACTTTGAATTCTTGGTCATGTCATTTGGTCTAACCAATGCTCCCGCCACCTTCCAATCTTGCATGAATAGCATCTTCAACAAGAAGTTAAGGAAATTCTTATTGTATTTTCTGATGACCTTCTTGTTGGAAAATCCATGGAGATTGCAATTAAATGATTTTCCTCTTACTAACATTAACTTGTGATATTTTCATTATTAGTATTAGATCTCTTAATTATCTTTTCTTGTCATCAAGATTAATGCCAAGCAACAAATAGAAGAGAACACAAGATATATGCATGTTGCCTGGGCAAAACCCCCCTTGAGGGGAAAACCCAGTCACAAATTCTTCCTTCAATAGATTTAAGGTGAGACAACCATAGTTGGAACACCGAACCCTTGTCACTGTGGTTACACCGAGATAGAGACTACATCGAGATTGTGTTAGGCACTAAGATCTTCTTACTGTGATGAAAACTTTCTCACTGTTGTGATACCAAATCTGTATCATTGTTGTTATACTGATATCTATTATTGATTGTTCTTACTATTGAGGCACCAAGACGGTGGTAGCACAAAACCTTACTCTGCATTACCTTACTGTGGTACCCAAATTTCATTTTAGAGATAATTCGAGTTTTTGTGACTGCACTAAGATCATCCCTGTACTCTATCCGGACTCCTGTAATGACGCTGAAATATTACTTCTGAGATTCTTGTCTGAAGTTCTGAACTTTGTTGTAACACCGAAACTGTTCCTGTAACTCCTCTCTGAGATGGCACCGAAGCTTTTCTTCTGAGATTTGAACTTCTGTAATTGTTCTAATGCGAAGACCTTACCCTCATATATATAGTTGTTTCCATGCGTAATAGGCCGACATAACTTCGTCGAAAGGTTGTCTCCATATGTGATTACGCCGACATGATTTCTCTTGAACGAAGCCGACATGATGATGATCTATTTGAAGCCAACAAAAGGAGATTGATGGAGGAGTCTTTGACTAATAAACTATGAAACTAGATTCATTCAAAAGGGTCGACGTGTCATGAATCCATCGAATCCGACACGATTCGTGCCAATTTGTGTCCAGAAATCGGGACACGTCGTGTCTGATTGGGACACGACGTGTCCTGATTTCCAGACACAAATCCAAAAAAAGTCACCCGCACAACGCTAAAAGGTGAATTTGCTTTTGTCTTTTTTCACTTTCACTTCTCTATTTTGCTGTGGGTTTGTTGTGAGTGTGTTGAAGCAAGGAGCAAAGGGTCTGGAAGCATTTTCAAGGAGATTCAAGCAACAAGTAAGTGCATTTCCTCTCTATATTTTTTCATTTTTATTACAATAGTTTGCATATGAATTTCTTTTACAAATTTGTGCATTTTTTGTTTATTCTTTTACACCATTCATGGCTCAATCAAGGGCAACAAGGAGGGGGCAAAGGAAGGGGAAGAATGTCCCCATTGGATGTTGATTTGGGGTAGCATCAGATGTGTTTTAGCCATGAAAACTGGTGAAGAGGCTAAAGCACATGAGATCTCCAAGACCGAGAAATGGTTTGGGCAGATTCTTCCCAGTTTAGGAGATATTAAAATAATTAATATTTTTAATGGAGGTCCTAAGTCTAAACTTAGGAAAAATAAAACATTAATGGGTAAATATAAAACTGGATTAGAAGGTTCTAAAAGACATGGATCAAGCCAAATCTAATCTTAGTCGTTGATTAGAGATGTAATCTCGGTTGTTGAAGGATCAACAGGAAAAGTATAAGAGAAGCTTGAGGGTCAATTAGAGAATACACCAGAGTAATCAGTCATTCGATTTTCTAGAGCGGGGTTTGCTTAGAAAAATCGAATCAATAATCAGTTTGCAGTGACGGGAAGCGAGTATTGGGCAGAGAGGCAAAGATAGTGCCGAGAGACCAGAACAGAGGCAGAGAGGCAGACGCAGAAGCCAGAGCAGGCCACACAGAGGCTAGCGAAGACAGCACAGAGGCCAGAGGAACTGCATCATCCACGCAGAGGGCAACAGGAGTGACGCAGAAGGCCATAGAGGCTGCAAAATGCCTCAAAGGGCTGACGCAGAGGGTTTTGAGGCTGACGCAATGCTTCAGTTGTGCTAGAGAGGGTTTCGTGGGGCAGATTTTCTGAATATTTGCTTCCAAATAGAGAGGTATTATTGCCAGTTATTTTTTTCTGTTGGGTGAGCCAGTTTGGAACCCAGTTGCACTCAAGGATATGCTACATAATAAATAACCCTCAAAATTGTTGCGCAGGTTTTCCGAAGTTGGGTTTTTTCGGGGACGAGTTGTCCAAAAATAACAATGTCACTTGTGTGTTTTCTATTTCTTTCAGTTGTTGATCTGTAGATGGTTGAGACTGTATTGTGTTTATTTCGATATTTATATGTTTAAACTTTAAATAACTTGTTCGTAATTAATGTTGATTTAAGGTAGTATCGGATGTGCTCTAGCCACAAAATTTGGTGGAGAAGCTAAGGCACATGAGATCTCCAATACTCAAAAAGGGTTTGGGAAGATTCTAAACAGTTTGGGAGATATTAAAATAATTAATATTTTTAATGGAGTCCCTAAGTATAAACTTAGGGAAATTAAAATATTAATGTGAATTAATATATAACTGTGTTAGAATGGTCCAAAAGTCATGGATCAAGCCAGATCTAATCTTTAGCCGTTGATTAGGGAATTAATCTCAGTCGTTGATCCGTCAACGAGAAAATTATAAGAGGAGGCTTGAGGGTCACTTGGAGAACACACCAAGAGATCAAGATTTCGACTTTCTAGGGCTGGGTTTGCTGAGAAAGTTGAGAGAGTGATCAGAGTTGCAGCTGAGGGGCAGTGAATACAGAAGCAGAGAGGCAGAGATAGTGTTGGGAGGATCAGCGCAACAGCCGGGAAAGTTGACGCAGAGGGCAGAAGCCAGAACTGCCGAGAACAGCCGAAACTGCTGGAACAGCCGGGAAAGCTGACGCAAAGGGCAAAAGCCGGAACTACAAGTAGAAGTTGGAACTGCCAAGAACAATCGGAACTGCCGTGAACTACCAGAACAGCCGGAAAAGCTGACGCAGAGGGCAGAAGTCGGAATTACTGGGAACAGTCAGGAAAGCTGACGCAGAGGGCAGAAGCCGAAACTGCCGAGAACCGCCGGAACTGCTAGAACTGCCAGGAAAGCTGACGCAAAGGGCAGAAGAGGCTGACGCAGTCCCTAGAGGTTGACGCTGGGGTCTTTCGTGGGGCAGATTCGAGCCGAGGAGTTGCCGGAGTGTTTATCCCAAGTTTCAACCAGAGCATCTGTCTCTGAAGGAGAGGTACTACTGCGAGATTATTCTCTGTTGGGTGAGCCGGTTTTGGCACCCAGATTATATTCAGAAACTGCATAATAATAAAACCCTTAGATAGCTACATCGGTTTTCCCGCATTGGGATTTTCCAGAGACATTGGTCCAAAAACAACGGTGTCACTTATGTGCTTGTTTTGTTTCCTTCAGTTGATGATCTGTAATGTGTTGAGCATGTACTTGTATTTATTTCCAGTATTTACATGGTAAATAACTTGTTAATTAACAGAACAAGTAGGTAGGAATAAATTAAAAAGTACATGAAGGGTTTCTAACAGGTTAGACTTAGAAATTCCAACAATTAACAAGTAGGAGAAATAAACCAGAAGAATACAGATAAAATTTCTAACGGATAGACTTATAAATTTCAACATTGGAGATGCCCCTCCTCTCCCAATTTCATTAGAGTCTGCTACAAGTATTCCCTCTATTGCAAGTAATGTTGAGGGAAGACTTCCTCCTCAATTAACATTTAGAAATATCCCTTGTGGAAATATGTCACAAGAGAGCAAGGGCCAAGCAGCAAGGTGAAGGGAGGCAATGTGAATTGGAGATGCAACTTTTGCCACAATACTTTCACGAGCACATATTTCCGTGTGAAAGGCCATTTGTTGGCTTTACGAGGTTGTGGAGTTGGAGCTTGTGCAAAAGTGGCTTTACAAAAGATGAAAGAGATGGAAAGAGAGTCCAATGCTGGTAAGGCAAATGTGGCTGCAAAATTAAAAAAAACCAAGAATGATGACCGCCTTCCATTTTTGAGAAAAGGTAGCAACAAATTTACATTTGAGAGATCTAGTGAGGGACAAGCAGCAAAAAGAAAGACAATTTCACTTGGTCCAGTGGACAAGATTTTTCAAAAGGAGAAACGAGAAGAGCTTGATCTCGCCATTGCCCTTTTTACTATCAAAATTTCATATCCTTTAATGTTGCACGCTCAACTCTATTTATCGAAATGTGTTGAGCTCTAAATCAAGGGGCTCCATCAGGGTATGTGTCTCCTAGTTCAGAGAAGCTTAGAACCACATTGTTGATGAAGGCAAAAAAAGAGGTGCAAAAAATGCTTGAGCCTGTTAAAGCATCATGGCCAACATCTGGGGTTAGCATTGTTTCTGATGGATGGACAGATTTAGCACGGCACCCACTCATCAACTTCATGGTGTCTTCCTTGAATGGTCCAGTTTTCTTAAAAGCAGTGAATGCAATTGGAGAATACAAGGATGCACAATATATGGGTGAGTTGTTTATTGAAGTTATTGAAGATGTAGGTGTTGATTCTTATGCGCAAGTCATTACAGATAATACACCTATTTGCAAGGTTGCTGGCATAATTGTGGAAGCTAAACATCCACAAGTGTTTTGGACACCTTGCATTGTCCATTCATTGAACTTAGCACTGAAATCCATTGCTTTTGATGTGCTTTGGATTGGTAACATTATTGAGGATGCACGACATATCTGTAACTTTGTACAAAATCATACAATGCCCTCACTATCTACCAGGAGTACAACAATCTATCATTCTTGCAGATTGTAGATACACAGTTTGCCTCTTCATTCATCATGTTGAAAAGGTTGAGAGAAGTCAAGACCACTCTTGGGGCCATGGTTATTTCAGATTTTTGGTCTTTTTGGAGAAAGACAGATCAAGTAGCCTCTAAAAGAGTGAAGGACACAGTGCTAGATGATGCTTGGTGGGAGAGGGTAGATCTACTTATTCAGATCATGGACCCTATCATTTCTTTGCTTGAATTTGCAAATACGGACCAACCCATCCTAGGAGAGGTTTATGAGGGATGGGATTCCATGATTGAGTCTGTGAGGAGCATTATTTTACAGAATGAGTGCCCAGAGTATGAGACATCAGCAGAGGCCTTCTTCACCACTATACAGGATATTCTTGTCAGCAGATGGGACAAGAATTGCACAACTTTACATTGCTTGGCTCACTCATTGAACCCAAAATACTACAGCCATGAGTGGCTGAATGGTGGACCTTCCCACAGATTCCCTCCACACATGGATGGTGAAATCTCACAAGGGAAGAAAGATGCATTCAAGCAGGTTTTTCAAGATAGAGAATTGCTTTGATGAGGTGGAGGATGCCTTTGCAGAGTTTTCCACTAGCACTGGTCGATTTGCAGAATACGATTTGATTAGAGACAAAGGGCTAAGAAGCCCTATTCTTGGTGGTCAAATCATGGGCAACAAGCCCTCCTCTACAATAGTTATCCATGAGGCTCCTCTCTTAGGTGACTTCATCCTCTTGTTGCGAGAGGAATTGGAGCACATATGGGAATTTGTATAGTGTTAAGAAGAGCAAGCTTGAGCAGTCCAGGGCAGAGACAATAGTGTATGTGCACACCAACCTTTGTCTTATTTACAGGCAGAAGGATGAGTGGTTAAAGGGAAGGACAAAGATGTGGGATGTCTTTCCTGATGATATGGGTCTAGATGGCAATGTTGAGTTGGCATTGGCCAACATGGATCTCAATGATCCAGCGCTGGAGCCTGTCAAAATTGATGATGGTGATACTGTAGAGGGGTCATCCTCCACACCAGCATATGCAAAGATGACCGTCGATACAATGGAGGAGGATGCGACAGAGGAGAGCAGTGGTGACCATGATGATCAGGGCAATGATGTTGATTTTGATGATGACTATAAGGATTGATGACTCATGAGTCATGAACTACCTACTGCCTTGAGGCTTGTATACTTGTAGTTGTTTTGTATTTTCTATTTCTATTTGCCATTGGCATTGCACTACCTATGTAACACATTTCAATTTTAATGACTCAATGAGAAAGCTACAGTTGTTAGTATATTTATCTTACTATCTTGTATTTCTCCTATTAGATCATTGATGAATTGAATATGTAGAATTAATGATTTATCATTTATGTGACATGTCACAAATTATAATTGTATTTGAATTTTGTGTGTACTATGCATAATGTTACTTTGTAAACAGTGAAACTTACATCTAGATGAAGATCTATGAAGAAATATCTAGTTTTTATATATATATATATATATATATATGTTCCGGGGGGTCAACGTGTCCGTATCCGACACTCGAATCCTCGTATCCGTCGAATCTTGAATCCACGAGTCAGGTTACTTAGCTAATAAACAAATTGATTTTGACTCAAAAAAATAATCCTAAACCCTAAAATTAAGGCTTGACCTATGACAATTGACCCAAGCATGAAACCCATGCTTTAACAAGTCAATTTAATTTAATAATAAAATTCTTTCTGCTTTCTTTTGACAAATATATTACATTTTGACTTCAACTACACTTATGAAGACCGAATCTAGTTACATTTTCCAACATCCCTCTTAACTAGGGAGGTATTCATATTTACATATAATCCAAGAGGTACATGGAAGATCTCAAAACACATCATCTATGAAGAAATTTAGGCATCACAATGTCATGGACTAGATTCTTGACTAGGGAAATCTATCCATTGGTCTCTCAAGTCTCAACAATTTAGGCACCGCAATGCCACGGACCAGATTCCTAACCAAGGCAATCTATCTGAGTGGAACTAAGATGGACTCAAGCTTTCAGCGTCTCTAGGTACCATCAGGCTTACTTGCTAACCATCAACCCAGGGACCTAGGTGCGTATCCACGGTCAGATCTCTACGACCCACGCCACCCTCCCTACTTTGGGACCTAGACATCATGTCATGTCCCAATTTTTATTCTTCTTCAGAGTATAGCCAGGGTGGATTTCCAGGGCAAGGGATGGTCAGGTCAATGGAGCAGGTTATGTCATCAGGGGTCTCAAGGAAGTTTTGAGGAGTTTCTATGAGGTCTGATGGCATTCACTTGGTATATTCCATCATTCGCATGGTTTGCCTTTCGTTCCAACGCATTCTGACAACTTTCAGAAAACTGAGTTATTAGTGGGCTTGACTCAATTAATTATGCTTAAGGTGGCATTCCGGGAGGAATACGTGGCAAAACACCTTAGTGTAATAGCTCGTTGGAACTGGAGCGAGAAGATCTATATGATGGGATGGTTAGATGAGAGTTTCAGTGACCTGGGGAGACAGGATGGCCAATTTACCATTTTCCCGCATTAAAAAGAATATTTTAATTAAAATAAAAGAGGGAAAAGTACTCCATGATTAAAATAATAATAAAATGGGAGGTTCTAGAGGGATCCACCAAATCTATAAAAAAGGAGGAGCAAGCCATTGGAGGATATCTTGGATTTGGTATTGTTTCTGGTATGAGAGCTAGAGAACCCAGTTCTCTACTCCAACAGCAACCCCAGGACAGAAACCCTCGGGTGATTTAGAGAGATCAGGCAAGCACCCATCTCTTCCCTTGGTGGATCCATTCAGGGTTCACAGGTTGCAACATATTGATTGGTCAGTTTAGTTTTGGAGGCCTAATGCAGTATGGGAGCATATTTCTTTAGTGGCCATACTCTCAACCATTTCCAACTTTCTATGTACTCTTTATTTTTAATAAAGTAAGGTTGAGGATTCTGCCTATATTTCTTGTCCATTTTAAGTTGCAGTTTATGTTTCGTGGTTTGTTGTTAATTTCATGGTTAAAATTGTGCAATTTGTTTATGGTATTGACGGCTTAAATTTCTGAAGTATTTCTGAAGTGATTGTTCCAAATTTCTTTCATTTGGGACATTAAACATCTACACAAAGTGCCGGCCAGATGTCCTCCCAGGCAATGCTTCACTCACAAAGCCTCTCCTTGATCCAACAGATCAAGGACAACAAATCTCTCCCAAACAAATTGATCGGTAACCAACATGCTATCCAAACCTTCAAGAGATTTACCTGTACAAACACAACCCCAATCAAGAATATACTTGCACATGTACATAATCAAATACAAACCTCCGGGGTCTTCCAAACAACTTGATGTTGCTTCTCATCTATTCAAGATTCCTCAATCATACACTTTCCTTTCCTACTCCATATGTAGCAATATATTATCCAATCGGATCCTGCTTTCCTTCTTTTAGCAACACCTCAAAATGCATTCTCTAGTTTCCTTCTCTCACTCATGGCCTTCACTAAAAGTTAAGGTTGTTAGTCCTGGCCTAGTGCATGACACATGAAGTAGAGAATCATATTTGTCACTACCTCTTAAACAGAGAGGATCTAATTATTCTGGTACAACGAATATTCTCGACCATCCTCTTATCCTAGTGAGATTTCATCCAGGCTCCCTCTTAACTTAGGAAATTCTACTTTTTCTTTACAACATCAAAGAATCTTTCATGGCTTCCATCCTTCTTATCGGAGTCATTCATATATCATGCTTATCACATCAACTTTACTTACAATCATCTTCACCAACTTGAAGATGATGTACTTGCACAATTTAGATAGCAAGTACAACCAAAATTATAGAAGCATGAAGTTAGCCATATAAAAAACTTATAATAGGCATTATCCTTTTCAAACATAATCAACAAGAGACTACATTTCAACTTCTTGCTTAGGATTAGTTACAAAACTTAACTCACATTCATAGCTCATCAATCAAACTCATTATATCTAGGGTTTCAATATTCTTTCAGTGACAAATTCCTTCATATAGAAAACCCTAGAAAGAATCAAATCAATGAATCTAACAACTTTCAGAATTCATATGTTAGACTCCTCACTAAGATTTGCATACATATCCTAGATTTCATATATGAGCTTCAACAATCAAAACCAATCACATCTTAATCAACATCGTGACTAGTATCTACTAAGGTTTGATGTAAACCCTAGATTTCAATCTACAAATTCTCATTAATCACTATATAGATTCATACATACATAGAGAATTTAACTACTACTAGGGTTTATCTACAAGACCCTAGATTTTCAAAACATCATCCTAGACCATCAAACTTTGACTAGGGCTTGTTTCCAAACCCTAGGACTCATGACCATTAATACTTAGGTCAACACATATATCTAGGAATTCATCAGCATATCATAAGCACATCATATGTCAGACAATATTAATATGTTAGACATATATCGACCTAGAATAGGCTAGGGTTTCAACCATATGGGCACATACCTAGGGTTTCATAAGATAGTAAACCTTGTAGGGACTAGGGTTTCATAATATAGTAAAGAAAACCCTACTATTCCAAAATTTCAAAGGTTCAGGATCTTACACAAACATCATCCAACCCTAACAAGTTAGGATTTCATGATCATACAGAAATCCCAAACATGATATCATCAACAAAAACTTCAAATAGCATTTCACAATAACCCTAAGCAGGCTAGGGTTTCACACATTGTCAGCATGCCCTTAGGTTAGGGTTTTCCAAAGAACCAGCCTAGGATTCTTTAAAGTCAATTAAGAATATGAGGGGGTAGATTTATCAAGTGATGAATCACCTAAAGCAAGAATCATAATGATTCAATATAGCTAGACACAATGATGTTAGTAATATATGAGTAGACATTTATTATAAGGAAATCAATGTTTTGTAGCTTAAGGCATACCTTTGTTCCTTGACAAACCTTGTCGGGACTCCATGAAGTGTCATGATATTTTGTACCTCTAACAAATACTTCTAGACGCAATATGCGATACCTAGAATATGATGTTAGCTCTCAAGCTATATTTTCTAACAATGGAGGATGGAATCCTTTATATACAAATCAATTTTTTCTTTCCTTCTAATTTATTTGACATCCTAGATTGCTTTATAAATCCTAGAAGATAAGGGTTAAGGTTCTTGTATGTTCTAGACTAGGATTATGTGCACCATCGAAAGATAATAAAAGCTTATAAATATCCGTACCTCAAGTTTACACACCTTGAACTTCTTTAATTGAGAGATCAATGTTTCATAGGACTTGATGCTCTCCTTGGAAACTGTAAACACATTGTTAGAAGACTAAAACATAGAAATCATAATACTTACTTGAGTTCCTTGAGTTGGTTCTTTGTGCTTTCCAAACTTTGGGTTCTCTTCAAACTGAATACTTCTTGTAGTCATAGATACCTTAGATCATTGGTGGATTTCCATAGGCAGCTATTTTGAGATCCTTTTCCTCAACGAGTTGTAGACCGAATGTGCTACTTCACTATATACACTCACTGCTTCAATCTTATCACTGCTTTAGTACTTAGTGCTTCAACACATCAGTGAGCTCGAATTCTTCATGTTTGTGACTGTGACTGTGACTTCTTCCATTTCTAAAGTTGTTTTCAATTATGAACTCAATTCCTTAAGATAATCCAAATTATCCTATTATCTGAATTTCTTCGCTGTGATGAAATCGAACTTCACATTGTACTTACTTCTGAGATATCACTGAAGTAAAGCCTTATCACTTGATTTGTCTTCTTGAAACCTTTTTTGTAATTTAAGTGAAGTATCATTCCTTGACTGTGATTTTACCGATCCTCATACTACTGCAAATTGATCTGAACTTGTCACCTTAAGGAATACTGGGATCCTGCTTTTTCTTCAAAGTGTGAATGAATTTAGCTCACTGTAATCTGGTATCCATCCTTTCAATATACCTCAGAATATTAGCTCAGAAATTTCCTTGGGATCTTGATCTTGATCTTCAATGCAAACAAAACTTCTCACTGAGAATGCTTCAAAGATGTATGAGTGTTCTTTAAGTTGCCTTTAACTTTGACCATAGCTCTGAAACCATGTCGGAAAATCCATAGAGATGGCAGTTAGATGATTTTCCTCTTAATGACATTGACTTGTGATATTTTCATTATTAGTATTAGATCTCTTAATTATCTTTTCTTATCATCAAGATTAATGCCAAGCCACAAATAGAAGAGACCACAAGATATAGGCATGCTGCCAAGGAAAAACCCCCCTCGAGGGCAAAACCCAGTCACAAATTCTTCCTTCAATAGATTTAAGATGAGACAACCATGACCCTTACAAACTAGACTAGACTCCCTCCATCAAGTCAACGTTCTTTTACTATGTTTGCATCGAATGCCACTGAGTTTGCACCAAGACATCATCATTGCAGTATCACCGAGGCCGAGATCTTACAACTGTAACAGTATTGAGACCTCATCATAGTTGTAACACCAAACCCTTGTCACTGTGGTTACACCGAGATAGAGACTGCATCGAGACTGTGTTAGGTGTGAAAATTCTATCACTGCAACAACTGATTTATTTTAATTTTACCTACTTATTTTTCAATAAGTTATTTATGAAAACCCTTCAGTAAATATTAAAAAAAATTCTACTGCAGATATCACACCATAATAAACAAACGATACATGCACAAGAATCAAACACATCAACACAGATATTTTTGGAAAATTGTCCCCGGAAAAACCTAATGCGGGAAAACTGGTGCAACAAAGGAGGATTTTTATTATTAAGCAGCCTTTCTGAGTACACTGGGTGCCAAACTGGCTCACCTAACAGAGATAAATTCTCGGGCACCTCTCCTAGACTCAGCGTTAGACCAGCTAGCCTCTGTGCAGCTTCCAGACCCTCTGTGTCAGCACTCTGCCTCTCGACATCAACACTGGGCCTCTCTGCATCACCCACGCAGGCCCTCCAGTGACTGTGGTCCTGCTACCTCTGCGTCTTCCTGAGCGGTTTTGCGTCTACCTTTTTGATCTCTACGCTAATCCTTCGACACTGTACCTGCCTCTCTGCTCCATAATCGCTACCTCTTGCGACATTGCAGACCTCTAGTTTGAATTTCTCAGCAAACCCTGCTCCAGAAATCAAACTGACTAGTCTCCCTCAGTATATCTCCAACTGACCCTCAAGCCTTCTCTTATACTTTTCCTGTTGATGAATCAACGACCGAGATTAAGTCCCTAATCAACGGCTAAGATTAAAATAGACTTGATCTTCGTCTCTTAGAAGCTTCTCATCCTTATCTTTATTAATACCCATTAATATTTTTATTTTCCTAAGTTTATACTGAGGACCTCATTAAAAATATTAATTATTTTAATAACTTTTCATCCGGAAAGAATTTTCCAAAACAATTTCTGGGTCTTGGAGATCTCATGTGCTTTAATCTTGTTAATTTTAGGTATGTTCTATGCTTAGAGCAATTTAATTTTAATTTTCACAGTTAGCTCCATATCTTTGCCAGATTAGCAATCACATCAGCATTAAAGTAAACTGCAGATAGAACATAAAAATAAAGCGCAGAAGACAAGCCAAGACAAGAGGACACAAGATGTGGTGCTAGCCAAGGACAAACCCCAATGTGGGGAAACCCTTAATCAATTCTTCTTATATGTTCTTCAATAGTTCAGCAAAGAGACAGAGAGATAGTACGTTTAAACCAGAAGTCAACACTTTGACTTATCTAGATAAGAGGATAGATCATCTCTAAGAAGATGATACGTGAGATCAGTTGAAGACATGCTG
Source organism: Pinus tabuliformis (assembly GCA_031772625.1). Taxonomy (NCBI): domain Eukaryota; kingdom Viridiplantae; phylum Streptophyta; class Pinopsida; order Pinales; family Pinaceae; genus Pinus; species Pinus tabuliformis. The sequence continues at coordinate 303,004,608 of CM062813.1, read as the reverse complement.
CTTCAACCAATCCTCCAAGCTGACTCCTTCACCTATCGTTATGCTGCATTTCAACATCATGTTGCACCTCACTGCGCTGCACCATGCTGCACCCATCATCACTATGCTGCATCTCATCACGCTTCATTAACCATGACTGTACTCATCACTATACTGCATTATGTGCCATTGTTGCACCATGTTGCCATCCTGACCTATGTGTTGGCTGCACCTTGCTTGCTTGTTGTCCCTAGCATGTTTGTTGTCCTTAGCATGCTTGTTGTTGCATGCTAGTTGTCCCTTGCATGCTAGTTGTAACATTGCATGCTTGGTGTATTTGCTGCTAAGTACCATACAATTGTCCCAATGTTAGTTAGTTGTCTGTTGCATGCTACTCTCCGTCGGAGATAGATGCTCCTGCTGTTTCAGCAGGTCCCGGTAGTTCTGGCAGTTCCGGCTCTCCCTGGCAGTGCCGGCAGTTCCGGTTGTTCCCGGCAGTTCAAGCTTTTCCGGCAGTTCCGGCTTTTCCGGCAGTTCCGACATTTCCAGCTTTTCCATCTTTTCCAACTTTTCCAGCTTTCCTGGCAGTTCCAGCATTTCAGGCATTTACGGCTTTTTTGGCAATTCCAGCTTTTCCTGCAGTTCCAGCTTTTCCAGCAATTCCGGCTTTTCTAGCTTTTCCAGCTTTTCCGACAGTTCCAGCTTTCCCGGCTTTTCCGGCAGTTCCAACATTTCCGGCTTTTCTGGCTTTTTGACAATTCTGGCGTTTCTGGCAGTTCCGACTTTTCTGGATTTTCTAGCAGTTCCAGTTTTTTTCCGGAAATTCAGGCTTTTCCGGCAGTTCCCGCTTTCTGCACTCTCGATCAAGGCAACATTATTGCTTAGAATCTCTCTTCCTACTAAAACCCAAAGACATATTGTTAAAATTGGCAACTAGGGCAAAACTTCATGTGAGTCATCTTATTCATCGCTGATAAAATTTTTATTAGATTCCTCTCGTCGAGAGGTGTAGGATTGATATAAAGATCATCCGATTCTGATAAGTATTCATGGAGATATGGATTTATTTTGATTATGGAATTATTATCAAGCCGACCTACAACTCACGTAGGCTCAGAGGCCCAACAGTCGCATCTATTCAAACACCAATGTTGTGTATAAATATAGGACGACTTTTCCTCATTTGGGCTCACTCATCTCATCACATCTCTCTCTCTCTACTACACAAAAAAGAGTCTCTTCTCTACTGTGCAGAAAAGGGTCTCTCCCTCACACATGTGAAGCCAAAAGTTGTTGAAACTAAAGCTGCAACTGCAAAAGTAAAGTTTGACCTGCACGAACTAGAAGATCTCCTCATTTGAACTGTGTTGTAGGTTCATCAAAACCTCCTCTGGAAGCCGCAACTTTTGGTAGTGGAATCAAGTCAATCCGACAGACGGTTTGCAAGATATCGACTACCCTAGTTTGAAGCCAGAAGTTGCCGAAACTGAAGTTGCAACTACAGAAATAAAGCTTGACCTGCGTGGACTAGAAGATCTCCTCACCTGAACTGCGTTGTAGGTTCATCTGAACCTCCTCTGGAAGCCGCAACTTTTGGTGGTGGAATCAAGTCAATCTGACGGATGGTTTGCAAGATATTGATTGCCCTAGTTTGAAGCCGGAAGCTGCCGAAACTGAAGCTGCGACTGCAGAAATAAAGTTTGACCTGCGTGGACTAGAAGATCTCCTCATCTGAACTGCGATGTAGGTTCATCTGAACCTCCTCTGGAAGCCGCAACTTTTGGTGGTGGAATCAAGCCGATCCGACGGTTGGTTTGTGAGATATCGTCTACCCTAGTTTGATGATGAAGCCGTTAATGCTGATGCTGCTGATCTAGGGTTTGCTACTGCTGATATAAATCAGATTTATTGTACTATTTCTCTTTGCTAAATTATTGAAGATAAAAGAAGATTTGATCAAAAGGGTTTCCCCACACATTGTGGGGTTTGTCCTTGGCTAGCCGCCACATCTTGTGTCTCTTGTCTTGGCTTGTTTTCTGTCGATCGTTTAATGTTCTATCTGCACTTTACTTTATGTACATGTGATTGCTAATCTGTGGAATATAATAAAGAAAAGTAGTACACTGTTATAAGCATAGAACCTACCATTACTTAACATAGTATCAGAGCTGAGGTGAAGACAAAGCCCAAGCAAGAGCAAGAGCAATCACCGAAGAGAAGACTGGCAAGGCTATCTTAAAAGAACGATGGGGTCCTCAACACTCTTCCCTGCCGAAGACAAGCTCCGTGAGAACGCTGACTATCATGGATGGAAGATGTCTATCGATCTAACCCTTGAGGATCAACGAGTGTTGGATCATGTGAGAGGCAATATTATTGAGCCTCCATCAAATGCACCTCCTGCTGCCAGGAACAAATGGAAGAACGGAGAAATTAAAGCGAAGAAGATCATTCGAGACTCTATCGACAAGCGCTTGGTGGCCTACATCTCTGAACTAGACACCTCCAAGGAAATCTATGATAGACTGGTGAGTTTATTTAAAGTTAATGATGCAAATCATGTTTTGCTTCTTAGAAATAAGCTGAGGGAAATCAAGAAGGGTAAAGATGAGAGTATGCAAGCATACTTCTTAAGAATCACCGAGATCAAGAACGATCTCCTGTCTATTGGGGAGACTATTACTAACAGAGAAATGGCACTCACAACTCTTGGAGGATTACCATCCGAATGGCACATGTTCAGGACTACTCTTCTAAACAATAATGTAATTCCCGGTTTCGAGGAATTAATGGCTAGATGCATTCAAGAAGAAACAAGGGTAGAAGAGCAAGAAATGCCCATGCCTAAAGGTCCTCTTGTTTCTTTTCCTTCTCATGCTAAGAAAAGAAATAATTTTGGGTCTAAATCGAAAAGAAAGGTTGGACCTAAGGGTGGAAGAAAAGGACGATGTTACATTTGCAATAAAGCAGGGCACTATGCAAGGGAATGTCCTGATAGAAAGGACTCTCACCGTGACGATGATCAAAATCCCTCTCATGGTAATCGAAGGGATGGAAAATTCAATAGCAAAGGTAAGAGGAGAGCTGGGAATCAAGGAAGAAGGGCAACCATTCAAGAAGGCTAGAAATTCCAGGTATGAATCTAACACTGTTGACAATAAGCAGGTTGAATATTATCTACCAGTTGCTCTATCTACCTCTGCTCCTTCGGACTCAATGGGAATTTGGCTCATTGATAGTGGTGCCTCAAGACACTTCACTGGTTACAAAGAAGTTCTCCATAATCTAGTAGAGAAAGAAACTAACCTGGAAATTGTCCTTGGAGATGAGATGAAATACCCTGTGAAAGGTGTAGGCAATGTTTCTCTCAAATTGAATCAAGGTAATACGATCCACTTACAAGATGTATTATATGTACTTGATCTCAAAAAGAACCTTGTATCCATCTCGACAATGGAAGACAAAGGCTACAAGGTAACCTTCAACGATGGCAAGGTACGTATATGGAAAAATAATGTTAAAGATGCTTTCACGCTTGGGTTTCGAGTTGATTCTTTATATCAGGTTGGTGGAAGTCCGCTAGGTGTCATGTCTTGGGACACAACTCTTCAGTCCAAACTTTGGCATCGGAGGTTTGCCCACCTTCATTATAAAGCTCTACCCGGTGTAAGACAAATGGTGACAGGGATGCCCGAATTCCGAGTAGAGAAAGAAGGTGTATGTCCAGGATGTGCCGAAGGAAAGCTCAAAAGGGGACCATTCCACTCAAGGCAAAGCAAGACCTCTGATATATTACAGTTGGTTCACTCAGGCATATCTGAGGCTGGCATTAAGAGGGAGACTACTACACCACATACTCCTGAGCAGAATGGTGTGGCGGAAACGAAGAACCATACGATTGTGGAAGCTATCTCTATGGATAGATGATGCCTGATGTGGAGGAACCTATGGAGCATCCCTCTTCTAGGAAGAGGCCTTCATGGCTTAGGGGGATACTTGATGATGCTGAAGGACATGTTGCACCCCGAGGAACCTTCCGTGAAAGTAACAAACCTAACAGGTATCAAGGATACCTAACCATCATGAGCATGATCATACAAATTGAGCCTTCATCATTCTCAGATGCGGTCAAGCATCAAGTATGGAAGGATGCTATGACCATTATGGAGAATGGTGTCTCGGAAGTAGTTCCCAGACCACATGACAAGATAATTGTTACTTCAAAATGGCTTTACAAGATAAAGTTGCAGCAAATGGAAGTACGGAATAGTATAAGGCTCATTTTGTTGCTCTGGGTTTCTCCCAGAAGGAAGGTATAGACTATGATGTGATATTTGCACCTATTGCCAGATATACGACCATCCGCTTGATCATAGCCCTTGTGGCTTCACAAGGATGGAACATACATAGAATGGATGTCAAGACCGCATTATTGCACGGTTCGATCAAAGAAGAGGTCTATGTGGAGCAACCCGAAGGATTTGAGATTTATGATTGAAAGTCTCATGTATGCAGGTTGAAGAAGGCTCTCTATGGGCTGAAGCAAGCACCCCGAGCATGGTATGAGAGGATCGATAGCTACTTGATGAAGCTGGGATTCACTAGGAGTGAAGATGATCCTAACCTTTACTTTAAGGTTGAAGATGACAAGCCTCTCATACTGGTGTTGTATGTGGATGACCTCTTTCTAACAGGTGCAGACCCTCTCATTCACAAATGTAAGAGGGACTTGGCTTCTAAATTTGAAATGAAGGAGCAAGGACTTGAGGTGTGGCAAAAGCCAAGGGAAATTTTCTTATCTCAAGGAAAATATGTGGTAAAGATATTGGAAAGATTCGGTATGATGGACTGCAAGCCTGTGACTACCTCGAGGATCTTAACTTTTAGAAGTTATATGGTAGTGATGTCGGACCAGATTTGGGAAATGCCTCTGAGTTTCATAAACTAATTCCCATTGATGTTCTTGGTCAACCTTTGTCCGAACATATGTTTTGGCTGAGCCTCACTGGATTGATGCCAAGAATCTTCTGAGATATCTTCGTGGCACAATTACTAATGGGTTAAGATACACTGCCGGAGATGTGAGACTACTTGGATATACTGATGCTGATTGGGCAGGCAGAGTGGTGGACCGTCAGAGCACTTCTAGGTGTTGTTTCACCTTGGGATCTGCTTCGATATCCTGGATGAGCACGAAGCAGAAGTCGGTGGCTTTGAGCACCGCTGAAGCAGAATATATTGCTGCTAATGGCCTCCTGTGAGGCAATCTGGTTGCAAAAGCTCTTCAGTGAGTTGTTTGGATTTACATTGTATACTACTGTGATTTTCTGTAACAACGAGAGGTGGGATTCGATTATTGAGGAATCCTGTATTCGTCAATTGCTCCAACAGATAGACATCATCTGGAATATGGTAAGTCGATGAGCAAGGAGGCTCCATCGCATTAAGATGATGTACAGGTCGATACACCTTACCAAAGCCCTGAGGAAAGATCTAATCTGTGATTTTTCCCAAACGACTTGGAATCATAAAGAAAGCCTTGTACAAGGGTCCTGCATGTTGCATACATTGAGCTTTGGGAGCTCTGAGGGGTTGCGGTTCTTATTGGAGAAACATACGACCATAGGGTGACTCACCCTCCCCTGGTGGTGTCCACTGGAACAAGATAATTCGCTCTCTTATGGGACAAGATGATTTGCTCTCTTGTGGAACAGGATGATTCGCTCTCCTGTGTAGCAGGATGATTAGTTCTCCTGTGAGGCCTGGATTGATGTGTTCTCCATGGCGATTGTAACAGGATTGATGTGTTCTCATGTGAGGCCTGGATTGATGTGTTCTCCATGGCGAGTGTAGCAGGATTGATGTGTTCTCGTGTGAGGCCTGGATTGATCTGTTCTCCATGGCGATTGTCGCAGGATTGATGTGTTCTCCTGTGAGGCCTGGATTGATGTGTTCTCCATGGCGGCCTGGATTGATGTGTTCTCCATGGCGATCGTAGCAGGATCGATGTGTTCTCCTGTGAGGACAGGATTGATTAAGTTCTCCTGTCGAGGCATCCTACCCATGCAGTCTGGAACTCATGGGAAGTACCTCTCATCTGATCAATGAGCAGGGAAATGAAGTTAGGGACCATAGTAGTATTGATGGACGCATCGTTGTATCTACCATACTCCCTACGCTAGGATGACCTCCATTGATTTGGGATCAACGATACTGGTCTACGACTAGTGGTAGGAGTTGTACCATACTATGATGCTGACTTCTGGTCAGTTGAGACTAGTCTGGGACCAGTGGTACATACTCTGACACTGACTTTGTGTCAGTGTAGTACTAGTCTAGAACCAGTGAGAGTGGTACATACTATGACACTGACTTCGGGTCGGTTGAGACTGGTCTGGGACCAGTGGTAGGAGTGGTACCTACTATGAAGCTGACTTCGGGTCGGTTGAGACTGGTCTGGGACCAGTGGTACGCACTTTGAGACTGACTTTGAGTCAGTGGAGGATGATACTGGTCTGGGACCATTGGAGTTGTACTCACTATGACGTTGACTTCGGGTTGGTTGAGACTGGTCTACGACCAGTGGTACATTCTCTGAGACTGACTTTGAGTCAGTATGATACATCCTCAATCATTTCGTCTTCTTCATAATTCGGACAAAAGCAGAGAAGAACAAAACAAAGCAGAGCAGCACATAACAAAGCAGAGCCGTACAGATCAGTACAAGGCAGAACAAGACAAAGTAGAACAGGCAGAATAGAGCAGAGCAGGGCAAGGGTCAGGCTGTACAGGGCAGTGCATTTGATGGATGAATAGTAACGACCGATAGACAGATTGTAGATGAAGCTCTCCCTAGTTGAGAGGGAGTGTTAAAATTGGCAACTAGGTCAAAACTTCATGTGGGTCATCTTATTCATGGCTGATAATATTTTTATGAGATTCCTCTCGTCGAGAGGTGTAGGATTGATATAAAGATCATCCGAATCTAATAAGTATTCATGGAAATATGAATTTATTTTGATTATGGAATTATTATCAAGCCAACCTACAACTCATGTAGGCTCAGAAGCCCAACAGTCGCATCTATTCAAACACTAACGTTGTCTATAAATATAGGAGGACTTTCCCTCATTTGGGCTCACTCATCTCATCACATCTCTCTCTCTACTGCGCAGAAAAGAGTCTCTTCTCTACTGCACAAAAAAAGGGTCTCTCCCTCACATGTGAAGCCAGAAATTGCTGAAACTGAAGCTGCAACTGCAGAAGTAAAGTTTGACCTGTGTGGACTAGAAGATCTCCTCATCTGAACTACGTTGTAGGTTCATCTGAACCTCCTCTAGAAGCCGCAACTTTTGGAGGTGCAATCAAGTCAATTCGACGGACGGTTTGCAAGATATAGACTGCCCTAGTTTGAAGCCTGACGCTGCCGAAACTGAAGCTGCAACTGCAGAAAGAAAGTTTGACCTACGTGGACTAGAAGATCTCCTCATCTGAACTGCGTTGTAGGTTCATCTAAACCTCATTTGGAAACCGCAACTTTTGGTGGTGGAATCAAGTCAATCCGACGGACGGTTTGCAAGATATCAACTACCCTAGTTTGAAGCCGGAAGTTGCCGAAACTGACGCTGCAACTGCAGAAATAAAGTTCGACTTGCATGGACTAGAAGATCTCCTCATCTGAACTGTGTTGTAGGTTCATATGAACCTCCTCTGCAAGCCACAACTTTTGGTGGTGGAATCAAGCCAATCCGACAATCGGTTTGTGAGATATCATCTACCCTAGTTTGATGATGAAGCCGCAAATGCTGATGCTGCTGATCTAGGGTTTGCTACTGCTGATATAAATCAGATTTATTGCACTATTTCTCTCTGCTGAATTATTGAAGATAAAAGAAGATTTGATCAAAGGGTTTCCCCACACATTGTGGGGTTTGTCCCTAGCTAGCCGCCACATCTTGTGTCTCTTGTCTTGGCTTGTTTTCTGTCGATCGTTTAATGTTCTATCTGCACTTTATGTACATGTGATTGCTAATTTGTGGAATATAATAAGGAAAAGAAGTAAACTGCTATAAGCACAGAACATACAATAACTTAACACAAGTAGAGAGAGGAAGAGATCCCAAGTGTGTTGAAATGACTTGAGGGCCAACTCTATCTATACTAAAACTTTGAGCACATGTGGGGTTTATTTGGTTGTTGGCCGACCTTAACGAATTCTCTTATAACGCAAATAAATTCATAACTCCATGAATACTTATCGGAATCGGATGATCTTTAGATCAATCCTACACCTCTCGATGAGAGGGATCCAAGAAAAATATCAGCTACCATATATAAGATGACCCACATGGAGTTTGCCCTAGTTGCCAATTTTAATACTCCCTCCCAACTAGGGAGAACTCCATCCGTTGATCCATATGTCCGACCGTACTATCTCTATCATCAGTGCCCTGCACTGCTCTGATCTGCTGAGCTCTGCTCTGCTCTGCTTCGCTCTGCTCTGCTAAACTATGAAGAAGAAGAATTGATCGAGAATGTCTCATACCATTCTCTAGTGACCCGAAGTTAGTTTCATCTGAAGAGAGTGTGTCACATCACTCTTACTGACCCGAAGTCAATGTTATTGATCCCATCTCAATAACACAAGAGAGTGTCTCAAACCACTCATACTGATCCCAAATCAGTTTCATTGATCCTAGATCAATGTCACAAGAGAGTGTCTCAAACCACTCATACTGATCCCAGATCAATGTCACAAGAGAGTGTCTCAAACCACTCATACTAATCCCAGATCAGTTTCATTGATCCCAGATCAATGGAGGTCATCCTAGCATAGGGAGTACGGTAGATACAACGATGCGTCCATCGAGAGTACTACTATGGTCCATATCCTCATTTCCCTGCTCATTGATCAGATGAGAGGTACTTCCCATGAGTCCCAGACTTCATGGGTAGGATGCCTCGACAGAAGAATTAATCATCCTGTCCACAGGAGAATGAATCATCCTGTCAGTGGATGCCACGGAGAACTAATCATCCTAGCCCACAAGAGAACTAATCATCCTATTCCACAGTCGCCACAGAGAACAAATCATCCTGGCCCACAGGAGAACTAATCATCCTGTTCCATAGTCGCCATGGAGAACAAATCATCCTGGCCCACAGGAGAACTAATCATCCTGTTCCACAGTTGCCACGGGAGAACTAATCATCCCGGCCCACAGGAGAACTAATCATCATGTTCCATAGTTGCCACGGGAGAACTAATCATCCCAGTCCACAGAAGAACTAATCATCCTATTCATAGCGCACCACCAGGGGAGGGTGAGTCGCCCTGTGGTCGTATGTTGCTCCAGTAAGTACCCCAAGCCCCCCAGAGCTCCCAGAGCTCAATGCATGCAACATGCAGGACCCTTATAAGAAGGTCTCTCAACGACTCCAAGTCGTTCGGTAAAGTCACAGATATGACATTTCCCCGGGGTTTTGAGTCTAAATGCAATGGAGCCTCCTCGCTCATCGACTTACCTTATCGCAGATAAGGCAATATATGATGTTTATCTGCTGGAGCAATCATCGAATACAGGATTCCTCAATAATCGAATCCCCCCTCTGGTTGTCATAGAGAATCACAGTGGTATTCATCATGTGTAAAAACAAATCACTAAGAGCTTCTGCAACCATGCAGCTTCACATGAGATCATACTCGTAGCTATATATTTGGTCTCAGCGGTGCTTATAGCAACCGACTTCTGCTTCTTGTTCATCCATGATATCGAAGCAGAATCCAAAGAGAACCAGCACTGAGAAGTTCTCTAGTGATCCTCCACATTGCCTATCCAGTCAGCATTCGAATAATCATGCAATTTCATATTTTCGACAGTGTATCTCAATCCATGAGAGATTGTGCCCTAAAGATATCTCAGAAGATTCTTGGCACCAATCCAGTGAGGCTCAACTAAATATGAGCTCACCATGCTAACTGCAAAACATATGTCCGGACGGAAGTTCACCAAGAACATCAACGCGAATGAGTTTATGAAACTCAGAGGCATTTCCCAAATCTAGTCCGACATCACTACCATATAACTTTTGAAAGTTAAGATCCTCGAGGTAGTCACAAGCTTGCAGTTTATCATTCCACATCCGCAATCCAACTCCCTCTTACTTCTGCAAATGAGAGGGTCTGCACCTGTCAAGGACAAACCCCAATGTGGGGAAACCCTTGATCAATTCTTCTTATATGTTCCTCAATAGTTCAACAGAGAGAGAGAGAGATAACACGTTTACAACAGAAGTCAACACTTTGACTTATCTAGATAAGAGGATAGATCATCATCTCTAAGAAGATGATAATGAGATCAGTTGAAGACATGTTGCTTCAACTAATTCTCCATGGTGACTCCTTCACCTATCGTTGGGCTGCAATTCATCATCGTGCTGCACCTCACCGCGTTGCACCATGTTGCACCCATTATCACTATGCTGCATCTCATCACGCTTCATTAATCATGACTGTACCGATCATTGTACTGCATCATGTGCCATTGTTGCACCATGTTGCCACCCTGATCTATGTGTTGGTTGCCCCTTGCTTGCTTGTTGTCCCTAGCATGCTTGTTGTCCTTAGCATGCTTGTTGTTGCATGCTAGTTGTGCCTTGCATGCTAGCTGTAACATTGCATGCTTGGTGTATTTGATGCTAAGTACCATACAATTGTCCCAATGTTAGTTGTCCATTGCATGTTGCTCTCCTAAGACAGATGCTCCGGCTGTTCCTCGTAGTTCTGGCAGTTCCAGCTGTTCCCGGAAGTTCCGGTTGTTCCCGACAGTTCCAGCAGTCCCGGCAGTTAAGGCTTTTCCGACATTTCTGGCTTTTTCGGCGTTTCCGGCTTTTCCGACTTTTCTGGCAGTTCTGGCTTTTTCGAAAGTTCCGGCTTTTTCGGCAATTCTATCTTTTCTGGCTTTTCTAGCAGTTCCATCTTTTCAGGAAGTTCCAGCCATTCCAGATTTTCCAGTTTTTTTGGATTTTCCGGTAGTTTTGGCTTTTCTGACAGTTTCGGCATTCCCGGAATTTCCGGCTTTTCCGACTTTTCTGGCTTTTCTAGCTTTGCTGGCTTTTTCGGCAGTTCCAACTTTTCCGGCTTTTTCGACTTTTCCGACAGTTCCGGCTTTTCCGGTAGTTTAGGCTTTTCCGACAGTTCCGCCTTTCTGCACTCTGGATCAGGGCAACGTTATTCCTTAGGATCTCTCCTCCTACTAAAACCCAAAGACAAGTAGAGAGAGGAAGAGATCCCAAGTGTGTTGAAATGACTTGAAGGCCACCTCTATTTATACTAAAACATTGTGCACATGTGGGGGTTATTTGGTTGCTGGCCAACCTTGACGAATTGTCTTATAACGCAAATAAATTCGTAACTCCATGAATACTTATAGGAATCGGATGATCTTTAGATCAATCCTACACCTCTCGATGAGAGGGATCCAAGAAAAATATCAGCTACCATAAATAAGATGACCCACATGGAGTTTGGCCCTAGTTGCCAATTTTAACATGTCTCTCCACCAATTTTCATGACGAATTGTCTTATAACGCAAATAAATTCATAACTCCATGAATACTTATAGGAATCGAATGATCTTTAAATCAATCCTACACCTCTCGATGAGAGGGATCCAAGAAAAATATCAGTTGCCATAAATAAGATGACCCACATGGAATTTGGCCCTAGTTGCCAATTTTAACAAGTCTCTCCACCAATTTTCATGGCGAGAGCACATCCGATGCTACCCCAAATAAATAGCACGGAGATCTTCTTACTGTGATGAAAACTTTCTCACTGTTGTGATACCAAATTTGTATCACTGTAGTTATACCAAGATCTATTGTTGATTGTTATTACTATTGAGGCACCAAGATTGTGGTAGCACAAAACCTTAATCCGCATTACCTTACCTGGTACCCGAATTTCATTTCAGAGATAATTCGAGTTTCTGTGACCACACTGAGATCATCCCTGTACTCTATCTGAACTCTTGTAGTGACATCAAAATATTACTTTAGAGATTCTTGTCTGAACTTTGTTATAGCACCGAAACTGTCCCTGTAACTCCTCTCTGAGATGGCACCGAAACTTTTCTTATGAGATCCGAACTTCTGTAATTGTTCTAATGCAAAGACCTTACCTGCATATATATAGTTGTTTCCATGTGTAATAGGCCGACATAACTTCGTCGAAAGGTTGTGTTTCCATATGTGAGTAGGCCGACATGATTTCTCTTGAATGAAGTCAACATGATGATGATCTATTTGAAGCCGGCAGAAGGAGACATGATGGAGGAGTCTTTGATTAATAAACAAATTGATTTTGACCCCAAATAAATAATCATAAAGCCTACAATGGAGGCTTGACCTATAACAATTGACCCAAGCATGAAACCCATACTTTAACAAGTACATTTAATTTAATAATAATAAAAATTTGCTTTATTTCGACAAATATATTACATTTTGACTTCAAGTACATTTATGAAGACCAAACCTAGTTACATTTTCCAAGACTTCTCATATACAACAAGACAGGAAGATATACAACAAGACATGGGAAGATTACTTGGGGCACCAAGATGAAATTTTGTGCATAATGCAACAACAATCACTCTATGCCAAGGCATCAAAATGTGAATTTGGAATGACAAAGATTCTTTATTTATGACATGCTGCTGCAAAAACTAGCAGGCCTTCTGAATAGAAAAAATCTAGAGGGCAGCTTAACACCTGGGACAGATGCCCACTATCACCACAACCTTAGTCCCCTACTCTTCTTGGATTTTCATCAATGGGAGGAGCCCCAATATTACTCACTTGTGATATATGTCTCTATAATAGGCTTGAAGTGAGGCAAGGTAGCTCATTCAATGGAAAGGCTCAACAAAGTGTAAGCTTTGGGAGAAGCTATTAAGACTTTCCATGAAGAACCCCTCGGAAAAAGAAACTAACGAGACCTAGGGTTGAAATTTGATACAATATATATGTGCATCCAAAGTCAAGGTAGGAGAGAGAAAAGGCAATGAATGATTTACTTCACCAAGCACTAAAGAGATTTGGCTTCAAAGAATCCCCAAGTTGAAGGATTAGCCTCTAGGGTTCCCTCTTGATGCGATAACTAGGGCATCAAAATTTATGGAGAATCCATCGTGGGAATTCCACCAAAACTTGAGCACCTTTAGAGGAGACACAAAGGAAGATTTCTATCCAAGCCAAACTCAAAAATTCCTCCTCCAAGAGATTTTGCACCAAGCCCTAGATGGCCTCCTTATCCTTAAAGGATCAAATTTTTAGAAGAGAAAAGGAAGGAAAATTTATGTGTGACCACCAAGGGACTTCGACTAGTGCCTAGACCATTGGGAGTATGGAGTCATGGGTGCTTATAATCGGCTAAATTGACCTGTAAGGAGGCTAAAAGAGGAAGTCCTAGTTACCCCTTTCAACAATTACCCTCTTTAGCATTAGTTAATGAAGTTTCAAGGATTTCAATGCAACCATTATCCACTTGGAACATTCTTTCCACATCATATAACACATGCAAAACTTCCCAAGATTAAAATTTTGAAAAAAATTCAATAAAAAAAGTGTGAATTCTTATCATGAGAACAAATTCCATGCATTAGACATTACTTGCAAGATAATTTCACCATAAAGAAACACTGACAAGACAATGTGAAGTATATCCATTCATCAACAACACATTAGAAGCTCCAAAAAGATGACAAGATAAATCCAAACATCAAAATGCATCCCAAAGACATCCAAAAATATCCTCAAATTACTGGGCCAAATTCTCTAATGAGGTTGAAAATCCAAGTGATGATGTCTAGATGAGAATAGGTCTCATCTATTTATACTAGTGTTATTAGTTCAAATTACAAAAGACAAAGCCCATAAAACATGTCTAATGTACTAAATAACCCACCCATGGTTACAAACCAACCCTAATAGCCTTTAAAATGATTTTATCTCTCCAAAGCCCACGCAAGGCTGACATCATGCATGTGTGGATGCCTAGAGGGGCAGCATTGAGGCCTCTTGTGCTAGAAATGTGGGAGAGGGCCTCAAAAATGATGATGAAGGTGACAACCACCTTATGTTGCAAAACATCTCCAAGACCCCTATTTTGGGTTTGGGGCACCAAAATGGGTCTCACGGGTCTCCAACTGGCTCAAGATCAAGTCAATGCTCCATCAATGAGGACTAGAAGATGACACATGCCCTCCCATGTCTTCCTAGGAAAGACATAACCTCCTTTGGGCTTTGGATCAACTGCTAAGTTTTGGGTGCAATGTGTAGCCAGTTGGGGCATCTTGGTCAAGTGTATCATCATCTTGAATAACTGGGGCACGAAAAAGCAAATGGTGGCATTGAGAAGCCCATGGTGTGGCAATCAATGCTTTGCGTGAACGGAGGCCCATGGCTCTCAACGCTCACCCTACAAATGCCATTGTGATCCTCTAGAGGGCTTGGATCCCCTAGAGGGAGGTCAAGTCCAAGATGAAAACCCACCTGCAATCCTATACAAGATCCAATGTGTCTCCTCACCCTCAAATACAATAATTCATTAGTGCAATTGAGTAAATAATCTTGTTAATCAAGGGCAAAAATGAGAACTACATAGTGGGTTTCTCTTCTAAATTTGGGGCTATGAACATGTAATAGTATTACCTTTCTAAGTAGGAGTGGTTAATGAAGGATCCTATTAGGTGGTTTCAACCTTTATTGGAATGACAGGTCCAAGGTACATCCTTCAAATGGCATGTGTCATGTTAAATAATGATAGAACGAAAGGGCGACAAAGGGAAGGCTCCAAGCCACATGCCATGGGACAAGGGTAGCTATGATGAGGAGAGCCCATACCTTGGGTATATGAGTGTAGGAGGGACAAATCACGGTACATGACTTAACCCAGCCTTTGTTTCTCCACCCTTCTTCATTTTCCTTTTGCCTTTTATTGATTTTTTCTTTATTTTACTGCTCGGGGCTCTAGGGGATGAGAGCATGATGTGTAAGATATAGCAATCATTACCCCTTTAAGGTGGGGCAATTCATTGCCCACCAGGGGTTAGGGGCACTCATAGGAGCCCTAGGAACCAGGGTGATGGTGTTAATTTTTAAATTATGTTCTATGCTTGCAACAATTACTTCAATCTCAACAATCATTACCCCTTTAAGGTGGGGCAATTCATTGCCCACCAGGGGTTAGGGGCACTCATAGGAGCCCTAGGAACCAGGGTGATGGTGTTAATTTTTAATTTATGTTCTATGCTTGCAACAATTACTTCAATCTCTTACTAACCCAATAGCAATTCCACTTCAGAATCCAATAGCAATCACAATAGATTTCAGTAACAATTGTTGGGAATTCAATAAGGCAGTGAATATGTTAATTCTCTTTAACTTGATAACCATTTGTGTTACCTTTTTCCTTATTAGTTTTGTTCCTTATTATTATAGTGTGAGATACATCAAACAGCTACCAAAATAATAACAAAAATGACACCGTATATACGCTGCAAGCCAGGGTCAAAACCCCTCCTCTTGAGGGGAAAACCCTTAAATCTCTTCTCTTCTTATAGATCCTTGAATTGACGAATACCATGACCTAGTGGCTTAGACAAATACCCTCCAAGATCAAGATCAACTCGGCCTCCTACTTCATATCCGAAATTTTGTCTCCCGGCAATTGTTGTTGCTCCTCAAGAAGACTTCGATCTTCTTCGTATGGCCTCCTTTCCCCTTAACTTGTCTTTCCTTGAGACGTAAGGCTAGTGAGATACCCTAAGTGACCTTCGCTTGACTTCCTTTTGCTCTTTCCTCCAAGATTGAATCAAGGATAACCCTAACACAAAAACCCTAACTTCAACTTCCACAGGGAGAGAGAGAACTAACCCAAGCACTTCGACTTCCTTTGATTTCTTCTTAGTCCTTCTTCTTCAACCTTCTCCTTGTCCTCTTCTTCACATAAAAGAGATGTGAGTGAGTGTGTCTAATGGAGGACGATTTCCTCTCTATTATATAGGCTTCTACAAGGGTAGATGTGGCTCTTTATGTAGGCCGACTTGACAACTTCTAGGCCAACTTGATCTTGAAGGGAATTTCGACACTTTAAAGACAAAAACATCTTTACAAGATACAATTGCACATGGTGTCTTCAATATATGACAATGACTCTTAAACCTAGGACAAACCCTAGAATCACTCAATGGGTGCTTGACCTATAAAATAAAAGAACTTGAGCATGAAACCCATGCTCCAATAATAATTTCTTTTCATTTTATAATTTAAACGAATACATTTCATACTTATGAAGACCGAACCTAGTTACACATTTTTCAACACTCCCTCTTAACTAGGAAGGTATTCATAAGAGGTACATGGTCATTCTCAATCTAAAGAGATCTCATAAAAAGAGTGGGATTGGTAACCCATTTGTCTAGCATCATATTTAACCAGTATTGTTAGATAGCAAGGCCTTGACTAACATCTCTATCTCTCCACAAGATCAGAGCACAATGCTGGCAAGACCAATGATTTATAGACACCATAATCATTGTCTCTCAAGGTACATACTCCAACCGGGTGTTCACCGAGTATGACCTTCTTTGGACTATTCTTATCTTGGGTAGCTAGTTCTCAAAGAATATCGGCCCACGACTACCTATTGATTTCTAGTAGCATCGGATGTGCTCCAAGTCTCAAAATTTGCAGGGAGGCTTAGACACATGCATTCTCCAAAACCAAGAAATCATTTTGGGAAATTCCACCGAAGACAGTTTTATTAAAATAATTAATTATTTTTAATGGGTGCCTAAGTCTAAACTTAGGAAATTAAAATAAATAACGAGTATTAAGCTAAACTATGGGTGAAACTTCTCAAATAGTATCGAATGTCAGATGGTTACCCAACCCTCCATTCTTTCTTCCAAAGTGAAGACAAGAATGTAGTGTCTATATCTTCCTTTCAATTAGGGAGGATACATCAACTAAACCAAGCTTGTCTCTCAAGTACACAAGCTTCTTGTTCGGAAGTGACTTTGTCAATATGTGAGTTACCTGCTCATCAGTGGAGATATACTATAGTTGCAACACACCATTTTGCACAAGCTCTCGAATATAGTGATACTTGTTGTTTATATGCTTTTTCTTTCCATGAAGCACTGGATCTTCACACAAATGTATACAACTGGTGTTATCACAAAGTATCAATGTAGGATTCATCGGTCCTTCAAACAGGTCGGATAGGAGCTTCCTCAACCATACTACTTCTCTGCCTACTTCACAAGCTGCAGCATATTCAGCCTCAGCACTACTCAAAGCAACTGTGTCTTGCTTTCTGCTCATCCATGAGTCCATGGAGGATCCCAAACTAAAACATCCTCCCGTAGTGCTCCTTCCATCTTGCTCACTGCCTCCCCAGTCAAAATCTATACTTCCAATCAATTGGACATCATTCCTTCTATCATACTTCAAACAATAGTGTATGGTTCCCTGTAGATTTGTTTTGTTGCTACCCAATGATCATGCTTTGGCTCCACTTGGAATTGACTGAGAACATTTCCTACAAAGCATATGTCTGGTGGAGTGTTCACTAAGTACATCAATGAGCCAATAAGTTGCCTATACTTGGAAGGATGCACAGGGCTAGATTCAGAACTCCTTAGTCTCTCCAAGTTTGTGATCATCGGGGTGGTCATAGGTTTGCAAAACCGTCATGTCAAACTTCTTTAATATTTTGATCATGTACTTTCCTTGACCCAAGTAAACTTCATCAAGTCCTTCCCAGACTTCTAGTCCCAAATAGTAATGCATCAGCCCCAGATCCTTCATGTCAAATTTTGCTGCTAGTTGCTTCTTACATTTTTCAATTCAACCTTCTACACCTGTCAAGAGAAGATCATCTACATATAGAAAAATGATTATAGGTTCTCCATCTACAACCTTAACATAGAGGTTTCGATCAATAAAACTTTTTGTGAAGCCTATTCTTTGTAGGTATGCATCCATTCTAGCATGCCATGCCCTTGGTGCTTGTTTGAGGCCATATAATGCTTTCTTCAATCTTCAAACATCTGCCTTCCTATCTTTAACTTCGAATACCAAGGGTTGCTCTATATAGGATTCTTCATCTATTGTGCCATTCAAAAATGCAGTCTTGACATCCATTTGGTGGATGTTCCATCCCATCGATGCTGCTAGAGAGATTAATGATCGAATTGTTGTATATCTTGTTGTTGGAGCAAATGTCTCATCATAATCGATGCCTTCATGTTGAAAGAAACCCCTAGCCACAAATCTTGCTTTATACTTATCTATACTTCCATCTGCTACATGTTTGATCTTATAGATCCACTTGGAAGTAACCACAGATTTGTCTTCGGGCCTAGGTACAATCTCCCAGACTCCATTTTTCATTATAGATTGATACTATTCATTCATGGCATCTTTTCATTCCTGATTATTTACAGCCTCTTCAAAAGTGGATGGTTCTGCTTCTATTAGATTTTTCATGTATGCCACATATCCAAAATATCTCTTGGGTTTCTTTCTTTCTTTGAATGATCCTTTCGCTGCATCATGACCTTTTGCTTCAAGTAGAGTAGATTTCAACCAATTAGGTATTTTTGTTGTTTCAGGGATGACCACAGGTTGAACAGGTTCACTAGGACCTTCTTCTTCATGGTGTGATTCTTCTCCCCCCTTGTCAACTTCCTCCTCAAATACCGGAAGTTCTTCATCATCAGAGTCTATGGAAAGTTCCTTTGATTTCTTGAATGCTATGTTTTCATCAAATATGACATCACAACTGACTTCTATGTGATGTCCATCTTTCATGTAGATCCTATATGCTTTTGATGAATTTTTGTACCCAACAAATGTTCCCTTCATGCCTGAAGGATCTAGCTTCTTTCTTTTTTCCTTTAGTATGGGGATATATACAAGACACCCAAAGATCTGGACATGATCTACAGATGGCTTCTTTCCAGTGAACACTTCTTCCAGAGTTTTGTTGTCTAGAGATCCGTGCGGACTTCGATTCTGAATGTAAACAAATGTCTTCATGGCTTCTCCCCACAGAAACTTAGGTAGATCCTGATCGTGTAACATTGCTTTCACACTTTCTTCAATGGATCTATTCTTTCGTTCTGCAACTCCATTTTGCTCAAGATTATATGGGACTATCAACTCCCTCTTAATCCTACACTCCTTACAGAATGCTATAATCTCATTGGATGTATATTCTCTTCCATTATCAGATCTTAATATCTTGACTTTTCTTTTTCTATAAGGTTCTCCACTTCAACATTGAATTCTTGAAATTTGAAAATACTCCATCCTTGGTTTTCATTAAGTAAACCCAGGTTTTTCTTGAATGATCATCTATAAATGTGACATAATATAGATGACCTCCAAGTGATTAAGGAGTCATGGGGCCACATACATCAGAGTGAATGAGATCCAAGATTTTTTTTTCCGTGAAGCACTGCTTCCCAGTGGTCTCTTGGTATTCTTACCTAATGCACATCCTTTACAAACACCTTCATGATCTTCCTTCAAATCAGGAATTTCATCTACTATGGAACTCAGAGTCAGAAGGATTTTAAAATGTCGATGACCAAATCTTCTATGCCAAAGTTCACATGGGCAAATTTCAATGTGAACTAGGGCTTGGGCCACAGGAGATATCAACCTATAAAGTCTTCCTTCTCGAATATCAATGACTTTAGCTTGATCTATACTTGAGTCTTTACTCCATACAACGAACTTTCCATTAATGAAGGCTACTCTATCACCCTTATCTTCTAGACTTTAAATGGAAAGTAAGTACTTGTGCAAACCCAAAACAAATAGAATCTTCTTGAGGTGAATGTTGCTTCCATCTTCCAACTTTATGGAGGTTGATCCAATACCTTTCACGGGATAGCTCTTGTTATCTCCATGTTCCACTAAATAAGTGGATTTTCCTTTTGATAAGGCCTTCAATCGAATGGAATGGCCAATCACGTGCCTTGATGCACCACTATCAATTACCCAAATGTCTTTATCTTGGAATGTGCCAAAGAGAGCCGAGAAGAGACCTTCGTCATTTTCTTTGATTGATACCTTCCTTGAAGAAGATACAAACTTCATGCTTCCTTGATACTTTTCTTGAGATGGCTTGCGATCTTCTTGATGAACTTCTTCACTGTAGAGGATATCTTCATGATGCCCTTAGATAACCTTAGCTCTAATACCATGTTGAGAATTCAATAGGGCAGTGAATATGTTAATTCTCTTTAACTTTATAATTGTTTTTGTTACCTTTTTCCTTATTAGCTTTGTTCCTTATTATTTTAGTGTGAGATACATCAAATAGCTACCAAAACAATAAGAACAATGACAGTATATTGGTTGCAAGCCAAGGCCAGAACCCCTCCTCTTGAGGGGAAAACCCTTAAATCTCTTCTCTTCATCTAGATCCTTCAATTAACGGATACCATGACCTAGTGACTTAGACAAATACACTCCAAGATCAAGATCAACTCGGCATCCTACTACAGTATCTTCAACCTCCTACTTCAGATCCGAAATTTTGTCTCCCAGCAACAATTGCTGCTCCTCAAGAAGACTTTGATCTTCTTCGTATGGCCTCCTTTCCCCTTCGCATGTCTCTCCTTGAGACTTAGGGCTAGTGAGACCCTAAGTGACCTTTGCTTGACTTCCTTTTTCTCTTTCCTCCAAGATCGAACCAAAGATAACCCCAATGCAAAAACCCTAACTTCGACTTGCACGTGGTTGAGAGAGAACTAATCCAAGCATTTTGACTTCCTTTGATTTTTCTTCGTCCTTCTTTGACCTTCTCCTTTTCCTCTTTTTCGCATAAAAGAGATGTGAAGAGAATGCCAGAAGAAAAATATCTAAAAATTTGAATTGTCAGAAGAAAAAGATATGAAAAATTGAATTGCCAGAAGAAAAAGACGAGAATTCCCAATAAACAAAACCACAAAGAAACATTTTATTAAAACGGAGAATAATTGTAAAAGCTACATTGTGGTGGACAACCTGTCATTTTATAAAATGCGACTTGTTACTTATAGCCTTTTTCGGTTACAATACCACACGTAAATTCCATGGGTGGATGTCACAATACCATGGGAAAATACCATGGGTAGATGCCACTTACAATACCATGGGTGGATGCCACTTACAATACCATGGTTAAATTCCATGGGTGAATGAATACTATGGGTGGATGCCACTTACAATACCATAGTTAAATTCCATGGGTGAATGAATACTATGGGTGGATGAATACCATGGGTTGATGCCATTTTCTATTTGGATAACGGAGGCCAAAAGGCCTTGCATCATCCACGCAGAGGCTGCCGAAGTGACGCAAAGTGCTAGAGAGGCTACGCAGAGCCTCAGAGGGTTGACGCAGAGGCCAAGAGGGCTGATGCAGTGCTTCAAATTGTGCTAGAGAGGGTTTCGTGGGGCAGACTTTCAGAATATCTACTTCCAAAGAGAGGTATTACTGCCAGATTTTTATCTCTGTCGGGTGAGCCAGTTTGGCACCTAGTGTACTCAGAAAAGCTGCTTAATAATAAAACCCTCAGAACTATTGCACCAGTTTTCTCAAATTGGGTTTTTCCGGGGACGATTGTCCAAAAATAATGTTGTCACTTATGTGTTTGTCTATTTCTTTCAGCTATTGATTTGTAGATGGTTGAGACTGTATTGTGTTTATTTTAGTATTTATATGGTTAAATAACTTGTTAGTAATTAAACAAGTAGGCAAAATAAACCAGAGAATACAGATAAAATTTCTAACGGGTAAAACTTAAAAATTTCAACAGTGGGTACGGGGGGCACAATGACATCCTCATGGATCTCTAAGTGGATCAATAATGCTTGTATACCATCTTTAAGGGCTATAATGATGACATAATCCCTCCCTCTGTCTCCCATGGCGATACATATCCTCATCTAGGCCTTGGAACATCTGCCAAGTGTGTGGTACAAGTGTGAAGTCCGCTGGACATGGTGGTCCACGTGCATCATCCTCATCCAAAAAGGTGGAACACGAGCAATCAATGAATGGTGTTGAAGGATCCATGAAGTGACAATCTGCTCTCTGCTATGGTGGAGGCTCATGGCTCTCAACGCTCACCTTACAAATGCCAATATGACCCTCTTGAAGGCTTGGACCCCGTATAGCGAGACCAAACCCCAAATGGAGACCCACTTGCAATCCTATAAGATCCAATGCGTCCCCTCGCCTCCCAATGGAGCAAAAGATCTTACAAATCATGGAACCAGGTGGACACTTTATAGTGGCATGCCCTTCCATAGCATCCTTTAGCATGTACAAGTGTCTCTAGGCTCAAGAAGAAAGTTAAGCAAGGACCCTATTAGGGGTGACATGTCCATGGTACATCCATCAAGTGGTAGGTGGCATGTGATATAATGATGGAATGGAGTGGGGCATCAGGGGGAAGGCTCCAAACCACATGCCACAGTACAAGGGTAGCTATAATAGGGGAAGCCCGCACTTGGGTATATGAATGTAGGAGGGAGCAATCACGGTTCATGAGTTACCTCGGCCTTTGTTTTTCCACCCTTCTTCATATGCCTTTTGCCTTTGATTGACTTCCCTTTTGTAACTACTTGGGGCTCCAGGGAATGAGAGCATGATGTGTAGGGTATAGCAGTGAATATCCCCTTAAGGTGGGATAGTTCATCGCCCACCAGGGGTTGGGACAATCATGGGTTCCTAAATAATATCAGGGGCCCTAAGAGCTAGGATGACGACCATGATGAAAGGGGTAAAGCTCATGTTTGCTTTTGTCCATGTACTAAATTTATATGTCCCGACCATATTTTACATGTTATGGTACATTTCCTGTTGACAGTGGCCAAATTATGCTTTTTCTTTTCTTTTAGTTGTGCATCAACCTTTGGGGCATTGTTCCATACCTAACCCAAGGTGTGGACAAGGGGAGGGGGAGGCTAACTCCTTGTGGCCCAGTGGACAAATGTGGACATGGATGGGAAACATGGTGAATGGGGTTATAATGAGGGGAGGGGAGTGACATATATGGTGTCGAGAAGCGAGAGCACGCAACCAAAATCGAGGTTTCCCATGTTGTGCCACTTCTAAATCTAGTAGCCAATAAAGGAGGTCCCATGGGGCTAGGATACAAGGGTAACCATCAAATTGGACAGAGGGGACAAGAGTACAAACCAAGCCCACTCTTTCCATTGAATCCCCCCACTAATCCATGCCAAAAAGTGTCCATGATAAGTAAACAAAAATACCCAACTACACAATGAAAAGCTATACCTCCGGGGTTGGGAGGCCCACCTTTAAACATACAATCATAACAGATGGGCGAGAAAGCATATGGCTGGCTTAGGTGGTGGAGATAGTGGCACATCGAGCTATCTGGCAGGCTGCAAGGGGTTGTTGGCTACCAACTGAGGACCATTTAGAAGAAAAATTTTCTCCTATGGATACTACCCACTGGTGGTGGGTAACATCTCCCATATCTCAAGGATGAGACAAACCTCTTATGGGCTTCAGATCAATTGCCAAACCCTAGATATACTGTAAAGTCGGTTGGGGACACTGCTTGTCCAAGTGCATCATCTTGCATATAATGTGTTGCAATGAACAAGTTGTTGAAGGTGCTGAGGCTGCCCATGGCATGAGATAATGCTCTTTCACATGATGGAAACCCATGGCTCTCAACGTTTCCCCTACAAGTGTCAATAAGATACTCAGGTGGGCTTAGGCCTTAGTTAAGTTGCCCAGCCCATGATGAAACCACCTACCAATCTTGTATAAGACCCAATGTGTCTACTCACCTTCAGACACAATAATTCATTAGCGCAATTGAGTGAATAAGCTTGTTAGTCAAGGGCAAAAATGAGACTTCATAGTGGGTTTCTCTTCGCAATTTGGTGCTTTGAGCATGCAATGTTGTTACCTACCTAGGTAGGAGTGGTTAATGAACAACCCTATTAGGTGTTCCCAACCCCTAAAAGGAAGGACATGTCCAAGGTACATCCTTCAAGTGTTAGGTCTCATGTGGATAATGATGCAGTGGATGGGGACACGGGGGTCTCAAGGCCAAATGCCATTGACTCAAGGGTGATAATGCTGAGAGATGTCCACATATTTGGGTGTATGAATGTAGGAGGGAGCAAGCATGGAACATGAGTTACCTCGACCTTTGTTTTTCCACCCTTCCTTATTATATTCTACTGCTCGGGGCTCCAAGAGATGAGAGCATGTTGTGTATAATATAAGCAGTTATTTCCCCCTTAGGGTGGGGTAGTTCATCGTCCACCAAGGGTTGGGACATGCATGGGTTCCTTAATGATGCAGAGGGAACTCATAGGGGCCCTCGGAACCAAGGTGATAGCCATAATGATAAGGAGTAGAGATCATGTTTGGCTTTTTCCCACGCGCTAATTTTTAACGTCCTGACCATATTTTGCATTTTGTGGTATTATTTCCTTTTGTATGTGGCCATGATATGCTAAAAAAAAAAATGAGCTGCATCAATCTCTTGGTTAACATTCCAGGCCCGACCTAAACATGTAGACAAGGGGAGTGGGAGTACCAGAGCCATGTGGACCCAAAGAGGGAAGATGTTGAAATAAGGCATGTAATGTGCAGATAGGAGTGAAAAATATGAAACGGGAAAATGGGACCGCGCCACTAAAATCGAGGTTTCCCAAGTAGTGCCCATCCTAAAGCTATAAGTCAATAGGGGAGATCCCACGAGATTAGGGTTGAGGATTAACCCCCCAATTAAGGTGAGAGAACAAGACTATAGTCAAAACCCTTCCTCCTTCCAAGTCACCCAATAATCCATACCCAAGTGTGCCCAAGGAAAAACAAGCATAAGCACACGATCGCATATTGAAAAACATACCATCAAGATTAGATGGCCCACCTTCAAACACATGCTCTCAACAGATGGGCAAGGGGACGTATGACTAGCTCAGGGCACGAAGATCAATTGGCACAATATTGGCTACACTAATGGTTGTCGAGGTTGCTGGTTGTCGGGTGAAGACAATTCTAAGAGAAAAAATCTCCTATGGGGTCACCAATGGGTGGTGGGTAACATGAACGACAACAAAAGTGGGTAGGCAAGGTCCAAGCTTATGATTTTGAAATTGAATACATAAAGGGGAAGAAGAATATTGTGGTTGATGCACTCTCCAGAAAACCAGCAACATGTTCTCTCATAGAGCTCACTGAAGACTAAAAGGCTCACCTCTCGGTGGAGTATTTCAAGAACAAATTGTCGGTGCACTAACGGATGAACTCATTCAAGATGACAAGTACACAATAGTTAATGATGTCATTTACTATAAGGACAAGATGGTTCCTGAATCTACGCTTAAGGAGAAAATCTTGAAGGTTGCACATGATGTACCATCAACCGGACACAAGGGATTCTTCAAAACTTACCCACAGATTAGGTAATGGTTTTGATGGAAAGGTCCCAAAGATGACGTATTAAAATATGTTAAGGAATGCATGACATGCCAACAGAATAAAGTCGAGCACACTTATCCTATAGGTTTACTCTAGCCTTTACCAATTCCATAACAAAAATGGGAAAGCATCTCAATGGACTTCATTATAGGACTACCCAAAACACAAGGCAAAGATTGCATCTATACAGAGGTTGACAGGTTGATGAAATTTGCACATTTCTTTGCAATTCCCACTGGTTACACAGCGAAACATGCAGTAGAGCTTTTCTTCAAGGAAGTTTTCAGGCTTCACAGACTGCCTTAAATATAGTCAGTGATTGAGATAGCAGATTCATGCGGGCATTTTGGCAGGAACTCTTTAGGCTAGTCAAGACAAAATTAATTGTTATGAATAAAATGTATATAAAAATAATATAAATATTAATAATGATGATAATTGTAATAATGATTAGTTTATTAGTAATTAGTATTGAAGAGGCATGTCTAAATGGGACGTGACCTTCCATGAAGAGGTACCTGCCTAGGGTATATAAGCATACCCTCACCCTCATTGGCATTATCATTCTTATTCATACATTTTAATATATATTCTTGTATCTTCAATGGGGATCTATATATTCCAAGTCTTTTGGAGTATTTAACTTAAGGATGAACTTTGTTCGTAACATTGGTGTCAGAGCATTTCTCTAAGTACACAAACTTTGTTCGTTACATTAGTATCAAAGCAGTGTGATCCTCAGGCTGCTCAACCGCTACACAGAGCCTTGTCGTTCGATCCAAGTCTTTTGCCGACAAAATTCATCAACCTTGTTGTTGTTGAAGCATTTCACTACACAGTGTGGAGGTTATCCATTTTGTAAGTTTCATCCTCAAGCCTTCGACCATTTTAAAAAAAGGGAAATTAAAATTATATATATATATATATATATATATATATACATAGATATTTTTAAAAAAATGGAAATTAGAAAAAAAAAGAGAAATAAAAAAACAAAATTTAAAAAATAAAAATAAAATAAAAGTTTAAAATATATATATATGTTAAAAAAAGACTACATATTCATAAAAAAAAGGAGATACATATTTAAAAAAAAAAGAGTGAAAAAATACCAAAATACAAAAATAAATAAATAAATCAAAGTTCTATATTGAAAGTAAATAAATAAATAAATCAAAAACCAAAATCCACTTTACCTAGTCACTGAACGGGCAACAAATTCTCGAGTCACTGATGATCGATTGGACCGTCCCCCCTTCTGCCACAAGTACTTGGTCGCTTCAGTACACCACCGTGGCTCACTACTATCACCACTAATCAAATTCGACACAAACCAAAGTCGCATATATCCTGCTTTTGAAAACGCTGCTCGAACCCATCGAACAGCCCATCACTCCAACCGCTCAAACCATTCGTACAACCACGCAACAATCAACGCCATCAATTTGGTGACAATAGCCGCAGTCCTACCTGCTATCAACGTTCTTTTTTCCTGTTCGTTACATACTAATATATGTAAATGAAAAGAAAGCCAAAATAAATAAAAAAATCGGTGTTGTCGTGGTTTGTCTCTGTCAGCGAAGATATGCTCTGCCGCCAAACCCTGCCCATTGTCACCACCGCCACCACTGCAAGAACCCACCGACTGACACACAAACCTCTGGGAACTCACAACTCCGCAATCGACCACACTCACGACCGTTCTCCCTGTCAGTTCCGACAACCCGACATATTCTTCCATCTGACTACTCCGTCGCCCCCCTTTTTCAATCCTCCATTAATCTGTTCCAAATCAAAACACCTTCGCGTATCGTTTCGATTCCACCCATTCGCAATGTCACACCTCCGCATATCGTTTCGATTCCATCCATTCGTAAAGTCACACCTCAACGTCTGAAAATTTTAATTTTCGAAGAAATATTTCAAGCTTAAAGGTTTAAGAGGTTTAAAAAAATAACATTATTGTGAAAGCCAATTTTTATTTTCTTCGATATTTACGAATATATATATAGCCAGAAAGTTTATATATAGATATATATATATATATATATATTAATTTAAAAAGGAAAAGACATCATTTAAAGAAAAAAGAGGGGTAAATTAAAAGTATTGACGTTCAAATTAACGAAAAAATAAAAGTATTGTTATAAAGGATAAAAGTGTTATTTTTAAAAAAACATTAAGTTCATTGTGACAAAGAAAAATGGAGACAATCGCTGACGAGGAAAAAATTGAGTCTAATTCAGAAATGAAAGACGGAAGATTTCCTAAAACTTTTAGTATATGTGTCGGTGTTCTATTTAAAATCAAATGATCACTTGCAGAAAATGATATTATCATCTCTATTGATTCTACTCAAAATTAATTATGTTCATACTAAATGTGCTAACCAATTAGTGATTCCTGAATCAAATATAATTGAAATGAATTTTGTTGACACACATAAGCAATCTACAACTATGTATTGGAGACTATACTTTTGTCTTGCAATTCACCATTAAAACCTTATTTTGCAACAATAGTGATATAATTATGGGTTTGCCCTTGATCGATTCATTAGGATCTATTATCCTAAATATAAAGAAAACGTTTTTGATATTTTCATACAAAAAGAAAAAGATAACATTATAGGATATTACAGTGAAGCTAGATTCCATAACACCAGAAGATATACAAGAAATTTCAAAAGTCATTATTCAAGAAAGTAAAAATGCAATACAAAATATGCAAAAGGAAATTAACAAAATCACCGTGGACAAGAATGAAGAAGTTACTCGCCTCAAGGACCACAACGAGAAATTATTGACGCAAATTAAGAAACTTAAAAATGACAAGAAATCCTTGAAAAACAAGCTAGAATAATTCAACATGAAAGACATATCGAAGTCTTCAGACATAGCATCCAAGTTGAACAAAAAGGAACAAATACCAAACTAGTCAATATTAGAACTCAAGAAGATGACAACCCAGTTGGAAGGAGAACACATACAAAAGTTGCAGTCCAAACGATGAAAAACCCAAGTGAAGATTCTGTAACCAACTTGATGACATTAGAACCTGAAGTAAATTAGAATCTTGCCACACACATGATAAAGGAAGGACAAACCAAAAGAACTCCTTATCTACATCTGAATCACAAGAATAGACATCTCAAGCAATCTACGAATCCATATCACTCAGAGCATAAACAACAAACTTATGTTCAAAAGGATAATGAAGTGCACACAACTCAACCCAGGGATAACAATTCATCACAAGTTTCTAGTAATCGAAAGATTCCATAGAAGATTAATTTAGGATGGTCACATCCTTCCTTCATACGACAATTTTATATATCACTCCAAGGATCATATCGTCTTGTATCGACGAAGATGACAATTCCGATACAAGAAGACATTCGAAACAGATAAAAATAAATAAAAATAAAAAATCGAGCCTTTTCATCAACATGCTTTGAGGACATTTTTTTGAAGAGGAAGGCAATGCTATGAATAAAATATATAAAAATAATATAAATATAAATAATGATGATAATTATAATACTGATTAGTATTGAAGAGGCCTGTCTAAATGAGACATGACCTTCCATGAAGAGGTACCTGCCTAGAGTATATAATCAGGCCCTCACTCTCATTGGCATTATCATTCTTATTCATACATTTTAATATATATTCTTGTATCTTCAATGGAGATCTATATATTCCAAGTCTTCTGGAGTATTTAACTTAAGTACAAACTTTGTTCATAACATTGGTATCAGAGTATTCCTCTTAGTACACGAACTTTGTTCGTTACATTAACCCCAAGTACCAGCTATCATTTGCAAACAGATGGCAAGATAGAGATTGTGAATAAATGGAGTGAATGATACTCATGTAACATCATGACTGGTCAATAGAAGGCATGGATGAAATGGCTATACCTCGGGGAGCATTGTTACAACACCACTTATCATTTGTTTATTGAGGTGACACCTTTCAGAGCACTGTACGGTTATGATGGTCTATCCTTTCTTGAAATTGTCTTTGGAGACAGCCAGGCCCCATTAGCTAAAGATTGGAAACAAGAAAGTCAGGATATTCTCAGGACACTCAAAGAAAACATCCACGCTGCCCAAAATCAGCAAAAGGTGTACGCAGACTAGCACCAAATGGAACGTAGTTTTGAGGTAGGAGACCTTGTATTTCTAAGACTGCAACCATATAGGAAATCTACACTTAAGAAAAGAGGTGCAGAAAAGTCGAAGCTGAGGTTTTATGGACCCTATAAAGTTTTCTGGAAAAAAGGAGAAGCACATGAATTAGAGCTGCCAAAATAAAATAAAAAATTCGTAATGTCTTCCATGTTTCCTCTCTCAAGAAGGTTGTCGGGAAACAGGTCATTACTTCTATCAAACTAGCTCCTTTGGATGAAGAGGGATGGTTGGAGCTAATCCCAGAAGCAATAATGGCACTACAAGAAAGGAAACTAAGAGGCAAAGTAATTTCGGAATATCTTATTAGATGGAAGAATCTTCTGGAAGAAGACGCCACATGGGAAGGATAACGAGTTTTACAAGTTCCCAATTTGAAATTGCTTGAGGGCAAGCAATTTCAGTAAAGGAGGACTGTAATGTCGTCTCCAAATTGATGGGGTGATGAAGGATGAAATAGCCTATCCAACCCCATAGGCTGTAGTCTTGATAAAGGTGGGCACAAGTTGGGTCGTTTGGGGCTAAAAACACCCAAAATTGGGGGTTGCACCCACAACCCCACATTTCAGTGCCTATGGAAAACCTATAAATAGAGGAGAGTTGAGATCAAATCAATCATCATCAAGTCTGGATCAAATCATTTGTTTTCTTGAGCTATAGCTTTGAGCCTTTTAATACCCCTTCTCTCCAACTAATTTCGGTGGTGAAATATTCCACTCTCGTTAGTAATTCTGTCTTTATCTTTTATATTTGTTTGTTCTGGCAACAGGGAAAACATCCTAACTGTGAAGGCAGTGAGTTTTGTGGTGGAAAATCGAAGGAAAGGCAGGACAAACTCATCTGAGATCTCTTTGGAATAAATCGAGTTTTCTCTGAGCGGGGGTATGCAGTCCTGAGGCAGCCGAAGTATTTGAGGCCAGCAGGCCGAAATCTCTGTGGCAGCCAAAAATCAAGACAGACCAGCGAAGCTCCTGCCTGAAGCTTGACAAGGCTTACTAGACAGACAAAATCCGAATTTGAGGCAGATCGAAGTCCTGAGTAAATTAATCTAAAGCAGGCTGAATCTCTCTGTAGTGGATGTCACTTTTCCTCACTACTCCAAGACTGTCGGATGGCTAATACTAACCTGTAGCAGATCTGAAGTACCCAAAACTATTCAATTCGTGCCAAGTTGAGACAGAGGGTTTCCGAGGTCTTATGCGCTGGCAGTCCTGAAGTCGTGGGAGAAACTCGGGATCCTGTACAGAGTTTTGAATTATTGACTAAGGCCAGGAAAGGTTTTGATCCAAGATTGTCACAAGATCGAGATCTTCTGGGTCAGTTCACAAGCAGTGAAGAGGGTTTGAAGAGCTCCTGAGGGGAGCCGTACACAGAAGAGGAAGTCATCAGTCCTAAGCTAGCTGGGTATTTTCTGGTTAATACTAGTAAGATGGTTTCCAAAGGTGCAGATCAGAATAGCTGACATTTGGTTTGCACGGTAATTTAAGTCAGTTGAAATTCAGTTTATAGTGGAACTGTTGAATCTGAGTTGCATTGACATTGTTGAAGCATTGTGTTGAATGTTATTATGTTGTTGAACAAAGTATTACTGTTCTGCTAAAGATCACACTTATTGAAATTTATGTGTCATTATCTGAATAAGAAAAAGGAATTTTTGAAAACCCTAAGTTACTTAAGGAAACACTAGGGCAAAATTTTCCTAGGACACTACATTCTTCTACTAAAAGATTATTATCACCAAGGAACTCTACAGCTACTTATTGCCATTTGGCTGTCTTTAAGTAGATTAAGAAAACATAGATTCATCGGTCATTTAAATATCTTTCAAATACTCGTTTAAGATATTAGTTCTCGACATTTGCCAAATCTAACATAATTAGCAAGTAATTACTTTTCCACATAACATAATTTTCCTCGTCTAATAAATTTAATAAATTTTCTTAGCCAACCTATAAACGATTTAATCCTTTAACATATTCCCTGATTTCACAGAGTCAGCATACACCGCCAAATAGTTGGCAAATATCATTAATAAGTATATGAGGTAAATATGAAGATAAATTTGCAGAAATACAAGGTCAAAAGAGGTGATTGAGTATGCACATTAATGAAATCTCGTTTGCAGAGTTGGATGCCAATAAAAAGGGAATTTAGAATGAAATAATAACAATTGTACACATGATAGAAGGTAAAAGCTTTAACCTATTTGAGATGACACTCCTGTCATGAATGCATCCAAGGGATCGTCTGATTCAGAATTCCCTTCAGCATTTTGTTTCTCATTAGTAGGTTCCTCTGCCTCTAGTGCTACCCTTGTATCCTCTATCTCTTTGGTAAGTTTTTCCTTCTTTTCAAGCAATGTCTCTGCAGTCTCAACCATCTGCTGCCTCTCTTCCTTTTTCTCTCTTGCTCCTTTCTTTGTCCGGTCATAGAATTCATCATCATCACTGCAAGAAAAAATTATACAAAGATCAAAATGACAATTACCTACAACTGATTACCAACATGAACATGCCCATTCCTTTTGAATCCCATGCCAAACAAAGAAGGAAAGAGAAGCTTTCTAATTCAACTTCAACTCTGAGTTTTACTTGAAACAGACAGCCAAGGATAGCAATGTCTGCCCACCTACAGCATCTTCAACCCCTTCCATTCCCTCTTGCCTCAACCAAAACAAACCAGTGTGTTACTAAATCATAACAGTCTACAGATGAAGAATTAGCTTTTTAAAATTTCAAGGAACTACATATCGACCATGTTAGACAAAACTGTTCCAAAAGTAAAAGTTTCAGAAATGGACCCATTTGAAAATTTTGCAACATCGGAAACAGAGTGTTTATGTGTGAATATATGTTTGCACATGCATGTGTATATTAATAATAGAAATCTAAACACAGTTAAAAATAAAGCATTAGCAAAATGTATTCTTAAACCAACAGGATGTATTAGGATTCCACTTTCGGGCAACCATAGTTGATTAAACAGCCGACCCCCTTCAAACAACAAGAAATGAGAAAAAAGAAAAGGGAAAAAGGGTTTCCAATTGCATAGCGAGCCTCCAAGCACAATAAAAGGTTGAGAAAAGGATGACAGAACATTTTCTGATCATTTCTCAGAGGTTCTGAGGAATAGTGAATGTACGTTATGTAACTTGCCAAACACCTTATCACCTAAATAATGACATTCTTACTGAAGTCAGGACTCACATTAATTTATAACATGATTAGATCACAACATAACTTTATAATAAGGTACACTAATAAACAGAAACTCTTGAGTAAATAATATGGCCATTATGATATTTATCTTATACCCTCCCATAATGGTCATATTAAACATAGTTGCTTGTCCCAGAACAAAAGCAACTTTTCAGTACTAAGCGAGCTGTGAACATCATCAGCAGTCCTCTTCTAAATGGTGTCAGCAATCAGCAACTGTACCTTTACTGCATGACATGGAACCAACATCATTGATGTGGAACAAGCCATATCACCAACTATCCATCTGATCACTGACTCACCATTCGGATGAGAGTCAAGATTGGCTGAAGAATTCTAATCCTCCACAACTGGTTCAAATTTTGATTTGAACATTGAATTGTTAATTTCTTGAACCTAGCACCTAGCACTTTTTTAACCTAGCAGAATACAGATCTACTGAATAAATGCACATCCAGGTTCTTAACATAATTCTTCAGTGGAAGCAAAATATTTATTATTAACAACCAATCTCAATCACATACCACACATACAAATTCTTGCCCAATCAAATCAATTCTTCATTAGTAACTCAAACGGAACCAGCTTGGGCTCCCATCCTAGGATAATGGCCCAAGTGAAGAAAATACAACTACAACATATGCTGGATCCAATCCAGTTGATCAGGCCCTAGACATGTCCTTGATCTCCTTGGCTGATCTGGATCTCATATGCTACACTTAGGCACCTTCTTCAAACCAAACACACTAAAATGGAAGTTGTTCTTCACTCACCACTGAAATGCTTCTCTCAATATGTTGTGTTGTTGTATGGTGTGTCTTTCTCCTCTCCTTAGCTTTGCTTTTATAACTCTACATTGAGCTAAATCCCTAACCCTAATCTCCAAAATGATTGATGGACGAGATTAGATCTCATCTGACTTGAGATAAATGGTTGAGATTAAAACATAATCACTAAAGTAAATAATTTACGTTTCATAAGTTTCTCTAGCTCAATAGCCAACCGAATTAATGACGTGCTTTTCCTAAGCTAGACTTAGGCTAAATTATAAAAGCAACTTACTCAATACTTGAGCAAGTATCCTAAAGAGACTTTCGTTGACTTCTACATGCCTAGAGACTTAGGCTTGCGCAGAAGTACCTGCCCAAGCTACAACATCAATGCTCCCTCTTAGCAAGGGAGGTACTTCTACCACCTAGAACAGGCTCCGATCATGGAACTAGATCCGCTGCCATGGCTCCTCCGGCTAAATTGGAAGCCTTCCCTACCACCTAGTTCGGAAATCACCCTCGATGACCTGCTCCCTTTAAACTTGTTCCTACTAGCCTTCAACTCTAGAACATTATGTAAGGTCATCTCATACCATGACACCTTTTTAACAGACCTAGAAGAACACGCCAATTGGTCCTTCATGCCTGAACCTAAACGTTGACTCCCTCTATGTTGCCCAACCTTTGAAGCTTCCCATCTCTTGTTCTCTATCATTGTCCTATTGCTATTCATCACTAGAATAGGGTAGCCTTTTATCCTACACAGGTTGGTCTCTCTAACTCGAATGACATGGCCCTCATTAGAGTTAGATCCCATGGATCTAATCAATGCCTATCCATCCTGGAATGCTACAAAAAACCCCTTCTTCTCTATCATAGAGACAATCCGACACCCATAACATGTCCTTCACTTCCAAACTGACTCGTGACTAAGTTGGAATATCACTATTCCAACTCCCTTCACATGTTTGGTATCAACACCAAAATTAACATGCAATTTCGGGTCCTACTCAGTCAAGTTGTCGAATAGCTCCCATGCTCCTATCATATGTTGTGTGGCTCCACTATCCATATGCTTGAACGGGGAGTTCAAGAGAACTCCAGCAATCCCTGGGCTCGCAGACCTATAACCTACACATCCAAGTCAATTTGTTTGGGAGCATGTGCATTGGGTGTAGGTTATCACCCATGTTTTATAGATGATGAAATTGTGTGCAAAAAATAAAAATGTATCTAAACGCAATCTAATCTACAATGAAACAAAATATAAGAATGCAGGATATTAGAATGCTCACACAAATGCAATTAGTTACTTTATGCTAGCACATGTTACATCGCCTAAGTATAATCATATATCTCAATGTAGCCAACATATCATTAGATCTATATCACACCTCTTACCTCTATGATTAATCATGAGATCGAACAAGAAAACATCACAATAATCTATATCATAATACCCACATATTGAATCATATAGGTCGAAGATGGGAAAATAAAATATCCATGGATCAGTTTTGCTACCATGAGAAGGGATAGATGATGAAAAAGGGGAAACAAAATTTTGCTTACTTCTGCTAATCCTTTCTTGCAACCAAAGTATGGAGTAACTGATGATCAACTTCAGGAACTCTTTCTCAATAGCTATCTCAGGCATACAATTTTCATTGATATCTTTAGGGACATGTTGGGAGTGGTACGATGAAGAAGATGGTTGGTGGAAATGATCTCGACAACCACGCTACTCGTCACCACAATCAAATTCGGAAGGGTCAACCAATGTTGGCTCATCATATTCAAAATTTATGCGACCTGAATATGATTGAAGGATGACCACAAGAGGATCTAAGGATGGCTCAAATACATCAACAATCATATCTTCCTGATTATATGAAGCGCAAGGGAGGACAAGGTTGTTGTTAACATCATCTTCAGTGTCATAAATCAGATCCTTGTCAAAATGATGGTTACTCATATCCCACTTCCCTTATTTGATATGCAAAAAGTCACAAATGTTAACCTCCAGGGAATTATAGCATCACCCTTTTCAAGGTCTTTAGAAAGTGCATCATCAAACTTAACGTCCATGAGAAGGGTGGAGTTTGCTTCAACTCCACTTGCCAAGGTATCATCTTCAGCAAGATCCCCACCATGCTCCATTCCTGGGTCATCTACAAGATCACTTTCGACATATTCGTCTTGATCCAGAGGGGATTCCTCCTCTTGCTCATAGCATTCCTCTTTAACCAAAGCCCTAATTTCTTTCATCAATGGAATAATCAAGATTCTCTTCAATATGATCGACTTGATGATTAGGGTTGATGCCTTCTGTTGGATGACAATGATCTTTTTCTTTAGCTCCTACATCTTTAGAAAAATAAAATTCCCTTTGGAGGGCTATGGCC
Source organism: Pinus tabuliformis (assembly GCA_031772625.1). Classification (NCBI taxonomy): domain Eukaryota; kingdom Viridiplantae; phylum Streptophyta; class Pinopsida; order Pinales; family Pinaceae; genus Pinus; species Pinus tabuliformis. The sequence continues at coordinate 302,968,501 of CM062813.1, read as the reverse complement.
AGATGTTGACGGACATCTTCATCACTTCAGAACCTTGGCGCCTAATACTGAAGAAACATTTCACTAAAAACTTCAACAGAAGTCTTCCAAGTTCACTAGAATATTTAATCGAATCATTCTAACAAGTCCAAAGAGAACAAATGAATAACCTTACAAGAGTATCTCGATGAATGATATTGACCTTTAAAGCATATTTGATGAATTTTCCTATGTGATCAATTGTTGAAAATGAATTATGATCAAACTTTGGGACCTTTTCCATAGTACTTGTAACCCAACTATTTGGATATCTAGGAGTGTTCTTGACATCCAAAGTAGGGAATATGTCATGCAAATCTCAAACAACCATTTCTTGTCCCATGAAATTTTCATTATCTTCCCATATGGAGTCCCCAAGGTGAATTCAAAATGTCTTAAGAGATGCTTGCTTCACCCTACAAGCATTGAAATTTTGAAGCTCAGTGAAGAACTCTAGGGCTTCGTTCTTCCAATAAAGTTTCCAAATGAGTAGATTTATACTTGTCTATGGGATGAGCTCAATGAATGAAACAAAGCTTAGATAACGAGGAGGTTGACTCAAATCCTTCCCGGTAGCAGGGCTAGAAGATGTTGCCTCAAGATCTAGCAGGCCTTGTGAGGGGAGATCACAAGAAAAGAACTAAACCAAGTGAAAACACTATGAGGTTTGGCCCACTATCACCACAATAACTACCTCATGCTCATTAACAAATTTGCACCACAAGGGAGGCTTCGCAATGTTAGGTCACCTAAGGATATATCAAGTCCAAGGGTTAGACGTAACAAGGATAGGCCAAGGAGAGACACTCTACTTAAGAACAAGGCTCAACTAGCATAAACAAGGCAATGTGTTCCCTCCAAAAAGCCTAATTAGGGCACAAAGTGACCTAGGGTCTAAAAGTAGGCAAGGTCAATAGGCTTACCTAGGATCACAATGTTGATTTTTCTTATAATAGAAACCGATTGTCTAATCTTGATAATCACTTCCAATGATTTGTATTCTCAAGTTGTCTTATGTCACTTATTGTTAGTTTTGGTAGCATCGAACATGTGTTCTAGTCTCAATTTGTGTTGGAGAGGCAAAAGAATACGAGATCTCCAAAACCCAAAAAAGATTTCGAGAGAAAACAACTAGAGACCACTCACTAAAGTTAACTGGTCAATAATTAAAAATTGCCTAAGTCTAAATTAGGAAAATTGATTAATTAACAAAAATTAATTGAGAAAGATCGAGAAAGCTCTAGATACTCACATGGATCGAGTCTAAGATTATCTTAGCGGTTGATAATGATTTAATCATGGTCGTTGGTGCTCCAAAGATAGATTATAAGAGCAGCTTGATGGGGATGGAGATAGACACATCGAACAAAAGGGGAGTGAGTTCCATGGCAAATCGAGCTATCCAGTTGCAGAGATTGAGCAAGGAAGTGAGTTTTCGCCAAACAAGGAGAGCATCAGAGATTGAGGGAGTAACAACAGAGAGTTTCGGAGGATTTTCCAATGCTAGAGAGTCAGCAAAAGGGAGGCCAAAATATTCTGCAGAGAAAGTCATCCAGGGGGTGCGAGTTAGCCAATCCAAGAGGACGAATCGCGAGGAAGAGGTTGGATTAGTTGCCAAAGGCTAGAAAAACATTTAGTGGCAAGAGAAAGCTAGACGGCCAATTTTGGAGCAGTTCCAAAGGTCGTATGAACTGTGTAGGCCAAGAGTGTGAACCGCCAGGAGGCCGAGCTATCCAGTTGCAGAGATTGAGCAAGGAAGTGAATTTTAGCCAAACAAGGAGAGCATCAGAGATTGAGGGAGTAACAACAGAGAGTTTCAGAGGATTTTCCAATGCTAGAGAGTCAGCAAAAGGGAGGCCAAAATATTCTGCAGAGAAAGTCATCCAGGGAGTGCGAGTTAGCCAATCCAAGAGGACGAATCGAGAGGAAGAGGTTGGATCAATTGCCAAAGGCTAGAAAAACATTTAGTGGCAAGAGAAAGCTAGACGGCCAATTTTGGAGCAGTTCCAAAGGTCGAATGAACTGTGTAGGCCAAGAGTGTGAGCAGCCAGGAGGCAGTGTGAGCAGGCGAGAGGGAGGCTCAATGATTTTGTAGAAGGGGAAACTTTCTCCAAATTATTTTGACGAGATTATTTGTTGGAGGATTGTCAATTTGTTATCAAGATTATTGTACTCAAATTTTCGCTGCATAATAATAGAAAAAAGCCTCATCTGATAGATCGGTTTTCCCTTCAGAGTTTTTCCGAGGACGTTAGGTCCAAAACTATTGGTGTCATTTTTTTTTGTGTGTGCATCTATTTTCTCAGTTCCAACATTTTATTTAGCTTTCGTTGAATTTATTTGTGAAGAATTACAGTGTGATTTATTCAGTATTAATCAGAAAATTAATAAACGGCTAACCAGTTAGAAGAGTAAATTCCAGTTACTACAGTTCAAGGAAATTTCACATGGTATCAAAACATTGAAGATTAGATCAGAGGCTCAGTAGCAAGAAGGAGAAATTATGCGCATTCAGAGGGAGTTCTAAGCACGAATTTCTCAAGATTTGCACAAGCCATCAAGAAGTGCGCATTGCAAAAGAAGACGGTTCGATTTCCAGATCTGGGTTGGAGGATAATTCAATTAGCCTCAAAAGCGGAGTTTGCATTCAGTGGATTTGTGGGATAGAGGGTTTTGGTGAGCAAATCAGTGATTTTGTTGAGCAGATCTGGGTGCAATTGGCTTGTTGCAGGTTTTGCAGCAACAAATCAGCGCTAGGTGGAAGAGAAAAGCACACATAGGAGACTGCCAGTTTTCTTAGAGGGTTTCCAAATCTAGTTATCAAGAGGAGATCTGAGATTTCCAGTTGCAAAAAGTCATGTGGGTTTGCCACAATAGCCAATTCGAGTTGTCAAGAGTACAGATCGTGTGCCAGATCCCGGAGAAGGATATCTGTTAATTTTTCAGATTGTTCTATGATGTATCAATTACTTTAGCCCGATTCAATACTTCAATTAGCAATCTTTCCAAATACAATTAGTCTTTGCATTCATCAGTAGTAACTGAAGATAGAACAATAAATGCAATGACAAAGGAGACAATCAACACATCAGCAAGAGACACAAGATTTGGTCATAGACCAAGGAAAAACACCACTACGGGGAAAAGTTGAAAACCCTTTGAAAAAAAATTCTATTAGATTGTCATAAAACGTTCGAAAGAGAGTACAATGAGCCCAATACAATATCATCCAGCAAAACAACCCAACAATATTAAGAAATATCTTTCGAACATCAAAATATATCAAAGACAACTTTTCCCATTGGCAGACAACTACGATCAATGGTCAAAACTCAGTCAAACTTCCTGATTGTATGGATGAGGAGTTGTGTGTGCGACTGAAGGTTTCCAGCTGCTCCCTTGAGCCTGTGATGCCTACAACTATGGTCGAATCTACCCTGTGGCAAGCCAGTGACTGTAACCCAAAACCCTAAAATAGATGTGAGCCTTGAACCCTATAGTTTCAAACCTTTTGTGAACTTCTTTTGTCGTCCCAGCCTCAGACCTGTGTGAACCAATCAATGAAGAAGAAGAGAAGAAGATGCTTGGTGTTTTTTTCAAACGAGCTTCAGGTCACTTGTATTTATAGGCTTCAATGGGTGTCCAATTTGCTTTGGGGCTGACCTTGTCCAAATGTGCATATGTGGGCTTTCCTTCACAAGTACACTTTCCCTTATCCATTTTGAGTGATCTTTAGGTTGATTTTGGTCCTCTCGTAAAGAAGAATTTAATACCATCATCTATCCATCAAATGAGTTGTCCAAAGTGGAATTTGACCGTAGTTGCATATTTTTTAACACTCCCTCTCAACTAGGGAGAATTCCACCTGTCAATATCTGATCATCGAACATCTTATCATGTATATCCTGTCATCATATCATGTCCCATCTCTGCTCAACTCTATCTGCTGAAACATTCTCGAATCTAAAGAAGAAGAATCGGGGAGCATTAGCTTCCACCCTCTATAATGTCGGAGAGCATATCTCAATTCAAAAACAATATCAGGGAGCACATCTCAACCCAAAATCTCATGGGGGAGCTAAACATCTACAACCCCATATAGAGCAATAGGTGATATAGGGGAGCACATCTCAACCCATCATATTGCTCATTGATCTTCCCAACAATGACCCTCAAGATTCATGTGGTAGAACACTTGCATCATAATCAGCTTGGGTTGTACAACCCCAAGTACACTCTCAACCTGTTGGCTAGACGGGGAGTGGTAATCCCAACAAGTCGAACTTGTGGGTATGATGCTAACTGGGGTATACTCTGCAAAGACCAAGATAGGGGAGAAACATATCCAACCCTATGGGTAACAAATAGGGGAGCAACATCTATGACCCTATTGTCTAGAGATCCCTCAACCTTAGGAGCCCTCTATCTCAATTCCTCACCCTAGGAGCTTAGACAAAGGGGAAGAGTTGGCTCAGTTTTCTCGATCAGTGATGCCCCATATTAGGAGGGGTCACATCCGTCAATCCAAGATGCTCTCTGAAGACCAAGAACTTCCCTTCAGCAAAGCCTTGGTAAGAATATCTGCAATTTGCTCATCTTTCGATATGTGATGGAGTCACGGCTCTTCTCTACACCATGTCTCGAATGAAGTGATATTGAATCTCTATGTGCTTGAACTTGTCATGAAATACGGGATTCTCTGCCAGACGGACCCCACTCTTGTTGTCGCAATATATCACTGTGGTGTCTAGGACTTGCTCAAATAGCTCTCCAAAGAGCTTCCTCAACCAAACTACTTTGCATCTAGCCATGTTAGCGGCAATATACTCTGTCTCAACGGTTCCTGCTCATCCAAGATATCATGGCAGATCCAAGGCTAAAACAACATCCAAACATACTATTCTTGTCAACAAGGTTTCCTGTGCAGTCAACATCAATATATCCATGAAGTCGAACATCTCTAGCAGAATATCTCAGACCAAGTGTGATAGTCCCATGCAAATATCTATGTGTTTGGCAGCGATCCAGTGTGCATGGAGAGGCTCAATCATGAATTGAGCCAATGTCTTCACTACATAGCATATGTCTGAATGGGTGTTTACTAAGAACATCAAAGCCCCAATCAACTGTCTATACTCGAATGGATTCGCCAAATCGGGTCTTGTAGCTTCTCAACATAACTTCTTGAAGTTCATTTCCATTGGTGTGGGTAGTGACTTGCATTCTATCATTCCAAATATTTCCAACAACTTCACAACATATTTTCCTTGAGAAAAGAAAATCTCACTAGGCCTTTGCCACATCTCAAGGCCTAGAAAGTAGTGCATAATTCCAAGGTCCTTCATCTCGAATTCAGAGGCTAGCTCCCTCTTACACTAGATCATCAAAGGCTCACCACCTGTCAAGAATAGATCATCAACATATAAAACCAAAATCAACAGCATACCTTGGACTACCTTGAAGTAGAGGTTGGGATCGGCATTACTTGTTGTGAATCCCAGCTTTACCAAATAACTGTCTATGCAGATGTACCATGCTTTGGGGACTTGCTTCAAACCATATAGTGCCTTCTTCAACCTGCAAACATGTGTCCTTCAGTCCTCCACTTCAAATCCTTGTGGTTGCTCAAGTTTCAACATACACTTCTTCTTGTAACATGCCATGGAGGAATGCAGTCTTCACGTCCATCTGATGAAGGGTCCATCCTTGACTTGCGGCAAGGGCAACTATCGAATGAATGGTTGTATATCGAGCCACAGGTGAAAATATATCATCATAATCTTCTCCCTCTTTCTGGGAGAAACCTCGGGCCACAAACCTTGCTTTATATTTTTCAATGCTACCATCAACTCCATGCTTGAGATTGAATAGCCATTTTGAAGTCACAACAGATTTTCCCTTTGGTCTCGACACGACATCCCATACATCATTCTTAATTATTGATTCATAATCTTAGGCCATAGCATCTTTCCAAACTTGTTCTTTTACGGCTTCTTTGAATGTGGGAGGTTCGGCTTGAACCATAGTGCTCATGGCTGCAACATATCCCTGATACCTGCATGGCTTCTTCCTTTATCTAAATGATCTTTGAACAGGAGCTCGTCTCTCATCATCCTGTAATGTGTCCCAAAGCCAAAGCGACCTCTTCCTAGCGGGAGGATCACATAGAGGAGGATCTAAGGGATCAAAGGGCTCCATGGGATCATCAACAATATCTGTCTTAGATTCGGGCATAGCAGGACCATCCAAAATATCCATATCATCATTCTTCTCAAGAGGAGGAGGCAGAGGAAGGTCCCTTTCTTTTCCAAGGGCAGCATCTTCATCAAATGTTACATCCCTGCTAATCTCAACCTTCCTTTGACCAGGAATATATATTCTAAATGCCTTAGAATTTTCACAATATCCAACAAATGTACCTTTTCTTCCTGTGGCTTCCAACTTGTTTCTTTTGTCTTTCGGCACATGAAAGTATACGGGGCATCCAAAAATAAGGAGATGGCTAAAATTAGGCTTGATACCTGTGAACACTTCTTCAGGGGTCTTGTTGTCCAATGCTTGATGAGGCACCCTGTTTTGAACATATACGGCAACATTCGTTGCTTCTCCCAAAAGGAACTTTAGCAACTTTTGATCATGGAGCATGGCACGAGCGGCTTCTACAATAGACATGTTCTTCCTTTCAGCTACTCCATTTTGTTTGGGAGTATAGGGCACAGTCGTTTCCTTCTTGATACCTTCCTTCTTGCAAAAATCAATGAATTCATTTGAAGTGTACTCTCCACCATTGTCAGACTTGAATATCTTGATTTTCTTCCCTGTTTGATTTTTAATCAAAGCTTTGAACTCCTTAAACATTTTGAAGGCTTCATCCTTGTGTTTCAAATAATATATCCACGTCTTTTTTGAAAAGTAATCAATCAAGGTGATATAAGATGACCACCAAGAGAGTGTACAGGAATTAGACCACCCAAGTCGGAATGAATGAGATAGAGGATGTCATTTGTCTTCTTCTCATTGGAGGGGAATGGTCCCTTTGTCTTCTTCCCACTGGCACATCCTAGACATACTCCATCATGTTGGGCTTGAACCTTGGGAATCCCTGAGACTAATTTCTCCAATTTCGGAAGAGCATCATAATGTAGATGGGTCAATCTTTGGTGCCATGGCTCGCTCAAATGATGAGTATCATGGAACAATGCTAGAAGTGGTCTTCTAGTAACCCTGTAGAGTCCTTCATATCTTGATCCTAATGTGAATGCATCTCTCATAGGTGATCCAACAAGCCAAGTAAGAACCTTTCCCCTGATGAAGGCAACCATCATCCCTTTGTCTTCCAAAGTGAATATTGATACCAAATTCTTCTTTAACCTCGGCACATACATCACATCGTGGAGCAAAATAGATTCTCCCGAATTCAAATGAAATTTGATGAACCCAAAACCTCTAACGGGATGAGTGGAGTTGTCTCCAAGAACGATTTTCAAATTTGACTTCCTCTCCACCAAATTGGAGAGAACTTCCTTATAACCAAAGAAGTGATGAGTGGCCCCACTATCAACCAACCAACTATCCCATGAATATGGAGGAGAGGAACTAGTAGGAGCAAAAATAAGATTATATTCAAATTGTTTTCCGACATTACTTTCATACCTGGAGTATCTTGACTTCTTTTGAGGACGATGATCTTCTTCATGGTCACTTGGAGTATTTCTTCTTCTTTCATCTCTTCCATTGCAATCATTCCTTCGGTCATCTCTTCTTCTTTGATCATCAAACTTGTTGTTGCTTCTAGTGTTGTAGCGTGGACCATTGTTCTTCTCGAGGCAATCTCGAGCATAATGACCTTCTTGTGACAATTGTAGCATTCAATGTGAGATGATGTTCTATCATTCCTTCTTTTTGTATCTCGAGGTGGAGGCTTTCTTGATGGACCTTCTCTTTCTTATTTTTATTTTGTGTGACGAATGCAGCAAGTTCTCTTTCTTCATGCTTTTGAATCCTTCCTCTTGATATCATCCTTGATTCTTCTTGAGTGAGCTTTCCAACTATTTCATCAAATGACGGGAGGACATTGTTGTTTCTTATGGTAGTGATGAAGGTTTCCCAAACAGGAGGGAGACCTCTTAGAGTTACGATCACCAATTCCCTGTCAGACACAATTTCCCCAACTCTTTGCAATTGATCTCTAAGGCGAGATATCCTCATAATGTAAAATTGCACAGACTCTTCCTTGTTCATTTTCGTGTTTTTGAATTGATATTTCAAGGAGATGATTTCATTCAAATTGTTGACTTCATACATGCCAAATATCTTATCATACATATCTTTAGACCTTCTCAAATTTCCAACATATGCAAGTAGATTATCTTGTAAACCATCAGCTATAATTTGCTTTGCTTTTAACTCACCTTTCTTGTGCTTGTTCTTGACAGCAATGGAAGCATTCTTCGAAAGCTTAGGCACTTCTCCTTGAATGTAATCCATAACATCATTGTTATCAGCTATGATCTCCAACCTGACTTTCCATGCAGCAAAATTAGATGAGTCACCCAACTTTTCATTTTCCTTGAAGAAAGAAGACATCTTAACTTGACTAGAATAGATCCTTCAACTTTCCAAAGATGATTGCTTCAAATATTGTCTACTTTTGGGCTTGTACTTCACCTTAGCTCTGATACCATGTTAATTTTTCAGATTGTTCTATGTTGTATCAATTACTTTAGCCCAATTCAATACTTCAATTAGCAATCTTTCCAAATACAATTATTATTTCCATTCATCAACAGTAATTGAAGATAGAACAATAAATGCAATGACAAAGGAGACAATCAACACATCAACAAGAGACACCAAATTTGGTCAAAGACCAGGGAAAAAACCCACTAGGGGGAAAACCCTTTGAAAAATCTTCTTATATTAGATTGTCATAAAATGTTCAGTAAAGAGTACAATGAGCCCAATACAATATCATCCAACAAAACAACCCAACAATATTCAGAAATATGTTTCCAACATCAAAATATATCAAAGACAACTTTTCCCATCTATGGTCAATGATCAAAACTCCGTCAAACTTCCCAGTCGCATGGATGAGGAACTGTGCAGGCAACTGAAGGTTTCCAATCGCTCCCTTGAGCTTGTGATGCCTACGACTGTGGTCGAATCTACCCTGTGGCAAGCACCGACTGTAACACAAAACCCTAGAACAAATGCAAGCCTCGGACCCTGTAATTTCGGGCCTTTTGTGAACTTCTTTTGTCGTCCCAGCCTCAGACCTATGCAAACCAATCAATGAAGAAGAGAAGAAGAAGATGCTTGTATTTTTTTCAAATGAGCTTGAGGTCACTTATATTTATAGGCTTTCATGGGTGTCCAATTTGATATGGGGTCAACCTTGTCCAAATGTTCATATGTGGGCTTTCCTTCATAAGTACACTTTCCCTTATCTGTTTTGAGTGATCTTTAGGTTGATTTTGGTCCTCTCGAAAAGCGGAATTTAATGCCATGATCATCTCCATCAAAGGAGCTATCCAAAATGGAAATTGAGCGTAGTTGCATATACTTTAACAATATCTGAAAGGTTCAGTGAGTAATCTCAGTAAGAAACAAAAGGCAGTACATTTACCTAAGAAGGACTTCTGGAGGCAAACAGTAACAGATCTCCGCCACGGAGTGCAAGTAGCAAAAGCAAGGCCACTGGAAAGAGAGGGAGTTTCCTGATTCATTTTCCCAGTTTTTGAGTTTCGCAGAGATGGCCTTAGCATGACTCAAGAGATCAGGATAGGCTTGATAAAGCCTCTAACTTTGGCATATGGAAGGCTAGGATGACTTTCCTGTTGGATGAATATGGATTGAAGGAGTTTGTGGAGAGTGTTATTGTCGTACCGACAAATCCTTAACAACAGGAAACCTACAAGAAAGAAATGGCCAAGGCTAAGAGGATGATCCTAGATGGGGTTCGGGATCATATCATTCCACATATTGTAGAGAAGGCAACAACAAAGGAAATGTGGGTTGTCGTCATGAAGCAATACCAGGATCCTTCAAAGAATCGTAAGATGATTCCTGAGGAGAAGCTCAGGACCACAAAAATATTGAAAGGAGAAGGCGTAACTCCTTATCTCACCAGAATTCAGGACATCTATGATGAGCTAGTAGTAGTAGATGAGAAACCAAAGGATGGCGAACTTGTGCGTATAGCACTACATGGATTTACCAAAGAGTAGGCAATGTTTGTCCAGGGAATTACTTGACAAGACAAATTGTCTGATTGGGAACGCCTATGGAGTGATTTCACACAAGAGGAGCTAAGGCTTAGTCTTGTCTAGGGTACTACCAACAACAGTAGAAAAGGGCCTAAAGGTTGAGAAAGATGAGGAGAACGTAGCCCTTGCATCCAAAGGGAAGGCGAAGAAAGGTCCTAGTCAAGGACAAGGCTCAAAAGGAGGAGAGAACAAGAAGAAAGATTTGTTGAAGATCAAATGCTTCAGGAGTTGTGAGTTTGGTCACTGCAATAGCCAATGTCCCAAGAAAAAGAAGGACAAGAAGGGGCAGTAGCAGACTGCAGCTTGGCAGAGATAGATGAGTTAACCTCGAGGATGGAGGAGTTTGCATTGATAACAACAACACCTCCAAATGGAGGAGCGTGATAACTTCAGAGTTGCAGTTCGGGCAAGGTCCATGGAAGAGCAGCAGCAGTGGTAGTATACTCTTCATATGGATCATAACCTTTGCTACAGGGGCCCACAGATTTCAGCAGCAGGAGGATCAGTGTTAGTAGGGACGGTGAGATCTTGAGAGACAATGCAGAGACTAGTTGCAGCCAGTTACCAGAGGGGTGTAGAGACAGATGTAGCACAGACAATTACTCAGTAGATAGTGCAAAAACTAGTCACAGTCGGAGACTAAAGAGACAGTTGCAGAGTCAGTATAGAGACATAGTAGATCTGCACATTAGTTCTCAGTTGCAGTGGTTGCAGCAGCAGCAACAACATGAGATTAGATGTAGCACAGGGAGTGTTGGCAATAGTGCAAAGACGCACAGTGCAGTGTTAGCAACAACGCAGATGCAAGGTGATTCAATTAAGGGCTAGCAGATGAATCAAGGCATGCGCAGTATTGGTGGGCAGTGAGATCTAGTTGTATCACAGTTGTTAAACATCAGCAGTGTGAGATGGTCCAACTACAGACTTTAGGATATTCATCAAGTCGATGAGTATAGCAATGCAGTGGAGAAGATAGAACACCTTCCTTGTTAAGAGGGAGAGTTAGTTTTTGTAGCATTGGACAAGTCTTCTAGTCTCGATTTGTGTTGGATAGACTAAATAATACGAGATATCCAAAACCCATTAAAGGTTTAGGGCGAAAACATCTACAGACCACTCAGTTAAGTTAATTGATCAATAATTAAATAAATGCCTAAGTCTAACTTAGGAAAATTGATTAATTAACAACAATTAATTAAGAAATATTGAGAAAGCTCTAGAGACTCACACGGATCGAGTCTAAGATGATCTTAGTCATTGATAACGATTTAATCATGGTCATTGGTGCTCCAACAAGAGATTATAAGAGCAGGTTGATGGGGATGGAGATAGACACATCGAAAAAGAGGGGAGTGAGTTCCTTGGCAGATCGAGCTATCTAGTTGCAGATATTCAACAAGTGAGTTCAAGCCAGAGAAGGAGACCAACAAATATTGAGGGAGCAACAACAGAGAGTTTCAAAGGATTTTCCAGTGCTGGAGATGTTGAGAAATACACAGTCACTTGCCCAATAGACATTCAAATCAACCCTGTCAAATTATGCAATCAAATCAGCCCTCACTAGAAGGTCAACATTGGTCAAAGCAGCAATAAAATGTCCTCAAAACAACTCGATCTTCTCCATTCATACTCGGCCTAATCAGAAGGTAAAAAGATCGAATTCAAATGATGCCTGGAAGGTCTTGGTCAATGCTGGTTAATAGTATGAAATTTCTACAACTTCGGTTCTCTGATTTAGCCCACCATGGTCAAACTTGGTCAAGAACACCTTGGTCAACGTTGGTCAAACTGTCCCTAAACTCTGAAATTTTCGGCTTGCAATCTGTCCCAGAAAACTCATCCTCCAGCCACACGTGTGAGAGAGAGAAGTTGCCCAATAGTTGTAGGATCCAATCAGAAGAAGAGAGAGAAGAATGCGTGAGTGAATGATGTCTAAATGAGGAGAGAGGTTACTCCTATTTATACAATTCATTGAGCGTGAAAGGACACATCTATTGGACTTCTTGAGCCTACATTAAGTTGAGGTCGGACTTAACAATTTGTGCATGAGAGAGAATAAATTCAAAATTCCACTTCTGCTTGTCTAAATGAGATGATCTTTATATCAAATTTGGACCTTTCAAAAAGAGGAATCCAATGCAATAATCATCTCCATCATATGAGTTGTCCCAAGGTGGACTTTGGCCCTAGTTTCCAATTTTAACAGTATTGCAGTACACGATGCATCCATCTGTAGTGTTATGGTCCCTATCCTCTTTTCCCAACTCATTGGCCAGATGAGAGGTACTTCCCAAGAGTCCCGGACTACATGGGTAGGATGTATTTCGGGGCATCCACAGGAGAAGGTGAACCACTCATCCTGCTATTATGCCATAGGAGAAGGTGAACCACTCATCCTATGCATATATCATAAATCATAGGGGAAGGTGAACCACTCACCCTACACACATGTCAACCATCATGGAGGAAGGTGAACCACTCACCCTATGCTCTCATATATCATTATGGGGTATCACAGGGGAAGGTGAACCACTCACCCTATACACAGTGTACCAGTAGGGAAAGGTGAACCACTCACCCTATGGTTGCTCATAGCTCCAAGAAGTACCCTAAGCCCCCAGGAGCTCCCAAAGCTCAATGTCCAACTCAAGTGGGACCCTCATGGGAGGGTCCTTCCATGACTCCAAGTCTCTCTCAGAAGGTTAAGAACATGACCTTCCCCAAGGGATTTGTGAGGAAGTCAGCAACCTACTCATCAGTCCTGATGTGTTGGAGCCTTATTGCTCCCGTTGTACCATATCTCAGATAAAGTGGTACCTGATATCAATGTGCTTGAAGTTGTGGAACAAGGGATTCTCTGAAAGGCAAATCCCACTCTAGTTATCACAATAGACAACGGTCGTATCCAACACATGCTCAAATAGCTCATTAAAGAGTTTCCTCAACCAACCAGCTTCACCACAGGCCATACTAATATATTCAACCTCAGCGGTGCTTAGACTAATCGATTTTTGCTTCCAACTCATCCAAGAAATCGAAGCAAATCCCAACAAGAAGCAACATCCTGGCGTGCTCTTTTTATCCACCACATTGCTAGCCCAATCTAATGTTGCACGAAGCGGGAGCGAAGCGGAAGCGCGGAAGCGTCATTTTCCAAAAATCTAGGAAGCGAAGCATCCGCGGAAGCGTCTGCTATATATATATATATATATATATATATATATATATATATATATATTTATATTTATATTTTTTTGCATTTATACTCAAAACAAACATCCCAAATACCAAATTAATTGTAGAAGACATGAAAACATGCATATTTTTGCATAAATCAAGATAGATATGGCATCCATGATTCCATTGTAGTTACTAGTATGTACAACAATCATCTATATTCTAGCTATTACAAACATACATCAAATTTTTAAGCATATTATAAAACATAAAACATTTAAGCATATTATAAAACATAAAACATAGAGCATATTATGATTTATCTAGCAAGTGAGCAACTGTCAACATTTGTCATGTCCAGCCCACGGGGCTTTGGATTGACGGTGAATGGGTGCGATGTTAAGGCACTCCTTGCGATAGGTCACCGGTTCAAATCCCTCGTGGGTACTTAGGTTAGTCTTAACTAGAAAAAAAAAACATTTGTCATGTCCAAAATTCAAATAATAATTTTTACAAAATATGTCACTTGGTCACCGCCAAGCCAAAAAGGTTCAAAATTCAAATTCACAAGTCTACAAGTCTAATGAGTAATCTATGACAAAAAGTAGTAGATTGTGAATATATCTACTAATCTCTCCTCCTTCCACCACGAATAGAACGTGGTGGCGGGCCTCCACGTGGTGGCAATGAAGAAGATGGTGCCTCTGGAAGTCGTGGCACTAAAACTGATGAAGAAGAACCCCCTGCTGTTGGTGTTGAACCATGGAACCTAGGAACCAAGGGACCAGATGAGGGAGCATCTGCTATATTTATATTTTTTTTTGCTTTCATTTGTCACCCTAACCCAAGGTGGACCCACCCCCAACAAGCAAACTCACCTAAAATTTAAAAAAAAATTGAAAAAAAAACGATTTTCTAAATGCTTTTCCGGAAGCTTTTCTGGAAGCGTCTGGGAAGCGTCTGGGAAGCGCCTGGGAAGCGTCTGGGAAGCACCGTACGAAGCGCACTTCGGCGCTTCGGAAGCGCCAGCGCTTCCAAATTTCCAGGAAGCGTCTAAAAATTTCGGAAGCGCGCTTCCGGCCAAGCTTCCTAGGCGCTTCCGTACGGGACGCGCTTCGGGGCTTGGAACCAGGGGGGGTGGCGCTTCGTGCAACACTGGCCCAATCAGCATCAGAATATCCATGTAGCCTCAAATTCTCGAGAGTGTATCTGAGACCATAGTTGATAGTGCTACGAAGATATCTCAAGAGATTCTTTGCAACAACCCAACATATGTGATGAGGCTCAACTATAAATTAACTCAAAGTATTTACAGTGAAGCATATGTCCGGTTGGGATTTTACCAAGAACATCAGGGCCCCCACAAGTTCTCAATATTCAGAAGGGTTTTCCAATTCAGGCCCAACAACACTTCCACATAGCTTCCTGAAGTTGAGTTCCATCGGAGTAGACACAGACTTCCATTCCACCATCCCACATTTTTCTACCAACTTCACAATGTATTTTCCTTGAGAAAGGAAAATCTCGCCTGGCTTTTGCCAAACTTTCAGGCCTAGGAAGTAATGCATCAATCCTTGGTCCTTCATTTCGAACTCGGAAGTCAACTCCCTCTTGCATTGATAAATGAGAGGACCTGCACCTATTAGAAAGAGATCATCAACATAAAGGACAAAAATAAGACGCATGTCCTTTTCAACTTTGAAGTATAGGTTTGGCTCAGCATAGCTTCTAATAAATCCTAGCTTCACAAGATAATTGTCAATCCTTTAATACCAAGCCCTACGGGCTTGTTTCAACCCATTGAAGGCTTTCTTCAACCGGCAGACATGTGTCCTTCTATCTTGTACTTCAAACCCCTAAGGTCGTTCCAAGTATACTTCCTCCTTAAGCGACCCATGCAAGAAAGCAGTTTTGACATCCATTTGATGTAGGCTCTGTTGACCACTACCGGTCAACTACCCATGCAGTACCCCCCCTCTTTTCTTGGCAAAAAGGGGTAGCACCTGAACGACGTGTCCGTGCCATCCTACAGTCATCAGCAGCTTGATCATTTTGATTGTAAACCCAGTCTGCATGTATGAATTGTAAATAATCTTAGCAGATATGAGTCGTGTATGTAAATTGCCTAGGTGGACCTAACTTTCTAATGATAATCTACGTCCCGGAAGGTTTTTCGTCTCACCGATCCATGATCGGCAGAGTTTTCCTTCAGCCTGACCCCAAAGTCGGGATTGATTTTGTCATTCGAATTTTAGGAGAATCCTAGTGTGTTAATCTGCTAGATTATAGTTGTGTCGCAGAACTGGGTGGTTTATGAGGGTCTATGATAAAGGGGTTTTCCCCTTTAAGATGTAAATTGTAAAAGTCATGATGTAAAAGTGTCTTGAGGGTTGGAACCCCCTCATGAGTCCTAAGTCCTAGGTCCTAGGTGATTTTTCCAAAGGCTAAGTTCGAGGATACATTTAAAAATGAATTAAAAAATTAAAAAAATAATAATAAAATAATAAAATAAAAATAAAAATTATAAAATAAAGCAAAAACCCTAAATAATAAAATAATAATATTTTAAGTGAATGCATGCAAAATATTATTTTTTAATAATTCGACGCATGAGATTAAGAGATGTCTTGATCTCCATCGACGGTCGAGATCATTTCGACATGGATCACTCGAACTAGCCGTTGGAAACATTTCCTTTAAATAGGGTCTTAGGGGGTCATTTCAGATCATGGGATCTGTGAGTCTGGTACTGAAGAAGCTCTCTTGTAACCTGTTTAATGAAATAAGACTTTGGGGTCCAAATCTTGCTGGTGTTACTCTCTGGAAGTGCTGTGAGCTAATTTAGTTTCTGCATATTTTATGTTTCAGCCATTAATAATAGCTTATTGTAGAGTATTGTGAGCACAGGTATCTTGTTCACTTGCTAGGGTTTGAGTGGTGTTAGGGTTTCTGAAGTAATGGCAGGTATCTCCATTACTTTTTGAGATCTAGCAGCATTTTTGCCCTCTTTACTGATGGTTGTTCTGAGCTGTGCAGAAAACCCTTACCGAAGAAGATTGGTGGGCGTTTGGGGAAGTTCTCGGCTGAACCAGCCAACTCCCGCAAGCATTTTTTGCTGAGCCTAGTCGGATTTGATCCTGGGTCTATCATTCAGTTTATTTTTCCTAATTTGCATGAGAGATTTTCTGAAGTTCTTCATAGTGAAAATCTGAAATTTTTGTTCTTTAAACTATTTCTGTTCTTATTGCTGAATCTGGCTGTTAAGGGGCCAAAATCTGTAAATTAATCAACTGTCTCGGGGTTTCAAGTTTTTCTTTATATACGGGTGTAATTAGGGTTTTGTTTTCTTGTACAGGGTTTTCATCAAGATCAAATTTTCAGAAAGAGATTCTCGAAATCATAAAGGGGTTGATCGAATTTCGGAACCCAGCAAGCCTGCACTCCAATTCAGATATTCAAGGCCACCGTCACTGTCTATCAAACCAGCGTGTCTGCATTCTGATCCAGCCCGCATACCTGCAAACAACTCAGATGATTTGCCTAAACGCCTCCATCTAGTGCCGGAAACTGCAAAACCGTGGGCCTGGGTATCAAAACCGTGAGAAGATAATAGTGTGCAGCTCCAATTGCCATTGTATAAAGGTCGAAGCACGTCCTGAGAATTTTCTCAGCGCGTCAAATTCTTCCTTTGGTTCTGAGGCTGGGTCACGTTTTCCTTTTCTCGGTGGCTGAGGCTCAAAGTAAACTTCAAAACAGGGCAATCAAAGGCATAGAGCGTGGCTGCCGCCGGCTTTCATTCACGCAGACAAACAAAACACACATGCGTGGATTCGATTTAAGTTTGTTTAACGCCAGCAAATCAAAGTTTTTCAAATGCAGTGCTCAGGTTTTCATTACATGACTATCACCATCGACTGAGAGTGCTGAGAACGAATTCATAGCGTGCTGAGAGCGTAAGGGTTCGTCGATTTCAATCATATCCAAATCGAAAATTTTCAATGCAGGATTGCTCAGCGCCGTGCGTGGAGGTTGCTGTCGTCACCTATCTTCTCTCTGTTCGCCATCGAAAATTTCAACCGACTAGCAAAAATTCGATCTTACGCAAGCCAGTCAATCTCCATTCACGCTGACGGAGGGTCACGATTTCATTGTTTTGTCAGCGTTCAGCTATTTTGGATTTAACGTCGTGATATGATCGTGTATGAAGCCCGATCATTCGCCTGGGTTTTCAGTTTCGATAGGGTCCCTTTTTTTTCGTAAGAATTAAATTCATTTGTTTTAGGAACTATTTCATTTTTGGTGATTAGCGTAGTATGTAGTTTAGTTTTTTTTTTGGGTGTAGCATATAGTTAGTGTATTATATGGTTAGCGTATTATATAGCTAGGGTAGTATATAGTGTTAGCGTAGGTTATTTTTGTTTCTTAGTTTAAAGTTTTATATTTTTCTCATTAAATGTTTAGTTTTTTTTAGATTTAGGTTTATATGTTTGTATAGTTAATTGTTAGGCTTGTTATATTAAAGTTTTAGATTAAATTAATTTAGATTTTTTTGTGTTAGACTTAGGTTTTCATTTAATGTTTTAGTTCAGAATTTTCTTAGGTTTTATTTTATTTAGATTTTAATTAAGTTTTAATTTTAGATTTAAAAAAAAAAAAAAAAAAAAAAAAAAAAAAAAAAAAAATTAAAAATTTAAGTTTAGGAATTTAATTTTTGATTTAGTTCATTTTGAATAAATAAATAAAAAAATTTGAAAAGCATAAAAGCATCGTGGATATTTTTGCCAGTTTCAGTTGTTTTACTCAGGGAATTATCATGTTATATCTTTTATGCTGAGATTGAAATTTTCAAGTCGAGATACGAATATGATATCTGGTTAATGATTTATGATTCTCGTGGTGGTTTAAAGCATTCATCTTTTCAAAATTCTCAGTTGCTGGATATCGTTTTGGTCATTCTAAGAGCATTGTGAGTTTAGCTGATATCTTGTGATGACAAATGATTGTTGTTCACGGTTTATGTTTCTATATCATCTAACAAGTAATCGTTTTA
This sequence comes from Pinus tabuliformis, assembly GCA_031772625.1. Taxonomy (NCBI): domain Eukaryota; kingdom Viridiplantae; phylum Streptophyta; class Pinopsida; order Pinales; family Pinaceae; genus Pinus; species Pinus tabuliformis. The sequence continues at coordinate 302,949,988 of CM062813.1, read as the reverse complement.
ACAACAATCTCTTAAGGCACTGGTCTGCTAAATTAATCAAATCCTTTTAGTGCTTATCATATCGTATCTCGTGTCTCCCAACCAACTGGTCGACAGTTGGTCTTCGTCATATCATAGGGTCTACCCCCCTTAGCCGTGGGAGACAGGCTTAAACGGAGGGATCGGGGATCAGGGTGACATTCCCCAGTCTGAACGTTGTCGTGTTAATCTACGCGACAACAGGGTCCATCCTTGATTGGCAGCAAGAGAAATAATAGATCAGATAGTGATATATCGGGCAACCGGTGCAAATATTTCCTCATATTCCACTCCTTCCTTTTGAGAGAACCCACGAGCTACAAATCTGACCTTATATTTTTCATCACTTCCATTAGTTCCAGGTTTAATTTGGTAAATCCATGTGGAGGTGACCATAGACTTGTCTTTAGGTCCAGGCACCACATCCTAGACATCACTCTTCATGATTGATTCATATTCCTCATTCATTAAATCTTTCCATACTTTGTGCTTTACAGTTTCTTTGAACGTGCAAGGTTCAGCTTGAACAATAGTATTCGTGGTAGCTAAGTACCCTTGATACCTGTTGGGCGTCTTGCTTTTGCAAAATGTCCCTCTTGGAGCAATATGTATTTTAGGATCTTCGAGAGTATCTTTGAGCCATAGTGGTTATTTCCTTGAGTTTCAGGGATCACCAGGAGGTGGATCAATAGGAACCATCAGCCCATCAACATCAAGCATAGGCTCATCCGTTAGAGGTTCATCTTTTTTTTCCACAGCGTCATCATCGTCCTTCCTTGGGATGGGGAGATATTTGACTTTCCCAAAGGCAGTGTCTTGAATCTTCATCAAAGGTAACATCACGGCTTACTTCCACATCTCTATGACTAGGTACATAGATTCTATATGCCTTTGAATTTTCATTGTATCCAACGAATATACCGTTCTTCCCGGAAGCTTCCAACTTATACCTTTTCTCTTTAGGCACATGAAAGTATATAGGACAACCAAAGATTTGAAAATGAGAAACATCAATTTTTCTTACGAGAGAAAACTTCCTTGGGTGTCTTGAAATCCAAGGCTTGATGTGGACTCCTATTTTGAACATATACAGCGGTATTCGCAACTTCTCCCCATAAGAATTTCGGTAAACCTTGATCATAGATCATGGCACAAGTGGCTTCCATAATCGTTCGATTCTTTCTTTCAATAATGCCATTCTGCTCAAGAGTGTATGGAACAATTGTCTCCCCCAACCTCTCCGCAAAAGGCATTGAATTCATTTGATTCATATTCAGTTCCATTGTTTGTCCTTAATGTCTTGATTTTTTTCCCTATGATATTTTTCACCAATGCGTTGAAGAATGAAACCATTTGAACACTTCATCCTTCCTCTTCAAGAAATAGATCCATGTTTTGCGTGAGAAGTCATCCACAAATATTGTATAGTATAGGTATCCTCTTAATGAAGTTATGTTAATTTTTGGTATGTTCTATGCTAGAGCAATTTATTTAAATTTTCACAGTTAGCAATCACATCGGCATTAAAATAAATTGCAGATAGAACACAAATATAAATCGCAGAAAACAAGCCAAGACAAGAGGACACAAGATGTGGCGCTAGCTAGGGACAAACCCCACAATGTGTGGGGAAACCCTCGATCAATTCTTCTTTTATGTTCTACAAAGTTCAGCAGAGAAAGAGAGAGAGAGATAGTACATTTACAACAGAAGTCAACACTCTGACTTATTTAGATCTAGCATAGATCATTCGTATAACAATAAGATCAATTGAAGACATTCTGCTTCAACTGATTCTCCAAGGTGACTCCTTCACCTATCATCATGTTGCATCTCGTCCATTTGCTGCACCTATACCATCATGCAGCATCATGCATCATCATGCTGCTCATGATCTCATAAATCACACTACCCATACATCATGTTGCCCATGCTCATGATCTCATTTATCATGATGTTGCCCGTTGCATCATTCATCACAGTTGCACCATTGCTGCACCTTTACTGAGATCATGCTTGCAGTACCTTTTGAAGTTGTTACAACAGCATCTTTCCTATGATGAGATCTATTGAGATCTTCACTATGCTCTTTGTTAGATAACTTCATTTAGGGCTACATTATTATAATGACAGTTTCATATAAATACTATATATAAACTGTAGTGATAACTGTGAGATGACAACGATTGAGAAGCTCATCCTTAAATTGATGCCGAGACATTACTAATGAGCTAGCAGGAGCACAGATCAACTCTCTGCCTTGCGTATAAAAGATGAGAGCATTATGTTGACTGTATAGACTGTGGCTACATTTGACTGCGTGTTAGGGTTTAGCGTATGAGTGTTGCATTCATCACTTGACTACATTGTGTGTTGAGGCTTCTGGACAGTGTATGATGCTGCGTTCCATTGACATCATTCATCTCTTGACTGCATTGCATGTTAAGGCTTCTGGACAGCGTATGATGCTGTGTTGCATTGACATCGTTCATCTCTTGACTGCGTTGCATATTTAGGCTTATGGACAGCGTATGATGCTGCGTTCCATTGACATCGTTCATCTCTTCACTACGTTGCATATTGAGGCTTCTAGACAGCATATGATGTTGCGTTCCCTTGACAGCATTCAGATTCCATGACTGTCCTTGCTGTATAGATTCTATAACTGCGTATTGTTTCCATTGCTGTGCATTTGGTTTCTATTGCAGTGTATAAGGTCTTCCAACGTATGTGTATGACCTGAAAATGAGTCTTCATAACAATGTGTTGACTGCATGGGATCAGTCTTCAAGACTGCGTTGGTTCATGACTGCGTTTCAATATTTCCAAGACCGCATATTCCATGGCTGCGTATAGACTGTGTCTCCAGGAACGTATAGAGTCTTCATACTGTTGCGTATGTATATCTGCGTATTCTATTACACAACGGAGCATATTCATCACGCTGTCATGAACAGCATATATGGTCTTACGTTGACTAAGTGTAGAAGTCTTCCATTGTTGCATATAGGGCATCACGTTGTCATGAACTGCGTGTAAATATCTCTTATGATGGTGTGTAGATAGATCTTCATTTGTCAGTGTTGTTAAGACCTCATCTGCTGCGTGGATGTGCCCTCATCATAGCATATGGATTGCGGCTCTTTCTACTACAGCTATACCTGCAGCTAGGGCATCCAACATATTCTCTTTATGTGTCTTCTCCTTCTTCAAAAACCCAAGACATGGAGAGGAGGAGTTTACTTGGAGAATATATCTCAAATGACCTCAAATCCTCATCTATTTATACCAAAACGTATAGGTTGAATAGACATGACGTTTGGGCTTCTTGCGCCTACATAAGTTGCTAGTCGGCTAGATAATAAATCCATAATCAAAATAAATTCATATCTCCATAAATACTTATCGGAATCGGATGATCTTTCGATCAATCCTACACCTCTCAACGAGAGGGATCCAATAAAAATATCAGCTGCCATAAACAAGCTAACCCACATGGAGTTTGGCCCTAGTTGCCAATTTAACAAGTTACGAGCAAGATACCGGACATGTCAAAATGGACTAATTAAAGAATATCAATAGTCTTGCTTTCACTAGAAAGGAATGGTCCCTTTGTATGTTTCCTAGCTGCAAAACCCTGACAAACTCCTTTACGATTCATGTTAAACTTGGGCATACCTGTGAGCATCTTCCTTACCCCAAGCAAGGCTTTGTAATGTAAGTGGGCAAATCTCCAGTGGCATAATTCATATTGAAGAGAAGTATCACTTGACAAAGCTCCCAAAGGACTTCCACCAACTTGACAGAGACCGTCAACCCTAAATCCAAGACTAAATGCATCTTTAGAGTTTCTATGCCAAATATGTACCTTTCCATCAATGAATACCACATTGAAGACTTTATTTTCCATCGCAGAAATAGATATGAGATTCTTCTTCAAATCAGGCACATATAATACTTCTTGTAGATGTATGGTTTGACCTTGATTCAAGTGAAGAGTGATAGTTCCTATACCTTTCACGGGGTAGATGGCATTATCTCCGAGTAAAAACTTTAAATTAGTTTTCTTCTCCACCAAATTTGAGAGGGCCTCCTTGTGCCCAGTGAAGTGCCTTGACGCTCCACTATTAATCAACCAATGATCCAAAGTATCCGAAGGAGAGACAGTAGATAGAGCAGAAATAAGATAGAACTCATCTTGTTTTTCTACAACATTATTTTCATCATACCTGGCATTTCTTGTCCTTTTAGGAGGTCAACCATTTCCATTTCGAAGAGCAAGAACTTTCCTCTTTCCTGTGTTGTTAAACCTATTGTTCCTTTGATTTCCATTGCCTTTGAAATTGTTGTTGTTGTTTTCATCATTCCTTGGAGGATTCTTCTTGTGAGGGCACTCTTTAGCATAGTGGCCAAACCTAATGCAATTATAGCACCTTCCTTTTCTTCCATTGGAGGACCTATCTCTCTCCATCATCCTTGCTTCATGTTCAGTGCATCTAGCCAATAACTCATTGAAACCAAGTATCCTATCATTGTTGAGAATGGTGGTGACAAATACATCTCATGGTCTTGAAAGACCTCCAAGTGCAATGAGAGTGAGCTCCTTGTTAGTAATAAATTCTCTAATAGATAGTAGGTCATTCTTGATTTGAGTTATTGTCATGTACTATTATTGGATAGACTCCCCTTTATCAATCTGGATGTCCTTCAACTAGTTCATGAGAAAGAGAATTTGGCTTGCATTGTTCACTTTGAACATCCCAACCAACTTATCATATATTTCTTTAGAAGTTCCCAAATCAGAATCCCCAAATGCTTTTGAATGGAGCCAATCAAAATTTTCTTTGCTTTGACCCCACCTTTTCTATACTTCATTTTAGCAGCAGCAGGTGCACTTGAAGGAGGCTCCACCATTTTTCCCTGCACATAGTCCAATACTTCATGCTCCTACAAAGTCAGTTCCAAAGTCATCTTCCATGCATGGTAGTCAAATTTGTCATTGAGCTTGTCCTCAGTCTTGAAGTAAGATGTAGAGGCCATGGAGGCTTGTCCAATAATCTTTGTCCAACAGATCACTTAGTGATTACTTTTCTCTCTTGCTTGGGATTTGTCTTCACCTGGGCTCTAATACCATGCTAATCTTAGATAACTACGGTATGTTCTATACTTGCAACAATTACTTCAATGTCCTTTTATTCGCCCAATGACAATTTCCACTTAATTTCCAATGGCAATCACATTAACCATTAATCACATTGACAATAACTAGAGATAGAACATAAACAATTAATACAGAAGGCAAGCCAAGACAAGAGAACACCAGAATTTGGCTCAAGCCAAGGAAAAACCCCAAGATGGGGAAAACCCTTGATCAATTCTTCTTATTATAAATATCAAATGTTCAACAGAGAGAAAGAGTACAATAATCCAAAGTCAAAGTCAAATTTGACTTGCCAAATCACTATACAAAACAGCCCTATCAAATTCTCTAATTTCTACTCTCAAACAATAGCAGTCAAATCAATGCAAACCAGAAAGTCAACAGCAGTCGAAGTGTAGTCAAAGCCTTCCACAATAGCTTAGTCAAAGGAGAGAGAAACTTGGTCTCTCTTGCTGGTCAAAGTCAACCCAAAACAGTCCACAAATCTGTAGTCAAACTTAGTCAACCTAAAGTCAAACCTGTGGTCAAACAGGCTTGCGGTCAACGCGGGTCAGAGTGCCCAAAAATTCTCATTTTTTGTGCCAAATAGCATACACTGCCCAAATAGAAAGATGCCCAAAAGATCGAACTAAAATTCTGACCAAAAAGTCAAAGTCAACATTGGTCAAACTTGCAGACAGCTTCAGATCTTTGGCTTCCTAAAATCCGTCCTCCTTTTTGGCACATATGTGAAAGGAACAACCGCCCAATGAGGTGTACGAACCAATCAGATGAAGAGAGAGAAGAATGTGTGGGTTGATGAGGTGCCAAAAGAGGTGGGAGGTCTATCTTACTTATATGAATCGATTAGGGTAAAAAGACATATTTGTTGGGCTTCATGAGCCTACATGATGTGGACCTTGATAAATTGCATGTGTGGACTTCACTTCAAAAACAAATTTCTCCTTGTCCAAATTTAGTGATCTTTAGGTCGATTTTCCTCCTCTCGAAAAGAGAAATTCAATGCAATAATTATCTCCTTCAAATGAGTTGTCCAAAGTGGAATTTGGCCCTAGTTTCCAATTTTAATAGTACCGGTTGGAGCCTAATTTGAAATTGAAGATTGGAGTCTTTGTCTAGGGTTGGAGCCCTAAAGGAATTATAACTGTGATTGTACAAATTATTATTGTAAAAGAGGATTGGATTCCTCGTTATTCCTGTTAATAAAGTTATCCATTTGTTGTATATCTTGTGTTTTGGCTTTACTAAGTGATCTTAACTAGTATAAGATAACAATTGTAAAAGAAATATTGATTCACTCCCCTCTCAGTATTTCCAACAAACTCCAAACACTTTTACTAAATATGATGAGTATTCTAACAAATGATAGCAGAGGAAAATAAATTCACGAATTACAAGCACAATAAACAATACACTAGAAATTACCTAGGAAACTGCAACTAGGGAAAACCTACAACTTGTGTATCTTATTATTCTGAACCTCAACACACTAATTTGCGTACTTCTAACCAACTCGTCCTCCCTACATGCACAATTGTACAGACTCATACAAGTTAATTTGACCCCTTCTAAGTAGGCTAACTTAACCCTGGAAGAGAGGCACGTAGGTTGAAGAATTCGCTGACGCTATTCGACCTCTCTCTTTTCCCTAATGCGCTGCACTCGAAACCCTTCTTCGTTGAGTTGAACACACAAGTTTCTAGTCCATAATGATATGCTATGATTGTGCCCTTTCTCTCCTTATAAAGTCGACTTGGACTTCCATCTTCCAAAAATGGATAGCTGAGATCGATTCTATTTTTGACTATAGGAAAATTAGAATTTTCCTAAGTCAAAATTAAGAAAAAGTAAAATTGTGCCTTAGCTTCACTTGTGGGTCCCTTTGCCAATTTTATTGCACTTATAAATTTAGCAAAACTCTTCAATCTCTAACCTCAATTAACACTCCCTCTTAGAGAGGAAGGTGTTACACCTAGTTTATCTCTGAAAGAGACGAATCTGCCTATTGCCAATGCCTTCGTCAATATATTTGTTATCTGCTCCTTTGTAGGAACATATTGGAGTCTGACTTTATGCCTCTAAACACAATCTATGATATGGTGGTACCAAATCTCGATGTGCTTGGAGCAGTGATGAAATACTGGATTTTTAGAGAGCCTGATGCAGTTCTAATTAGCATAGTTTATGATTGTGGGCTTCAACCTCTAACTGAACAACCCAACAAGTAGCTTCCTCAACCAAATAACCGGCCTCAACCGAGCTCCACTTCCTACAGAACCAAGAAACAACTATTGATCCAACACTGAAAGCACAACCTGAAGTGCTCTTCCTGTCTGTTGAACCCCTTGCCCAATATGCATATATGGATCCCCGAAGGCTCACTCCATTAAATTGTTTGTACAATAGCCCATAATCTGTTGTGCCCTTGAGATACCTCAACACGTGCTTGGAAGCAACCCAATGCATTCTAGTCGACTCAACCATAAACTGGCTCAATTGGTTGACTGCAAAGAAAATGTTTGGTCATGTGTTCACCAAATACATCAACGACCCTATGAGTTGCCTATAGATAGTAGCATCTACTTGCTCAACTCTGGTAGCATCCACCTTCCTCCAGTTTGTGACTAGATGCATGGTCATAGGCTTGCAATCTTGCATGTGGAACCTCCTAAGAATCTCATATGTGTACCTACCATGTCCCAATAATATCTCCCAATCACCCCGCCAAACCTCCAGCCAAAGGAAATAGTGCATCAACCCTATATCCTTCATCTCAAACTCATCCACAAGATCTCTCTTGGAGTCGCGGATGAGTTCTTTGTCCCCTGTCAATATCAAATCATCAACATATAACACAAGAATGAGAGGTTGGCCCTCAACCAAAATATAGTACAGGTTAGGGTCAGCTTCACTCTTGGTGGCCCAATCCAAGAAGATAGTTGTCTATCCGGGGATACCATGCCCTTGGTGCCTGCTTGAGCCCATAAACAGCTCTATTCAGCCTCCAAACATGTGTCTCTCTTGAAAGTTTCAAACCCCTCAAGTTGCTCAAAACATATCACTTCCTCAACAACTTCATTAAGGAAGGAGGTCTTCATGTCTAATTGGTGGATCTTCCACCCCATTTGTGCTGCAATCGCCAGAATAGTCCTAATGGACGAATACCAAGGCACTAGTGCGAACATCTCATCATAGTCTATCCCTTCAACCTAAGAGAAACCTTTGGCCACAAATCTCGCCTTAAACTTCTCCACACTCCAATCGCCAACATGCTTATTCTTGTACACCCATCATGAACCAATCACCGATTTGCCAATTGGACTTGGCACAATCTCCCAAACGTCATTTTGCATGATAAAGGAATTCTCCACCATGGCATCTCGCCATCACTGTTGAGAAGTTGCCTCCTTATAACAAGAAGGATCTGAGTCTATCACTTTAGTCATAAACGCCATGTACCATGTATATCTTTGTGGTTGTTTACTCTGTCTAAATGTGGAGATGGGGGCTCCAACTCTCTCCAGAGCCACCCTAATCAACTGATCTTCCCACCTAGCTTGTCCTCTCATTGCACTGGGAGTCACTGGCTGAGTGGGAAACTCTAGCTCTACTCTTTCCTCTTGTTCATGCACTTTCTCCTCAACTATGTGTTGCTCGGCTTGCCCAACAACCAACTGTGATGAAGTCTGAGGAGCTGGTTGAGCCTCCTACTTGGGAACTTGCTACTCCTCCTCCTGTGTCGCACCCTACTCACGCTTTAAGGACTTCCTGAGAGCCCTCTCCTCCTTAAACTTCACATCACGCTTTATCATTGTCTTCCTGAGCGTTGAGACATACACCCTGTATACCTTAGATGTCTCATTGTAACCCACGAAAATTCCCTTCTCTATTGTGCGCTCCAACTTCTTTAGGTTATCTAAAGACACATGGCAGTAAATAGCACTGCCAAGGATCCGAAAGTTAGACATGTCAAACTTCTTTCCTGTGAAAGCCTCCTCTAGTATGACTTTGCCTAGCTCCCTGTGTATTCCTGTTCTGCAAAAAGACTATAATGTGTGAAAATTTCTGAATCTAACAAACCAAAAATCCTACTGCAGTAAATTGATTTGCGTTACCTACTTGTGTTCTTCATTTAAAAAGTTATTTTCATAAATACTTGGAAAATATTAACGCAAATACACTACAGCCTACACCAATATAGAGATCAACCAATGAAAAATAAATGAGACAAACACACAAAGGACACACTTATTTTTGGACTAAACGTCCCCAGAAAAACCCAATGCGGGAAAACCGGTGTAGCAGCTCTGAGGGTTTTCTATTAAGCAGAAGTTTTGAATACAAATGTTGGTTGCCCTCCCGGAAAACCAGTGATAGAAATACAATGGTGGAAAAACTCGATGAGTTTTACCTCACTTCACCCGGCAAATTCCAACAGCAAAATTGGTTGGCCCTGGCTACAATTGCGCTGCCCCTTCGCAGTAACTACATGGGCCTACGGGGAGCTCTCTGAGGCTCTAAGTCAGCTCTTCTGCCCACTGCATCAACTTTCCCGGCTATTCCGGCAGTTCCCGGTTGTTCTGGCTCTCTGCATCGAAGACAGCTTTGTCCCTCTATGCTAGTCATTCTGGCTCTGCATCAAGGCTGCGTGGGCCTAGACTGGCCCAGCGTCAGCTCTCCTGACTATTGCGCTGCATCCACAAGCCTCTCTCTGCTTCTCCATTTGTATTCTCGACTATCACTACCCCTCAGCTGCAAGATCTCCCCAATTGATTTCCCTCTTGAGAACTTCTCACCTCAGAAAATCGATTTCCTCAATCTCTCTGTGCATCTCCTCCAACTGATCCCAAGCCTCCATTTATACTTTTCCTGTTGAAAAATCAACGGTCGAGATTAAGTCTCTTATCAACAGCTGAGATTAATTTAGACTTGATCCTCGTCTCTTAGAAGCTTCTCACTCATATTTTCATTAATACCCATAAAAAAATATTAATTATTTTAATAAAATACAATCCGAGTGGAATTCCTCCAAACGATTCTTGGGTCTTGAAGATCTCATGTGTTCTAGCCCCTCCACAAAATTTTGGAGCTAGAGCACATTCGATGCTACCCAAAAATCAACACAGTGTTGCATGCTTTTGCCCGAAGAAACATAGGCAGTCCCTGGTCATCCAATATAGCCCTGGCCACTCCAACAATGCTCTGGTTCTTATACTCAACCACCCCATTCTGCTAAGGGTTATAAGGTGTGTTGAGTTATCTCTTGATGCCCTCCTTGGCACACAAGTCTTTGAAGGCATTGGAGATGTACTCCCCACCATTATCTGACCTAAGTGCCTTGATCCCCCAAGCAGTCTGGTTCTCCAGCAAGGCTTTGAAATCCACGAACTTTGAGAAGACTTCATCTTTCTTCTTCATGAAGAAGATCCAAGCCTTTCTCAAGTGGTCATCAATGAAGGTGACGTAATATTTGTATCCCAATAGGGATGCAGAGGAAAATGGTCCACACGCATTCGAACTGACCAGCTCCAAGATTCTCTCGGTCCTGTTGTCTTTGAGGGGAAAGGATGTCTTGGCATACTTGTCAAGTGTGCAGCACTTGCACATGTCCTGTTGATCTACATTTTACTATGGCAACCCTATGGCAATCTCCCTCAAAATATTTAGTGCTCCATGGTGTAAGTGACACATACGCATATGCCAAAGCTCCCCAAGGTCACATCTATGCGCACTAATATCTTTTTTGCTAAAGGTCACGACTGTCTCAAACTATAACCTGTAGAGGTTCTTCATCCTAACTCTAATCTACTTAGTTGCTTTGAATTTGGAAGGCTTGTGAAAGGCCTTTCCTCTCCTGAAGATAACCTCATAACCTTTGTTCTCCAAGGTTGAGACTGAAACAAGGTTTTATTTCAACCTTGGGACGTAGATGACATCTCTAAGGTAGAGAGGATTCGCACACTCCCTCTCAAACTTGACATTACCCACGCCCTATGCTAAGTACCTGCCATCATCTCTCATGTCTATATGAAACTGCATATCCTTCTCTGTCAACTGGTTGAAATATCCTTCTTCCCAGTGATATGATAGGGCACTCTACTATCAATATACCACACGCTATTGGCCACTGAGCTTTCCATGCAAGCTATGAGCAAAAACTCCCTCTCAAACTAAGAAGTGAACTACTCCACCTCTGCTAATGCTACCACATGATCCTTCTTGGACCCCTTCTTCCTATATGGACACTTAGTGTAGTGCCCAAACTGATGACAAGAAAATATTGATTTGGGGTAGCATCGGATGTGCTCTAGCCACGAAATTTGGTGGAGAGGTTGGGGCACATGAGATCTCCAATACCCAGAAAAAGTTTGGGTAGATTCTAAACAATTCGGGAGATATTAAAATAATTAATATTTTAATGGAGTCCCTAAGTCTAAACTTGGGAAAATAAAATATTAATGTGGGTTAATATGAAACTGTGTTAGAATCGTCCAAAAGACATGGATCAAGCTAGATCTAATCTTAGCCGTTGATTAGGGACTTAATCTTGGCCGTTGATATGTCAACAGGAAAAGTATAAAAGAGGCTTGAAGGTCACTTGGAGAACACACCAGATGATCAGTGATTCTATTATCTAGAGCGGGGTTTGCAAAGAGGGATAGAATCAGTGATCGAGAGAGCAGCTAAGGGGCATTGTGTGAAGAGAAACAGAGAAGGCAGAGATTGTTCCGGGAGAGCAGCGCAGCATCCAAGGAGGGTGACACAAAGCCAGAAAGGGCTCACGCAGGGCCACACAGAGCACCAGAGGGGCCAGTGTAGTTGACGTAGAGGCTCCCAGAGCTGACGCAAGGCCTCCTGGGGTTGACGCAGGGCCGGTGTGAGATAGAGAGGGGCTGACGTAGTCCAGATTGAGGAGACGCTGGGGTTGCAGGAACAATTTTGTGCTGAGGAACTGCCGAAAGGATTTTCCTGGGTTTTAGCCAGGAGATTTCTCTCAAACTCTGAGGTATAGCTGCTAAGGAAATTATCTGTTGGATAGGCCAGTTACGGCACCCAAATTGTACTCTGATATTGCTTAATAAGAAAACCCTCAGACAGTTGCACCGGTTTTCTTGCATTGGGTTTTTCCGGGGACATTGGTCCAAAAATAATGGTATCGTGTGGTGTGTTTGTTCTTGTTTCTTTTAGTTGCTGACCTGTAATATGTTGAGCATGCACTGGTGTTTATTTTTAGTATTTACTTTGTAAATAACTTGTTAAAGAAAAATAACAAGTAGGTAGGAATAAATCAGAAAAAGTGCATAAAGGGTTTCTAAATTAAGTAAACTTAGAAACTTCAACATGGTATCACAGCGTGATTACAGATCACAAGAGGACTAAAATACATCAGCCGAGCGGAGCAATAGCAGCAGAAAACAGTTGTCCTGAGGTGACAAAAGTTGTTTATAGCAGCGCAGAAGCCAGGAAAGTGTGACGCAGAGCCAGCCAGTGTCACGTAGAAGAAGTCAGGAACTGCACAAAGCCTACGAGAAGCCAACATTGCTGAAGTAAAGTGCTAGAGGGCTGACACAGGGCATCCCAAGGCTGACGAAGACCCATCCAGGGTGACGCAGATCCAACATGAGGCAGAGAGGGGTTGAGGCAATTCATAGAGAGGCAGTTGTTGGGGTCTAGAAGGCTGCAGGAATATTGCAGAGTGGAGCTAGTGAGGTATTGTAGTCAGAACAGTCCCTGACAGAGCAAGGATAGAGGAGTTGTTACCGAGCGTTTCTAGCCGAGGAACCTGGATCAGCAATGCAGTTGCACAAGACGATCATATTAGGGGGCATCTTGACAAGCAGTAGAAGGATTTCCAAGAGGTAAATCAGGACTCAAAGGGAGTCCAGAAGAGAAATTCTAGACGGGAAGTAAAGACTCAGAGGAGTCGGACAGAGAACTTCCAAGAGGGAAGTAGAGGAGCGTCATGGCACTACACGGGGTAAGAGACCAGGATAGACCGGAAGGATCATCGAACTTCGCAGTCTAGAAGGCCAGAATCTTATCAGTGCTTGACAAGAATCGTGTCAAGAACTTCACCTTGAAAGTAGTAGCTATCCCAGTTGACCCCAATGATAATGACAGGAAGAGGCGATGGCGAGGGCCAAGTGCATTATCCTTGACGGGGTCAAGGATCATGTGGTACCACATATAGCCGAGAAGGAAACGGCAGTTGAGATGTGGGAGGCTCTCAAGAACCTGTACGAGCATACTTCTGTGCAGAGAAGAATGTTGCTTGAGAACCAGATGAGGTCGTATCAGATGAAGAAGGGTAAATCGATTGACACCTTCCTCAGAGGACTGAATGAGATCTGAGACTAGTTGACTGCTATACGAGCAACTCCGGATAAGGAGCTTACGGGGAGGACAGCCCTGAATGTTGTCTCAGAAGACTGGGAAGTTTTTGTCTAGAGCATCTTGGGCAAAGGGACTCTCCTACCTTGGGACGAGATGTGGGCAGCTCTTCGCCAGGAAGAGATCAGAAGGCAGTCAAAGACAGGTAGCAGCAGCAAAGGGATCAAGGTCAAGGAGGAGGAGGAGGATGTGGCCCAAGCATCTGAGGGAAAGCAGGAGAAGCAGAAGAAGAAAGATCTCTCCAAGATCAAGTGCTTCCACTGTGGGGAGATGGGTCATTATGCGATCTAGTGCCCAAGGAAGAAGAGTAAGGGAGAGTCTTCCGAGACTAAGGCAGTGCCAGCACGGGCAAAGAAGGAAGTTTTGACAAACGATGACTCTGCCATGAGTGCACATGCACCACTTAAGCGGAAGTGGGGAGACATCGAGCTGTGGTCAGATGGACTACAGGCGATGAGGGGCAGGATCCTTGAGGTACCCAACCTCTTGGATTAGACCTTGCTACGGAATCCCCGACAAGGAGTAGCAGGATTGGCTGGGTGGGTAGCGACGAATGCAGATGGAGCGGCAAAGAGAGCTACAGTGCAGGACTCCCGAGACAGCGCAGAGCTAGCAAGCTGCAACAGTGCGGGAGGCACGGGAGTGTTGCACCAGTGCAGGAAAGCACAAAGGGGTGTGCAACAGTGCGAGATGCAGGGAGTTGTTGCAGTAGCGCAGAAGTCAGAGAGGGAGCACTTGTCGGCGGCAGAGGGAGCTTCAGCATCAGTGGGTATCTCTAGCCCAACAGGAAGGTCAGATTGGGAGATTAGTTACTTACTTCTTAGTAAATGAGTTGTAGTGCAGCAGTGGGCAACACGATGCAGCATGATGAGAGGAGGTGTAGTGCAGATGCAGTGCTAGGAGAAAGGACCAGCAGCAGCACGGATGCAGAGGGAGTTGTCGTACAGATGCAGGACTGGCAGTGGCAGAACCATGGGCAGCAGTGCAGAGGATGTTGGGCAAGAAGGCCTAGCATCATCACAGGTACCAATGTCGAATGATCAGAGTAATACTCAATGAGGAGTATTGCTAGAGCATAGTCCTCGCTAAGAGGGAGTGTTGATTTGGGGTAGCATCGGATGTGCTCTAGCCACAAAATTTGGTGGAGAAGTTGGGGCACATGAGATCTCCAATACCCAGAAAAGGTTTGGGCAGATTCTAAACAGTTTAGGAGATATTAAAATAATTAATATTTTAATGTAGTCCCTAAGTCTAAACTTAGGGAAAATAAGATATTAATTGGATTAATATGAAACTATGTTAGAATGGTCCAAAAGACATTGTTCAAGCCAGATCTAATCTTAGCCATTGATTAGAGACATAATCTCAGCCGTTGATATGTCAACAGGAAAAGTATAAGAAGATGCTTGAGGGTCACTTAGAGAACACACCAGATGATCAGTCATTCTATTCTCTAGAGCGAGGTTTGCTAAGAGAGACAGAATCAGCTGAGGGACATTGAGTACAAAGGAACAGAGAAGGCAGAGATTGTGCCGGGAGAGCAGCGCAACAGCCAAGGAGGGTGACGCAGAGCCAGAAAGGGTTCACGCAGGGCCACGCAGAGGCAGCCAAGTGCTGCGCAGTGGCCCAAAGGGGCTAGCGTAGTTGACACAGAGGCTCCAAGAGCTGACACAAGGCCAGCGTGAGACAGAGAGGGGCTAATGCAGTCTAGATTTGGCAGATGATGGGGTTGCAGGAGCAGTTTTGTGTTGAAGAATTGCCAGAAGGGTTTTCCGAGGTTTCAGCGAGGAGATTTCTCTCAAACTCTGAGGTATAGCTGCTAAGGAAATTCTCTGTTGGGTAGGCTAGTAATGGCACCCAAATTGCACTCTAATATTGCTTAATAAGGAAACCCTCAGATAGTTGCACCAGTTTTCCCGCATTGGGTTTTTCTGGGGACATTGGTCCAAAAATAATGGTGTCATGTGGTGTGTTTGTTCTTGTTTCTTTTAGTTGTTTATCTGTAATATGTTGAGCATGCACTGGTGTTTATTTTCAGTATTTACTTTGTAAATAACTTGTTAAACAAAAATAACAAGTAGGTAGGAATAAATCAGAAAAAGTGTGTGAAGGAATTCTAAATTAAGTAAACTTAGAAACTTCAACAAAGAAGCACTTTGCTAAGATCTTTCTTCTTCTTGCCTCCAAAACTGGACTTGGCCCCTCCTAAATTTTTCTTGCTCTTGATCTTACCCCCCTTGCTAGCTAGGGCAAAATTTTCCTCTTCCTCAGTCTTTGCACAAGACCCAAATTTGGATTGCTTCCAGATCTCCTCTTACATGCAGTCACTCCATACCCTCTCCCATCCAAGTAGATTTTCCCTGCCACTAATAGCATCAGTAAAAATTTCCCATGACTTGGGAAAACCCGGTAGTGCAAAACTAACAAGGTTTCTATCTAAGATTGTCTCCCCAACCCCGGCTAACTCGTCCTTCACTTTTCGGTGAATCTGGTCAGGTAAGAGACCACGAACTCAGACTTAGTCATCTTAATATTTCTGAGTTTATCTATGAGTACCAGGTTCCTAGCCTCACTCATACCCTGGTACAGCCCTAAGATGGCTGTCCACATAGCCTTTGTTGTCATTTTCCCGGAAAGGTGATGTATGACATGATCCTTGATTCCGTCAAGGATTATTCTTCTGGCCTTTGCATCCTTCCTGTTATGCTAGGCCAGTTGTTAAGGATCGATTGGAGTGGTTGGTGGACTCCACAAACTCCTTGCTCCTCAAAAACTACACCAATCCTATCCTTCCCAGAACAGAAATTTGTGGCCCCATTAAGGCGATCCTCAAATCTCAACCCTAAATATGCCATCCTGCTTGTTTGAACTACTCAAAAATCCTTGTGTAGAACCTGCTAGGAGAAAACCCTAGTGCAAATTGTCCCTAGAGTATGCAATCGGAAACCCTTGTGCAACCCTAAAGTGAAATGCATCCCCTTTCCTACATCTTTCACTTCCTCCTAAGGAAAATAACACACTCTTTGGTCTTCAATCAGAGACTCGCTCCGATACCAATTTAGTTTTCTAAAACCTAGCTTCTAATTTAATAAAAAAATTACGATGAAGAAACTGTAAACTGAACTCCAAACACTTTTACTAAATACGCCGAGTATTCTAACAAATAATAGAAGTGGAAAATATATTCATGAACACAAAAGCACACAATAAGCAATACAACAATAATTACCCAAGATACCCCAATTGAGGAAAACTTGCCAACTTGTATGTTTTATTATTATGCTCAGCAATGAAATCTCATAGATAGATTACAAATATTGGGAAAATTTCCCCTTCTATTCGCTAACCTCCAACACACTAATCTGCGCACTTCTAACCAACTCGTCCTCCCTATATGTGTAGTTGTACGGACTCGTGCAGGCTAAATCGGCACTGGAAGGGATGCACGTGGCTAAAGAATTCATTGAGGCTATTTGGCCTCTCTCTGCACTAATGCGTTGCCCTGGAAACCCTTCTTTGTTGAGTTGAACACAAAAGTCTCTAGTGCATAATGATATGTTAAGTCTACGCCCTTTCTCTCCTTATAAAGTCGACTTGGCCTTCTATCTTCCACAAACAGCTGAGATCAATTCTATTTTTCACTATAGGAAAATTACATATTTCCTAAGTCAAAATTAAGAAAAAGTAAAATTGCACCTTAGCTTCACTTGCGGATCCCTCTGCCAAATTTAGTGCACTTCTAAATTTAGTGAAACCCTTCCATATCTACCTTCAATTAACATGACTAGGGCTAAATATTAATCCCCCTCATAAGGTGAGAAAACAAAATTACAGTCAAGATCGCTCAACCTTCCAGATCACCCCGTTATCCATAATAAACACCCAAAACAAACAAGCATAAGCACCCGATTGGAAAATGATCAAAGTACCTTTTGAATAGCAGCCCACCTTCATCCAAGTGTAAATGCCAAATTGTGAGAGGCATGTGGCCGATGCAAATGGCAGAGGCACATGGCATATCATTGTCAAATAATGGTTGCCAAGGGTTGTTGGCTGGCTCGCTATCAAATGTAGGAGAAAAGTATTCTTCTATGGGGTTACCCAATTTGGTGGGTAACAAGCCTAGTTGAAGAAAATACAATTATAACATACCCTAGATCTGTCCTTGATCTCCTTGGCTAATCTGGATCTCCTATGTTGCACTTTTGCACCTTCCTCAAACCAAGCACACTAGAATGGAAATCCTTCTCCAATCACCAATGAGATGCCTCTTCCAATGTATTGTGCTACTGAACGGTGTGTCTTTCTCCTCTCCTTAGCCTTGCTTTTATAACTTTACATTGAGCTAAATCCCTAACCCTAATTTCCAAAGTGATTAACAACAAAGATTAGATCTCGCCTCACTTGAGATCAATGGTTGAGATTAAAACAATCATTGAAGTAAATACTTTACTTTTCCTAAGTTTCTTTATTTCAATATCCAACATAACAAATTATGTGTTTTTCCTAAGTTAGACTTAGGCTAAGATAAGAAAGCAATTTACCCAATACTTGAGCAAGTATCCTAAAGACACTTTGGGTGACTTTTGCATGCTTACACACTTAGTCATATACAAAAGTACCTACCCAAGATACATTGACATGAAAATACCTCTTCCACACCTTGGTAGCACAATAAATCTCTTTTCTTGTTTTGCTCTATTGCAAAATTACTACATTGCTGCTTCATGTAGAAGTTAACCTGTCTTCATTTTCCCTAAGGGTTTTGACTACATGTTTTCTTGAGGAGTGCTTCATCCACTTGGCATCTTTCCATTCATCCATGGAATTGGTTATCTCGAAATTCATACATGTGGAGGGCACAGTCCATGTGGACACTCTATATTTGACTTGGTTTGATGCCTATTTTTGGTGGCACATCCCCTTCATGAGCATTATTTGTTA
Organism: Pinus tabuliformis; assembly: GCA_031772625.1. Taxonomy (NCBI): domain Eukaryota; kingdom Viridiplantae; phylum Streptophyta; class Pinopsida; order Pinales; family Pinaceae; genus Pinus; species Pinus tabuliformis. Next base: position 302,931,474 of record CM062813.1, on the reverse strand, counting down.
CATATTACTAATATTTTTGGATGAGGGAAAATTTCCTTCAAGAGTCTAATTTCCACATGGTGTAACATAGTCAACCATGGATTCAGGAAAGATCAACTACTGCATTATTAAGGTATCTGTTGGACTTGTTATGGAGTTGGTTAGAAAATAAATATTTTATTTGTATCAGAGAAGAGACTCACTAAAGAGATGCTCCCTCTCCATTCTAGTCGTGGGAATTTTGGGATTGAGGAGCAATCCCCTTGGACTACATTGTACATTACTTTTGCAAACTTAATGGAAGATTGGAGGAATTGCATCTATCTTATGTGAGGCTTTATTTATGCAATTCCTTCACATGTTTATTTTGTTGGAAACCCTTGTAACTAGTCTTAAAGGCCCTGTAATGGTGTATCTTCAATTCCTCCAATCTTATGTGAGGCTTTACTTATGCAATTCCTTCACATGTCTATTTTGTTGGAAACCCTTGTAACTAGTCTTGCAGGCCCTGTAATGGTGTATCTTCCATTTAGATAAGTAATGTGAGATTTGCATTTCAATTTTAGTTGTTGTTATATTAATCTTGCATGTAACAAACTAGGTTGTTGCTTGAAGTAATGCAACACCACCTTGATGTCTTTGTTTTAGAGTAGCACCCCTTGCTCTCCAAGGATAATTTTTAGCATCAATTTTCTGCAAGCTAAGACTGATTTATGGCATGCAGTGCAGCCCTTATTCGCTTTCATATTCATGCATTAGCCATCTTGGATTCATACAATTTTGAGTCCATTTAGCCCATATATGGATTGGCACTTGGTCTAGGGATTTCCACCTTTATGCTCCCTTTCTCACACCACTCATTATACATTTCATTACAACCATTTGTTTTGCTTAGGCGATTTCTTCACAAAATCACCTTGAGCATCCACTCCATAGCCTTAGCAATCTTACCTTAGCAAAGCCCCCCTTGAGCTATAGAAGAACAAACCGAAAGTGTGAGGAAGAATTAGTAGCTACTAATGCTGACTGTGGGTATAACCTTCCTAAGTACACAAAACTAGCTCCTTAATGCTTAGGACTTTACATCATATGTGGGTGCTAGGGTTTGCTGTAACAGTCTCATGGTTCATTGTGACATCCATGTGTATATGTTACCATATCACTAAAAGTAGCAAGCTATTTATGTAACTAATTTTTAACTTTTGTTTTCTAGTTATATACATCTGCCAACGATATGTGTTCATAGGATCACCCATTCTTCCCATCAACACCTTTTACATTCTTAATGTACTTCTAAACTATACAATTTGGGGGATTAGCCTGAAATTAGTTCATGAACCAATTTATACTCTTTTTTGCATTGTCATAAGTTTTAAAACTTCCAACAAAGGTACAAATGGAAGTATTCCTGAATCTACCTTTGTCCCTCATATTCATCTTCATCAGTTGGCTTCTTCTTTGCATAACCTGGTTTTCCAATCCGTGCACCAACACTCTCTTGGATGCTCTGGTTAAGAGTTTCTTCTAAACTCTCAAGCTCATCAAGAATCTGAATAGCAATCATGACATCAGCATACCAAAGTTCAGTAATTTTGCACAGCCTAACTGTGGTGAATGAGAAATTGCTTTTACCTTCAGCAGAATACGAAAAGTGCAATACACAACCAAGTCGGCCAAAAACACTAACCTGTTCAATATGTTGTTCATTTCGAGCAATTTGAGTCTGTTGACCTTGTGTCAATCCACCCTGTGCTATTTCTTTTGCTTGAATAGCATCAATCTCCTTTTTCAAATTAGCAACCTTTACAAACAGATAAGTCGCAGATACTCAGAATTTGTTTCTTAACAAAGCTAAATAATCAGAACTAAACATGAAAGGGCAATCTCCAGTGCATTAATAATGTCAAATTAATCAGATCACTACTATACTAGCAAGTAAATTAAAGTTACTCAAGACAGGTACATTTCAAAATTGCCTAAAAATTGGTGAGTAGCACTTCTTGACAAGGATTCAAAAAAATTAATTAAAATCAGACACAGGGTAGCAGTTGATGTCAGCATTAAGAAAAAAATCATCACTTTAAAATTTTGTCTGGTATAATCAGGATAATAATAACTATAAGTAGACTTGGATGTTTGGAATTCATACAACACAACTTCTGATCATATGCCTGACGAAATTCTTTTATGTATTGTCAGGTCAGTCCATCAAGTTAACAGGCAGAAAAGTCAAACTATATTGATCTGCCAAGCAATTTGGGAAATGTTAAAGGGTATAGAAAAGATTGTCAGACCTACAAAGTAAAACTGGTAGATGGAAATACCCAAAACATGCCCAATTTGACAATCAGGAAATGTAAAGGATAGGCAAAACATATTACAAAGACACCTTATGATATTAAGAGCCTATTCCAAATATCAACATATGCTGCAAAATCTTATCATGGAAGTCCTGCAACACAAACATCACCTATCTAATATAACCATGAACAGCAATGTAAGGTGCAACAAATGAAATCGGTCTATGTGAAGTTATAAACCTCAGACTCGAACTCAAAACCAGCTGATGGTTGAGACTCGGAGAAATTTAAAGTTTAGTTTACTTTAAAAATACATAAAATATTAAAATTTTATTGAAAAAAAATATATTTTAAAGATTTCTAAACCATTAGAAACAAAATATGTGAAATATATTCGTGTATATACCATGTAAGGGTTAATATATCAAAATGGCACTGAGTGCAGCACATCCAAAACCAAATACATAATCAACCAGGCTCCAGATGGCCTGTAGAGTCCAAAAACGACACAGTACAGGCTACTAGCTTACAACATCACACTAATTAACATGATTAATCATTAAACTCATCACAACCTCTGGAAATGGGATCCTTAGTATGAGCTATACAACCATCCTTTGGCTCCAACTCATTGAACTTCTTAGGACATCTGAAACTGCATTAGTAGTACTAGTAGAAGCACACCTAGTGCCTACCATGCCTCATGCTACTCCTGCTTGTGGATCTGAAACCAAACCAATCCACCCCAAGTCATCAATTTCAAGATCAAACACTATCAAGTTAGCATCCTCTACCGATTCCGATGTCGGATCAATATCATACAACCTATGTTGCTGCTTGCACGAAAATTCTAGGAACCTAGTGTTTAAGGCCATACTCGTACCTGAAACTCGACCAGAACTCGACCATCATGTAATCATCTATGAGAGTTAATATAGACTTGGTTTTCCTTCTAAATTGTCACTTATGGGTCTTATTCCCTTTTTTCGTGCAAAAGACTGTTCATGAGTATAAAGCCTGTTTGCAGCCTTTGAATGATACCTTGTCTTGGTGAATTCTCTTGAAAGATGATGAGGCATCTTATGAAACATTCCTCATTTATTTTGTTGAAATGATACTAGTCAACAAAGAGCATTTCTTGATTGATGGAACCTTATTGCTCCTCGTTGTACCATATCCCGGATAAAGTGGTACCTGATATCTATATGCTTGGAGCAATCATGAAACATGGGATTCTCTGATAATCAGATCCCACTCTGGTTGTCGGAGAGGATCACGGTGGTATCCAGCACATGTCCAAACAGCTCACTGAAGAGCTTCCTCAACCAGAGAGCTTCACAGGAGGCCATACTAGAAGCTATGCATTCGGCCTCGACAGTGCTCAAGGCAACCAATTTCTGCTTCCTGCTCATCCAGGATATTGAAGCAGAACCCAAAGAAAAACAGCATCCAAAAGTGCTCTTGTGATCCACCACACTGCCAACCAAATCAGCATCAAAACAACCATGCAGCTTCACATCTCCAGCAGTGTATCTCTGTCCATGAGTGATTGTGCCCCGAAGATATCTCAGAAGATTCTTGGCACCAATCCAATGTATATGATGAGGCTCAACCATATATTGGTTTAATGTGTTAACTACAAAACATATGTCCGGACGGGAGTTCACCAAGAACATCGATGCTCCTATGAGTCGACGATACTCAGAAGCATTGACCAATTCAGGTCCAGCAGCACTACCACATAACTTCTTAAAGTTAAATTCCATCGGGGTAGTCACGAGCTTGCAGTCCACCATCCCAAATCTTTCCAATATCTTCACAACATATTGTCCTTGAGATAGGAAAGCTTCACCTAGCTTTCGCCAACCCTCCAACCCTAGGAAGTAGTGCATCGGTCCTAGGTCCATCTCAAATTCAGAAGCCAACTCCCTCTTACATTTGTGAATGAGAGGGTTTGCACCTGTCAGAAAGAGGTCATCCACATAAAGTACCAGAATGAGAGGTTTATCATTTTCAACCTTAAAGTAAAGGTTCGGATCAGCTTCATCAGATAACTATCAATCCTCTCATACCAAGCCCGGGGTCCTTGCTTCAAACCATAGAGAGCTTTTTTCAACCTACATACATGAGATTCCCGGTCATGAACCTCAAACCCCTCGAGTTGTTCCACATAGACTTCCTCTTTGATCGAACCATGCAAGAAAGCGGTCTTGAAATCCATCTGATGAAGGTTCCATCCATGCGAGGCAACAAGGGCTATGATCGAGCTGATGGTTATCGGGCAACAAGTGCAAATATCCCATCATAATATACACCTTCCTTTTGAGAGAAACCTCAAGCAACAAAGCGAGCCTTGAACTTTTCTGCACTTCCATCAGCTCCATGCTTGATTTTGTAGAGCCACTTAGAGGTGACAACCAATTTGTCCTGGGGTCTAGGGACCACATCCCAGACATCATTCTTCATAATTGACTCATATTCTTCATTCATAGCATCCTTCCATACTTGTTGCTTCACGACTTCTTCGAATGATGAAGGCTCATTTTGAATGATAGTGCTCATGGCAGTCAAATATCCTTGATACCTGTTCGGCTTCTTAATTTCACGGAAAGTCCCCCATGGTGCAATGTGTCTCTCGAAATCTTCGAGAGTCTCCCATTATTTTACTAAATTTGGGCATTATGCTACTAAATGCCCTAACAGGAAGAAAGGGTCCAAGAAGGACCAAGTAGCAACCTATGTAGAGATAGATGAGTTCTCATCTCATTTTGAGAAGGATTTTTCACTCATTGCTTGCATGGCACGCTCAGTGGCTACCAGTTTATGGCATGTGGAAAGCGGTGCCTACTATCATTTAATGGAAAACAAAAAGTGCTTCAACAAATTGTCAAAAAGGTACATGTAGTTTGACATTGAGATGGAACAAGATGGCAAGTATCGGGTAGAAGGTACTGGTATAGTTCAATTAAAGAGGGAATATGGAAACCCTTTGTTTCTCGAAGATGTCCTTTACGTACCTGAGCTCAAGAAAAACCTTGTTTTAGTTTCAGCATTAGACGATGAGGGATACGAGGTGACCTTCAAACAGGGTAGGGTTTTTATAAAACCCTCAAACTCCAAGGTGGCTAAGCAAATTGGGATTAGGCACAAGAGCCTGTACAATTACAGTTTGAGGCAGCCACATCATTAACTGGTAGAGGGGGTCATAACTGAAGCACGGAGCTTAGGGAGTTATGGCATAGGCACATGGGGCATCTGCACCATAGCACACTTAAGATTCTCAAGGAGATAGCAACAAGGTTGCCACAGTGCAGCATGGACTAGCAAGAGGTGTGCAAAGGCTACACACTTAGCAAGTGTTAATTTTGGGTATGTTCTATGCTTAGAGCAATTTATTTCAATTTTCACAATTAGCTCAATATCTTTTCCAGATTAGCAATCACATCAACATTAAAGTAAACTAACATAAACATAAATCGCAAAAAACAAGCCAAGACAAGAGGACACAAGTTGTGGCGCTAGCCAGGGACAAACCCCAATGTGGGGAAACCCTTGATCAATTCTTCTTATATGTTCTTCAATATTTCAGCAGAGAGAGATAGAGATAGTACATTTACAACACAAGTCAACACTTTGACTTATCTAGATAAGAGCATAGATCATCTCTAGGAAGATGATACATGAGATCAGTTGAAGACATGTTGCGTCAACTGATTCTCCAAGGTGACACCTTCACCTCATTGTGTTGCATCTCGTCATCATGCTGCACCTCACCTTATTGCACCATGTTGCACCCATCATCACAATGTTGGACCTTATGCCGCACTGCTATCCTAGTGTTTAGCACTGTTGTACCTTGCTGCACCATGTTGTCACTCGTGTGCTTGTTGCACCATTGCTGCTTTGTGTACTTGTTGCACCAAGTACCATAATGTTGTCCCAATGTGCTTGTAGCGCTATGCTTCCTGCACGTTGTTGTTGTTGTCCTATAGTGCCACTGCTACACAATGTCATAGTTTTCCTAATCATTGTGTTGTCCCAATATGTTGTTGTCCCATCATTGTGTTGTCCAATGAGTTTGCAGCACCATGAACCATTTCTGCTATATACAGCAACACTGTTGTCCCACTGTTGCTAGTTAGGGCATATTTCGCTGTTGTAATAACCCTTGATCAACTATTGAAACAGCCCTTCTAGATTGCAGCTTAACCTTGGAGAAGTGGTGGCTCCCATTACTATTGTTTTGGGCATAAACAGCCCCCAATACACCTTCACTCTGCCTTGTTTTGGAGTGGCTAGACCTGCGACCTACCACAGACCTCTGTTGCCACCTACAGCCCACTCAAACCACCATACTTTGCCCTCCAAACAGTTTGTAGGGCTGCACCTTACCCACAGCAGTCTACACTGCTCTTTACCAAGCGTTGAGCACCTAAGAACTCCTCCAAGCAGGCCTCTTCAACCACATTGTTCAGCTCTCCTTTGCTGCAGCTAAGACAGAGTTCCCTTGCCTCCAACTTAGGGCTATCTCCTTCACAACATGACTGTGTCTTCTTGGATTAGGGCAGACTGCGGCTAGACATCCTTTCGTCCTACGGCCAGGTCATCCTCCTTGGGATTGCGGCTAGGGCATCCTCCTTAGGACTGTGTTTTCCTTGCTAGGGCATCATCTTCTAGGGAAACTCCCTTAGTCTTCTTTCCTCCAATGTCTAGGGCTTCCACTCCTAGATTTCTCTTCCACTAAAACCCAAGACAAGTGGAGAGAAATCAAGATAGAAGTGTGTGTGTAGAAATGACTCTCAAGTCATCTCCTTTTATACTAAAACGTTGACAACATGTGGGGTTTATTTGGTTGTTGGCTAACCTTGCCGAATTGTCTTATAACACAAATAAATGCATAACTCCATGAATACTTATCGAAATCAGATGATCTTAGATCAATCGTACACCTCTCGATAAGAGGGATCCAAGAAAAATATCAATTGCCATAAATAAGATGACACACATGGAGTTTGGCCCTAGTTGCCAATTTTAACACTCCCTCTCAACTAGGGAGAACTCCATCCGCTGATCCATATGTCCGACTGTACTATCTCTAGCATCAGTGCCCTACATTACTCTACTCTGCTTTGCTCTACTGAACCATGAAGAGAAAAATTGATCGAGAATGTCTCATACTATTCTCTACTGACCCAAAGTTAGTTCCATATGAAGAGAGTGTGTCATACCACTCTTACCGATCCCAGATCAGTTCCAAGAGAGTGATTCATATTACTCTTACTGACCCGAAGTCAGATTCATTGATCCCAGATCAATATCACAAGAGAGTGTCTCAAACCACTCATACTGATCCCAGATCAATGGAGGTCATCTTAGCATAGAGAGTACAGTGAATACAACGATGCGTCCATCAATAGTACTACTATGGTTCCTAACCCCATTTCCTTGCTCATTGGCCAGATGAGAGGTACTTCCCATGAGTCCCAGACTTTTTTTGGTAGGGTGCCTCGACAAGAGAACCGTTCATCCTGTCCCTAAGTCGCATCGGGGTATCACAAGGGAAGGCTGAGACATTCACCCTGTACACAGCGCACCATTAGGGGAGGGTGAGTCGCCCTATGGTCATGTGTTGCTCCATTAAGTACACCAAGCCCCCCGAAGCTCCAGGAGCTCAATGCATGCAACATGTTGGACCCTTATAAGCAGGCCACTCAACGACTCCAAGTCCTTCGGTCCTTCACGAAAGTCACAGATTTGAACTTTCCCCAGGGCTTTGACAAAATGTATGCGACCTGTACATCAGTCTCAATGCGATGGAGTCTCCTCGCTCATCGACGTACCATATCCCAGATAAGGTAGTATCTGAAGTCTATCTATTGGAGCAATCATCGAATACGGGATTCCTCAACAATCGAATCCCCCCTGGTTGACACAGAAGACCGCGATGGTATCCATCATGTGTAAAAACAACTTACTGAAGAGCTTCCACAAACAGGCAGCTTCATACGAGATCATACTCGTAGCTATGTATTTGGTCTCGGTGGTGCTTATAACAACCGACTTCTGCTTCCTGCTCATCCATGATATCGAACCAGAACCCAAAGAGAACGAGCACTGAGAAGTGCTCTGGTGATCCTCCGCAATGCTTGCCCAGTTGACATTCGAATACTCATGCAGCTTCATATTTCCGGCAATGTATCTCAATCCATGAGAGACTGTGCCACGAAGATATCTCAGAAGATTCTTGGCACCAATCCAGTGAGGCTCAACCAAATATGAGCCCAACATGCTAACTGCAAAACATATATCCGGACGGAAGTTCACCAAGAACATCAAAGCAAATGAGTTTATGAAACTCAGAGGCATTTCCCAAATCTGGTTTGGCATCACTACCACATAACTTCTGAAAGTTCAGCTCTCCATCGAGGTAGTCACAGGCTTGCAATTCACCATTCCAAATCCGGAATCCATGTTAAAATTGGCAACTAGAGCCAAACTCCATGTGGGTCAGCTTATTTATGGCAGCTGATATTTTTAATGGATCCCTCTCGTCAAGAGGTGTAGGATCGATCTAAAGATCATCCGATTCTGATAAGTATTTATGGAGAGATGAATTTATTTTGATTATGGATTTATTGGCAAGCCGACCAGCATCTTATGTAGGCTCAGAAGCCTAACTGACGTGTCTATTCAACCTTTATGTTTTTAGTATAAATAAGAGAGGATTTGGAGTCATTATGGATACACTCTTTAGGTGATCTCCTCTCCACGTCTTGGGTTTTTGGAGAAGGAGAGATAATAAAGAGTATGATGCCCTAGCTACCATACGATGCCCTAATCCGTTAGCAATGGGAAGCAACTATACGCACAACAATGTGATGCCCTAGATGCAGTTATACGCAGTCATGAAAAGGAACCGTTGTCAAGGAATGGAGCCACAATTAGAGGAAATCTTGCCGCAGTAATGGAGCAGCCCTAAAACGCAGTCAAGGGAGACATTGATATGTTGTCCTAGAAGCCTTCATATGCTACCTGTAGCAACGTAAACGCAGACCTGTTCACGCAGTCAATGGAGGCATTGAAGAACAAGCCCCAATCATGTCAAGGAGATCTGGCTACAGTTTAAGGAGGGTTTATGTGCCCTAACCGCAGTTAGTATAAACCCTAGCCGCAATCATAGAGTTGGCTCTCAAACGTTGTCTAATTTTGCACAGAAAGGAGGTTGCAAACGCAGCTTTAATACATTGTTCAAAGGAAGCTTTTAATACGCAGTTTAGAGAAGCTCCAATACGTTGTTAAGTGCAGCACTTATCCGCACAAGAGCCAAGACATCTAGCCATTGTCAAGTAACCTTAAACGTTGTCCAAAAGTGACCTCTCCACAGCTTGTAAGGTTTTGTCTCATAGCTAGAAGAAGGCTCTATCATTACAATCATCAAGGAGAGGCCTCAAGACGTTGTTCAGGAGCCCTAAATGCAGCCAGAATCGTTGTAGGTGACAGCGTAGTTTCAAGGTCATGAATAGCCATGAATTCATGATTTGTCTAGAACTGTTGGAAGATTCGATAAGCTACAGCTAGCTGCTTTGCTAGGCTGCAAGCCATAGCAAGCAGCTAAGGCTGTTCCATGGGAGTATTTCAGTATGCATTGAGTGTGGGTGGCAGCGTGGATTAGGAGAGACTCTCCTAGGTGGTCAGCAACCCTATCACAATGAACAGCAGTGATAGAATGCCATATATTAGGATAGCATGATAATGATGATGCACATTAGTATGGGCAGCATGAAGATGGATAAGATCATGGGCAACATGAAGTTGAATGAGATCATGGACATGAAGGGCAGCGTGATGATGGATGAGATCATGGACATGAAAGGCAACATGATGATGGATAAGATCATGGACATGGGCAGCATGATGATAATCATGATTAGTGCAACATGGTGCAGTATGCAATGGTACAGCAAGAGACCCAGATGCAGCACAATGATAGGTGAAGGAGTCACCTTGGAGAATCAGTTGAAGCAGAATGTCTTCAACTGATCACATCATTATACGAAATGTGTAGAAATTTCTGTTTTCCCACCCGGTTTTTAGTTTCTCCTTATTTCTCCCATGTAGTTAAATGTCCATTCCCATAACCATACATTTAACAAACTGAGAAAAATAAATATTGCTGAAAACACAAATTCTGGAAATTTTTCAAAATGCTGGAAATTGTAGAATTAAAAATCAGCAATCAAAAACAGCCATTAAAACACATTAAAACACTGATATTTTTGGTCAACTTGACCCTGGAAAAACCCCCTACAACTCTTGGGGAAAACCAGTTTGAGAGCTCTTCTTTATTTCTGAAAATTGCCCTTTTACAGTGAGAATTATTCAGCAAAAAATCAGCAAGCAAATTTACAACTTATCTCCTTTCCCGTGCCTCACAGCAATCTGGAAATTACAGCAAACAGGACAGCAATAAATGTTGTACGGCCTCCGTTTTGTGTGCAGAAAAATCAGCAAACTGCTCCTCGATTTTTGTGCAAAAATCTGCCTTTCACTATGTGCTGAATCAGCTGTACAAATCTGCTCAACTGCTGCCTTGGAATGTGTGCCAAGCTGTTGTCTCTTTCTCCTCCCTGCTCAGAAATCTCTCTTGCTCTCTTGCTCTCCTTCTCCCAATCTGCTCATGAAAGAATGAATGACCTTTTCCTCCTTTAATATAGCTCCAAGTGACTTTTGGGTGATCCAAGTGCTTTTGGGTGATCTCTAAATCCAATGGTTGAAATAGATTTAGATCAATGGCTGAGATTAAATGCTCATTTAAATCTCACTTTCTATTTTTTAATTCACCCCACTTTAATAAAGACCCACTTAGTCATTTATTTCCAAAGTCACTTTTCCTTTCTAATTTTTCATTTACTTTATAAAAGTTACTTTAAAATTAGACTTAGTAACTTTATCACTTAAAGTCACTTTTAAATTAGATTTAACTTTATAAAATTATAAAGTCACTTTAGGAGAAAAATTAAATTCTTTTGGACACTTTTCCCTAGGCCAAAGATCAAAGCCTAAGGGAACCACCTGTCCTCTGGTACCAAATTTCAACACTCCCTCTTACCGAGGAAGGTGTTCCTCACCACACCCATCTTGTCTCTGAAGTAGACATGCTTGCCCCGTGGTAAGGCTTTGGTAAGGATATCTGCAACCTGCTCATCAGTGGAAATATACTCAAGCTTCACAACTCCCTTCTGAACATAGTCTCTGATGAAATGATATCTGATTCCGATATGCTTTGACCTGTCATGAAATACTGGATTCTCCATGAGTTTAATGCAACTCTGATTATCACAGTAAATCACTAAAGGTCTCAACAGCTGACCAAATAAGCCAAACAACATCTTGCGAAGCCAGATAGCCTCACAACTAGCTAGACTGGCTGCCATATACTCTGCTTCCGCTGAACTCAGTGCTACTGACTGCTGCTTCCGGCTGAACCATGACACTACTGCTGAACCCAACCCAAAACAACACCGTGAAGTGCTCTTCCTATCAGAAGCACAACCTGCCCAATCAGAATCAGTGTATCCTGCCAATCTCACTCCATCTCCTTGCCTGTAGTCCAGACCATAATCCACTGTCCCCTGCAAGTACCGCAAAATGTGTTTTGCAGCCACCCAGTGAACCTTCCTAGGCTCACACATAAACTGACTCATCGTGTTGACTGCAAAACAGATGTCTGGTCTAGTGTTGACCAAATACATCAAGGAACCAATCAGCTGCCTGTACAATGTGGGATCCATCAACTCGGAATCCGAAGCATGAAGCTTCTTCCAGTTGGTGATCATCGGTGTCGACATGGGTCTACAATCCTCCATGTGGAATCTGCTAAGGATGTCCACAATATACTTCCCCTGCCCCAGGAAGAAATGCCCCTCCTCCTGCCACACCTCCAAACCCAAAAAGTAATGCATCAAGCCGATGTCCTTCATCTCAAACTCCGCCGCAAGATCTCTCTTGCAGTGCTCTATGAGTCTCTCTGCACCTGTAATGATCAAGTCATCCACATACAGCACCAGAATGAGAGGCTCCTCACCAATCACAATAAAGTAAAGGTTCGGATCTGCCTCACTCTTTGTGAAACCCATCCCCTGCAAGTATGCATCTATCCTGGAGTACCAAGCTCTGGGAGCTTGCTTCAGGCCATAAAGGGCCTTCTTCAATCTGCACACATGGGACTCCTTCCCATGCACCTCAAAGCCCTGTGGCTGCTCAATGTACACCTCCTCCTGTATGAAGCCATTGAGAAATGTGGTCTTCACATCCATCTGGTGGATCTTCCAACCCATCTCTGCTGCTATCGATATAATGGAGCGGATCGAAGTATATCGAGCCACGGGAGCGAAGGTCTCCTCATAATCAACTCCCTCTACCTGGGAGAACCCTCTAGCCACAAACCTCGCTTTGAATTTCTCAATGCTGCCATCTGCAGCATGCTTTACCTTGTAAAGCCATCTGGAAGTAACCACGGATTTGCCCTCAGGCCTCGGCACCACCTCCCAAACATCATTCTTCATGATAGAAGAATACTCCTCCTGCGTGGCCTCTCTCCAGACCTGCTGGCTAGATGCCTCCTCATAGCTAGAAGGCTCAGAGTCAAGGATGCTGGTAACCATCGCCATATAGCTACAAAACCTCTCAGGTGGTCTACTCTCTCTGACCGGCCTCTTCGGCTCAGCAACAGATGTGGCATCTCTCAAGGTGTCCTGAAGCCACTTGGGCTTTCTCTTCCCTGAGCATGCTTCTCCCATATGAGAATGAAACTCCTCCTCCTCATCACCATCAGTAGCCTGAACTCTTGACTGTCTGTTTGTTGTCCTCCTGCCTGCACCTGAACCTGTAGAAGCTGAGGTACCGTGTGAATTGTCCATCAGTGGACTCCCTAGTGAACTGCTCTGTGAACTGCTCTGCATGCTGCCCGGAGCACCACCCCTCTGGCTCGATGAGCCACTGCTCACTGACGGACCTGACATCCTCATAGATGTACCTCCTGATCCTTCTGATCCCTGCCCACTGGATCCATGTGACTGACTCAACTGCTGCTGAGGGTCTGGCTGATCCAGATACTCTAACTCCCGTGACCTCCTAAAGGCCCTGTCCTCCTCGAACTTCACATCCCGTCTGACAACAACTCTCCTCTGTGCAGGAATGTAAATCCGAAAGGCCTTTGAGGTCTCACTGTAGCCCACAAAGATACCCTTCTCTGCGGTGGGCTCTAGTTTGGTCCTCTTCTCCTTGGGTATATAGGAGTATGTAATGCATCCAAAGATATGAAGATGACCAATATCAGGCTTCTTCCCAGAGAAAGCCTCCTCCGGAGTCATGTGCCCCAAGGCACGATGCAGACTCCTGTTCTGCAAGTAAACAGTTGTGTTGCAGGCCTCTGCCCACAAGAACAATGGCAACCCCTGATCATGTAACATGGCTTTGGTAGCCCCTATGATGGATCTGTTCTTCCTCTCTGCAACCCCGTTCTGCTGGGGGTTGTAAGGAACAGTGAACTCCCTCCTAATGCCTGCCTCCGCACAATAGTCAACAAACTCTCCAAGGGTGTACTCTCCTCCATTGTCCGACCTCAAGGACTTGATCTTTCGACCTGTCTGAGTCTCCACAAGAGCTCTGAACTCCTGAAACCGCTTAAAGACCTCACTCTTGGTCTTCAAAAAATAAATCCAGGTCCTCCTGGAGTGATCATCAATGAATAAAACATAATACTCATATCCACTCAAGGAAACATGAGACATCCGATCGCTCACATCGGAATGAATCAAATCAAGTATCCCCGTCGCTCTGCTGTCACTACTGGGAAAAGGGGATTTGGCAAACTTGCCCATCGCACAACCTCTGCAAGTATCAAAGTGATCAGTACTGAAATCTGGCACACCTGTAGTGATCTCCCGCAATGTCCTCAAGGCTCCATGATACATATGTCCCATCCTGCAGTGCCAAATCTCACACAGCTCAGAACTGCTAGCTCTGCTGTCGGTACTACTGCTCAATGCCAAAAGGGGCTGAAATGCAAACTTGTACACATTTGCATGGCGTACACCTATCACTCTAGCTGAATCAGCTGGAGTGCCCCTGGGATACATCAACACCTGTCCTCCCCTAAACAGTACCTCATATCCTCTGTCCTCCAAAGCTGAGACGGATATGAGGTTCTTCCTCATCCCTGGCACATAAAGAACCTCAGACACCTTCAAGGGAGGTTTGGACTCCCTCTGAAATGTCACTGTCCCCACCCCGACTGCTCTTAACAACTCTGTCATCACCGAGTACTACCTCGATATCAGTGCCACTCTCTGAAAGCTCTGAGAAGTACTCACGGACTCCTGTCATATGACGTGAAGCCCCACTGTCCACATACCAGATACCTGAAGATGCTCCGCTAATCGAGGGAAAAGCATGCTCCCTCTGAACCTGTGTGGCAGGTGATCCTGCACTAGAGGACTCACACGTAGTGAACGCAAACTCTCGGTCAAAACGACCAGCAAAGTCCTCAATCTCTGCTGAAGCTGCCACGTCCTGGTTCTTCCCCTTCTTCTTCTTCTTCTCCGGACACACAACTGCATAGTGTCCCATCTTTTGACAATTCCAACACTTCACTTTGGAATAGTCCTTCTGTGAATTACTCTGTTTACCTTTACCTTTGCCTTTGCCCCCACCACTGCTTGTGGAAGCCTGCTTCTTCCCTTTGCCTTTTTTGCCTCCTGCCACCAGTGCTACATCCTCATCCTGCTCAACTGGCTTGGCTGCCCCAAGCTGTCCTTTCCTGATCTCTGTCTGAATACAATCATCCCAAAACCTCTCCCATGTGGGAAAGGCCTCACGTGCACAAACCCCATCAGCAAAGTTCAACCATGAATGGGGGAGGCCATTCACTGCAATACGCACCAACTCAGTGGATGGAGAAGCCTCTCCAATCGCTGCCAACTCATCTCTCACATTGGTAATCTTTGTGAGATATCCAGCTGCACTATCATTACCCATCTTAATGTTCTTCAGCTTCTCCTTCAGGACCATCTTCCGGTTCTCATTGGTACTCTGGTAGAGATTGGACAATGCTGTCCACATCTCATGGGCATTGCTCTTTCCTCTCACATGAGGAATGCAATGGTCTTTGATTCCGTCTAGAATCAGCCTCTTACCCTTATTGTTCTTCTTATTATAAGCTGTCAACTGAGTAGCATCAGTAGGCACAACAACAGGGTTCTGTGTGGTATGCACCACGATATCCCAGACTTCTGTCTCCTCAAAGATACTCTGCATTCTCTCCTTCCAAACACTGTAATTTGTATGCCCATCCAACCTATCCTCCACCCTCAATCCCAATGACATCCTGCTGTCCTAAAACTGAAAAATAGCACTGTTGTAGTAAAGATAAAACTGTTGTTTATGAAAAAATCAGCTTGCTGGAATTTTCTGAGTGAAAAATCAGCAACTGTAATTTTTCCTTTTGCTGTCCCAAACTGCCCTTCAGCACTCAAGCTCTGATACCATGTAGAAATTTCTGTTTTCCCACCCTGGTTTTCAGTTTCTCCTTATTTCTCCCATGTAGTTAAATGCCCATTCCCATAACCATACATTTAACAGACTGAGAAAAATAAATATTGCTGAAAACACAAATTCTGGAAATTTTTCAGAACGCTGGAAATTGCAGAATTAAAAATCAGCAATCAAAAACAGCCATTAAAACACATTAAAACACTGATATTTTTTGTCAACTTGACCCTGGAAAAACCCCCTACAACCCTTGGGGAAAACCAGTTTGAGAGCTCTTCTTTATTTCTGAAAATTGCCTTTTTACAGTGAGAATTATTCAGCAAAAAATCAGCAAGCAAATTTACAACTTATCTCCTTTCCCGTGCCTCACAGCAATCTGGAAATTATAGCAAACAGAACAGCAATAAATGATGTACGGCCTCCGTTTTGTGTGCAGAAAAATCAGCAAACTGCTCCTCGATTTTTGTGCAAAAATTTGCTTTTCACTATGTGTTGAATCAGCTGTACAAATCTGCTCAACTGCTGCCTTGGAATGTGTGTCAAGTTGTTGTCTCCTTCTCCTCCCTGCTCAGAAATCTCTCTTGCTCTCTTGCTCTCCTTCTCCCAATCTGCTCATGAAAGAATGAATGACCTTTTCCTCCTTTTCCTCCTTTAATATAACTCCAAGTGACTTTTGGGTGATCTCTAAATCCAATGGCTGAAATAGATTTAGATCAATGGCTGAGATTAAATGCTCATTTAAATCTCACTTTCTATTTTTTAATTCACCCCACTTTAATAAAGACCCACTTAGTCATTTATTTCCAAAGTCACTTTTCCTTTCTAATTTTTCATTTACTTTATAAAAGTTACTTTAAAATTAGACTTAGTAACTTTATCACTTAAAGTCACTTTTAAATTAGATTTAACTTTATAAAATTATAAAGTCACTTTAGGAGAAAAATTAAATTCTTTTGGACACTTTTCCCTAGGCCAAAGATCAAAGCCTAAGGGAACCACCTGTCCTCTGGTACCAAATTTCAACAAAATGATCTATGCTAGATCTAGATAAGTCAAAGTGTTGACTTCTGTTGTAAATGTACTATCTCTCTCTCTCACTTTCTCTGCTGAACTTTGAAGAACATAAAAGAAGAATTGATCAAGGGTTTCCCCACATTGTGGGGTCTGTCCCTACCTAGCGCCACATCTTGTGTCCTCTTGTCTTGGCTTGTCTTCTGCGATTTATATTTATGTTCTATCTGCAGTTTCTCTTAATGCTGATGTGATTGCTAACTGTGAAAATTTAAATAAATTGCTCTAGCATAGAACATACCTAAATTTAAAATGGTATCAAAGCTGAGGTGAAGACAATGCCCAAGCAAAAGTGAAAGAGCAATCACCAAAGACAATTGGGACAAGACAAAAGGATCAATGGGATCATTATCCCTCTTCTCATTCACTAAGGGTGAAGTGGAAGCAGAGAATATTATCAGAATGGAGCTGCGGAATCACTTCATTGGGAAGTTCGGACCTAAGGGTGGAAGGAAAGGCAGATGTCTTGGTTATATGTTCGGCCCTTATGCAAAGGAGTGTTAGAACGGCAGAGATGCAGGTCATCAAGGACATAACCGACTCTTCAAAGAAAGCAAGGAACTCCTCAATCTCTTTTATGTACCTGATCACAAGAAGAACCTGGTGTCCATCTCGGAAATTTAAGGATGGAACTCATCGATGGAAAGGTACGTGTTTGAAAATAGATTTTTCAAAGATGTTTTTGAGTTCAGGGTTGTATCAAGGCAGGGAGTCCACTAGGGGACCATGTCCACTGACACAGAGCACCAGAGGTCTGTGAGTCAGATAGTGACAGGGATGCCTGAATTCAAAAAGAGCATGAAGGTACATGTCTGAGATGTACCAAAGGAAAATCTTATAAGGGGACCATTCCCCTCATGCCACAGGTTTGGAACAACCCGAAGAGTTTGAGATTCATGAGCGGGAATCTCATGTATGCAAGTGGTAGAAAGCCCTCTATAGCTTGAAGCAAAACACCCTTTGCACAGTATGAGAATAGCTGTCTAATGAACCTGAGATTCACTAGGAGTGAAATCGATCCAAACCATCCGAAGGTTGTGAATGACAAACCTCTCATACCGGCACTTATGTCTGACAGGTGCAGACCCTCACATTCGTAGAAGACAGAGGGAGTTGGATTCCGAATGTGGAAAGATTTACTGCAAGCCTGTGACTACCTCGAGGATCTTAACTTTCAGAAGTTATACGGTAGTGATGTTGGACCAAATTTAGGAAAGTTCTTGGTGAACTTCCATCCGGACATATGTTTTGCAGTTAGCATGGGGAGCTCATATTTGGTTGAGCCTCACTAGATTGGTGCCAAGAATCTTCTTAGATGTCTTCAGGGATTGAGATACATTGCCGGAAATATGAAAATTGCATGATTATACGAATGTTGACTGGGCAGGCAGTGTGGAGGATCATTAGAGCACTTTTCAATGTTGGTTCTCTTTGGATTCTGCTTCAATATCATGGATGAGCAAAAAGCAGAAGTCGGTTGTTATAAATACCACAGAGACCGGATTCATAACTACGAGTATGACCTCGTATGAAGTTCCCTGGTTGTGGAAACTCTTCAGTGAGTACACATGATGAATACCACTGTGATTCTCTGTGACAACCAGAGGTGGGATTCGATTATTGAGGAATCCCGTATTCGACGATTGCTCCAGCAGATAGACATCAGATACTGCCTTATCTGGGATATGGCAAGTCGATGAGCAAGGAGGCTCCATCGCATTAAGATGATGTACAAGTCGATACACTTTGTCAAAGCCCTGGGGAAAGATCAAATTTGTGATTTTCCCGAATGACTTGGAGTCATCGAGAGACCCTTGTACAAGGGTCCTGCATGTTGCATACATTGAGCTCTGGGAGCTCTGGGGGCTTGCGATTCTTACTGGAGCAACATATGACCACAGGGTGACTCACCCTCCCCTAGTGGTGCGCACTGGGACAAGATGATTCGCTCTCTTGTGGGACAGGATGATTCGCTCTCCTGTGGACAGGATGATTCGCTCTCCTATGAAACAAGATGACTCGCTCTCTTGTGGGACAAGATGATTTGCTCTCTTGTGGGACAAGATGATTCGCTCTCCTGTGTAGTAGGATGATTAGTTCTCCTGTGAGGCCTGGATGATGTGTTCTCCATGACAATTATGTAGCAGGATGATTAGCTCTCCTGTGAGGCCTAGATGATGTGTTCTCCATGGCGATTGTGTAGCAGGATGATTAGTTCTCCTGTGAGGACAGGATTGATTAAGTTCTCCTGTCAAGGCATCCTACCCATGCAGTCCGGGACTCATGGGAAGTACCTCTCATCTGATCAATGAGCAGGGAGATGAGGATAGGGACCATAGTAGTACCGATGGACGCATCATTGTATCTACCGTACTCCCTATGCTAGGATGACCTTCATTGATCTAGGATCAATGATACTGGACTAGGACCAGTGGTAGGAGTTGTACCTACTATGATGTTGACTTTGGGTTAGTTGAGACTTGTCTGGGACTAGTGGTACATACTCTGAGACTGACTTAGGGTCAATGGAAGGCTAGTCTGGGACCAGTAAGAGTGGTACATGCTATGACGCTGACTTCGGGTCGGTTGAGAATGGTCTGGGACCAGTGGTACACTCTCTGAGACAAATGATACTGGTCTAGGACCAGTAATAGGAGTGGTACCCACTATGACGCTGACTTTGGGTCGGCTAAGACTGGTCTGGGACCAGTGGTACGCACTCTGAGACTAACTTCGGATCAGTGGAGAATGTTATAAGACATTCTCGATCAATTCTTCTTCTTCATGGTCCAGCAAAGCAAAGTTGAGCAGACCAGAGCGGAGCCAGCAGAGCTGGGCAGAGCAGAGGGGAGCCAACAGAGCTGAGTAGAGCTAGCAAAGCTGAGCAGGGCAAAGTTGAGCAGAGCTGAGCAGGGCAGTGCAAGGCACCGATGGCAGAGATAGTACAGTTGGACATATGGATCAGTGAATGGAGTTCTCCCTAGTTGAGAGGGAGTGTTAAAATTGGCAACTAGAGCCAAACTCCATGTGGGTCAGCTTATTTATGGCAACTGATATATTTATTGGATCCCTCTCGTCGAGAGGTGTAGGATCAATCTAAAAATCATCTGATTCCGATAAGTATTTATGGAAATATGAATTTATTTTGATTATGGATTTATTGTCAAGCCGACCAGCATCTTATGTAGGCTCAAAAGCCCAACCGACATGTCTATTCAACCTCTACGTTTTTAGTATAAATAAGAGAGGATTTGGAATCATTATGGATACACTCTTTAGGTGATCTCCTCTCCATGTCTTGGGTTTTTGGAGAAGGAGAGATAATAAAGAGTATGATGCCCTAGCTACCATACGATGCCCTAATCCGTTAGCAATGGGAAGCAACTATACACACAGCAATGTGATGCCCTAGATGCAGTTATACACAATCATGAAAAGGAACCGTTGTCAAGGAATGGAGCCACAGTTAGAGGAGATCTGGCCGCAGTAATGGAGCAGCCCTAAAATGCAGTCAAGGGAGACATTGATATGCTGTCCTAGAAGCCTTCATACGCTACCTATAGTAGCCTAAACACAGACCTGTTCAGGTAGTCAATGGAGGCATTGAAGAAGAAGCCGCAGTCATGTCAAGGAGATCTGGCCGCAGTTTAAGGAAGGTTTATGTGCCCTAACCGCAATCAGTACAAACCCTAGCCGCAGTCGTATAGTTGGTTCTCAAACGTTGTCTAATTTTGCACAGAAAGGGGGTTTCAAATGCAGCTTTAATACACTGTTCAAAGGAAGCTTTTAATACGCAGTTAAAAGAAGCTTTGTCGATGAAAAAGGTTTGATCTCTTTTTCAGCTTCGAAAGTCTTTCTATCTCGGAATAGTCATCTTCGTCGATACAAGCTGATATGATCTTCTTAGTGACAAACAAAATTGTCGCACTGAGAAGGGATCAAACCATCCCAAATTAATCTTATGTATAGTACTTTGATCACTCGAATTTGTAACGACTTGTTAGCATAAGACTGGATTGATGTTACATCATTATTCTCTGAAACATTAATTTGTTGTCTACGGTTTGAATGGTCCTGATACACAGCTTGGTTGTAAAACAGTGTGAAACACGCATGTAAAAGAATATCGAATGAATTGATTAACCTGGAGCAAACAGCTCAATGATAATACAAAGATATTTACAATAATAGAAACATCAGGTTTCTATGTAGAATATAGAACAAACAGTTTCATCTAAGAAACTGCTAAAAGAAAAAATAGAAACAGCTAAAAGACTGAGCATTACTAAATAGAGATATATTCTAATACCCTCCCTTAATGCTCAATCTATTTACAACACCAATAGACCCGCGAAATTTTACAAATTTATCAGGACCAAGAGGCTTGGTGAAAATATCGGCAGGCTGCTCTGTTGTGGGAACATAGTGCAACTAAACTGAGCCGTCTTCAACCAGCTGTCGAATGTAGTGGCAGTGAGTTTCCACATGCTTTGTTCGTTCATGAAAGACTGGATTCTTGGCAAGTTTGAGCACTCCCTGATTATCACAAAACAAAGAAGTAGGCCCTGTCTGAAAAACATGCATATCTGCAAGCATACGACGAAGCCAAACTGCCTCACAGGCTGCCTTAACTGCTCCCCGATACTCTGCTTCTGTTGAGGAGAGAGCCACTGCCTGTTGCTTCTTACTAGTCCAAGTAACAGCACCAGATCCTAGACTAAACACATACCCAGCTGTAGATTTACGGTCATCAACCGAACCGGCCCAGTCAGAGTCAGTGTAGCCACTGAGAATAGGATTGGAGCTGCGAGTATATAAGAGGCCATAATCAGAAGTACCATGCACATATCGTAGCACCCGCTTTGCTGCTATCCAATGATCAGCTTTAGGAGCTGACATAAAGCGAGAAATGTAGCTTACTGCAAAACTGATGTCAAGTCTGGTAGCAGTAAGATAGATGAGACTGCCCACTAATTGCCTGAATAAAGTTTCATCCACAAGAGGAGAGGATGACTGTGCTGAAAGTTTGAGCCCTGGTTCCATAGGAGTCGTGGCCGGTTTGCAATCCTGCATTCTGAACCTTTCCACAAGATTTTTGGCATACTTGGACTGAGAAAGAAAGATCTGATTTTCAGTCTGCCACACTTCAACCCCCAGACAGTAATGAAGAAGTCCCAAGTCTGTCATCTCAAAAGTTCTGCATAGATCTTGTTTGATCCCATGGATCAAATGTGCAGAGCTGCCAATAATGATAAGATCATCCACATAGACAACTACAAACAAGATATCATCACCAGTATGCTTGATATACAGGTTTGCATCAGATGGACTCCGCTGAAAACCCTGATCTGTCAGGTACTGATCAATTTTCATGTACCAAGCCCGAGGAGCTTGTTTCAATCCATAGATTGCTTTAACTAACCGACACACTTTCTGTTCTTGACCAGCAACCTTGAATCCTGGAGGCTGCGTCATGTAGACTTCTTCTTGGAGATCACCATTTAGGAAAGCACTCTTTACATCCATCTGATGAACTTTCCAATTGAACTGAGCTGCTAGGGCAAGCACAAGCCTTATGGTACTCATCTTGGCTGTAGGAGCAAAAGTCTCCTCATAGTCAATGCCTTCCTTCTGTGAGAACCCTCGAGCCACAAGACGAGCTTTATACTTGTCTATGGTTCCATCAGCTTTGTATTTCACTTTATACACCCATTTGCAGCCTATGGGTTTTTTCTCTGCAGGAAGATCAGAAAGTGTCCATGTATGATTCTTCTGAAGACTTTGGAATTCGGCTTCCATAGCCTGTTCCCACTCAGATGTACCCTTAGCCTCTGAATAGGTTTGAGGCTCAAAAATACTGTGTATGTTAGCCATAAGAGCAAAATTGACTGTAGACTGTTGTCTGTTCTTATGTCTAGAAGTTCTACCTTCAAGGAGCTCATCATCCCGGAGATCACCTATGGTTTTAGCCCACCATTTAGGCCGAAGAGAAGAAGAACCAATATCAGGAGCAGAGGAACCAATATCAGAAGGAGGTGGAGAAGGCTCAAGAGCAATAGGGACAGCAAGAGGAGGGTTAGCTTCTGGAGGAAGCTCAGATAGAGTATTATCTAATATTGATGCTACATCATCCCTCCCATCAGGTGGACCGACTGGAAGAAGAACACTGTGAGGCTGATCCTCAGAACATTGCTGAAAGAATCCTCTGTCCTCATCAAAGACTACATCCCGACTGAAGCTAAGACGACCAGTAGCTATATCTATCAGCCTATAGGCTTTGTGATGATCACTGTACCCTGTCATCATGAGTTTCTGGCTTTTGGAATCCAACTTAGAGCGCTTAGCAGCTGGAATCCAAACATATGCAACTGAGCCAAATACTTTGAGATGACTGATCTTAGGCTTACGGCCAGACCAAACCTCTTCAGGAGTCTTCCCTATAACAGCCTGAGTGGGTGATCTGTTAAGAAGGTAAACAGCAGTAAATACTGCTTCAGCCCAGAATCTGTTTGGAACACTCCTGTGTTGTAACATGGAACGAGCCATTTCAACAACCGTGCAGTTGCGGCGCTC
This sequence comes from Pinus tabuliformis, assembly GCA_031772625.1. Classification (NCBI taxonomy): domain Eukaryota; kingdom Viridiplantae; phylum Streptophyta; class Pinopsida; order Pinales; family Pinaceae; genus Pinus; species Pinus tabuliformis. The sequence continues at coordinate 302,908,000 of CM062813.1, read as the reverse complement.
GACAACACTGTTCTGCTGAGGAGTGTAGGGTGCGGTTAACTGATGTTTGATGCCATGAATATCACAGAAATTGGCAAAAGCTGAAGAACAAAATTCCCCCCCATTGTCGGTCCTAAGAGTCATGATGTTATAGCCAGACTCTTTTTCAACTAAGGTTTTAAACTTCTGAAAGGTACTAAGTGCATCAGATTTATTTTTTAGAAAATACACCCACATCTTTCTACTGAAATCATCTACAATAAGTAAAAAATATTTGCAAGCAGTGATAGAAGCTGTATTCATAGGACCACAAATATCAGCGTGAAGTAACTGGAGTACCTTAGATGCACGCCAAGATTCTCCATTCTTGAATGAAGACCGATGTTGCTTTCCTGCTTGACGGGCGCCGCATACCCCTAACTACTGAGTCTGAATATCAGGTAATCCTGACACAAGTCCCTCCCGGGAGAGCTGAGAGAGATACTGCATATTTAGATGCCCATATCGCTGATGCCAAAGAGTACTGATGGGAGAGACACGTGCTGCTAGAGCCACTTCTGGAGAGTCACCGGTGTCAAGTAGCCTATATAGACCATGGTCCTCTAAGCCAACAGCAACTGTTAGACTAGTCTCTCTGTCAATAATAGAGCACTTGTGTGCACTGAACACAACATCAAGCTAAGGAGAATTCCTCATAATCTGGCTGACAGACAGCAGATTAATTTCCATACCAGGAACATAGTATACATTCAGAAATATGAGTGTGCGCCCACCAGACTGAATTTGAACTGTACCTCTGCCAGCTACTGTGTACTTTTCACCTCCGCCAAATACCACGGAATCACTGAAAGGTGAGAAGTCAATAAACCAGTCACGCCTATGAGAGAAATGGCGTGATGCACCAGAATCAATGTACCATGCAGAAGAAGGAACATGATCTGAAGACCTTTTAGCCATAAAGGCGTAAAAGGCTTGATTTCCTTCTAACATCAGATTGGTGAGCGTGGCCATTTTCTCAAAGACAATACAGAAGTCCAGCACACAAAATATATTTCCACAGTCTAAAAGAAATGGCAATAGAGCAGATTCCACTGCTGTAGCTGTACCCTTCTTTCACAAGTCTTACACTGCTGTTTGAAGTGATTTTATTGATTATACAGCTGCCGGTTTAACACAGGCTGCAGAACAAATTCTTCACAGGCAGCCTTGAGCAAACAAATGTCAAACTTCAGAGATAAAGAAACAGGAAATAAGGGCCGAGACACATAACCTTAACAAATTGTAAACTGAAGCTGTCCAAGTTGTGCTGTATACGCTGTTCTGGTCCCACCACTTCAAAAGAAAATCACAATAAACTTTTAATCAAACCGCTACGTAACCACGTGAATCTGGAAGATGGCGTCACTTGAAAATACCGTCACTGGAAAATCCCTGAAAAGATGCGTTATGCCGTCACTATGATCTGGAAACTACGTGGATCTGAAAATACCTTTATGTGGATATGTGTTGTCTCAGCTTCACGTTTACACTGCCGGCAAACACCACTCCACTTATGCCGTCAAACACCACGTCTCAGGTATGCCGGCAAACACCACGGATATATACGTCTCAGGTATATACGTCTCAGGTATATACGTATATATATTTCACGTCTCAGGTATGCCGGCAAACACCACGGATATATACGTCTCAGGTATATACGTATATATATATTTCACGTCACGTCTCAGGCATATACGCGTTTGAAAATAAACACGGGTTTGAAATTTGCATCCACGGGTCTGAAATATATATCACGGGTTTCAAATGTATATATGAACAACGTGTTTCAAATATTTATCCACAGAATGAACCACGGGTTTCAAAAATGTATCCACGGGTCTGAGGTATAAATCCACGGGTTTCAAAATGTATATATTGACCACGGTTTTCAAATATGTATCCACAGATCTGAAATATATATCCACAGGTGTCAAATATCTATCCACAAGTTTCAAATTGCACGCGTATCCACAGATATCCACGGGTTTGACAGCAATTGAGACTAAAACCACGATTTTGCCTGCAGATCGAATTTTCAACCCACGACTCCGACTTTCAAAAAAAACAAATGAGTTTTGAGAGAAAACACCTGGATCACGATTGCTGAGGAATTCCACGTTGTGGTCGAGTAGCCACCAGGCGAAGAAGAAGATAGCCGGATTCACGATTCCAAGCAAACTAGTCAGCCAAAAAAAATTCCGCTCCCACGAAAACAGTCACCGCCACAAAGTTATTTCCTTAATAAAACGATCATGCAAGGGAAGAATCCATTTCTGTATCGAGATGGACGACTGTAAGCTTTTATCACAGCGAGCAAAGCCGAGGCTAAGACTCAGTGAAGGCTGCCTGGCTTACAGAGGGCTCGACCTTAGAAAGGACTCAAGAGATTACGATGCAGAGAGATTTACTGTTCAAGAAATCTCTTAACCTTGCTCTGATACCATAAAACAGTGCGAAACACGCATGTAAAAGAATATCGAATGAATTGATTAACCTGGAGCAAACAGCTCAATGATAATACAAAGATATTTACAATAATAGAAACATCAGGTTTCTATGTAGAATATAGAACAAACAGTTTCATCTAAGAAACTGCTAAAAGAAAAAATAGAAACAGCTAAAAGACTGAGCATTACTAAATAGAGATATATTCTAATAGGTTGATTTGTCTATTCTCATGATTCAGATGCAAATATAAAGTTTTTAGATTTTCTTCTGGCGAAGATGTTGTTGAATTGGTTATGGAACATTCACTTGGGATGACCATTGTTTGAACTGCAACATCCAAGCGTGTGTTTTCTTCAACTTGTTCGTCTTCTTCCTGAGTTGTGACATTCACTGAATCGATATTCGTTGTTTTGTCATCAACTTGAATTCCTACATTTGATGCTTCCTTCTTAATAAGTTGTTGGACCTGGCTTTCTAATGACTTCTTATCCTTCTCAAGTTTCTTAATTTGTGTCAGCAATTTTTCGCTATGGTTTTTAAATCGAGAAACTTCTTCATTTTCGTCAACATTGATTTCGTCAATTTCTTTTTGCATATTTTGTAATAGCTTTTTACCTTCTTGAGACATTACTTTTGAAATATCTGAGATATCTTCTGGTGTTACTGAATTTGGTTTTAGTGTAAAATCTTGGAGCGTTATTTTCTTCTTCTTGTAAGAAAATGTTAAAAACTTCTTCTTTGTATTTAGAATAAAGGAACCTAGAGTTTCCATCCAAGGTAACCCCAAAACAATGTCACTATCAATGTCAATATCGTCAAAACGTAAGGTTTTCACGGTGAATTTTGAGGTAAAAGTATAATCTCCAATATTTAGGTGTAAATTGCTTATATTGTATTGTTTGCCAAAAATATTTGTTTCAACTATATTTGATTCAGGAATCACCAATTGGTTAGCACATTTAGGACTAACATAATTACTTCTTTCAGCAGGACAGATAGAGATTATGATGTCCCTTCCTGCGAGCGATCCGTTGATTTGAAATAATGTATCAACATATTTACCAAAGGTTTCAGGAAACCTTTCATCTCTCATTTTTGGACTACACTCAATTTCTTTATCAGTTGACTCCATTTTTACTTTGTTAAGATGAACTTGGGATTTTTTTTTTCTTTTATATATAATATTTTTTTTAACTCTCTTTTTATTTTAATCTATAAAATATATTTCCACTTCTCTCTTATAAAAATCTAATATATATATATTTCAAATATTATCTTCTTCTTTTGCTTCTTCTTCTTCTTTTGTTCACTCTTTTAATAAAATTCTTATATAATAATATTTTTTTTATATATAATTATAAATTATATATATTATATAATTTTAATTTATATATATTATAAAATTATAATTATATAAAATTAATATATACTTTTTTGAGACCCACTTTTCTTTTATATGTAACTATATAAGGCTTATATAGTATCCTTTTTTTATAATTAAAATAATATTTTTTTTAGAATTTGGATGAGTCTTTGGATGAGACGTGACTCTTGGTACGGTCACATTAGATTTAAACGATTAAAATTATTTAGATCACACCTTTTTTCTCCAATGTTATCAAAATATCTTTTACTTTTTAAAATACCATGGGTTGTTTTTAAAACCTCCTGTAAAAAGTAATATTTACGTTCACGTAAGAGCTTTTGTATCCTTGTTTTTTCTTTAACTTTTAAAATACCATGGGCTATTACCGTGGGTTGTTTTTAAAACCTCCGTTAAAATGTTCTCCAGGTAAAAAGTAAAACCTCTGTTAAAATGTTCTCCACGTAAAAAGTAAAACCTCCGTTAAAATGTTCTCCACTTAAAAAGTAAAACGTATTCCTTTTGTTTTTTGTTTTTCTTTCTTTTTCTTTTAACTTTCTAAAATATCATGGGCAATTACCATTTTTTGTTTTTAAAATCACGGGCTTCTCCACGTAAAAAGTTTTAAATATACTTGAAAAGATTCCCGCTTATCCTTATTATGCACTTTCATCAATAATGTAAAACCCTTTTATATATATATATATATATATATTTCACTTTTTTTTTTCTTCAGAATATATTATTTCCTTTCCTCTTTTTTTTTTATATACCCTTCTTTATTTTTTATTAATTTTTTTTTTTTATAATGGCCAAAGACCTAAAAAAATGGAGAATCTCCCAATATGTAGCAAAACACTTCAATTATGACAGCAACGAAGTTGATGATAGGTTGATAGCCAAAGGCATGGTGATCAACCAACGTGGCTCTGATACCAAATGAAACGAACAAAGTTCCTTCTTTAGATTAATTACTCCAAAAGACTTGGAATATCAAATTATCCATTAAGGATATAAATATTATATTAAATATGTGAATAAGAATGATAATGATAATTCACAAATGAGAACGAGAGGCTTGCTTATATACCAAGCAAGTGTCTCTTCATGAAGAGTCATTTCTCATTTAGACATGCCTCTTCAGCTTAATTACTAATTAACTAATAATTATTTATGCTTATTATCATTTACATTATTTATATATATTTTATTCGTTACAAACAGTGGTATCAGAGCTCTTGATTCTCCCGCCTGCAACATTGTTCATCCACCCTGTCTCCATTTCCACTGTGTACCTTCCACTGGTCACATGGTTCAGCCACATCCACATTTGTCGTTGTCCACCAAACATTGTCCCTTGATTGCTTCTCTGTTCAAATTGTGTCCATATTTGTGACGCTCTTCACATTCCATGTTGTATTCCACGGCTCACATCCCCACCGGCGTACAATTCCCTCTCGTTGTTCCAGAACCCGCTCATTGTCCGCTATCCATGCTCTCTCTTTTGTCTGTCCTTGTGCATAACCCTGTCCGCTACATAACACTGTCCTCGTTGTCGGCCACCAGACCGATAGCTCGACACCGCTTCCACTGCTGACCAACTCCACTTTATCCATCAACCCACGTGATTGGTCGACAATCCTTTCGCTCAATTCTCTTCAACCGATGCATCCTAGGTCCTGACATCTCTACCTCAGTCCGTCGTCTTGTTACCACCAAACATCGTGGTCATAAATCACGTGTTGTATCGTTTAACAGTGTAACCATATTGGTTTAGTTATATATACATATAATAATTTATATATAGAGTTCAATTATTCTGTAAAAGTTATAATTATATAACTATATTATATAGTTAATTAATTATATAAATTTAAATAAAAAATTAATTCAAAAAATATACTATTGGAAAAAATAAAAATTTATTTAGTTAATAAAAAAAATTTGGTTCTACCAAGAAGTGGTTGAAAATGGAGAATAATAATGATGACGCAAGAAAATTTCAAGAACAACTTGATAAAATGCGACGCCACCTCAATAATGTCGAAAGGAAGCAAACAGAGTTGGGAGAGGGTCAAGAAAGGATAATTGTAACTCAAGAGAAAATGGCAAGCGATATTAGAAAAATAGAGAATGTTGAGCCAGTTAATGGGAGGAACCAATCCAATTTTTAATCCCTTAATCACTCAAAAACCAACACAAAGTCCCAAGACTCCAGAAGGCGAAGATTTTTTAAATCATGAAATTCTGCAAATACCGCAAATACACTTCCAAGGAGGTCAGTACTATATGAAATTTCCAGAAAAGGACTACCAACGAATTAAAAGAGAATTACCTAAATATGATGGTAAAGATCATAGAGGTGCTATTGTGTGGGTTAATAAAATAGAGGCCATTTTTGAGTCAATCCCACTAATAGGTGAGCAAGAAAAGATCATGACTGCATCTAACAACTTGGAAGTTGAAGCATATGATTGGTTCCTATGGTGGTCCAACAAATGCGAAGCTCATTCATTTATTTGGAAGAATTTTGTGGATGCCTTACTAAAGAGATTTCATGACGAAAAAGAGGATAATGTCTACGAAAAATTCGCTCATCTCAAGCAAAAAGGCTTTGTAAACGAATACACCCAGGAATGGGAAGTATTAGGTGTATGACAAAGAGGATTCTCTGATGAAGTGCTAAAAATGTATAGATGTGGACTTAAGTGTTGAAGAATGTAACTAGGTTCAGTCTTCATAATTGTATTTGAGTCATAATGAAATGTATTTATCAAAAGAGAAAAAGAAATTATATTATTATTATTATTACTAAAGCATGGGCTTCATGCTTGGATCATCATGTTTTAGGTCAAAGTCCCCATTGAGGACATCTAGGTTTTATATTAAGTCATTTGAGTCATTGTCCATTTAATGAGACCATTCTTGGGCTTTTGAATCATGTAAAAAGAATTATTATTGAGTAAAATAAGTCATTTGTCACCTCCACACCAAGTCGACCCTTACCTGATCAAGTCAGCCTACATGAGGGTAATTCAAACTCCAGAAAAGGGTATATATACAGTGCAGTTCGATTCATTTGGAAGACACTCATACACAAGTTCGATATAGAAAAAGGAGCAGAAAAAGTGTGAAATTCCAAGAGAAGGAGAAGTGTTGGAGAAGGATAAAAGTCTAAGTTTCTTGGTTGTCTCTCTCTCAGACGTGTGAATTTGTTAGGCCATTGCTAGAAGGTTGAAGTACTGCATCAGGATCGAAGTTCTTTTGTTGCTGGGCCAAAATTCTGCTGGGTAGAAATTTTGTTAGTAAGCAGGTTGAAATTTTGTTGTTTCTTCCAGGTCGAAGTGTTGCTTCAAGATCAAAGTGTTGCATCTAGGTCATAGTTTAGTTGTTGCTGCAAGGACGAAGTTCTAGGTCGAAGTTGTTACTGGAAGGTTATCATCTGCATGAGAAGGAAAGGGCTGACTTGGTGATTGGAGGAAGTCTGTGTCTAGGTCAAGAAGTCTTGGATCATCTCGTGAAACTATTAAAGAAGAGTTGTTGACTGAGTTTTCCCCTAAATAGGGTTTTTGCCCTGGTTGTTCGCCTACATCTGGTGTCTTTGATCTTCGTGTTATGGTAATTGGTAATTGCTTGATGAACTAATCTAAAAGAAGAACACAAGAAAGTTAATATAAATATAAGAATATCACAAGTAATTATCAACATAAAGAGTATCTTTCTGCCTTTCTGATTTTCCAACATGGTTTCAAAGCTAAGGTGAAGAAGAAGGAAAAAGGCAGTCTAAAGATCTATTGAAAGAAGAATAAGGAGTTTAAAAGGTTTGAATAAGGGTCAAGGAAAAGGATCACATAAGAAGTCAAGCCTATTATCTTCAAGAACAATGTCTAACTCAATGAAGGGAGAAAACAAATTAGAAGGAGCATCCAATTACAGGGCATGGAAAAAGAGGATAATCTCATCCTCAAGAAGAATAAAGTCTTGGATCTAGTCAAAGGAAAAGTAAAGAAGCCTACAAATGAGCCAAGTGATGCAGAAAGGCAAATTTCAAAGAAACAGAGATATTGGCTATGACCCTAATGGTGGATGGAATAAAGGACAACCGCATCCCATATATATCCAACATAGATTCCACTCAAGAGATGTATGAGGCCTTATCCAAATTATTCACAATCAAGAATCTTGGTCAATTTGCAAGTCTTAAGAATGAACTAAGAACTATAAAGATGACAAAGGAAGACATTGTGGCATCCTTCTTTGTAAGAATAGCTAGAATCAGAGATGAACTCCAGGAAATCGATGAGATCGTACCTAAAAAGGAGCTTGTAATCATTGCACTTCTAGAATTAACAACATCTTGGAGTGCCTTTTCATCAGGTCTCAACAGTTGGAAGGAAACTCCTATATTCAAACAATTATGGAATGCGTGTAGTCAAGAAGAAGTCAAAATTTCATTAGTGAGCATCAAAGAGAATGAACAGGAGAAAGTTTCAAATGCCTATTCCGCTCATCACAAGAACAAAGGAACCTTCAAGAAGTCTAAACGGCCTAGAAGGCAGATAGACCTATCCAAGATTGAACGCTACAATTGTCACAATATGGGTCACTATAGAAGCTATTTTCCTAATAATCTGAGGAATAGAAAGAGAAATAGGGATCAAGCAAATGTTGCCGAAGAAGGATCTCCAAAGAAGAACAAAATCGAAGAATCAGAAATAAAGGACTTATACTACTAAGTCCCTATACTCCAAGTTTTTATATTGTTTTGTATTTTGAGTGTTAGTACTAGGTTTAACATGCTTTGGAAAAACATTGTTGAATTGTTTTGTTAAAGTTATAGGTATCCCCCGAGATTGGATTTAGAGGGAGCCCTCACCATTTTTCCAAAGATAAGTATCTTACTCCTTGTATTATCTTTTATATTTGGTTTTCCTTTTCGTATCTAAATGTGTTTGTACTAGATGCTAATAACATTTTTGTTTATATTTCCTTTGTTTAGGAAAAGCTTGTTGATATGCTCAAGGGGGCTATGGAGAAGAACTCACAAGACAACGCATGATATAAGTTCTATTGGAATTGATGTCTATAAGGTTTGTCTAACAACTTAAAGGTATGTTTTAGACCATAAGCCTTGTTCTCTTTGTGATAAAGGTATATTCATTCATTCAAATAAATTTGCTTTACATTACTAACAAGTGTTATGTCTAGGACTTTTGAACCTTAAAGATCCTTATTTGGGAGACTAATCATTAAATTAAATATAGCCTCATTAAAAACATCATGTTTGTGGAACTCTAAAAGGTTCTCTGTAAAACCCTAACCTAAGGGTATGCTAATGTGAAAAACCCTCGTCTACTTAGGGTTACTGATGAAATCTAAAAAACACTATTCTTTTGATGTTTGGGGTTTTGATAGTAATGTCATGTTTGAAGTCTTAGTATTGTTATGAAAACCCTAGTCCTTTAGGGTTGTGTATTCCTAGACCTTGAGGTTTTGATAAATTAGGGTTTATGAGGAAAGCCTTTATATATCGAGAGTAAGCTCCTAGGAATGAAACCCTAGGTGTATGTTTGTCTGTCTGATCAAAACCCTGCCCTAATCAAGATTGCTATATGTCTAACTTTAAATGTATTGATATTTGTGTCTTGGGTTTATCTAATATATGTTATTATGATATGTTTGTGCATGATTATGAAATCCTAGATATGCATATGTGCTAACCTAATTGCTGATGTTCATAAGTTCTAGGGTTTGTAACTAAGCACGAGTAGAAGTTTGATATTCTAGGATATGGTGATTGTGTTTCCATTATGATGATAAAATCTAGGGTTTACAACAAACCCTAGTAGAAGTTGGTCATATCATTGAAACCTTAGATTGTGTTGTGCTTGGTTTTATTTGTTGACATCTAAGGCTTAGTGTCTCTAAGATGGAATCTAGGGTTTGCATTAAATCCTAGTAGAAGTCTAACATATGAATTCTAAAGTTGTTAGATGCATTGTAAAGTGTACTTGTTTGAATTGCTTCTAGGGTTTGCAATATACTACAGTAGAGTATGTCATATCTCTGGAAAAGATATTGAGACCCTACATATAATGAGACTAATATCTTGATTGAGTTACTGATGTGATCTAGGGGTTATAACCTAACCCAAGAAATAAGTAGGTTTAAAAAGGTATGTATCTCTTGCTGATTGTGAGCCTAACTAGGTTTAGGTATTTAATGTCTAAAGTCTTATGCTTCCATTATGATTATAATATGGTTAACTTCATATATATGTATTTGGTTGTACTTGTTGTCAAAGTTGTGCAGGTACATAATTTTCAAGATGATGTCCGTAAGTAAAGTTGATTTGATTGATAAGCATGATAAAGAAAGTTATATGAATCATGAATGATGATGATCAAGATGACTTTGATAACAAGGATGGAAGACACGAAAGATTCTTCGATCTTATGAAAAAGAAGTTGATCTCCCTAAGTTAAGAGGGAGCATAGATAAAAGAAAGGGTATATCTCCCAAGTTGAGAAGGAGGGAATATTGAAGTCATGATGGATACCTTGAAGAAGAAATTGGAGAATGTACATGGAAAGAAGGAAAGCAGGATCTAGTTGTAGAAAATGTTGTTGCATGAGAAGTAGGAAAGGAAGCTATATGATTGAGGAAGATTTTGTCAAGATTTGCTTAGAAGCCTCTAAGCCCTACTGTGATAAATTATGAAGCAACATTAATATGATTGAAAAACCCCAAAGGTCTGTGTTTACTTATGTATATTTGAAATTTTGTTACTAATTGGGGTTGTGATTGTTCAGGTAAATTTCTCGAAGTTTTCGAAGCATGCTCGATGCTACCAATCTATTTGATCAGGAGAGATTTGATGTGTTGAGGCATTGTGTATACCTGGGAGGACATCTCATCGGCCTGTGTGTTGATGTCTAGTTCCCGAAGTAGGGAGGGTGGCGTTGGGCATAAAGCTCTGACCTTGCATTACGCACCTAGTTCCCTAGGTTGATGATTAGTAAGAAATCCTAACGGTAGCTACAGAGGTTAAAAGCTTTAGTCCATCTTAGTCCCACCTTGATAGATTTCCTTGGTCAGGAATCTAGTCTGTGGCACCGAGTGTGCCTGAAATCTTCATGGTTCATGTGTTTTGAGATCTTCCATGTACTTGTATATATATGTGTAAGTATGAATACCTCCCTAGTTAAGAGGGAGTGTTGAAAAATGTAACTTGGTTTGGTCTTCATAATTGTATTTGAGTCATAATGAAATGTATTTATCAAAAGAAAGAAAAACAAATATTATTATTATCATTATTATGACTTATTAAAGCAAGAGTTTTATGCTTAGGTCATCAAGTTTTAGGTCAAAGTCCCCATTGAGGACTTCTAGGTTTTATATTAAGTCATTTGAGTCATTGTCCATTTAATGAGACCCTGCTTGGGTTTTTGAATCATGTAAAAAGCATTATTATTGAGTAAAATAAGTCATTTTTCACCTCCACACCAAGTCGGCCCTTACCTGATCAAGTCAGCCTACATGATGGTAATTCGAACTCTAGAAAAGGGTATATATATACAGTGTCGTTCAATTCATTCAAAAGACACTCACACACAAGTTTGATATAGAAAAAGGAGCAGAATAAGTGTGAAATTCCTAGAGAAGGAGGAGAAGTGTTGGAGAAGGATAAAAGTCGAAGTTTCTGGGTTGTCTCTCTCTCACACTCGTGAATTTGTTGTTCCATTGCTGGAAGGTCGAAGTACTGCATCAGGATCGAAGTTCTTTTGTTGTTGGGCCGAAGTTCTGTCGGGACAAAGTTCTGTTACTAGGGAGGTCGGAATTCTATTGCTGCTTCTAGATCAAAGTGTTGCATTTAGGTTGAAGTTCAATTACTGCTCCCAATTGTTGCTGTAAGGTCAAAGTTCTAGGTCGAAGTTGTTACTGGAATGTTATTATCTACAGAAGAAGGAAAGGGTTAACTTGGTGATTGGAGGAAGTCTGTGTTTAGGTCAAGGAGTCTTGGATCATCTCGTTAACCTATTAAAGGAAGAGTTGTTGACTGGGTTTTCCCCTAGTTAGGGGTTTTTCCTTGGTTATTCACCTACATCTGGTGTTTTTTATCTTCATGTTATGGTTATTGGTAATTGCTTGATGAACTAAGCTAAAAGAAGAACACAAGAAAGTTAATACGAATATAAGAATATCACAAATAATTATCAACAAAGAAAATCTTTCTGCCTTTCTGATTTTCCAACATTAAGCAGTATATCCAAGCAGAATTGAAGTTGTACAAGCCCAAAACTATTGAAGTAGTGAGACATGTAGCAATAATTACTGAGAAAAAATATAAATTCCATAAAACAACACATGCCAGTGATGAAAAATCCAGCAGTTACTCAAAAGAAAAGACAAGCGAAAATTCTCTAGACAAATCTAGTAAGCACATTCCACCCCCATTGCGAGAAGGAGGAAAACAACAATAAAGTTTTGAAAATAAAAAGGATGGCAAATGTTCAACGTACAAAGACAAATACTCTCTGGGACACAAGTGGAACACACAAAAGGTCTACAACTGCAAAGCAGAACAAGAAGAAGAATCTTCAGATAGTGATTGACGAAGAAACTAATGAAGAAAATGTGACTCACAATCTAGATCTAGAAGAAGAAAATATGTCGAGAATTTCTCTGACAGCTATCATAGGGATAGCCCAGTCACAAACATTAAAGTTGAAGGGACATATTAAGAAGAAAAATGTTATTGTGTTAATAGATTCAAGAAGCACCCACAATTTTATAGATGTCAATGTCGCAAAGAAGCTAAATTTATTTGCATATCCTGTGACAGATATAAAGGTTATGGTGGCAGATGAAAAGAAAATAGATGGAATAGGGAAGTGCCATAAAGTTAAAATGCAATTAAACGATTACGAAATGGAGTCTAGCTTTTACATAGTTCCCTTGGAGGTGTAGTTGTTGTCCTGGGAATACAATGGTTACAAACGTTGGGGACATATTCCACAAAACACCAAAAACAATTCACTAAGTTCAAGTGGAATGGAAGAAAGTATAAATTCTTCGGTTTCCAGGCTCCTCCTACCCAAATCATATCGGCACAACAAATGAAGAAACTTATTCGCAAAGGAGCTCTGGTATTCGCCGCACAGTTCCAACAATTAGAGTTATTATCTATGGAGGGGATTCACCAACAGTATGAAGTTACATCCCTAATCTAGAAATATGACAAAGTATTTCAGGAAGATCAAGCACATCATGGAAGTTAAAACCGGATGTGGCACCTATGAATGTCAAGCCATGTCACTATCCCCATCATCATAAAACGGAGATAGAAAGGCTAATACAAGATTTGCTAAAATGTGGAGTCATTACGAAAAGCAGAAGTCCATATGCGGCTCCAGTAGTATTAGTCTGCAAGAAAGATGGATCCTTCCAGTTGTATATAGATTATCGACAATTAAACAAGATTACTATTAAACACAAATCTCTCATTCCATTTATTGATGAGATGTTAGACGAACTCCATGGCGCAGAATATTTTTCAAAATTAGATTTAAGGTCAAGCTATTTTCAAATTCAAGTAAGATTAGAAGACGTTGAGAAGACTACGTTCAAAACTCATGAAGTGCATTATGAGTTTAAGGTAATGCCATTTGGTCTAACAAATGCACCAGCCACCTTCCAGGCAACCATGAATGAACTCTTTCACCCATACTTGCGAAAATTCATATTGGTTTTCTTTGATGATATCCTCGTCTACAGCAAAACATGGAAGGAGCACCTCAAGCATCTAGAAGAAGTACTTTCCATATTGGAGAAGAATCAATTTTATGCAAAATTATCAAAATGTACCTTTGGACAGAAGGAAGTTGAATATCTGGGACACATCATATTTAAAGAAGTAGATCCCAACAAGATTAAAGCAATCAAAGATTGGCCCAAGCCAATGAATATATCAAAACCTAATTCACCTGACACGGGGATTTGAGTGTTGGATTCGGACACGTTGACCCCTCGAAACAGGACACGTAGGATTCACTATATATATATATATATATATATATATATATATATATATATATATATATATATAGATATATATATTAAAAATTAGATATTTCTTACACAAATTCTCATTAATGATACAAATTCATTGATTTCAAACATAGATCTTCATTTAGATGTTAGTTTTACTGTTTACAAAGTAAGTTAGTATAGCATGCATAGTACATACAAAATTCAAATATCTGCATAAACCCTCACAAACCTCATAAATCTCATAAACCCTCCCAAACCTCATAAACCCTCACAAACCTCATAAGCCTCATAAACCCTCACTCATAGATCTTCATCTAGATGTTAGTTTTACTATTTACAAAGTAAGTTAGTAACATTATAGCATGCATAATACATACAAAATTCAAATCTCTACATAAACCCTCACAAACCTCATAAACCCTCACGCATAAACCCTCATAAACCTCATAAACCCTCACTTTTTTATGATTCGAATCCCAAAATTGGGACACGAAGTGTGCTAACTGGGCACGACCGGGATTCGATGGTGTCCTGTTAGGACACGTGGTGTCCCATTTTAGGATTCGAATTCCCATCGAATCGTGTCGGATTCGTGGGATTCAGACACGTGGCCTGTTTTGGACGAATCCGGTTTCATAGATCAAAACTTAGGGGATTCCTTGGATTAACAGGATACTATAGAAGGTTCATAAAACATTATGCACATGTGACTGCTCCCCTAACAAACCTACTAAAGAAAAAAAAATCAATGAGACAATAAGAAAGACGAATGCTTTGAATCCTTAAAAGAGATAATGTCATCCTCCTCGGTTCTGGCAAACCCAAATTTCTCCAGATCTTTTGTGGTAGAATGTGATGCCTCGGGATTTGAGATTAGAGCAGTACTAATGCAAAACGGTCGCCCCATAGCTTACGAAAGTTGAAAGCTTAATAAAAGGGAAAGCTTAAGTCTACCTATCACAAGGAGATGTCAGCCATTCTTCATGCGTTAAGCAAGTGGCGTCAATACTTATTAGGAAGCAAGTTTTCAATTCACACAGATCATAACAGTCTTCAGTTCATGTTACAACAAAAAACATTATCAACAGATCAACAAGAGTGGATAAAGAAACTGGCTGCATTTGACATGGAAATTTTACACAAAATGGGAAAGGATAATGTGGTTGTCGATGCTCTCTCACATAAAGATGAAGACACCACAACATGCTCCACATTGGTAGTAGTCCCTGACTGGTTGGACGAGATCCGAACTGAATATGCCAAGGATCCAGAGTCTTGTTCGAAAACTGAAAGCATCAATCAACATCCTAATTGTTGATTTGGGGTAGCATCAGATGTTCTCCAACCACAAAGTTTGGTGGAGAGGTTGGGGCACATGAGATCTCTAATACCCAGAAAGGGTTTGGGCAGATTATAAATAGATCAGGAGATATTAAAATAATTAATATTTTTAATGGAGTCCCTAGGGAAATAAAATATTAATGTGTGTTAATATGAATCTGTGTTAGAATGGTCCAAAAGACATGGATCAAGCCAGATCAAATCTTAGTCGTTGATTAGGGACTTAATCTCGGCTGTTGAGATGTCAACAGGAAAAGTATAAGAGGAGGCTTGAGGGTCACTTGGAGAACATACCAGATGATCAGTCATTCTATTCTCTAGAGCGAGGTTTGCTAAGAGAGATAGAATCAGTGATCGAGAGAGCAGCTGAGGGCATTGAGTACAGAGGAATAGAGAAGGCAGAGATTGTGCCAGGAGAGTAATGCAGCAGCCAAGGAGGGTGACGCAGAGCCAGCAAGGGCTCATGCAGGGCCACGCAGAGGTAGCCTAGTGCTGCATAGAGCACTAGAGGGGCTAGCGTAGCTAACGCAGAGGCTCCCAGAGCTAACGCAAGTCCACTTGGGGCTGAAGCAGGGCCAACATGAGCAAAGAGGGGCTAACGCAGTCGAGATTGGGCAGATGCTGGGGTTGCAGGAGCAGTTTTGTGCTGAGGAGCTGTCAGAAGGGTTTTCCAGGGTTTCAGCCAAGAGATTTCTCTCAAACTGTGAGGTATAGCTGCAAAGGAAATTCTTTGTTGGGTAGGCCAGTTACACCACCCAGATTGTACTCTGATATTGCTTAATAAGAAAACCCTCAGATAGCTACACTGGTTTTCCCGCATTGGGTATTTCCGGGTACATTGGTCCAAAAATAATGGTGTCATGTGGTGTGTTTGTTCTTGTTTTTTTTAGTTGTTGACCTGTAATATGTTGAGCATGCACTAGTGTTTATTTTCAGTATTTACTTTGTAAATAACTTGTTAAACGAAAATTAACAAGTAAGTAGGAATAAATCAGCAAAAAGTGCATGAAGGGTTTCTAAATTAAGTAAACTTAGAAACTTCAACATGGTATTAGAGCATGATTGCAAATCATAGAAGGACTAAGAGACATCAGCCGAGCAGAGCAATAGCAGCAGAAAATATTTGTCCCGAGTGACAAAAGTTGTTTTTAGCAGCGCAGAAGCCAAGAAAGTGTGACGCAGAGCCAGCGAGAGCCACGCAGAAGAAGTCAAGAACTACGCAAAGCCTCAGAGAGGCCAGCGTTGCTGATGCAGAGGGCCAGAGGGCTGATGCAGAGGGCCAGAGGGCTGATGCAGAGCATCCCAGGGCTGATGCAGACCCATCCTGGATGACGTAGAGCCAGCGTGAGGCAGAGAAGGGCTGATGCAGACCCATCCTGGGTGACGCAGAGCCAGCATGAGGCAGAGAAGGGCTGACGCAGTTCACAGAGAGGCAGTTGCTGGGGTCTAGAAGGCTACAGGAATATTGCAGAGTGGCGCTGGTGAGGTACTGTAGTCAGAACAGTACCTGACAGAGTAGGGCCAGAGGAGTTGTTACCGAGGGTTTTTAGCCGAGGAACCTAGATCAACAATGCAATTGCACAAGACAATCAGAGTAGGGGGCATCTAGACAAGCAGCAGAAGGATTTCCAGGAGGGAAATCAGGACTCAGAGGGAGTCCAGAAGAGAACTTCCAAACGAGAAGTAGAGACTCAAAGGAGTCGAACAGAGAACTTCCAGGAGGGAAGTAGAGGAGCGTCATGGCACTTCACGGTGTGAGAGACCAGGATAGACTGCACGGAGCATCAAACTTCGCAGTCTGGAGGGCCAGAATCTTATCGATGCTTGACAGGAATCGTGTCAAGAACTTCGCCTTGAAGGTTATAGCGAGGGCCAAGTGCATTATCCTCGATAGGGTCAAGGATCATGTGGTACCACATATAGCCGAGAAGGAAACCGTAGTTGAGATGTGGGAGGCTCTCAAGAACCTCTACCAGCATATTTCTGTGCAGAGAAGAATGTTTCTCAAGAACGAGATGAGGTTGTATAAGATGAAGAAGGGTGAAACGATTGACTCCTTCCTTGGAGGACTGAATGAGATCCGAGATCAGTTGACTGCTATAGGAGCGACACCGGATCAGGAGCTTATGGTGAGGACAGCCCTGAATGCTATCTCAGAAGAGTGGGAAGTGTTTGTCTAGAGCATCCTGGGCAGAGGGACTCTTCTACCTTGGGACGAGATGTGGGCAGCTCTTTGCCAGGAAGAGATCAGACAATAGTCAAAAACAAGTAGCAGGAACAAAGGGATCAAGGTCAAGCACGAGGAGGAGGATGTGGCCCTAGCATTTGAGGGAAAGCAGGAGAAGCGAAAGAAGAAATATCTCTCCAAGATCAAGTGCTTCCACTATGGGAAGACGAGTCATTATGCGACCTAGTGCCCAAGGAAAAAGAGTAAGGGAGAGTCTTCCAAGACTAAGGCAATGCTAACACGGGCAAAGAAGGAATTTTTAACAGACGATCACTGTGCCATGAGTGCACACATGCCACTTGAGCGGAACTGGGGAGACATCGAGCTGTAGTCAAGCGAACTACAAGGGATGAGGGGCAGGATCCTTGAGGTACCCAGCCTCTTGGATTAGACCTTGCTACGGGAGCCCCGACGAAGAGTAGCAGGACTGGTTGAGTGGGTAGAGACGGATGCGGATGGAGCGGCAGAGTGAGCTACAATGCAGGAGTCCCAAGGCAGCGGGAGGCTAGCAGGCTACAGCAATGCAAGAGGCACAGGAGTGTTGCACCAGTGCAGGAAGGCACAGAGAGGTGTGTAACAATGCAAGATGCAGGGAGTTGTTGCAGCAGCGCAAAGGTCAGAGTGGGAGCACTTGTCAACAACAGAGGGAGCTTCAGCATCAGTGGGTGTTTCTAGCCCAACAGGGAGGTCAGTTGGGAGATCAGTTACTTACTTCTCAGTAACTAAGTTGCAGTGCAATAGTGGACAGCATGATGACAGGAGGTGCAGTGCGGATGCAGTGCTGGGAGAAAGGACCAGCAGCAGCATGGATGCAGAGGGGGTTGTCGTACAGATGCAGTAATGGCAGTGGCAGAACCATGGGCAGCAGTACAGGAGGCAGTAGTGCAAAGGATGTTGGGCAGGAAGGCTTAGCATCAGCACAGGTACCGATGCCGGATGATCATATTAATACTCAGTGAAGAGTATTGCTAGAGCACAGTTCTCGCTAAGAGGGAGTGTTGATTTGGGGTAGCATCAAATGTGCTCCAACCACGAAATTTGGTGGAGAGGTTGGGGCACATGAGATCTCCAATACCTAGAAATGGTTTGGGCAGATTCTAAACAAATCAGGAGATATTAAAATAATTAACATTTTTAATGGAGTCCCTACGTCTAAACTTAGGGAAAGTAAAATATTAATGTGTATTAATATGAATCTGTGTTAGAATGGTCCAAAAGACATGGATCAAGCCAAATCTAATCTTAGCCGTTGATTAGGGACTTAATCTCGACCGTTGAGATGTCAACAGGAAAAGTATAAGAGGAGGCTTGAGGGTCACTTGGAGAACACACCAGATGATTAGTCATTCTATTCTCTAGAGCGAGGTTTGCTAAGAAAGATAGAATCAGTGATCGGGAGAGCAACCGAGGGGCATTGAGTACAGAGGAACAGAGAAGGCAGAGATTGTTCAGAGAGCAGTGCAGCAACCAAGGAGGGTAACGCAGAGCCAGCAAGGGCTCATGTAGGGCTACGCAGAGGTAGACAAGTGTTGCGCAGAGCAACAGAGGGGCCAACATAGCTGACGCAGAGGCTCCCAGAGCTGACGCAAGGCCTCCTAGGGCTGACGCAGGGCCAGCATGAGATAGAGAGGAGCTGACACAGTCGAGATTAGGCAGATGCTAGGGTTGCAGGAGCAGTTTTCTGCTGAGGAGCTGCCGAAAGGATTTTCCGAGGTTTTAGCCAGGAGATTTCTCTCAAACTGTGAGGAATAGCTGCAAAGGAAATTCTCTGTTGGGTAGGCCAGTTACGGCACCCAGATTGTACTCTGATATTTCTTAATAAGAAAACCCTCAGATAGTTGCACAGGTTTTCCCGCGTTGGGTATATCCGGAGACATTGGTCCAAAAATAATGGTGTCATGTGGTGTGTTTGTTCTTGTTTATTTTAGTTGCTAATCTGTAATATGTTGAGCATGCACTGGTGTTTATTTTCAGCATTTACTTTGTAAATAACTTGTTAAAGGAAAATTAACAAGTAGGTAGGAATAAATCAGGAAAAGTGCATAAAGGGTTTCTAAATTAAGTAAAATTAGAAACTTCAACACTAATTTTGAATGGAAAAATGACATATTATGGTATAAGGGTAGGATTTACCTAAATCCTTCATCGAAATTTAAAATAAAAGCTCTAAAGTAAACACACAATTCCCCTGCAGTCAGGCATATTGGGTTCTTTAGGACATACTACAATGCACGCCAATCATACTATTGGAAAGGAATGAGTAAGGAAATTCAAAAGTATGTCGCCGACTTCGACATCTGTCAAAGAAGTAAAAGCGGAAACGTCTCAACTCCTAGATTGTCACATCTCTTACATGTTCCAAATCAAAAATGGAAAGAAATCTCCATGGATTTCATCGACAATTTACCTATATCTAATAGTAAGGAAAAATATTTGTTGTAGTAGATATACTCACTAAATATGCTCACTTTGTGGCAGTCAAGAAAATGGACTCAACCAACCAAATTGCAGAGGTCTTTTGCAAAAACATCTACAAACTACATGATCTACCTAAAGTCATCATTAGTGATAGAGATGTAAGATTTAAGGGAAAATTATGGAAGGAATTTTGCAATCAAGCCGAAATAACCCTTAACATGAGTTCATCATTCCATCCACAAGAGATGGTCAAACAGAAATAATAAATAAGTGTTTAGAAACAAACCTATGATGCTGCATATTTGACAAGCAAAGCAAGTAGTCACAATGGTTGCATTTAGCAGAATGGTGGTACAATGCCACTTGTTGACCACTACGTGTCAACGACCCATAGTAGTACACCCCCTTTTCTCGCAAAAGGGATAGCACTTGATCGATGTGTTCCTGCCATCCAACTATCATCATCAACCTGAGGATCATCTCATAATGTAAACCCAGTCTACATGTGTATAATGTAAATAATCTCAGCAGATCTGTGTTGTGTATGTAATCACCTAGGTATACCTAGTTTTCTAGTAACGATCTACATTCCGAGAGGTTTTTTGTCTCACCGATCCATTCTCGGATGGTCGGAAAAGTTTTCTTTCAGCCTTACCCCAAAGCCGAAATGGATTTTGTCACTGGAATCTTAGGGGAGTCCTAGTGTTTTAGATCGAGTCTATGCAAAAGTGATTTGGGAATATTCCTAACTATTTGGTTAGGTTATTTTACTACAAATTGTTTGATCTGCTAAATTGTATTTGTGTCGCAGAACTGGGTAGTCTGTGAGGGTCTTTTGCAAATGAATTTTCTCCCTTGAGATGTAAAAATGTAAAAATCATGATGTAAAGTGTCTTGAGGGTTAGAAAAATAATTTATCCCCTCATAGGTCCTAGGTCCTAGATAAATTTAAATTTTCCAGAGGTAAAATTCGTGGATCCTTTAAAAAAATTAAATCTTAACAGGTCCAGGGACTAAGGTTAACTGATTATTTTGCTAAATTTTATGTCTTCGGTCCCTGGGGTTAAGTCAAAGTCAAAATTTTGAGGAAATAAATGCAAAATTTTTATTTTTGAATTTATTAAAATGCATTTAATTGAAAAATTCGAAATTTCCTCAATATTTAAAATTTCGACGGATGAAATTAAAAGAAATTTTGATCCTCATCAACGGTCGAGATCACTTTGAGAAGGATCACTCGAACTAGCTGTTGGAGGATTTATCTTTACATAGGAGGTCATTTGTCAGTCAATATCATCCAATATTTTAATCGCGTACTAAGCGAAAAGCTCTCTCTTGTAATCTTTTTATGAGCAATAAAGAAAGACTTTGGGGTTAATTTATGTTGGTGTTACTCTTCGTTGAAATGTTGTAAGATGTATTATTTTCATGCGTAGTTTCTTTTTTTCCATTAATAATAGCTTCTGAAGAGCGATTTGAGTACAAGTATCTTTCTCAGTCATTGGAGTTTGAATGATAATTTAAGTTTTGAATATAATAGCAGGTATCTCTATTAAATCTGAATTTTATTATCGTTTTCTCGCTCTATGTTGACAGCTAAATTGAGTTTTGCAGGAAAATCCTTGATTATTAGATCATTGGGCGTTCAGGGAAGTTCTCGGCTGAACCAGCCAACTCTCGATTCGTGTTTTCTGAAGAACCCAGTTTGAATTTGATCCCGGGCTTATCATAAGATATTTCTTTTTTTATGGGTGATGCATGAAGGGTTTTGAGCTTAGTACCTCTTCTAAAATTCAAAAAAAAAAAAAAAAAAATTGTGTGCTAAATCGTTAGATCTGGCTGTTGAGAGCCTCAGATCATCAGATCTAGGAGCGGAGTCGGACTCACACTCCCTAGATCTGATAGATCTGCGACTTATGTACATAGATCTGTAATTAATTTTAGTTTTCTAACTTTGGTTTTCAGGGTCTTAGTGTTTTTTCGCTCATTGTGTATATTGTTTGAGTGTTTTTTTTGTTGTATTGCAGCTGCAGATCTGAAGCTAAAAGCTGTGCAGAGTCCAAATCTAGGCCCTGGAGGGTAAGATCTGGATCTCTGGAGGTCCATAAGCATCAATTTTTTGCAAGGGTTTAAATTATTTTCAAATCTGGAAATTTTCGTGAGGGTTTCATTCAGAAATCTGAGGCGAAGCGATTTTAAAAATTTAATTAAGATTTCTGGAAAAAAAAATAAGGTTCAGGTGGAAGTTCTGGGCCATCATTTTGAAGATTGATTGATTGCTTGGCTTTTGGGGTTTACTGTGCAATTTCGAAAAAAAAAATTACAAAACCCCCGCTGCCTAGCACTGCCAGCCATCCATCGCTGTCAGTCCTCCATGATTTTTTGTTGCATACTATCCGCAACAAACTCTCGCTGCCATAACCCTATCTATTCTCCGTCCAACTTCTCACTCTGTCTACGTGTAGCTTCAGCTTGGTAAGTGAACCTTCCACGCTGCCATAGCTTCGTCTCTGCCTCGTTGTCAGCTCGTCCCACGCAGCTGCCCATTCCACGTTCCTTACCCTCAACCCTTCCACGCATGCTTGCACACCCTTCCTCCCCTGCAAACGCATTGAGCTAGCTGCTGCCATATCTACGCACCTTCTACATGGCTACCTTCAGCACCTCCTCGCATCCTTTACATGCATACTGCCATCTCTCTTCCGCTGCCAACATACCTTCCTGCGTGCTAGCCAAACCCTCAGTCCGTGTCCTCCACGCAGTCTCATCCTGCCCCTGCGTTATTCCTCTATCTCCCTCTTTCCAGCAAACCTCCCTCACTGCCCAATAGCTCCGTCCAAACCTGCATTCCCTTCTGCGGCCATCAATCATCCATTCTACTGTCGAGTTCTTCTCCCTTCCACCATCAAAGCCTGCAGCTACAAAACATATGTTTTCGATTTTATTTTTATTCATTCCGTTTGTTATATTCCTTTTCAGTGTTAGGGTTAGTTTATTTGATTTTCATTTCATTTAGTTTGTATATAGTTAGGTTAGCTTATGTCATTTAATGAAAAAATCTAAAACATTTTTAAAAATCTTAAAAATTTAAAAATCTAAGCATTTAGAAAAATAAAAATAAAAAACCTTTTTTTTGTGTGACTTTTGATTTTGCTTTTTTATTTTGAAACTTTATTTTTATTTTTTACAAAATTAAAAGTCATAAAAATTTATAAAAATAAATAAATAAATCAAAATAAAATAAAATAAAATAAAATAAAAATCGATTTTGTTTTCTTTTGATTTCATTTTATTTCATTTTGATTTTGATTAAAAAATATTAAAGTCTTAAAAAACATTAAAAAAGTTTAAAAAATCCAAAAAAACATTTAAAAAAAATATAAAATTGGAAAATTTTTAAAACATTAAAAGTTTCTAAAAGATTAAGAAAATCTCAAAATATTTTGTGGCTGAGAATAAACAAAATTAAGGGGTTTTTTCGATTAAACTTTAGAATTTTTAATTTGGCCTATGGCCCATTAAATCTTTTTTTATTTTTTAACCCTTTGATTAAATTAAGTTCCTAAGGAATAATTAAAAAATTTCAGCCTAAAGTTCCTTAGTGTCATTTGGTCATTAAATGCAATTTTTCATGATTTTTCTATGGTCAAGCGATAAATGTGTTAAATCATATTGACTGTTGGAGAAAATTACTTAATTCTAGATCTTGGATCACTAACAATAATCACTTTAAATCTGGAATATCTTGCGTGATACAGTGTTGGGCGTTTTTGTGGATTATTTATGATTGTCACTTTTCGTTTCACATATTGAAAATCGTTCTAGATAACTTGTTTTATTGAGGGTTAATTCAAATATCGAAGGCACTGGTCTATAATTGTTTCTATCTTGTGGTCGTGTCTTGTTTACATTGCCATTTAATCTATCAATCTGATTTAATCGTTGAGATGCATCAAGTTGTCTATCATTAAAATCTCCTAGAGCCTGTGATCCACAAGCTTTCTCATCGATTTACCTTAGGGACTACCCCCCTTGACTTGCCTAGGGGAGAGTCTAAATGGAGTGAGTAAAGATTAAGAGTGACAACCCTTACTCTGAGCGTTGTCGTGCTACCTGGACACTTTGCACGACAACATTTTTTGGCGCTGTTGCCGGGGTTATTTTATTCTCGGCGCTTCACCGACATTTTATCTTCATTCTCCTCATATCATCTTTATCATTTTTACAGGCAATGCCAACATTTTTTGGCGCCACTGCCGGGGCCATTTTATTCTCGGCGTTTCAAAGACATTTCTTCGACATTCATATTTTCTCTGCCTCATCTCTCATTCGAGCTGGCAAAGTCAGCACCCCTTGGCATTGCCACCAGGGGCAAAGGTTTTATGTCCTTAGTTTCTTCGACATCATTTTAATCATCTCATTTTTTCCGCCATTCATTAGCCTGTCAAGCGGCACAGCATTTCCTAGCGTCATTTGATCTTTTCATCGCCTTATCTTTCATCATCTCGTTAATCGTTTCATCTGCACCTTTAGCACCTGGACATTTCGGTTCGTTTCTTGTTTGGGTGGCGACTCCACTTCTTCCATTTATTAATTCTCAAACAAGAAGCCCTCCCTTATATCCGGTTGTTTGTTGCCTTTTGGATCCTAGAGTTAGATTCATGTTCAAGTGGCGACACCACTTCTTTCATTTCTACAAGAATCTCTACTAGAAGCTCCCTTCTTGTGGATCTCTTGATAATTCTTGAGCAGAAGTCTCTCTCTATCATCCATTTGGTCCCTCAGTATTCATCATGGATTATTCGTTTACCTCGTGTCACTTTACTGATGTTCTCCATCATATTTCGGAAGTGGCCATTCATAAATTGTCTTTATTCTCGGGTGGTGATTCAATCGCTATTAGAAAGCATCTATGTAGGTTTATTCGTACAATGCGTATATATTGTAGTTCTCCTTAGTATGATCATGAAGATGTCAAAATGCGTCTATTTGCCTTTTCTTTAGAGGGTGATGCTTTGAATTGGTTTAATAATTGTCCTGAAGATTCTTTCACTTCTTTACAAGATATCGTCAATGCTTTTAAAGATAGATATGGTTATCAAGGTAGCTCGCCTTGTGCCCCTAAAATTATGCAACATAATGAAAGTGATTTTGTGAAGGATCCAATTGTCGATGAAAGATTTCAAGACAATTCTCCATATCAGAATGTGCCATCCACTTGTACTGTTGCAGATCAAATCCATGACAGTGGAAAAACAGGGACAAGTTGTCAAATTAGTGTCGACAATGAAAGGGAAAATGATAAGCAAATTATAGAAGAGCTAATGCGGCTAGTAAAAAATATGGAGCTTAATCAAGAAAAATTTGTAACTGATTACGTCAAGGATATGAGAACTTTATACACCCACCTGGAAAAACGTGATAAGGAAATGGAAATCATGAAAATTAAACATGGCAGAGAGATTTTTTTTATGCAAAGCAAGTTATTAACTATGGATGAAGAAATGACCATCTTGGGATTCGATTATAATAATCAGTTGGCTACCATGCAAGTAAATCATAAGAAAGAGATAAACTATATGCAAAACTGTTTAATGGGCATGAAAGCAAAGAATGAAAAAGTAATAAAAGATGTGGAAGCTAGTCAGATATGTCTTCAAAATAAGTTATTGACCATGGAGGAAAGCCATGCCAAGGAAGTCAATGCTATGAAGGTTGAGCACTCTAACCAGATGGATGCCATAACAATACAGGTACAGAAATTTCAACATCGGTCAGAGGATGAAGGAACAAGGAAACGTCAACAGATCAGAAGCCTCCTTATCTGCTGCAACAAGCTCCATCTTATTATGAGGAGGTCATTTGCTCCATTGAAAAGTGACTAATTGAAGGTGACCCAGATAAAACAGAAATTGGTAAGAATCAAATGTAGAATGAAGAAAGACATGTCATGCATGCCCTACATACTTCATCTGAGAGTTTTGAAACAGAATGTTCCACGTCATCAGTGATACACCCTGCCACAAAGAAAAAGCCCAAGAGAAAGAGAATGAGAAAGTGATTTGATGCATCAGATGTCCGCGAGCAGCGTGATTTTCAGATAGGAAAAAGTCCTACTGTATGCAGGATTGGACATGGCACATCTGAGATGTAGTCGACAAATTTGCCTGAAAGCGGGCAAATGCTCAGTATGCACTATATTGAACACATCTGATGCCATGGGGCATCTTTGTATTGTATTTCTAACCTTATGCCTTATTATTTCAGTATTTCATTTTGTAGTTAGATTTGTGTTTTTCATGTTATTAGACTAGTTAATAAATGAAGAGCTTATATGTTTCCTGTGCTTAACGTTACATGATGATTTTTGGATGGATGCTACTTATGTTTTGTTGTGTGTTGCGTGGATGCAGATTTTGGATTCTCAAATTCCTCCAGTGCAGCAATGTGTCCCCAAGTAGAGCCAGATGTTGACCACTACGTGTCAACAACCCATAGCAGTACACCCCCTTTTTCGCAAAAGGGATAACGCCCGATCGATGTGTTCCTGCCATCCTGCTATCATTATCAGCCTGAGGATCATGCATCAGATGTCCGCGAGCAGCGTGATTTTCAGATAGGAAAAAGTCCTACTGTATGCAGGATTGGACATGGCACATCTGAGATGTAGTCGACAAATTTGCCTGAAAGCAGGCAAATGCTCAGTATGCACTATATTGAACACATCTGATGCCATGGGGCATCTTTGTATTGTATTTCTAACCTTATGCCTTATTATTTCAGTATTTCATTTTGTAGTTAGATTTGTGTTTTTCATGTTATTAGACTAGTTAATAAATGAAGAGCTTATATGTTTCCTGTGCTTAACGTTACATGATGATTTTTGGATGGATGCTACTTATGTTTTGTTGTGTGTTGCGTGGATGCAGATTCTGGATTCTCAAATTCCTCCAGTGCAGCAATGTGTCCCCAAGTAGAGCCAGATGTTGACCACTACGTGTCAACAACCCATAGCAGTACAGCCCCTTTTTCGCAAAAGGGATAACGCCCGATCGATGTGTTCCTGCCATCCTGCTATCATCATCAGCCTGAGGATCATCTCATAATGTAAACCTAGTCTACATGTGTATAATGTAAATAATCTCAGCAGATCGGTGTCGTGAATGTAATCACCTAGGTAAACCTAGTTTTCTGGTAATGAACTACATTCCAGAAGGTTTTTTGTCTCACCGATCCATTCTCGGATGGTCGACAGAGTTTTCCTTTAGCCTTACCCCAAAGCCGGAATGGATTTTGTCACTAGAATCTTAGGGGAGTCCAAGTGTTCTAGATCGACTCTATGTAAAAGTGATTTGGGAATATTCCTAACTATTTGATTAGGTTATTTTATTACAAATTGCTTGATCTGCTAGATTGTATTTGTGTCGCAGAACTGGGTAGTCTGTGAGGGTCCTTTGCAAATGGGTTTTCTTCCTTGAGATGTAAAAATGTAAAAATCATGATGTAAAGTGTCTTGAGGGTTAGAAAAATAATTTATCCCCTCATAGGTCCTAGGTCCTAGTTAAACTTAAATTTTCCAGAGGTAAAATTCATGGATCCTTTAAAAAATTAAATCTTAACAGGTCCAGGGACTAAGGTTAATTGATTATTTTGCTAAATTTTATGCCTTGGGTTCCTGGAGTTAAGTCAAAGTTAAAATTCTGAGGAAATAAATGCAAAATTTTAATTTTTGAATTTATTAAAATGCATTTAATTGAAAAATTCGAAATTTCCTCAATATTTAAAATTTCGACGGATGAGATTAAAAGAAATTTTGATCCTCGTCAATGGTCGAGATCACTTTGACAAAGATCACTCGAACTAGCCGTTGGAGGATTTATTTTTAAATAGGAAGGTCATTTGTCAGTCAATATCATCCGATCTTTTGATCGTGTACTAAGCGAAAAGCTCTCTCTTGTAATCTTTTTATGAGCAATAAAGAAAGACTTTGGGGTTAATTTCCGCTGATGTTATTCTTCATGGAAATGCTGTAAGATTTATTATTTTCATGCGTAGTTTCTTTTTTTCCATTAATAATAGCTTCTGAAGAGCAATTTGAGTAGAAGTATCTTGCTCAGTCATCGGGGTTTGAATGATAATTTAAGTTTTGAATATAATATCAGGTATCTCTATTAAATCTAAATTTTATTATCATTTTCTCGCTCTATGTTGACCGCTGAATTGAGTTTTGCAAGAAAATCCTTGATTATTAGATCATCGGGCATTCGAGGAAGTTCTTGGTTGAACCAGCCAACTCCCAATGCGTGTTTTCTGAAAAGCCCAGTTTAAATTTGACCCCGGGCTTATCATAAGATATTTTTTTCATGGGTGGTGCATGAAGGGTTTTGAGCTTAGTACCTCCTCTAAAATTCAAAAAGAAAAAAATGTGTGCTAAATCACTAGATCTGGCTGTTGAGAGCCTCAGATCATCAGATCTGGGAGCGGAGTCGGATTCACACTCCCTAGATTTGATAGATCTGCCATTTATGTGCATAGATCTGTAATTAACTTTAGTTTTCTAACTTTGGTTTTCAGGATTTTAGTGTTTTTTGGGTCATTGTGTATATCGTTTGGATTTTTTTTTGTTGTATTGCAACGACAGATCTGAAGCTGAAAGCAGTGCAGAGTCCAGATCTAGGCCCTGGAGGATAAGATCCGTATCTCTGCAGGTCCATCAGCATCATTTTTTGCAAGGGTTTAAATTTATTTTCAAATCTGGAAATTTTCGTGAGGGTTTCATTCAGAAATCTGAGGCAAAGCGATTTTAAAAATTTAATTAAGATTTCTGGAAAAAAAAAAATTAAGGTTCAAGTGGAAGTTCTGGGCCACCATTTTGCAGATTGATTGGTTGCCTGGTTTTTGTGGTTTATTGTGCAATTTCGAAAAAAAAATTACAAAACGCTCGCTGCCTAGCACTGCCAACGCTCCATCGCTGTCAGTCCTCCATGATTTTTTGTTGCATACTATCCGCAACAAACCCTCGCTGCCATAACCTTGTCTATCCTCCATCCAGCTTCTCACTCTACCTGCGTGTAGCTTCAGCTTGGTAAGTGAACCTTCCATGCTACCAAAGCTCCGTCTCTGCCTCGCTGTCAACTCATCCCATGCAGCTGCCCATTCCACTTTCCTTACCCTCAACCCTTCCACGCATGCTTACACACCCTTCCTCCCCTGCAAACGCATTTAGCTGGTTGTTGCCATATCTACGCAACTTCTACGTGGCTACCTTCAACGCCTCCTCGCATCCTTTACCTAGTACCGCCATCTCTGTTCCGCTGCCAACATACCTTCCTGCGTGCTAGCCAAACCCTCAGTCTGCGTCCTCCACGCAGTCTCATCTTGCCCCTGCGTTATTCCTCTATCTCCCTCCGTCTAGCAAACCTCCCTTGCTGGCCAATAGCTCCGTCCAAACCTGCATTCCCTTCTGCGACCATCGATCATCCATTTTGCAGTCGGGTTCTTCTCCCTTCCACCGTCAAAGCTTGTAGCTGCAAAACATATGCTTTCGATTTTATTTTTATTCATTCCGTTTGTTTATATTTCCTTTTTAGTGTTAGGGTTAGTTTATTTGATTTTCATTTCATTTAGTTTGTATATAGTTAGGTTAGCTCATGTCATTTAATGAAAAAATCTAAAACATTTTAAAAAATCTTAAAACATAAAAATCTAAGCATTTAGAAAAATAAAAAATAAAAAACCTTTTTTTGTGTTTTTTTTTTGTGTGAGAGACTTTTGATTTTTCTTTTATATTTTGAAACTTTATTTTTATCTTTATTTTTATTTTTTACAAAATTAAAAGTCATAAAAATTTATAAAAAATAAAAATAAAAATAAAGATACTTTGATTTTGTTTTCTTTTGATTTCGTTTTATTTCATTTTGATTTTGATTAAAAAAATATAAAAGTCTTAAAAAACATTTAAAAAGTTAAAAAAATTCAAAAAACATTTAAAAAAAATATAAAATTGGAAAAATTTTAAAACATTAAAAGTTTCTAAAAGAATAAGAAAATCTCAAAATATTTTGTGACTAAGAATAAACAAAATTAAGGGGTTTTTTGCTTAAACTTTAGAATTTTTAATTTGGCCTATGGCCCATTAAATCTTTTTTTATTTTTTAACCCTTTGATTAAATTAAGTTCCTAAGGAATAATTAAAAATTTTCAGCCTAAAGTTCCTTAGTGTCATTTGGTCATTAAATGCAATTTTTCATGATTTTTCTATGGTCAAGCAATAAATTTGTTAAATCATATTGACTGTTGGAGAAAATTTTCTAGATCTTGGATCATTAATGATAATCACTTTAAATCTGGAATATCTTGCGTGATACAGTGTTGGGCGTTTTTGTGGATTATTTATGATTGTCACTTTTCATCACATATTGAAAATCGTTCTGGATAGCTTGTTTTATTGAGGGTTAATTCAAATATCGAAGGCACTAGTCTATAATTGTTTCAATCTTGTGGTCATGTCTTGTTTACGTTGGCATTTAATCTATCAATCTGATTTAATCGTTGAGATTCATCAAGTTGTCTATCATTAAAATCTCCTAGAGCCCGTGATCCACAAGCTTTCTCATCCATTTACCTCAGGGACTACCCCCCTTGGCTTGCCTAGGAAAGAGTCTAAACAGAGTGAGTAAGGATTAAGTGTGACAGCCCTTACTCTGAGCATTGTCGCGCTGCTTGGACACTTTGCGCGACAACACCACTCTCAACCAAAATGACGCCATTCCAGACTCTGTATGGTTATGAACCCCCGAGATGGAAGGATTTTGCATTAAATGACACTAAGGTTCAAGCAATGAAGAACCATTTGGAAGAAAGTCAAAAGATTATCCAAATATTAAAGGAAAACCTAGCAACTGCCAAAAATCAAATGAAGCAACAAGTTGACCAACACTGTTCAGAACGAGAATTCAAAGGAGGAGATTGGGTCTTCGTAAGACTACAACCTTACAAGCAGTTATCCTTGAAACAACAAGGAAAGAATAAGTTAGCTCTGAAGTTCTATGGGCCTTTCCAAATAATCAGGAAAATCAATGATGTAGCTTATGGATTGAAACTACTAGATAACTATCAAATCCACAACGTATTCCATGTTTCATGTCTCAAAAAGGTACTAGGTCAAAACCAATCAGCTCAAACCGAGATACCTGAAGTCGATGAAGAAGGAAGGATTGTCTTAGAACCTGAAGGTATCCTTGCAACCAGAGAGAAGGTACTACGTTCCAAAACTATTAGAGAATACCTGATCAAGTGGAAAAAACTTCCAGAAGAAGACTCCTCATGGGAAACTGAGAAGTTCCAACAACAATACCCCTCGTTACCCTTGCTTTGAGGACAAAGCAATTTTTAAGGGTGGGGCAATGTTATGAATAATTAATTCATAAATAAATAAATAATCAATTAATTATATTATATTAAATTTTAATTATTAAATATCTTATTAATATTAGTTATGAAAGGGCTTATGGTCAAAAGTCATGATCAATCAACCTCGTGACCAGTCACTACCTATTTAGGCATATCGTCCAAGGGATTGTAACTCATTATCTGAATATTGAATAAAATACATATTATTACAAGTGTTAATTGTGTCTCCTGCAATTAAATCTCAGCGACCAAGTTTCCTTCCAACACAATTTACCAACCGAATTTTATACCTGAAGGAAATCAGATACCTCTAGTAAACCAAGAAGTCGCCACAAACGGGTTAAAGGGAGATCAAATCACAAGAACTCTTTATTGACACCCAAATCATAAAAGAAGACATCTCAACTAGCCTGCATACCCAAACCAGAAACAAGTGACTTACGTTCCCAAGATCGTCGACGACACCATAATCCAGTCTTACAATAACAATTTATCCCAGCTATCAAATAATTGCAAGGTTCCACAAGAAATCAATTTAGGAGGGCCAAATCCCTTCTCAACGCAACAATTATGTTTATCACTCAGAGGATCATATCATCTTGTATCAACAAAGATGACAACTCCAAGAAAACGTAAAAGATGCAACCAGATTACAAGGCACGAAATGGAGGATACACCTTGTCAACAATAAGCTTTGAGGACAAAGCTTTCTGAAGAGGAAGGCAATGTTATATATATATATATATAACAATCATAATAATGATTAATTAATGATTATTATAGAAGAGACATGTCTCTAAAGACATGACCATTAATGAAGGGACACCTACCTAGGTATATAAGCAGACCCTCATTTGTAACAATCTCATCATCATATTCTCATATATATATATATATATATATATATATATATATATCCTCAATGGACATCTTCATATTCCAAGTGTTATGGAATATTTAACTTGTGAGTACGAATTTTGGTCGTAACAGAAATCATGAAAAAAGAACAAGATCCAATCTTTTGAGAAAATAGAACATTTAGAAAACACTTGGGATCCCTTCAAACCTCAATTTTACCCTTCACCTACACAATGAGAGGGCGTAACAACTTTTTCCATACAACCAAAAGTGAGAAAATAGCAGATAAAACTGTTTTTTATAGTTAAACAAGTAATACATGGCAAAGGCACGTGCTTGGCACATGTCCTGTGTTTTACACACTGTTGACAGAATTCCTAAGTAATGAAGAAAGGAAACACAAATCAAATGAAACTAAAAGTAGTGAACAATAGAGGGTGAACTAAGAGGTTGAACCCTTAATAGACATACAGATATTATATTGTACTCAAAGTAGAAGTAGATGTAGAGGTGGAAGAACAAACATCTCTGTGGTGACCCACAACTATGAAGCTTCCTACACAGGTTTAGGTTGAGAAAGTTTGACCAATGCCTAGTGTTACTAAAGCTTTCGACTGCATTAAGTCATTGATTAGGATATATTCAGTATCGATTTCAAGATATGTTAGAATTTGAAATCCTTGTCATGATTGACTTATGTGCAAGGGGAAACTACTTTGAAGTTTGGACCAATTGAAAACATTCAAAGAATCAAACTAAATTCCATGTAAAACTCTCAGGTTACTTGACAAAATACAAAGGTTAGCTTGAAAAAAATTGCTAGCTATTTCTAGTGTTAATGGCATTGCTTAGTTTCACTGACTTGTGGATTACATTGCACCACTTCCCACTATAAGATGAGATAGTTTTATTAATTTCCACAAATGACCATGAAATGATCAACAGTACTAGGGACTACAATCAATAGTCAATAGACTAAGGGAGTGCCTAGAACAATCCTAGATACTAAAATGTTAAAACTCAAAAGAAAGATACAAATGTCAATAAAAGAGAGATTAGCAAGATCAAGGTAAGGCAAAAGAGCAAAACCCTAGAGGCACAAGGCCCTCATTCAACATACACATTTTAACTGGAAATAAAAGTTGAGGCAGAAAGGGAGAAGAGATATCCCTGCCTCCATCTACCACTGCATTTTATATGCAACTGAAATTCTTATCCCAATTCAAAATACATGCATTGGAAATTGATATTCATCACTTAAACCAGCTTTCTACAAATGACTGCATCCATTACCTTTTCATTCCGCTTGATAATTTTATCTCGAGTTTTACCCTGCTTCTCAGTCAGCTGACCTTTGTATGTTTGCCACGTCACCTCCTCTTCCTCTTCCTACAAAAAAATTAAAAGCTTATTCAGTGTGAAAGAAACAAAATATCAGTGTCATGAAATTGAAGTGAAAAATTACACTCGCTGTGTGCATAGAGTAGTAAATTATCAGCACTTAAAATGAGAACCTCTATGTCATCAGCAACTGCATCCTCCCTCAAACCCCATGAAATACCCTCTGCAAGTGAAGCTTCTCTCCTTGCACGTAAAAGAGAAGCTTCCATATCAGCCATTTCATCTAAACAATTGATTTCACTCAACTTCTGCCTCACACCTGCTGGCCTTTCCTGTGGGAAAGACGTAGAAGTGTTAGAAAACAGAATTGCAAACCTGCAGATATAACGTAAAGCATAAATTGACTACCAACTGGTAAAATACTAACAGAATGCCTGTGGTTATGACATTTGATCCAAATACTTTGCAATTTTGGACCTATAGATGCAATTATAAACATCAAACTCAAGAATTTATGAATTACTAAGAAACCATAGACTAGATTGTGGAGAGTGAACATCAAGATCATAAAACTATTATAAACTAAACCAACAGAGAACATTACTAAACCATTGCTGCTTTCCAAAATGTTCATTCACATTTGTAAAAAGAATTTTCTTTTCCATTGTCCCTCATGTTACTGATTGTTGAATTATTTCAAAAGATGAAACATCAACATTGACATGAGATAAAAAAGAGCTGTTCCATTTTTTATTCAGGCAAGGAAATGAGCAAGCATCAGAACACCAAATTAATTCCAACCTGCTTAATGAGAAGAATAAAATTGGATATGACAACTTTGCAATCACACCCACATGTAAACCCCAGTTCAATGTAGGGCAAAAACCTAATAACCCCATTCCCTGAAGCTTATCGACAAAGGACAATATTATCTCACCAATTCCCAGAAATATTTTGGAGTTTTACTTCAAAAAAACATAACTCTGGATGAAAATATTACAAAAGAAACAATTGTCATCACCCAGCAAGGCTTGTCCTCTTTAAGTCCTTGAAACTTAAACTACTCATTTCAAGAATCAATGTAAAATAGTTTGAGTTTGCCTCAGTTAAAATTATATGTAAAGGAGTTCGATGCTAAAAAAATATCTAGAAAAATGAAATGTCTAACTGCACTATGTTCAAACGACTTCCTTAAGTTACAAACCTCAGAATCACATGAAGAGAACAGAAAAAGTAGGAGATATGTAATGTCCCAAACGAAGAAAATTTGGAACAACCCCTTCACATAAGATTTCTACTTATAAACAGAAGATTGCCATGTAAAATATAACAGATAAAATGCATGCAATTCCATAACATGGTAAGCAGAAACAATCTCAGCTTTATTATAATATATAAATTGGGGTTTTACATGCTGCAATGACAAAATAGCTGAGATAGCTGGCCTCAACAGATCTACAATAATGCCACATTGGGTCTCCCAAAACAAACTGAAAACCAAATCACTGCAACCTGTGAACCCTGAATGGATCCACCAAAGGAAGAGATGGGTGCTCACCCACTCTCACTAAATCACCCGAGGGTTTCCGTCCTGGGGCTACTGCTGAAGTAGAGAACTGCGTTCTCAAACCTCTCCACAAAAACAATACTCAAATCCCCGATGTCTTCAAATGATCTCATCCCCCCCTTTTATAGATCTGATGGATAGATCTCCAAGCCTCTAGAAGCATCTTATTTTATTATTATTCTAGAAGCTCCTCCATTGACTTTATCTTAAGTGACCTTTAATATTATTTTATTTCACTTAAGTCACTTTTGACCTTTTTTCTCCAATTAATTATTTTCCTTAATTAAATGACTAGTGAATGTTATTTTTAACTAAGGAAAATGGCAAATCGCCCACCATACTTTCTCTATACTTTCTTCGGCCACTGGAAGTCTCTTCTCAGCATCCCATCCTATAGATCTTCTCCTTCCGGTTCCAATGGGCTATTACACTGAGGTGTTCCATCAATTAATCTCCCCGGAATGCCACCTTGAGCATAATTAATTAAGTTATGTCCAATAATAATGCTGATTTCTAAAAGTTGTTGGAATGCGACGGAATGAAAGGCAAACTATGCAGATGATGGAATATGCCAAGCGAATGCCATCAAATCCCATAAAAACTCCTCAAATCCCATAAAAACTTCTCAAAACTCCATCAGGACCCCTGATGACATAAACCTGCTCCACTGAGTTGGCCATCTCTTGCCCTGGAAATCCACCCTCACTGTACTATAAGAAGAATAAAAATGGAGACATGACAAGATACCCAAACAAATCTAACAAAAAGCACTCAAATAGACACAATCACAAATAAATGAAAAATGGAGTATATTATTATTATTATTACAAGACTGCACAAAGGATAATATAATTGTAGTCTTAACAAGAGGACTACATACCCACAGTAAGACTCGAGGAGAATGATCAACACTTGTGTCTCCTACATGCCCATATAGGCTAACTATGGCTAGCGATTTAGGCGAACACAACATGAGCAATATTCTTGCAATTGATCACTTCATTATGTAAGTACATTATGACATAATTTAATATATAACAGCATTATATATTAATCCCCTTCTTATTTACAATCAGCATTAAAATGAAAAAATGCAATTTGTACCTAACATCTATACCAAGCTTTCAAATATTAAGTATCCTCCTCAACTACAAAGACAAGTATAAATCCTCAACAGATGAAGAGGAAACAAAAAAAGAGATATCAATAGTAATAGTACGTACAGCAGAAATCGTAGTACTTGGAAGCTCAACAAGTATGCCAAGTAGCCGTGTTTACAATGGTCTTCTCAAGGGGGCTGGTGATAGGCATGAAAAGAGCCAATCTCCTCCTCCTCTAATGTTTCCTCCTTTCAAAGAAAGGTCCTTCTCTAATGCTGTGTTAGTGGTGTTCTTGCACTTGATCTCTTGCCGCTTGCTTTGCATGCAAGAAACTTTCATAGCAGCTAAACTTTTCCCTTTTATATATTTTTCGTTTACATGAAAGCTGCCAATAAATCTCCAACATGGATCCACTTTGTACTTTTCTTTTGTTCTCTCCCATGAAATTTCTTTTTTCTTAACTTCCAATAAAATTATTTTTCCAAAAAAATCGCATTTCAGGATGTTTAAGTCATCATGGCATCACCCAACCAACATAGGTCAGCATGTGGCAAAACAGCCAAACTACTGTTGACTGTATCACCACCCATACATTTTATTGGTCACAGCTTGGTCAACTTAACACAACAAAATTGTATTTTCCCTCCATTTCTGCAAAAAATTGTATTAGCACTTCTCCTATAATCTTCAAATCAAATATCTACTACTTTGTGCCAAGAATAAAAGAATTACTTGTTTCATTCTGAAATTACTTTGGTCTGCCCAACATGATCTTATGCTTGACATATTTGCAATATTCACCAGGTCCATATCCTTTGAGAGAAATGGTCTACAACTCTTCCTTTAGTAATATGTTAATCTACTAATAGCCCAAGAAAAGTTGAAAGGAATAGATTTCAAGCCCAACAACCACCTCTACTAATGAATCTACAAATAGCATGGGAAAGGGATCTTTCTTTGTTACAACATCCAATCGTTAAGATCTATACATATTCTAAGTATGCCACTTTTCTTAGGATGCCCATTCAAAAGTTCTCATACTCGCATGTATGTCAAATATGCTCCATAATTGCATCAACCAGGTACTGATTTGTCTATACTCAGCATACTCGTGAATATTGTTGAGTACTAGCCAAGAATATTGAGTATCCCAAATCCATAATCATCAAAGTTCTGAGTAATTCTCTCTACATTAAAAATGAACTCTTTCACATTTTTTTTCAGTCATGGGGTATGACAAGTACAAGTATGTTGAGTGTGCCAAGTACCTCAAGTCAATTGCCTCAATGAGTCCCAACTGGCTACAGCTAGTTATTATGTTAAATATAAACTCTAACAATAATCTTGATAGCTACCTAGATTCATTTTGTATGAGAATATTATCAGTTGTGCTCAAATCAAGGCAACATTATGCACACACAAATGGGACCCCCTTTAAATCACAATCAACAAAAAAAAAAAATGCATACATGTATTCTTTATATATGTTGAGAGCAATTGCCATTGAGATTGGCTTGCCCTCCATTTTTCTTATCAAAATACATGTTTTGCAAGATCACTGGGGGATCCTCAAGCTCTTCTTCAAAGTTGAAAGCCTTCCTAATTTGCCTCCTTTGTGATGGAAGCTTTTCCATTTTCAAAAGAGGGACTTGTACATTCACCTTAGCCAAAACATTAGCCATATCAACTGTTGAAGAAAGTGTAACTGCGTTCGGTCTTCATAAATGTAATTTTGATATTTGTATTTATACAAGAAAATAAATATTATTTTTGTTATATTTATCAATGAGTTTCTTGCTCATTGAAATAGGTCTAGAACATGTCAAAGTGTTGTAGGTAAGTCAAAAAATCAAAAGAAAATATTGAAGACCCTTCAGGGCATGTTACACCATGTATATTTATGTATTAGAGTCAAAGATATCCCTCCAAGCAAAGTCACAAGCCCTCTCCATGCAACGACATCACGAAAGAAGGAAAAACGAAGTGGAAAAGTCAAGTCAGCCACAAATCGGCCTAAAGGAGGGGCAGTCTTCTATATATAGAGGCTGTCCACTCCTTCAACAACAAGCAATCAAGCCTCTGAAATCAGCGAGATAAGAAGCCAAGAAAAGGGTGAAGAAAGATGAGCATGAGGAGCCTCTAATGCAGCAAAGGAGGAGGAGACAAAACTGAAGTGTAAAGGGCTGTTCTAAGGGTAGATTACAGTCACGCGTGTGAGGAAACGAGGACTGTCTGTGGGCACTACAGCAGCAATATCACAGTTTTATATTTATCTTTGTTTGGGCTAGAAACTTAGGCCTATAAAGCCTCCCACTAGAGTGAAGAAGAGGCTCTCCCAAGCAAAGGAAAAAGGATTCAAATATACAAGGAAACTTCCCACAGGTGTGAGAAACTAGGGCTGCAGTGCTGTCATATCAAGTCTGCAACTACACATCAAGAAGAAGCTCGGTTGGACAAGAGAAGGAAGGTCTCACTAAGTATCAAAGATAAGTATATCTTCTAGATCTCACATAAACAAGGTCTATCACCAGTTGCCAAAGGAAGAAGGAAGAAGTGTCAGGGAACTTAGTGCCGGAAGAAGGAGGACGAAGTGCCGAGAAACAAAGTGCCAGAAGAAGGAAGGACTTGACTTGTTCTTGGAGTATATTCTTGTCAAAGGTCTAGGGTTTGGCATTGATTAATAAAAAGCTTCAATAAGAGAAATAAAGAGTTTTCTTCTCTAAGAGAGAGAGGTTTTTCCCTGGTAGAGAGCCAATATCTTGTGTTCTTGTTTCTTGTGTTTTTGTAGCAGTTTGATGAAGCAAACACACATACAATAATAATAAGAGAAGAAGATCAAGCTAACAAGTTAAATTGAACTTCACAAATTTTTATCAAGTATAGAAGAATCCTACTATATCTAATTGTCCTAGATTCTTCAACATGGTATCAAAGCTAAGGTGACACATCAAGGAAAGGGCATCTCAAGAACACTCATAAGGTGACTCATCAAGGAAAGACATCTCAAGAACATCTACAAGGTTGAAGCATCAAGCCAAGAAGTCTCAAATTCATCAAGAACAAGAAAGGTCTACTATCTACTATCCATCAAGGAAGACTACTAAGCAAGAAGAGAAGCCTTTCATATAAAGGCACCTACAAGAAGATCCATCCAAAGAAGGGTCTACACCAAATTACATCATCTACAAAGGAAAAAGCACTACAAGTCAAGCCTCACTCTCCAAGCATATCTCATCATCAAGCAAGTCTATTTGAAGGAAGCAATTTGAAGATCATCAAGATCCAAGAAGGCAAGCCATCAAGTCTTCAAGAAGAAAGCAAGACTACTACATCACAAACTCTATCAAGTACATATATATGTCCCCTTCTGAACATAGATCAATGTCTTTTTGCAAGGAAAGCAACAAATTAGTTGGGACTACTAACTTCCTTGCATGGAAGAAGAGGATTGATTTAATTGTCAAGAAGAATGAACTTCTATACCTCATCAAAGGGAATACCACTATCCCTGCTAAGGAACAAACTCAAGCCTTAGCCAACTACAATAAGGATGAGACAAGAGCTCAAAGGATTCGAATAGAATCCATCAAGGACTCTCTCATTCCTTATGTCTCCAAATTTGAAACATCAAAAGAAATCAATGATAAACTAATAGATCTATTCTCGGTAAGCACAGTGGGAGAAGTGATATCTCTACGTAATGAGTTGTACAAGATGAAGATATCAAAGGAAGGAATAGCTCCCTACTTCATGAAGATCTCTGAAATGAGAGATCAACTTCAAGAACTAAGAGAAGTCATGTCTGACAAAGAAATGACAATTGTAGTACTCAATGCTCTACCTGAGGATTGGGGCAAGTTCACATCAAGCATATATGCCAAGAAGGAAGCCACCCCACTAAGTGAACTACGGTCTCTATGCAAAATTGAGGAGACTATACTCAAAGCAACGGATGATGTGGGATCAAAGGAGCAAGCATTTGCTACCATGGCCAAGAGAAAAGGAAAATTTGGCAAATTTGGTCCATGAAGAACAAGCAACAGAGATATATCCAAAGTCCAATGCTTTCGCTGTCAAGAATATGGACACTACAAAAGGGATTGTACCAAACTTAAGAAGGACAACAACAACAAGAGAAAAAGGGAAGAAGCTCACTTAACTCAAGAAGTGAAAGAAGAAGACAAGAAGCAAAAGAAGGAATATCCTCCAGATCTCTACTATGACTAAATCAACTTCTTTACATATGTCTTCTTTCAAAGTTTTGAGTAGCATAGGAGCATATAGAGATAGGATAGAATGCATGGTTAAGTAGCATCTTCTAGAATATAGGAGCATGGTGTAGATATAGCTCAAGATATTCATATAGAAGGAGCATACCTATTATAGGACCTCATACACAATGAAAGATTAATTGATCATAACTAAGAATCTTAGAAGGCCTCTATCAACAAAAGGAAGAAACATTTGCAGGATAAGGGTCTTCAAGATCCTCTAATAGAATCTTCAAAAGAAGGTTCATAAATAAGAGCAGATGTCTCATTGGGAGTCCCATTCATGGGATTCAACAAAGGATGATATGCAGGCAAGAAAAGATGAAGCAAGAAAGGCTACAACAATCAAGAACAACCATCAAATGAAGCCAAGATGATCAAAGCAGGATCAAAATGAGGTATGTATACATCAAAGTTTAAGTCATGTCGATGAAGCAAGAAAGGCTACACCAATCAAGAACAACCATCAAATAAGGATCAAGATGAGGTATGTATACATCAAATTTTAAGTCATATCATCATATATATTATTGAGTCATGGGAATAGTTCTAAAACATGATCAAGCATAAAAGGATCTTTTTCACCAATGACATGCTCGAAAGCATGCACTACAATACAAAGAAGGTCAACATGAAGAAGTGCTCCCATAAGGAGTATAAAGTGGTTGACTAATCAATCCAAGAAGCAAATGAAGAAAGAGATCAAGCATGTGAAGAACACCATGGTCACAAAGAATCACTATCTGACAAGATCCATTAAAGACATCTCCCGAAAGAAGGCATGAAAACTCTGACAAAGGAAGAAAAAGATCAAAGGACCCTTGACACCTATGAAGGCCTTGGAGATATTAAGGTGCAAATAATTGATTCAACTCTACAAAGATGTCATGATGAAGAAGCCATCCAAGCACTATTTGATGTTGAAGCAATATCAAGATGAAGTCATGAAGGGCTACTAAATCGAAGTATGGGAACAAGCAAGTACAACTAAGCATCTATGTGATAAATATTCCGAAGCATAGTCAGATGACAAAGGAGTAGCTAGATGACGAAAGAACCTAACATATATCAAGAAGGCCACTTTCCACGAAGGAAGTAATGACATGACAAGCTAGGAAGGAAAGTGATCGATCGTCAGTGCCCTACCAAGAAGAAGTTCAAACAAAGACTTCATGAAATCAAAAAAAAGGAGATCAAGCAGTTGAAGGACCCACAAAGAATAATTTGTTGATAAATGGACACGTCTCTAGCTAAGAGGGAGTTCTAACAAGTTCCCAATTACAAAGGAGCTTGATCAATATTATGGTCAGAGGAAACTTGGGCATGTCTTCCTCAATTAAGAGGAAGAGATAGACACAACATTCTTGTCTTCACTTGGGAAGAAAGAATGGAAGGATTGGGTAATCATCTGGCATCCGATACTCTTTGAGGATGTGTAGGGCATCCAAGATAAGAGTAGGCAAGAGAGACGATATTCTTTGAGGGTTGGGAACCCAAGACAAGAATAGTCCTAGAAGGTCATACTCAGTGAACAGGCGGGTGGGTATGTACCTTGATATACAATGATTAATGTGTCTATAAGCCATTGGTCTCGCCAACATTGTGCTATGATCTTATGAGAGATAGAGTTGTTAGTCAAGGCCTTGATAGAAACAATGTTGGTTATTATGATGCTATAACAGATGGATTGCCAATCCGGTTTCTCTTATGTGAATTCTTCAAGATTGAAAAATAGCCAAACACATTGTTGTTGATTTGGGGTAGCATCGTATGTGCTCTAGCCACGAAATTTGGTGGAGAGGTTGGGGCACATGAGTTCTCCAATACCCAGAAAGGGTTTGGGCAAATTCTAAACAGTTCAGGAGATATTAAAATAATTAATATTTTTAATGGAGTCCCTAAGTCTAAACTTAGGGAAATTAAAATATTAATGTGGACTAATATGAAACTGTGTTAGAATGGTCCAAAATACATGGATCAAGCCAGATCTAATCTTAGTCGTTGATTAGGGACTTAATCTCGCCCATTGATATGTCAGCAAGAAAAGTATAAGAGGGGGCTTGAGGGTCACTTGGAGAATACACCAGAGTGATTAGTCATTCTATTCTCTAGAGCGGGGTTTGCTAAGAGAGATAGAATTAGTGATCAGAGAGACAGAGAGGAAGAGATAGTGCCGGGAGAGCAGTGCAGTAGCCGGCGAGAGTGACGCAGTAGTAGCCAGAGCTCATGCAAAGGCAGCTGGTCGCTGCGCAAAGCCTCAAAGAGGCCAGTGTTGCTGACGCAGAGGGCCCAAAGGCTAACGTAAGGCCTCCTAAGGCTTACGCAGACCCATCCAGGGTGATGCAGGGCTAGCGCTGGGCAGAGAGGGGCTGAGGCAGACTGGAAAAGGCTGACATTGGGGTTTCTGGAGCAGATTGGTGTTAAGGAGCTACCAGAAGGATTATCCGAGGTTTCAACCAGGAGATTTGTCTCAAACTGAGAGGTATTACTGCCAAGGAAATTCTCTGTTGGGTAGGCCAGTTTCGGCACCCAAATTATACTCTGATATTGCTTAATAAGAAAACCCTCAGATAGCTGCACTGATTTTCCCACATTGGGTTTTTCCGGGGACATTGATCCAAAAATAATGGTGTCATATGGTGTGATTGTTTCTGTTTCCTTTAGTTGTTGATCTGTAATATGTTGAGCATGCACTAGTGTTTATTTTCAGTATTTTTATTGTAAATAACTTGTTAAGTAAAATAACAAGTAGGTAGGAATAAATCAGATAAAGTGCATGGAGGGTTTCTAACTAAGTAGACTTAGAAACTTCAACATGGTATCAGAGCGTGATGGCAGATCATAGGAGGACTAAGGACATCAGCAAAGCAGAGAAATAGCAGCAGAAAATAGTTGTCTCGATGTGACATAAGTTGTTTCTAGCGGAGCAGCAACAAGGAAGGGTGACGCAGTGCCTACGTCATCAAGGATGAGCCGGGAAGAGGCAGCACAGAGGCTAAGGAAGGCAAAGGGAGCCTCCAGTAGAGCCACGCAAAAACTGGGAAGGCTGACGCAGTTGGCTAAGGAGGTCGAGCTGCTGGTGCTGGGATTGCGCAGAGCCTAGGAGCTCTCACCTTCAGGTTGTTGGGGTTTAGAACGCTGTGGGGATATTGCAAAGTGGAGTTCGTCAGGTACTATAGTCAAAACAATACTTGACAGAGCAAGGCCAAGAGGAGGGAGTTGTTTCTG
Organism: Pinus tabuliformis; assembly: GCA_031772625.1. Taxonomy (NCBI): domain Eukaryota; kingdom Viridiplantae; phylum Streptophyta; class Pinopsida; order Pinales; family Pinaceae; genus Pinus; species Pinus tabuliformis. The sequence continues at coordinate 302,864,352 of CM062813.1, read as the reverse complement.
AGGGTTTCTAGCCGAGGAACCCAGATTAGTGGTGCAATTGCACAAGACGATCAGAGTAGAGGGCATCTCGACAGCGGCAAAAGGATTTTCAAGAGGGAAATCGGGACTCAGAGGGAGTCCAAAAGAGAACTTCCAAACGGGAAGTAGAGACTCGGAGGAGTCGAACAGAAAACTTCCAGGAGAGAAGTAGAAGAGCATCATGGCACTACACGGAGTAAGAGACCAGGATAGACTGGATGAAGCATCGAACTCCGCAGTCTGGAGGGCCAGAATCTTATCCGTACTTGACAGAAATCGTGTCAAGAACTTTGCCTTGAAGGTAATAGCTATCCCAGTCAACCCCAATGATAACGACAAGTACGAGGAGGCGATGGTGAGGGCCAAGTGCATTATCCTTGATGGGTTCAAGGATCATGTGGTACCACATATAGCCGAGAAGGAAACAACAATTGAGATGTGGGAAGCTCTTAAGAACCTCTACCAGCATACTTCTGTGCAGAGAAGAATGTTGCTTGAGAACCAGATGAGGCCGTATAAGATGAAGAAGGGTCAAACGGTTGACTCCTTCCTCGGAGGACTGCTATAGAATCGACAGGATCAGGAGTAGATGGTGAGGACAGCCCTGAATGTTGTCTCAGAAGACTGGGAGGTGTTTGTCCAGAGTATACTGGGCAGAGGAACTCTCCCACCTTGGGACGAGATGTGGGCAGCGCTTCGCCAGGAAGAGATCAGATACCAATCGAAGACGGGTAGCAGTAGCAAGGGGATCAAAGTCAAACAGGAGGAAGATGTTGCCCTAGCATCTGAGGGAAAGCAGGAAAACTGGAAGAAGGATCTCTCCAAGATCAATTGCTTCCACTGTGGGGAGTAGGGCCATTATGCGACCCAGTGTCTAAGGAAGAAGAGTAAGGGAGAGTCTTCTAAGACTAAGGCAGCGCCAGCAAGGGCAAAGAAGGAAGATTTGACAGACGATGACTGTGCCATGAGTGCACATGCGCCACTTGAGCGGAAGTGGGGAGACATCGAGCTGTAGTCAAGCGGACTACAGTCGATGAGGGGCAGGATCCTCTAGGTACCCAGCCTCTTGGATTAGACCTTGCTACAGGAGCCTCGAAGAGGAGTAGCAAGACTGGCTAATGTGGGTAGAGATGGATGTGGATGAAGCGGCAGAGAGAGCTATAGTGCAGGAGTCCCGAGACAGCGCGAGGCTAGCAGGCTGCAGCAGTGCGAGAGGCACAGGAGTGTTGCACCAGTGCAGGATGGCATAGAGAGGTGTGCAATGGTGCAAGATGCAGGGAGTTGTTGCAGCAGCACAGAGGTCAAAGAGGGAGCACTTGTCAGCGGCAGAAGGAGCTTCAGCATCAGGAGGGTCTCTAGCCCAACAGGGAGGTCAGATTGGAAGATCAGTTACTTACTTCTCAGTAACTGAGTTGCAATGCAGCAATGGGCAGCATAATGCAACATGATGAGAGGAGGTGCAATGTGAATGCAGTGCTGGGAGAAAGGACCAACAGCAGCACGGATGCAGAGGGAGTTGTTGTACAGATGCAACAGTGGCAGTGTCAGAACCATGGGCAGCAATACAAGATACATCAGTGCAGAGGATGGTTGGCAGCAGGCCTAGCATCAGCACAGGGAACGATGTCGGATGATCAAAGTAATACTCAATGAGGAGCATTGTTTTAAAAAACAGCTGAGTCGACTCCGACTCAGCAAAGTCAAACTGAGTCAATGCCTGGCTAGGTCGGCTCGGTGGCCGAAACGGAACGGTTGGCCTGGTTGTTACCGAGCCAACCATTGATTCGGTCGACTCGGTAACAACTTGGCCGACTCAGTAATGACTCGACCGGCTCGGTAATAACTCGATCGGCTCGGCTCTTTGACAAAAAGCCTGAAGCACATTTGTCAAAAGTTGTTTTGCCACCTACATATCAATGATTGGGTTGTTGTTTATTGCATATTTATAGCCCTAAAGTAATCTATCACTATGATAAAGTTTTGAAAATTACAAGGCCGAAGTATAGTTATCCTAGTGGCATGAGTTAGAAAACTGAAACAATGCATTGAGCCATACAATGTTTTTAAAAAGGCAAGCGTTTTGGCAAGGGACTAATAATGTTATATACCTAGGGGGGATAATGTGGGTACCAAGGGAGGTACCCAAGGTAATAATGTAATAATGGGATGGGCCATAGTAATAAATAAGGTGGTTAACCCATATCATGTAAGGGACCACAAGTAGTTAGTAATAAGGTAATGGGCCTATCCCCCCTAGGTATATAACAAATTAATACATATTTACCTCTTATTTTTTTGGAGCTTGACCATAATTAAATCAAAGGTTTTGAGACTTCATTAAGGGCAGAGAATTGGTATTATTGTTGTTGTAGTCTAGTGATTGTCCTTAGGCTGACGCAAAAAAGAATCTTGGCATTGGTGGCTAAGTATGAACTTTGTATTGGACATTGCACTGGGTGCCATTTTGATATAATGGACATATTCATGAGCCTACTTTGATCATATGTTGTCTTATCTCTATATTCTAAAGCTCTATGTTTGGAAACATGAATGAAAATCTTTAAAATTATGTTTTTTATAAAAAAAAAAAAAATATTTAATGTATTTTTTACAACAACTGAATCACTGAAATCAAACCGGCCGAGTCGATACCGAGCCGAAGTCGGAGTTTTAAAACATTGGTGAGGAGTATTGTTAGAGCACAATCGTCGCTAAGAGGGAGTGTTGATTTGGGGTAGCATTGGATGTGCTCTAACCACGAAATTTGGTGGAGAGGTTGGGGCACATGAGATCTCTAATACCCAGAAAGGGTTTGGGCAGATTCTAAACAGTTCAGGAGATATCAAAATAATTAATATTTTTAATGGAGTCCCTGAGTCTAAACTTAGTGAAATTAAAATATTAATGTGAATTAATATGAAACTATGTTAGAATGGTCCAAAAGACATGGATCAAGCCAGATCTAATCTTAGCCGTTGATTAGGGACTTAATCTTGGCTGTTGATATGTCAACAAGAAAAGTATAAGAGGGGGCTTGAGGGTCACTTGGAGAATACACCAGAGTGATCAATCATTCTATTCTCTAGAGCGGGGTTTGCTAAGAGAGATAGAATTAGTGATCAGGAGTTGCAGCTGAGGGGCATTGAGTACAGAGAGACAGAGAGGTAGAGATAGTGTCGGGAGAGCAGCAGAGTAGCCAGCGAGAGTGACGCAGTAGCAGCCAGAGCTCATGCAAGGCCACGCAGAGGTAGTTGAGAGCTACGCAGAGCCTCAGAGAGGCCAGCGTTGCTGACGCAGAGGGCCAGAGGGCTAATGCAGGGCCTCCAAAGGCTGACGCGGACCCATTCGGGGTGAAGCAGGGCCAGCGTTGGGCAAAGAGGGGTGACATAGTCCAAAAAAGGCTGACGTTGGGGTTTCCGGGGCAGATTGGTGCTGAGGAGGTACCATAAGGATTATCCGGGGTTTCAGCCAAGAGATTTGTCTCAAGCTAAGAGGTATTACTACCAAGGAAATTCTCTATTGGGTAGGCCAGTTTCGGCACCCAGATTGTACTCTAATATTGCTTAATAAGAAAACCCTCAGATAGCTACACCAGTTTTCCCACATTGGGTTTTTCCGAGGACATTGGTCCAAAAGTAATGTTTTCATATGGTGTGATTGTTTTTGTTTCCTTTAGTTATTGATCTGTAATATGTTGAGCATGCACTAGTGTTCATTTTCAGTATTTACATTGTAAATAACTTGTTAAGTAAAATAACAAATAGGTAGGAATAAATCAGATAAAGTGCATGGATGGCTTCTAACTAAGTAGACTTAGAAACTTCAACAATTGCAATGATCTATGAATACCTCCCTAGCTAAGAGGGAGTGTTGAAGAAAGTGTAACTAGGTTTGATCTTCATAAATGTAATTTTGATATTTGTATTTATACAAGAAAAGAAATATTATTTTTGTTATATTTATCAATGAGTTTCTTGCTCATTGAAATAGGTCTAGCACATGTCAAAGTGCTACAGGTAAGTCAAACAATCAAAAGAAAATGTTGTTAAGGGCATGTTACACCATGTATATTTATGTATTAGAGTCAAAGATATCCCTCCAAGCAAAGTCACATGTCCTCTCCATGCAACGACATCACCAAAGAAGAAAAAACAAAGTGGAAAAGTCAAGTCGGCCTTAAGTCCTCAGGTTGGCCTCAAGTCGGCCTAAAGGAGGGGCAATCCTCTATATATAGGTGTTGTCCACTCCTCCAACAACAAGCAATCAAGCCTCTGAAATCAACGAGATAAGAAGCTAAGAAAAGGGTGAAGAAAGACGAGCATAAATACCATCTAGTGCAGCGGCGAAGGACGAGACAAAACCGAAGTGTAAAGGGTTGTTCTAAGGGTAGATTACAGTCACACGTGTGAGGAAAGGAGGGTTGTCTATGGTCACTACAGCAGCAATATCACAGTTGCATATTTATCTTTGTTTGGGCTATAGAAACTTAGGCCTATAAGGCCTCCCACTAAAGCGAAGAAGAGGCTCTCCCAAGCGAAGGAGAAAGGAGTCAAATCTACAAGGAAACCTCGCACACGTGTGAAAAACTAGAGCTGCAATGTTGTCATGTCAAGTCTGCAACTACACATCAAGAAGAAGCTCAGTTGGACAAGAGAAGGAAGGTATCTTCATAGGTGAAGGATCTCACTAAGTATCAAAGATAAGTATCTCTTCTAGAGTTCACATAAACAAGGTCTTTGTCTATCACCAGTTGCCAAAGGAAGAAGAAGGACGAAATGTTAAGGAACGAAGTGTTAGAAGGAGGAAGACGAGGTGTCGGGAAACGAAGTGTCGGAAGAAGGGAGGACTTGACTTGTGCTTGGAGGATATTCTTGTCAAGGGTCTAGGGTTTGGCATTGATCAATAAGAAGCTTCAATAAGAGAAATTTACGAAAGGGTTTTCCTCTCTAAGAGAGAAAGGTTTTTCCCTGGCAGAGAGCCAATTTCTTGTGTTCTTGTTCTTCTATTTTGGTAGCAGTGTGATGAAGTAAACACACATACAATAATAATAAGAGAAGAAGATCAAGCTAACAAGTTAAGTTGAAAAAAGTGCCTCACAAATTGTTATAAAGTATGAAGAATCCTATTATATCTAATTGCCCTAGATTCTTCAACATCAACATCCAAAGCAGCATTAGAGTTTTGAGGTTTTGGCCTAGGCTTATTTTGAGTTTGTCCCTGATATTTGTCCCTCTTTTGGGATGTAGTGTCAGAGCTAGAACTTTCTTGGCCTTGGTCAGCATCTCTTCTCGAATATTGAAAACCTTTAAACCTTCCACAATTTTCCACAGCCATGATTGGCTTATAGCTTGATCATTAGTATCATCAATATGGACTTGATCAGGCTCTGGATGAAAATAAGAATCCCCAAGAAAGACATTAAATGGAGCACCATCATTAATGACGTTGAGGTGCTCAAGGGCTTCCTCACAAGGTTGGCACCAAGGAGACTCCTCTTGTCCCACCAAATTGTTTTGGGAAAAGGGTGTTTGGAACACTTTGTTGATTACCATGGTCTCCCTCAGTGACCTTCTTTTTGGAAGGTTTCACTTAATTGAATTGTGGCTTAGGATGGAAGTTTGGACGAGACCCCATTTTTCTCTCCATCCTAGCCAATTTGTTCATTAATGTCATTTGCCCTGGGCACTAGGCTTAACTTTAGGTTCGATTCGAGCCCTAGGATAATTGAATAAATCAATCTTAGTAGCATTTATATTTTTTTCTATCTCAATAACTAGAACCTTTGCTTTTGCCAAGTTTTTAGGCCCTTTGTCTCCGAGCACATATGTCAAATGCCCATAAATTGATCTCACATACCTATCAAGGATGGTGTTGTCAGTTGGCTCATACCAAATAGGGATCTCCTTGAGTACGTTTTCAAATCTTTAAGTGAATTCCTTAACAGTTTCTTTCTCAGTTTTGGTAGCTTCAAGGAACTTCTCAAGAAGGATAACTCCTTCCTTGGTTGTAGCCCATATCTTGTTGAAGGCCTGGTGAAAGGTATCCCAATCAGTGATACTACCTTGGGGTAAACTAAGGTACCAATCCCTAGCACTTCCTTCTAAAGTCAAGGCGAAGAGCATTATCACTACATCTTCCTCCATCATTAGCTTAGTAAAAATTGCCTAGTAAAACTCATGCATATGTTTCTCTATAGTGGTGGCGTCAGTACCATAGAACTTAGGCAACCATTTGCAATATTTCTCAAGTAAGGGATGCAGAGAATCGGGGAATTGGCTTACATCGAATGGCCTAAATGAAGCTATGAGCCATTGTTTCTCCATGGTGTTGGGGGTGGTGTTGTCTACAAAGAGCCAACTAACCACAAAACTTTTAGGGATAATGGGGGGATGTAGTTGCTTCAGTAGTTTTTTGTGTATTCTTCTTTCTTGGAGTTATGGTATCATCAAAAGAACTATCGAGGGTCTTGATTGGATTAGTTTTAGGAGTTGCCAGAAGAGAATCTATTTTGTCGTCTTAAAAGTTCTCTTCAAGAAAGGTGAAGCTTAGTCTTAAAATAATGAGAACTTTGACTCAAATCCTCCTTGGCATGGCACCGGAAGATGTTACCTCAAAATCTAGTAGGCCTTTGGAGGGAAGCTCAAAAGACAAAGGCTAGACAAAGTGACAACATTATAAGGTGTGGCCCACTATCACCACGGCCACTACCTCCTACCCTTTAGTGGACTTTCACCATAAGGGAGGCTTCCATGACTTAGGTCACCTAAAGGATATATCAAGTTCAAGGATTAGAGGTGACAAGAATAGGCCAAGGAGAGATACTCTTCGTAGGAAGAAGACTCAGCTAGCTTAAACAAGGCAATGTGTTCTCTCCAAGTGGCCTAATTAAAACACAAAGTGACCTAGGGTTTTAGAATAGGCAAGGTCAATAGGCTTACCTAAAATCGCAAGGAAATGAAAAGGCTTGAAATGGATAAGTATGCTCAATTTGTGGCACAACAAGCCTTCGGTAAGCCCCAATTTGAAGCCTAGGGCAAGACTAGGGTTTAGCTAAGGAAAAATTCAACTAGGGCAAAGGACAGTAGCCCTAAAAATGGATAAATTAGCCATGCGAACATGACCTCACAACCAAGTGTTGAATCCCTCCACAAGGCAACACAGTTAACCCTAGTTGAAATTGAACATAACCCTAGACTAACGGCTTTCCTTAAGAGGTAAAAAATCAGATTTGGGGAGAAGAATATGATTTGAAGTAAAACTTAAGTGTGATCAACAATGTGAATTACACCAATGCCTTGACCTTGGGTGATGGAGTCTAAGGGAGGTCTACTTAGGAGAAAATATTAAACCCTACCAAGGAGTAAGGAAATGAGAAATTCAAACCCTAGCTATCATTTTAAGAGCAAGCAAGGTCAATGAAAAGAGTTTATAATGAAGATTCACTCATGGGATTGTCACACAAATTCTAGAAGAGTAATGCATACAACACCATTGTTAAGATTCCATAGAAAAAGTTTCAATAATAACTAGCACATAGAAACCCTAAACAATATCCATTCCATGCAATAGCCATAAAATAAATTCCAATAGAAAGAGAAGTTATAAGATAAATCCATGAACCAATCATTTATTGCTCCAAAATGACATCTCCAAAACCAAAGTATAGCTCCATAAGAAAAGAACTCCACAATAGATCACATCTCCACAAGATACAAAACAAATTTCAGCTAGGACGAAATCTCTCAGAGAGTCGAATTGATGCATAACTGATGATCCAAATGAAATGATAGTAACCTCTACTTATATGAAGTTTACATCAAGTAACTTAGTTTAATGAAGCCCCTAATAACAAGTTTGACATGAAATTAACTTAGGTTACAAGCCAACCCACTAGCGAATAACAAAGTCGACCATAATTTCCCACATGTGTGAATCGTAGATTCTCTAAATCCTTACATCATGCCTAATTAGGGCTCTAAATGCCATGCCAAGGTGCACTGAGGTGTCCACATGTGTGAAGATCCCTGGATGATCCAAAATTTGAGGGATTTGTGAAATTTCCACGATTGCAATTACTGGATATTTATCTCCTACCTAATTGCAGTTTATTTGTCAACTGTAAATTAATATTACAGTAAATAATGATAAATTCACAATTGCAAAATTCACCAATAAACATATGCTGCAGAATATAAAAACTGGAACTGAGAAATACGCACACACACAAAATTATGACACCATTGTTTTTGGACAATTGTCCCTCGAAAAACCTCGAAAGGAAAACCAGTGCAGGAGATGAGGGTTTTATTATTATTCAGTAATTCAAGAGTACAATGATCTGCTTTCCTTTTTAGCAAAGCTCTGGCAATCTCTATTGGAAAAATATATTGCATATACATTGTCTCCTTCTGCAATCGGTCTGGCCCTCTTTCTTGGCAACTCGCACTTCCGGGCTAGTCACACTATCTGACTAGAAATGTGTACGGGTACCTCCAGCGGTTCATACGACCCCAGAATCACCTTCATGCAATTCGTCATACCGCTCTGGAAACTGAAACATGGCTCCTCTGGCAACTCGAATTGGGAAATCTGGCTAACTAGCACTGTTGTAGCGACCTCCTGTTCTTGTCTCTTAGACACTAGAAAATACTGAGGAAAATTCCTTCAGACTTCTGCTCTCAAATCTCTGCTGAAATCCTTGCCTCCGATGCTTCCCAAGCTTCAACTGCGCCCGTGCTCAACACCTACAACTGGGTAGTCGAACTACTCACAAAATACTCAATACATTCTTGAATCCCTTTGACCTGCTCTTATAATCTCTCATTGGAGTCTCAATGGCCACGATTACATCTCAACCAATGGCTAAGATCAACTTGACTTCATCAATAGAAGTCTCTAGAGCAAAATCGAACTTCCTCAATTAGTTCACTTTAATTAACCAATTTTCCTAAGTTAAACTTAGGAAATATTTTAATTATGGCTAATTAATTTAATTGAGGCATCTCCAAGTCTTTTCTCGCGAAACCTTTTCTGGGTTTTGGAGATCTCATGTTCCTTAGCCTCTTAAACATCATAGAGACTAGAACACTTGTCCGCTGCTACCATAATCTAACACTCCCTCTTAGCGAGGAAGGTGTTCTCCACTATACCCATTTGTTCTCTGAAGTAGAAGAACTTTTCCCTCCCCTGGGCTTTCATGAGTATATCAACCAACTATTGGTTTGTGGGAACGTGATGTAGCCGAACTAATCCATGCTACTAGTGTCTGACATATGTGATACCTCTGATGAGCTCATTTCTTCACATCTTCTAGTTGATCTGACTTCTTGTCACTGGAAATCATTGTGAAGAAAATACTCTAGCAGTCATTGTCCGCCATGCTATTTTGCATACTTTGATCTCACACTACTAATGCCCCTGCATTGCAGCTATCACTGCATTGTTGCTGCAACTACTACAATAGTGATGCCCCTGTGTTGCTGTTATCACAACACTGTTGTTGCAACTACTGCAATAGTGAGTCTCGATCTCCCTCTGAATAAGAACTGGGAAATCTCCCCCAGCAAATCAAATCGGCATCCTCCCTGCCACTCGCACTCCTGCCTGGACTCTGCAGTACTGATACTGGGAAACTCGTTCTATCCTCAGAAACTCTCTATAGAACCTCTCGGCTACTCACACTCCTTCCAACAACATGCATTGGCTAACTGAATTTCATAGCATTGCCACTGGGGAACTTGTTCCTACCTCTTTTGTTGGAAATCTCGGCCTCCCTTCCTAACTGGAATGCTGCAAACCTACTCTGGCTGGAAACCCCTTCCTGGAGTCTCTCTCTGGATGGAATTGCGCCTGCACTCTGCAACTGGTCAATTCAGACTGCCACACCAATCATACGAATTTCCTGGAATTCGCACTTGCCACTGGAAACTCGATCTCTCCTAATCTACTAAGTCACTGCAACTGTCTTTGCAATTGTCTCTTGAATGTCTGACTGCGCCTCACAACTGGCTCTGCAATTGTCTGTCAAGTATTTGATTGCGCCTTGTTGACCTTTCAATCCTCCTGCCATTTTTAACTGTTGGGCTCCAGCAGCAAAGGTAATGATCCAACTGAGGGACCCATAGCAACTGGATTTGATCTACTGATCAAGCCCTCTTTGGCTAGATCTAGACCTCCTTGTTGCTCCTACCTCTGACCCTACCCAATTTGGGATATCTCATACTCCTCCATCTAAGGATAATGTTGCAAACATAGCGAATTCATCCTCCAACCTAGCGAACAGATCATCAATCTTTGTCTAAGTTGTTGTTTGCTTCCCCTTCTTCCTCTTTGGACACTAGCTAATGTAGTGACCAGGTTCACCACATCCAAAGCATTTGACCTTCGACGGGTACTTCTTCTTCTTGTCTTCTTTAGAGTCATGTCCCTCATTGGAACCCTCCTTTGCTTTTCCCTTCCCTACAAGAGCGATGTTTTCCTCTTGGTCCCTTGTCACTACAGCCAATATTACCATCTACAAGACTGAGCCTCAACTCCTCTTGAGTGAACTCAGTCCGCAAGTGTTCCCAATCTGGTAGCTTATCCCGTCTAGTAATCACCTGAATGAAGGTTCGCCACTCCTTGGTAAACCTATTTAGAGTTCTACACACGAGTTCGTCTTCTGCTAGCTTGTTTCCAATTGTTGCAAGTTCATCTCTAACGCCCTTAATCCTGGTGAGATAGGATGTTACATTCTTGCCCTTTTACATCTTGATCGTTATGAGCTTCTCCTTGCGTATCATCTTCCAATTCTTGAAGGATCCCAGTACATCTAGCTTATGGCATCCCACATTTCCTTTGTAGTTCCCTTCTCTGCAATATGTTGGACAATATGATCCTCTACTCCATCTAAGACCATCCTCTTTGCCTTGGACATGTTCTTCCTATAAATCATGTAACAAAATAGGATTTGTTGGTACAGCTATAACTATGGTCACAAACCCCTTCAGACCATGCTCATCTAAAAGGAATAACATCTTGGCCTTCTAGATGCCAACGATGGAGGCTCTATCCAACCTGTCCTAATCTTTGAGTCCTGCTGCGACCATCTCTATGAAACTCAAAAATTAGAGAACTAATAAACTAGGATATCTCCTTCTCCTTCCGACAAATTAACTTGACCTTCTCCTCTATAGCTCACACTAGAAAACTAATACAGGGGAATTCACACTAGCCTCTGAAATCTCCTATGGAAATTCGCATTGCCTGATGCTTCACTCCTAGGCAACTCACTCTACCTCTGGAACCTTCTCCGGCAGTGGCACACGCACTGTTGATCCTGAAGCATGCATTGGCCCGACTAGCAAGCTCGCACTGGCAGTTCGTACTACCTGCTACAAACTTCTTCTGTTGGAAATCACGGCCTCCTTTACTACTAGAATGTTGGAAGCCCTCTCAGAATTTCCTAGAAAATCCCTCTGTGAAAAATATGTGTGCTTTCTCTTCCTTTACCTGTGTTGATATGCAACTGCAAAACCCTTATGTTGCGTATCTTTGCGCTCGATTTGCTCTGTGAATCTCTTATCTGATCACCGAAAACCCTTGCCGACAACCTCTCTACCTGTCGCTACTTCTCTGAGACAATTCGCACTTTTCCTCTAGACTGGACTAGAAACGCTTGCTCATATCTTGAAGTAGTCCCATTAACTTCAGATTTCCTAGAAACTCATCTCATCTCATCTAATCTTCATTAGAGACACCCCCTTTAGCTTAACTAGGAGAGAGCTTTAACAGAGAGAGTTGGGAATACGTGATAGCCCCATCTCTTAGGTTGTCACCAAGTTACACCTTGTGGGTTGAGGATTTTTCCCACACTACCCAAGTGTGCAAGCAAGGCGGCCACATTCTTTTGGTGCCATTGTCGGGGACAAGTCTTTTTGTACCTGAGAAATTGACTAACTTTTGGTTTTTGCATTTTTGGATTTTTAGAGTTAGAATCCTACTCAAGTGGCAACTCCACTTGAATCAAATTCTGCAAGAATTTCTACTACGAGAAATCCAAGTGGTCTAGTTAGCCCCACTCTTGAACCTGAAAGGGTTTTTAGAGCGAGGTTAAATACTCTCTCATAGTAGACTTCTTGCTCATCTTAGGCGTGATGTTATTTCTGATATCCATTTGCTTTTTCAAGAACAAGTAAAGCCTAACATCTTGAGTAATCTTTTTGCTCCTTGTCACTTTACTAACATTAATGGTTATCCTCACAATATCCCTGACAAGGTTATTGAAAAGTTGTCTTCTTTTCAAGGTAACAATGTCATTAGTGTTGCATCACACGTTAATAATTTCAATGTCTAATTATGAGGATGTAAAGATGAGACTCTTTGTCCTCTCCTTAGAAGAGGATGCTCTTGATTGGTTCACTAAGTGTCTTGCTAACTCTTATGACTCATTGGAAACCATCATTAGTGCCTTCATGGATAAGTTTGGAGAGAAGAAAGAAGATAAGCACTTGACCAATGCCATTAGCTTTATCAAGAAAAAGGAGAATGAAACTATGGAGGAATTTAACAAGAGATTCAATGGCTTGGTGAAAAGCATGCCTCATGATGTTAAGCCTCCTGAAAATTTCTTGTTGTGCTCTTATTTGGATGCTTTTGGTGTTGACACATCCTATGAGCTGAGGAGAAAGAAGCCTGAAACTCTAAATGCAGCTCAAACTGGGGCCCTTGAAATGGAAAAGGCTAGAAATGAATAAAGAAAGTCTGAAATTCCTGGTTATAGTAGAGGGCCATCAAAGTATCATGATTCCAAGGGGAAGGCCAAGGAAGAAAGTGCACATGATCCTATAAAAGAGTTAACCCAACTCATCAAAACCATGGAAGCAAATCACAATAATCAAATGAATGCCATCCAAAATAGATTGGTAGCCATGGAAAGGAATCAAGCTGGGAGATTTCAAAATAGAGGAAATTAGAAATGGCAAGAGAGAGGACCTCCCAATGAACATGGGCCACCAAATCCACTTGAGTCTAATAATTTAGTTGATGATTCTATTCCTTATTGTAGACCTTGTGATAAAATGCATGATGAAGCCACTTGTCCATATGTGAGAAGAATTTTAGGAGGAATGGATGGGACAAGTAAGCAAATAAATTTGGTTTGCAAAAGAGCATCATTTGTCCATAGAGAATTCGATGGAATTTATGGGCAGTAGCCAGAAGGTGAATAAGGAGTCTCCATCTTCCAAAAGTGTGAACAAATTTGGTGAGTTGGATAAGATCAAGGAATTATATGGAGAAAGGCCTTCATCAAATCAAATTTTAGAGATAGCCAAAGATAGAAGTTTGACTTACCAAAGAAAGGGCAAGGAACAAGAGAAAAATCAAAATGACCCTAAGACTTTCACTCCTATATCTGGGCTAAATATAGATTGCGAGGTAGGATAAATAATGCAAATATTTTAGTACCTATGACTGAAATCCTCAAAATTCCCTCCCAAAAGTCTAAGCTGTTGAAAGCCATTGATGCTCCTCATGGGAAAGAAATGTCAAATTTTTCTAAGGATGGATGTGAGGATGTCCCTATCATTTTGCAAAGTAGTGATATGTGTAGAGGTAACAAGGACCATCAACCTTTCTTTATTACATTATTGGTCAATGGGTTACTTTTGCATAAGTCAATGTTACTTGGGAGCGGGAGCGGAAGCGGGGAGCGGGAGCGGAAGCGGGAGCGGGAGCGACCATTTTCAGAAGCTCCCGGTTTGGGAGCGAATCCCGGAGCGATTTTTTAAAAATATATATATTTTTTATATTTTTTAATTTTTGATACATATATGTCAACAAAAACATGTAGAATGATGAATTAGATATAAAAAACATAAAAAAACATAGATTGAACCATATAACAACAATCATCTAGAAGTTATAATCTTCATCAACCACGTCCGCAAGTTAGTAACATAGTAACATACAACATATTGAGTCTCATGATTCATCAATCTTAAAGTTTCAAGCTTTCAAAATTCAATATATAACATTTATCATCATTGATCACCAAAGTTGTACTTGTAAGCTAAGTGTAACCATTACAACAAATAATATCTAACATGAAATGAAATGTTATAAAATGAAACGAAATGAAACAACTTTCAACTTTCATGAAGCATCATATTCATAATTCATTACTAATGAGTTATAATTGCCAACTTCAAACTTAAATTGTCATATATTGTTTAAAAAAATATCATAATAAATATGAAAGAGTCAATAGTTATAAAAGCTACTAGAAACTAGAGAAGAGAAGTAAATCTATTATCTATTTCTTATGCTTGGGCCTCTTGCCACCACGAGAAATGTCTAATTTTTTAGTCTTGTTGCAAAATCAGGATCTTTGTCATTAATATCACCCTCCAAGCATTAATATCCAGAGGTATCTTTGTCATTACCTTTGTATCTGTATAGGGATCTTTGTCATTAATATCACCCTCTAAGCATTAACATAAGATAGAAAAAGCATAGCATGTCAAGTCAAGATTTTGTTTGAGTGATGCGTACATTTTTAGAAGGGTCATGATAGAGGAGTTCGACAACCAATGTCACTAACATCAAGGTACATAGAGGGATTGGTACTCTTGATTAAATATGAGTTCCATACCCTAATACATGACAAAATTCAATGGAAACATTGCAATCCCCCAATCCTGAAATCCTGAAAAACTGATAAGTCTGCTGGATTTTGAATGAAATCTAAAATTCTACTTTCTCCATATGAAATCCAATGAGGATGAAACCACTCTCAAACATCCTAAGTCATTTCATGGTAATGTTAAAAATTTAAGTAAAAGGATGAAAATGAAAATTAAAGAAAATGTCACTTTTACTTTAAGAATTTAACATTACCATGAATAGCATATCAATACTAGGGCCTAGACTTGATCATTAAGTTGCCCCACTCAAAAACTATTTGTTTCTTTCAAAAAAAAATATGCATTTCGAACATTACTACAAAAAAAAAAATGCAAAAAAGGCAAAACGCTCCCGAAAACGCTCCCGAAAAGGCAGGGAGCGAAATTTTTTTTAGGGAGCGCGCTCCCGAAATCGGGAGCGATTTCGGGAGCGCGCTCCCGACCCGCTCCCGCCCGGAGCGCGGATCGGGAGCGGGAGCGAGGGGGGTGGGGGCGCTCCCCCGCAACACTGGCATAAGTGTATGTTTGATTCTAGGGCATCATCTTGTGTCATGACCAAGAAGGTCATGAATCAATTAAACTAGAGGATTTCTATACCTTACCACAACATTTGTGCTATGGATTCAAAAATTATTGAAGTTTGTTGTTTGATAAAGGATCTTCAAGTCCACTTGGCAGTGCATCATGATATTATGATCACCATGGATATTGTGGTAATTAATGTGCCTAATGCTTGGGGTATGTTGTTGTCTAGGAAGTGGGGAACTAATATAGGGGGTAGTTTACAAATGGATCTAAGTTAGGCTACCATCCCTAATGGAGAGAAAGTATCATGTGGAGAATCCCAAGAAACCTTACAATGAAATTGTTTATGAATCTGATGATTTGGGAAATTATGCTATCTTGGCTAACTTTATGGATGGTCCTTTGGAGAAAGAGGTGGAAAGTAAGAAGGATTGGATTTGGCACATGAATTTTGATGGTGCCCATTCAAATTTTGGTAAGGGTGTTGGAACTGTCCTTACCTCTCCCCTTGGTCATATTCAAGTTTGCCTATAGATTGGAATTTGATGCAACTAACAATATAGCGGAATATGAGGCTTTCTTGATAGGTCTAGAGTTGGCAAAGGACTTGAAAATTAAATTGCTTAGTATCAAGGGGGACTCTGATTTAATCATTCTTCAAATAAAGAATAAATTTGCTTGTAAGAATGATAGATTAAAGAAGTTGTTGAAAACTGTAACTAGATTCGGTCTTCATAATGACATGTGTAATTGTGATTTTATGTAATTGATGTAAAGAAGAAAAATAAAATTATTATTGTAATGCTTGTCTCATGGATTCCATGAGCAAGGAATTTTACTTTTAGTGATGGATCCTATTGTGAGCATTTAGGATTCGTTATCTAGTCATAAAAGTCAATTCGAGTCTATGTTATGTATAAAGGACCCTACTTGGGCACGTTACATCAGTATAAGAAAGCCCTCCAAGACCAAGACAAAGTCACCTCCTTCAAGTCAGTTTCAAAAGAATAATATAATCTCTCAAATAGACATGTCGGGTAATATACATGGGCAAACAACTATAAATAGGGCAGTTTGGATTCCATTTCAAAGAAGTAATTTGGTCAAGATCTGAAGCTAGGAAGAAGTGTGAAGGTCATCAAGGGAGCCTAATAACCAGCGAGGAAGAAGGAAAGGAGCAGCGAGGTCACTAGTGATGTTTTGGGACTATTTTTGGGCCAACTTACGTCCACACGTGCGAGATTGCAGACCTATGCATCACAAAAAGACGACTAAGGTATCACAGTCACAGTGAGAGAGCATTTAGGGTGAAAGACAAAGTCGAAGTATCAAGAAGAAGTCTCCTTCTAGAGCGAAGAAGATATAAGGTCAAAGTTGGTCAAGCTCATGTGCTAAGGATTTCTAAACTAGAACCAAGGAGTGCAGTACTGAACCAAGGGACCGAAATTCTGAAGAGTAGCCGTGAAGGAGGAAGAAGCAGAGATTTGATCATTACAGGAAGAATCTCATCAAGGAGGATTTGTGTCTTGGTCTTGGAGTGGAAAATAGGTCAAGGGTCTTGGTCTTGGTATTCATCAATTGAAGTCTCTATAAGAAGAAGAATTTGTGTGGGTTTTCCTCTCAAGTGGGAGAGGTTTTGGCCCTGGCGAATAGCCTACATTCTGTGTCTCTTGTCTCTTTATTGTTTATGCATTGGTAACTGTTTGATGAAAGAAAAACACAATAATAATCTAAAGAGAAGAATCTAATCTAAAAGGTAAAAAGCATTCACAAGCAATTATCTCTCAGAGAAATCACCTAATATTTAATGCCCTAGATTTCTATTAAAATTGGCAACTAGGGCCAAACTCCACATGGGTCATCTTGGATTCCTCTCTCCGAGAGGTGTAGGATTGATCTAAAGATGATCCAATTCTAACATGTACAAATGAAGATATGAATTGATTTATATTATGGACAAAGTGTCAAGGTCAGCCAGCAAACTCATGTAGGCTCAAAAGCCCAACAGTCACGTCTGTTCATCCTCAACGCTTATGTTAAATTGGCAACTAGGGCCAAACTCCATGTGGGTCAGCTTAGTTATGGCCGCTGATAGTTTTATTGGATCCCTCTCGTCGAGAGGTGTAGGATTGATCCAAAGATCATCTCATTCCGATAAGTATTTATGGAGATATGAATTTATTTTGTTTATGTAATTATTATCAAGCCAACCAGCTATTATGTAGGCTCTAGAAGCCCAAATGTAATGTCTACTCAATCATCCACGCTTTTAGTATAAATAAGAGAGGGTTTGGAGTCATTAGCATAAAACACACTTCATGTGATCTCCTCCTCACCACGTCTTGGGTTTTTGGTGAAGGAGAGACACACAAGAAGATACGTTGGATTAAAGATGATGCCCTAACCACTATGATGCCCTAACTGTTGTAATACCCTAGCCGCAATAGGCCACAGGCTTATGAGAATGGACGCAAAGACCTTATACATTGTCAATGGAGACCATTAATACGCAGATCAGGGAATACGCTGATGTTGTACATTGATACGCAGATCTGGGAATACGTTGTTCCTTTCACGCAAGACAGTCTCGTGATAAATCTACTCCGTTGTCATATGGAAGAGCTGCAGACATTATATGTTGATCATGAGGAGAACGCAATACATAAGGAGATATAATACCACGCATGAATGCCCTAGCTTATACGTGGATGATGCCCTGGCAATATGCGTACACACATTCAATCATAATTTGTTCTTGAAGGACAGCGGAGTGAAACGATAAACGAGAAAAGGGTTTCATGGGAACACTGTTGGGTTGTAGATCCAATCTAGCCGCAAATTTGATGGATATATCAGTACCATAGAGACTGAAGCCATATAAGGGCTAGAGAAGCCCTATCTCTCCCATCACGTGCATCCGCATACTGAAGCAAAGGATTCTATCTTCGCTGACCTATAACAGTCATCCATTTGGCATCACGAAATTACAAAATCGAGAGGCTGTTATGTATGGGATGATTCTTCATGTAGTGTGAAGAAAAAGGCTAGAATATCCTATCCGAGATCATCATTGCTGATTGGAATGGAACGCTGTAATATATGCATTATATATATGTTTTCCACGCAGTGATGTAAGCAGCAACTTCATGAACATATGTGGATACGTAGCAACAGCAACTCAATAAATATACATATGCACAACCCAAGTGGATACGCAGCTCAATGAATATATATATATATATATACTCGCAGTCACTCAGGCAACACGCAGTCACTTAGGTAATATATATATATATATATACACGCAGTCAATATATACACGCACAACTTTCACACTTGGGCAATAAAACGGATTACTGTAGATGACAGCTTGATTGTGTAGTTTGAGACTGCATGGAGGATTTCAAATCTATAGCCTAGCTGCTTTGCTAAGCTACAAGCCATAGCAAGCAGCTAAGATTGATGACAGTATTATAGTGTTGCAACATGATGATGCACAAACAGCAAAGAAGATGTATGAATCTCCACAGCCATACTAAAGGAGTATATTACAATGAAAAGACCGGACCTGTCATTCTCAACATACTTGCTGAATTGGTGTAGCAATGTGATGTTGTATAATGAGAGCAACATCACAGTCATTGAGTACACATCAGATAGGTGCAGATCCATGATGATTGAGAACAGCTCAATAATTTTTGGAAGTAGCACTACATAATGAATGGGTAGCATGATAGAATCATGAAGCAGCACAACACATGGGCATCTTGATGTATGAGGTCATGGACAACATGATGTGTGGACAACACAGTGATCATGAGTAGCATGATGATACAGCATGATGGTGTAGCAAATGGACGAGATGCAGAACGATGATAGGTGAAGGAGTCACCTTGGAGGATCAGTTGAAGCAAAATGTCTTCAACTGATCTCATCGTTATAGGAGATGATCTATGCTCAGATCTAGATAAGTCAAAATGTTGACTTCTGTTGTAAATGTACTATCTCTCTGTCTTTCTCTGCTGGACTTTGAAGAACATAAAAGAAGAATTGATCAAGGGTTTCCCCACACATTGTGGGGTTTGTCCCTGGCTTGTGCCACATCTTGTGTCCTCTTGTCTTGGCTTGTCTTCTGCGATTTATATTTATGTTCTATCTGCAGTTTACTTTATGCTGATGTGATTGCTAATATGGAAAAGAAATTAAATAAATTGCTCTAGCATAGAACATACCTAAAATTAACATGGTATCAGAGCTGAGGTGAAGACAATGCCCAAGCAAGAGTGAAAGAGCAATCACCAAAGATAGTTGGGACAAGACAAAAGGATCAATGGGTTCTTCACAATTCACTTAGGGTGAAGTGGAAGCAAAGCATACTATCAGAATGGCGCAACAAAACTTATGATGGCATACCTAAAGATCACTTCATTGGGAAGTTCGGATCTAAGGGTGGAAGGAAAGGTAGATGTCTTGGTTATGAATTCGGCCCTTATGCAAAGGAGTGTCTGACTGACAGAGATGCAGGTCATCAAAGACACGGCCGACTCTTCAAGGAAGCAAGGAACCCCAGGTAAGAAGAATCAAATATTGTTTCTGATAAGATAGAGAAGTGTTATCTTGTATTGGCCCTCTCCTTCAGATTCTTTGGGAATCTGGCATATTGATTGTAGTGCTTCAAGGCACTTCATCGGATAGAAGGGTGCACTCTCTAATTTGGTAGAGATGGAAACAATCGTGGGATTACACTTGGAGCTGATGCCACCTATCCCGAAAAGGGAATGGAAGTCAAAGGTTTTATGGTGGCATTCATCAATGGAAAGGTACATGTTTGAAAATAGAATTTTCTAAGATGCTTTTGAGTTCAGGGTTGTATTAAGTTACAGGAAGTCCACGAGTAGGACCATGTCCATTGACACATAGCACCGGAGGTCTGTGAGTCAGATGGTGACAGGGAAGCCTGAATTCAAAAAGAGCATGAAACTACATGTTTGAGATGTACAGAAGGAAAATCTTACAAGGGGACCATTCCCCTCAAGTAGCAGGTCCACAGGTTTGAAACAACCCATGGAGTTTTGAGATTCATGAACGGGAATCTCATGTAGACAGGTGGAAGAAAGCCCTCTATGGCTTGAAGCAAATCACCCCGGGCATAGTATGAGAGGATCAACAACTGTCTGATGAAGCTGAGATTCACTAGGAGTGAAATCGATCCAAACCATTACTCGAAGGTTGTGGATGATAGACCTCTCATACCGGCACCTATGTCTAACAGGTGCAGACACTCTCATTTGTAGGAGATAGAAGGAGTTGGATTCCGTATGTGGAATGATAAACTGCAAGCCTGTGACTACCTCAAGAATATTAACTTTCAAAAGCTATATGGTAGTGATGTCGGACTAGATTTGGGAAATGCCTCTGAGTTTCATAAACTCAACCACGTTGATGTTCTTGGTGAACTTCCGTCGAGACATATGTTTTGCATTTAGCATGGTGAGCTCATATTTGGTTGAGCCTCACTAGATTGGTGCCAAGAATCCTCTGAGATATCTTCGGGGCACAATCTCTCATGGATTGAGATACACTGCCAGAAATATGAAAACTGCATGATTATTCGAATGTTGACTGGGCAAGCATTGTGGAGAATCACGAGAGCACTTCTCAGTGTTGGTTCTCTTTGGATTTTGCTTCGATATCATGGATGAGCAAGAAGCAGAAATCAGTTGTTATAAGTACCGTCGAGACCGGATACATAACTACGAGTATGACCTCGTATGAAGTTCCCTGGTTGTGAAAACTCTTCAGTGAGTACACATGATGAATCCCACTGTGATTCTTTGTGACAACTAGAGGCGAGATTCGATTATTGAGGAATCACGTATTCTATGATTGCTCCAGCACATAGACATCAAATACTGCCTTATCTGGGATATCGTAAGTCGATGAACAAGGAGGCTCCATCGCACTAAGATGATGTGCAGGTCAGAGCCCCAGGGAAAGATCAAATTTGTGATTTTCCCAAACAACTTGGAGTCGTCGAGAGACCTTTGTAAAAGGGTCCTGCATGTTGCATACATTGAGCTCTTGGAGCTCTGAGGAGCTTGCGGTTCTTACTGGAGCAACATGCGACCACAGGGTGACTCGCACTCCCCTAGTGGTGCGCACTGGAACAAGATGATTCGCTCTCTTGTGGGACAAGATGATTCGCTCTCTTGTGGAACAGGATGATTCGCTCTCCTGTGTAGCAAGATGATTAGTTCTCCTGTGAGGCCTGGATTGATGTGTTCTCCATGGCGGCCTGGATTGATGTGTTCTCCATGGCAACTGTAGCAGGATTGATGTGTTCTCCTATGAGGCCTGGATTGATGTGTTCTCCATGGCGATTGTAACAGGATTGATGTGTTCTCCTGTGAGGCCTCGATTGATGTGTTCTCCATGGTGATTGTAGCAGGACTGATGTGTTCTCCTGTGAGGCCTGGATTGATGTGTTCTCCATGGCGATTGTAGCAGGATTGATGTGTTCTCCTGTGAGGCCTGGATTGATGTGTTCTCCATGGTGATTATAACAAGATTGATGTGTTCTCCTGTGAGGCTTGGATCGATGTGCTCTCCATGGCGATTGTAGCAGGATTGATGTGTTCTCCTGTGAGGACAGGATTGATGTGTTCTCCTGTCGAGGCATCCTACCCATGCAGTTTGGGACTCATGGGAAGTACCACTCATCTGATCAATGAGCAGGGAAATGAAGTTAGGAACCATAGTAGTACCGATGGACGCATCGTTGTACCTACTGTACTCCCTATGCTAGGATGACCTCCATTGATCTGGGATCAATGATACTAGTCTGGGACCAGTGGTAGGAGTGGTACCTACTATGACGCTGACTTCGGGTCGACCAGTGGTACATACTCTGAGACTGACTTTGTGTCAGTGCAGTACTGGTCTGGGACCAGTGAGAGTGGTACATACTATGACGCTGACTTCGGGTCGGTTGAGACTAGTCTGGGACCATTGGTACACTCTCTGAGACTGCGATACTGGTCTGGAACCAGTGGTAGGAGTGGTACCTACTATGAAGCTGACTTCAGGTCGGTTGAGACTGGTCTGGGACCAGTGGTACACACTCTGAGGCTGACTTCGGGTCAGTGGAGAATGGTATAAGACATTCTTGATCAATTCTTCTTCTTCATAGTTGAGCAGAGCTGAGCAAAGCTGAGCAGAGAAGAGCCAGCAGAGCTAGGTGGAGCAGTGCAAGGCACTGATGACAAAGATAATACAGTTGGACTTATGGATCAACGGATGGAGTTCTCCCTAGTTGAGAGAGAGTGTTAAACTGGCAACTAGGGCCAAACTCCATGTGGGTCGGCTTATTTATGGCCGCTGATATTTTTATTGAATCCCTCTCGTCGAGAGGTGTAGGATTGATCCAAAGATCATCCGATTCCGATAAGTATTTATGGAGATATGAATTTATTTTGTTTATGTAATTATTATCAAGCCGACCAGCGCTTATGTAGGCTCTAGAAGCCCAAACGTCATGTCTATTCAATCATCCACACTTTTAGTATAAATAAGAGAGGATTTGGAGTCATTAACATAGCACACACTTCATGTGATCTCCTCCTCACCATGTCTTGGGTTTTTGGTGAAGGAGAGACACACAAGAAGATATGCTGGACTAAAGATGATGCCCTAACCACTGTAATACCCTAGCTGCAATAAGCCGCGGGCTTATGAGGATGGACGCAAAGACCTTATACGCTGGACCTTATACACTGATAATGGAGACCATTAATACGCAGATCAGGGAATACGGTGATGTTGTACATTGATACGCAAATCTGGGAATACGCTATTCCTTTCACGCAAGACAGTCTCGTGATAAATCTACTCCGTTGTCATATGGAAGAGCTGCAGACATTATATGTTGATCATGAGGAGAACGCAATACATAAGGAGATATAATACCATGCATGAATGCCCTAGCTTATACGTGGATGATGCCCTAGCAATATGCATACACACATTCAATCATAATTCGTTCTTGAAGGACAGCGGAGTGAAAGGATAAACGAGAGAAGGGCTTCATGGGAACATTGTTGGGTTGTAGATCCAATCTAGCCGCAGATTGGATGGATATATCAGTACCACAAAAACTGAACCCATCTAAGGGCTAGAGAAGCCCTATCTCTCCCATCACGTGCATCTGCATACTGAAGCAAAGGATTCTATCTTCGCTGACCTATAATAGTCATCCATTTGGCATCACGAAATTACAAAATCGAGAGGTTGTTATGTATGGGATGATTCTTCATGTAGAGTGAAGATAGTAAAAGGCTAGAATATCCTATTCGAGATCATCATTATACATACGCTATCCACGCAGTGATGTAAGCAGCAACTTCATGAATGCATGTGGATACACAGCAACAGCAACTCAATAAATATACATATGCACAACCCAAGTGGATACGCAGCTCAATGAATATATATATATACTCGCAGTCACTCAGGGGACATGCAGTCACTCAGGTAATATATATATATACACGCAATCAATATATACACGCACAGCTTTCACACTCAAGCAATAAAACAGATTACTGTAGATGACAGCTTGATTGTGTAGTTTGAGACTACATGGAAGATTTCAGATCTATAGCCTAGCTGCTTTGCTACGCTGCAAGCCATAGCAAGCATCTAAGGCTGATGACAGTATTATAGTGTTGCAACATGATGATGCACAGACAGCAAAGAAGATCTATGAATCTCCACAGCCATATTAAAGGAGTATATTACAATGAAAAGACCGGATCTGTCATTCTCAGCATACTTGTTGATTTGGGGTAGCAATGTGATGTATAATGAGAGCAGCATCATAGTCATTGAGTACACATCAGATAGGTGCAGATCCATGATGATTGAGAACAGCTCAATAATTTTTGGAAGCAGCACTACATAATGAATGGGCAGCATGATAGAATCATGAAGCAGCACAACACATGGGCAGCTTGATGTATGAGGTCATGGACAACATGATGTGTGGACAGCACAGTGATCATGAGCAGCATGATGATACAGCATGATGGTGCTACACAGTTAGGTGCAGCAAATGGACGAAATGCAAAACGATGATAGGTGAAGGAGTCACCTTGGAGGATCAGTTGAAGCAGAATGTCTTCAACTAATCTCAGTTATAGGAGATGATCTATCCTCAGATCTAGATAAGTCAAAATGTTGACTTCTGTTGTAAATGTACTATCTATCTCTCTTTCTCTGCTGAACTTTGAAGAGCATATAAGAAGAATTGATCAAGGGTTTCCCCACACATTGTGGGGTTTGTCCCTGGCTTGCGCCACATCTTGTGTCCTCTTGTCTTGATTTGTCTTCTGCGATTTATATTTATGTTCTATCTGTAGTTTACTTTATGCTGATGTGATTGCTAATATGGAAAAGAAATTAAATAAATTGCTCTAGCATAGAACATACATACCTAAAATTAATAGCTTGCCTATAAATACATGATGCCTCATCCTCATTTGGACATCAGTCTTCTTCACACATCTCTCTCTCCTCATATGATTGGGTACAGATTCTGAGCAGCTTCTCTCTCCACACGTGCAAAGGAAAGGACAGTAATTTTTTGTTTCAGTGTTGACAAGATTTGACCGAAAATTTCAGAGATTGTTTTTGGGCTGTGTTGACCAGGCATTGACCTGTTTTAGTGTGATTTTGGGTGGAGGAATTCTATCCTAGCAGGTTGCAGATCTAGACACAAGAACCGAGGCAATATGACCTCCTATTTGACCAATGTTGATTGTATTAGGGCTAGTCGCAAGGTTGACTTTTGTTGACCAGTTTTGACCAGTGTTTTAAAAGTCGGTCGGGCTGAACTGGTAACCGGTCAAACCGACCAGTTAGCTAGCCCACCAGGTCAAACCAGCAGAAAAACCCAGTCTGACCCTCCATTTCGCCAAAAAAGTGGACAAACCGGTCCTAACTGGCCGGTTTAGGACGGAACCGGCCAGGTTGTGGTCAAACCAGCGAGTTTTGTCCTAAACCGGTCGGTTTATTGCCAGGGCAACTATAAACCCCAAAAAATGCATTTTTACGAGTTTTGAAGCTGTTTTGAGGGAAATTTGGGGAGGTTTTCCTCCAAAAATAGTCCGTCCGAGAAAAACATGCCTACCCTCTCATTTTCTTGACACATATCAACCCTAACAATGTTGACAATTAATGGTAATGTTAAATTCTTAAAGTAAAAGTGACATTTCCTTTAATTTTCATTTTCATCTCTTTACTTAAATTTTTAACATTACCATGAAATGACTCAAGGATGTTTGAGAGTGGTTTCGACCTCATTGGATTTCATATGGAGAAACTAGAATTTTAGATTTCACTCAAAATTCAGTGAACCTGATGGTTTTCAGGATTTCATGGTTTGGGGGTTTGCAATGTTTCCATTTGATTCTATCATGCGTGAGGGCATAAGATTGGCATTTGATCAAGAGCATGAAGCCCTTTAAGAACCTTGATCATGGTGGCATTGATTGTTGAACTTTGTTGATGTTGGTGGTATTGATTGTTGAACTCCTCTACCATGGCCTTAACAAGAATGCACCCTTACTCAAAGGAAAACAATTGGTTAGGCATGCTAATCTTTTTCTACCACATTATAAGGTTGAGGAGATGAACCCTTCACTCAAACCAAAATCATTGGTTAGGCATGTTAAACTTTTCAATTTCTATCATGTTATAAGGTTGAGCAATCCAAGTCTGAAGACTCTGAGCTAGATGATGTTCATGCATCTCTTGTTGATCATGTTTATGTATTTCTAGTAGTGTTGAATCAATGTTGAGCTTCATGAGTGAACATGTTGATCAGTGATTTGTAGTTTTGATGTCTATTTTTGCTACTACTACTAAAGTTGTAGAGGAGTTTTAAGAGTCCTCAAACTCGGAGGCATATTATTTATGTAGCTCATGTTGATGATCTCTTGTCTAGTTGTGGTGATGAGTTTGATCATGATGACGAGTGACCATGTTGTTGATCACTGATATGTAGACTTGTAGTAGTTCAGTGACGCCATAGCTTAGAGCATTGTTTTCAAACTCTACAGGCCATTTAGAGCCTCATTGATTATGTATTTTGTTGCGGATATGTATTGCACTTTGTTGGACACAGATTGTCATTGATGTCAATATGGCAATGTTCAAGAGGAGGAGACAGAGCCATCAGAGGAGCAGATGGAGCCAAGAGGAGCAAGAGGAGCCACATAGGAACAGACCAAGCCATGTTGGAAATTTTTCTGACCGTACCCAGCTTTGACTTCCATCCGACGGCGAACAGTCTTCATACTAATCCAACGATCATCGCTCTCCCAAATAGAACGCATGTTACATCCCGATAGAAAGTGGTTTTATGAAAAGTACAGTTGACGCGTGACAAAATTTTATTGCATCGAGTGAGATTTACAGAATACCACTTTCACAGCAAAAGCGATCCGATGAGCTTGGTGGTTTTCTTCAGCTGTTTTGTAAAAATAAATGCGCAGGTGAAATTAATATTTCAACAAGCCAGAGGAGCCTATCGAGAGCATACACAGCATATCGGGAGCCATCGGAAGCAGAACTCATATAGATATATCCAGTTACGTTTATCAGGCTTGTAAAACCCATGAATGCATGCTTTAACGTTATCGGCGGTTAAAAACCATATAAACTATGCATATATGTGTTTAACACTATCGGGAGCCATCGAAGGAGAAAACCCATATTCATATGCCTTAACACTATCGGCGGCCAGAAATCATATAAACATGCACATAACAGCTATCGGGAGCTATTGGGAGCCATATATGCCATAAACTCATATATCGGAGGCCAAAACTCATAAAACTCATATATAGACAGGGCTATATACACTATCGGCGCAACAATGCCAAAGAAAGAACTATCGGGAGTACTGAGGAGTATATATATATATATATATATATAGATGCGATATAATAACACGGACCTGCGGCTCCATTGTAAACTGCCTTAATATCATATCGCATCCACAGTGATCGCAAGTCATAAGGGATGGCGCTATAATCTGCCGATTACGATAGAGGCATGGACCCGATGGACTTATTAAAAAGAGTATAATATATCGCATCCAGCATTTCGGAGCGGGTATCGGGAGTGGTAAAGGCCCTGCCTCCGATTGCGACAATATACGCGGACCTGATGGCATATCAAAGTTTGATTGAATAATATATCGCATCCGGTCCATCGCATCGGCCATCGGCCATTGGTGACTGCAGTTATGTTGCGATCGTCGAGAGCGATGAAAGGAACGGACCCAACGGGCATATAAAACAGGGTTCAATGCAATATCGCATCCACAAGTGGATTGGCCCATCGGCCATTGGCCCTTTGCGATCGCCAATTGCGATGAATGCTGCGGACCCGATACATTATAGATACGGGTGCTATGATTCTTGAAGTCCGCCCTTTAGCATTGTCGCCTGTTTTTTCATATATTTCCTGTGTAATTTGATATTTGACATGTGCGCCTCTGAGGCAAAAATGCATACGATAATGCTCCCGATAGTTCAGGAGACTGACTCTGGCGATAATGATTGCGATTGGGACGTGGCTGTCCGTTAAGCTATGACAACTTGGTGTATGCGGCCTCTCTTCCTTTTGTATGTGTCCTATGAATATTGGAACGTTCGATAGACAGATGAAACCAAAAGTGGGAAGCTAAAGAAGCAAACGATTAGACAGAGGAAGCTGAAGGAGGCGAGGAGGAAGCCAAAGAGCCAGTGAGAAAGAGGAAATGAATGGACAGAGGTGCAGGAATGTATAAAAACTGCAAAAACAGAGGATTGGTTGTTGTTGTGGTGAAAAAAAACTAGAGAAGAGGCAACAGAACCAGCGGAGGGTGCAGAGGCAACAGAAGCAGCAGAGACTGTAGAGGCAGCAGAAGCAGCAGAGGCAGAAGCAGCAGAGACTGTAGAGGCAGCAGAAGCAGCAGAGGCAGAAGCAGCAGAGACAGAAGCAGCAAAACCAGTTTATATCAAGGTTGGGTTGGAGCCCAAGAGGTTGGAGCCTCAGAACTGAACAGGATTGAAGTCCTTGGGAGTTGGTGCTCCTAAAGTCCAAGATTGGTGTCTTGGCAAAACAGAGTTGGTGCTCTAGAGGTTGGAGCCTCACTGAAGTCCAAGTTGGAGCTTGGCAACTATTCACAGTCAGATATACTTATATTGTATTTATTTCATTGTACTGTCTTGAGTCTTAATAAAAGCATTTATTCCCGCTGTCGATTTCTATGTTCTGTGTATACATATACATATCTATATACGCTTTTGACAATCACTAGAACAAAAAATAAGAAATACTGATTCACCCCCCCTCTCAGTATTTCCAACAATTGGTATCAGAGCCAGGTTCTTCATACTAGCCTAACAACTTGAAGAAGGATCCGCAGCCATGATGAGAAATCATGAATCATCAGGAAAACCTCCTCTGTTCGATGGCACTAACTTTGGTTTCTGGAAGAAAACGATGACTTATTACTTAATGTCCCTTGGCCTTGAAGTCTGAATCACTGATTCCGAGTTTACAAAAATCATGCACTGTACCTCTGCCAAAGAAATGTGGAAGAAGCTAGTTGGTTTGTACGATGGAGACTCAAAAGTAAAAAAGGCAAAGCTGCAAACTCACAGAAGACAATTTGAAAGTTTGAAGATGGAAGATGAAGAAGATATTGCAGCATACCTCCTTCGAGTAGCTGAAGTAGTAAATTCCCTGAAAGGATTGGACGAAAAGGTGGAAGAAAGTACCATTGTTCAAAAGGTATTAAGGTCTCTTCCAGACAGATTTGATTCCAAAATAAGTGCTATAGAAGAAGCAAAGGATTTAGATACCCTCAAAATGGATGAACTCCATGGAATTCTCACTGCCTATGAAATGAGGAAAGGTGGCCCTAGCTCCAAAGATGCAGCATTCAAGGCCTCAAAGTCAAAGGAAGTGAAAGAAAGGAATGACTGTAGTGATGAGTCAGATGTGGAATCCGAATTGGCTCAATATGTACGAAAGCTGAAGAGAGGATCTAAGCTTAAAGGCAAGTATCCTCTTATCTGTTTTAAATGTGGTAAAATAGGTCATTATGCAGCAAAATGTCCTCATAAACATGACAGTGATGATGAAGGAAATTCTAAAAGAATGGCACATAAAAAGAAAGGGTTCAATAAGAAAAACTTCTTCTCCAAGCAAGATGAGTCTGATGAGGATGAGTTTATGGTCATCAAAAGAAATCAGATGAGGAAAGTGATCATGATGAAAGCCAAGAAGCATTATTCATGGCACTCACAGATGATGATCACTCAGGACTGGAAGGAAATGTAGATGAACTGTTAATAAGTGCCATTGAAGAAAATGAGAAACTACGGAACAAAATCATTTCTATCAAAGTGGACAACGAGGAAATAAGAAGGAGAGAAGATCTCTTGGTAGCAAAGCTTAAAGAAAAAGAAGAGACTTGTGAGGAACGCGAGGCCGAATTAGTGTCTCTGAGAAAGGAGTTGGAGCAAATTAAAAAGGGTTGTAAAAGCTCTCAAATACTTGAGACTATTCTGAAAAATCAAAAACCTCAACATGACAAGTTTGGAATAGGTCTCAAAGGAGAATCCTCAAGCACTAAGAATAGTGTGAAAAGCTATGTCGATGCACTTTCCTGCAATCCAAAAGATGAAAAAGTATGTTATCAAGATTCAAAAGTGCATCCCAGATTCCAAGAATGAAGAAAGAATTACTCCAAAGAAGAATGTGGAGTCGAATCCTGGACACTACAGCAAATACAAACCTGTACTCCACCAAGGGCCCATCAAAAATCCAAAGAACGAGGGAGGAGTAATTCCCAGGAAGGAAATCGACTCAAACCGTGGTTGCTTCAAAACCATCTTTCTTGGACACTGCTTTCACTGTAAAAACTTCGGTCACCAAGCTAGACACTGTATGGCTCGCAGAAGTGAAAAGACAACGCAAAAGGACCGAGTAGTCAACTCATATGCCCCCAAAAGATAGGGACAAATCAAAACCTTCAATTCATTTGATCCCTTGACCAAATTTGATCTGATTTGCTCTTTTTGCTACAATAATGGACACTATGAACAAGACTGCCCACTCAAAGGAAGAAAGACGAGTAGCAAGAACTCCAGCATGGACAAATGCGGCCTAGCTCTATGTGCTCAAAATAATGGAAACCAGTGGTTTGTAGACAGTGGGTGCTCCAGACACATGACATGGGACAGAGGGAAGTTTGTCTCACTGAGCAAAAAGGAAGGGAATGTGTCTTTTGGAAGCGGATCTGGCAGAATTGCAGGAAAAGGAACAGTTACTCTGATAAAGGGAAAAGGAAAAGCTAAGGATGCTCTGCTGGTTGACGGACTCAAACACAACCTTCTGAGTGTCAGCCAAATCTGTGATCAAGGACATAAGGTTGTTTTCAGCACCAAAGTCTGCGAAATAAGGAACACTGCCTCAGGGAAACTTGTGGCAAAAAGGGTGAGAACACCAAACAATATTTACATTCTGAACAAGATTCAGGAAAATAAATGCTACTTGAGTAAGACAGATGAGAGTTGGCTGTGGCACAAGCGACTTGGACATACAAGCTTCGAAAATCTGATCAATATCAGCAAGATCAAAGCTGTACAAGATATCCCAAGGCTGTTCAAACCAAATCAAGCAGTGTGCGGTCCATGTCAACATGGAAAGCAGACCAGAACCAGCCACAAGACAAAGGAACACTGTACATCGAAGCCCTTGGAGATCATCCATGCTGATGTATGTGGGCCAACTAGAAATCAAGCACTCCAAGGAGAAAGGTACTTTGTGTTATTTGTTGTTGATTATACTAGAATGATGTGGATATATTTCATAAAGTATAAATCTGAAACTTTTTGAGTGTTTTAAGAATTTCAAAGCCCTTGTAGAAAATGGAAAAGACTCAAAAATTAAGTGCCTCAGAAGAGACAGAGGAGGAGAATTCACATCAAACGAGTTCAGTAAGTTCTGTAATATTCATGGAATTAAAAGGGAATTCTCGGCTGCCAGAACACCTTAGCAAAATGGGGTAGTTGAAAGACGAAACCGAACAGTCCAAGAGATGGCAAGAACCATGCTATTAGCAGCAGACTTACAGCCTAGATTCTAGAGAGAAGCAGTAGGGACAGTTGTCTATACACTGAATCGGACTCAATTGAGACCAAATTGTGATAAAACTCCTTATGAGCTATGGAAAGGAAGACCTGCTTCGGTGAAGTACTTCAAGATCTTTGGAAGCAAATGCTTCATAAAAATAAATGATGGCTCACCCGGAAAGTTTCATTCTCGGGTTGATGAAGGGATATTTCTTGGATTCTCTACACGGAGCAAGGCTTACAAGTGCTACAATTATCGACTGAAAAAAATAGTGGAAAGCATTGATGTAAAGATTGATGAAGATCTTCTAGAAAAGGAAATTGAAGAACATGAAGATGACTTTCTCATTGAAGAAGAAGAACCTACAAAAGAAGAAATAGATGAGAAAGAAGAAGAAGAAGAAGAAGAGGAAAGAGAACCACCTAATACCCCTTCAAAGTTGAAATATGTCCAAAAACATCATCCAGAAGAGCAGATCATTGGCGATAAAGATGAAGGTGTGCAAACCCGAAGAAGAATATCAGTCACACCCAAGAGAAAATTCATTGCCCTCCTATCTATGATAGAACCAGAAACATTTGCAGAAGCAAGTAAGGATCCTCATTGGGTAAAAGCAATGGAAGAAGAAATGTCCCAAATTGAGAAGAACAAGACATGGGAGTTGGTACCTCGTCCAAAGGACAAAAACATAACAGGAACCAAATGGGTGTTCAAAAATAGAATAAATGAGGAAGGACAGGTTATCAGAAACAAGGCAAGACTTGTCTGCAAAGGCTATTCACAAATTGAAGGAGTTGAATTTGAAGAGACATTTGCACCAGTGGCCCGTATGGAAGCTATCAGGATGTTCTTAGCATTTGCTTGCTCAAAAGGATTCAAAATCTATCAAATGGACGTGAAATCAGCATTTCTAAATGGGGAACTCAAGGAGGAAGTCTACATGGAGCAGCCAGAAGGTTTTGATCTAACAGCAGGAAAGGACTTAGTCTGTAAATTGAAAAAGGCTTTATATGGGTTAAAACAAGCTCCTAGAGCTTGGTATGCAAGACTGGATAACTATCTCCAACACCAAGGCTTCAAAAAGGGAGTGGTTGGAGGCAATCTATACATAAAGACAGATCAAGGTAAGTTACTAGTTGCTCTTGTTTATGTCGATGATCTGATTTTTGCTAGTAATAATGATGAAATGAGCCATGAATTCTCTCAAAGCTTGGCAAAAGAGTTTGAGATGTCAATGATAGGAGAGCTGTCCCACTTCCTTGGACTTCAAATATCTCAAACCAGAACAGGATTGTGTATATCTCAAGCCAAATATCTAAAAGACATGCTCAAAAAATATGGAATGGAGGACTGTGCACCCGTGAGTACACCTATGACCACAAACTGCAAACTGAGCAAAGATGATGACTCCCCTCTAGTAGATGCAACTCATTACAGGTCAATGATTGGAGACCTTCTATACTTAACAGCTACACGACCAGACATAATGCAAGTAGTACGAATGGTGGGAAGATTTCAATCTGCGCCCAAACAATCTCATTTATTCGCTGTAAAAAGAATTCTCAGATATTTGAAGGGAACTTCTGATTTTGGTCTTTGGTACCCAAAGGACTCAACACTAACGGTAACTGCATACACCGATGCTGAATGGGCTGGAAGCATAGATGATCGGAAAAGTACTAGTGGAAATGCATTCTTCCTAGGAGACTGTTTAGTATCCTGGCTCAGCAAAAAACAGTCATCCATATCATTATCCACAGTCGAAGCCGAGTATATTGCCGCAGCAGACTGTTGCTCTCAGATACTATGGATGAAGGAAGCTCTAAAAGATCTCGACATATGTACAGATCAACCGATTATCGTCTATTGTGACAACACCAGCGCTATCAGTCTCAGCAAAAATCCAGTGATGCACTCGAGAACCAAACACATACCAATCAAGTATCATTTCCTCCGTGAGCAAGTAGCTGAACAAAACATCGCTCTGGAATATATCAGTACTAAGGAGCAGATAGCTGATATTTTCACAAAACCTCTTCCTCGGGAAGCATTCGAACATCTGCGTCAAAAGATGGGGGTTATTTCGTTATCATCACTCAAGTTCATTCATAAAGACGCAGCAGGACAGGGGGAGCAGTTTGACAGGGGGAGTTCGTATGCATTCCTTTGCCATTGATGTCAAAGCGGGAGAGAGCAGAAGAATATTGCCATCAATAACAAAGGGGGAGATTGTTGGACACAGATTGTCATTGATGTCAATATGGCAATATTCAAGAGGAGGAGACAGAGCCATCAGAGGAGCAGACGGAGCCAAGAGGAGCAAGAGGAGCCACATAGGAACAGACCAAGCCATGTTGGAAATTTTTCTGACCGTACCCAGCTTTGACTTCGATCCGACGGCGAACAGTCTTCATACTAATCCAACGATCATCGCTCGCCCAAACAGAACGAATGTTACATCCCGATAGAAAGTGGTTTTGTGAAAAGTACAGTTGACGTGTGGAAAAATTTTATTGCATCGGGTGAGATTTACGGAATACCACTTTCACAGCAAAAGCGGTCCGATGAGCTTGGTGGTTTTCTTCAGCTGTTTTGTAAAAATAAATGCGCAGGTGAAATTAATATTTCAACAAGCCAGAGGAGCCTATCGGGAGCCTATCAGGAGCATACACAGCATATCGGGAGCCATCGGAAGCAGAACTCATATAGATATATCCAGTTATGTTTATCGGGCTTGTAAAACCCATGAATGCATGCTTTAACGTTATCGGCGGTTAAAAACCATATAAACTATGCATATATGTGTTTAACACTATCGAGAGCCATTGGAGGAGAAAACCCATATTCATATGCCTTAACACTATCGGCGGCCAGAAATCATATAAACATGCACATAACAGCTATCGGGAGCTATTGGGAGCCATATATGCCATAAACTCATATATCGGAGGCCAAAACTCATATATAGACAGGGCTTTATACACTATCGGCGCAACAATGCCAAAGAAAGAACTATCGGGAGTACTGAGGATATATATATATATATATATATATATATATAATAACACGGACCTGCGGCTCCATTGTAAACTGCCTTAATATCATATCGCATCCGCAGTGATCGCAAGTCATAAGGGATGGCGCTATAATCTGCCGATTGCGATAGAGGCATGGACCCGATGGACTTATTAAAAACAGTCTATAATATATCGCATCCGGCATTTCGGAGCGGGTATCGAGAGTGGTAAAGGCCCTGCCTCCGATTGCGACAATATACACGGACCCGATGGCATATCAAAGTTTGATTGAATAATATATCGCATCCGATCCATCGCATCGGCCATCGGCCATTGGTGACTATAGTTATGTTGCGATCGCCGATAGCGATGAAAGGAACGGACCCAACGGGCATATAAAACAGGGTTCAATGCAATATCGCATCCACAAGTGGATTGGCCCATCGGCCCTTTGCGATCGCCAATTGCGATGAATGCTGCGGACCCGATACATTATAGATACGGGTGCTATGATTCTTGAAGTCCGCCCTTTAGCATTTTCGCCTGTTTTTTCATATATTTCCTGTGTAATTTGATATTTGGCCTGCGCGCCTCTGAGGCAAAAATGCATACGATAATTCTCCCGATAGTTCAGGAGACTGACTCTGGCGATAATGATTGCAATTGGGATGTGGCTGTCCGTTAAGTTATGACAACTTGGTGTATGCGGCCTCTCTTCCTTTTGTACGTGTCCTGTGAATATTGGAACGTTCGATAGACAGATGAAACCGAAAGTGGGAAGCTGAAGAAGCAAACGATTAGACAGAGGAAGCTGAAGGAGGCGAGGAGGAAGCCAAAGAGCCAGTGAGAAAGAGGAAATGAATGGACAGAGGCGCAGGAATGTATAAAAACTGCAAAAACAGAGGATTGGTTGTTGTTGTGGTGAAAAAAAAAACCAGAGAAGAGGCAACAGAACCAGCGGAGGGTGCAGAGGCAACAGAAGTAGCAGAGACTGTAGAGGCAGCAGAAGCAGCAGAGGCAGAAGCAGCAGAACCAGTTTATATCAAGGTTGGGTTGGAGCCCAAGAGGTTGGAGCCTCAGAACTGAACAGGATTGAAGTCCTTGGGAGTTGGTGCTCCTAAAGTCCAAGATTGGTGTCTTGGCAAAACAGAGTTGGTGCTCTGGAGGTTGGAGCCTCACTGAAGTCCAAGTTGGAGCTTGGAAACTATTCATAGTCAGATATACTTATATTGTATTTATTTCATTGCACTGTCTTGAGTCTTAATAAAAGCATTTATTCCCGTTGTCGATTTCTGTGTTCTGTGTATACATATACATATCTATATATGCTTTTGACAATCACTAGAACAAAAAATAAGAAATACTGATTCACCCCCCCTCTCAGTATTTCCAACACACTTGATACCATTTTGATATATTCACCTTTACATGGTATATAGATGAGCAAACCTTGCATATTTTGTTTCCATTGGCTTGGAATCATGGTTTTAAATCTTAAAAATAGTTTTTTCATTAAAAATTAATTATTTAATGTATTTTTTTTAAACTGGTTCATTTAGACCAGACCAGTCCCGATTCGAGCAGTTCCGGTTTGAAACCCCGTTCATTAGGTGGACCGGTCCAGTTACCGGTTCCGGTTTTTAAAACATTGGTTTTGACTAAACATTTTCGAACTGTTTTGGGCTTATTAGACTTGTTGTTGGAGGCCGAAGTTGACTAGGTTTGACCGAGATGAATTTAAGAAGAAATATACCCTGTTGACCAGCGTTGACTTTTCTGGTTAGGGCTCTTTTGTTGTTGTTATAAATTATCAGAATTTATAAATTGTACTATCTCTCTCTGTTGAACTATTGAAGACTAAAAGAAGATTTGATCAAGGGTTTCCCCACATTGGGGTTTGTCCCTGGCTGGTGCCACATCTTGTGTCCTCTTATCTTGTCTTGTCTTCTATTGTTTATGTTTATGTTCTATCAGCATTTTACTTACATGTTTATGTGATTGCTAAACTAAAATTGATATTGGGCTCATAAAGAAATTGGAGTAAAATTGCTCTAAAGAATAGAACATACCATTGTTCCCTAAAATTAACATGGTATTAGAGTAGAGGTGAAGACAATGCCCAAGCAAGAGTGAAAGAGCAATCACCAAAGACAGTTGGACAAGGACAAAAGACTCAATGGGTTCCTCTTCCTACTTCCCGGTTGAAGACAAGCTCCATGATAAATCTGAGTATCATGGATGGAAGATGTCTCTTGATTTAACCTTGGAAGAGAAGGAAGTGATGGATTACGTGCAGGGTAAAATCCCTAAGCCTCCTTCAAATGCACTGGTTGCTGCAAAGACCAAATACAATAAGGCTAAAGTCAAAGCGAAGAAGATTATCAGGGATTCCATTGACAAACATCAGGTAACCTATATCTCCAAATTGAAGACCTCCAAGGAGATATACGACAGGTTGGTCGACATGTTCGACATGTTCAAGGTTAGTAATGCTAATCAAATTCTCTTTCTCAAGAATAAGTTGAAGGATATTAAGAAGGGCAAGGACGAAGACATTCAATCCTATTTCTTGAGGATTACTGTAATATTCCTAACCCAGAATATTCCTCAAACCCCAGCAAAAACTCCAACCAAATATATGCAAATGATATAATAACCTAGAAGTGATAAAATAACAGTGGATCAACATATAATAATGTAAACCGGAAATATCAAGGATCCTGCCCATCTAGAGTTCTTTCGAACTACAGTTCCATGTCACCCCACCTCTGGGCAATCATGGCAAATTCCTCCTCCTCGATCTGTGCGGATGCAACCTTCAGATCATGCTTCTCGTCCTTGTCCTTCTTTTTGAGAGGACATTGTGTAGTGTAGTGACCAAGTTCACCACACCAGAAGCACTTGATCTTCGAAACATCTTTCTTCTTCCTTCGCTGCTCATGTTGCCCCTTAGATGCAAGGGTTGCGTTCTCATCCTCCTTTTTCTTCGTCCCACTACTGTCACTGTTACTATCAAGTTTTCACTTGACTAAGTCTCTCCTCAACTCTTCCTGCTGAAGAGCGGTCCACGTCCCTTCCTAATTTGGCAATCTCTCTCTGCCCAGGATGCTCTGGACAAACACTTGCCATTCTTCTGAGGCTGAATTTAGGGCCAACCTCACCATCTTGGTAGGTTGAGGTGTTGACCCCACAGCTGCCAACGAGTCTTGGATCTCCTGAAGCTTTGTTAAGAACGAATCAATGTGTTCCCCCTTCTTCATCTGTGTGGATCTCATTTTTTGCTCCAAGTACACCTTTCGCTGCTCGGAAGATTCTTCGTATAGTGTGGCCAATGCTTCCCACATCTATCGGGTTGTATCCTTGTCGGCAATGTGACACATTATGTGATCCTTCACCCCATCGAGGATCAATCGTTTGGCCTTTGCCATCTCAACCTTGTACTTCTTGAGCAGATCTGAATCTGCGAGTACAACTGCCACACTGTCAATGTAGGTTTTGAGATCGTGCTCATCCAGAAGGAATGAGATCCTTGCCTTCCAGATCACATAGTTGGATGCACCCTCCAACCGATCCTGATCTCGCAACCCATTAGCTGCTATCTCTGCCAATGAACTATCGAACTACCTCCTCTCTCCTCTATGTAGCACCAGGCTAGACCACACACTCATTGTTGGAGTTACTAGATCAGCTCCTCTTTGTTGTTGTTCAATGAGAAATCGGAATTCTTGGTTGGAAGTCCTCTAAGGAAGAATTCCTTCAACAGTGTCTCTCTCTCTCTCACTGACGTTATTCTGTCAGCAATTGCTGCAAAATATCTGCGTCCTAGCTGAAGATCTACTCTACAAGGAAAAATGCGTTGCTCCCTTTTGCCTTCGGAAAGCTTCGATCTGAAGATCGAATTTCTTTGTCGACTCACTCAAAGAAATTGATTTCTCCTCAAAACTTCGACCTTCTGGCCCAAGGACTGCGCTGCCTGTTGGGGTTTCGAACTGTTGCCTCTGCAGTAATTTCAAACTCCTCTTCCTTTCTGCTTCTAGGCTCTTCTGCTCATGATTTGTGCTCTGATGCCATTGTGAAAAATCGGTTACCCAATTCCTATTGTAGCAACTGATGTTAATTCTTCTAATTGTTAATTCGATTAACCAATTTACTTGTTGTGTGCTACTGCAAATATCGAATTAAATACACTGCAGCCTACACAAAATACTGCGGAAACTAAATACAGCACAGGAGAGAAATAAACATCACACACATTTACACAGTTATTTTGGGAGAAATGTCCCCCGAAAAACCCAATGCGGGAAAATCGATGCACCAATTGAGGGTTTGTATTATTAAGCAGTAGTTTTTTCTGAATACAATCTTTGGATGCCTTGTTGCCTATCCAATACAGAGAATATCACTAACAAAGAGATGAGTGAGATATACCTCGCACTATCACTGGAGATCCTGACTCATCCAGCCACGAAATGGATAGCCCCTAGCTATCTTTGCATAGGCCCTGCATCGCAGCTTCTAAGGATTGCATCACTCCTACTAATTGATTTGCTTCTGGACTTCGATTTCTACCCTCCCAGTCTCACACCTCGGCTCTCGGCTCCAAAACTTGACCTCTCCAGCAAAATACAGATCTCCTCACAAACTCTGCGTTGTTACTGCATCAGCCTATGCTACCCAACGTAACCTCTACGCTACCTCTTCCGAATCTCCCTCTGCCTCCTCTGCAATGTATTCCTGGATCAAGAAATTCTCCAACTAGAACTATCCTTGCCCCTCACTGCAAGAAATCACTTTGAATCTCTCTCTGGCCACTGTTGCGCTGCTCTCTTCAAAAATTCGATCTCTAATCTCTCACTCGATGTGTTTTCCAAATGCCCATCAAGCCTCCTCTTATAATCCTTCTGTTGAGAACCAACGGCCCTGATTAGATTTTAATCAATGGCTCAGATCATTTTGGCTTGATCCTTGTATTCATTTAGAAGTTACACTCACAGTTAGATTAATACCCATTAAAAATAATTAATTATCTTAATAAAACTAATTTCGGGTGGAATTTCCCAAAACGATTTATGGGTATTGTGGAATACATGTGTCCAAGCCTCCCTACAAATTTTGAGCTTTAGAGCACATCCGATGCTACCAGATATCTGAAGATATCTGAATATCTAGTGTTATGGAAAATATTTGATGCTACGGCAAATATTTCAATTAAATAAACTGCAGCCTACCAAGTTCTGCGCTTACTTTCCAAGTCTCTCTCTCACAATCTTCTTCAAGTCTCTCCAACTCTTTCTCAAGTTCAAATTCTTCTTTCACAATGCACAAGTAGTAGTCAAGTGAGAAGACATGAGACACATATATATGAGGAGAAACGAATTCTTGTGATAAAGGAGAAGCAAATATGCATGCCTTGAAGAAGAGTAACATATGCCATTTAGGGGAGCGTAACTCATGCCATTAAGGAGAGAACAGCATGCCTTAGTAATTTATGCAATTAAGGAGAGGTACGTGTGCCTTAGATAAGGAGAGTGTAACATATGCATTAAAGAGAGCGTAAGAGGAATCTTTTATGACATGCCTTTAATGAGTGTAAGAGGAATATGCCATGTCTTTAATGAGTGCGTAAGAGAGAGTGTAATGTATCATTAAGAGAGAGAGAGAGTTACGTAGTGCCATGTGATTCATCAAGGAGAGAGGTGCAAAGTAATTGAGGTGATGAAGGTAAGGCGACTTGTAATTCCTTTCAATAATAATATCATGGTATCATAAAGGATAATAATAATAATATTGATGATTAAGTCGAGATTGAACTATTAGGATTGATTAATGATAAGTTAAATGATTTTCCTTCAACTATACTTGATTACCAATTGATGTGTGGTGGTTTACTATTTTTAGAAAGTCATACTTCAAATACTAGATGTAAATTTCTATTTTTAGAAAGTCACTCCAGAATTGTCAGAAATGAGATTTTTTTTAAGGAAATTCATCCCTCAGCTGCCAATTTTCAACAAACCCTCATTGATATGTTGCACCAACCACCAATCAATGTAAAAACTAAAATATTGTTACATGTATGAGACTACACATTTACATGGTAGACTATGACAATATTTCATATTACTTAGGGAACTTTGCAGTGTTAAAAGTAGAGAATACTACAATACATATGTTATCGATAAGGCTTAGATAGTTGTCATAGCCTATCTTTAGAAGGACATAACAAGTTATAGGACATTTTATGTTCTTTCTATCAAAATGTTTTATAGAAGATTTTTGTTAATCAACACAAAAAGCCTATGTACAAAACCCGAAGATGCTAAAAACAAACAAGAAATTAGTCTAATCAAGATATGAAGTAAAACTTCAAAAAAATGCTCAAACGATTGCAAATGACTATAGAATTACTACTTTATTATTTACCTCTTTATTCGTAACAAGTTTATCTATTATAGACAATTTTACCATGGATGGTTCCATTCTACTATGGTTCACAAACCACAAATAACTTAAGAAAGCATACCGGTAGCATCAGTTCTGTAGGACCTTGCAAAACATATAGACGCGAGGAACTGTTTCAAACCAACATAACCATTATAACATTAAAAATGTGTTACACTTCACTTGAGAAATTGTTAATCAACTTTAAAATCAAAATCCTTGTAATGGGAAAAACAAAATATTCATAATTTATTTATGTTAAAGATCCAATAAAATCTACAATCTACATGTTTTTATGACTAATTTCACCAACTAATAAATTGTAAATCAAATGCATGACTTTATACACTGTATTTAGAGTGCCTAATGCACCATGTCGTTGTTCACTAAACACTATGACCATACAACTTCCTTGATATGTGACTAATAGCCATAAAACATATTCATGCAATTCTTTCAAGAAAATGCTATTAAACA
Source organism: Pinus tabuliformis (assembly GCA_031772625.1). Lineage (NCBI taxonomy): Eukaryota > Viridiplantae > Streptophyta > Pinopsida > Pinales > Pinaceae > Pinus > Pinus tabuliformis. Next base: position 302,823,020 of record CM062813.1, on the reverse strand, counting down.
CAATTTTTCCTTAGGTATGTTTATTCTTCAATTCACAAAAACCTTTTCATTTAACGACACGTCATTATCAAAAGGCTAATCCCTATTGTAAGAGGAAGAGAAGTTACACATGAAAATGCCGCAAAATATAAAAGCGCCTTCATTATACCAACCGCTATAGCACAAAACCACTTCTAAAGACATAAAAAGCAGAAGGATGATGGGTAATATAGTAAGTACAAGGAGAACAAGGCAACATCCTAAATAGAGGTGAATACTAAGATGCTTCAACCACAATTTAAGTAATCTGTCAAAAGATGTATATACAAACATAACTCTCTCTCTCTCTCTCTCTCTCTCTCTCTCTCTCTCTCGCTACATGTATGTGAGTGTGTGAATGCATGCACATGCACCTAAGGATTAATGTACTTGGTATTCAAATGAGGTATAGAATGGGGGACAATAAAACTCAATCAACAAGATACAATGGGCATCATGGAAAAGAAGGCATATTATGTGATTCCAGAAACAAAGAACACAAATTTTGGATACTTTGATACCAACCTCCAAAATGATACTAAATTCAAATTTGCCTTAGAAAGGTTGGGGAAAAGAACTGTGATCGTCTACCTTCCTAGATAAATGTCATTAGATAAAGACATTATAAATAGTATTATTGGAATAGGGATCCAAAAGATGGAAGGCAATTACTTCTTTGGCATTTGAGTATGAGTAGATTTGTGTGGATCTTAGTTTTGAAGAGGCGGGATGGGGTGTCTTGCTTAATGAAACTTTGATGATTACAGAAACTATACCTTATGCACAATCCTAGAGAGATGATTTCTCACTTAAATGCACTTCTTAGCACAACTAGTTCCTTTGGATTGAATTTGAAAACCTAATGAAAAAAATGGGGTACATGTATAGAAATAAATAATGAAGTTGTTCAGAAGACTACTGGTGAGCAATAGGACACTTGAGCATGTGATAAAGTTGGTCTAGTGAATAACCTTCCCACTAAGACTCATCATTCAAATGCATTTACTTTAGACACTTGAGTATGTGATAAAATTGGTCTAGTGAAAAACCCTCCTATTAACACCCATCATTCAACTTCATTTACCTCATCATATCCATGTCTAAAAGGTATCCATCTTAATTTACACAATGGCTTTTCAATGTGTCTTCCTTAATCACCTCATTGAAGGTTGTCTTTTAGAGAGATGATAATGTAATAAAATGTAATTTTTATCTTTGACATATTTATTATATCCATTATTATTATTTTATTTTTGGTCAAAGCATTTTCTTCATGCTTATAGAGTCAAAAGAATTTATTATGAGTCCAAAAGAAATGTATTTGAGTCAAGTCTCATTTGGACATTTTGTAAGAAAAGAAAAAGAATTTTTATTTTGAGTCAGAGACAAACAAAGACCAAGTTGGCCTATGTGGCACCTATTCAACCCTCGTGGACAACGATATATAAGAGTCAGCTCGATTCATTCACTAAGTCATCACATCTATCATTGATTTTTGTGCCTAATCAAGAAAAAAGAGTCGAAGTCAAAGGCGAGAGATAGAAGTCAAAGGAAAGATAAAATTCGGGTTTTCTGCCTTGTTTCTACTCACACGTGAGAAGATTTTGTGACAACTTTGTGAAAATTACAGGGCCAAAATTCGGCCTCCACTACAGGTTCAAAAATTTTCTGTGATTTGACCAAATTTTAGAGGATCTGACAAGCGTTGACTTGCATTGACTTTGACTTGATTAGAGGAGACTTGAAGGAGGGTTGACTTGGGATCTTTGTGGAAGTTTTGGTCTTGGTCTTGGGTCTTGGATATCTCATTTTGATTTGACTCTATAAGGAAGGATAGTTGGGTTTCCCCCTTGTGGGGTTTTACCCTAACCTGGAGCTTAATTTATGGTGTTCTTTGTCTCTTTAAGATGATTATGCTTTGAACATTTGTATAATTGCTTGATGAAGAGAACATAAAAGTAATAAGAAGCCAAATAATATTCACAAGTAATTATCAAGTTAAGAGAAATCAACCATCATCTTCATTACACTTGGCTTCTCAACAGGTCGAAGTGGGAGAAGTGAGAATGAGGCAAATTGTAGACACCAATCCCAAGGAAAGGTTGCAAGACAAGAGGAAGAGTTGTTTCTAGTGATGTGAAAAAAGGCAGACGATCTTCATTAGAACAACAATAGGGGCACAATCCAAACAAATGACTAAACCAAAATTATAACAAAAAATGTTACTAATGTCACATCTTCCTCTGAAGACAATCGTATGTCAAATATAGTGAAAACAATTAATAACTTTGCAATCCTCAAGTGAGGACTTTATATATAGTCACCATGAAATTCACACTAATGTCTTGAAAAGGTCAAGACACCTTTAGACATGGAACACAAGAACTTACGTGGAAAGCACTCAAGGCAATCAAATAAAAGTCACTAGATCTGAATTTAGATCATTAATGCAAAGATGTCAGCAAGGTGAATTTAGGCGTACAACTAATGATGCAAGAGAAGGGGTGGTATGTGGGCTTGGATGGTATCTTTGATTACATAAGGTGAAAAAGAACCACTTGCTTGATGCTAGTAACAATTTTGGTTGCCAAAACAACTTCATGTAAAAATCAGATAATGTTATTGGACAAATTCAATTGTAGTAGTTGAATACCCATTCTTTACCAACCACTAGGTACATTTTTGAAGGAAAATCCATCCTAGTCCAGCAAGATGATGATAGAGATTAAAACAAATAAAAAAACATTACAACCTCTTAACAGAAAAAGTTGGTCACATTATAAGATTGTTCTATAGTTATCAAGAGTTAACTTGAAATAGACACATTTGAAAGGCGGAAGGTGTACACTTACTCAAATCGCAAAAAGGGATTATATAGTATTTAGCCCAAGTTCATTTTTTACGGAACAATCCTATTTTCTCCTTCCACAAGCAACACAAAGGGTTTGTCATAGTGGAAGACTCAGTAATATGCGCATACCAATTTCCTATAGACTAGACACAATGGCTACTAGATGGAGTTTGGAGGCTCCAATAAATCTTCCTTACAAGTTGAATTATCCACATTCAGAATCAGAATATCATCTACCTGTTATGTCAAGAATCGTGAATCATGTTTCTTGCCCATAGAGGTGGCGTAGGTTGATATTTATGGAGGTGAGTTGTTGTATTGAGGACAACAAAATTTGTCCATGATTTCAGGGGAAAGATACCTTGGAGTTGAAAATCAAAGAGTGTCATGTTAAGATAAACCATGCCAAGCTTAAGACGAACTAGAGGATGATCTTTTTTATCCAAAATTATAACATCTCCCTTAACGTTTTGAAGAGCCAAAGGATCTATAAATAGGGCTAAGATGAATTGGGATAAATATGGAAAGAATGTCACAAAGATGTACTTCTATTACTTAAAGTGAAAATAGGCCTTCGAAGGGATTTTACTAATTAAAGAAAAACTATGAAACGTGGACAAAACTGAAGTCAAGATAAAAGACATTTTCCATGATAACATCCAAAGGATGTGTACCTATGGAGGATTTGATGCTAATAGAAAGGAGGCGAAGGAAGTTATTAGGTGGGTTGTTCCTTCTAAAGTACCAAAGTTTGAGTACTTGTGTCTATCATAACCCTTAAATACCAATACGTTAAATAAGGCTTTTTAACGCATGGAAGATAGTAAACTCTAGGTACAAAAAGCTCCCTTTGACTTCTATACAAATTCAAGAATTGAAATTGTTAATGATCTACTAATTATGTGGCAAGAAGGTTTTGGAGATGGATCATATAGGGAGAGCATGTGAATGTAGGCCTAATTTATCATAAATCCATGGGGAGAAAAGGAGACATAATGAGAGGATGGATACCAATTACCTTGTTTAATGCCTTTTGTTACACCTCATATTGTAAGAGGCTCCACATTGATGAAGATTTGTTGTTGGTACCTTGGAGTTTTGGACTAGCTTGGGGGGATTCATCTTAATGGAGTCCCTTATCCTCATTGGCATTGGATAATTAAAGGAGGTCTTTAGTTGGGGGAGTCTCACTCTCCTTGGTCAGAAGATTGTGCTTAATGATTCGGGGTCCTCCTGCATGTGCTTGCCTTGTTGATCACTCCTTAGTTACATATTCACTAGTATCTTGGAGCACGCTATCTCATAATGGTATGATTTTTGGTGTACGTGTTTCTCTTGGATGTTCTACATCTTGTTCTTGGATGATGGACCTAGTGCCCCAAGGGGTTAGAAGATGATATTAGAAAATTAACGTGTCATGACATCATAGCAAATTCCTAGTGACTTTTGCATTATGTTGGTGTGATGATGTTGGATTTTCACTAGGAGGGGTGTTCTACATGATCCTCCTATGTTGATGTATGGTGGGGACATACTTGATTGGATGTATTAACATTTCTATTGTCCCCTTCTCTTATGATGTTGATGTGGTTAGATGGATGTGTTGTGGTTGTGCGCTTCTATTAAAATTGGCAACCAGGGCAAAACTTCATGTGGGTCATCTTATTCATGGCTAATAATATTTTTATTAGATTCCTCTCGTCGAGAGGTGTAGGATTGATATAAAGATCATCCAATTCCGATAAGTATTCATGGAGATATGAATTTATTTTGATTATGGAATTATTATCAAGCCGACCTACAACTCATGTAGGCTCAGAAGCCCAACAATCGCATCTATTCACCCACCAACATTGTGTATAAATATAAGAGGACTTTTCCTCATTTAGACTCACTCATCTCATCACATCTCTCTCTCTCTCTACTGCGCAGATATGAGTCTCTTCTCTACTGCGCTGAAATGGGTCTCTCTCTCTCACACGTGTGAAGCCTGAAGCTGTTGAATTTGAAGCTGCAACTGCAGAAGTAAAGATTGACTTGCGTGGCCTAGAAGATCTCCTCTTTGGAACTGCCTTGTAGGTTCATCTGAACCTCCTTTGAAACCCGCAACTTTTGGTGGTGGAATGAAGTCAATCCGACGAACGGTTTGCAAGATATCGACTGCCCTAGTTTGAAGCCGGAAACTGCCGAAACTGAAGCTGCAACTGCAGAAGTAAAGATTGACTTGTGTGGCCTAGAATATCTCCTCTTTGGAACTGCGCTGTAGGTTCATCTGAACCTCCTTTGAAAGCCGCAACTTTTGGTGGTGGAATGAAGTCAATCCGACGAACGGTTTGCAAGATATCGACTGCCCTAGTTTGAAGCCAGAAACTGTTGAAACTGAAGCTGCAACTGCAGAAGTAAAGATTGAATTGCGTGGCCTAGAATATCTCCTCTTTGGAACTGCGTTGTAAGTTCATCTGAACCTCCTCTGGAAGCCGAAACTTTTGGTGGTGGAATGAAGTCAATCCGACTGTCGGTTTGTGAGATATGGTCTGCCCTAGTTTGATAATGAAGCCGCTAATGCTGATGCTACTAATCTAGGGTTTGCTACTGCTGATATGAATCAGATTTATTGTACTATTTCTCTCTGCTGAATTATTGAAGATAAAAGAAGATTTGATCAAAGGGTTTCCCCATACATTGTGGGGTTTGTCCCTGGCTAGCCACCACATCTTGTGTCTCTTGTCTTGGCTTGTTTTCTGTCGATCGTTTAATGTTCTATCTGCACTTTACTTTATGTACATGTGATTGCTAATCGGTGGAATATAATAAGAAAAAGAAGTAAACTGTTATAAGCATAGAACATACCATAACTTAACATGGTATCAGAGCTGAGGTGAAGACAAAGCCCGAGCAAGAGCAAGAGCAATCATTGAAGAGAAGATTGGCAAGGCTATCCTAAAAGAACTATGGGGTCCTCAACACTCTTTCCTGCCGAAGACAAGCTCCGTGAGAAAGCTGACTATCACGGATGAAAGATGTCTATCGATCTAACCCTTGAAGATCAAGGAGTATTGGACCATGTAAGAGGCAATATTGTTGAGCCTTCATCAAATGCATCTGCTGCTGCCTGGAACAAATGGAAAAATGGAGAAGTCAAAACAAAGAAGATCATTCGGGACCCTATCGACAAGCGCTTGGTGGCCTACATCTCTGATCTAGACACCTCCAAGGAAATCTACGACAGACTGGTGAGTTTATTTAAAGTTAATGATGCAAATCAAGTTTTGTTTCTTAGAAATAAGCTGAGGGAAATCAAGAAGGGTAAAGATGAAAGTATGCAAGCATACTTCTTAAGAATCACCGAGATCAAGAACGATCTCCTATCTATTGGGGAAACTATTACTGACAAAGAAATGGCACTCACAACTCTTGAAGGATTACCATCTGAATGGTATGTGTTTAGGACTACTCTTCTGAACTATAATGTAATTCCTGGTTTCGAGGAATTAATGGCTAGATGCATTCAAAAAGAAACAAGGGAAGAAGTGTAAGAAATGCCCATGCCTAAAGGTCCTCCTGCTGCCTTTTCTTTTCATGCAAAGAAAAGAAATAATTATGGGACTAAATCAAAAGGAAAGGCTGGACCTAAGGCTAGAAGGAAATGACAATGTTACATTTGCGATAAAGCAAGTCACTATGCAAGGGAGTGCCCTGATAGAAAGGACTCACTCTAGGACGATGATAAAAATCCCTTTGATGGCAATCAAAGGAATGACAAATTCAACAGCAAAGGTAAGAGGAGAGCTGGGAATCAAGGAAGAGGACAAGCATTCAAGAAGGCCAGAAATTCCAGGATGTATTAAATGCACCTGACCTCAAAAAGAACCTAGTGTCCATCTCGGGAACGGAAGACAAAGGCTACAAGGTAACCTTCAGCGATGGCAAGGTATGTATATGGAAAAATAATGTTAAAGATGCCTTTACTCTTGGGTTTAGTGTTGATTCATTATATCAGGTCGATGGAAGTCTGCTAGGTGTCATGTCTTATGACACATCTCTTCAGTCCGAACTTTGGCATTAGAGGTTTTCCCCCTTTCATTATAAAGCTATACTCGGTGTAAGACAAATGGTGATAGGGATGCCCGAATTCTGAATAGAGAATGAAGGTGTATGTCCAGGATGTGCTGAAGGAAAACTCAAAAGGGGACCATTCCCCTCAAGCCAAAGCAAGACCTCTGATATATTACAATTGGTTCACTCACGCATACCTGAGGTTGGCATTAAGAGGGAGACTACTACCCACATACTCCTGAGCAGAATGGTGTGGTGGGAAGGAAGAACCGCACGATGATGGAAGCTGTCTGGGCCATGCTACATGATCAAAGACCTCTGATGTTTCTATGGGCTGAAACTACAATCACTGTCGTATATGTACAAAATTGATGCCCTCATCAAGCATTGGGTTCCAAGACTCCTAAAGAAAAGTTCATCGCAAGGTGAACAATCTTTCGACTTTGAGGAGCTCTCAAGAAGCCAACACCAGGGAACCGAAAGAAAAGGATGATGAATCAATGCCTGATGTAGAAGAACCCATGGATCTGATAGATTCTCATCCACATGAGCCTTCCTCTTCTAGGAAGAGGCCTTCATGGCTTAGGGGGATACTTGATGATGCTAAAGGACATGTTGCACCCTGAGGAACCTTCTGTCAAAGTAAGAAACTTAATAGGTATCAAGGATACCTGACCATCATGAGCACGATCATACAAAATGAGCCTTCGTCATTCTCAGATGCCGTCAAGCATCAAGTATGGAAGGATGCTATGACCGTAGAATATGAGTCTATTATGGAGAATGATGTCTGGGAAGTAGTTCCCAGACCCTGGACAAGACAATTGTTACTTCAAAATGGCTTTACAAGATAAAGCATGCAGCAGATGGAAGCACGGAAAAGTATAAGGCTCGTTTTGTTGCTCGAGGTTTCTCCCAAAAGGAAGGTATAGACTATGATGAGATATTTGCACCTGTTGCCAGATATACACCATCTGCTCGATCATAGCCCTTGCCGCTTCACAAGGATGGAACCTACATCAGATGGATGTCAAGACTACGTTCTTGCATGGCTCGATCAAAGAAGAGGTCTACGTGGAGGAACCCGAAGGATTTGAGATTTATGATTGAAAATCTCATGTATGCAAGTTGAAGAAAGCTCTCTATGGGCTGAAGCAAGCACCCCGAGCATGGTATGAGAAGATCGATAGCTAGTTGATGAAGCTGGGATTCACTAGGAGTGAAGTCGATCCTAACCTTTACTTTAAGGTTGAAGATGACAAGCCTCTCATACTGGTATTGTATGTGGATGACCTCTTTCTAACAGGTGCAGACCCTCTCATTCACAAATGTAAGAGGGAGCTGGCCTCTGAATTTGAAATGAAAGACCTAGGACTGATGCACTACTTCCTAGGACTTGAAGTATGGCAGAAGCCAAGGGAAATTTTCCTATCTCAAGGGAAATATGTGGTAAAGATATTGGAAAGATTTGGTATGATGGACTGCAAGCCTGTGACTACCTCAAGGATCTTAACTTTTAGAAGTTATATGGTAGTGATGTTGGACCAGATTTGGGAAATGCCTCTGAGTTTCATAAACTCATTCGCATTGATGTTCTTGGTGAACCTCCGTCCGAACATATTTTTTTGCAGTTAGCATTGTGAGCTCATATTTGGTTGAGCCTCACTGGATTGATGCTAGGAATCTTTTGAGATGTCTTCAGGACACAATCTCTCATGGATTAAGATACATTGCCGGAGATGTGAGACTACTTGGATATACTGCTGTTGATTGGGCAGGCAGTGTGGTGGACCGTAAGAGCACTTCCGGGTGCTGTTTCACCTTGGGATCTGCTTCAATATCCTGGATGAGCAGGAAGCAGAAGTCGATGACTTTGAGCACCGCCGAAGCAGGATATATTGTTGCTAGCATAACCTCGTGTGAGGTAGTCTGGTTGCGAAAGCTCTTCAGTGAGCTGTTTGGATTTACATTGGATACCACTGTGATTCTCTATAACAACCAGAGGTGGGATTCGATTATTGAGGAATCCCGTATTCGTCGATTGCTCCAGCAGATAGACATCATCTTGGATATGGTAAGTTGATGAGCAAGGAGGCTCCATCGCATTAAGATGATGTACAGGTTGATACACCTTGTCAAAGCCCCGAGGAAAGATCTAATCTGTGATTTTCCCAAACGACTTGGAGTCCGTAAGAAACCCTTGTACAAGGGTCCTGCATGTTGCATACATTGAGCTCTGGGAGCTCTGAGGGCCTGCGGTTATTACTGGAGCAACACACGACCACAGGGTGACTCACCCTCCCCTGGTGGTGCACACTGGAACAAGATGATTCGCTCTCTTGTGGGACAAGATGATTCGCTCTCTTGTGGAACAGGATGATTCGATCACCTGTGTAGCAGGATGATTAGTTCTCCTGTGAGGCCTGGATTGATGTGTTCTCCATGGCGATTGTAGCAGGATTGATGTGTTCTCCTGTGAGGCCTGGATTGATGTGTTCTCCATGGCGGCCTGGATTGATGTGTTCTCCATGGCAATTGTAGCAGGATTGATGTGTTCTCCTGTGAGGACAGGATTGATTAGTTCTCCTGTCGAGGCATCCTACCCATGCAGTCTGGGACTCATGGGAAGTACCTCTCATCTTATCAATGAGCAGGGAAATGAAGTTAGGGACCATAGTAGTACCGATGGACGCATCGTTGTAACTATCGTACTCCCTACGCTAGGATGACCTCCATTGATCTGGGATCAATGATACTGGTCTGGGACCAGTGGTAGGAGTTGTACCATACTATGACGTTGACTTCGGGTCGGTTGAGACTGGTCTGGGATCAGTGGTACATACTCTGAGACTGACTTTGAGTCAGTGGAGGATGATATTGGTCTGGGACCATTGGAGTTGTACTCACTATGACGCTGACTTTGGGTTGGTTGAGATTGGTCTGGGACCAGTGGTACATACTCTGAGACTGACTTTGAGTTAGTATGACACATCCTCGATCATTTCTTCTTCTTCATAATTCGGACAAAAGCAGAGTAGAACAGAACAATGCAAGAGCAGAGCAGAACAAAACAAAACAGTACAGATCAGTGCAGGGCAGAACAAGACAAAGCAGAACAGGCAAAATAGAGCAGAGCAGGGCAAGGGTCAGGTTGTACAAGGCAGTGCATTTGATGGATGAATAGTAACGACCGATAGACAAATTGCAGATGAAGTTCTCCATGGTTGAGAAGGAGTGTTAAAATTGGCAACCAGGGCAAAACTTCATGTGGGTCATCTTATTCATGGCTAATAATATTTTTATTAGATTCCTCTCGTCGAGAGGTGTAGGGTTGATATAAAGATCATCCAATTCCGATAAGTATTCATGGAGATATGAATTTATTTTGATTATGGAATTATTATCAAGCCGACCTACAACTCATGTAGGCTCAGAAGCCCAACAGTCGCATCTATTCACCCACCAACGTTGTGTATAAATATAAGAGGACTTTTCCTCATTTAGACTCACTCATCTCATCACATCTCTCTCTCTCTCTACTGCGCAGATATGAGTCTCTTCTCTACTGCGCTGAAATGGGTCTCTCTCTCTCACACATGTGAAGCCGGAAGCTGTTGAATTTGAAGCTGCAACTGCAGAAGTAAAGATTGACTTGCGTGGCCTAGAAGATCTCCTCCTTGGAACTGCGTTGTAGGTTCATCTAAACCTCCTTTGAAATCCGCAACTTTTGGTGGTGGAATGAAGTCAATCCGACGAACGGTTTGCAAGATATCGACTGCCCTAGTTTGAAGCCGGAAACTGCTGAAACTGAAGCTACAACTGCAGAAGTAAAGATTGACTTGCGTGGCCTAGAAGATCTCCTCTTTGGAACTGCGTTGTAGGTTCATCTGAACCTCCTTTGAAAGCCGCAACTTTTGGTGGTGGAATGAAGTCAATCCGACGAACGGTTTGCAAGATATCGACTGCCCTAGTTTGAAGCCAAAAACTGTTGAAACTGAAGTTGCAACTGCAGAAGTAAATATTGACTTGCGTGGCCTAGAAGATCTCCTCTTTGGAACTGCGCTGTAGGTTCATCTAAACCTCCTCTGGAAGCCGAAACTTTTGGTGGTGGAATGAAGTCAATCCGACTGTCGGTTTGTGAGATATGGTCTGCCCTAGTTTGTTAATGAAGCCGCTAATGCTGATGCTACTGATCTAGGGTTTGCTACTGCTGATATGAATCAGATTTATTGTACTATTTCTCTCTGCTGAATTATTGAAGATAAAAGAAGATTTGATCAAAGGGTTGTTGGCATTATGGCTAAAGTGTTGTCCTTGATGGCAACCTATACAGGTGATGGATCACAATACAACCAGTCAGTAGCAAAGATTAATGAGTAGCCTCTCAGATTGGAAGAAAATAAGGGGTACGCAGGTACACCTTACAGAAGGTGCGTACACGCAGGTCTATCTTACATAAAGTGCATACATACCCGCAGTTATCCCGTTCATGAAGTGCGTACCCCCAGTTCACTTACTTCAAGGCAGAGAAAAGCACACGTGGGGTTTCTTATGTTTAACCCTTGGTATTTAGCCGACGGTATTGTGTTATTATGGTTTTGGCCCGTGGTATTGATCCATGATTTGAGGAAGAGCTTGCCTATATAAAGCAAAGGAGATCATTTGGCTTGGGTATGCTTTTGGGTTGAACATCTTATGAGAGCTAGATCTAAAATATTATGATCTCTTGGGAGTAATGTCTAGATCTAAATAAGGCGAATCTACTGATGGATTGAGATCTCTTCGGTGCATGATCAGATCTGTAGATCTGACAGTCTGGGTTATTCTTGAAGTCTTGAAATTATCTATACCCGAAGGTATGCAGGTACAGTGAAAGAAAAGTGCGGAGATACGCAGGCACAGAAGCGTTGCAGCTGCGGAGGTGCGCAGGCAGTTCATTGGACACAGAGCGCAGGTACGCAGGAAGTCTTTGAGGCACAGTGCGTGGGTACGCAGGTGCTCAGTTGGGAACAGTGCGTACTGTACGCAGGCATTACATGGGTGAAGCTGCGTACTTCTCTTGAAATCTATTTAGCTGTTCATATTTATCATTGTTGTGTTCTGGGTTTTGAAGTGATGTCTGGTTTCTGATATTATGACAGTATTCTGAGAAGTGATAGAGTATGTTTCAGTTTTGATAGATGAATGGATCGGGTTCATAATGACTTATCTTCATGTGATCTGATGGACTAGATCTGGTTGATGACTCACTTGTATATGTATGGATCTAGTGCTTGGGTGATTCAGAAGCTTGTTTATGTTGTTGTTGGGTCCAGTATGAAAATTGGATGAAATGTGGCCTTTCAGATTATGTGTTGTGCTTCAGTGTATCCAGTATGAAAATTGATGAAACGTGGTACCTGGAGGTGAGAAGATTGTAGTTCAGCACCTACGTACTAGTATCTAAGCTAGTACAAGAGCTAAAGGAAATCTTTGGAGCATTGTAGCAGGTAGCAGCCTGCGTACTAGTAAATGGATCGGCTAGTACAAGAGCAAAGGGGGTTGTAGCTCCTGTACTGGTATAAGACTGCACTAGTACAAATATTGTAAAAGAATTTTCCTATTAAGAAGAAGATTGAGATGACTTGCAGCAGGTGGTTTTCTCCCGCATTGGGTTTCCACCTTATATCATGGTGTTCATGTGTGTGCCTTATGTGTGATGATCTTTTCTATGTTACTGCATCTGTTAACTGATGATATGGTTGATAATGTTCTAATGCACTCATTGAAGATCAATTAACTTAATCGTAAGAAGTTGTGGAAGTAGCATATATGAATCTGATTATGGAAATGAAAAGATTTTATTAATATGATAATACTGATTCACCCCCCCCCTCTCAGTATTATTTCCAACAAGGGTTTCCCCACACATTGTGGGGTTTGTCCCTGGCTAGCGGCCACATCTTGTGTCTCTTGTCTTGGCTTGTTTTCTGTCGATCGTTTAATGTTCTATCTGCACTTTACTTTATGTACATGTGATTGCTAATCGGTGGAATATAATAAGAAAAAGAAGTAAACTGTTATAAGCATAGAACATACCATAACTTAACTGTGATGATGTTGGATTTTCACTAGGAGGGGTGTTCTACATGATCCTCCTATGTTGATGTATGGTGGGGACATACTTGATTGGATGTATTAACATTTCTATTGTCCCCTTCTCTTATGATGTTGATGTGGTTAGATGGATGTGTTGTGGTTGTGTGCTTCTCCATGGTGGGATTTCCCTAGGTGATAGGACTTAATATAGTATATTTAACTTACATCACCTAGGTGGAATGTGTTTGATGATGTTATTACCCTCATTGATATAATTTTCTTTAAGTTTGAGTTAGAGTGGGGAATAGTACTACATACATTTTTAATGATCAATCCTTTTTCTAACATTTGATGAGGTTTATCATGTCATAGTCCTTTTGGTGGTGCAACCTAGGTTCAACCTTAGATGGAGCGTCAATTTTATCATTGTGTTGTTATTATGGTGGGTTTTACTAGGAGATATATCACTTTCCCATGGTACAACACTTGTTGGAGCACACTTGCTAGAGAACACACCAGCGCCCTCCCCCTCCCCCAAATTGGCGCACATGTTCATGTTGATTTAATCAGTTGATGATATTGGGAGATTGGACTATGGTTTTATTCCAGCATTAACCTTTTTGCACATAGATTCAGGATGATTTAACTATTTAGTGGTTAAATTAATCCATTTGATTACCTCGGAGGTTAATGGCTTGAGCACACTACTCACTTGGTAGCTATTCACATATGGATGACTTATTTGGTGGTATTATAAGCTTTATTATGAAGTGCTCTTTTATTATGCATAATTTCCAAGGCATTCATGATTTATTGATGGAGAGATTGGGACATTCTCCTAGGGTGCACTCTTTAAACTTTAAAGTGCACAGGTTTAATGGGATTTGTTAATGGTATCGGGAAAAACACATGGTTTTGGCATGGATAGTCATGAGTTCCAACCACCTTAGCACTTCTTCCTAGGGTGCACTTCAGATGGAGATGTTATATTATTTGTTGGATGGTTGAGTTAGTTACATGGAACATCATTCTAGGGCACACCTGTCCTAGGTGCTCTCCCATCTTTATTGCATGAATATTTCAACTACACTTGTCATCATTTGACCTTCATTGGAGAGCACCCTCACCTCTTTGACTTGACACATTTTATTTGAGGTGGTTATGGAGGGAATTTATTGAGAGGTGTTTGGCATAGCTAGAGGGCCCCATGTGTCACAGTGCTTGTATTTACTTGGTTGCATTACTATTATCAGAGCATATCCTTGGAGGGCACACTTGTGGAGACACTTCTCACTATTTATGGAGTTGTATAATTATTATTTCATTGAGTTTAGGCATGGTCAAAACCCTAATTTGCCCTTGTCTCCTTAGATTGGTATTGTGAAGATGTTCCATTTTCTATTTTGACATTTGATCACTTCTATTGTTGTGAAGCACTCCATCAAATTGGCACCTGACACATTCATCCATGGAGTTGGTTGCCTTGGGATTCATACATGGATTAGTTACATGCATTTTATGAACCACTTGCTCTGATTGGAAGTTGGTTGTAAAGCATTATTGGAGGTTGGTTATAGAGCATTCTCCTAGGAGGAATATTTTATTGTTTTATCTCTCATGCAGCTTGGAGGGCGCACTTTGTGACGCACTTCTAGGTAAACCCTTGAGTAGATCCTCCAAGATTAAGATTATTTTATTATATTTTGCATATATCAATTCTTAGAGAGATAATTCTCTACGGTAACCATACCTATTTTTAGTTGTGCGCCCTTTATTGGAGACTCTTGATGTAATCTCTTTCCTATTTTTGGGGGATGAGTTCTTCTTGAGTGGTGTGTGTCCACATAATTGTGACAAGGTAAACCATGGATTGAGGAGGCATCTAGCTACTCAAATTTTATATTATTTCTTTGATTTGGTTATGTTTTTGCTTCCGCTTATTTAATGTTGATAGCCTAGTCGTGCATTCGTTCAGTAGATCGTTAATCTAATAGGTCAATGGATTATCAGGTGTTATGTTTGCAAGAGAATTAACAATAATGTTTTCATATGTTGATTGTTATTGTAAGAGACCTTTGAATTGTTAATGTGAAGGCCTTATAATGCACCATGATTCATTTGGATAATCTAATGTGAGGATTTAACCACTCTCATTATTGTTGTTGTTGTATCTAGGTTAGAGTTAATAAACCTAACCAATGCTAGAATGACATGGTATCACCTTCATACCAATATTTTGAATAGAACGCGTAGATTTCCAAGGACACTTTTTGCAATATATTTCATCAAGCTAGGATTGGTTTATGGCATGCATAGCAGCCCTTATTTCTCTACATCTTCATCCACTTGTCCTTTTTTATCTATGCTTCCTCAACTCCATTTTCCCAAGGTGTGATTAGGCACTTAGTATTGGGGTTTTCTTTCATCTTTAACTCTAACACCATTAATTATTCCATATATGCTACAACCATCCACTTTGCTTTGGCTTACTCTTCACAACATCACCTTATGCCTCCACTCTATAGCCTTAGCAATCTTACCATTTAGGGAAGCCCCCCTTAAGTTGGACAGGAACCAACCAAAAGTGAGATGAAGAGCTATAGTGGTCATAGTGGGACCCTTGCTAAGATGCACAAGACTAGCCCCTTCGATCTTGGGCCTTTACATCATTTGGGGGTGCTAGATTTTGTTGCAACACCTTATCCAAGGGGTTAGTTAGAGCATTAGCCAACAATACTAAGACTATTCCATGCACTTATATAGTATGACAAAACAAGATTACCAAAGGTCGCTTCATATTAGACAACCTTAATAAGGACCAGAAAACATTAGATTGTGGTCAAATGGCCCTTTTCCTAAGGATAGATTCTGAAAAAGACTTATGATAGAATTAAGTGGGATTTCTCTCTAAATGTGTTTGGTTAAGGCTTGGGAGCTTTTATACAAGCCATGGGGATTCTCTTCTCCTTTTCTAATGGAAACTTATCACAAGTGATTCCTATTGATTTTGGGTAGCATCGGATGTGCTCTAGCTCCAAAATTTTGTGGAGGGGCTAGAGTACATAAGATCTCCAAGACCCAAAAATCATTTGGAGAAATTCCACCTAGATTGTGGGTTATTAAAATAATTAATATTTTTAATGTGGTTCCTAAGTCTAAACATAGGAAATTAAAAATATTAATGGGTATTAATAAAAATATAGGTGAGAAGCTTCTAAGAGATGAGGATCAAGTCTATTTTAATCTTAGCCATTGATTAAGGACTTAATCTCGCCCAATGATTCATCAACACGAAAAGTATAAGAGGAGGCTTGAGGGTCAGTTGAAGATACACCAAGTTGATCAATCAGTTCTATTTTTCTGGGGCGTGGTTTACTGAGAAAATCGAACAAGTGATCTGAGTTGCAGTGGGAGAGGCATAGCAGAGATTTCGATCGGAAAGGAATTCTGAGCCAAAGGGTACGTGGCAGAAAGGCAACAATAACATCAGAGAGGCAGCACAGAGGCCTACGCAGCCCAGGAGGGGCTCACGCCATGCTGACGCAGGCCAGGAGGGTCTCTTGAGTGGCAATGCAGAGTATTCATCAGAAGTCTGAGATTTTGCCGGAGAATCGAGGTTACGAGCCGGGAGGGTTGAACAGCAGTCTTCCTCCAACAAATCGATCAAGCAGAAGGGGTGGCACAGTCTCCTAAAGGCAAGACGCTAGCCCAAGCAGTGATTGCTCCGGGATTTCGCAATGTTTGTCGGGAGTCAAATCACTCATTGGATCAGCTGTGACTTTGGGAATGAGGTAAACCCTCATATGTATTTCTTGCTGCCAAGATTTCTTTGAAAGGTTAGCCGGTGTGAGAAGCAACTTGTTGTACTCAAATTCTGCTCCCTTAATAATACAAACCCTCTATCTCTTGCACCGGTTTTCCCAAGTTGGGCTTTTCCAAGGACGTGTTGTCCAAAAATAACGGTGTCCCTTGTGTGTTTGTCTCATATATTGTTTCAATTTATGATATGTATGTCATTGTAGTCTACAACAGTGTTTTTTCATCGTTGTTTATAAATTAAATAACTTGTTGAATGAAATAACAAGTAGATGTTAAACCAATGACTGCAGTAGGAGTTTTGTTCGTAAAGATTCAGAAATTTTCACATGCTATTAGAGGATTGCAGATCATAGGACACTAAAGCCATCAGTCGGGAGATCCAGCAAATTTGTTGCAAAGAGGAAGTTGTCCGGAGTGACAATGTTGTTTCAGAGCCAGAGGAGCAGTTGAAGGAGTGACTCAATGCCAAAGGAGTGACGCAGAAGCTCACACAGTGCCTGTGTCATCTTTCTAAGCCAGGAGGAGGAGACGCAATAGCTGAGAAGAGCTCACGCAGTGATTGTGTCAGCTCTTTGGGCCAGGACAAAGCCTGAGGGGCTCAAATCAGTCAGTTGTCGGGGAAGTAGGAGCAGTGCAGATTCGATCTGTGGTGCTGGTAGAAGATGTTAAACCAGTGACTACAGTAGGATTTATGTTTGTAAAGATTCAAAAATTTTCACATGGTATCAAAGGAAAGCAGATCATTGGACACTAAAGCCATCAGTCGGGAAATCTAACAAATCTGCTGCAGAGAGGCAGTTGTCCCGAGTCACAGCATTATTTCAGAGCCAGAGGAGCAGTTGAAGGAGTGATGCAGTGCCAAAGAAGTGACGCAGAAGCTCACGCAGTGCCTGCGTCAGCTTTCTAACCCAGGAGGAGGAGACGCAGAAGCTGCAAGGAGCTCGCAGTAGCTGACAAGAGCTCACGCAATGACTACGTCAGCTCTCTGGGCTAGCGTAGAGCCTGAGGGGCTCAGATCAGTTAGTTGTTGGGGCAGTAGGAGCAGTGCAGATTCAATTTATGGTGTTCGTGGGACATAGTTTCTGTTGTTGCAGAACAGTGTCTGTGGAGACGAAACCGAGGTAGAGGGAGTCACTACATTAACGGACTTCTTGACAAAGAAATCTAGGTCCGGGTTGCTAAGCAGCAGCAATGGAGGATTGGAGAAGGGGTGATTCAACATTATTTGGCAGGAGGATTTCCGTGAAGGAAATCAGGACTTAGAGGGAGTCTAGAAGGAACTTGTTCCTTAAAGGATTTCTGGCGCCAAAGAAATCCAGATCCTGTTAGCACTCTGTAATTTCCCTAGGCTATAAATTTTCAAAGATTTGTTGTTAGGAAAGGAGATAGATCCATTGGACATGGAGTCATGTCTACCTAATTAAGTTTCCAGTGATTAAATGAAGAGAAAGAGGAGCTTCTACAGCGGCAAAGTAGGTAGTCACTTTGGAGTTTTTTAGTTTAAATTCATTGTAGGAGGGTGAGTGGAAGACAAATGGAAAATGACAAACAGAGCATCAAACACCAAGATGAATTCTAACTATCATTTTAGCAAAAAACATAGATGTCTAGCAAACTGAAACAGAGCACTATTTGGAGTGAATTCTAAGTCAATATCTTTGTTTAACTAAACAAGAGGATACATTTCAAAGCATGATTGTTATAGAAGATAACTTACAAAGAAATAAAGCACATCTCCAAAGAAAACTAACACAAGAATCCCTGTAAATTCCACCTTTGTCTTCATTCACTATAAAATATATCAAAATAAGTGTAGTACACAATGTCCCTTCTCCTAAACCTGACCAACCCCTTTGCTTGATTACAATCACATCATAAATAGGCTAATACAAGTCTGTTCCCACCTCTAGGAACCGAATTCCTCATTGGGATTTATGTTTCTAACTTATGCAATGAAAATAGAATTGATTTCTAAAAACTAGGGATTGTTTGACCAAATCTTTTTCCAAGCATATTACATTAAATTTTCAGTCCAAATCGAGCCTATGAGTCCTAGGATGCTTCATAATATTTACAATGATCATAAAAACAAATTACAAGAGATTTTGACATGAAAAAATCGATCAGAAGGCTGACTGTGTGAAAGCGCAGCGTCAGTGCTGCACAACCTCCTAGTTCAGCAAAAACGCGGCAAAGAAGCACAGCGACTACAATTTTTTGAATATCTCCTAAACAGTAAGCCAGACTTAACTGATTTTTTGACAGCAAGTTAATATCATTATAACCATTCTCCACAAAAAAATTAAGCCAAATCTAACTCACGGATCTGGAGAAAATCCAAAAATGGATGTAGATGATCATTGCTCATTTCTCAAAAACCGTGAAGCATTTTGACCTGAAATTAAGTGAGCTTATTCATCGCACCCCCATGAATCTACTGTAAAAATTTCGTGGAAAATAGGTATATGGTTTAAGATATATTGTGAAAATATGATGACCGTGTGAAAGTGTAGCACTCCAAGCTTATACTATCTCTAGCCATCATCTAACATGTTGAGGGTACTGGGATGGCATGGAATGGTCCATACAATATTTCAAACCCATGAGAAAACTTCTAGGCCGAACACAAACCTTCAAACCCCAAACCTTCTTCTTGCAGCAAAAGCGCAGTGCAGTTGCGCAATGCACCTCCATCTTCATGACTTGACCAAACACTTGATCTTCCGACTAAGCAAAATGATTTGGAGCTGATCCAAATATTCACAAAAACCTCCTACATGGACAAAAGTGCCAAAAATCTTGATTCCTCATCAAAATTTGATGCCTTGGTAAAAGCGCAGCGAATCCATGGTTGATGTAGCTCCGGTCACTCCCTGAGTTGCTTGATGATTGTCACTCTCTATGTAGTGCATTAAGAAGCCCTTGATCACTTCATCCTTACATCACGGTCAGACATAATGATCCATTTATATTGCTTTTGCAAATCAAAACTCCTTTCAATCTACACTTGCCTCATTTGCCTTCTCATAAGAGATTAGAAATCATATTAAGTGGGGACTTCACACATTCGATCTTTGAAAATAGAATTTCCCTCTTTTGAAGCCAACTTGAATTTTACATTTGTATTTATCATTTCTTTTGCTTTGTAGGGCTAAAATAGATTATGAAAACCAAACATAGCTACAAAAATTCAACACACAGATGTCAAGTGAGCAACGCAATGCCTCCTCTCTCTAGCATTAGGGCTCCATTAGGTGCAAAAAGCCCTCCTCAATCATCCTAAGGATGACCATCCTCATCTAGGCCCTAGATCATGGCATGCCCATCAAGTAGTATCAAGGTTGGCCTGGGGGCATGTTGGGTCCACTGGTACATCATCAAGAATCATGCATGCTAGATAAGAGAAGCCCAGCGTTCTCGCTCCTAGGGGTGCTCTGGGATGTATATCAACTACTCAAATCATCAAAATGTGCAATGCTACATCTGCTAAGACATCATGCTCTCAGGAATGTAGTATATGGCCTGAGCATCATGTGGAATGGAGTGCCCTCAAGGCCTCTGCTACTCTGAACCACCTGGAAAAACCAACTCAAACTCAAGTGAAAGCAACAATTCATTAGAGATTAAGATCATAGATGCATCTAAGTGGACCATAATTAATTGTTAAGGGAATATTAATACTTTAAACTGGAATCACGTTCAAATATCTAACTAGACCAAGTCCCATAAAGGTGTTCCCTACCTTTGTAGGGATGGCTAAGTAGTTAACCCTATTAGGTGCTTCCAACGGCCAAGGGCAGGAGGCATTTCCAAGGTTAAACAATAGATGTTGGTGTAAGTATGTGGCAATGGAGGGGAAAGACTTCATGGCCAAGTGCCATGGGCAAGGGACTAGCGAATGGGAGTCCACGTCCTGAATGCATAGATGTAATGGAGGGAGCAATTGTCGATGCATGAGTTACCCTAATTAGCCTGAATTTTCCACCCCTTTGGTGCGCCTTTTACTCCCTTTTGATAATGCTTTGTATTTTGATACATAGCTCAAGGATCAAAGCTCTCTTTATGATATAGAATTTAATTTACCCTTTAAGATGAGGAAGCTTATCACTCATTAGGGTAGGCATATGTAAGGGTTTCTTTTAATGAGATGGAGCACCAAGTGCTCAAGAACTGGGTGATGGCTAAAGAGGAGAGTAAAGCTCATGCTAGGCTCTTTCCCACATGCTAACTTATGTCGCGGCCATCTTTTGCATTTTTATTTTCTTTTTCTTTCATTGGCACCATATTATGTTTTTCCGTTCTTTTCGCTGCAACAACCTCCAAGGCAATGTTTCCCAACCCTTCTCAAGATGTGGATAAGTGAGTGTCAAATCCCAATGAACCAATGATAAGTTGGACCCGAAAAATGGAGATGGTATAAAAGGCTTGTAATGTCAGATGGAAAGTGTGAAAGATGGTGAAGGGAGAATGAACATGCTACTTCAATCCAGGTCTTCCAAGTAGTACCCCTCCTATAACCTTAAGGCCTCATGGGAGGTCCCATTGAACTAGACCTAACAATTAACCCCTTATTAAGGTGAGAGAATAGATTTACAATCAAGATCGGTCAATCACCCATCACCCCTTTATCCATATTAAATGCCCAAAACATCAAGTAAAAGCACCCGATTGCAAAATGAAGAGTTCCTGTTGAGTGGTAGCCCACCTTAATCCAAGAGTAATGTCGGATGGTGAGAGATCTAGTGATTGGTGCAAATGGTGGAGGAGTTGGCATATCATCATCATCAAGCTAATGTGTAGGGTTGTTGGTTGTCCAAAATAGGAGAAAACTTTTCTCCTAAGGGATTACCCATTTTGGTGGGTAACAGGGCCCTGGATGTTTGGAAAACCCACTCACCTTTTAAGATTAGAATGTTCTAAAGGTTAGTAATCATTCAAATCCTAGCATTGAAATACAAAATTCGCCACTTGAATCCAATAGATGGGTGTTGCGTGATTTTTCACAAGGCAAAGGCAATGATGTGTGTATTATGGGAATGACCAGCTTGAGTGTTATGTGAAAGGCAATAAAGTATGTGTTCTAGGAATTCCAAACTCGAGTGTCTTTGTAAGAGATTGGATTTAAATATGCCAATAACTTTATTATCTCTCATCATTGGGAAGGAGTCACTTTAGGAAATAGGTAGATGATCAAGCAGCATGGGTTTAATTCTATACATCCAAAGTCACATGGATATAGATACAAGTATGGTATCTAGTATAGATAAAACATTTCTTTTTGGCAAACTACATGTGATATGAGTATTACTAAAAGCACAAATATATGTATTCTTATTTACAAAATATTAAATATATTCTTTCTTTAAATTAATATTCAGAGGACGAAGCTAAAGCTAAAGAAGATGCAATGCAATTCATAGGTAAGCAACTATTCTGTTGTAATTATAGAAGAATAGGTCATCTTGCCTTTAATTGTTCATATGAAAGTTCAGAAAATGGTAGTAATAAAGGAGAGTTGACAGAACACCCCATGAAAAAAATAACAGAAGTCCTTATGACTGTCTATTTGAAGAAGATAATAGATGTACTTCTAGTAGTGATGAAGAAGAGAGTCCACTCCTGACTATGAAAGAGACATTGGGGTTAGAGAAAGAAGAAGTTGAAAGGAAAAATAGATAATGAGTGTGATCTTGATACTTTCCTCGATGCAATGAAGAAACCCAGAAGAAAGAACAAAGATCGCAAATCAGATGGCGCTAAAGAAATACAATCCACAGAAGAAGAAGACCTTGATGAGAAGATATATTTTAGAAAAATAAATTATCTATCCTCTAGAGGAGATAAAAATTCTCATAGTAACGAATAAGAGACAGAAAGAATTGTTGCAGGGATATGAGGATAAGGATCAGGATTTTGTTAAATTAAGGAAAACAATTGTTATCCTGAAGATTCCCCAAAAAAGTGAAATGAGTAAATGAGTGGTGACTAACTAGCTGAATGAAGGAGAAGGTCATTGTCAGAAACTAGAAGTTGTAATTGTTTCACTACGAAATGATCTAGAAAAAGCCAATGATCAGCTAAATCAATTGATACGAGTACCAAAATCCTAGATGGTGTTCTCAGCAATCAAAGATCTCTGCTCATCAAAATTGGTCTGCGCTATGAAGGAGAATCAAGCACCAAGAAAGCTGAAGACAAAGAATTTATCAGCTAGTCAAAAGACTTGACAGCAATGCAGCCAAAGGAAATGATAAAAATCAGCAGCAGCCAAGAAGGGAAAATGACAGCAATACAATTCAGCAGCAGCAAAAGAAAGTTTATAACAGCAATTCAAACAGCCACAAAGATCAAATGAAAAATCAACAGCAACAAAGAAGGGAAAATGACAGGAATACAACTCAATAGCAGCAAAGGAGAGTTAATAACAGCAATTCGAATAGCCACAAAAATAAGTCATAAATCAACAAAGACCTCACTTCCCTCAAAGACAGCCATCAAAGAATCAGAAGCTTCCCTCCTCGATGGCAAAGTACTCCCAGGTACCAAAGTTGTTTCTATGGCTATTGTTTTTCTTGCAATATTTTTCGACACAAGGCAATAGATTGTAGATATTATGAAAGATATCAGAATATGTTGAATAATAGCAGCAAGAGAGCATATAAGATCTCAAGGAATGAATTTGTGAGCAGCAACTCAAGTTGTCGTAAGCATGTCATCAGAAATCACAAATCTTTTGCCCCCTTCTTAGATCTTGTTGAATGCTACATACGTAACGACTTTGGGCACAAGGCAAAAGATTGTAGAAGTGGATAAAGCCTTTAAAGCAAACCAAACAGAAAGAACTTACTCATATCAGGAAGAAGAAATCAGAAACAAATACTATTAACAGAAATCAAAGTACAAAGACATGGAAAAAAGAGCAAGAAGAGCAAAATAAATGCAACTTACTTCTATGTGCTCAAGATACAGATGATCAATGGTATACAGATAGTGGATGCTCTCATCATATGACAGGAGATAAAAGTAGATTTCTCTCTCTAAAAGAGGTCAAGGATGGTAGTGTTATTCTTGGAAATGACACATCAGCCAAAGTAACTGGAAAAGGAAAAGTTAACCTTGATAATAAAGGGATTAATACTGACAATGTTCTACTTGTTAAAGATTTAAAGCACATCTTGAGTGTAAGTCAAATGGTTGATAGAGAACATGAAGTCACATTCAAATCTAAAGGATAAAGAATCAGGAAGGAAGGCTCTGGAAAATTAGTGGCAAAAGGAATCAGGATTCCAGATAATGTATATGTACTGAAAGGAAGTAAAGACAATAATGAGAGATTGAAGGTAATCTCTCCTTTGCATTCTCAATAAAAAGAGCAATACCCAACTACAGTCCAACACACCATGAGTTATTCACAAGGTGCACTGCAGAAGACAGAAAAGTTGTCTACATTAGTGAGACAAGGAACCAAGGCTACATCAAAAAGCTTAACTGTAGCAAAGACAGGGCACATCAAACAGGTCCTGAGGAATATCAGACAGGCAATCAGATGTGAAAAGGAATAGCACCTAAAGTTTGATTCCCAAAAGGAAGCATATGTCCAGGGGAAGTCTGGAACCATAAAGGGGCTGAGAGGTTATCACTAGATTTTTTCACGAGGAAAGAGGGCAGATGTCCAAATATGGCAAGAATAGTTGTATGTCAAGATGTCAAAAAGAAGAAAAGAGAGTGAGCTCAAGGGGAGCTTCAAGATCAGCTAGGGTAGCACATGTTCAGGGGGAGTAGAGTGCACTATAAGAACGATGAAATGGAAGGTTTGCATGCCCTGTAAGCTTTTTTTGTCTTCCTTCAATTGGAATCAATTGGTTTAAGTAGCAGCAACCATTATGTTCAACAGCATTTAAAATCAGCAACTTGTTATATCCAATCAATGGGAGCAGCTAAAGCCTTTTGCCATTGATGTCAGAAAGGGAGATTCAAGAATGATCAAACATTGGCATGGACATTGGCACCTCAAAGCAAAGAGGAGAATGAGCAGACATTGGCACTTCAAAGCAAGGGGGAGAGTGAGTAGACAGTTGAACTTCAGAGTTATCAGAGTTAGTGGGAGTTTCAGCAACCTGACAGGGGGAGTCAAGGCTCCCAAAGCCATCAATGACCAGCAATGTCTGGTGGTGTTTCCAACAATGCCAAAGGGGAAGATTGTTGCAATTGTTGGCAGTTTGTTGCTGTCAAAGATGTCAAAGTCTAGTCATTGATGTCAAGTTCAGGGTGAGCTTGTTGAGTGTATTAGTAATGAGTTAAATTTATATTGTCATTGATGTCTTAGTTGTTTGTTGAGTAGTCTATCTTTGAGGGCATTTTACCTACAAGTACCTTGTTCAAAAGGCCATGACAAGTGTTTGGTTTGATAGCCCTCTCAGAGAGCTTACCAATGGTATATGGCACTTAGTCTAACTCCCCAAGAATGAAGGGAACATGAATTTGAACTAATGGATTACCAAAAGACATGGTCATGGCTCCAATTGGTCAATGCATATCCAGCCATTCGAGAGACAAACAGCGATGCGAACTTGGTGGATGACCACTAATCCAGACCCATCCGGATGCACCAAGGCATCCAAGCATCTGGGCCTCAGAGAAAGCAAAAGGGCAATGCCTAAGAAAACAGCCATATCCCTGATTGCCCAACGCCCAACACCATGTGGACCCCGATATTACATGGCAGCAAACGTGGAGATAGGTAGCAGTGAAAGAGTGATTAACATGGCCAAGTTAATGATATGGCACACTAAGGTGAGGACATCTGGCACTGTGATGACATGGCAAGGTGATGTGGCATAGACAAATGGCATGATGACATAGCACTCTATGGTCATGACTCATGGCAAGTGGATTTTGCCTTTTTGGGTGGCCAAGTGCAAGTTTTTCGAAGTGACACATGGCAGCGAGGTGGCATGACAGGGAACAGAGTGTGACATGGTAGACAATGTGGCATGACTGGTGACAAAGAGACGACATGGTAGATGATATTGCAGTGACATGAAAGATGATGTGGCATACCTCAAAGATTCATGCCAAGATGTTGGTTTGGCAAGGCTTCGCAATGTTAAATATTTTGGTGTTTTTAAGTGATTTTAGAGTCCGGAGGGAAAAAGGACATCCACACACCCAGATGACCAGGAGTGTAGGCATTAAACCATAAGCACTTAAGCTAACACCCGGATGTCGGATACTACCCTTAGCACAAGTCCCAGAATCATTGACATCCGGGGATCGGGCTATGCAAATGGTTTGACAGTTGAAGAATGGGCCAGATGTCAGATCCCTGAATCTAGGCCTTAGCACCACTATTGAGGCAAAGGTGGCATGACAAGCGACAAAGAGTGACATGGCAAACAATGTGGCATGACAGGTGACAAAGAGACGACGTGGTAGATGATATTGTAGTGACATGGAAGATGATGCGACATACCTCAGGATTCGTGCCAAGAAGTTGGTTTGGCAAGGCTTCTCAATGTTAAATATTTTGGTGTTTTTAAGTGATTTTAGAGTCCGGAGGGAAAAAGGACACCACGCACCCAGATGACCAGGAGTGTAGACGGTAAACCATAGGCACTTAAGCTAACACTCAGATGTTGGATACTACCCTTAGCACAAGTCCCAGAGTCATTGACATCCGGGGGTCGGGCTATTCAAATGATTTGACAGTTGAAGAATGGGCCAGATGTCAGATCCTTGAATCTATGCCTTAGCACCACTATCGAGACAAAGATGGGCTCCATCACCAAGTTTATGCGAGGTTATCTAAGCCAATAAGTAACCCACTGGTGCAGTGTTGCTACAAAGTTGAGTGGGGACTGGAACCCGAATCCCCAGATTTATCTTGTTGCATGGACATTATTGGTTTATGTAGCTCGAACAAGTGTTCTAGTCTGAGATTGTGTGTATGAGGCCTGGGAACACATTTTCTCCAATACCCAGAAAAGCTTTTGCAAGAAAAGGCCTTGATTAGAATTAATTAGGCAGTTAATTAATTTTCCCAAGTCTAACTTAGCAAAATGGCTTAATTAATCAATATTAATTGGGGTAAATAAAATTTCCTCTAGAGACTTCCGGAAAGTCATGATAAGGGGTCAAGATGATCTTAGCCATCGATTGAGATTAGATCATGGCCATTGATTTGTCAACAAGAGATTACAAGAGGCAATCGATAGGAATTTGGAGAACACATCGACACACAATATTGCAGCGATAGCAAGGGCACGGAGGCAACGCAAGGGCATCAATAGAGAGAGTTCAATAGTGCTTGGAGACAAGATTGTTGGAGGATTTTATCACAGCAATTTCCATAGTCTTTTGGAGATCGATTTTTCTGCATAGAGAGGCCGATTTTCCAGTGGTGTGAATTCTTCTTCTTTAGATCCGAGAGCGTTCAGCAGATGAGCAAAGACAAGAAATGGCTTGGTTTAGTGATGACGATAACGAGATTTTTGAGATCAGATTCAAGATGCAATCAGAAATTTCTCCCTAGCTGCTAAGAGTGTTAATTTGGCAACTCAGGGACAATTTCCCTCCTTTGGACAACCTTCCTCATCAAGAAAGACCCCTCCTCACCCTTGGAAGAATTTAACTTGGTCAAGGAAAAATTTAATTTTTGAAGTGAAACCCATAAGTTCACAAAAGTACAAGTCGCCTTGGGCATGTTAATTCGACCTCCTAAGATTCATATAAATAGACCTCATGTCACATCAATTTGGAGCATCAACACATCATCACATCTCTCTCTTCTCTTGATTGGTTCATACAAGTCTACATTTGGAGGTTCGAGCTCACACATGCAAAGTGAAGGCGGCAATTTCTAATTCCTGTGTTGACTTTCTGATTGGGACAGTTTGACCAAGTCATTGACCAACTTTGACTTGATGTTTTGACTTGCACTGACTTGCAAAATTTTGATTTTTGGAGGCCAAATTCTTTGGGCAAAGAACCAAACTTTTCTAGGCAGTTTGATTTAGGTTGACCGCAAACCTTGACTGAAGTTGACGGCATAATTTCCCTCTCCTTTGACCAAACTTTTGAGGATTTTTTCGATTGAGGTTTGACCAGCAAAGAATGTCGAGTCGTTTGATTGTTGACCGAGCTCATTTGGAGGATTGTTGACCATTGACTTTTCGACTGGTTAGAGCATCATTCACTGCTGCTAACTTGGACAAAATTTGCAAATTTGACTTTGAGACCCATCGTTTGTATATTGGTTGGTTGGTCTCTTAGATAGTCAAAGGTTTGACTCTGACTCTTTTGTTGATGAATTGGAACATTATATCTCTTTGTTGAATATTTGATGACAATCTAATAGAAGAAGAATTTTGAAAGGGTTTTCCCCCTTGTGGGGTTTTTGCCTGGTCTTTGACCAAATCTTGTGTCTCTTGTTATTGCTCTTGGTTGTCTTCTATTGTGCATTGGATTTGTTGTTCTATCTACAATTGTTTATTGCTACTGGAACACTGAATTTATTGGATAATTGATTGCTAATTGAAGAAGAATTGGAATAAGCAATTGTGCTAAGCATGGAGCACTGGAAAATTAACAATCCTCCTGCCACTATTGCTCCCTCTGTCATGAGAGTCCTCCTACTCCATTAAAAACAAGTCATATAATAACAACATCAACCAAGACTCGTCATCAATCCAAAAATACCATGCCTAAGGTCCGTACAAAGCTTTCTTCAATCTGCAAACATGAGATTCCTTCTCATGTACCTCAAAGCCCTAAGGTGGTTCTATGTACACTTCTTCCTCAATTACTCCATTCAGGAAAGCGATCTCCACATCCACCTGATGTAATTTCCAACCCATAATAGAGGCAACATAAATAATAATTCTAATAGAAGTGTAATTGAAAACTGGAGCAAATGTCTCCTCATAGTGCTCTCCCTCTTTCTAGGAGAATCCTCATGAATCTCACTTTGTACTTCTCTATGCCGCCATCTACTACATACTTAGTCTCGTTGATCCACTTGGAAGTCACCACTGACTTGTCTTCAGCACAATTTTCTCCATCATGGCATCTTTCAAACTTGCTAGCCTATCTACTTCCTCTAAACTAGGAGCTCTTCCGATCATCTGGCATGTTAGTACAATTTCTCCCTCTTCAACATGAATCACTCTAGATGAGTTTATGCTCAATTCTGGGGGAGTCCTATTGCCACAAGCTTTTCTTCGATCTTCCTGATTCTTCCATCTGCTGCAAGAGCCCTATTAGCCTATGACCCTCTTTAGGAGGTCATGAAAGAAACAATCATGGCCAAGCAAAAGGTACAAAGACAAGAGGTTGACCAAAAATAAAGCAATAATCAAGGAAGAAGGATATAAAGTACTTATCTTTTGATCTGAGGATTGTAGGGGAATTGTCAGCTCCCTCTCGATCCTTGTCTTCTTGCAAAAATCCATCTACAAGCTCATCATCCTCGTCCTCATCATCAACAAGTTGCTTTCTTTTCTTTCTTGCATGAGCTAGGGTTTCTTCGTCCAAGTCATCCTCATGTTATCAAGCAGATGAATCACACCAACTTCACTTGTATTCAACATTATAGGTCTTGATTTAGGGATTCATCCCACAAACCCTAGGATTTTCAATTTTGTACCAGGTTGTCTTTTGATTAGCACTCCTATAAACGATACTGCCAAATACACATTATGTTTCAATAGCCCTAGCAATACCGGGCTTTAGAAAAACAAGTTCTTGGATAATGCAATATGCATAGCAGTATAAAACCTCTTCCTAGTCATCATGGCAACAATTGTCTTCTTAGCTCAGGCGGCCCTTCACTCAGCATACTTATCAAGTACATTAATCATGACACAGCCAACACTCTCACTATATTCAATGACATCATTATGAGTTAAGCTTAGGCAAGGCAAGTTAAACATCAATTTAATAAACATTTATCAATACATTGACAGTCTTAGTAGCTTCAGCAATGAACCCTTGTGATCAACAACAAGCACAATCTTGCTACAACAAAGGCCTAAAGATCAACTTAGAATGGGCTTAGGCGATGTTTCAAAAGCTCGATTTTATGCCATAGCTTCAATATTGCCACAGACTTCAGAATAACACCAGATCACGCTTCAAGTATTCTAGGGTTTACAAATCCTGATGTAGTCAATTTAGAACGTAATTAATTTGTCCAAAACCATAAGTGAAATGAATATGCCATAGAATCCTCATGTCTTTGCATATGAGATGAAATTGTGATTGCCTTATTCCATCATATTATCAATCAATCAAGGATGTTCCATCTTGGTCAAACCACCAATATCAATCCAAGCAAATATAGTTTGTATTTTGCTTCTTTACCAACTTCCATGTCAAAAAAAACAAATCTCCAACAAAGAATGCTCCATGAAAATAAGATGTCTTTTTCAATATGGCATTCCAATATCTAAACCCTGATCAATAAGAGCAAACCTTCAACAATATCTTCTCATGTCCTACAATTTCATAAGACTATCCTCTAATCCTTATACAGGGGCTTCTTTTAGTTGATCAGTGTGGGACAAATTTATACCATAATAACTCTTGCTATTAAGTTCATCTTCTTCCAACAAATTTCACAAACAAGTCATTTTAGCGAATATTTATTTACTCACAATCTGAACTGGTCCTTTCCTTGTTCCATAAATTTTTGTGGCCTTTTGGCTTCTTTTGTTCACCTCCTAAGATCTCTCAGCGTCCTCCTTCATTATAATCTTATGAAAGCCCTTAACTTCACCATATTTGTTCAGTCCTCCAAGATTCACCTTGCAAGATTTTTCAAATTTTGAAAGAAAGAGAAGGCATACTGAGATCGCTTTCTTCAAACTATGGTAAGTGTCAATTAGCACCCTATGGTTCTAGTTGCATAGGGAAATAGTCAAGTTGTTCTCTTAACAAATTTCCATCCCTTAAATCTTGCATTGTTGGTCTCCCATGTGAATTTTTTAGGGCTAGATTGTTCTCTATTGTAGATAATTGCATTTTCATAATGTTTTCATCACTTACACATTACATTCACCCCATAACATCAAATAATCATTAGTAATTATGTAGAGAAAACAATAAACATCTACAATGCAATGAAACAGGAAGGAACAATAGAAGAAAAGAGTGCACAATAGAGACACCAGGATTTAGGTCAGAGACCAAGGCAAAACCCCACCAAGGGGGACAACCCAACCAGATTCTTCTTCTATTAGATATTCATCAATTGTTCAATTGAGATACAAAGTACAATGAGAATGAGATACAACAATCACATCAAGCCTCCTAGGTCCAACCCAAGTCAGTTCACAACTTCATTTGTGAACTGAACAAAACAAGTCCAAGAGAGTTGTTATCATATCACTATCATATACAATATCGCATCTGCTATAGTGACACTGTCGCATCTGCCATTAATCAGGTTATCACTGCCATAGCCACACTGTCATGTCATGGACATTGTCATATCAAAATTACTGCGATGTATTGCCATATAGAGGTTACTGCTATATCTGCCATATTGAGGTCTTGGACATATAAAAAATTCACTGCCAACAAGAGTATGTTATCACTGTTAAGTGTCATAATTACTTGTCATGAATAAGAGCAAGGTCACTGTCAACATAAGAGCATGGTCACTGTCATCATATGTCATGATACCAATGTTACTGACATCACAGAACATGGTCATTGTTACAGCCACTTCCAGACATCAACAACGATTATTGTTCTCTATATCAAGGATCATTACCATGCCTTCAAGCCACCATCATATAAATTACAGTCATGTAATATAAAATCTCGTTGCAATGCAAAGGGTTATTGTCATGTGATATCATCACTTAGTCATGTTATTACTATTATATGAATCATGGTCTCACTATATATAGTTTATTGTCCATACATCATACAAGAGCAACAGGGGACGAGCCATAACATAGATGCAAGCCATAGCATAAGTTATATGAACCATAACTTAAGATATTTGAACCATAACATATAGTGTGTGAGCCTCAAAATAGATGTGAGCCAGCCATTGTGTCAATAACATGAGCCATAACCTACTAACCACTATGAGGATGCGAGCCATACTAAATAGAATGCGGACCATACACAGGGTATAGCGAATCATTGTGTCTAGTGCAAGCTAAAGGTGAGATTACAAGTGTGAACCACAGAAAGATTGTTATATGAACCACAAAAAGATTGTTTGCCATATCGACCATCGAAGGATTGTTTGTTATACGAACCACAGAAAGATTGTTGGCCATATGAACCACAGAAGGATTGTTTGCTATACAACCCATAGCAAGATAGTTTGCCATACGAACCACAAAAAGATTATTTGCTATACAAACCACAGAAAGATTGTTTGCGAATCTGGTGTGTTCAAATGAGGCACATGATGGCGAATTTATAGTTGATCTTTCATATGAAGGGGCACGTCCCTTGGGGCAAGCCGACTTGAGATTAAGGCTAACTCGATCATAATAATAATAATTTTCTTGAATCCAATTTAAATTCTCCTTTAATAATATTTTTTTCCAAATGCTTGCCCCAAATTTATATCCCAATAAATAATAAGAGGAGTGTCAAACTTAATAACAATAATAATTCCTTTGTCCAACTTAAATTCTCCTTTGGGCAAGGTAGGACTTCCTTGGGGTCATTGGGTTTCCCTTTGGGGAAATTCATCATGAAGCTGCCCAAATTTCAACATCCCATAGGTCTGTGGCAATTCTTATACAATCTGGTTACAAACTTGAGACTTCTCGGCCTCTCTTGATGTCATATTGAGGCCATTCAACCTTCCTAAGGTCATCTTGAGGCCTTCTCAGCCTTTCTAAGGCCATCCTAAGGCCCTCTCAGCCTCCTCTTTCTAGGTTTGCAGCCTAAATTCACAATCCTGCATCCTTAGCAAAGAACCCCTGGCTAACTTTCTCAAGGTCTCGATTACTCTCTTCTATACACCTTAGCCTTATTTCACGTCCCTTTAATGGTTGTTCTTTAACCATCTGTCATACCATGTTGATTTTTAGGATCTTCTAGTTTGATAATTACTTTCCAATGATATCTTAATTAATCCATCTTATCATTAAGCAATTATACATAGAAAATCACAGTAGTAAAATAATAATGACAGTGGGATCATGAAGAGACAGCCAAACACAAGAGACATATTTTTACCCTGGGAGAACCCTAATTGGGGAAAGACCCAACGACCTTTTCTTAGAGAAATTGTCCAATTCAACAAGAGATATAATCTGATTTTCCTAGTTTTGCTCCTCAGTGTTCTCTCCCTGCTTTCCATTATGGCCTCTCGATCCAGCACCAAATGGCCCTCATCATCCAACGGGGGTAAATCACCTGTTGTCCCAACACCTTCTTCAGGCATGAGACATGAAATATGTTATGGATCTTGCTCCCCGGAGGCAGCGCTAGCTCATATGCCACCTCCCCAACCTGCCTAGTCACCTGGTAGTGCCCATAGAAGCATGATTGTAGCTTCTCGACCCCTTCTATTTTAGCATAGACTGTCTATAAGGCTGCAACCAGGGATACACTAGGTCCCCCTCCTCAAAGTGCCTCTCTACCCTATGTCAATCTACATATAGTTTTTGTTGATTCTGGGTTGTCGTTAGATTATCTTCGAGAGCTTTGAGGATATATTGCTCTCTTGGATCCAGCCTTTGACCTTTGGGGCCCAGCTGTCTCCGAAAATAACATCAGCAAAAGTTAGAGCATCATAACCATAGAGGCATGAAAAGGAGTCAAAACGATAGACATGTGGTGCGTGGTGTTGTAGCAGAACTCGCCCAAGTGCAACCACCAAATCCACGTCCTTTGCTAACCTGTCACATAGTTCCTTGGGTACCCCTCCAACCACTGGTTGACCCTCTCTGTCTGGTCGTCCGCCTGGGGTCTGGTGCTAGAAGTAAGCTCCGTCCCAACCAACCTGAAAAGCTCAAGCCAAAAGCGACCCATGAATCTACTATCTTTGTCGCTAACAATGTTCTTGGGGAGTCCATGTAGTCTGAAAAACTCCCGGAAGAACTCAGCAACCTGGGCAGCCATGAATCTAGTGGGGATGGTAACAAAGTGGGCAAATTTGGTCAGCCTGTCGACCACCACATATATATGCAATCCTTCCCCTGTAATGTGGGGAGCCCTATGATGAAATCCATCAAGATACTTTCCCATTTCCCCTCTGGAATGGGAAGTGGTTGTAATAGCCCTACAGGGTGAGTCAGCTCCCCCTTGTTCCGCTGGCAGGTCTCACACTCCCTTACGTGCTGCAGCACGTCCTCCCTGAGGCCTTGTACCATCTCTAATCCTGAGTGTCATGAACATAGGAATCCCGCATAAAAAAGCATGGACTCCCACTGATGAGGCAAGAGATGCCCCTCCCTATGGAGGTGGTGGTGGTGGTGGCCCTCTGTCCCCCGAACTCTCTCCATCTACCCCACCACAATCCTGCTCCACCTCGTCCTCCTGGTCACTGTCAAAAAAGACCTCAATGTAATGTGCTCTACCCGTTGTGCACCTATGGCCTGGTGCCCAAGGCTCTCTGCATGTGAAGCATAACTTCCTCCTCCGGAGGTCCTTCCGTGTCTCCTCATCTAGCTGCCCCCTCCCCTATGTGGTCCTCAGTGGTGGGGGTCTAGTCTCATGCCCCTTTTGTGGGAAAGGGGTCCGTGCAGGGAATGGTGCTCTGGTCTTGGGGATGGCCCCCTGTAAATCTCTGGCGCACACCACCGCCTCCTGCAGCGTGGAGGGTCTGCGTGACTTCACCAGTCCACGCAGAGGCTCAAGCAAACCCTCAATGAAGGTGTATACCCTCCTGGCCTCGAACAGATTTGGGACAATCACTAACACACGCAAAAAATCAGAAAAATATTGCTATGGGTTGCCTGTTTGACGCAGTTGTGCCATCTCCCTAAAGGATGCCTTCGAATCCCTCTGATCAAATCGCTCCACCACCCTCCTGGTGAAGTCCTCTTACGAAACTATCTGGGCATGCCCCAAAGTGGTTAGGTTGTGAGACCACCAGTCATCAGCTTCCCCCTCCAAGTGCAACGTTGCCATCTTAATGGCCTCCTGTTCCGTCATCCAATTGAGTTGAAAGTATGTGTCCATCTTCTCAACCCAAGCCCTGGTTGTGCACTTGGCAGTGCCATCAAATGTAGAGAAGTACATCCTCCCTATAGTTCTCTGCAGCTCATAGTTTTGGGTCCCCTGTCCTCCGTACCCCTTGTTCCTCTCACTCTGCTTGAGCTTGCAGTAATCTCTGAAGGAGAGGGCTTCTTTGAAATCTTCGTCCATTGCCTGCCACTCTTTGAAGTAATCCCCCATCTAGGGAGTGTCTTCTTACCTTGCTGGTTCGATCTGTGTTACTGGCACGAAGGAGGTTAGTGTGGCCCTAGTGGGCACACTCACTGAAGGGTGATGTGCTAGTGGTGAGGGATGATCGAAGGGCTAAGAAGCCCCAAAAGTATCTCCACACAAAAACCCTCTATGTGTGGCTCTATCACGGCTCTGTGATTTAATCTCCTCTAGCATGTCTTTATGCCCCTTGGCCAAGTCACTTAGAGCCCTCAAGAGGGCTATTGAAAGCCATCTCCTCCCTGCTCTTGGGCTCCGTCATTTCCTCCTCTCTGGCCATTGTTTTCCCTCTTTCCTCCGTGTCTAGAAAGATTTCTAGCTCCCTTTCTCTGCTCATGTACCTCTACGTTCGGTAATTGATGTTCTCCCAGTCTTCTCCTCTCATAGGAATCCAACCCCACAACTAAGCCAAGAATTAGGCCCTGATACCAATGTAACATTCCTAAACAGGAATTTAAGTGATATTTCAAATGAACAAACAATGTAGCAGCATAAAATCAACAACATATATCAAACACGCATGAAACACTGTAAAATTGGAAATGTTGAGCCATATATTATGAAATATGAGAGCATGAGTAGAATATATGCATGAAGTGGTGCACTTGGGCTTGTCTCAACGACAAGCTGGACCAAACCCAGGTGATGGAATAGCTGGAAAGATGGTTGTTCAGTTGTTGCACCACTATGCACTGCGTTGTCCCATAAAACTATTGTTCTGCTGATTTCAACCTACTAGAATGTGCCCAAAAACCGCCCAGAAAATTCTATTCTTTCAGCCTTAAACTCCTTGGACAAAACCCAGAAAAAAACCCTAAAGGGAATTTCTCTAATTTTGACTTTGGGTTTTCGGCCTCTTGGAAGCCCCTCTCCGACTACTGCTACCAAATTCGACTTGTTGGAAACAACCTGCAAATCCACCTGGAAACACCCCTCAAATGCTGCTTTCACCTGTAGTAGTTGATCCCTTGCTCCTCGGATGGCCCTTGGCCCTGATGGTTGCTCACCTAAGCCCCATGAATTTGCTACCAAAGGCCACTGCGCAATCCCTGTGCCCAAAAATGCGTATTGTTGTGTGTACTCAATGGCTGGCTGCAAAACCCTAAGAAAATATTCTCAGCCCTCTACCTTCCTTGCTCCCAAAACTCCTAGCAAGTTAGGGACCTCCTGGCTGTCTCAATCCTCCTCTACGTATTTTTGGCTGCTAAGAAAGTACGCAATCCGTTCCTCTGCGTGGTTGGATGAACTGTGAATCGATGCTGAAACCCCTGTAACCTCTATGGAATAGCCTCCCTAAGGCGAACACGAATAGTCCCTCGAAGTAGAGGTTGAATCTTCCCTGCGGAAGACTCATGGCTAAACAGTCGGTAGACTCGCTAAGCAGCAGAGCGTACAAGAGTAAGTTTGTTTGTGAAATAATCAGAATGCTGCAAAATGAGAGCTCCATCCTCTTTTATCACTTTGGACCCCCTTAGCCTCTTGTGGGCCCCTCCTTCCACTAGTTCGAATTCCCTCCAACGCATTCCTTGGCCAAGTTCGAATTATGCATGTGGTGGCCCCCACATTCCACTAGCTGCCAGAAATAAATCGAATTGCCTATAGTTCCTAAGTTTTGCGTGTGGGGTCCTCCTCCTAAGCCAAAATTGATGCCAAAATTGTGTTGCTGCACCCCGTGACTAATTCATTTGAGAAGGGACATGACAACCTTTTAAATGGCCGACTTGACTTTTGGAGGCAAAAATTGAAATTCAATTTTTTTACTTTTTTCCTCCTTTATTTGGAGCCAACATATAATCAAATTTATATTTTCATTTTGTTTTAATTTTGTGGGCTTATGCAATAAATGAAGACCAATAATCGTTGAAAAGCGTAGTGAGCGAAGGTAATCTCTGGTGTGTGCCTTAGCCCGAAAGACCACAAGTTGTCCTTCTTTGACCATGGAGCGAGTTCATGGAGATGGTGAGTTTATTTCCAGTTTGTGGGAATAATATTCACAAGTTCATGCGTAGTGTTGAAGGATCAGTTACATGGACCCTTCTTCAGATTAGCTACAATTCGAGTGGTAGTTCGAGTTTAGAAAAGGACGAGTTGGGAACTTCAGTCATTGATTGAAGTAAGGACGAGTTGTGACTCCAGTTATGATTGGAGAGAGAAACAGTTCAACTCAGTTAACTTGCCAATTAGAGACTCAAGTTCTAAATTTGAACAAGGCCCAAAATTAGCATGGATCAAATCTATAAAGCAAGGACGAAGGCACAAGGAATTCATTGTTGTTTTGTGCATGAAGGATTGTGACAAGACACAGCTCACGAGATTGTGAGAGAGAGCACAAGTTTGTGTGAGATCATCTTTGTTTGTGAGTGTGTACCTTAGAGGAGCTAGTGTGTAGTATTGAGGAGGCTTCTTTGTGGCAGAATTGCGCTAGGATTTAGGAGCCGAGTCCTAAAGAATAAGAGGCCCTCTGTGCTAGGAAATAGAAGACTTGTGGGAAAGGAAATTGGGCTAGGCAGGCCGCAAGGAAGCAGCGACAGGAATCACGTGTTTTGCAGGGTGTTTTTAATCTAGTACAACAAATAACAAGTTTGTTCTCAGATTGTCTTATAAGAGATTCAATCGCTCAAGTTTGTCATTAAAATATTGTTGAAAATACTGAGAGGGGGGTGAATCAATATTTCTTTTCCATTGTTATTATTACCAGTTTAGATTCTTTCCAATCTTAATCGAAAAAATGAATTTATTAAAATATAGAAAAATATTGAGTACAATATCTGATGAATTTTGCCAAGCACCAACTTGGACTTTGATGAGGCTCCAACCTCTAAGGCTTCGACCCTATCTTACCAAGGCACCAACCCCAAGGGCTCTGACCCAATATATTTACTCTATCAAGAAATGTTTGATTACATTATACTGCTTTCAAGGACTTCTTTACCAAACCTTGTCCTTGTAGTCTTTGCAACAGGTCATTGTCTGCGCTATGGCTTCACTTGGGGTCCGAGCCTTCCAAGATGAATCAGGTCAAAAGATTGTCCTCCCACTCTGTCTTTAGCTTCCTTCTTCGCTCGACCTTCGGCTTCTGCTGCACCTTCAGCTTCCTTTGTTTCTTCAAGTAGTTGTGAACATTTCTTGTTCTCCGTTTTGATGCCCGAGATCGATGCATAGAAGTGAAGCGTTTTAACTCGTTTTTATACGAGTTTCACCAATACCCAAAAGACATGTTTATTGGAGGGAGGCCAACTTGTTGTATGAGGTCGCACATTACAAAATACATCGGAGACTTGTTTATTTCCGGAAATCATAAAGGAGGGGTTATATCCACATTATAATAGATGTATGGCGGTCCCACATGCCACGTCACAGCTTAAATCTCACAGACGCAACTTCATGAAAATCCCGCAATCGCAACTTCAGAGGTCTACACATAACATTGTCAATCCCCTACTTCCGACGAAGCGGATGCGATATTATATTAAACACATTTTGATAAATCGTCAAGTCCACAACCTTATCGCAATTGGAGGTTTTACGCATCATCCCTTTGAAACCCGTGATATTGCGGATGCGATATTATATTAAGTCATGTTGTAATGGTGTAGTCGGGTCCGCAATAATATCGCAATCAGAGGTTTTATCGTGAGAACCCTTTAATACTTGCAATATGAAACTTCTGATGTGACAGATGCAATATTTCTTTAGGACGTATCATAATGGAGCGATCGGGTCCGCAATACGTATCGTAATCAGGGGTTCTATCGTGACATCCCTTTAAGAATTGCGATATGCGAGGATGCGATATTTCTTTAGGGCATGTTATAATGGAACGACTGGGTTCACGCTTTATATCGCAATCGAAGATTTTGGGCAGTGATACATAATGAACTCTATGGTTTGTGATTATGCGACAGATGCGATGTCATATTGAGTCATATTATAGTGGTGTCATTGGGTCCGCAGTAATATCGCAATCAGGGTTTTACGTGGTGGCATATAATAGAACCCGCCGATATGATATGTTAACTCCTCCGGTTTGTGTTATGCGCTGTGAACTTTTTTAAAGGTTTCCACGGTTTATTCCTTCCTCTGATATTGCTCTTACTCTTGGCATATGCGATAGATCTGCTTTGTCTTAGCTCATTGCTCCTGTGGTTTCTCTTCACTCTTATGACTTCCGATGCACTGCTCCGTTAGCTCTTCTTCCAATAGCTCTTCTCTACTCCGATAGCTCTTCTTTGATGGCTTCCGATGAACTCTTCCTCTTACTCTTTGGCTTCTTCCTCCTGTTGCTTCACGGATCTCCTCTGCTTGGCTTCAGATCATTATTTAGTATCCAGAATATTGCCATATTGATATCAATGACAATCTAGATCAACAATCTCCCCTTTGTCCTTGATGGCAATATTCTTCTTCTCTCCCCCTTTGACATCAATGGCAAAGGAGTGCACAAGGACTCCCCCTATCGAACTGCTCCTCCTGTCAAACTGCCCCCCTGTCATGCAGCATTTTAAGAATCGGTTTAGTGTGATGCTAGAGCAATAACCCCCATTTTTTGACAGAGATGTTCAAATGCTTCTTGAGGAAGAGCTTTGGTGAAAATATCTGCAATCTGTTCCTTGGTATTGATATATTCCAACTTGATGTTTTGTTCAACCACCTATTCACGGAGAAAATGATACTTGATTGGTATATGTTTGGTTTTTGAGTGCATCACTGGATTTTTACTGAGACTGATAGCACTTGTGTTATCACAATAGATGGTGATTGGTTGTTTAGTTTCTATGTTGACATCCTTCAAAGCTTCCTTCATCCATAGTATTTGTGTACAACAGTCAATTGCGGCTATATATTCGGCTTCAACTATAGAGAGAGATATAGATGATTTTTTTTGTTGAGCCAAGCTACCAGGAAATCTCCTATGAAAAATGCATTTCCACTAGTGCTTTTACAATCATCCATGCTTCCAGCCCAATTAGCATTGGTATAAGTTGTGACTGTAGCATTTGTGTTTTTGGGATACCAAAGACCAAAGTCAAGAGTTCCTTTCAAGTATGTGAGAATTCCTTTCACATCCAACATGTGGGATTGCTTAGAAGCTTATTGAAATCTTCCCACCATTCCCACTGCTTGCATAATGTCGGGCCTTGTAGCAGTTAAGTATAACAGAGCTCCAATTATTGACCTATAAAGAGTTGCATCCACCGGGGGGTATTCATCATCTTTGCTTAATGTGCAGTTTGTGGTCATCGGTGTGCTCATAGGTGCACATTCTTCCATTCCATATCTTTTAAGCATGTCTTTGAGATATTTTGTTTGAGAGAAAAACATACCTACTGTGGTTTGCGATACTAGTAGTCCAAGGAAATAGGATAGCTCACCAATCATTGACATTTCGAATTCTTTTGACATATTTTGAGCAAACTCATGGCTCATTTCATCATTATTGCTAGCAAAAATCAGATCATCAACATATACAAGGGTGATTAGTAATTTATCCTCATCCATCTTCATGTAGATATTACTTCCTGCCACCCTCTTTTTGAAGTTTTGTTGTTGTAGATAGTGATCCAATCTTGCATACCACGCTCTAGGAGCTTGTTTCAAACTGTATAATGCCTTTTTCAACTTACATACAAAGTCTTTTCCTTCTGCAAGATCAAAACCTTCTGGTTGCTCCATGTAGACTTCTTCCTTGAGTTCCCCATTCAGAAATGTTGATTTTACGTCCATTTGATAGGCTTTGAATCCTTTTGAGCATGCAAATGCCAAGAACATCCTTATAGCTTCCATACGAGTTACCGATGCAAAGGTTTCTTCAAAATCGATTCCCTCAATATTTGTGAATAACCTTTACATAAAAGTCTTGCCTTATTTCTGATGATTTGTCCATCTTCAATCATTTTGTTTTTGAACACTCACTTAGTTCCAATTATATTTTTATCCTTTGGACGAGGTACCAGCTCCCATGTCTCATTTTTCTCGATTTGAGACATTTCTTCTTCCATGGCTTCCACCCAATGAGGATCCTTGCTTGAGTAAAAGTTTTTGGTTCTACCATAGATAGGAGAGCAACATCATTTCTCTTTGGTGTACTTGTCATCCTTCTTCGGGTTTGTATTCCTCGTCTACATTTCCAATAATCTGCTCTTCCGGGTGAATGTTTTTGGAGGAATTTTAGTTTTGAAGGAGTTTGAGATGGTTCCTTTTCTTTTGGTTTTTCTTGATATTTTTCTTCATTTTCAGGTTCTTCTTTGCTTTCTTCAATAAAGGGGTCAACTTCATGATCTTCAATTTTCTTTTTTGGAAGCCCTTCATCAATCTTCACATCAATACTTTCCACTATTTTCCGTAATCGATTATTGTAGCACTTGTAAGCTTTGATTCTGGTAGAATACCCAAGAAATATTCCTTCGTCAACCCAAGAATCTAATTTTCCTGGTGGGTCATCATTGATCTTTATGAAGCATTTGCTTCCAAAAATCCTGAAGTATTTTACTGAAGCAGGTCTTCCTTTCCATAATTCATAAGGAGTCTTCTCGTTATTTGGTCTTAGTTGAGTTCGATTCAAGGTATAAACTTTTTCCGACTGCTTCCTTCCAATATTTTGGCTACAAGTCAGCTGCTAGTAACATAGTTCTTGTCATTTCTTGAACAGTTCGGTTTCTCCTTTCAACTACCCCATTTTGCTTAGGTGTTCTAGCAGCAGAGTGCTCTCTTTCGATTCCATGTTCTTTACAAAATTCATCAAATTCTTTTGATGTCAATTATCCTCCTCTATCCGTTCTAAGACATTTAATTATGGAATCCTTTTCATTTTCTACAAGAATTTTAAGATTCTTAAAACATTCAAATGCTTCAAATTTATATTTTATGAAATATACCCACATCATTCTAGTATAGTCATCAACAAATAAAGCAAAATACCTTTCTCCTTGGAGTGTTGGAGTTTTGGTTGGTCCACATAAATCTGCATGAATGATCTCTAGTTGGAATGTTGGAGTTCTGGTTGGTCCACATAAATCTGCATGAATGATCTCTAGAGGTTTTGATGTGGAGAACCCCTTAGTCTTGTGGGTGGTTCTAGTTTGCTTGCCATGTTGACATGGGCCACATACAGCGTGATCTGGTTCGGACATCTTTGGAATGTCCCTTGCTGCATTGATTTTGTTGATATTTATCAATTTATCAAAACTTATATGCCCCAATCGCTTATACCACAACCAGCTTTCATCTGTTTGACTTAGATAACATTTGTCTTCTTGAATTTTGTTCAGAATGTAGACATTATCTGATGTTCTAACTCCTTTTGCCACAAGTTCTCCTGAGGAAGAGTTCCTTATTTCACAATTTTTAGTGTTGAAGACAACATTATGTCCTTGATCATAGTTTTGGCTAACACTCAAGAGATTGTGTTTGGGCCCATCTACCAGCAAAGCATTTTGAGCCTTTCCTTTTCCATTAATAAGGGTAACGGTTACTTTTCCAGCAATTTTGGCCGACCCACTCCCAAAGGTACATTTCTTTCCTTTTTTCTGGAGCACCCACTATCCACAAACCAAAGATTTTGTTGGAAATAATACTGAGAGGGGGGGTGAATCAGTATTATCAGATCAATCAAACTTTTTCAATGCTCAGAAACATATACGCTACTTCAGTTAAGTGAACCAGCGTGTACACGCTACTGTGACTAAATAAAACAGCGTATAAGAAGAAAACTCATAATTTAGTTAGCTTATTCTTCAGTTAAGTTCATCAGGACATTATTCACCACATTAACAGTAAACAGGTGCAGTATAACAGAACAGATCAAAAGCCACACACATGAACACCAAGATATAAGGTGGAAACCCAATGTGGGTGAAAACCACCTGCTGCAAGTTGTCTCTATCTTTCTTTAATATGAAACTTCAGTTTACAATCTTTTGTACTGGTGCAGCCTTATACCAGTACGCAGGCTACAACCTGCAGAAGGCTACAACCTTCTCTCGTTCTCCAAACTTCCTTGGAAGGGAGCTCCAACCCCCTTTGCTCTTGTACTAGCCAAGATACTAGTACGTAGGTGCTGACCTACAATCTTCTTTCCTTCAGGTACCACCTTTCATACATTTTCAGACTGGATATTCCTGAAGCACAACATTACAATCTGAAGGCCACAATTCATTCACCTTTCACAACAGATCATTGAAGCATAAAACAACCAAACTTTGAATCACTGAACCACTGAACCCTGTCAATCACCAGTTACCAGAACACAGAGCAGACTACAGAACTCTG
Source organism: Pinus tabuliformis (assembly GCA_031772625.1). Lineage (NCBI taxonomy): Eukaryota > Viridiplantae > Streptophyta > Pinopsida > Pinales > Pinaceae > Pinus > Pinus tabuliformis. Next base: position 302,779,525 of record CM062813.1, on the reverse strand, counting down.
CAATAACAGTCAGACCCAACTGTAAACCCAAAATCAAGCTTCAAAAGATATACGCTACTTCAATGAGCAAAACCCGCGTATACACGCGCTTTTACCGAAGCCAACCTGCGTACAGATCTAAAAATAAACTTTCTCAATTTGCAGCTGTACCAGACATCAGTTAGACCCAGAACATAACATTGCGACAGTATGCAGATCTAGAAATACGCATAATCAACCATATCATGATAGTGCATTTCAAACCATTAGATCCCGATCTATCCTTAGATCTAGTCTTCCATCAACCGATGTGATCTCTCCTTGGCTTAGATCAAGCAACCCAGAACCTGCATATCAGATCTCTTTCTTTTTCAGATATTCAAGCCTTTTCGAAAGATGATTTTGCCTAATGATCTTCTTCTCCTTATATAGCCTTAGGCCTTGCTCAATACCAAGAGCCAAAACCATAGAAATCCAAAACCATCAACTGCGAAACTAGAGATCTACACGACTGTCGAGGTACTTTGGTCCAAAGACATGGGCACAAGTACCGAGGACTAACTACCATGGACGAAAAGGAAACTTCCCGACATATACGCACTTTTCTGTTCATGCATCTGCGTGTATACGCGCCTTATTATATAGCTCTCCTGCGTATACGCGACTTAGTATGCATATCACCAGCGTGTATACGCAACTTGGACTTAATTAACCTGCGTATATGAGATTTCTCTTCATTCTGTAGACTGAACGGAGATCTGTCATCAAAGAGAGTTGCCATCAAGGACAACACCTGTATCATAGCGCCATACCTGAGCCAAAATGCCAACAGATTTTCCTCACCGTGAGCACATAATGCTAGAACACATTTATCCGTATTGGGATTTTCATCTTTTGCTTCTCTATTTTTGAGGGGGCAATTTTGTTCGCTATGTCCATTATCATTACATAATGAGAAAATTGGATCAAATTTGACCAAAGGATCAAACGAGTTGAACGTCTTGATTTGTCCTTGCCCTTTGAGACTACATGGTTTGTGTTGATTTAAGGTATCATCGGATGTGCTCTAGCCACGAAATTTGGTGGAGAGGCTAAGGCACATGAGATCTCCAATACCCTAAAAGGGTTTGGGTAGATTCTAAACAGTTTGGGAGATATTAGAATAATTAATATTTTTAATGGAGTCCCTAAGTCTAAACTTAGGGAAATTAAAATATTAATGTGAATTAATATAAAACTGTGTTATAATGGTCCAAAAGTCATGGATCAAGCCAGATCTAATCTTAGTCGTTGATTAGGGACTTAATCTCGACCGTTGATCTGTCAACGAGAAAAGTATAAGAGGAGGCTTGAGGGTCACTTGGAGAACACACCAAGAGATCAAGATTTCAACTTTCTGGGGCTCGGTTTGCTGAGAAAGTTGAGAGAGTGATCAGAGTTGCAGCTGAGGGGCAGTGAATACAGAAGCAGTTGACGCAAAGGGCAGAAGCCAGAACTGTCGGGAACAACCAGAACAGCCAGGAAAGTTGACACAGAGGGCAGAAGCCAGAACTGCCGGGAAAGCTGACACAAAGGGCAGAAACCGAAACTGCCAGGAAAGCTGACGCAGAGGGCAGAAGCCGGAATTGCCCGACTGTCGAGAACTACCGGAACTTTAGGAAAGCTAACGCAGAGGGCAGAAGCCGGAACTGCCGGGAACTGCATGAACTGCAAGGAAAGCTGACGCAGAGGGCAAAAGAGGCTGACGCAGTCCCTAGAGGCTAACGTTGGGGTTTTTCGTGGGGCAAATTAGAGTTGAGGAGTTGCCAGAGTGTTTATCCGAGGTTTCAGCCAGAGCATCTATCTCCGAAGGAGAGGTACTACTGCCGAGATTATTCTCTGTTGGGTGAGCCGGTTTTGGCACCCAGATTGTATTCAAAAACTGCATAATAATAAAACCCTCAGATAGCTGCATCAGTTTTCCTGTAATGGGTTTTTCCAGGGACATTGGTCCAAAAACAACGGTGTCACTTGTGTGCTTGTTTTGTTTCCTTCAGTTGATAATATGTAATGTGTTGAGCATGTACTTGTATTTATTTCCAGTATTTACATGGTAAATAACTTGTTAATTAACAGAACGAGTAGGTAGGAATAAATCAGTAAAGTGCATGAAAGGTTTCTAACGTGTCAGAATTAGAAATTCCAACAATGGTATCAGAGGATGGTTGCAGATCACTGGAGAACTGAGGACATCAGCCGAGCAAAGCAGCAACAGAAAACAGTTGTCCTGAGTGACAGAAGTTGTTCTTAGCAGAGAAGCAGCAAGGAATGGATGACACAATGCCTGCGTCATCAAGTTTGAGCTGAGAAGAGGATCAGCGCAGTGGCAGAGGGGAGCATACTCAACCAACGCAATGCCCGGTCATCTTTCTCAGTCAGGAAGGATTGACGCCCGTGGCCAGGAATTGCAAATTTTGCTGGAGCCGAGATTGTGCAGAGCCTAGAAGCTCCAACCTTCAATTTGTTGGGGCTTAGGAGGTTGTGGGTATGTTGCAGAGTGAAGCTGGTGGGGTATTGTAGTCAGAACAGTACCTAACAGGGCAAGACCAAGGGGAGGGAGTTGCTACCGAGGCGGATTTCTAGCCAAGGAATCCAGATTAGTGGTGCAGTTGCACAGACGATCCAAGAAGGGCAGCTTGACGGTTGCTAGAAGGATTTTCAGGACGGAAAACGGGACTCAGAAGGAGTCCAGAAGAGAACTTCCACACGGAAGTAGAGAGACTCGGAGGAGTCGAACCAAGAATTTCCAGATGGGAAGTAGAGAGACTCAGCAGGAGTCGAACCGAGAACTTCTAGGTGAGAAATAAGAGACTCGAAGGAGACGACAAAGAAGAGTAGGGATGAGGGATCAGGATAGGTTGGACGGAGCATCCAACTTTGTGGTCTAGAAGGCCAGGATCCTGTCCATTCTAGATAAACATTGTATCAAGGCCTTCACCTTGAGGGATGACGATTATGCCATGAGTACTCATGTGCCACTTGAGAAGAAGTGGGGAGACATCGAGTTGTAGTCAGGCGAACTACAGGCGATGAGGGGCAAGATCCTCAAGGTACCCAGCCTCTTGGACTAGACCTGGCTACGAGAGCCCCGAAGAGGAGTAGCAGGACTAGCGGATGTCAGTAGAGACAGATGAGGATGGAGCGGCAGAAAGAGCTACAGTGCAGGATTCCTAGGACAGCGCGAGGCTAGCAGGCTGCAACAGTGCGAGAGGCACGGGAGTGTTGCGCCAATGCAGGATGGCATAGAGAGGTATGCAATGGTGCGAGATGTAGGTAATTGTTGCAGCAGCGCAGAGGTCAAAGAGGGAGCACTTGTCAGCAACAGAGGGAGCTTCAACATCGAGAGTGTCTCTAGCCTGACAGAGATGTCAGAGTTGGGAGATCAGTTACTTACTTCTCAGTAACATAGTTGCAGTGCAGCAGTTAGCAGTGGTGGTGCTATGGGCAGCACGATGTAGCATGATGAAAGGGGATGCAGTGCAAACGCAACAGTGGCAGTTGCAGAGCCATGGGCAACAGCACGGATGCAAAGGGAGTTGTTATACAGATGCAGCAGTGGCAGTGGCAAAGCCATGGGCGACAGTACGAGCTGCAACAGTACAAATGATGGGCAGCAAGCCTAGCATCAGGGACCAATACCCGCTGATCAGAGTAATACTCAGTGAGGAGTATTGTCAGAGCATAGTCCTCGCTAAGAGGGAGTGTTGATTTGGGGTAGCATCGGATGTGCTATAGCCACGAAATTTGGTGGAGAGGCTAAGGCACATGAGATCTCCAATACCCAGAAGGGGTTTGGGCAGATTCTAAACAGTTTGGGAGATATTAAAATAATAATATTTTTAATGGAGTCCCTAAGTCTAAACTTAAGGTAATTAAAATATTAATGCGAATTAATATAAAATTGTGTTAGAATGGTCCAAAAGTCATGGATCAAGCTAGATCTAAACTTCGTCGTTGATTAGGGACTTAATCTTGGTCGTTGTCCTGTCAACGAGAAAGTATAAGAGGAGGCTTGAGGGTCACTTGGAGAACACACCAAGAGATCAAGATTTCGACTTTCTAGGTTGGGTTTGTTGAGAAAGTTGAGAGAGTGATCAGAGTTGCAGCTGAGGGGCAATGAATACAGAAGCAGAGAGGCAAGATAGTGTCAGGAGGATCAACGCAGCAGCCAAGAAAGTTGACGCAGAGGGCAGAAGCCGGAACTGTCAGGAACAGCCAGAACTGTTGGGAACTACCGGAACAGCCGAGAAAGCTGACGCAGAGGACAGAAGTCGGAACTATCGGGAACAGCCGGAACTACAAGGAACAGCCAAAACTGTTGGGAACTATCGAAACTATCAGGAAAGCTGACGCAGAGGGAAGAAGTCGGAACTGTCAGGAGCTGCCTGAACTGCCGGGATTCGGGAAAGCTAACGTAGAGGGCAGAAGAGGCTGACACAATCCCTAGAGCCTGACGCAGTCCCTAGAGGCTGACGCTGCGGTTTTTTGTGGGGCAGATTGGAGCTGAGAAGCTGACGAAGTGTTTATCCGGGGTTTCAGACGGAGCATCTGTCTCCGAAGGAGAGGTACTACTGTCGCGATTATTCTCTGTTGGGTGAGCCGGTTTTGGCAACCAGATTGTATTCAAAAACTGCATAATAATAAAACCCTCAAATAGCTGCACTGGTTTTCCCGCATTGGGTTTTTCCGAGGACATTGGTCCAAAAACAACGGTGTCACTTGTATGCTTGTTTTGTTTCCTTCGGTTGATAATCTGTAATGTGTTGAGCATGTACTTGTATTTATTTCCAGTATTTACATGGTAAATAACTTGTTTATTAACAGAACAAGTAGGTAGGAATAAATCAATAAAGTGCATGAAGGGTTTCTAACATGTCAGACTTAGAAATTCCAACAGTTTGTTTGTCTAACCCTTCAATCTTGGTGCTTCATTCTTACGAGCCATGCAATGTTTATCTTGATGACCAAAATTTTTACAATAATAACAATGCCCAAGAAAGATATTTTGGTACCTGTTATAATAGACATGATTTGAATAAACCTTCTTTCTTGGAGTTGCTCTTTCTTCATTCTTTGGATTTGAGTCGGCCCTTTGATCAGATGATTTTTCTTTTTTTGGATTGTTGCAAAGTACGTCGACATAGCTTCTTGTATTATCCTTAGCACTTGATGAAAAAACGATCCCGGACTTGTCACTTTGAGATTTCTGAGTGTTGAGAATGTGATCAAGTGTTTGAGAACTTTGCCAACTTCTACTGATTTATTCTAATTCTTTCTTGAGACATACTATTTCGGCTACATGTCTTTATGTCTTTCATATATGACGTCCTCCCTTCTATTAGCTTCCTCTTTATCTGTTTTAAGTGTGATGACCTTCTTTCGTAACTTTTCATTTTCTTCAATGGCACTAATCAGTAATTCGTTTGTATCTTCTTCATTTTCCTGTCTTGACTCATCATCTTCAGTGAATGCCATAAATAGTACTTCCTTGTTTCCAGCATAGTCATTTTATTCATATGATTCATCATTACTTCCTTTGAATGATTTCTTTTTGATGACCACATATTCATCCTCATCAAATTCATCTTGTTTAGAAAGGAAATTCTTCTTAGTAAACTTTTTCTTTTTGTATATCCTTCCTTTTGAATCTAACTCATCATCACTGTCATGCTTATGAGGACATTTTGTAGCATAATGACCTATTCTTCCACATCTAAAACAAATAAGAGGGTGCTTACCTTTTAGCTTGGATCCTTTCTTTAGCCTTCATACAAATTGCGCCAATTCGGATTCAACATCGGAGTCATCACTGTTGTTATTCCACCCTTTCCCCTTTTTTTATTTTCAGGCCTTGAATTGTTGGAAATAATGAGAGGGGGGGTGAATCAGTATTTCTTAGCAATTAGCACTTTTAAATATTTTCAGAGCATTAGTTAATCTTCAATTATTTTTAATGTTTATGCAGGAATAGCAGTAAATAAAAGAAGACAGTAGGCACAAGAATTTTAGGTGGAAAACGCCCTCCGGGTCAAAAACCACCTAACGGTTTTCTAATAAATTCTTTAATCTTCAGCCCCAATTGAAATGAAAGCAACAACTTCCTCGAATTCTAGAAAAGCATTCTTTTCTAGCTCCCACTGGAAGGATGCCCCAACGCCCTGGTTTTGTCAGTAATCAATTGAATGGATGCCCCAACACCCTAGCGAGCCACAATTCGCCCTAGCACCACCCTACCACCCTGAAGTGTTCACAGGCCCCAACCTGTAGGCGATTTCATACACCTACCTAGCACCTCCTTGTCACCCTATAAACACTGAAATAAGACAAGACTGTGGATTCCCAAACCAGGGACAACAATCCAAGATACAATAAGATGTATAATGAGTTTTGTGTACTTGACCAAATACCCAATCACTCTATGACCTGCAACCCAACCATGACATCATCCCAACAGAGACTCATATACCTCCTAATAATGCCTTTTCGACTCTAGGCAGATTGACTCTTTTACAATAATGACTCTTCCAATGATGACACTTTCACAAATGACTCTTTTACAACTTTACAATGATGACTCTTGGCCTTGAAAATTTTTCACAATATACGGATGGTTGTCATGTCTTCAAATGATGTCCCGCTACAATGCTTCCTTTGATTTGATACTTCTGCTCTTGAATTCTTGCTTGAAGTTGTACTTGAATCTTCTTCTACCTGCATGCAAAATTTGCCCCGCAAAACCAATCCCAAAACAAAACAAAATACCCTTCAACTTACCTCTGCCTATAAAACACATGTAAGTGCATAATAATGAATAAATACAAAATAAAATTACAATGCGTACCTCAAGTGTGCTTGTCACTTTTGTTGTTGACTTGCTGCAACAATAGACAAAGACTCCCACTCTTGATATAGGCTTGAACTCTATCCAAGACTATATCCAAAACTGACCTAAAGATATATACAATAAAAAAAACTAATGACAGACCCTAGACTTGTGATGGACTAAGTTCTAAGTACAACAACAGAGACCATTTTATTAACTGTGAAAAGACAAGTAACATTAACTTACAACATCATATAGATTTAGCAGACTTGGTGTAGCATCAAGAATATATAGCATCAAATGTGTAGTATCAAGAATAGGACATCTGAAATGTGGTATCAAAACTAACTGTGACATATAGAGACATAGAGATATAATCGAGACCCTGTATATACTTACGTTGTCCTGCAAAAACATGTCAGAGATGATACTCATATTTCAAATGTAAACACTAATCATACATACCTTGTTGTAGGAGAGTTACCCTTGACTGTTGATGTGTGGTCCTTACTGCAGTGATCCTTGAATGCTTTTTCATGCCTTCTAGGAGCTCGATATTGAATCTATTGTATCTATGTAATTTCGGATCTCCAGGGTCTGAAATTTTGCCTTGTGGTAGCCCTCTGAGTCCTCGTTCCAACGCCACCGATCTGATCAAGATTGGATTCTTCAAGAAAGAGTTATGCCCAATCTCCCACGATGACCTGATTATAGACTGGTTCAGTAGAGCAAACTTGTACGAAGTGCCACGTGTCACTGTTGCGACCTTCGGCCTTGAAAACGCTACTCAACAAACTACACTCTGTCCTCTTCCTGTGATTATTTACGAAATTTGAATCCAATGCTCAGAGAGAAAGTTATGATGATTTTCCCAATGTCACCTATTTGACATGGAATTTGGGATCCTGGCAAAACCCTAACTTCCTCGGATCATATCTCCGAAAATATAGCAACCCAAGATCTGAAATTCGGTCACGAGGTTCATCACGATTTCGGCTCAATTGGGTTTTAATTTCAACTTCTGAAGCTTCGCGGAAAAAAAGTTATAGCGAAAATGCCACGATGACCTTTTTGAAGCCACAAAATCCCTACTAGAAGAGGATATGATGTAATATCCCTCCCCTTAATAATAAATAATAAATAATAAGAATAATAAATAATAATATAATAATAAATAATAAATAATAAAAATAATTAATAATATAAATAATAAATAATAATAAATAAATCAATTAATAATAAATAATAAAATAATAAATCATAAATGTTAAATAATAAATGATATTAAAAATATATACAAAGAAAATAAATAAAAATAATAAAAATAAAAATAGTAATAACCATACTAAAACTCTAAATAAGAATAAATAGAAATAAAACAAGAAAACTATCAAAAAGAAGGAAATAAAACAAGAAAAGCTAAAAATCAAAAGAAAAGTAAAGAAATAAATGTAGACACATGGAGTGTGTGCATGTGGTTCCCCTTCCAATGTTGTTCTATTTAATAGATGGTGAGGAAGATGAGAGGCATTCTTGCATTCCATCTTTCCAAGATTCTATCTTTCATTCTCTTGGGAGAATGGTGTTTTAAGACATAGGAGTCACTGGCAATAGTACATTGATTGAGGGCTCGGGGGTGGCCAGTTGTAGCAAATCCTTGCACAATTGAGCCTACGGTTGGGTGGAGAGTCGTCCCCAAAACTTGGTTGCGGTAAGCCTACTTCTACCACAGGTAAGCACGGGCAAGCAGTATTCATAGTTTGAATTTAATTAATTAATTACATGATTGTTTGGCTAGGTAAGTGCCACTTTGATTTAAATTTAATGTTAATAAGTTAATTAGATATTTATTTTGGACTGTTACATATGAGGGTCATTATTTATATGAATGTCTTGAGTTGAGAGGGTCCTCAAAAAGTGAACGTTGGAGAGATTTTAGGGAAAAAAACATTATTAATTATTGACTACTCAATGACCACAACCAATTATGAGTGCCATGCCACAACCCCATAGGGTTTTTGCCCAATAATTGGTGTTACTAACTTCAAACACAAATCTCTCAAACAGTGAAGAATTACGTAGCGTGCCATATATCAACGGAAACATCTTGACGAGTAGAATCCATCTAGAAGATTCTTGACTCAGAATAAAGTTGTCAAGTCAAAATTCCCATGCAAGATCTGGGTAGCCCCTGGTGCTGCTTGGGTAGACATCAATGACAACCACTGATCAACAATCTCCCCCTTCAGCTTTGATGGCAACACAAGTACTCCCCTGCTATCATGACACCTCTTCCTACTGCCTTCTCTCCCCCTTTGTCATCAATGGCAAAGGGTAACTCGCCCTGACAAACTGTCATCCTACAGACCTCTACACACCTCCACTCCCCCTTTCTACTTAGTTAGATAAGAGAAATATTCTCAAGAGAAATTGGGAGAATCCCAAGCTTTTGGCGAAGATACTCAAATGCTTAACGAGGTAATAGTTTGGTAAAGATGTCAGCAATTTGTTCCTTTGTGCCAACATATTCAAGCTTGATATTCTTTTCGGCGGCCTTCTCTCTAATGAAATGATATTTGATCAAAATGTGCTTTGTTCTAGAATGCATCACAGTGTTTTTGAAGATATTGATGGCACTGGTGTTAATGCAGAAGATGGGAATAAGCTCATCAAACTTAACTTGAAGATCTTGCAAGGTTTGCTTCATCCAGAGAACTTGAGTACAACAAGCTATTGTCGCGATGTATCCTACTTCTGCTGTGGATAACGAGATTGAAGTTTGTTTTTTAGTTAAACATGAGACAAGGCAACCACCTAGATAAAACATTGCTCCACTAGTACTTTTACGATCATCAACACTTCCTGACCAATCTGCATCTGTATAAGCTTGGATAACCAGATCCTTTCATTTGGGATACCATATACCATATTCCGCTCTACCCTTAAGGTATTGAAGAATTCCTTTTGACGGCAATAATATGAGATTCTTTTGGTGTTGCTTGGAATTATGCAACTTGTCCAACTGCCTACATCACATCTGGCAAGGAGACTGTCACATATAGGAGACTACCAATCATGGATCTATACAACCTTTGGTCCACATCCGTTGACGAATCTTCTTGTAACCTATTACCATGGGGGTAAGGATAGGTTTGCAATCTTCCATCTTGAATTTCTTGAGCATTTCCTTGATGTACTTGATTTGATATATGAATATTCGTTTATAATGCTGAGATATCTCGATAATCATTAGATTGTCTTGATCCACTTTCACATAGAGATTGCTTGTCAGCGCTTCCTTTCTTGAATCTGTCAATCGTAGACTTGTGTCATATACTGTTGCATAGACTCCTCATCTTCAAATTTCTAAGAGTCGATAAGTTGAATTATTAAGAATAGTGTGTCATTTAACAGACCGTCTTGACTCGAGTCATTAACCGAAGCAGCTGTTGATTCCTCACAATTTGTTACAAATCGTGAAAGCATAACTATTGGGATCTTATTGCCTTCTTGCTCATCTTGTACTTGTTCATCCTATACCTATTTTCCCTTCCAAACCTTCTTATTCTCGTCGTCAAGCTTTTCATTCATGGTTGATTCCATCTTGTACCTATAGTTATGAGCTATGTGTCCATAGTTATGACATTTGTAACATTCAATGTTATTCATGTAAGATTTTGCTTGGTGTCTATCTTGTGATCCTGCAAATTTGCTTCTAGGGTTTTGTCGATAATAGTTGTACATGTCTGGAACTTCACAATCCCTCGCCGTATGTCCAAAATTGTTACATTTGTAACATTCGACATCATCTCTCAAATGATCAAATTTGTTGATATTATGTTGAGTTCTGGAATATCCATTTCTAAAGGATCTCTTGGAATTATATTCATTCCAAACATACACGCGACATTCTACAGCTCTATGTCCAAACCTTCCACATGAATAACAATGACCATAAAAGATATGTTGGTACCTGGGAGGAAATCTTCTTCGAGCAATTGTCTTCCAGGGTTCTTCCTGCAAGTCTTGATCTCTTGATTTAGCTGAGAGAACTATCTGCTTGGTAGATTTTGCATATCCATTTTCTTTAATTGTCATAGAAGAACTCGCCTTATTTTCGAATTTTTCTTTGTAACCAAGACCAGTCTTGTCATTGTATGATCGTTGGTTGCTGATGAGTTCATCCAAAGTCTTTGAACTGTTCGCGTAGTTTTGAAAAGTTTTTCCATTTTTTACTTCCTTTCATAGAGCAAATACTTTAGCTTCCACTGCTTCTCTTTCCTTCTTGTTTTCCTTTAATTCTTTCCTGAGAGATTCTTCAATTTGCTTGTATTCTTCAACCTTGATTTTAAGGTTGAGGACCTGTTCTCTTTTTTACTTCAATTCATCTTCAAGAGTGTTGACATGCTTCTTCTCGGCTTTGGGCTCCTTGATAACCCTGATCACTTCGCTTGGAAATTCAACCTCAGTCATTTCTTATTCTTCATCAGGTGCCTCTTGCTTATTGTGCTTGGCCATAAACAATACTCTTCCGTTGAATTCTTCTTCGTTATCACAGTGTTCTTCGGATGAGAAACTATCTTCTTTGCTGAAGAAACTTTTCTTAAAACATTTCTTCTTGCCTTGTTTCTTGAACTTCCTAGGACCTTTCATTCCATTCATAGCAGCCTCATTTTTGTGAGGACATTTGGCTGCAAAATGCCCAACCTCACCACAGTCAAAACATATTAATGGAAATTTACCTTTGAACTTTCCCGTACATTTTCTCATTTTCCGCATGAAGTAGGCAAATTCTTTATCTGAGAGTTGTTCTTCGTCTTCTTCCTTTTCTTCATCCTTACAACTGCAAATTTTTGCTTTCTAAGTCTGCTTGTCCTTACCATTCTTATTGGATGCGGCAAATGTTGTTTCTAAGTGAGATGTGCCATCCTCTTCTTCAATCCTCATTTCATATGCCGTAAGAATTCCACGCAATTCATCAATGTTGAGATTGGTCAAATTCAATCTATCTTCCAAGACAGATACCTTAGGGTTAAATCTTGTTGGCAAGGTTCTGAGGATCTTTCGGACAACAATTTTCGTTTCAATAAGTTCTCCCAAACCTTCCAATGTATTTGTTGTTTCATCAACACACTGAAAGTATGTAGCAATATCTTCATCTTCCCTCATTTTGAGTTGCTCAAATTTTTCCCTGAAAATTTGAAGCTTTGCTTCTTTCACCTTTGAGTCACCTACATATATATTTTCAAGCTTGCCCCATACCTCTTTAGCAGTTTTGCAACTCAATACCTTAAGATAAACAGATTCGATAAGCCCACTGATAATAAGATCTTTAGCCTTTGCATCATATACCATATTTTTCTTACCTTGTTCATCCTGGGTCGGTGTGAAGCCTTTGTCAACGATTTCCCATACTTCGTATCCTTGCGCCAACAAATGAACCTGCATTCTTCCACTCCAAAGTGCATAGTTATTTCCACTAAACAAAGGAGCTCTATTATTAGTATACTCCATGATCTCCTTCCAGTTGTTAGACTACTATTGAAGGAACTTAGCTCTGATACCAATTGTTGGAAATACTGAGGGGGGGCGGGGGGGGTGAATCAGTGTTTCTTAGCAATTAACACTTTTAAATCTTTTCAAAGCATTAGTTAATCTTCAATTATTATTAATGCAATAATAACAGTAAATAAAAGAACACAGTAAGCACAAGAATTTTAGGTGTAAAACCCCCTCCGGGTCAAAAACCACCGAACGCTTTTCTAATAAATTCTTTAATCTTCAGCCCCAACTGAAATGAAAGCAACAACTTCCTAGAATTCTAGAAAAGCATTCTTCTCTAGCTCCCACTGGAAGGACGCCCCAATGCCCTGGTTTCTTCAGTAATCAACTGAATGGATGCCCCAACACCCTAGCAAGCCACAACTCGCCCTAGCACCACCCTACCACCCTGAAGTGTTCACGGCCCCAACCTGTAGGTGACTTCATACACCTACCTAGCACCTCCCTATCACCCTATAATAACTGAAATAAGACAAGACTATGGATTCTCAAACCAAGGACAAAAATCCAAGATACAATAAGATATATAATGATTTTCGTGTACTTGACCAAATACCCAATCACTCTATGACCTACAACCCAACCATGACATCACCCCAAATAGAGACTCTTATACCTCCTAATAATGCCTTTTTTACTCTAGGCAGATTGACTCTTTTACTGTCAAGCCAAGCAGTAACTCCTCAAAGCAAAATTGGTTCGTATTTCATATTCCTTCATGTTGGTCTTTATTATATACATGAGGGAGAGACTATTCACTTCATCTCCCGATGACTGTTCATATTACTTATTATTTATTTACATTATATTCACCCAATCCTGATGATTAGGTGTCAACATTCGCCCCCTTAATCTAAAGGGATGTTGGTGAGTCCAAGCATCATTCTAAATCGTTCAAGCTTTTCTCTTCCAATTGCTTTGGTGAAGATGTCGGCAATTTGCTCATTAGTGGAACAATGACGGAGATGGATTGTTTTTGCCTCAACATGATGTCGAATCAGATGATATTTGGTATTGATGTGCTTCGTTCGATCATGGAACTTTGGGTTCTTGGCCAACTTTACTGCAGAGGTATTTTCAATCATGAGTGGAGTTGATTGTACTTGTTTTACCTGCAAATCTTCAAGAATTTTCCTGAGCCACACAATTTCTTTTGTTGCTTTAGCTGTTGCCACGTATTCTGCTTCTGTTGTGGAATCTGCTGGAACTGATTGTTTGTGCGATCTCCAGGAGACAGCTCCTGATCCAAGACCCATAGCATATCCTGAATTAGATTCCCCAGTTTCTTTGCCTCCATCGAAGTCTGAATAAGAGTATCCAATCAAGCTGAAGTCGTCCACCTGTGTATACTTGATTCCAAAGTCTTGAGTTCCCTTCAAGTACCTTAGAACTCTTTTTGCAGCAGACCAATGTCCCTCACAAGGCTTTTGCATAAACCTGGAGAGGATTCCAATAGCAAACGAAATGTCTAGTCTGGTAGTAGTTAGGTAGTTGAGACTTCCTACAAGCTGTCTATACTTTGTTGCATCCTCAAATTCTTTTCCTTCAATAACTGTGAGCTTTAAGTTTTGTTCCATTGGAGTAGTAAGAGGATTGCATTCTGTCATGCCAAACCTGTTCAACAAATCTCCAATGTATTTCTTTTGAGAAAGAAATATTGACTTCGGATGTTGGGTTACTTCAATACCAAGATAGTAATGAACATAGCCCAAATCAGTCATTTCAAAACTTTTCCCCAATTCCTTCTTTATGGATGCAATGTAGCTTTCATTGTTCCCTATCATCAAAAGATCATCTACATATACCACAAGATATACAACTGTTTTGCCAACTTTCTTGACAAATAAAGTTGCATCATCAGGATCATAATGTTTGAAATTGAGTTTCAGAGGATGCTCAGTTAGTTTTTCATACCAGGCCCGCGGTGCTTGTTTGAGGCTATACAGGGACTTCACAAGTTTGCATACTTTATGTTCATGTCCTTTCACAGCAAATCCTTCAGGCTGGGACATAAAAACATTCTCTTTTAGATCTCCATTCAAGAAAGCAGCTTTTACATCCATTTGATGGACTTTCCAATCGTTTTGAGCTGCTAGGGCAAAAAGTGTCCGGATGGTAGCACATTTTGCTATGGGGGTAAAAGTCTCCTCATAATCGACCCCTTCCTTCTGTGCAAAACCTTTTGCCACAACCCTAGCTTTGTGCTTGTCAAGTGAGGCATCAGCTTTATACTTGTTCTTGTAGACCCACTTGCAGCCAATTGGTTTCGTTCCTAATGGAGGATCAACCAGCTTCCAAGTGCCATTCTTTATGAGGGCATCATACTCCTTTTGCATCACTTCTTTCCATTCATCATGAGAAGCAGCCTCTTTGAAGGAAGTTGGTTCAAAATCTTTAGACAAGTTCAATTCACAATCATAAGAAACATCCATATCAACAAGTGAATTAGAGTCATCTACATCACCTCCATTTTGTCGGTTTGAATTTCTAGTCCCTGTCTTTGCAACCTCATCAGGATGAACACTTTCAAGTGTCTTTGTCAGACACTTTGGGGGACCTTTCTCAGTTGGTCCAGGTTGCTCCGTTGATTGAGTTGGGACTGAATCAAGGTTGAGTCTCCCAATTCTGTCAATCACATCACTTAAAGTATCATCTGTTGTTGGAGTTTCATGCAGGGGAGAGTGTTCTTCAGAAGAAGACTCCACATGTTGATCTAGTATAGGAATCCCCCCTTCAAGATGTGGAATCTGATTATCAAATTCTTGAAATGATTTTGCTTATGCGAATCTATCCAAGCGATCAAGTTGCCGCTCAACAACATTGTCAGTTTTGGATGATTCAAGAAAAATTACATCTCTAGATACAACAAACTTTTTTATTTACTTCATCATAGAGACGATATGCTTTGGAGGTGTTTGAATACCCCAGGAAGATACATTTACGACTTCTAGCACCAAGTTTGTTTCTATGTACCTTTGGTATCAAGGCATAATAGGTGGAACCAAAGACCCTAAGATGCTTTACCGAAGGAACATGTCCATACCACATTTCATATGGAGTCTTGTTTCTAATAGCATTAGATGGACATCTATTCTTTATATATGCAGCACATAGAACAACATCAGCCCAAAACATTATCTTTACATTTTTGAAGAAGAGCATGGATTGTACCATATTTGAGATTGTCCTATTCATTCTTTCAGCTACACCATTATGTTGGGGATTATAAGGCACAGTTGTTTGATGTTTGATCCCATGTTGGCGAAGATAGTTTTCAAATTCATTTGATGTGTATTATTTTCCATTATCAGTGCAAATAGACCCAATATGAGATTGTGCATCATTTTCAATCCATTTATGAAAGTTCTTAAATGTTTGAAAAGCATCAGATTTGTTCTTCAATAAATAAACCCAACACATTCTGGTGTAGTCATCAATAGATGTCATCATATATTTGTTTCCATTTGCAAAAGGAACAGGCATTGGACCACATAAATTTGAATGAATGAGTTCAATTTTCTATGTGCTCTTGAATGTGAATCATGAAAAGACTGTTTGTTATGCTTTCCTAGAATGCAAGCATCACATTGCTTAAGTTTCCTAGGAATTGTAGGCAAACCAGCAACACCATTTTTCTTCAACAAGCGGAGGCTGTCATAGTTCAAATGTCCAAATCTAGCATGCCATAATAAACTTGATGGAAGTGTACCTTCTTCATAATGAGAATTGTATGAGAAATGTTGTGCACGAGCAGAGGTTCCTTGCAGCTTGAGAATCCTTTCTTCTTCTATTCCCCTCATGACAAGTGAGTGGTCAAATGCTTTTCTTACCTCAAGCTTGCCATCAAACATATGAATGGAGTGACCTTGCTGGTGGATGTGGACCAAGGACAGCAAGTTTCTCTTGAGCTGTGGGAGATATAGAACATGATGCAGAAGAAAGTCTGGAAGACCAGGAAGTTTAAGCTTGATTGTGCCAAGCCTTGATGGCTTGATTTTTGATTGGTCTGCAAAGTATACTGCTCCATCAACATTGTCAATAAATTCTTCAAAAATATATTTTCTATGAGTCATGTGGCAGGTTGTTCCTGAATCAAGCAACCAATCATTTTTCCAAGAAGCAAGTGAAGCATTAAATAAATCTTCATTTACTTCGATATTACACTGTGCCACAACATAGTGAGCAGATTCAGGTGCTTTACCTCTGTCTGTATCATCAATTTTACCTTTCTGTTGGTTTCTTTGCTGCTCAATTTTGTCCCATGGTAACTTGCATGTAGAGGCATCCTGTGAGCCATTTCTTTTGCAGCATATGCAGTGTAAATCTGCCTTTTCTCCTTGAGAGTGTCTACCCCCCCAGCCTCTGAAATATCTTCCTCTTCCTCTTCCTCTTCGACCACCTCTTCCTCTGGAAGAATTTTGCGCAGGATTCTTTTCTTTATGAGCAAGGCACACAGCCTCTTCAGAAGATTCAGGGGCTGTCTTCTTTCCAAAAGCTTTCTCTCTTTCAGCAAACTTTTTCACAAGAGAGTCAAAGGTGATATCTTTGAGATTTCCATTTGCTTGCAATGATTCAAAATAATTGGAGTGAGTAGGATAAAGTGCCTTGAGAAAAACGATAAGAGGAATATCCAATTCAACCTTAGTGGATTTGTTATCATGCATTATAGACTTTACTTCAGATGCAAGAGCAAGAGGATCATTATTTTGCAGTTCAAGAGTGAAGAGTTTAATCATGAGTTGAACAACTTAAAGTGCGGAATGTGAGTCATAGAGTTCTTTCAGCTTTTGTAAGGCTTCAAAAGCAGTTGAAAATGGCGAAATATGGCGACTCACCTCTTCATTTACAGATGCTGCGATTAATGCATAAGCTTTGTTGTTCTTGTTTTCCCAAATGATGAGCTCTTTGTCTGAGGTAGGTTGTTCTAGCTCTTTGTCTCCGTCTCCAACACACACTCCTTTCCACAACTCATTGAAAATGAGCGTGTGTTTTATCATCCGCGACCACTCAGGATAGTTCTCTTTGCCAGTGAGAACTATTCCCACGATGGATATGATTGAATGCATACTGTAACAAAAAAACTTCTGCTGCAAAACTTTTACTCTTAATGGGAAAAAAATATAGTTCTGATATGACTAGACAGCAAACTCAACTTGACAGCAAATGTCAATACCCAAGACATATATATCAGCACTATTCAAAATATATATCAATTTCTTTTTACATTGATCACCCAATGCAGCCCTTCAAAAAATTTTAACACACAGCGACAATTTTAAAACATGCACAAAATCAGGGCTCAACTCACATCATAGGACAGCGCTTCATAGGCAGCGTACCAAAACAGTTCAAGATACCATGTACATTCAACGCATGGCATTTAACTCACATACACATCATAGGATACCATGTACATTCAACGCATGGCTCAACTCACATACACATCATAGGATAGCTACCACAAACCAATTTTCACATGGTTCAAACTTGGAGCCTTGAATTAACAATAAATACAAGTTGCCATTCAAGATTATTGAAGCCTTACTGGGTTTTTAACACCGTGTATTCGCAAAAATGTAAAAAACATGTAAGTGCCATCAGAGAATCAACTGGAATCCATCACGCTATATCGGAATCATCGAAATCATCTTCAAAGGAATTGAAGAAATCAACATCGAAAGGCAGCGTACCAAGTGCAGTGTCATTCAGCGCTTCCACCACTTCTTACTTTAGACTAGAATATCTATAAAAACACAGTAACTCTGAATATCGAAATCAATTATTACTTTCAACAATCAATCCGCACTGGCATTGCTTTTGTTAGATTTTCAGTCAATTCTCTCGGTAAGCCAATCGCAGATGTCTCCGAGCACAATGGCAATGTTCTCATCGGGCTCCCCGAATAGAAGCGAATGCAACATACCCTAGTAGATCTTTAGAGGCTTTGATTCACACACCAGCAACTTTGATTCACGCACCAAAGGCTTTGATTCACGCACCAGCAGCTTTGATTCACGCACCAGAGGCTTTGATTCACGCACCAGCACGTTTCATGCAGTAAACTTGGTCATGGAGACGATTCATGCACTCAACACAGTAGTGCTCTCAACGCAGCAGCAGTAATGCTCTCAACACAACAGCGTGGAATGAGCAACGGTTCAGCAGTCCATCCTAACACACAGCAGAGATGGCCTTCAGTCCGCTCAGAATACAATTATGCAGTGGGCGCAAAATAATTATGCAGCAATATAATTATGCAGTGGGCACAGAATGGGTCAGAATCACTTATGGCAGACAGAGCGCACAAGGGCAGTGGACAGAGAGCGCAGTAGGCAGAAGGGAGTTACAACTATTTTGGGTATTTGGCTATGATACCATGTCAGGCCAGGCAGTAAATCCTCAAAGCAAAATTGATTCGTATTTCATATTCCTTCAGGTTGGTCTTTATTATATACATGAGGGAGAGACTGTTCACTTCATCTCTCGATGACTGTTCATATTACTTATTATTTATTTACATTATATTCACCCAATCCTGATGATTAGGTGTCAACATTTACAATAATGACTCTTCCAATGATGACACTTTTACAAATGACTATTTTACAACTTTACAATGATGACTCTTGGCCTTGACACTTATTCACAATATACAGATGGTTGTCATGTCTTCAAACGATGTCCCGTTGCAATGCTTCCTTTGATTTGATACTTCTGCTCTTGAATTCTGGCTTGAAGTTGTACTTGAATCTTCTTCTACCTGCATGCAAAATTTGCCCTGCGAAACCAATCCCAAAACAAAACAAAATACCCTTCACTTTACCTCTGCTTGCAAAACACATGTAAATGCATAATAATGAATAAATACAAATTAAAATTACAATGTGTACCTGAAGTGTGCTTGTCACTTTTGTTGTTGACTTGTTGCAGCAGTAGACAAAGACTCCCACTCTTTATATAGGCCTGGACTCTATGCAAGACTATATCCAAAACTACCTAAAGATATATACAATAAAAACTTATGACAGACCCTAGACTTGTGATGGACCAAGTTCTAAGTACAACAACGGAGACCATTCTATCAACTATGAAAAGACAAGTAACATGAACTTACAACAACATATACATTTAGTAGACTTGGTGTAGCATCAAGAATATGTAGCATCAAATGTGTAGTATCAAGAATAGGACATTCGAAATGTGGTATCAAAACTAACTATGACATATACAGACATAGAGATATATCCGAGACCCTATATATACTTACGTTGTCTTGCAAAAACATATGTCAGAGATGATACTCATATTTCAAATGTAAACACTAATCATACATACCTCATTCTAAGAGACTTACCCTTGACTGTTGATGTGTGGTCCTTACTGCAGTCATCCTTGAATGCATGCTTTTTCTTGCCTTCTAGGAGCTCGATATTGATTCTGTTGTATCTATGTAATTTTGGATCTCCAGGGTCTGAAATTTCGTCCTGTGGTAGCCCTATGAGTCCTTGTTCCAACCGCACTAGTCTGATCAAGATTGGATTCTTCAAGAAAGAGTTATGCCCAATCCCCCACGATGACCTGATTATAGACTGATTCAGTAGAGCGAACTTGTACGAAGTGCCACGTGTCACTGTTGCGACCTTCGGCCCTGAAAACGTTACTCAACAAACTACAGTTTGTCCTCTTTCTGTGACTATTTACGAAATTTGAATCCAATGCTCAGAGAGAAAGTTATGACGATTTCCCAACGTCACCTGTTTGACATGGAATTCGAGAGCCTGCAAAAACCCTAACTTCCTCAGATCATATCTCCAAAAATATAGTGAACCAAGATCTGAAATTCGATCACGAGGTTCATCATGATTTTGTCTCAAATGGGTTTTAATTTCAGCTTCTGAAGCTTCGCAGAAAAAAAGTTATAGCGAAAATGCCACGATGACCTGTTTGAAGCCACAAAATCCCTACTAGAGGAGGATATGAGGGTCATTATTTATATGAATGTCTTGAGTTGAGAGGGTCCTCAACAAGTGAATGTTGGAGAGAGTTTAGGGAAAAAAACATTATTAATTATTGACTATTCAATGACCACAACCAATTATGAGTGCCATGCCACAACCCCATAGGGTTTTAGCCCACTAATTGGAGTTGCTAACTTCAAACACGAATATCTCTCAAACCGTGAAGAATTAGGTGGTGTGCCATATATCAGCAAAAAATCTATCTAGAAGATTCTTGACTCATAATAGAGTAAGTTGTCAAGTCCAAATGCCCATGCAAGATCTGGCTAACCCCTAGTGCTACCTGGGTTGACATCAATGACAACCACTGATCAACATGAATGTTGCATCTTTGGAACTTGGGATTCCTTTTCTCATCTCATAGGCAATGAGGATTCCATGAAGTTCATCCATCTTGAGAGTGTCTAGGTCCTCCATTTCTTCTATAGCACTTATTTTGGAGTCAAATTTCTCTGGGACAGATCTTAAGACTTTTTGAACAACAGTGCTTTCTTCAATCTTTTCTCCTAATGCTTTAAGAGAGATGACTACTTCAGCTACTCGGAGGAAGTATGATGCAATATCTTCTTCATCATCCATTTTCAGACTTTCGAACTACCTCCTATGAGTTTGAAGCTTTGCCTCATTAACCTTGGAGTCCCCATTATATAAGCTAACCAGCTTATCCCATATTTCTTTGGCCGAGTCACAATTCAAGACTTTCGTTAACTCAGAATTAGTAATTCCACTAGTAATGGAATTTAGAGCTTTGGCATTTGCAATGTATGCTTTCCTTTCATCTTGATTAGTAGGAAGAATGGGAGGGACATTGTACCCATTCAAAACAGCGTTCCAAACTTCTGGTCCAAGGGACATCAAGTAGTAGGAAATTCTCTTTTTCCAAAAACCAAAGTTAGTACCATCGAACAAGGGAAGCCTTCCTGTCATTTCTTGATTCTTCATTGTAACTAAGAATCCTTCTTCCAACTGTTAAGCTGATTCTGAAGAAGTTGGCTCTGAAACCAATTGTTGGAAATACTGAGAGGGCGGTGAATCAGTATTTATTTTCAATTGCTATTATTACCAGTTTAGATTCTTTACAATCTTAATCAAAGAAACGATTTTATTAAAATATAGAAAAATATTGAGGATAATATCTAATGAATTTTGCCAAGCACCAACTTAGACTTTGATGAGATTCCAACCTCTAGGGCTCCGACCCTATTTTACCTAGGCATGAACCTTGAATTTTGGGAGCACCAACTCCAAGGACACCAATCCTTCCAATTCTGAGGCACTAACCCCAAGGGCTCCGACCCTATAGATTTACTCTAAGAAATGTTTGATTATATTATATTGCTTTCAAGGACTTCTTTACCAAACCCTATCCTTGTAGTCTTTGCAACAAGTCGCTGTCTGCGCTATGGCCTCACTTCGGGTCCGAGCCTTCCAAGATGAATCAGGTCAAAAGATTGTCCTCTCACTCTGTCTTCAACTTCCTTCTTCGCTCGGCCTTTAGCTTCCTCTATTTCTTCAAGTTCACGAGTTGTGAACTTTTCTTGTTCTCTGTTTTAGATCGATGCATAGAAGTGAAGCGTTTTAACTCGTTTTTATACGAGTTTCACCAATACCCAAAAGACCCGTTTATTGGAGGGAGGCCAACATGTTGTATGAGGTCGCACATTACAAAATACATCAGAGACTTGTTTATTTCCGGAATCATGAAGGAGAGGTTATACCCACATTATAATAGATGTCTGGCGGTCCCCACATTCCACGTCACAACTTAAATCCCGCAGTCGCAACTTCATGAAAATCACGCAATCGCAACTTCGAAGGTCAAAAGATTGCCAATCCCCTACGTCCGATGGAGCGGATGCAATATTATATTAAACCCATTTTGATAAATCGTCGGGTCCACAACCTTATCGCAATCGAAGGTTTTACGCATCATCCCTTTGAAACCCGTGATATTGCGGATGCGATATTATATTAAGCCATGTTGTAATAGTGCAGTGGGGTCCGCAATAATATCGCAATCGGAGGTTTTACCGTGACAACCCTTTAAGACTTGCAATATGAAACTTCCGATGCAACGGATGTGATATTTCTTTAGGACGTATCATAATGGAGCGATCGGGTCCGTAATACATATCGCAATCAGGGGTTTTATCGTGACATCCCTTTAAGACTTGCGATATGCGACGGATGCGATATTTCTTTAGGGCATGTTATAATGGAACGATCGGGTCTGCACTTTATATCGCAATCGCAAATTTTGGGCAATGATACATAATGAGCTTTAGGGTTTGCGATTATGCGACGGATGCGATATCATATTGAGTCATATTATAGTGGTGTCGTTGGGTCCGCAGTAATATCGCAATCGGGGTTTTACGCGGTGGCATGTAACAGAACCCACCAATATGATATGTTAACTCCTCCAGTTTATGTTATGCGCTGTGAACTTTTTAAGAGGTTTCCACGGTTTATTCCTTCCTCTGATATTGCTCTTACTCTTGGCATATGCAATAGATCTACTTTGTCTTGGCTCATTGCTCCTGTGGTTTCTCTTCACTCCTATGACTTCCGATGCCCTGCTCCGTTAGCTCTTCTTCCAATAGCTCTTCTCTGCTCCGATAGCTCTTCTTCCGATAGCTATCCTCTGCTCCGATAGCTCTTCTTTGGTGGCTTCCGATGAACTCTTCCTCTTACTCTTTGGCTTCACAATGGCTTCTCCTCTTTGGCTTCTTGCTCCTGTTGCTTCACAGATATGCTCTTTTTGGCTTCACATCATTATTTAGTATCCAGAATATTGCCATATTGATATCAATGACAATCTAGATCCACAAATACTATAAAGAAAGAAGCAGGTTTTCCCTGTTGGGTTCCTGAGAAAAATAATTGTGTAAATCTGTGTGCTGTGTTTTATCTCTATGTGCTATTCAACTGTTTATCTCTTGTTAAGAAATTATGTATCTTGGTGAGAAGTAAACTAGTTCAGATTTCAGAATTCACTTTCAGAAAATCATCCAAGTAGTTCCAGAATTTCATGGAAAATTAACAATCATAGCTACCAAAATTCAACACTATTATCTGTGTTTTTTGAGTAAAACTTCTATGTTGCTAGGAATTTTACATGCTTTCAATCTTGGTTTCACTTGACCTTAGCAGTAGGATTCAGATTGTTCTTCCACCCTATTTGCTTTCTTCTTCTTTCCATCTTTCTTGACTCCATTAAAGTTAATGGTTCATTGATTAATTCCTCGTACAAAAGAGATCTATCATATCTACATTGGGAATTGTGCATCTTAGGCATTTAGGTATATAATTGGGCATTTTAGATCACTTTAGTTCAATTTTTTGTTAAATTACAGCAACATTAGTTTGCTGTAATTTCGTTATTAGCAGAAATAGAGAGAAACTTGAGTGTTTGTTACCCCAGAATTCCATTGAGTTGCATGCACAACATTTAGATAAAATTATGGAACCTTCGAGTTTCAAGTGATAACAATTGGGAATAAAGAAATAGTGCTAGCCTTTAGAGGACAAACAACTAGTTAGAATGATGATTAAGCTATCAAACAACAATAACAAATGACACCTCATGAATTCCACCTAACCACATTAACAATTGCTATTTTGTTCAATTAAAGTGGAACTAAGGAATTATTATAAATCCTTTCCCTCATGGGAAATTTTGATATTTTAATAGGAAAGAATAGTGGTTACAAAAATTACAGCATACCACTTCTATGGACCAAAGGAAACTTATAAAAACATGATGAGAAAACATAACTAGCTTCTACATGAAGGCCTTATTGCAAAATATCATGTTGGGAAAGATAAAGAGATCTTAAAAATCTGTAAGAAATTCATTACAATATTTCATGCTAGGTTTTCCTTGATAATTATCAACTATAGTATATATGCTTTAAAAAAATTGCACACTTAAAGCACTCAACTAAAAAATTTCTTACGACTACGAAAAATTGCATATAAATTTGTAAAATCCATACGGCACTCATAAATAAATAAAGTTCAATGACTCAAGTAAGATATTTCTATTATTTTTTTGTTTTAATTAGAAAGGATATAATGTGACTTACGTGCCGAAGCGAAATATATCTCCTACATGCAATTGTTTGTAAATGTTTGGTGTAACCTGAATTTAAGAGACAAAACGCCAAAAATTAGAGGATATCAAAAAAACATTGTACAGTTGAAACAAAAATATATTTGTTCTTGGAACAAACTTGGTGGCATCAAAATTCAAAACCTATGCATAACAACATTTTAACAATTAGTAACTTTCCAATTCAAGGGAATCGAGAGTCATATAGGTTAGGTTCAAAACCACAACATGAGAAATCAAATGCCAATGAACAATTCCTTCTTCATCTGGTCTGGCAGATAAGAGAAATCTTGGTACGGTAAGAGGGATGCAATTCATAACAACCTTGTTGCCATAGTGTACCATAGGTCCATTATTCCAGCAGGTACCACTTGATCAATCACAATTGAGAATCACCACGGTCAACAATAATGACCATGAAAACAAAGTTTGACATTTGAATTACTGAAGATGTTTGGCTGAAAGCAATAAATGATAAGATTGCATGAGTCAAGATAGCATGTCATTGCCTGGCATTGCCATATACAACTACAATTACAATGAGTCACGAGGGTCATTTGTGATAGTAAACACTGAATTTGCCCATCCAAATTCAAGCGTTAAACCAAGCACATTCTTAATTTGGTACCAACATTCACAATGCAAGTTTTGGCCAAGTTTTCTTTAGATTGGTGAACGAGCATTGCTTTAGTATTCTAGTTCAAATTTTGGTTATACTTTTAGCAAGGTTCCATGCATGCATGTTACATGCAACACTTGGTGCCGGCATGGAAGAGTGATTGCTTAAATGTGGCCCTCAATTAGTTACGAGGGCCATTTATGATAGTCAATTAACACTGAATTTTCCCATCCAAATTCAAGTGTTATACCAAGCATATTCTTGATTCAATACCACAGTTCACAGTGCAAGAGTTGTTAGTTTTCCTACAAACTTAGTACCCAGCACTTATATCCTAGGAGATTACAGATCTAATGATTAATTGCACAGCTAGGTTCATCAACACAAAAGTTCAGGGCAGCAAAATTTACCAATCTCAATCACAAAATAAATGACACAACAAATTCTACCCAATCACATTCATTAAAATTCTGAACTTACTTGGGCTCCTGTCTTGGGAAAATGGCCCAATTTTGTCTTCTCCTTCTCCTTAGCCTTGCTTTTATAACTTTACATTGATCTAAATCCCTATACCTAATCTCCAAAGTGATTGATGGCCGAGATTAGATCTCACCTCACTTGATATCAATGCTGAGATTAAAACATAATCACTAATGTAATTAATTTACTTTTCCTATGTTTATTTTAGCTCAATAAGCCAACATAATAATTATTTGTTTTTCTTTGTTGAACTTGGGCTAAGTTACAAATGCAACTTGCTCACACTTAAGCAAGTGTCATAAAGAGATCTGTGGGTGCTTTTTGCATGCCTAGACACTTAGGTTAGTGCAGAAGAACCTACCCAAGCTACAAACATCAACAAAATTTGACCAAGTTTTCTTCAGATTGGTTCACAGGCATCACTTTCAGTGCATTAGTTCAGAAATAGTTACATTTTTAGCAGGTCCCATGCATGCAGGTTACATGCAAAACTTGGAGCAGGCATGGGAGAGCGATTGCTCAAATGTGGCCCTTCAATACTTGGATTGGGAATCCCATGTGGGGGCGAGAGATAGATTGTTTAAAACCCTAGGACTATGACATCCAAGACAAATAACGCTGAAAATGTATGATTTTGTTGTAAATAAACCCTATTTTACCCTAGAACAACTTATATATATAGGGTTTTAAGGATTGGCACAAGAGATAAGACTAGTGCATTTCTCAATTTTGGGCCAATGTAGTCTAGGAGTAAAAATATTTAGAAGAAAATAGATGGATGTGGATTCAAAGAAATCAAGGGAGACAAAGTCGTGTCCCTCAACCCTTTAACCCTAGTGTCCTATCTTCTAGGAAATTCAAAGGGGGGAGCTAAAAGTAGGCCACCTCAAGAGAACTTGATAACAAATCTTGTGCAAGGAGGACAAAATTTCAAAAAAACTTTGGTGAAATTTTTAATAAAACCTAATTCATCAACAAGAACAAGATTGGAAGAAGATAACTCATATTTGCATAGCACACATCATCAAAGATCACCAATAATCATCCAAGAGAAAAAACCTGTAATATCCCTTTGAGATATTTTGCCAAATTTGCCAAATTTTTAACTAAATATGCAGAAATTTAACTCAACCAAAATTTCACTGTAAAATCACCATTCTATTAACAGAAGATTGCCATGTAAAATATAATACATAAGTGCATGCAATTCCATGAAACAATAGGTAGAAAATAATCTTAGATTTATTATAATATAAACTGGGGTTTACACGCTGATACAATAAAATAGCTGAGATGGGAAAACTAGCCTCAAGAATCTGCTCCCATACTATGTTGCAGTTGGCCCTCCCAAACTGAACTGAAATATCACTGTTGAGCTCTCCTATGAATTCTGGATGAATTCACCAAGGGGAGATGGGTACTTGCCCAACCTCACTAAATCACCCGAGGGTTTCTGTCCTGGGGCTACTGCTAGAGTGAAGAACCAGGTTCTCAACCTCTCATACAAGAAGAAATATCAAATCCAAGATGTCCTCTAATGGCCTCCTCCTCCTCTTTTTATAGATCTGATGGAACCCTCTAGAAGCTCTTGTTTTATTATTATTTTAATCATTGAGCACATTTCCCTTAATTAAAATATTCTTTTTAATGTGGGAAAGTGGTAAATTGGCCACCATGCTTCCTCAAGCCATCGAAAATCACTTCTAGCCATCCATCCTATAGATGTTCTCGTTCTGATTCCAACGAGCTATTATACTAAGGTGTTCTGCCAAGTATTCCTCCCAACATTCTGCCTTAAGCAAAATTAATGTTGTCAAGCCCATTAATAACTTAGTTTTTTGAAAGTTGTCGAAATGCAACTGAACGAAAGGCAAACTGTGCAAATGATGGAATATACCAAGTGAATGCCATTGGACCTCATAAAAACTCCTCAAAACCCCATGAAACACCTCTCGAAGCCTCTGGGCCCGTTGATGAAGTAAACTTGCTCCTCTGACCACTTTGCCCCGGCCCTGAAAGTCCATCCTAACCATGCCATGAGGAATACCAAAAAAAGAACATTACAAGTCCTCCCACCACAAGATTACTTGCCCTCAAGCAAATCCAAACCTGTGGACCAGTCTGGTGGCCCAACGCAACTGAGACCCAATGCTCGAATCCCATACAAACCACTGGGTGATGCTCTACCTCTGTGTCAACCCACCATGAACGAACCCCTCAATGCCCGAATCCCAAGCCCATATCGGACTAAACCTGTCATCAACAAATCCTCCTGGATCCCAATGCCACCGAGAACAAGCATCAATTCTCCATGGCTCCTGCGGTGCTATAGCTTTGGCTGTGAATGTTACCCCACTGACTGCGTACCATCTCATCACCTCTCTCCAGTCCAACCCCTGACTCAATCCAATGCTAATCCTGCTCTCCTAATGTCGAGATGGAATGCTGAAGAGTTGTCGACCTGTATCCCACTACCCATTGGAGCATGTAGTCCCTGACATGTCTGGGGGTCCCTGCTCTACTACACCACTGACTAAGGATATCATACCATCAATAGGATACCAACTCATGATCTCTCGCCAATCCATCCTGTGGGATGGATCGGATGCATAGGCACCTGTATATGTGATAAGTCTCCTATGTTGCATGGTGCCCCACTCACGCAACTCTGCCTGGTCAGTCAACAATATCCATCGAGAAAACCCTACCTCTCCCTGTAATGGTTACAAGTGGCCAAATTGTGATGCAAGCCCTGTCCATGTACTCTTGGAGAGGGTTTCTCCCTGAAAGTACTGCACCTCGTCAGTGGGCCAGCCCAAAGATGGATGCACCACCATATCAAAAAGATCCACCCTCATCTGGCTCGAAACTCCATGCTGCTCCAGTCTACCAACCTCATGCAAAGTTATCCCGTCAAGCCCTCGCACCTCTTGAGGACATGTGTCTGCAAACACTACCACCCTGCGAGTTGTCTGTATATCTGCCTACTCCTCATCGATGGCTGGCCCCAAGGATAGCGGCTCATCATCCTCCATCATGGGCTCATCATGCATACTATGCATATCATCCTCCTCAGTTGACTCATGCTCCACCATATGTTGCTCCTGCTGAATCATCACTAGTGACTCATCATCCCGAATGTCTCCCATAGGGTCCACTGACTACTCACCATACACACTGGAATATAGATCGGGTCTGCTGTCAACAACTCCACATGACTGCTCATGCTCCCCGGAGGCACCCTCATATGACCCCATGGACTCATCCAAAGAAGAGTCCTCATCCTGAAAGGCAGAAGGAATATCCTCCTACTCTACCTCTACCATCTCCTCTGCATCTCTCAAACATGAGTGGTCAGGTTCCTTGCAGATGAAGCAAATGTTGAAATTTCTAAATGTTACCCATTAGAAATCCCTACTGCATTATCTGGTTTATTTCACCTACTTGTTTATTCCTTAACAAGTTATTTATTCATATAACTACTGAAAATAAACACAAATGCAGCCTTAACTCATATACAGATCAACAACTGAAATACTAAACAAACACACAAGGGACACCGTTAATTTTGGACAATCGTCCCCGGAAAAACCCAATGCAGGGAAACTGGTGCAGCAGTTTTGAGGGTTTTATTATTATGCAGATTTCTTGATTACAACTAGGGTGCCAAACTAGCTCACCAACAGAGATTTTTAGATGGCAGTAATACCTCTTCTTGGAGACAGATATTCAGCTTCTCAGCACTAGCCTGCCCCACGAAAATCCTTCTTGCGCTTCTCCAAGGCTCTGTGTGTCATGCCCCAAAGAAGATTGTCTGTCCTCCTCCACCATGGGCTCAACATGAGTCACGAACTGCCCCTCTATGTGCTCTCCATGTTGTTGTAGGTGGTTGTCATCCCGCAACTCTATTGTAAATTTGGGTGCCTTTGTACCTATCGGCTCCTCATTAAGGGTGGTAGTGGGGGTTCACAGTTAGAGAAGGTGTTTGTTCAGGCATTGCTTGAGGACAAGCAATGTTCGGTGCATTGGAAGAACTTGTCAAATGAGGATGCCACCTGGGAGGGTGAGCATATTTTGGAGTACCCATCTTTGAGGTTGCTTGAGGGAAAGCAACATTTGGACAGAGAGGATTGCCATGTCCCTTCTCAAACAAATTAGTAATAGGGTGTTGCTATACAATTTTGCACATTTTTTACTAGGAAGAGGGCCCCACACTTTCGACTTAGGGACTTAGGGGCCAAATCGACTTTATTTAGCTGCTAATGGAATGTGGGGGCCACCCACATAGGAGTTCGAATTAGCCATTCGATATGCTTGGAGGGAAAATCGAATGGGTGGATGAAGGGGTCCACATGAGGCTAAGGAGGCCCAAGGAGTTATAGAGAGAGATCAACTCTCATTTTGTTTTCAACTTGAACATTTGCAAACAAACACTCTTTTGTACGCTCTATTGCTTAGCGAGTCTACCAGTTGTTTAGCCACGAATCTCTCACACAGGAGATGCAACCTCTTCTTCGGGGGACCATCCATGCCCGCCCTAGGGAGGTCGTTCCACGAGAGTTTCAGTGAGTCCGGTATAGTGACACACTTCAACCATCAGCATAGAGAGGAAACTACGTATACTTAGGCAGAGCCGAGAATAGATCAGCAAGGGGATTCACAGCTTGTTGGGAGAGCGGGGAGTTGAAGAGGCAGCATAGAAAGGGCATTTTTGCAGGAGTAGCAGCCAACTAGACCAGCGCAACAGTTAGTCGAAGTTTTGGACAAAGGTACTGCATAAAGGCCTCTAGCAGCAAACCCATGGTGCTTGGGAGAGCAGTCATCCAGGCCAAGGGTCATCCGAGGAGCAAGGAGTTAGTCAATACCGGTGAACCCAGTGTTCTAGGGGTGTTTTCAAAGGGATTTGCAGGTTGTTTCCTGCAAGTCAAATTTGGCAGTAGTAGTTGGGGAGAGGCTCCAAGGAGGCCGAAAATCCAAAATCAAAACCAGAGAAATTCCCTTCTGGGTTTTTCTAGGTTTTGTCCAAGGAGTCTAAGGCTGAAAGGATATAATTTTCTGGGTGGTTTTTGGGCACATTCCAGTAGGTCGAAGTTCAGCAAGACAACAGTTTTACTGGGACAGCGTAGTGCAGAGTGTTGCAGCAACTGGGCAGCCTTCAGCTCAGCTATTCCATCACCTAGGATTGGTCCAACTTGTCCTTGAGACAAGCCTAGGTGCACCATCTCATTTATATTGTACCTATGCTCTCAGATTTTATCATATATGGCTCAGCAATTCCAAATTTACAGTGTTTTATGGATGTATAATGCATGTTTTTAATTTTAGGCTGTTGCACTGTTTATTTGTCTAAAATATCACTCATATTCCTACTTAGGAACATTACACTTCGTCAACCCTGCTAGCCTCTACGTAGCTCTAGAACCCTCTGCGTCAGCCTTCTGCCTCTTTGCGTCAGCGCTCTGGCCCTCTGCGTCACCCACGTAGACCCCTCAGCCTCTACGCAGTCTCTAGCTACCTCTACGTGGCTGTTGTTGCCTCTGCGTAGCCTCTCTGTCACTGCGCTGACCCTCAGGCACTATCTCTGCCTCTCTGATATGTACTCACTGCCCCTCCTTGCAACAGATCACTTGTTCGAATTTTCTCAGCAAACCCCACCACAGAAATCGAACTGACTGATCAATCTTGGTGTATCTCCAACTCACCCTCAAGCCTCCTCTTATACTTTTCATGTTGAGTTTTCAACGACCGAGATTAAATCTCTAATCAATGGCTAAGATTAGATTTGGCTTAATCTGTGTCATTTAGAACATTCTCACCCAGTTTTATATTAATACCCATTAATATTTTAATTTTCCTAAGTTTAGACTTGGGAACTCCATTAAAAATATTAATTATTCTAATCTCTCTAATCGGGTGGAATTTCCCCAAACCATTTCTAGGTCTTTGAGATCTCATGTGCTTTAGCCTCTCCACCAAGTTTCATGGCTAGAGCATATTCGATGCTACCACAAATCAACACTCCCTCTAGCGAGGAATGTGCTCTAATAATGCTCCACCACTGAACATCACAGTGATCCTTCCACACCGGAATCTGTGTTGATGTTGGGCCTATTGCCCTACATCCACTGCACTGTTGCTTCCTGTACTACTGCCTATGGCTCTACCACTGCCATTGCTACATCTGTATTGCAACTCCCTCTCAACATGTTGCCCATAGCACTGCAACTCAGTTACTGAGAAGTTAAGTAACTGATCTACCCAACTACTGACTTCCTTGTCAGTCCGAAAGCCTCATGATGCTGAAGCTACCTCTATTGCTATCATATGATCCCTCTGCTGCCTTTGTGTTGCTGCAACCACCTTTGTGCCTCTCGCACTGCTGCAACCTCCATTGTGCCTCTCGCACTGTTGCAACCCCCACTGCACTGCTATAGACCTCTGCACTCTAGCACTGCCTTGTCGCTTCATCACATCTTGCTTCTACTCGACATCCGTCATCTTGCTACTGTGATTCGGGGCTCCCGTAGTCGGACATGATCCAGGAGTTTGGGTACCTCAAAGATCCTGCCCCTCATCTTTTGTAATCATCTTGACTACAGTTCGATGTCAACCCACCTCTTCACTAGAGGTGCATGAGCACTCATGGCACAGTCGCCATCAGTCTCAACTTCTTTCTCCGCCTTAGCCAGAGCTGCCTTGGAGTCAGAAGCCTCTCCCTTATTCTTCTTATTGGGACATTGGGTTGCATAATGACCCAGCTCCCCACAATGGAAGCACTTCACATTGGAGATGTCCTTCTTCCTCTTCCCTTGTTGTCCCGCAGATGCCAGATCCGCATCCTCCTCCTCTTTCTTGATTCGACCCCCTTTGTTGCTACTCCCTACCTTGGTCAACCGTCTGATCTCTTCTTGGCGAAGAGTTGCCCACATCTCTTCCCATCCTGGAAGATTAGCTCTGCCCAAAATGCTTTGGACAAATGTCTCCCAATCCTTGGAGACTGCATTCAGGGTGGTCCTCACCATGAACTCCTGATCTGGCGTGGTCCCTATGGAAGTCAGTTAGTCCCAAATCTCCTGCAATCTGAGGTATGGATCTATCTACCCCCCCTTTTGCATCTGATACAACCACAGTTGATTCTCTAATAGCATCTTTCACTGCACGGAAGTGCCCTGATACAATGTCATCAAAGTATCCCACATCTCCTTTGTCATGTTCTTCTCGGCAATACGTGGTACGACATGATCCTTGACCCCATCAAGGATTATGCACTTTGCCTTCGCCATTGCATCCTCATATTTCTCATTATCAACTAGGTCGACTGGGATAGCCACGGTTCTCAAGGCGAAGCCCTTGATGCGATGTCTATCCCGCACTGACAAGATCATGGCCTTCCAGATGACAAAGTTGGAAGCCCCATCCAACCTGTCCTGATCCCTCAGTCTATTCACTGCCATCTCCGCTCCCTCTTCTGGACTCCTACTAAGATTCGACTTCCCTCCTGGAAATCTCCCACTAAGTCCTGGATTCCCTGCTGGAAATCTTCCAGCCAATTGTCGATCCGCTCCTCTCCAATCCTCTTTGCAACTGCAACTCGGATCTAGATTTCTTGGCTAGAAATTCGTCAAAGCAGCAACTCCCTCTACCTTGGTTCTATCCCGTTAGGTACTGTTCTGCTTCGACAGCAACAGCACCCCACCAGCTTCCTAATCCACAATCTACCCACAGCTGAAGAAACTGAGCCTTCCAGCTCTGCTGCAAATACTTCTAATTATGTTGGTGCCTTCAGTCCTCCTTTGATCTGCAACCCTCTGATACATGTTGAAATTTCTAAATATTACCCATTAGAAATGCCTACTGCATTATCTGGTTTATTTCACCTACTTGTTTATTCCTTAACAAGTTGTTTATTCATATAAATACTGAAAATAAACACAAATGCAGCCTTAACTCATATACAGATCAACAATTGAAATACTAGACAAACACACAAAGGACACCGTTATTTTTGGACAATCATCCCCGGAAAAACACAATGCGAGAAAACCGGTGCAGTAGTTCTGAGGGTTTTATTATTATGCAGATTTCTTAAGTACAACTAGGGTGCCAAACTGGCTAACCCAACAGATATTTTTACACGGCAGTAATACCTCTTCTCGGAGACAGATATTCAGCTTCTCAACACTAGTTTGCCCCAAGAAAATCCTTCTTACGCTCCTCCAAGGCTCTGCGTCAGCCCTGTTAGCCTCTGCATAGCTCTAGAACCCTTTGTGTCAGCCTTCTGCCTCTCTGCATTAGCTCTCTGGCCCTTTCCGTCACCCACACAGGCCTCTCAGCCTCTGCGCAGTCTCTAGTTGCCTCTGTGAGGCTCCTGCTGCCTCTGCGTAGCCTCTCTGTCACTGCGCTGACCCTCAAGCACTATCTCTACCTCTCTGCTATGTACTCACTACCCCTCGCTGCAACAGATCACTTGCTCGAATTTTCTCAGCGAACCCCGCTCTAGAAAATCGAACTCACTAATCAATCTTGGTGTATCCCCAACTCACCCTCAAGCCTCCTCTTATATTTTTCCTGTTGAGTCTTCAACAACCGAGATTAAGTCTCTAATCAACGGCTAAGATTAGATTTGGCTTGATCCATGTCATTAAGAACATTCTCACCCAGTTTTATATTAATACCAATTAATATTTTAATTTTCCTAAGTTTAGACTTGGGAACTCCATTAAAAATATTAATTATTTTAATCTCTCTCTAACCGGGTGGAATTTCCCCAAACCATTTCTGGGTCTTGGAGATCTCATGTGCTTTAGCCTCTCCACCAATTTTCATGGCTAGAGCACATCCGATGCTACCACAAATCAATAACAAAGACCCTTCCTCCTCATCTCATTCTTGCTGCATGGTTGGTCGCCATAAATCCACTGCAACTCCTCTTGGGTCAATCGTCTCCTAAACTGTCCAATGTTCTACTCAACTAACCTTTCTGCTAGTTCATAAGCAGCAGGTGAAACCAACTATGCTTCCCTCCAAATAGCCAACAACCTAAACTACAACGTCCTGCAAATGGCATCATGGCCTCTATACATGAGGAGAAAATGGACTGCATGTGTGTTATGACTATATCGGGATGATGTTCCCTAATGCTGAAGAAACATTGGAACATCTGTAGGATCAAGTTGTCACATCCCAGCTCAAACATGAGGTCATAGGAGCTAACCAAGGCCATGACTTCTAGAATCTCAAGCTTCTTCCCAAATGTAGGACTCTCACTGTTATCCAAACCCTGAAAGGTCTCCACTATAAGTTTGAAGACTCTCCTCATAAGGTCGTCATTGTAAGGAAGTATAGGTGCAGTTAACATCATGATACTACTAAGACAGGAGGCAACTGGAAGTTTGACTCCTAGACAAGGGTGCTCCAAATACTTGTGTTGTACTAAGGCAAGCATGGTTGGTTTTAGAGCCCAAATCAAGCTCTTCCCATCTGACTGATCCACCTTGGAAAGGAGTGAAGCAAGTTCTTCTAGTTTGAGTATGGATTTTGTTGCAACCCCCATGCATCTCAAATATGTTCCAAGTGCATAAATTTTGTATCCCAACTCATGTTTTTTCTGTGGTTGCTCTTGTTGTAGCAAGGTAAGTATCCCTTTGGAGAATGATCGGTTGATTGTTGCTGCTAGCTTATGAAGGGATTTTGTGAAATTTTCATCCATGTTTTTGTTCAATGACGGCAATTACATATATATGACTAGGACTGACAGCATAACAAAGTATACAATAAATGACCAATTGACTCAATACAGTCCCTTTACCATGGTATGACAGCCCAACACTCGGCTTGACACCAATTATGTTCATTAAATCCCTTCAGCAATACAAATCAAACTAGGGTACATAGCCATACAATGGACAATAACTACTCAGACCTCCAAGAGTCACACTGAAACATGCAAAATGCTACTTTAATATCAATTGTAGCAAAATATAAAGCTACAATAGTATGCAAGACACTACCCTCTCTGCTAACCAAGGCAAATGAAAAACAATCCAGCTCAAAAATGAGGATTACAGGGACACCCACATATATCTATCATTGTGACATTGACACTACAGCCATCAAACCCCAGGCATTTTGAACCAACTAACCCAGAACCATTTGCATTTCATCATACATTTTTCCACAGTCATTAAGACATAAGTATAAGGCATAAATTTAATAGAGGAACCTAGTGTACCTATGCTGATATAGATTTGTTATCTGAAGGCTGATCCACAATGCGAATATCACTTGGCTCCTTGAGAACAAGTCTGGAAAATCTGAGAATTCGTCCTCTTTGGAACTTGCTCCAAATGAGTTTTGTCTCTTCAGGAATGCAATCTGCTTCAATAGTTTCAGCCCCTTTAGCTCCAGCAACATCTTTCCTCCAGTAGTACAACCCAGTCACATGAGGGAATCCATCATCAGTTCCAGCGTATGACCACTTTGATGGGATGGACAACACCCAACTCGTGCCAGCTTGAAACTTCACTCCTATCAGCCAATACACTCAGTTTTCAGTGTCAGATTCAGCCAATCAAAATGATGTGTGCTAATCTGTCACCAAGGAGGGATTTCAGGGGAAGAACTAGGAAATTTGTCCCGCAAACACCAGCAACTTGGCCAATACTTTCCATACACACGCGCAGCCAGAGGGATGAGAAATGCGTGTCTCCTCCAATAGAAAAATCTCTGTGCTTTTAAGGTAACTCGACTCCCTACAGAGATAATACGCTCCACATTCCACCCACAGATTTGTGTGCCAAATTGAAGACTCGTCCAGCAAAGGATTACAGCCTTTTAAGCCCAAAATGATCTTCAGCAAGCCACAGAGTATAGCAGCATGAATTAGTATGGAAGGGAAAATTTGTTTTCAACTCCAGAAAAATGATGGTCTATGCCTTGTGCTCTTTCCCTCTTCTCATATGGCACAAGAATTTTTGTCATTTGATCCCCCTATGATAGGCAGCTACAACTTCAAGAAACACAGGCCTTTGAAATGGCTTGTCTGCTACAGATAATGCAGCCTCAGGCCTTGGAAACTCTGAAATCAATTTTTCCACTCTCAGAAACTAGTCTGCTAAGCAGCCCTCAATAATGGCCCATCACACCGTTTATTTGACCCTCGGAAATCAATGGAACTTAGCCTGGCAATTACGCCCAGATGTGCAGGAATTATGCCCAGGCCCTATGTTTACGCCCAGAAATTAGAGGACCCCCTGCCAACACCAAGAAATGAGTTAAATGACAATGCTGCTCCCGGATAATGATAATTGCAGCTACTGGTCTCTAACAAAATGAAGAATTCGGCTTCTGCACTGATAAGTTGGTCTGCATAAACAGTTCTCGACCCAGCAAAAGAGGGAAGTGTATCTCTGCCTCCTTGCAATAGGAACTCGGCCCTTTAGTGGCCTCGCACGACTCCAGAGAATTAGTAATCACTTGTGATCTAAGTTGCACGACACGGGGAAACGGGTACGAGTTTCCAAAACAAGCACAGGTACGAAACGTGACCCCCCCAAATTTTGGAAACGGGGAAACGCAAAATATATATATATAGATAGATAGATAGATATATATAGATATATATATATATATATTAGGACATTTAAGAAATATGTGCAATCATAAACCATACATGATACATTCTAATTTATTACATTATTATTAAATTGTCAATGTCAATGCATAAACTATAAGTCTCTAAATTTACATCGTATTTACTCGTGAATGATCACATAATGAAAATAGCAATATCCAAAATCAGCCATGAGAAATTTCTAATTTCTTGTCTCGTGTTTGATTGGAGGTCTCCTCCTACATAGTCGAACGACCTTAGTGCTCTTGATTAAATAAAAGTTCCATACCCTAGTACCTTATGTGCTCTTGATTATTGGGAGTCTCCCCTACATAGAGCGCTTGGTTCTCTTGATTAAATACAAGTTCCATACCCTAGTACATGAAAAAATCCAATCGAAACATTGCAATCCCCCCAATCCTGAAATCATGAAAAACAGATAAGTCTGCTGGATTTTGAGTGAGATCTAAAATTCTACTTTCTCCATATGAAATCAAATGAGGGTGAAACCACTCTCAAACATCCTGAGTCACTTTTACTCATCCTTTTACTTTAAGAATTTAACATTACCATGAAATGCGTATCAACACTAGGGCCATAGGCTTGAACATTAGGCTGTCCCACTCAAAAAAATCCTCTTTCTATAACTTGAGAGGCATCTAGAAGCATCTAGAAGATATTTTAATCGCCCAATAAAAAATTAGAAGCGAAAAAATAAAAACAAAATAAAAGAAAACGTCAAGTGTTAATTGGAAACTCCATCGTACGGCCTGGAAACTCATTTCCGGCTGTACTGGCCATGTTTCCCCAACATGAAACGGGCCAATACGGCCGGAAACAAGTTTCCAATTCGTACAGTGCGAGTTTCCTTGTTTCCGTTTCGTTTTCGGCCGGAAACGGACCCCTGGCCAACATTTCCTGCAACTTAGCCTGTGACTTATCAATGTCACTAAGACTAGTCAACTTCGATCACTGCTATGGACCGTCGCCAAATTGCCTAACTGAGCCCAACAAAAATACCTCATCCAACCTCCAAACTTTTTGATCCAAGCACCAACTCTGTACACACTAATTGCATTCGACCTTTGAAATTCGATGCCAAAAGTGATCCTTAAAAGAATTAATGTTCATGGCTCCCTTTATAAAATTTGGATAATTTCATGGCTCTTCACAATGTAAATTAATATTCGGCCTTTGAAATTTGACTTGACGGATTTTATAAAATATGAGTGGGCTCCATATGATACTTTCGCTTTTGTATTCAAAATGAATCCACTTTCATAATTTGATTTTTGAATTGTCGCACAATTATCATGCAAAGGACATTTTTGTCAATCTCTTATTGAAGATGTGGCAGTTTGGTTCCTCCACAAAATAGGGTTTGGCACAAAATTAAATCCATGGACAATTTGTAGTTAAAATTGAGACCCTCTAGGCTGGCAGGAAAAGCTAGCTTTGATACCACTGTAATATCCCTTTCAGGATATTTTGCCAAATTTTTAAACTAAATATGCAGAAATTTAACTCAACCAAAATTTCACTGTAAAATCACCATTCTATTAACAGAAGATCGCCATGTAAAATATAATAGATAAGTGCATGCAATTCCATGAAACAATAGGCAGAAAATAATCTCATCTTTATTATAATATAAACTGGTGTTTACATTCTGATACCATAAAATAGCTAAGATGGGAAAACTGGCCTCAAGAATATGCTCCCACACTGTGTTGGCCCTCCAAAACTGAACTGAAATATCACTGCTGAGCTCTCCTATGAATTCACCAAGGGGAGATGGGTACTCACCCAACCTCACTGAATCACCTGAGGGTTTCCGTCCTGTGGTAATGACCCACGGGAGGGGTTGAGGAGTCGGTTTTGTTGCAAACAATTCGAAATTCTGAATGGGGAAAAAACACAGTAGAGGGAGATGACGGTTGGAGTAATTGAGGGATAAGGGTTTTCTATAATAAAAAAATTCATAATTTTCTGAAGGAAGAAAGATAAAAAACCCAGCAGGCAGTCCCAGGCAGCCAACAGTAGCCTCAGAAAACCCAAAATAAACCCAGAAAAAAATGAATTTCACACCAATATATTTTTATGCTTCAGATTTGGCCTTGAAACCCTTGTAAAATTTCCAAATTTTAAATTTTAAAACCCTTGGACTGCAAAAAGGTTGAATAATATCCCTGCAAAGTGATATTGAGGCCAGATCTTACCCTCCAGGGCCTAGATCTGGCTTCAAACAAAAATCTTCCTTCAGATCTGCAGCTGCAAAAACAATAAAAACAAAACACCCAGAAAAGATATACAAAAAGATGAAATTGAAAAAAAAAACCCCAAAAACCAATTAAATAATTACAATAATTACAAGTTAAAAACTTTTAAGTAGCCAGATCTATCATTATGCCACAAAAATTAAAAGATTTCTTTTTAATTTTAAAGGAGGTGCTACCTCGAAACCCTTTGTGCATCACCAACAAAAATCTTATGATAAGCCCGGAGCTAATTTCGCTGGACTCTTCAGAAAATACAGATCAGGAGCTGGCTAGTGCAACTGAAAACTTCCCCTAACGCCCAAGAATTTAAAATCAATGTTTCCTTGCAAAATTCAAAAATAGAGCGAGAAAATAATAATGAAATTCAGACAAATAGAGATACCTGTTATTACGTTCAAAATTTAAATTATTATTCAAACCCCAGCAACTGAGCAAGATACATGTACTCAAATGAGCAAGATACATGTACTCAAATCACTCTTCAGAAGCTATCATCAGTGGCTTTAGGAAAAATTATGCATGAAAATAAAATATATTACAGTTTTCCCATGAAGAGTAACACCAACAGAATTTAACCCAAAAGTCTTTCTTTATTATCCAAAAAATAAAAAATAAATAAATTATACCAGAGTTTCTTGCTAAGCACACGACTCAAAGATCGGATAGATCGACTGACAAATGACCTCCTATTGAAAGATAAATTCTCCAACGACTAGTTCGAGTGATCCTTGTCAAAGTAATCTCAACCGTTGATGAAGATCAAAATTTTTTTTAATCTCATCTGTCGAAATATTTAATTTTTGAGGAAATTCAAAATTTTCATTTAAATGCATTTTAATTAACTCAAAAATTAAATTTTTGAGTTAATTTCCCCAAAAATTTGACTTTGACTTAACGCCAAGGATCAAAGGTTTAAAATTTATCAAAATAATTAATTTACATTAGTCTTTGGACCTTTTAAAATTTCATTTTTTAGGACAGAGGAATTTTTCCTTTGGAGAATTTAAATTTACCTAGGACCTAGAATTAATTAAATTTTTGGCTTAGGATTTTAATTAATTTTGGGCCAGAAAATTTAATTAATTAGTCGATGAGGGGATAAATTATTTTTCCCAATCCTCAAGACACTTTACATCATGATTTTAATAGTTTTACATCATAAGGGAGAAAACCCATTTGCAATAGACACTCACAGATTACCCACTTCTGCGACACAAATAAATCCAACAAACCAAGTAATCTGTAATAAAATAATCTAACCAAATAGTTAGGATTATTCCCAAATTACTTTTACATAGATTCAATCTAGAACATTAGGACACGCCTAAGATCCTAGCAACAGAATCCATTCTAGCTTTGGAGTAACACTGGAGGGAAAAACTCTGTCGACCATCCGAGAATGAATCGATGAGACGAAAACCTCCTAAAATGGAGATCCTCACTAGAAAAGTAGGTCTACCTAGGTCGTTACATACATGACACGGTTCTACTGAGATTATTTACATCATATACATGCAAAATGGGTTTACATAACATCTTGGAAATCAAGCTGATGATAATAGTTGGACAGCACGGACACATCAATTAGTCGCTATCCCTTTTGCAAAAAAAGGGGGTGTATTGCTATGGATCATTGACATATAGTGGTCAACACCGGGCAAGGCGAGATCTGGGCCAAGGTAGTCCGGATTTTCCCAAGGGCGACTTGAAAATGTTGAAGAAAGTGTAACTAAGTTTGGTCTTCATAATGACATGATCTTTGTATTTGATGTAATAAAAGGAAATAAATTATTTTTGCAATCTTGCTCATGAGAAAAAAGTGTCTCTAGGTAAAAGACTTCTTCTTGATGTCTTTAGGATTTATTTCTATGTCGAAGAATCATGTTATGAGTCCATGTAAATGTATACAAGTCTTCAACAAGTGTAGCAGCGCTCCAAGACCAAGATCAATGCCTCAAAAACAAGCACAAGAAGTCTACAAGCGAAAACATCAAAGGAAGTTCATGTCAGCCCAAAATATGAATTAAATACATAAATACAAGTTATGTCAGCGTGGTATAAAGACACATCGGTTCATGAAGTTATGTCGGCTCACATATAGAACCCTCATCACTATAAATACCCACGAAGAGTCAGCTCAAAAGGTAGAACTCACATGAGATGGAGCCGCAGTCATAAGGTAGCCGCAATGAGATGGAGCCGCAAGCATAGAAGAGAAGTTGCAGTCAAGGCAATTAGTCGCAGTCAAGTCATGGAACCGCAATAGGGTTAAGCAGTCGTAGACTAGTGTGTCAAGAAGCCGCAGCAAAAGGGGGGTTTGACTGCACTTCGTTTGGAGTATAAGTGCAGTCATAACCTCAGCTAAATGGAGCAGAATGACCTCGTTTAATGGACGTGGCAATGAACTAAGGTCTTGGCTAGATACACTCTCAGCTTAGTCCTAATCTTCATGAGGACCTCAGCATTAAAGACAACCTGATCTCACATATGAATCTCGAAGGTATTCCTGTAGCAAACAACATGAAGTCTCGGTGATGATCACTGTGATATGGATGGTAGTGTTATCGTCCTCGATAGTGCATATCTCAATGATAGGAAGCACAATGATCATCCTTTGATAGATCTCTGAATTCTACATGAAGTCTTAGCATAATTGTGACATGATCTTGAACATATCTCAGTGAAGACTCGGATCTGTATGTATACGATGATCTCATAATAAGACACAGTCACTAAGGAGTAGTAGTGCAGTCAACGTATAATAAGAAGAATCAATAGCATACTAACAATGCAGGAATGATGTCTCTGTAGTAGTCTCGGCATCATGATGAGAAGCATCAATAATAATCATTGTCTCAGCAAGTATACAGTCATGCTAAAGATATAATGCACAATCATCATGATGAAGGCTTCAATGAAGAACATAGTGTTCTAGCAGTAATGAAGAGCATAGTGTTGCAGCAGTGATGAAGGGCATGGTGTTGCAGCAATGATGAAGATCACGATGGTGATGACCTTTGTGGTGCAACGAAGAGAATGATCTCAGCAGTGACACAAAGAGGATTGATGGCTTGGTCTTGGAGAGGCAGATTGAGTCATGGGTCATGGTCTTGGTATTCGTCAATGAAATTTCTATAAGAAGAATTTACGCATGGGTTTTCCTCTCCAAGTGGGAGAGGTTTTGGCCCTGGCAGAGAGCCAAACATTTGTGTTCTTGTCTCTTTTTGTTTTGGTAGTAGTTTGATGAAGTAAACACACATTCTAATAATGAATAGAATACTAAGCTAAGATAAATTGTATAAATGCTTCACAAATTGTTATCATGTACTGAAAAAACAAGTTAATATCTACATGCCCTAGATTCTTCAAGTAGGACTAAATGCATGTGCAAAGATGGTGCAGATCTGAGTGAATGGATATTCATGCAATCAGAGCAATTGCAAGAATCAATCAAATAGAAGAACAATGAATCTCATGAAGCGAGTCGCCACAACGCCGACCATTAGTGTGGAAACAAGGTCATGTGTGCAACACTAAGGAAATGCAATGCAAAACTTGAAACAACACTTCTACAAGTTAAAATACATTAAAACACCAGCGGTCATTCGATAACACAAGGAAAACAATGTAAAACTTTCTCATTTCCCACCCCGGTTTTCAGTTTCACCTTATTTCTCCAAAATAGTTAAATGCCCTTTCCCATATCCATACATTTAACAACTGAAAAATAAATTTTGCTGAAAACACAAATTCTGGAAATTTTACAGAATGCTGGAAAATGCAGAAATATAAAAATCAACACATATAAACTTCCATTCAACACATTTAAACACAGTAATTTTTTGTCAAGGTGACCCTGGAAAAACCCCCTACAACTCTTGGGGAAAACCAGTTCGAGAGCTCCTTCTTATTTCTAAAAAATGCTTTTTACAGTCAGAAATATTCAGCAAAAAATCAGCAAGTAAACTTTTACAACTTATCTCGTTTTCCGTGCCTCACAGCCAATTGGAAAAACTTGCAAACAGCAAAATCTGAACAGCAATAAATGTTGTACGTCTTCCTCGATTTCTGTGCCAATTTTCAGCCTTAAATTCTATTGTACGACCTGCCTAGAAAATCGTGCAAGCTGCCAAAAATTCTGTTGTACGATTTCCTCGATTTCTATGCCAAAAACTGCTATACGACCTCCTTGAAAATCTGTTGTACAGACTCCTTGAAAATTGTGCCAGCAAACTCAGATTTCTGCTTCTCAATTTCTGTGCAAATTGTTGTATGACCTCCTTGAAAATCGTGCCCAAAATCTGCCTTTCACTATATGCTAACTCAGCTGTACGGACTTGCTGGAATGCTGCCTTGGAATGTGTGCCAAGCTGCTGCCTCCTTCTTTTCCCTGTCCAGAAATCTCCCTTGCTCTCTTGCTCTCCTTCTCCCAATCTGCTCATGAAAGAATGAATGACCTTTTCCTCCTTTTCCTCCTTTAATCTAACCCTAAGTGACTTTCGGGTGATCCCTAAATCCAATCGCTGAAATAGATTGAGATCTAGGGCTGAGATTAAATGCTCATTTAAATCTCACTTTCTATTTTTTAATTCACCCCACTTTAATAAAGACTTAGTCATTTATTTCCAAAGTCACTTTTCCTTTCTAATTTTACATTGACTTTATAAAAGTCACTTTAAAATTAGACTTTAGTAATTTTATCACTTAAAGTCACTTTTAAATTAGATTTGACTTTATAAAAATTATAAAGTCACTTTAGGAGAAAAATTAAATTCTTTTGGACACTTTTCCTTAGGCCAAAGATCAAAGCCTTAGGGAACCACCTGTCCTCCGGTACCAAATTTCAACACTCCTTACCGAGGAAGGTGTTCCTCACCACACCCATCTTGTCTCTGAAGTAGGCAAGCTTGCCTCGTGGTAAGGCTTTGGTAAGAATATCTGCAACCTGCTCATCAGTGGGAATATACTCAAGCTTCACAACACCCTTTTGAACACAGTCTCTGATGAAATGATATTTGATCCCAATATGCTTTGACCTGTCATGAAATACTGGATTCTCCGTGAGTTTAATGCAACTCTAATTATCAGAGTAAATCACTGAAGGTCTCAACAGCTGACCAAATAAGCCAAACAACATCTTGCGAAGCCAGATGGCCTCACAACTAGCTAGACTGGCTGCCATATACTCTGCTTCC
Source organism: Pinus tabuliformis (assembly GCA_031772625.1). Classification (NCBI taxonomy): domain Eukaryota; kingdom Viridiplantae; phylum Streptophyta; class Pinopsida; order Pinales; family Pinaceae; genus Pinus; species Pinus tabuliformis. Next base: position 302,734,806 of record CM062813.1, on the reverse strand, counting down.
GCTGAACTCAATGCTACTGACTGCTGCTTCCGGCTGAACCATGACACTACTCCTGAACCCAACCCAAAACAGCACCCTGAAGTGCTCTTCCTATCAGAAGCACAACCTGCCCAATCAGAATCAGTATAACCTACCAGTCTCACTCCATCCCCCTGCCTGTAGTCCAGACCATAATCCACTGTCCCCTGCAAGTACCGCAAAATGTGTTTTGCAGCCACCCAGTGAACCTTCCTAGGCTCACACATAAACTGACTCATCGTGTTGACTGCAAAACAAATATCTAGTCTAGTGTTGACCAAATACATCAAAGAACCAATCAGCTGCCTGTACAATGTGGGATCCATCAACTCGGAATCTGAAGCATGAAGCTTCTTCCAGTTGGTGATCATCGGTGTCGACATGGATCTACAATCCTCCATGTGGAATCTGCTAAGGATGTCCACAATATACTTCCCCTGCCCCAGGAAGAAATGTCCCTCCTCCTGCCACACCTCCAAACCCAAAAAGTAATGCATCAAACCGATGTCCTTCATCTCAAACTCCGCCGCAAGATCTCTCTTGCAGTGCTCTACAAGTCTCTATGCACCTGTAATGACCAAGTCATCCACATACAGCACCAGAATGAGAGGCTCCTCACCTATCACAATAAAGTAAAGGTTTGGATCTGCCTCACTCTTTGTGAAACCCATCCCCTGCAAATATGTATCTATCCTGGAGTACCAAGCTCTCGGAGCTTGCTTCAGGCCATAAAGGGCCTTCTTCAGTCTGCACACATGGGACTCCTTCCCATGCACCTCAAAGCCTGTGGCTACTCAATGTACACCTCCTCCTGTATGAAGCCATTGAGAAATGCAGTCTTCACATCCATCTGGTGGATCTTCCAACCCATCTCTGCTGCTATCGATATAATGGAGCGGATCGAAGTATATCGAGCCACGGGAGCGAAGGTCTCCTCATAATCAACTCCCTCTACCTGGGAGAACCCTCTAGCCACAAACCTCGCTTTGAATTTCTCAATGTTGCCATCTGCAGCATGCTTTACCTTGTAAATCCATCTGGAAGTAACCACGGATTTTCCCTCAGGCCTCGGCACCACCTCCCAAACATCATTCTCCATGATAGAAGAATACTCCTGCATGGCCTCTCTCCAGACCTGCTGGCTAGTTGCCTCCTCATAGCTAGAAGGCTCAGAGTCAAGGATGCTGGTAACCATTGCCATATAGCTACAAAACCTCTCAGGTGGTCTACTCTCTCTGACCGGCCTCTTAGGCTCAGCAACAGATGTGGCATCTCTCAAGGTGTCCTGAAGCCACTTGGGCTTCCTCTTCCCTGAGTGCACTTCTCCCATAGGAGAATGAAACTCCTCCTCCCCATCATCATCAGGAGCATGAACTCCTGACTGTCTGTCTGTTGTCCTCCTGCCTGCACCTGAACCTGTAGAAGTTGAGGTACCATGTGAACTGTCCATCAGTGGACTCCCTAGTGAACTGCTCTATGAACTACTCTGCATGCTGCCCGGAGCACCACCCCTCTGGCTCGGTGAGCCACTGCTCACTGACAGACCTGACATCCTCATAGATGTACCTCCGGATCCTCCTGATCCCCGCCCACTGGATCCTTGCGACTGACTCAACTGCTGCTAAGGGTATGGCTGATCCAGATACTCTAACTCCCGTGACCTCCTAAAGGCCCTGTCCTCCTCGAACTTCACATCCTGTCTGACAACAACTTTCCTCTGTGCAGGAATGTAAATCCGAAAGGCCTTTGCGGTCTCACTGTAGCCCACAAAGATACCCTTCTCTGCGGTGGGCTCTAGTTTGGTCCTCTTCTCCTTGGTTATGTAGGAGTATGTAATGCACCCAAAGATACAAAGATGACCAATATCAGGCTTCTTCCTAGAAAAAGCCTCATCCGGAGTCATGTGCCCCAAGGCACGATACGGACTCCTGTTCTGCAAATAAACAGCTGTGTTGCAAGCCTCTGCCCACAAAAACAATGGCAGCCCCTGATCATGTAACATGGCTTTGGCAGCCCCTACGATGGATCTGTTCTTCCTCTCCGCAACCCCGTTCTGTTGGGGGTTGTAAGGAACAGTGAACTCCCTCCTAATGCCTGCCTCCGCACAATAGTCAACAAACTCTCCAAGGGTGTACTCTCCCCCATTGTCCGACCTCAGGGACTTGATTTTCCGACCTGTCTGTGTCTCCACAAGAGCTCTAAAGTCCTGAAACCGCTTGAGGACCTCACTCTTGGTCTTCAAGAAGTAAATCCAGGTCCTCCTGGAGTGATCATCAATGAATAAAACATAGTACTCATATCCACTCAAGGAAACATGAGACATCCAACCGCTCACATCAGAATGAATCAAATCAAGTATCCCAGTCGCTCTGTTGTCACTGCTGGGGAAAGGGGATTTGGCAAACTTGCCCATCGCACATCCTCTGCAAGTATCAAAGTGATCAGTACTGAAATCTGGCACACGTGTAGTGATCTCCCGCAAGGTCCTCAAGGTTCCATGATACATATGTCCCATCCTGCAGTGGCAAATCTCACATAGCTCAGAACTGCTAGCTCTGCTGTCGGTACTACTGCTCAATGCCAAAAGGGACTGGAATGCAAACTTGTACACCTTTGCATGGCATACACCTATCACTCTAGCTGAATCAGCTAGAGTGCCCCTGGGATACATCAACACCTGTCCTCCCCTGAACAGTACCTCATATCTTCTATCCTCCAAAGCTGAGACGGATATGAGGTTCTTCCTCATCCCTGGCACATAAAGAACATCTGACACCTTCAAGGGAGGTTTGGACTCCCTCTGAAATGTCAGTGTCCCCACCCCGACTGCTCTAACAACTCTGTCATCATCGAGTACTACCTCTATATCAGTGCCACTTTCTGAAAGCTCTAAGAAGTACTCACGGACTCCTGTCATGTGACGTGAAGCCCCACTGTCCACATACCAGATACCCGAAGATGCTCCGCTAATCGAGGGAAAAGCATGCTCCTTCTGAACCTGTGTGGCAAGTGATCCTGCACTAGAGCACTCATACGCAGTGAACCCAAACTCCCGGTCAAAACGAACTACAAAGTCCTCAACCTCTGCTGAAGCTGCCACGCTCTGGTTCTTCCCCTTCTTCTTCTTCTTCTCCGGACACACAACTGCATAGTGCCCTATCTTTTGACAATTCCAACACTTCACCTTGGAATAGTCCTTCTGTGTGTTACCCTATTTACCTTTACCTTTGCCTTTGCCCCACCATTGCTTGTGGAAGCCTGCTTCTTCCCTTTGCCTTTCTTGCCTCCTGCCGACAGTGCTACGTCCTCATCCTGCTCAACTGGCTTGGCTGCTCCAACCTGACCTTTCTTGATCTCTGTCTGAATGCAATCATCCCAAAACCTCTCCCATGTGGGAAGGGTCTCATGTGCACAAACCCCATCAGCAAAGTTTATCCATGAAAGGGGGAGGCCATTCACTGCAATCCGCACCAACTCAGTGGGTGGAATGTCCTCTCCAACTGCTGCCAACTCATCTCTCACATTAGTAATCTTTGTGAGATATCCAGCTGCACTGTCATTACCCATCTTAATGGTCTTCAGCTTCTCCTTCAGGACCATTTTCCGGTTCTCATTGGTACTCTGGTAAAGATTGGACAATGTTGTCCACATCTCATGGGCATTTCTCTTTCCTCTCACATGAGGAATGCAATGGTCTTTGACTCCGTCTAGAATCAGTCTCTTACCCTTGTTATTCTTTTTATTACACTCAGTCAACTGAATAGCATCAGTAGGCACAACAACAGGGTTATGTGTGATATGCACCATGATGTCCCAGACTTCTGCCACCACAAAGATACTTTGCATTCTCTCCTTCCAAACACTGTAATTTGTATGCCCATCCAGCCTATCCTCCACCCTCAATCCCAATGACATCTTGTTGTCCTAAAACTGAAAAATAGCACTGTTGTAGTAAAGATAAAACTGTTGTTTGTGAAAAATCAGCTCACTGGAATTTTCTGAGTGAAAAATCAGAAAGCTATAATTTTCCTCCTTGTTGTCCCAAACCGCACTTCAGCGCTCAAGCTCTGATACCATGTAAAAATTTCTCATTTCCCACCCCGATTTTCAGTTTCACCTTATTTATCCAAAATAGTTAAATGCCCTTTCCCATATCCATACATTTAACAACTGAAAAATAATTTTTGCTGAAAACACAAATTCTGGAAATTTTACAGAATGCTGGAAAATGCAGAAATATAAAAATCAGCACATATAAACAGCCATTCAACACATTTAAACACAGTAATTTTTTGTCAAGGTGACCCTGGAAAAACCCCCTACAACTCTTGGGGAAAACCAGTTCGAGAGCTGCTCCTTATTTCTGAAAAATGCTTTTTACAGTGAGAAATATTCAGCAAGTAAACTTTTACAACTTATCTCGTTTTATGTGCCTCACAGCCAACTGGAAAAACTTGCAAACAGCAAAATCTGAACAGCAATAAATGTTGTACTTCCTCCTCGATTTCTGTGCCAATTTTCAGCCTTAAATTCTACTGTACGGCCTGCCTAGAAAATCGTGCAAGCTGCCAGAAATTCTGCTATACGATTTCCTCGATTTCTGTGCCGAAAACTATTGTACGTCCTTGAAAATTGTTGTATGGACTCCTTGAAAATCGTGCCAACAAACTCAGATTTCTGCTCCTCGATTTCTGTGCAAATTGTTATACGACCTCCTTGAAAATCATGCCCAAAAATCTGCCTTTCACTGTATGCTAACTCAGTTGTACAGACTTGCTGAAATGCTTCCTTGGAATGCGTGCCAAGCTGCTGCCTCCTTCTCCTCCCTGTCCAGAAATCTCCCTTGCTCTCTTGCTCTCCTTCTCCCAATCTACTCATGAAAGAATGAATGACCTTTTCCTCATTTTCCTCCTTTAATCTAACCCTAAATGACATTTGGGTGATCCCTAAATCCAATGGCTGAAATAGATTGAGATCTAGGGCTGAGATTAAATGCTCATTTAAATCTCACTTTCTATTTTTTAATTCACCCCACTTTAATAAAGACCCACTTAGTCATTTATTTCCAAAGTCACTTTTCCTTTCTAATTTTACATTGACTTTATTAAAGTCACTTTAAAATTAGACTTTAGTAACTTTATCACTTAAAGTCGCTTTTAAATTAGATTTGACTTTATAAGAATTATAAAGTCACTTTAGGAGAAAAATTAAATTCTTTTGGACACTTTTCCCTAGGCCAAAGATCAAAGCCTTAGGGAACCACCTGTCCTCCGGTACCAAATTTCAACAAACAACACTCGCACAAGCCAAGGAAAGAAAAGCGACAAAAAAAGCAGCAAAAGGCATGAAAAGAAACCCAAAAAAGTCATGAGGATCGTGTCGAAGATTCCTAGATGCCTCGGGAATGCCAGAGCTCCAAGATTGAATGCGTAGAGTGAGCTCTGAGGCGTCGTTTCAATAGATTTGATAGATTTAGGTTTTATGATGTGCATGCCAAAAATCTAGGAAAAGGCAACAGGTGGCGGGAACTTTCTAAAATCAACTTGCATGTAACTCCCAGTGCTAAAAATAGATCCCTATTTTCTAGTGATGCTTTTTCACTTTTTGCTTTTTGCTTTTTCAGGAAAGGTTGCCATGCATGCAAGGAAGAATTGTGCAGTTCTGGAGGGAACCGAGCAACATACCGGCACATGCAGCGGGCAGCAACTGAAGAATGCTTCTACGCAATTCATGGGCTGAGTGGCTCTAGCTGCCTCTCATGCTATGCGTAGTTTCCCAGTTGAAGACAAGTTGTCAGTTGGGTCTACGCAATTTTGAGCCTCAGCGCACTACCAGGATGATCTGCACAATTCTGGAGAGCAAGGTTGATTGCCTACTCTACGCAGTTTCTAAGAGCAAGGTTGATTGCCTACTCTACACAGTTTCTGAGAGCAAGGCTAACTGCCTTCTCTGCGCGGTTTCTTAGGGAAAGGCAGACTTTTGGGCTACTCTACGCAATTCCTGAGAGCAAGGCAGGTTGCCCTCTAGGACTGCGCAGTTTTCCAAGAAAACACAAGAACTGGGATCAAACCAAGTCACGAGAAGTCAGCTTGTGGTCGAAAAGCAAGACAAGTTAGAAAACACAAGCTGTAAAGCCAAAGATAAACTCAACTGAAAAGTATGTTGCGGGGGAGCGCCCCCCCCCCGAACCCGCTCCCGAATCGCGCTCCAGGCGGGAGCGGCTCGGGAGCGCGCTCCCAAAATCGCTCCCGGACGAGAGCGATTTTCGGGAGCGCGCTCCCTTAAAAAAATTTGCGCTCCCTGGTCTGTTAGGAAGCGATATAGGGAGCGATCGCTCCGGCGATCCCGGAGCGATTTTTAATGCTCGGGAGCGATCGCTCCCTGATCATTCCCGGGCATTAAAAATCGCTCCGGGAGCGATTCGAACCGGGCCGGGAGCAATTCGAGCTGGGCCGAGAGCGGTTCGGCGAAGAAAAAAAAAAAAAAAAATCCGCGGACCCGAAAAATAAAAAAAAAATTTAAAAAAATTTGGGTTTTAAAAGCCCAATGGGCCAAAAAAAAATCATTCTAACTTCATTGAGCTTGAGTTTGGAGCTGGAGCAAGAGCAAAGGAGCGAGGAGCAAGTGCTGAGGAGCGAGGAGCAAGTGCCAAGGAGCGAGGAGCAAGCCTGCAGAGGTAAGTAACTTAGTAATTTAGTTAGTTTAGCTGGTTAGGTAGTAATTTAGTTAATTTAATTTAACTGTTTGAGTTTAAAAATCATATATTTAAATTAAATTAATAAATTAAATTAATTAATCCCAATAAATTAAATTAATTTGCAGATTCAAGAATCAAAACCCTACAAACATCAAACACCATGGACCTGGCTATATTTATTGGAATTTTTCTCTTCCTGGTCCCTTTTATGGTTATTATGGTGCTGGAGAGTAGGAAACGGAGGGGGCCCCAAACTGAAGAGGGGGATGAAGAAGCCGGAGAAAGTCAAATGGGTGAAAACCCCGATGAGGAGCTGGAGGAGGGTGAACATGACCCTCAAAAAACTAAACAAGACCAAACTCCATTGTGGAAATATGTTCACAGGGCTGAAACAGGGAGAGGGGGTGGAACCACTAAATTTCATTGCCCCCATTGCAACACTGACTACACAGGTTCATACACCCGTGCTAGAAGACACCTCTGCGGGAAAAGGCCATGGGATGGAGAGAAACAAATAGGAATCAAAACTTGTACAGCGGTGTCAACAGTGGATAGAGCCAAATACATAAGGGAAGAGGAGGAATCCCAATACAGAACAAAAAAATCAAGGGGTTTCTTTGAACCAAGCTCACAATCACAAAGAACTCTTTCAGCATCCTCCCAAGGCAGTGGATATGGACATGGAGGCACAGGGTCATCATCTTTAAGGCGTAGAACCATATCAGATTTCCTTGATGAGGGGTGTAGGAATGATGTGGATTCAAAAGTTTACAGGTTTTTCTATGCATGTGGGATACCATTTAATGTTCTACGCTCACCTTATTGGCACGAAATGGTTTCTGCCATAAATGATGCCCCTAAAGGATACAAGAGCCCTGGGTATGACAAGGCAAGAACCGTTGGCCTTGATCATGAAAAAGCAAAAATATCACATTCTTTGAATAAAATGACAAGTTCTTGGACTGACCATGGGGTTTCCATTGTATCTGATGGATGGACAAATGTAAAAGGCAAGCCATTGATAAGTGTTCTTGTTGTGTCTGTTAGTGGTCCCATCTTTCTAGCTGCACATGATTACTCAGACAAGTTCAAGACCGCCATCAACATTGCAGAAGCATTACTTGAAACAATTGAGCGTATTGGCCCATACAATGTCATCCAAGTCATCACTGATAATGCTCCTAATTGTAAGGCAGCGGGAGCAATTATTGAGGATAAATACCCCAACATATTTTGGTCTGGATGTTTGGTTCACACATTGAACCTTCTGTTGCATGATATTGTCAAAAACAAAAATGAACAATACCAATGGATTGGTGATTTGTACAAGAAAGGCAAACAAATGATAAAATTTATTACAAATCATAGCAATACCCATGGCCTTTTCCGCAGTCACTCGAAATTGGAGTTGCTGAAGATTGCGAAGACTAGATTTGGTAGCTATTACCTCACCTTCAGGCGCTTTTGAAGGTAAGAGAGGCATTAGCTAGCATGGTATCAAGTTCACATTGGCAAGTGTTAAAGGAAAGGGCTACAAATGTAGCTGACATGGCAGGTTTTGAAATGGTGGAGGAGGCCGCTCTTGATGGGCAGTTTTGGACAAGTGTGAGGCAGGTATTGGATTTCACCAAGCCAATTTATCACATGATTCGGTTTGCAGATACAGACAAACCAGTGATTGGCGAGGTGTATGAGCAAATGGATACCATGTTGGGGGAAATAAAAGACATCGTTCATAATAGAGATCCCAACTTGTACAAACTGATTCATGAATGTGTGTGTGAACGGTGGAATAGGCTTAACCTTCCACTACATTGCTTGGCATATATCCTTACGCCAAAATACTACTCTACATCTTGGTTGGGCCAACCTGCAGCAGGGGGTGGGGTTAGGACCAAACCCCATTTAGATCCAGAGGTAACTAAAGGATATTTGGAAGCATTAGAAAAGTTGGTATCTGACAGGGAGGAATGTGTAGCTGTGCGCCTTGAAATAGGCAGATACTTCAGTGGCACTGGTTTGTATGGTAACTTCCATGCAATGGACGACAAAGATAAATTTGAATCTCTCACATGGTGGGAAACATATGGCGGCCACGGACTTTTGCCAAAATTGGCAAAAAAAGTTCTTTCACAAGTTGTAAATTCTTCTTCTGCAGAGAGGTGTCGGAGCACCTACAGTTATATACATAATGTGAAAAGAAACAGACTCAATGAAAACCGAGCAGAAAGCTTGGTTTATGTGCACTACAACTTGAGGTTGTTGAGTCATTACTGTGATCGGGCTAATGAGGATCCCACATATAAAATTTGGGACAATCACCCAGAGGATGACAATTTGGAGGATGGCATTGTACATATTGAAGAACTAGAAGAGGAACTTGTAAGGGATGAAAATGAAGCAGCAGCCATGCCACCTCCACCTCCACCTCCACCATCCAGTAGCAGTGCTCGAGGTCCGAGTCTTGTTCCTTTGTTGTCGCCACCTCCATCTACACCCTCGCATGGAGGTTCTAGTTCTGGTCATCGGTCTGTGCGGGAGACTCCTAGAAGACCACCACGACCTGCTTATACTCCTGGGGACTCTCGTGGCAAGGACCACATGTAGATTTACAATTTACTTGTCTTTTTTAGTTTCTATTAGACTTTAGTTTTCATAACTGTTGAGTTTTGAGTCCTTGACTCTTGACTCTTGACTCTTTCATATCATAATGATATTTTTTGTAAACATTATATCACTGTGACAATGAAAACTTGAAGTTTGAAGTTGGGCCTTGGCAATTATAACTCATTGGTAATGATTGTGAATTATAAATATGATGCTTTGTGAAAGAATAAAGTTGTTTCATTTCATCTCATTATTCATGTTTCATTTTATAAATTTTTAACATTTCATATCATGTTAACAGTTAGAAGTTAGGACTTAGAAATATCTTCGATATTACTTCTTGTAATGGTTAAACTTAGCTTACAAGTACAACTTTGGTGATCAATGATGATAAATGTTATTGAATTTTCAATTCTGAAAGCTTGAAGTTGAAACTTTAAGATTGAATTTGATGAATCATGATTTATAAGACTCAATATGTTGCAGTTGTAATATGTATTTTACTAACTTGTGGACATGGTTGATGACAATTATAATTTCTAGATGATTGATGTGATATGGTTCAATGATCAATCTATGTTTTTTTATGTTTTTTTATGTTTTTTATGTCTAATTCATCATTCTACATGTTTTTGTTGACATATATGTATCAAAAATTAAAAAATATAAAAAATATATATTTTTAAAAAATCGCTCCCGGATTCGCTCCCAAACCGGGAGCTTCTAAAAATGGTCGCTCCTGCTCCCGTTTTTGCTCCCGCTCCCAAGTAACATTGACTGAAAACAAAAGTACCTAGGTAGTGCAAGACATGCTGCTAGGATTTTGGTAGGGAGGCTCCAAAACGAAGCGAAGGAAAAATTATGGAGGGTGGTTATAGCCGCTACAACAGGGGGATCCCTAAATGGCAAATGCTAAGCCAAGGGCAACAAATGCAGAATTAGCCCACTATCACCTCAGTTAAGGCTCCCTTCTATTTATAGACTTTCATTGATGGGAGAAGACCCGGTATGTATGGAGTCACTGATGAAGGATAAGTCAATGGATATGAGTGACCCAAATAAACCCTTTCCCAAAAAGGCTTTAAAGGCTGGAGCTTGCTTGCTTTCTAAGCAAGGTACTATGTATTCCAAGGAAAGGAAGAGAGGATTTGAGGGTTAGGTTTATGGGAAAAGACTTGTGAAGGAGTGCCCCAATCCCTAAAATCCTTGTTAGAATTGGTATCCCAGATGGTCCTTGAAGAATGATCTTTGAAAGGAGCAGGACCACACAAGGCCAAGTGGACCCGAGTCTAAGGTATGAAGAAAGTATGTAGCAACCAATGATATTCTTACTGTAGATGGGGGGGAAGGATCAAAGGAAGAATTTCACTTGAGGATGTTATTATAACCCTATGAGATACTAGCCTTAGGGATGGCAGGGCAAGTTTTGATCCCGGAGCTAGGGCTTGGCTTTTCTCCCAACTCCACCATCGGAATGGCTTCAAAATTGGAGGAGAGCTTGAGGAAAGGCCAGCGCAGGAGACCCTAGGAGATCGAATTTTTTGGAGGGCTAGCTTGTCAGGAAATTGATGCCCTAGGTACCCCAACTTGGCTAGACCTGGAAGGAGGTGAAAGAATATGATTTTTAGTGACCACCCTTGGTAGATCAGTGCCTTAATCTTTGGGAGAATGGATTCTATGATGAATATGAGTAGGATTTCTTGGTTCCCAGTCAAGGAGGCCTCAAGATCACTTCACTAGCCTTCTAGGTCAAGGAGAAGCAACCTTGCAGCTTTTATACTTCGATGTGCAAAGGAAATGGCTTATCAAGGTCAAATTCTTTGATAGAATTACCCTAGGAGATTTCGCTCATATTACATGGCCCATACATTGAGATATGCTATAATAGAAACAAATTCCACAATTTTAAGCAATAAATGCATGCAGCAATTAGCCTTAGAACAGAGAAAATCTCAGTCCAACGTATATGACAAAAGTAAACAAGAATAACATCAAAAGAGCATGTACTTACATGTAACAAAGTATACCCAACCATTCACAATTGACGAGAGGAGCTCCAAGAGAAGATAGACCAATATCCACACGTCAAAATTCATCCATAAAGCTCCAATTCATCCACTAAGTAAAAGTATGAAATTCTCAACATAGAGAAGAAATCCAATCCAAAGTGATGATGGGAAAATGAATTCATCTCACTTGTATTTATACACTAATGAGGAGTTCAAATTAGTCTCTTTGGCCTACATAAGCCCCAAAAATAAAATAATGTGCTAATATTCTAACTTCTGGTGACAAGTTCGCCAAACTAGGTCACAAATGAAAGAATATGCCTTTAGATTTGGGAAGCCCACCTTCAAACATACGATCATGGTAGATGGGCGAGGGACCACATGGCTGGCTCAAGTGGCGGAGAAAATGGCACAATGAGCTAGTTGGTGGCTGTAAGGGGTTGTTTGCTGCCAGCTGAGGACCATCTTAGAGAAAAAAAATCTCCTAGGGATATTACCCACAAAATGGTGGGTAACGCCTCCTAAACAACCTGCTTCTCCCTTTTGGTAGCAGCTCCTTTAGCTGACCAGATCATTGAGAAACTCCGCCTCCTTGCTATTATGGCTCCTCTAAGGCAAATCTGTGACGAGGCCCTTTAGACTCCCTCTCTCCACAAGAGAAAGTCCTTCTCCACGTGTGTTTAGGCCTGGCCTCTTATTTATAGTTTTCCTTTAGGTTATTTGGAGAACCCTTGGTCCTTTAAGGTTTTGCCCACTCAACCCTTTAACCATAAATTAGAATAAACGATTAATTGACTTGGGTCCAAACCCACAACTTTGGGTCAAAACCCCAACCACTTGGGTAACTTTTCCAACCAACTGAATTTTGGTGGGTTTCCTTCTCTCTAAAATACCTTTCGAGCTACCCAAATTCCAACATCAAGAACAACAGCAACAGTCTTCGATTCTTTGTAGATAGAAGCAAGATAACAAACATTTATTGGTTATGCCCGTCGTGGTGGAAAACTATGGGCCTTCAAATATTCATCGATGTTGCTTTTCTTGTACAGTCAAATCGGGTAGTTCCAATTTTGATACAGTATGTGCAACAATATGATCCAAGAGATTGGAACTCTATTGGAGCAAAATGATTACTACAACCTGTTGACCACTGGGATGACACCTGATCATTATATGAAAGACTCCATGCCCATGGATACTCCAAAGGACATTTGTACCATCAGATATCATTAATCAACAGAGTTCTTTTAACTCTACTTCTATCTTCTCATCATCTTTCTTGTACCCAAATTCCACACCCAGCAGGGAATTGTAATAAGTGATGCTAGTAATGATGAGTTTTGAGTCTGTAATAGGCCTAAGATGTTGGGACTCTATCAGCAAACGAGTTTTTTTTATCTGATTAATTATCCCATCTTTTTCAGAGTCAGATAATTTTCTGGGTTTTTTCACACTTTTTACCCCAAAGTCGGGGTGACGGTTTGAAGGTTGAGCCCTAACACATCTTAGTGTCTAGAGTTGATGTATATTACCATACTAGATCACACAAAAATTTCGTGGAATTTGGTTAGGTCTAAGTAGTCATTTTCTAGCTTTCTATATTTCCCGCGGGTCAAAAATTGCAAATAAAATTGTATTTAAATTGTAATAAGTGTAGTCTAGAGAAGTTGTATGGGGTATGAGTAATAAAAATTACACCCCTCGCCCTCAACTTTCTACTGTGACACACTTTGAGGGGTTAATAATGTGTTTTGGACCCTCAAAACCCACATTTCCTAAGTTTAGCGTAAATTGTGGCATTTAATTAGGCTAGAGTTAAAAAAATAGAGAGAAATCAATTATTCCATGTGACAGAATGACATGGAAATAACATCGAAGTTATCCTAAGTCAAAGAGTTGAGTCAACGGACATGTGGAAGATGACTAAACAAATACACCATTATTTCATAAAATCGAATTTCCCAGAGATAAAGCAGCAGTTGCACATGTGGAAAATCGAATTTATTAGAGGAGCTCATGCACTGAAGGAATATTTTATGGTATATTTGGACTGAAGATTAGATGGGGCTTCATCTCACAGTTATCTAAGGTTCTTCTACTCTTAGCACTCCACTCTTGAGGATTACGAGTTTCACTTGGCCAGACTACGAGTTGCACATGGAGAAATCACGCAGTTCCTGGGGACTTGCGCAAATCTATCTGGGGATCATCTACATATGTGGCATCACTTAGTTCGAGTTTGCATTTGTTGACTAGAGATATCACGGTACTTGGATTCACTCATGGATGAATTTACTATGCCATATATGGAATTCGATTTCCCTTGATGTGCACATATGGAATTCAATTTTTATCTGATGTCTCTATCTTCTCCACATCAAACTTGACTTATCTTTCCTTGGGATTTGCTCCAAGTTCAGTTTTCACATGCATTCTTCCTTGGGATTTGCTCCCAACTCTCCACATAATGAGGCTATATGCTCTCATATCGTATCATGTAATGAGTTATTGGGCTTGACGAAACTCTATCATTTTGTACTTGCATACTTTCTTAATACAATCAAGACTTTGGGGCTATATGGCTGGTGTTCTCTTGGAGTTATGAGGTGATGTCATTTCATGCTACTGCTATTGTGCTTAATTTATTCAGCATATTGAATTAATATTAGACTTTAGTTTATACTTGCCATCTTGCTTGGATTGATATGTTCAAGCTATCTTGCACATATCATTGATTTAGAATAGTATTCTACGGATAAGCTTGCCAATTCATTTTAGGAGGAATGCTTGGTTTATCTTATTCATTATATTGCTCTAATCTTGTGCAAACTAATACGTATTCAAGTGTGTAAGAAATATCTTTTGTATTGTATGCAGGAATCCATCTGGAAGTGGGAGAAATCTCAATTAGATCAACTCACTCCTAGAGTCACAACGATCCAAAACTTAGCCCTCCAAGTTTTTCATCCAATAAAGAGCAAAAGGGAGTTTTCTTACTCTATAGCTACTTGATCATCCATTTAAATTCAAAATACTTCTTTGATTCTAGTTCTTTCAAAGTTATATCTTCTATTCAAGAGTCATTTCCAAAGCTAGGCAAGTACAGGGGTTCACTCTCATTACTTAAGCCAGTACTTTGTAAATTATATTCTAAGTTTAGTTTTGGTTTCTTTTTCTTAATTTCGCACTAACAATTGGTTTTTTTTTGTTTCGCGGCCCATAGGCTTGAGCATTGGGCAACAAGGAGCTTGAAGAGAAGCTTTGGAAAACTATTCACTCGTGTGTATGCAAGACCCCCTCACGCTATCCAAACATTGATTTCTAGAAAAGCCATAAGCACTTGGAAGAAAGTTGCAAACACATCTAGGTTGTGGGCCTTTTGAGCCTTGTGAATCTGTTTTGGAGTTTTTTCCATCTTCAAGTTTGTTGTTGTTATAGTTTTTGGGGAGAGAGTCTAGCTTTGTTAGAGTCCCATCTTTGTAAAAATCTCTCTCGTATTGTGAGCAAGAGGCATTTTTACTTGCTTCACTCGTGAGTGCTTATGGCAAGTACCCCCTCACGCTATCCAAACATTGATTTCTAGAAAAGCCATAAGCACTTGGAAGAAAGTTGCAAACACATCTAGGTTGTGGGCCTTTTGAGCCTTGTGAATCTGTTTTGGAGTTTTTTCCATCTTCAAGTTTGTTGTTGTTATAGTTTTTGGGGAGAGAGTCTAGCTTTGTTAGAGTCCCATCTTTGTAAAAATCTCTCTCGTATTGTGAGCAGCCCTCTTAGAGGCATTTTTACTTGCTCTAAGCACTAATAAAAGATTAAAAAAATTGTTGGAGGGAGCTTGGGATTTTTCCCATGGCATCCCCCTTCCTCATTTAGAGGGATTCTTGTGGATGCCCTAATCTTGCTTCTAGTTTTTCTTAGCTTTCCAGCTTTTAATTTCATATTGTGCATGCTTAAAATCAACACATTTCACTCCACATGCAAATTTTTATTAATCTTGTATTTAAATTCCCACATGCATAGCTTCCAAATTGTAATTTTAGAAAATTTCATCTTATGTGTAAACACTTCCTACTTTGGCAAGTTTTAATTGTTTCATAATTTCTTCAAGTATATGCCTCACTATTTGGTCAACTTATGCTATATGTCATGAAAACTATTGGAGCACTATCATTTATTTGAAACAATTGTAGCTTAAAGAAATCTATTCCATTTCACTTGCTTATTTTCCATTCAATGGTGCAAACACATGAGTTTATTTACATTCTAGCCTCTCAAGTTTTGCAAACTATTTCTCTTTGAAGCATTAGAATAATTTGGGGAATTAACACAATTGCACTTCATCTAGGCATTTTAGTATAGGAAGGCCCCAAACCTCACTAAAGCTTACCTCCAACTTAAGTTGATTGAATTATCTTTTAGGGACCCTCTAACTCTATTGGCTCCTCATTGTGAGATCCAAATATTTGGGCGAGGATGAGGTCTGAGGACTAGAGTTCAATTGTAACTTTGTCTTAGCACTAATTAATAAAATAAACCAAGAACCCATTCCATCACATTTGTTTTGTTTGCAAAGTTCTTAAATTTCTTGCTATCTTGATGTTTTAAAGTCTCAAATTCAAATCTTATTTCAAGAGGCACTTTGGATGCAAGCATTGTAATCCCTTTTAATTTCTGCTGCCTTACGAAGCTCATCAATAAATGTACATAACATAGAGAAGGAAGGCATCAATGATGTACATAACATAGAGAAGGAAGGCATCAATGAGTATTAGCTGAGAACAAACAAGCATTGGCCATATTCAATTAAGAGGAGACAATAGAGGCTCTCCAAGGCTATAAGTTTGAAGAGAATGAGAAAAACTCACCTAGTCTGCTATCATGACCAGTTGTCAACATTTTTGCAGGATGTGTTTGCATGAGGTGATTGGTATCTAAACACAACATGCTATTTGGAGGCCACCGCTTAATCATTTATTCCTGTAGCTCTGGTTTCAGAACTCGTTCTTGCAAGATCTTTATATGAACTCGAGGAACTCTTTCCGCTCTTCCTCCTTCAGGCCCATCAAATCATGCAATTGCAAAGTCTTCAAACAATTAAGGAACACATGAAGGATAATTTGCAATGCTATCAGTGAATGGCTATCTTAACCACAAAGGTTCGAGTCATCACACCTCCACCATATTTCAACTTCCATGTGTCTCGTAGTTGGGTATGTAGAGCCACGAACGCTTGTTCAAGAAGTTCATGCCGACTTGAAATTATACAAGAGTGTTCACCAAATTCCCTAATCTCAACAACCAGTGTCGCTTCAATCATAGATTAAATTTGCTCTGCCCTGATGCAACACACAAGGATGCCGAACAAACTACTGGAAAGAAAGGCCACAAAATAGAGGCTCAAGCTATTTAGCAGGGCAAATATACCATTGTTCTGATAACACTATTGGAATGGATTCAACTTTCATTAAGAATGATGTACATATAAATACAACATTGAAACCGTTGAATTCAACTTCCAAGGTTTCTTATACTTGTAATTTTTCACCATAACCCTAACGGATTACATGTCCAACATTCTTTACCAAACAAGTGTGAATTAATGGTTTTTTATTGAATGCATTTCATTGCGCATGCAATTGCATATCAGTTACAACAACCAAGATCATTTTAATACTTGAGCAAATTACCTTCAGATGTTAATGTGATTACTTTCCTGTAAAAGTGATTTACTTTCTTGCACTAAGTTGCACTAAAACAGATATGGAAACGGGGTTTGAAATGGATATGGTGAATTTTCAAAAAATCTAGATAGGATACGGCAAGGAAATGGCGCACACACACACACTTATATATATATATATATATATATATATATATATATATATTTCATCTTACGATTGATCTTTTAGAATCTAGATTCTATATTTAAAAATGCATAATCATCATCATGAATTCAACATAAACAAATTATTATCATCAATTCAGCATAAAGTTTAAACATTGTCATCATCATTAATGATTATTATAACATTTAACAGATCATCAAGTTTCTGTTTCCAAATTCAATCATCAACATCATCACCAAAATTAATAATGCTAAATGCACACTACATAGTACAAATTACAAATAAACTAACACTGGCAGTCTACTACCATATGACATATTACGGTATTCAATGTTCATTGTTCAAAAGTTTAAAAATCATAAATTACATTCACATATCATCAAATATGTCTTCATCAATGTAATTAAGATCCACATCAGCGTTTGGATCCTCTCCATGAGTGGGAACATTGCTACCATTTCCACATGAAGATGCAATTATTGGTGCCTCCTCATCAAACAAAGTCATATGAGACATGGCATTCAACGTCATATCCAAGTCAAGAAATTCTGGAAACGGATCCAAAACCCTTAAAAATGCACAAAATGTTTCAGAAATAGGATTCTGCGTTTCCAAAAATATTGAAACATTTCAAAAATAGGATCCTACGTTTCCAAAAACACTGAAACATTTCAGAAATAGGATCGTGTTTCCAAAAAACCTGAAACATTTCAGTGTCATTTTCGTGTCGTTTCGTATCCATTTCCGTTTCTGAAACATTGAACGAGGTTTCTGGTGTTTTAAAGGGGCGTTTCCAGTAATTTAAAGATTAGGCAATTTGCCTTTACATTCCTGCAAGTGTGGATTGGATTGAAGGTGTGATTTAGATTGCCTGGTGACTTGTATTAGCATCTTTATATCTTGAACTTTGACAATCGTTTAGTTACACAACTTCAGACGCATACATGATTATGCTAGCATATATGATGCACAACAATTCACAAGTTCCCTACAAACCCTGGGTTGACAATTAATTGAACATATTTGGTTGTCTCTCTAAGCAATTAGAATGGTAAATAAAGGTCCATCAGACATCATGCCTTAACCTTGTGATGTAACACTCATGTGGCTTGGAGTGATGACGTGGGCTTGGATGAGGATGACGTTGGTGAGGAGGGTTTTGCTTGATGAGTGGACACCTTGTTGATGACAAGATGACCTTTGAGTGAGGAGCACTCTTTTGACCTATCCATGGCACTTTTTGATGGAGATATTCACCTTTAAAGGATGCCATCACACTTGGAGGAGCTTTCGCTCACAAGTGTGGGCTTAAAGGAGGCTTTATGTTATGTTCTATCATTAGATAGCTATCTTTTAGGCCGGCTTGTGTCCTACTTAACTCGCAAACACTTAATTTATTATTGTTAGGGATTTTAGTCAATTTTAGGCCTATATCAACTTGGTTGCCCTATATAAATAGAGGAAGTCGATTTAGGTTGGATCATTGTCACACACACTCATTTTACGCACTTGAGAGAGCATCCACTAGTTCTTTTTCTCTCAAACACAAGGGAGCACTGATGTAGCAAATCGTCTTAGGGGGGATAATACACTTCGAGGGATTTTCTCTTGGATTAATGAAGTGATTCAATGGTGATTTGTGCAAATTTATTGTGAGTAATCTTTTTCCATTTTGTAATTGTTGTAGAATTCATGTTTCACTCAAAATTTTCATCTTAATGTATTGAATCTTTTATGGCTCTAACATCTCCTTTTGCAAAATTTTCACCAAGTATCCATCAAGGAGCCTTAGTGTAGTTTCCTTGACCTTAAATCTCTAATAGATTGAAAATCACCAGGGTTTTAATATAGAGGTTTTTTCTCTTAACTCGCTCCAATCAAGTCTTCAGCCATAGACCTCCCGAGGAATGAAAAAAGCAATAATCCATTTAGTATGTCAATCTTTATAAATAAAATAAACCATAATTTTTTTATTTTTCCTAGGGTGATTTTCGATTATGTTACAAAAAAATCCACATATAATAGAATAAAATACCTTAGACTTCATAGTCCTAGGGTTTTTTTTTAATTAAAAAAACAAAATCAGTTTTTATGCATTTTTCAGCCATCCTTTTAGGGCTGACATCTAGGGTTTTGTAGATGTTTTATACAATTTCAGCCATTGAAAATTTGTTGCAACTTATTTCTTTATTTACTCAATCAATAGCCTTTGCATATTTATTGTTTATCATCGTTTATAGGTTTTTTTATAATTGTTGTCATAAATGCTGCAAATTGTATTGTTTTAAAACCTTAATTTATTACAACAATTGATAATTTAATGGTATAATGCATCTGGCATCTATTTGAGCCTCTCCAGGTCAGTTTAAGGCCTCTAGATTTAGCCATTTCTCCTTTGAACTAGTTACATTGAACTATTTCTCACCTCATCCTTATTGAATATTATGAATATCATCTTTGGGTGTTTTATTTAGCAGAACCCTTGGAGGTTAGTTAGCCTAGGAATTCTTGGGTTATCTAATCTCCAAGATCCACTAGGGGAGCCTCCCTTATGAGGATAGTATCCATCCAAAGAACAGCAGGGAAACACTTACTAAGGTAACAGTGGTAACTGATCCTGTTGTTGTCATTTAATCTAGAGTGCTTAGAGAAGCTTTGCACTAGGGTGCTAAACTTTGCAGTAATAGGTTTGATACTCAAAATTCAAGGATACACAAAATTCCAATCCGATCGATGCATTTTCAAGCTACAGTCCCCCATTCTACTTTTCACTTTGAAGATGAGTAATGGTAAGCATGTTGAGTCAGTAGAGCCATGAATTAGTGAACCATGATCATGTATGGACTTTTTTCAAATGAATAATAGCGATGATGTCAAGCGGCACTGACCATGCGTGAATTTTTTCCACGTGGCAGCTGTAGGGTCAGGCATATTAATCTCACTCACAGTGTTTAATATATCAAATGCATCATCAATATGCCCTAGAGTATCAGTAGGTTGCATGCATACTAATTATATGGCTTCTATATGCATGTGTGTTTATATACATGATGATGACATGGACACAAATCATTAACATGTGTGAATTTTTTCCACATGGCAGCTGTAGTCTCAGGCATAATTGTTAATCTCACTCAAAGTATTTAGTATATCAAATGCATCATCAATGTGCCCTAGAGTATCAGTAGGTTGCATGCATGCTAACCATATGGCTTCTATATGTGTGTGTGTTTTATATACATGATGGTGACATGGACACAAATCCATAACATCTTGGGACGTACATTTGACTATTTGTAAGGAGTAAGGCCAGCTTAAGGCTTGCCCTACCAAAGAATGAAATAACCAAATATATATGGAATAATCTTGCAGATATTCTACACATGCTGCAACAAAAGTATTTACTCTGGTTGCTACAAATGCTGCTTAATTTACTCCAAATGTCCTAAACTATTTAGATCATTCAGAATCAATACCATAACCATAAGTTCATATCAGGGATAATGTTACGACTTTTTCCACGAAATTCCATAGTCACAAGATAATTATGTCAAATCTTCTTGCAATGCATTTATTTTCAAATAAAAATAATCGCCACTATATAAAATATGTTTAAGAGAAATAGAGCACAATGCTTAATGAAGATTACTACCTGAATCTTGTTAACAACAGTGCCATGAGTACTTCCAAGATCATAAATGAATACATCACCATTTCCTTTGTACTGCAGAACTGAAAATACAACCACAAGCAAGAAGATCAGACAATAAAGCAATCCAAAAACTGTACTCATCTTATACATTTAAAAGGGGAGAAGCAGAGATATCCTACAAAAATCAGTTCAGGACAACACTACACTCTCCATATGTGATGTCATTGTCACTTGAAATACATAAAGGGGAATTGAATTGACCATAGTTGGTGAATCTTTGTTATATGTAGAAAGAGAGAGAGCTATTGATTAAGACAGGGATATCTCCTCTTCCACCTCGACATCTCCTTCTATATACAGCGCTAAGGAGTGCTTCTCTCTTATCAGGATTTTATGCTTACCTACTTGGTCTATCCCTTCTTACACCCTCCTTTTATTTTCACTTGCATTTCTTTTCTTTTGGCACTCCAACAGGACTATTATAAATTGTATTTTCTAGTCCCAATGACCTATTTTTGATCCCTCGTGGACATTATCTTCTCTTGCATTAAAGGAATTATTATTTTATTATTACCACCCACAAAGTTTCACATATATAGTCAATTCACATGTATTTTATATAAATACTTGGTATTTTAAAATAAATGGTGCAATTACTTTTTGTGAAATTCTGAAGTAGCTACTTGAGGCAGATTAGCACATAACTTTTTTTCCTTCTTTGAAATTGAGAAACATTGCTACTATGGTCTGGATCTAAAGATTCTAACCACATACCGTGGTTTTTGGAGTAGATACTGGAATCTCCAGTAAGTTGATTTAAGTCTTCAATTTATTGAAGAAAGGCATCAGCTGGCATCAGTGTTTTGCAAAACCAGCCAAATCAGAACCGAAACCTGCCAGTCAGCCCCCCAGATACGTTGAACCAGAGCCTAGAGGTTGAACCAGTTCGGGGGCTGGTTCCATACCAAACCAGACAGTTTGGCACAGAACTGGTCCACTTCAGCCATCTTAATAAACCAAACCATCAACTGCAGTAAATATATTCCTCAAATGGGATAAGGCAAAGATTACTAAGGCTCTTGATTGCATGATCCATGTTTTCATCAGAGACTCAGACACACTCTCCAACAGCCAAAAAGATCCATTGAGAGAGACTATTTAGCATCAAAAAAATTTCATGATATTCCAAAAACAGAAGATATATGAATCCCTAGCTACATACATGTCAGAATCAAAATAGATTAAGAGCGTCCAGTATTATTGAGAAAATTGGTTCTCACAGTCTCAGATAACCACAGTACAAATTCAACTTGAATGCCATCAAGCCTCCTCAATGGCGCAAGTATCCTTTTTATTCATAATATACCAAACAGGAAATTTTTCTTGAAGTTTAATGGCCGCACAATACCATATAACCAGAATAAATTCAATACTAGAAAAGCAAGCCAAAATGAAAATCTAATGGTTAGGGTTATAGATGCAGTTGATCATGTGATAGATGCTTTATCAATCCAATGTTAAGGGTTAGATGCAGTTGATCATGTGGTAGCTGCTTCATCAATAGAACATCTGTTTGTTTTAACTTTTCTTTAGACCTCAAAGGCCTGCAATGCTACAAAGAAGACCTAACAAAAGTATTCCCAGAAATCCTTACTAAGGAACACTCCATATTATGTAGTAACCTAGAAGCTTATAGCATGTTTCTCAGACTCTAGATGCCACTTAGAGTCTATATGTATGCATTTGGCTTTGCATATGTATTGTACTCAATACCATTTTGCTATATTCATCCTTATGTGGTATATACATGAGCAAACTTTGCATATTTTCTCTCTAATGGTTTAGAATCATGATATTTAAAAATATAAAAGCAACATACACTCCAAAGGCATACCAAAATGTAATCAGTCAAACCTATTTTCCAAACATATTGCAGTAATTCTTATAGATATGACCTTATCTGCCAAAACAAAGAACAAGAGAAGTGACCCTACCTGCATGATACCGAGAAATGGTTGGATGCTCCAAAATAAAATCACATAGGTGATTGCGTCCAAACATATATGCACCTTTTTCAGAACTGTGTGTCAAAAATTGTAGATAATGTCAATATTATATTCACTTGTAGCAATATTCCACATGTTCATCACCATGCAGCCAAAGGAAAACCATCTTATACAAGGAAATGTTCTATAAACCAACCATAACCTTGTTACTCAGCACAGAGGCAATCCTACATATTAACAAATTTTAGAATTATTTTGAATAGAAAAAAATACATGGTACCCAAGGTAACAGTGTAGTGTTGGAATATGATGACAGGTTTCACGATCAAATAAAAACCTCCACACAAACAAACTGGAGAGAGAGACACCAGGAATACATGGAGAGAACTCCAATCCAACGATTTAATGTACAATGATAGGGGGCATATTGTTATAAAATTGATAATGTATCACACAAGAAATGAGAAGTTAGAACTAAGGATATGAACACAAGTACGTTTATTAATGGGAGAGTTGTTGAATACATTGACACCAACCCTCTCCTACTTGGCTAGTAGGTAGTTGCATAACTTAACCACCTTTTCTAAATAACATTTTCAAATCTCAATGACTGTCATTATTAAATATTATAAATTAACTCATATTGAAACGTTATATTCTAAAACCCCCTTGTAATGCTACATTTCTAAGTTCTAACCATTAAAGCTTGATTGACAACAAAAACATTAAAAGAAATATTTTCTTTAAGCAGCTTCTCTGCTCTACAAATCTCGAATATTGCAGGTATTCCATCATGCTGCCTCATCACCCTCGTAAGGGTAGAACTCCCGAATTCCTGAATTTTCTAAACTCCTGGGTTTCCATATTACTCAAATTCACAAATTTTTAAGTTCCTGAATTCCCTGAATTACCAAACTCACGAATTATTGAAATTCCCAAATTCCCAAATTACTTGGGACAGCAATCCATGAAAAGTTAAACCTTCTTTGACACCTTCTTGTATCAAATATTCGACAGATCAAAACAAGAAACTCTCCTCTGTTTCATTGTCACGTTTCTCAACTTCACATTTAGGCTCAGATGATCCTTCAATTATGAAATTTTTCATTGTCAAGGTTATAATATGTTTTCGTTTGTCTTTAAGCTTCCCTTTTACAAGATCATTGGATCAATTTTTGCAATTCCATGTTGTAACATATTTTTCTGCAATAATAACATTAAAAATCTTTTTTCACTATTTGTTTCCCTATTTTTCTGCTCATTAATTTTTTAGTAAGTGCTGCATTCTCTGGAAGCAAACCACGTTTTGAATCTCTTTTATTTAGCCTTTTATCTCAGAAAAAAGAGATGATATCATATCATCTAAGGACTATAATGACAATTGACTTAATTTAAAATAGCATCGTTATAAGTTGAAGGTAAACTATTTAACAATGGAGCTTTTACATCCTCCTCTTCTACTTTTGCACCAACTTCAGCTAACTATTTTATATGCGACTTAAAATCATGTATATGGCTGGACATAGTAGTTTGAGCAGCTATTTTCAATGTAAAGAGTTGTAAATTAAAAAAAATTGCATTTACACCTCTTGGACCAAACAACTTTTGCATTTTCTCCCAGATTGCTTTAGAAGATTTGTCTAGATCAACATTATGTAATTCTGAATCTGAAAAAAGCAAGGCCAGTGATTGATTTGGTATTTTTATCTCTATTTTGCCAATCAATCAATTTATTATGCTCTGTAGGCTCTGGTTCAGTGCTTTTGACAATTCCCCATAAATTTTCACTCCTTAAATACATTTAAATCTGCACTTTCCAAGTATGAAAATTACATCTATCGAATTTTTCTAGAATGGTTTGCACTCTCAGAAAATGAGCTGAGCAATCTAAAATGAAAAAATTCAATAAGATAAAAATTGTTGTAACACTCTGCCTTCTAAATTTAGCTCTGTTCTTGCCACTGGTGAACTTAAGAGTTTGAATTGTGGCTGCTCTGTTTGAATGATCAGCAGCTCCCTATAATTTGATGAACAGTGGATAAAGGTCGGCTCATTCCTTGAATTACAATCAGCAAAATTTTATGTTCGTAAACAAATTCCTATGCAAATTGCTTTGTTATGGTCCTCTATACTGTGCATAGAGCTGAATTTTTGTAACTGAACTGTAGCAGCTACTTTCAAAAAATTGATTAAGCAGCTTCTTTAATTTGATGACCAAATAGAGCAACTCCCTCGATCTGATAATTGGCACTGTCCTTTTATTTGATATGGTAGTTTCCTCTCTTATTTGATACGGTGGCTCTCTTTTCTATTTGATATAGTGGCAACTTTCAGTTACCATATGGCGGCTTCATTCCGTTGATACACCAAGTAGATATATGATACAGCATCAACCCTCTCGATTTAATGTTCTGTGCTTTCTCCTTTTATACCCTCGAACAATAACGTGATGGACTCGGGTATCTCTTGGCCCATATACTTTGGTATCACTCAGATACCATGCTATTAAATTCTCTATGCATCAAGTTGTCGCTCAGATTGTACAGGCACGGTGCTACAACGACTCAAGGCGGGGGCTGTCACTCTAATCCTCGCCCACTCCGTTCTAGCTGTTTCCCAACAGCGAGCTATGGGGGTAGTCCCTATGGAAGATAGAAATGAAAGACAAGTTGTCAACCAAAGAGTTTGGGAGACATGATTGAATGGCCTAGCGAATTGGTTGATTTGGCAAGCTTTTAGAGATTAGATTTAATTATCAATGAGACCAGTGCCTTATGGAGTCACCTCACTTTATATCAATTAAGGACCAAATGACCGAATGAACAATCGTTGCTTGAATGCTTAACTAACCTATATGCTATGTTAATCCTAAGACTTAAGTGAAATGCAAGAATCTTGGTTACTTTTAATTATATGTCTGTTCTAGATGGTTCCTTCCTCTTAACTATTTTGGAACTAGTCTCTAGAGTAGGTTTTGGGATAGAAGCCAACGGGAAGCAAGCAAAGGCTTGATTAAAGATACTTCCCCCTGTGTTCTAACCACCCTATGCCTCTGGTGCTACAGTGACTGTGGCTCTAATGACTGCCAGATCACCGTGTTAACCACTAAAGAAGTGTTAGGCTCCTCAAGCTAGTTGAGAAAAGTTGTCCTAAACGTCCATCAACCAAGCTTATGCTTGGAGGTAAATTGTTAGATGCAAAAATATTCCTAGAATGATATGCAAGGATTATGAGTAAGTCTTGAGTTAAGATTGTTTATGTGATTCAAGTACTTGATGTTGATTATCTTATAACAAGAGTACTTAACAATATATTGAAAGAGAATCTTAAACAAAACCGAGTGCTCAATGATACAAATGCCAACTTGCAATAATTCCATAAAGATATTGACCAACAAGTGATAACAATGATAGAAATTTAAGAAACTTAGAGCACTTATCTAATTAGCTAATGATTTCCAATACAAGATGCCAATGACTAAAATTTAGCCCAAATCACTTCAACCGTGAATGATTATGAATTGTAAACTTTTCTTACCCAATTTTAGAGACTTATATGTGATTTATTATTGCTGGAACCTTGTATTCAGAGCTCTGCAATTTTATATCAGCAGTCAAGAAATGATGCAAGATACCAAAGATAAGCTAAAAAATCAATACATTTAACTTCCAATGATATTCATTTGATTATAGGACTACTTAGACACTATAGATCAGATTTATTATGCTCAAATCAGACCTCAAATGATATATATCAGATATGTAATAAATTTGAAAATCAGTGATTCAGTCCTTAATAAACGAACAAGGTGCCTAAATATTAATGCCAAATAAGCTCCAATGACTAGCTAATCAATTAGAGTGATTTTTAGATGATCTTTATACAGTTTTGATGATTCTTATTTAGTTTATATGACTGCATAAATGGTTGTAGCAAACATATCAGATCTGGAAATTGCCCAACAGTCCCAAAAAAATAACTTATATCAATATGCAATCAATTTAACCACAAGAATAATGCTCAATGCCTTAAGCGCCTTGTTAATGAATTTAGCCTTATTTTATGTGTGTTTATGTCCTTAATACACTATTGTAACAACTATATCAGAACTGAAACTTTCAGATCAAACCTCTGCAATTTCAAATCAGACCTTGAAAATTATGACAGCCAACATAGAGCAATAAAATTGACAGATCAAACCCCTATAATTTATTTTGAAGTCTTGTATGAGTTATTAGCTTAGTGCGTGCATTTTTTAGGCTTGTATTATGATGATATGTCACTGTTAATCAATATGTCAGACCTGATATAAATTATGCAGTCAATTAAAATGAGAGATGAAGGCAATAGAAGCAAACCCCAAGGTCTAATGGCCTATGACAAATTTGGAGATGTGAGAGAAATCACTCCTCAACACCTGCACTCACAAAATGTTAGCTCAAAACCCAAATATCGAACCTTTATGACTACTGCAATCACAAATTATTAGAGATAAAATGCCAATCCCTTGAAGAAACCATTGTTTGCAATGAGATCTAGCCCTTGTAGGGCTTACGGCCTTCTTAATGCTTGCAAAATAGGTCCCAAACACTAGCCTTTTAGGTTGGCTAAGGGTTAGGGCCTTCGGAAAATGGGTTTCTTCCCTAATTTGAAAATAAGCAACATGCAAAAATGGGCTCAAAAACCGCAGACATCTAGGGTTTTTAAGGGTTGGAAATTTCAGAAGTTTACTCTTTTCTCTGATCCCTTGAGAGATTTCACTTGTACAAATAAAAATAAATTTTCCCAAAAAATCTCAATATATTCAAAAATAAAATAAAAACCCCAAGAAATTATATATAAGGAAAAATTAAAATGCAAAGGGTTAGTGAAATTATTTGCATAATAGAAAATACAAGGTGAAAGGTTAGTATATATAGACACAAATTAGAGAAACTATTTTCAAATTTTGAATGTGAGATAAAAACTTTACAAGTAAAATTCGAATTCAAATTAAAAGTTATATAATGACCATAAACTGAAATTCGGAAATAACCAGAACTAAATATAGTAAGAACAAAACTGAACCGGAATACAGTAAAAGAATTTGGACACCTACCTGAACTGCTGCTTGCTCTGGTGTTGCTCTGGTGATGTTGATGGCGTTGTGGTTGCTTCTGATACCAATTACCGGGAAACCAATTCCACCCAGCCTAGACTGAGCAAAGCCTGGCTGCTCAATCCAGTAAGCTTCCCAACAGAAGCTTACTGTCCCCCGTGCCCAGAACCTCAGACTGATTAAAGCTCTTCCAATGGCAAAATCTCTCTCACTGCTGAATTCCTCCTCTGGTTTCTCGCTCTGTTCTTTTCCCCCCCTGTTCTCAGTTCAGACCTCCGGTTTTAACCACGGGCTTGGCGGTGGCCGCCCTCCCGCATGCAACCACCGCCTCCCTCCCTGTTGCCACGCTCCTGTCCACGTCTCTCAGACCAGAAGCTAGTCCCTTCGTGCTTTATGACTCAGTCACGTGGTTGGCCTTTAACTCTATTATGTTTTATGTATTTGATTTTGGGTATTCGTTTCTAAATTATAAGGTTTGTTTTGTATTTTAATATGATTTTCATATATATTCTAAATATGAAGTTTCATTAATATTATTTTAAATATAAAGTTTATAACTTTATATTAATTAATTATTATATTTATTTTTTATTATTTCTTAACTTTTATAAATGGGTCATTACATACACTCCCCCTTCAGAAAACTTCGTCCCGAAGTTAGAGTTTTATCTTATCTGATTACTTATGATAGTAATTAGTACCCCCTTCTTAGTTTTAAAATTTTATTTTAATATCAAGAGACTAAAACAAAATTAGAATTTTAGGTTTATGATTTTAATGGATATATCGTGCTCCATCCAGGTTCCCAAGCTATTCTAAAATCAACCTATCCTTCCTAATCTCTTCCGCTCCCATCCTATCCGTCCTCTACTGGAGTATGCCATGGTGTCAAATGAAAGGAGTTGTTGCCTTTTCAAAAATTGAACTTGGCTCTGATACCATGTATAACGACCATAAACTGAAATTCGGAATTAACCAGAACTAAATACAGTAAGAACAAAACTGAACCGGAATACAGTAAAAGAATTTGGACACCTACCTGAACTGCTGCTTGCTTTGGTGTTGCTCTGGTGATGTTGATGGCGTTGTGGTTGCTTCTGATACCAATTACCGGGAAACCAATTCCACCCAGCCTAGACTGAGCAAAGCCTGGTTGCTCAATCCAGTAAGCTTCCCAACAGAAGCTTACTGTCCCCCGTGCCCAGAACCTCAGACTGATTAAAGCTCTTCCAATGGCAAAATCTCTCTCTCACTGCTGAATTCCTCCTCTGGTTTCTCGCTCTATTCTTTCCCCCCCCTGTTCTCAATTCAGACCTCCGGTTTTAACTTTTAACCACGGGCTTGGCGGTGGCCGCCCTCCCGCATGCAACCACCGCCTCCCTCCCTGTTGCCACGCTCCTGTCCACGTCTCTCAAACCAGAAGCTAGTCCCTTCGTGCTTTATGACTCAGTCACGTGGTTGGCCCTTAACTCTATTATGTTTTATGCATTTGATTTTGGGTATTCGTTTCTAAATTATAAGGTTTGTTTTGTATTTTAATATGATTTTCATATATATTCTAAATATGAAGTTTCATTAATATTATTTTAAATATAAAGTTTATAACTTTATATTAATTAATTATTATATTATTTTTTTTAATATTTCTTAATTTTTATAAATGGGTCATTACAAGTTAAATCTAATTAAAAAAATTAAAACTTAAATCAAATAAATATTTACAATTTTGAAATCTAAAAATTATTTACAAAATAAAATAAATCTAAAGAATATTAACAAGTATGCTAAAAACACCAAAACATAAAATTTAAAAAAAAACCCCAACCCAAATAGTTGAAAATCAATGGTTAGAAGCTGCGGCTCTGAGAGATCGCCCTCGGCTCTGCCCAGATCTGCTCCCCGCGCGTCCTGCAGACTGCATGCAAGCCCGCAGTCCGCCGCCCTGCTCTCTGCGGGAGGGCTCGCAGGTAGCTTTCCCCCTGCCATGCGGTCAGCCAGTTCAATGGAGGTTTGAGCAGGCCCGGATCGAGTTTAGCAAGCTCCCCTCAGAGCTTGTGTCCATGGAGGTGCTAGGCACTCCCCAGGCGGCTATCTCCCCTCCCCCCCCGCCGACCTCATCAGCTGAGGCTTTTAACCGCCTCCTGGAAGGTCTCCCTAAGAAGAAGAATGTCGAAGCTGCGAAATTCGTCAAGAAACTGGACGATATTCCTGAGATCTCCCTCCCTCCGGAAACCCCGATCCAGGTTGCATTGTCCTTGTCCGAGTGAGCTCTTGTCAGCCAGTTCACTGGACTATGGCCTTCTCCCAAATCCACCGAGAACTGGGTCAAAAGAAACTGGGCGCCGTTGATCCAAGAAAGTGTGACCTCTTACTTTCTGGGGAGAGGATTCTTCCTCTTCGAGTTTACCTCAAAGGACGATAAAGACCTGATCTTTCGAAACGGCCCCTACTTCATGGGCCCCCAGGGTCTGTACCTGAACAAATGGACTCCGGACTTCGATCCAGCAGTAGATGTACCCAAAGCTGTCCCAGTGTGGGTCAGGCTGCCAAACCTCCCAGTGCATTGCTGGAATTGGGATTCATTGATGCACATAGGAAATGCCCTAGGGAAATTTATAGATCGAGCGAATAACAAGGATCAATATGATTGTGCCGGGATCTGCGTGGAGGTAAATCTGGAGGTGGGACTTCCAGAGGCCATTAAAATCAAGGTGGGAAGCTAGACACACATGCAGAAACTAAACTATGAACAGCTGCCCTTTAAATGCCAGAAATGCCATGTTTATGGCCATTTCGCCAGAAGTTGTCCGTCCAACATTGAATCTATGCAAGGGAAGGAGGACGGCTGGAACCAAGTCAAACAAACTAAAACTTCTCTCAAGGCTCAGAAGACGGGAGGATCTAATGGCAATCCTCGTCAGGGCCCTGCTCAGCAGATCCCGTCTAAGACTGCCCCAGAAAACAGGTTTGATCCCCTCAACTCTCAACCAGAGGACACCCATGAAGTCGTGGCCCAGAAATCAGCCATTCCAGAGAAAGGTGGTCAGCCCAACCTTTCCAAGGACTCAGGTGTTGCAAAAAGCTCAAAAGGAACCCCAGAAGAAGTTGAGGAAGAGGACCAAGAATCGGAAGCATCGGAGGAGGAAGAAGAAATAGGAGACTCCCAAACCTCTGTAAGGAGATCTACAAGAGGGCGCAAAACAGATCGGGAGAAAAGGGAGCATGAAACGTATAAGGACAAGTTGCAGGGCAGCCAACCTACATTGGAGAAGCTGTTAGCAAAAAAACCAAAGATGGCTAGAAACTAGCATCAAGGCTCCAAGGGAGCCCACCAAAGCAAAGGTAAATAATGAAAATAATCTCCTAGAACTGCAGGGGTATGGGGAGCAAAACCAAAGAAGAGGCTATAAGAAATTTAATAAGAATAGAAGCCCCGGACATACTCCTCCTCCAGGAGACTAAGATGGAGGACTTGGACCTCCTTCACTTAAGTAGAAAACTCTGGAATAAGAGCAAAGCAACAGTTGTCTCAGCCCAAGGAGCCTCTGGAGGGCTGGGATCCCTATGGAATGATAGCATGTTCTCGCTAATTGTAAGGACTGAAAAGACTGATATGGAAAGACTGATATTCCATTTGTATCAAATGTAAAGACTGTAAAGACTGAAATGTAAAGACTGTAAGGACTGTAAAGACTGAAATGAAAAGACTGATATTCCATTTGTATCAAATGTAAAGACTGTAAAGACTGAAATGTAAAGACTGTAAGGACTGTAAAGACTGATATTCCAGTTTTATATTTTAATCAGATTGACAGATTTCCTCTTTCAAACTTCTATCAAATTAAATGCATCTGTGTACCTGATTCTGCATCTGTGTACCTGAATCTCTACATACCTGGTTCTCCCGTCTGGTGTTGATCACATTGCTCCGAGTTTTCTGTCGCCATTACCAAACCAACTTGTTCCTCCCTGCCTATCTGGGGTCAACCTCTGCGGTCCCCAGATCCAGAGAACTTCCGAAATGGAAGTCCACTGGCCCCCGTGCCCAAAACTCCAAGAACAGTTGAAGACTTCCCAATTTTCAGTTCCCAAAATCCTTCAATTTTCTGTTCCAAAATCCCCCTCTGGTTTCCCCCTCCAACAGCTTTATTTTCTTTCCCTTTCCCCTGTCTCTCCCCCCTTTTGAAATCCTCCTTCCTCCCTTTAAATAGTAGAGGTCCCTCCTTCTCTACGTAGCTGATCACCGCCCTTTATGAAAGGATAACGTTCACCGCCTTTATGAGAGGATAACGTTCACCGCCTTTAAGAAAGGATAATGTTCACCGCCTTTATGGAAGGGTAATATCTTTTGTTAGGCAGTGATTGCTTTGCCATGATTTTTGCTTTTAATTGAATCAGATCCTCACAACATCGATTGATGTCACTTTAATTATGACAGTTGGTATTTTAATTTATCAATAGTATAAGACTATGATGATTTTAAATATTACATATTATTTTATGTTTTATAAAATACCAAGTTTAATCATAAGGTTTATGGATTTAGTTTTATTAGTATACATTTTGGTTTATATGTAAACATATGAATAAACTCAACTATGTTTCTTACTGAGTGTATATTTCTTCTATTAGGTATTTAATTAACACCTTTGATAATTAATTCATCTATCTTATATTTAGACATTCTCCATGAATAGTCGATATATATATATATATACTAGTGCAATGTATATGATGCATGCATATGTAGCTATCATATGTATGCCTCACATGCATGCTAATATTGCTATGTTGTTCGTGATTTGAGATGGGTCGTTACATACACCCCTCCTTCAAAAGAACTTCGTCCCGAAGTTAAGGGTTTATAAAGTATATTGATAATTCCTTTAGGGTATGCAAGGATTGTATTATGTGATTGAATTTTCATTTAGGATCGAGAGGACACTTTAAAATTGTGATTTTGAACGATGAAAGATTTCTAATTTAATGGTCATGCCTTGCCCAAACCAGGTTCCCAAGCTATTCTAAAATCATCCTATCCTTCCTAATCTCTTCCGCTCCCATCCTATCCGTCCTCTACTGGAGTATGCCATGGCGTCAGCTATACTGACCTAACCATGCATAAACTCTAAGGATGGCAGCGTCGACTATATCGACCTGATTTCCCAGTAGGCATCCGGCAGTCATCATCACACGTCTAGGGGAGCGTGACTCGCACAATCCTCCCATGACCCCAGGTTTTAGAGGATAAACGGTGGGCAACACCTCCACCCCTCCTAGCAGAATTAGGGTTAACACCCTATCATGGAATCTCATTAGGCTTCAATTGTTCTTGGAGTTTTGTCATCACGTAGTCGGTTTGGTAATGATACTATCTGCAATGTAAACACTTGCCCACAATTATAACATATGCATTGACATATTCAAAATCAACTGTATTCCGATAACGATTTTCTATGCAGTTTAATAAACTCTCATCTATGATATTGATCTTTGAGTTCATATAACATACTTGGCTATATCTAGCCAATATATTTGTAAGTTCATTTTCACATCTTGTAGTAAAGTGTACTCATTCTTTTATTTCCATTTCATCATTCATGTTGATGTGTACAATAAAATAAAATTAAAATTATAAATATCCATCCCTAACATAAGTCATAATTTATATAAGTATCCATGCACCAGCAACGTTAAGCATAATAATTGGAAATCATTCTTTCGTGTATTGATCGTGCATGAAATTTATGGCTTTCTTTTCTATATGTTTAACGCTAAACATAGCTGTTAGTTGTGAAAGTCCAATAATGTTGATGTAGTGAACAAATAATAACATTGAAATGACTCTGAGTACACAATGTGAAGGAAACTTCATCATTGAAAACCTTGGAAAGGACATCAAGGAGGCAACAGTAGTAGGGCATCAACCGATAATTTATAATTTTCTTTTGCTTCTTTCCAAGAGTAAAATTTTATGTCATAATCGTTATCCTGGGTTAAGTCATTGTTTACATATGAAAGAACTAGGCTATCATCTGAATACTCTTCTTCTCAGCTTTTCTGATCTTATTTGCATATCTGGAGTGATAAATAATAGAAAAACTAGAAATAATATCCTTTGAAACAGAACTGGCATAAATGATACATTTCCTTTGCAACAAATTTTATTTTCAAAAACCTGCAAGTGGTTTAACATTTACTGATGAAGTTCTTTAAAGGCAACGAAAGCTGAAAATGATACATATATTTGAGAGAAACTTGCTAAGAACCACAAATTCTGCAAAGCTCATGATTCCATTTCTGTCTTATCATCTGTTGGTCAATTGAATCTGAGAAGTGGAGATTGCCAGCAACTAGAGTTTTCTTCAGATCGAAAGCATTGATTTGGCCTGTTCCCTGGACATCTTTACTTTCAAACCACTCTCTCAATCTCTCTGTATGGGGCAGAAACAATTGAAGAGATTCATCTCATTGATATCTAAGAAGCGAATTTGCGAGAAAGATAGCTCACCTGGCTTTCTATATTGAAGATGAACTTATTAGAGAAATGAAACAAAGCAATGCAGGAAGAGTGTGATACCATACAGAAAAATCAAACAAGGAAACTCATTAAATTGCCGGAGTGGCATTGGATGCAAACAGGTCTATAGGACAAAAATATGAAGCAACAATAACTGCAACATGTGAAGTAAAATTGCTACGAAGAGTTTTTAGGAAGCATAGATCTTCAGCGAATCAGTGACAGAGTGTGACTGAGCTCGCAAAGAAACTAGTGTTTCATGCAAGAAGCAAACGTATTGAGATCCAACAACACTTATCAGCAAGCAAAGGCAAAACGCAGAAGTTAAGGTTGTATACAACAGAAATGAAGACAGGTTTGCTAACACATTCACAAAGGTGTAAAACAAAGAAAAGAGGAGAGGTGCTTGGCATTAATGAAATAAAGTGGTTCTTGAAGATATAATGCCCACTTGGGAGCACGCTTAGAATACTCTGTTAAAACTGGAAGTCACGATAAGATTAAATAGGACAGGTAGTTTAGGGATAAGATTATTCTATTCTAAGGTAAGTAACATTTTGGCTGGACGTTTATTGTCATCCTCGGGACCTCGACAACCAATTTTTAAACAAATTTTGTACTAGAAATACGTTCTCCTATGTCATACGATAAGATCAGAGTTTGGTGCAAAATTTAGCTTACTCTCTTAAACGTATGTTGTTTAAAAAACCAACCAGAACATATTTTCAAAAAATGAAGTTGTGAACTTAACTGGATTATCACATTCTAGGCCAAAGATCCAATGTGTCCCACTTAGCAAACGAGCCTCAATCTTCAGCTAGCCTATCTTCAAAGGGCCAGTCTTTACACTATTTTCATTTTCATTGGGTTGGTCCGCCGCTGAACAAATTTATCTATTGAACAATTTCGTAATCTAGTTTACTTTAATAACCTGGGAATATTGATTTGGATGTTTTCTTATCATAGCATATTCTTGACAACCGTTTGTTTTGATCTGGTGCAAGAGATCTCTTCTCGATTCTCGATATGGTCTGCCTCACCCGTACAGCCTAAGTATCAAGAGGATGAGACTGAGTGCAAGTCGTACCCCTCGGATTGCCAAAGTGACAAAGGAAGTCCACTCTTTGTGCAGCTCGTCAGGGTATATTCTGGGAAATTTTTCAAATAAATAAATAAATAAACTGAGATGCCGAAATTAACTTTTCTTTTGGTAACCTAACTTTTCTAAGAAGCACAATACAGAATTCTGAGAAATAAGTAAAAAAAAAAAATAGCACAAACTGCCGCCTTCTAATTAGGTTAAATCGAAAAAAAAAAAAATTGAATCACACGGCTTGAACAGGTCCATATAGAAATGTTATTCTACCGATCAATTTGTGCCCTCGAGAGTTTGAAATGCTTCTGCTACAACTTAAATACTAAAGCCTGGTCTCCTTGCACTTAATTTTTATTAACTATGGAAATCTTCGTTGAATTAAACTTAAATATACTGACAATATACAATATTAAACTGGCGTGCTCATCTTCATAGTGAGGATGGAATGGGAATAGATTATCTACCAGCAGGATACTGCATGGATCAGGGATGGTCTCCTGTGGAGAGGCAGCAGTCCCTGTATACCAGTACCATCCCTTCTACGCCTTCGGGGCATTTTCAGTCTTCTATTCAAATTTCATGCCGACCGAACAGCTTCGCATATTTTGCGTACAAAATTTACGGGTGCATTTTAACAGGCCATGACCGAACAGCTTCGCATATTTTTTACCCAAACAATTCGATATGAACTCCACTCGCTTCTCCTCGTCTTTGCACTCGTCCTCGCACTACAATATCTGTGTGTTGTCCCTTCCTATTATATAAAACTTCGATCGAGTCTCGTAGAGCTTGAATTTTTGCAGTGAGAAACACTTGTCCTCTCCCTTCTCCTCCGGTTGCCTCCCGCCGGCGCCGTCCAGTGCATCTGCAGAATTCGTGCAGGTACCGTTCTCCAGCGCCATATTCAGGGAAAGGGATTATCGATAGAGACTTCAAAGGAAACGCCTTGATTGCTGTTGAGCAAGATCATTTCATTGCTTCAAATTTAAAGGACGACGAAACTTCCGAAGCGCCTATGAAGTCAAATACCGTCCGTAAGGAGAATCGAAAATTAGGAGAGGAACATCCAGAACATCGTGATGAAAATGAAGAAATTGCCGCAAGCTGTTTTCCAATTTACGGCATAAATTCAACCTCTCCATTCTTGTACGTCTCTGCCTGACCTTTCCTTAAAACCACCACCACAGATCGCCGCAATGAATCAAGATCCACCTGCTGCTTCTGCTTGATTTAAGAAGAGGGAATTGGCCTGGACCTAGCATCTCTTGTTCTGGCGCTTGCACTTGGTAGCGCCCGAGAATCGATCGCTGACCTCCCCCAATTATCACAATTACTTACTATTATTCTGGATCGCTCTTTCGCATATCCACACTGATTAAATAAGTTAAAAGTATAATGAATGATATAAGTTTTACAAAAAAATGAAATGAATATTTTAGATAATTTATTTATTTTGATTGAATCGATGGTTTGAACGAGATGCATGTGTCATGAACGCACTAGACTTCTGTGGTTCACTGCCACCGATCACCAGAATTCTCACAAGTGGCCTCCATTCGATTGTATGAAATGAAATGTGGAGGGATCATGACCTTTCCACCTGGCTCTCCCGGCATCGCCCCACATGGTCATCCAACTATACGGAAGGTGAACGGTTGAGATAATGGTTTAAAAACTGCTTCTTTACGGTAATTGTCTCTTCGCCACGTTGCAGTTATCCAGATTCATCTTCTTTTTGGCCAGCATGTCCTTCAGCCGGCCTGGCGTCGCTATAACAACGTGCACACCCTCTCATATCTATGCCTCCGATGCAGAGCATCTGCCGCAGTTCCGGATACCCCGCTCCTGCAAGACGACCACAAATTCCTCCACAACCTCGAATGTCTGCCTCGCAAGCTCGCGAGACGGGCAAATCACCAATCCAAAGGACCCTTCGCCAGGAATTATTGGCATAGCCACCTCTTCCTGTAAAGCGACCAAAATCAGAGGCAGGACGCAGACCAGAGTTCGTATTGCACTTGGAGCAGCAAGAGGTCTGGAATATCTTCATGAAGCAGCCACTCCCTGGGTTTTGCATCGTGACTTTAAGTCAAGCAATATTCTCCTTGATAGCAAGTGGAGAGCTAAGGTGAAAATCCAGCATTTCAGTTTCGATCTTTTGAAATATCAACAACAGTTTGTGTTCATTGACATAAGGCTAGAATATGATGCTACTAACTTTGGATTTATGTTCTATATGATATGGTAAGGTTATGTGTAACCATGCCCAGACCGTCTATTTCAATAATTTGTTATTTTTATATATCATTTGTACAGTTTTTCCATTTATGTCCTAGAAGCAAGATTGAACTTTTAGCTTATCTTTCTGTTCTTCATGCAGAATTGCTAATAAGCAGTTTATACTACAATAAACAAGGAAAACCTGAATATGGTTTATGTGGAGCAGTATCTATAATCTGCTGTCTGGCATAGTCTTGATTGTTCATTCCATGAAATACAGTAGTAGATTGTATAGTTCATTGTATATTTCTTTCATTTTATTACTCTGCCATGCGGGTCAGTGTACCTTCCCTTGGCCTTTTGGT
This sequence comes from Pinus tabuliformis, assembly GCA_031772625.1. Classification (NCBI taxonomy): domain Eukaryota; kingdom Viridiplantae; phylum Streptophyta; class Pinopsida; order Pinales; family Pinaceae; genus Pinus; species Pinus tabuliformis. The sequence goes on along the minus strand of CM062813.1, from coordinate 302,696,675 downwards.
TAAAGAAGATGAGAATAAATATGCATGCTTCCTGCCTTAATTTTTCAGTTGAAAAATTAACTTCTTTGAAACAGTTCCCATGGTTGATGGAAGATATGATGAGTTAATATTTTATGTGACAATGTAAAATGTTGATTGATTTTGTACTGGCCATATGGCACTCCTTTCTTTTCCTTAGTGTGCTGAACTGAACTCTCAATAGCTGAAAACCCTAGCTGCTCTAGTGCTGAGCTAAAACCACCAAGTCGTCTAGTGCATAATGAACCAAATCTGCGCCCTTTTGCTCCTTTGAAGTCGACCTGTGCCCACCACCTCTACGAATGGCTGAGATTAGATCTCAATGGATGGTTGAGATCACTTCAATTTTTGACTACGGGAAAATTAAATTAAAATTTTCCTAAGTCAAAATAGAGATGAGGTGTAGAACTGCGCCTTCATCCACCTGTGGGTCAGCCTGCTAGTTTATTGCACCTCTAAACATAGCAGAACCCTTCCTCCTCTAACCCCCTTCAACACTGTATCTTACTACTTTGTTTGATTACTCAGTGTGTCATACTGATGACAGAAAGTGATGTACTTCAATTAGGTGCGGTACTGTTGGTTAAGGAAAAACTTTTAGTGAGCTTTTTAGATTTACACTCAGCGAGAGTTAAGACCTTGCTTTTGCACTGCGTCAGATGATTGTTGTAGACGCTTTGCTGAAACTTTTCATGTTCTCTTGTTTCATTAAAAGGCTAAATGGCAACCCATATAATAAAAGCTGATGAAATTTTATTTCTTATAAGTTATAACCCATGTTTCAAGAACAAGTCTACAGAATGTTTTTGTAGGGATTATTTTTACATGGCCCTTCACTTAGGTCAGATATTGTAGAACCCCAAACAAATGCATTTATTCTTTAGCTTGGAATTTGGTACCAAGTGAGAGATAACATTTGTTAGTTACAACTGTTAGATTGGTGTTATTATTTTCTCAACAGAGTCTCCATAATATTCTATATTATTGGAAGGTTGAATGAACTACTGTCATAAAAACAAGGATTTCCTTTCGTCAGTAATGCTTTTATAAAATAACTTTGTGGCAGCTGTTCTGCAGGTCACTTCACATACAACCTGCAAGTATTTCAAAACAATAAATTTCTATACCACCTGAGCTTGTTTACTGGTTTAAGAAGAGTTATTGTGTTGTGGTTGATTTTTTTTTTTTTTTTTTTTTTCAGGTAGCTGATTTTGGTACTGCAAAGACAATCACAAGTGTTGATCTTAATGGTCAACCAAGTTCACCAGCAAAATTACTGGGTACATTTGGATATTTTGCTCCTGAATATGCAATGATGGGAAGGGCTTCTTTAAAATCTGATGTTTTCAGCTTTGGAGTAGTTCTTTTGGAACTAATTAGTGGTTTGAACACTAATATGTTTTCACTGTTTTTATTCAATCAGGTTATTATGATGTTTACATCCGCTGGCAGCTTCAATAAAGTTTTGAATATGTAAACTGTTTTATTCAACGGTCATTATGTTTACATCAGCTGGAAGCTTCAATAAAGTTTTGGATATGTAAACTCTTAAATAGAAGAACTTTCTTACAATTCCAGCTATATGATGGTAGCCACTAAGGTCCCCAGTGTTTGAATTTAAGCTCTGATACCATATGTAAGGACTGAAAAGACTGTAAGGACTGAAAAGACTGATATTCCATTTGTATCAAATGTAAAGACTGTAAAGACTGAAATGTAAAGACTGTAAGGACTGTAAAGACTGAAATGAAAAGACTGATATTCCATTTGTATCAAATGTAAAGACTGTAAAGACTGAAATGTAAAGACTGTAAGGACTGTAAAGACTGATATTCCAGTTTTATATTTTAATCAGATTGACAGATTTCCTCTTTCAAACTTCTATCAAATTAAATGCATCTGTGTACCTAATTCTGCATCTGTGTACCTGAATCTCTACATACCTGGTTCTCCCGTCTGGTGTTGATCACATTGCTCCGAGTTTTCTGCCGCCATTACCAAACCAACTTGTTCCTCCCTGCCTATCTGGGGTCAACCTCTGCGGTCCCCAGATCCAGAGAACTTCCGAAATGGAAGTCCACTGGCCCCCGTGCCCAAAACTCCAAGAACAGTTGAAGACTTCCCAATTTTCAGTTCCCAAAATCCTTCAATTTTCTGTTCCAAAATCCCCCTCTGGTTTCCCCCTCCAACAACTTTATTTTCTTTCCCTTTCCCCTGTCTCTCCCCCCTTTTGAAATCCTCCTTCCTCCCTTTAAATAGTAGAGGTCCCTCCTTCTCTACGTAGCTGATCACCGCCCTTTATGAAAGGATAACGTTCACCGCCTTTATGAGAGGATAACGTTCACCGCCTTTAAGAAAGGATAATGTTCACCGCCTTTAAGAAAGGATAATGTTCACCGCCTTTATGGAAGGGTAATATCTTTTGTTAGGCAGTGATTGCTTTGCCATGATTTTTGCTTTCAATTGAATCAGATCCTCACAACATCGATTGATGTCACTTTAATTATGACAGTTGGTATTTTAATTTATCAATAGTATAAGACTATGATGATTTTAAATATTACATATTATTTTATGTTTTATAAAATACCAAGTTTAATCATAAGGTTTATGGATTTAGTTTTATTAGTATACATTTTGGTTTATATGTAAACATATGAATAAACTCAACTATGTTTCTTACTGAGTGTATATTTCTTCTATTAGGTATTTAATTAACACCTTTGATAATTAATTCATCTATCTTATATTTAGACATTCTCCATGAATAGTCGATATATATATATATATATATATACTAGTGCAATGTATATGATGCATGCATATGTAGCTATCATATGTATGCCTCACATGCATGCTACTATTGCTATGTTGTTCGTGATTTGAGATGGGTCGTTACACTAATAACTGAGATTTCAACCACCCACTGGTTGATGTTAAAGATGCAGCATGTAGTTACTAAAGAAACCTTTTGCCTCTTCAATGTTTATGTGCCGATCAGCGCTGGAGAAAAAAAGACTTGCTGGGACTCATTAAGAAACCAAGCGGATCTGGACACTCTAGAAAACATCATCATTGCAGGAGACCTAAATCTCACGCTGCATTCTTCAGAAAAGCGTGGAGGAAGCATTGTGCGAGACCCGGCAAGGGAATGGGCAGAGGATCTTCTTCAAGACTGGGACCTGCTAGATATCAAGCCTGTTTCAGGTAAGTTCATGTGGTCAAATAAAAGAATAGGTCCTGGGCATATTGCAGCAAGGCTGGATATATTCTTTGTGCAAAGTTCCTTCCTTTTGCTTGGTTTAGATGCCAGTATGCATATTCTTCCCTGTAGCACCTCTGATCATAACCCCATCAAGCTGAACCTCCGAACTCACACTGATCTTGGCCCCATCCCCTTCAAGTTCAGCCCTCTTTGGATCAAGGAACCCAACTTCTGCAAATTGTCAAGCAAAGTTGGTCTCAGCCAATCAACGGATCTCCATTCTATATTTGGGAAGAAAAACTCAGAAGAGTGAAATCTGCCCTAAAAAGCTGGGCCAAAACTCTTCCTAACCCAGCTACTGAAAGGAAAAAAATCCAAAGCCTGCTAGATGCCCACCATCAGCTCTCAGAGGAGGCCCACATCTCCAAAGAAATTCTTGACAAAGAGGTCCATCTTCAACAGCAATATCACAAAGCTTGCCTAAACGAAGAGGAAACATGGAGGGTCAAATCTCGCTGTCTATGGCTCAAAGCAGGAGACAAAAACACCTCATATTTTCACAAACAATCTCAAGCCAGAAAAAGCTTCAACTACATAGCTGAAATCAAAGAAGAAGCTGTTATCCACAAATACTTTACAGGCAAGGTTGCACGAAACGGGTACGAGTTTCCGAAACGGGAAGCGATACGAAACGCGACCTCCCCAAATTTTGGAAACGGGGAAACGCGACCTCCCCAAATTTTGGAAACGGGGAAACGCGAATATATATATATATATATATATATTAGGACATTTAAGAAATATGTGCAATCATAAAGCATATATGATACATTCTAATTTATTACATTATGATAAAACTGTCAATTGTCAATGCATAAACTATAAGTATCTAAATTTGCATCACATTTACTCATGAATAATCACATAATGAAAATAGAAATATCCAAAATCAGCCACGAGAAATTTCTAATTTCTTGTCTCGTGCTTGATTGGGAGTCTCCTCCTACATAGTCGAACAACCTTAATGCTCTTGATTAAATACAAGTTTCATACCCTAGTACCCTACATTCTCTTGATTATTGGGAGTCTCCCCTGCATAGAGGGCTTGGTTCTCTTGATTAAATACAAGTTCCATACCCTAGTACATGATAAAATCCAATGGAAACATTGCAATCCCCCCAATCCTGAAATCCTGAAAAACAGATAAGTCTGCTGGATTTTGAGTGAGATCTAAAATTCTACTTTCTCCATATGAAATCCAATGAGGGCGAAACCACTCTCAAACATCCTGAGTCATTTCATGGTAATGTTAAAAATTTAAGTAAAAGGATGAAAATGAAAAATAAAGGAGAATATCACTTTTACTTTAAGAATTTAACATTACCATGAACTGCATATCAACACTAGGGCAAAAGTTCACTTTTATAACTTTAGACAGGCATCTGGAAGCAACTAGAAGTCACTAGGCTAACGTAAAAATAGATTAGAAAACAAATAAAATAAACACAAGTAAATGCTGAAACATGGGTCGTATGGCCCTGAAACGCGTTTCAGGCCGTACTGGCCACGTTTCAGTTTCGTGAAACGTGGCAGTACGGCCTGAAACGCATTTCAGGGCCGTACCAAACGAGTTTCAGCGTTTCGTACCCGTTTCTGTACGGAAACGCCCTTCTGCCCCACGTTTCTTGCAACATAGTTTACAGGCATCAAGCAGGCAGCCTTTCTCCATTTTCAAAATTTGTACAGCGAAGAGGTTAATGGGACTTAGAACTCTTGTCTTCTGGATGGGGTTCCCTCTTCAATCTTAGCTGATATGAATCACCAGCTAGAAGCCAAAGTCACCATGGATGAGGTCAAAGCCGCTCTCTTTGCCATGGACCCTGACAAAGCCCTAGGACCTGATGGTTTCTCTACTAGGTTTCTCCAATCCTGCTGGCACATTGTGGGAAAAGATCTCCTTAAAATGATCCAAAAATCGCAAGCCTGTCAGAAAATTGGAGGAAGCACAAACTCCTCGTTTCTTGCACTTGTTCCTAAGGAGAAGGGCGCCAATTCTTTCAACAGATTTCGTCCCATTTCTCTTTGTAACATTGGCTACAAACTGATCACCAAAATCATTGCTAGCAGGCTGAAACACATCCTTCCTAAAATCATTCCAGAGAATCAAGGGGGCTTCATCCATGGAAGACAGCTGGTGGACAACTTCATTTTAGTTCAAGAGGCAATCCTATCCAGCCACCAGCGCAAGGAAAGAGGTATGGCCATCAAACTGGACTTAGCAAATGCTTTTGATCATGTTAGACATAGCTTTCTATTGAATGTTTTACAAAAATTTGGATTCGGAGAGAGCTTTATAAACTGGATCCGGGCTTGCATCTCGGAGCCATGGATAGCTCCCCTAATTAATGGCAGAGCTGCTGGTTTCTTTAAAGCTACAAGAGGATTAAGGCAGGGCTGCCCCCTGTCCCCTCTGTTGTTTGTTATCCAAGCCTCTGTTCTCAGCTTTCATTTAAACAAAAAAATGCAAGATCAGGAGATTCCAGGGATTTGCATTGCGAGAGGAGCTCAGAACATAAATCATGCCCTGTTTGCAGACGATACACTGCTACTTGGGGCTGCTTCGATCCACTCAGCCACCAGATTCAAAGAGGCTCTAGATGAGTTTGGCATGATGTCTGGAAGCAGTCTCAACAAGGGAAAGTGTCACATCTACTGCTGGAATACCTCGCCCTCTATGCTCAACTCCATTGCCAGATGTTTAGGATTTGCTGCTTCAGCTGTATGGACCTCGTTTAAGTATCTAGGGATGCCTATCTTCCTCAAGCGTGCCTATAGCAGGGATTGGATTCCTCAACTAGAAAAATTCAAGATCAAACTTCAGGCATGGGGCTATAACTGGTTAAATATAGCAGGCAAGTCAGTCCTGATCAAATTTGTTCTCTGCAGTCTCCCCTTATTCCAGTTCTCAGTGCTTCTAGCTCCTGTCGGCATTCTTCAAAAAATGGACCAGCACATTCGAAATTTCTTCTGGAAGGGGGGTAAGCAAAACGAGAGGAAAATCCCCCTGGTCAACTGGGAGACAGTCCTCAAACCTCAGATGGAGGGAGGCCTAAACTTCAAGAAGCTTCCCCTGCAAAACATCGCCATGGGAGCCAAGCTACTTTGGAAAATCATAGCGCCCAAGCCTAGCTAGGCTCAGCTAGCGCTTTGGAGGAAATACTTTGCAGGCGAGAGGACAAGATGTCTGGACGGGCCTCTTCCCCAAGGCACCTCTTCATTCGCCAGACTCAGCTCTAAAGCTGCCCCTCTGATCCGCTCCAAGGCCTATTGGATCCCTGGAAATGGGAAAAAAATCAACATATGGACAGATCGCATAATGGATCGCGATCCGATCGGTGACTGCCATTCCATGAAGAAGTTGCGTGATTGGATTACAAACACAGGTAAATACACTCTCTGGGACATCTCCAAGTGGGAAGGGACGCGTTGGGCTGGCTGGAACTTCCTTGATCCACCGGCGGAACTTCTACAGGACGTCAATCACCTCTGCGATATGTTAAATGGAGCTGCCCCTTCGCACATTCGCAGGAAAGACAGACGAGGTTGGGGCTCCTTAGCTGCGGGCTATACTATTGCACGTGGCTATTCGAACCTTGCTGCAATTCCATATGTTCCTCCTGATCCGGCCCCGTGGAAGACTGTTTGGGGCATCCCATCACTGCCCAAGATAGATATGTTTAGTTGGCTTCTATGCCACGGAAAAATCCTCACCGACGAGAACCTGCAGAGGCGTGGTATCTATGGCCCGTCTAGATGCTCCTTGTGCAGAGAGAAGGCGGAATGTGTCACCCATCTTGTATTAAAATGCAAATTTGCAGTGCAGGTCTGGAGAGAACTGATGGAGCATTGGAATCCAAATTTCGAACTTCCTGCCTCCATAACCGATCTCTTCACTAACTGGCAGAACAGATATCCAGCTCCCCCTCCTAAAAACAAAGTGATAAAGGTCGCCTGGTCTTCCCTCCTCAAAATTTGTTGTTGGCAGATCTGGCTAGAGCGGAACAGCAGAATCTTCAGAAACACCCAGCACGATGTCAAAGTGGTAGTGGCTAAGGTAAAAATTCAGCTAAAAGAATGCCTGGAGGATCAAAAAGACGACTCGAATCTTAGTCAACTCGACATTATTTGGGGGACTTCCTTAAACCTGCAATTCCGTCAAGCCGACAGAAACATTATTCCTCTTGAGGAATGGCAAGTAAGGGGGATAAATAAGGAAGAATTTCAAGACTGGATCTCCAACCATAAGGTTTATTCTCTCTTCTTCGATGGGGCAGCAAAAGGAAATCCTGGCAAGGCTGGGGCAGGAGGAACGATTAATAACACGGAAGGCATTCTGATCCACAGCTTTGCCTGGGGGCTGGGGTTCAATTCCAGCATTCAAGCGGAAGCATTGGCCCTCTACCAAGGTCTCAAGCTGCTATTGAATCTGGAAATCAAGGAGGCAATCATACTTGGGGATTCTCAAGTGATCATAAAGCTCATGGTGACCAATACTGCCCCCCGGGACTTAAGATTAGCAAGGCTGATTCATAGAATTAGAAGCTTGGGGAAGTTGTTCCAAAACTTGAAATATTTTCATGTATTAAGAGATAACAACAAAGAAGCAGATCGTGAAGCAAATAAAGTCATACTTCTCTCTGTCGGGGCAATGATAAGGGACAGGGAAGAAACATGGGATCCAATTCCATAATCATTTCAGCAGATATGTTTTATTGCCTGATTCTAAATCAGTTTGTTTGCATTTTCAAGCTTGGGCAAATCACATAAATCAACTCCATTGTAGAACTCAAAAAGAGCTGGAAGCGGAATACAAACCCTTCAGTACTTCAGGAGGTCGGTTCTATTTGGACCTGGACAACTCCCATTGTAATCAGAATTCTGACATTTAGGCCAACCAACTAATACAATCCATAGCCATTCTTGTGAAAAAAAATCAATGGTTAGAAAATTTTATTTACAAAAATTATTCTACAAAATAATTTACAAGTTATATACAAATATACAATGCTTGGAAATAAATATTTTGAGTAAATAATTTTTTAAATGATGAATAATGACCATAGATCAGATGTGTTTCGAAAGTTATGGTATTGCCCACAGCCTTAGCGAAATAAGAAAACCAAACAAAATTCTTAGAGCCCAAACAAGGTCGGCTCTCCTCCAAAGTCTGTGAACTTGGAGCCCAAGGGGTGGGAACCTGCAAACTCTATATATTTTCTTCAAGAAAGCTTGTTAAACATATGGCGAATCAGATCACCTAAGATAGGCACAAAATCTACCAATAGAATGTTCTTATCACCATCTAATGAATAAACAAACTTTAAAATTTTAAGCACAACATAGAAAAGCACATACCACAAATCATCGGACAAAGAACACCATGAACTGAACCCTAAAGTCTTTTATTATGATATTTCAACGTTCCCAACAGACCAGTGGAACATCCAGGATGTGGGTGAATAGTACAGTTAGGGGTACGAAGACGGCGGGATGGGTCGGCGCGTGGAGCACATTCAACGCCATCTGGCCTCATTCGCTGCCAAATTTCAATCTCCCGGCAAGCTTATTCATTGCTGCGTTAATGTAGCGCGACATTCTATACTTGCATCTTCGCTCTTATTTCATGGTGCTCCTCCAATTTTGCTCTGTTCCTCCTCTGCGAATGTCTGGTCTCCTCGTAGCTGCAGTGCTCTGCTCTTGGGTTAATCCAAGGACCCATTGCGCTCAGGAACGTGGGGTAGATTCTCAGCTGGAACTCCTGGTTTTCCAAAGTCCTACCAGCATTTTCATTTGTCGTTTGTCCTCCTGCTTTTTTAGGTCTCCTTCGAGCGTGATTACTCTCCCCCTTCCAGTCTCTCCTGGTCCGCAAAGATTTGTTGCTTGCACTGTTCCTTTTGTTCTGATCAGCATGCCTATTCTGCGCCAAAGAATGGGCTGCAGAAGGGGAGGCTCCCGTGGTCGACCCATTCGCCAGGCATCTTCCTCTTCCTCGGATACTTCTTCTTGCTCATCAGGTTTCGGCACAGAAAGCCATCCAGCCACCAGGCGAGGTCGTGGTCGAGGTCGGGGGAACCAGGCCTTACTGTCGAACTCCCTCCATTCTCACGCTCATATAGCCCGCTTTCAAATCCCCTGCACTCTTAGCAATCACTCTTTCATTGCTTCGGTTACTATTCAGCTGAGCGAAGGCGCAGTTGGCTTGGTGTCGGCAACTCCAAATGCGACTACGGAGCCGAGGGTGGAAGAGTTGCCAGGTACCTCTCAGTATCATAGCCAGCAGAACAAAGTCCCAAGTGGTTCTGCCTCCCAGGATAAGCCAACTCTGGCGCGTCCGAGTGTTCCGATTGAAGGTGGTTCGCCAAGAGAAGAGGGCCATCCCTCAGACGATGATGATTCCTCCAGTTTTGGATGTCAGATTGTGGAAGAAGTGCCTTCCACCACTCAAGATGCATAATCAGGTTGTCGTTCTCTGTTGCAGTTTCCGTGTCTGTTCAAGGCTAAAGGTTTAGTTGTTTTTTTTACTAAGTTTTCAGTTCGGGTCATATGTATCAGCTCAATCAAGTAGTTTCGGTACTCCGGTTAGTCTACTTTTTTGGACAATGTGGTTCCTGTCTCTATGTACCAGTCATGGTTCGGGTTCTAGTCGGTCTTCTGCTAGTTTTCTTGAGTCAATTTTCAGAATTGTAAAGCGAGTAAGCCGCCTTCCGGGGCTAGACCTCTTGAGGTCGCTACCTCTTTGTAAAAATATTTTGTATCAATATAGGAGTAGTCTTATTCAGAGAATAAATTTAAAAAAAAAAAAGACAGACCATTGGAACAAACCATCGTTACAAAATTACATAGACTAGCGTCAAAGCTTTCATCATGACTTGAGAAGCAAAATGGCTTCTAATTTATAGATAGATCCTCTAAGTGGAAAATAACGGCTAGTTGGGTTGATCCCCGTCCAAATAATATTGACCGTTGATAAATATTTGATCATATTTTAATCTCCACCATTGAAAATAATTATTTTTGAGGAATTTTCGAATTTCTCATAAAACCCATTTTTTATTAATCCAAAAATAATTATTTTGAACTAAATCCTTCAAAAATTTGATTTTGACTTAACCACCAAGGTCCAAGGGTCCAATTTTTCTTGAAATTTCCAATGTTCTCTTGGTGGGAGACCCCAAAAATTAACTTTTTTAGACCCATAGATTTCTCCACTTGGAGAAATTAATTTCTCTAACATTTTAATTTTGACTCTAAATTAATTAATTTTTTGGCTTAGGATTTAATTTTATTTTTGCCAGAAAAATTAATTAATTAATTAATTGACTCATGAGGGAATTAAATATTTTCCCACCCTCAAATATTTTAGTCATGGTGTCTAAGTATGAGGGACCATGCACTAAAATATTTTTTACATAAGGTTTTACAAATACAACCCTCAAAGGGGGAATACCTGTTTGTTATAGACCCTCATAAAACTTACCCACTTCTACAACACAACATGATCTAATAGACCATGTAATTTGTAATAAAATAATTTAGCCAAATAGCTTAAATTATTCCCAAATCACTTTTACAAAATACTCTATTAAAACACTAGGACTCACCTAAGACTTCGACGATAAATCCCACCCTAGCTTTGGGGTGAGGCTGGAGGGAAAACTTTGTCGATCATCCGTGTTTAGAAACACAGATAATCAGTGAGACGAAAAACCTCCTAAGATGAAATTTGTCGCCAAAATCATATGCTTACCTAGGTTGTTACATAATTAACAATCGTACTAGTATCATTTACATTACAAATTTGCAAAATGGGTTTAATTAATTGACTCATGAGAGAATTAATTATTTTTTCACCCTCAAATATTTTAGCCATGGTGTCTAAGTATGAGAGACCATGCACTAAAATATTTTTTACATAAGATTTTACAACCCTCAAAAGGGGAATACCTGTACACTATATACCCTCATAAAACTTACCCAATTCTGCGACACAATATGATCTAGTAGACCAAATGATTTGTAATAAAATAATTTAGCCAAATAGCTTTAATTATTCGCAAATCACTTTTACAAAAGACTCGACTAAAACACTAGGACTCACCTAAGACTTCGACGATAAATCCCACCCTAGCTTTGAGGTCAAGCTGGAGGGAAAAACTTTGTTGATCATCCGTGTTTAGAAACACAGATAATCAGTGAGACGAAAAACCTCCTAGGATGAAATTTGTCACCAAAATCAAAGGCTAACTTAGGCTGTTACATAATTAATTGTTGTAACAGCATCATTTACATTACAAATTTGTAGAATTGGTTTACAATGATACAATAATCTTTTGGCTGATGTTTCTGAACTTTAAAAAAAATGGTACAACTGCTTCCTTGGAACTGTGACAAAAGGTGTGCAACATCTGGCTCCATATGGGGACACGTTGCTTCAATGGAGCAATGTGAGAATCCAGAATCTTGTATCCAAGAAAACAAAAGTCCATCAAATAGATATCCATTCAAGATCGAAATCATCATGCATACATAGAATATCTGTTGGAATAGAAAAAATCTACTCTAACAAACTGAAATGAAAAAACATGTAACTTAAATGCGTGAAATAAAACTAACTAATGACATAAATGAAAAGGAGTAGGGTTAGATATACTATACAAAGATGCCCTATGGCATCAGATGTCTTCAACATAGTGCATACTGAGCATCTGCCGACTTTTCGGCAAGTCTGTGGGTTGCTTCTCGGATGTGCCATGCCCGATCCTGCATATCGAAGGACTCTGTCTTGTCTGAATATCGAGTTGCTCCCGGCCATCGGATGCATCAAACTTCTTCTTCTTTATGTTCCCATTTCTTTCATACAAGGCAAATCGTGGAAGCTTAGAGTTGTCTTTTCCTTTGTTTCTTTTCTTTCTTTGTTTCTTCTTGGCGGACCGTGATGTTGGTGATGATGTGGTTAATGTAGACCTACTTGCCTGACGCTGAAGATGGTGGGATGGAATGCCCAAGACTTTTGTGACCTATCTCCCTTCATTTTGCATCTGAACGGGATATGTGACTGCCTCATGAGACTCACAACAAGATGGGTCCTGGATCAGCTGGTTGGAAAGACTGTGATCTGTTGAAAGTTATGGATTAGGCTGCAACTTTTGTAATTTTTTCATTTCTTCCAACCTCCTCTGCATGGAACTCATTTCCTTGGCATGTCTTACTATTAATTTTGCTTGATTGATTTTTGTCTTCACGAATTTGTCTTGAAGAGTGAAATGCTTAGCTTCCAAGGCTTTCATTTCTTGTGTGTCATTATGCTCCATGGTCTTTATCTTCTCAGAGAAGTTAACCTCCATGACATTGATTACCTGTAATTGTCTTTCTTCCATTGTTCTTATTTGTTGTGCGTGATCATCCTTCAAGGTCTCTATCGTGTTTTGAAAACAGATCCTTTGATTATACTGAATAACTTCCATAGCATGTAACATGTTCTCCATGGAACTCATTTCTCTAGTGTGGTCTGTTATTAATCTTACTTGACTAGATTGCATGTCTTTGATCATTTGAGTTAATTCCTTAACAAGATGCTTATCATGATCTTCTATAGGCAAGCAATGTGATTCTTCAATAACATTGTTAATTTGGCCACTTGTCCCTACAATGCCACTACCCAAGATTCCTCTTGCAATAGCACAAGTAGATTCATCATGAAAACTTTCACAAGGACTGCAATATGGCCAAGATTGATCATTATTATTCTGCAGCTCATTCTCTTGAGATTCCTCCATATTAATTAGGCGATTATGCATGACAGTGACTTGATTTTTATGCTCAACTTGCATACTTTTAATGATTTGAGCTAATTCTTTAACAAGATCACTTTCCTTTTCTTTAGTTTCTTCCTCTTTAAAATCTGGAATCCCAAACTTCCCAGATGCTTTCTTGTCCTTTTCTAATTCCTTAGCTAAAGTATGAGCAACCTTACATTAGTGGGTTTCCCGCGCATCAACTCATAAGAAGTGTCAGTGTCAAATGCATTAATGTAATGGTCTAACAAAAGCTTGTTAGGAGGTTTGTAATCTTGAGATAAATCTCTTACAATGCCATTGAATGTCCTATTAAATTCTTGAACATTCTCATCTTCATTCTTTTTCAGACTATAAATGGCACGAAGTAAATCCTTTTCATACTTCTTATCTCCATATTCATTAATAAAGGCATTGATTATAGCTTGTAGAGAATCAAAAGAATCATTAGGAAAATGATGAAACCAATCCATAGCATTATCTTCCAAGGAAAAGACAAAGAGTTGCATCTTAATGTCTTCATGATTATAGTTAACATTGTTCCACTACTTAACCACAAAAAGATTCAATATCTTCAGATGATCATTAGCATTAACTGCACCATTGCGTTGAAAAGAAGGCAAATTATCAATGGCTTTCTCTGGAATATCATGGGATAACCCTGAATGTTAGTAAAACTACAAGGAGGGAACAAGTCATTCATGATTACTTGCTCACTTGAAAGCAAATGGATATCAGCAAGAGGTCCCTATTCAAGATAAGCAAAAAGTCTACAAGAAGAGGGTTTCTAGCAAAAAATGGAAGGAGTGGAGTCGCCACATGAACATGAATCTAACTCTAAAATCCAAAATGATAAAAAACAAAAGTTAGTCAAGAAGAAGAAGATGGATATCAGGGAGGGCTTCCTGTCTGAGAAAGACTAAATGCTCTCTAGAATGTAATTTGTTTAACCGAGCTCTTAAAGACTTTTCAGGATCGAGAGCGAGGTTAACCAAGCTACCAGGATTTCTTGTCGAGTAAGCTCTTGTGAATGAATGAATAAGTGGAGTCGCCACCCACACAGAAAACCAACTGAGATGTACAAGTGCTAAAGGTGTGGATAAAGAAGATGAAAAGATTAGTGAGAGGAGAAAAGATAAGGTGATGAAAAGATGAAGAGATTGCAAAAATGCCAGGAATGTTGTGGAGTTGTTGGCTAAGTGAAACGATTAAAGATGAATGATGAAGATGAAAGATTTAAAGAATGTCGTTCAAACGTCGAGAACAAAATGGTCCCCGGCAACAACGCAAAAAAATGTTGTCGCTCAGATTGTACACGGACGGTGCAACAACGACTCAAGGCGACGGGGGTTGTCACTTTGATCCTCACCCACTCCGTTCTCGTTGTCTCCCAACAACAAGCTATGGGGGCTATTCCCTATGGAAAATAGAAATGAAAGACAAGTTGGCAACCAACGAGTCTGAGAGACACGATTGAATGGCCTAGCCACTTGGTTGATTTAGCAAGCTTTTAGAGATTAGATTTAATTATCAATGAGACCAGTGCCTTATGGAGTCAACTTACTTGCTTTATATCAATTAAGGACCAAATGACCGGATGAACAACCGCTGCTTGAATGCTTAACTAACCTATATGCTATGCAAATCCTAAGACTTAGGTGAAATGCAAGAATCTTGGTTACTTTTAATTATATTCATGTTCTAGATGGTTCCTTCCTCTTAACTATTTTGGAACTAGTCTCTAGAATAGGTTGTGGGATAGAAGCCAATGGGAAGCAAGCAAAAGCTTGATTAACGATACCTGCCCTTGTGTTATAACCACCTGATGCCTCTAGCGCAGCAGAGACTGTGGCTCTAACTACTACAAGGTCACCGTGTTAACCACTAAAAAAGTGTTGGGCTCCTCAATCTAGCTGAGAAAGGTTGTCCTAAATGTCTATCAACTAAGCTTATGCTTGGCGGTAAATTATTAGATGCAAGAATATTCTTAAGATGATATGCAAGGATTATGAGTGAGTCTTGAGTTAAGATTGTTTATGTGATTCAAGTACTTGATGTTGATTATATTATAACAAGATTACTTAACAATATATTGAAAGACAATCTTAAACAAGACCAAGTGCTCAATGATACAAGTGCCAACAACCAACAAGAGATCTTCTTACAATAATTCCACAAAGATATTGACCAACAAGTGATAACAATGATAGCAATTTAGGAAACTTAGAGCACTTATCTAATTAGCCAATGATTTCCAATACAAGATGTCAATGACTAAAATTTAGCCCAAATCACTTCAACCATGAATGATTATGAATTGTAAAATTTTCTTAATCAATTTTAGAGAGTTATATGTGATTTATTATTGCTGCAACTTTGTATTCATAGGTCTACAATTTTATATCAGCAGTCAAGAAGTGATGCAAGATTCCAAAGATAAACTAAAAAATCAATGCATTTAACTTCCAATGATATTCACTTGATTATAGGACTGCTTAGACACTATAGATCAGATTTATTATGCTCAGATCAGACCTCAAAATGATGTATATCAGATCTGTAATAACTCAGAAAATCAATGATTCGGTCCTTAATAAACCAACAAGGTGCCTAAATATTAATGTCAAATAAGCTCTAATGATTAGCTAATCAATTTGAGTGATTTTTAGATGATCTTTAATCAAATTTGATGATTCTTATTTAGTTTATATGACTGCATAAATGGTTGTAGCAAACATATCAGATCTGGAACTTGCCCAAGGATTATAAGGCACAGTGGTTTGATGTTTGATCCCATGTTGGCGAAGATAGTTTTAAAATTCATTTGAAGTGTATTCTTTTCCATTATCGTGTGAATAGAGCCAATATGAGATTGTGCATCATTTTCAATCCATGTATGAAAGTTTTTGAATGTTCGAAAAGCATCAGATTTGTTCTTCAATAAATAAACCCAACACATTCTAGTGTAGTCATCAATAAATGTCATCATATATTTATTTCCAATTGCAGAAGGAACGGGCATTGGACCGCATAAATCTAAATGAATGAGTTCAAGTTTTCTATGTGGTCTGGAATGTGAATCATGAAAGATTGTTTGCTATGCTTTCCTAGAATGCAAGCATCACATTGTTGAAGTTTCCTAGGAATTGTAGGCAAACCAATAACACCATTTTTCTTCAACAAGAGAAGGTTGTCGTAGTTCAAGTGTCCAAATCTAGCATGCATTAATAGACTTGATGGAAATGTACCTTCATCATAATGAGAATTGTATGAGAAATTTTGTGCACAAACAGAGGTACCTTGCAGCTTGAAAAGCCTTTTTTCTTCTATCTCCGTCATGACAAGTAAGTGATCTGATGTTTTTCTCACCTTAACCTTGCCATCAAACATATGAATGGAGTGTCCTTGCTGGCGGATGTGGACCAAGGACAGTAAGTTTCTCCTCGGCTATGGGAGATATAAAACATGATGCAGAAGAAAGTCTGGAAGACTAGGCAATTTGAGCCTGATTGTGCCAAGCCCTGATGGCTTGAGTTTTGATTTGTCTGCAAAGTATATTGCTCCATCAACATTGTCAGTAAATTCTTCAAAAAAATCTCTTCTAAAAGTCATGTGGCAAGTTGCTCCTGAATCAAGCAACCAATCATTTTTCCAAGAAGCAAGTGAAGCATTAAACAAGTCTTCATTTACTCCAATATTACAATGTGCCACAACATAGTGAGCGGATTCAAGTGCTTTACCTTTCTCTGTCATTGGTTTTACCTTTGGGTTGATTTCTTTCCTGCTCAATTCTATCCCAAGGCAACTTGCATGTGGATGCATCATGTGATCCATCTCTATTGCAACATATGCAATGCAAATCAGACTTTTCTCCTTGAGAGAGTCTGCCCCCCCCCCTTTGAAATTTCTTCTTCCTCTTCCTCTTCGACCACCTCTTCCTCTGGAAGAATCTTGAGCATGATTCTTCTCTGTATGTGCAAGACATACAACTTCAGAAGACTTTGGAGCTATCTTTTTCCCAAAAGCTTTCTCTCTCTCAACAAATTTATTCACAAGGGAGTCAAAGGTAATTTCTTTGAGGTTTCCATTTGCTTGCAATGACTCAAGATAATATCTATAAGTGGGATAAAGTGCCTTGACAAAAGCTATCAGAGGAATGTCTAGTTCAACATTAGTGACTTTGATATCATGCATAATAGATTTTACTTCTGATGCATGATCCATGTGGATATTGGTGACCACCTGCCAAATCCACTTGGACCCCCACCATCATTTCTTTCAGCTTTTCAGTTTCCTTAATTGAAGCACAGTTTACTATTTTTAGCAGTTTTTCGGGTCCTGAACTTCTAGAGCCGTTTTGAGGCCCTAAACGACATTTTTTGGGAAAACTGGGAGCAACATGGGTCTGATGTTGCTCTTCCCAAAGTCGTGGTTCTCGAATAGATCTTTCTAACGAGATAATGTGCGCGTCAAACGGAGATCGTATGCCAAAGTTACGACCCCGGGAAGTTGATGTACCAATTTACCCAAACGGAGCCCACAGTTTGGTGTTTCATCTTCTAGGGTTAGGTTTTTGGATGTTTAGGGTTTTCCATTGTTTCTCAACAATAAATAGGCCTTCGAGCCTCATTGTAACACAATTCAGAGGCATGTAGCCGCCACATCCCTTCTTAGAGATAAGCTACCATCACCCTAGCTGGTTTATTTCCATTGTTGTTTGTAAGCATATTTCAGTATTTTACATTAATGAAATGAAGTATTATTTCCGCTGCATCTCTGTGTTTATGGTTATCTCTGTAATTTTTTGCGTTCCTGTTTAAATCCGGATCAGTGGTATCAGAGCGGTCTGCTTTTTCTTTGTTTTTCTTTGCATGTCCCCAACGAGGTTGGGATATAAGGAGTTAGGGCTTGAACTGGTCGAACCTTTGCAAGACCAACCTCGCAAATCCCAACGGCCTCCCATGGAGGATGAAAAGAAAGAGAAAGGGGCAGGAGATCCTATCAAAATCTTGCTCGAAGAAGCCCTCGAACGACAAAGGAACGCGATGATGGACAGCTTTGCCCAGATCCTTCAGCGGCTACCCAAGGGCGATGCATCGGCTTCCAACAGCTACTCTAGAAACGCCACACCGTTTAAGGTACAAGTTAATTTTGAAATCCCCATATTTGAGGGTCAGATAGACGCAGATGTCGTCGATAAATGGTTAAATCTGCTAGAGGGTTATTTTTCTGTTCATGATTTTTCCAGTCGAGAAAAGATTATTTTTGCTCTTCTCAAAGCAGCCCCCCACGTCAAGGACTGGTGGGAAACCTACTGCGAGCAGAAGGATGAAAGTACAGGCTCACTATTTTCAGCCGCACCCACTTGGGATTCATTCCGGGATGCCATCAAGGAGCAGTACTACCCTGTCGAAAGCTATGAGGATCAATACATAAAGTGGACCACGCCGCACTAGGGAAGGGACCAAGACGTACCAGAGTTTAACAATATTTTCCATACCCTTCGCACAAAGTTGTGTATCAAAGATTCGGGGCAGCATTTGGCACTCAAATACCGCGACTGCCTGCACAAGTACATCTAGGGAGAAATAGAATTCCTGAACATCCCCTCGCTCGGCACGGCATACCGATATGCCATCAAGGTCGAGCAAAAGTTTAAACAGAAGAAGCGAGACTTTCGATCTGCGAATCCGAAGCAAGGGAAAGGTGCCCCCAAACCGCAGAACAAAGGACAAAGCCAAGGCGGGGCGGCCCAAGACAACCTGCCAAGGCTACAAGCAAAGAACAACGCCGTGAAGCCAAAAAAGGACACAGGAAAGTGGTGTGAGTTTCATAAAAGCTCCACTCACAACACAAGTGAGTGTCGGGCCAAGCAGTCACTAGTGGCCGAACTAAAGGTTTCAGAATCAGATGCATGTTCCGACTCTGAGTCAGAACCCGACAAGGGGAATGACAAAGGGAAGCAGATTATCGATGTAGAGCCCAACGCCACTGTTGCCACCACGAAGATCCAGAAGGAGGAACCCGAAGATTCAGAGGAGGAGGAGCGCCTCTTCCACTACCTGATGTGGGCTCGCCGCTACAATTCATTGTCAACAGTGGGAGCCAAAAGAACCTCATTTCGGCAGAGGTCGTGAAGCGGCTAGGCTTACCGACCACAGCACATCCACAACCATACACCATTAGATGGCTTCACCAAGGACGGGATCTTCGTGTGAGCCAGCAGTGTCGCCTTCCATACAACATCAAGCCCTTCATGGATGAGGTATTGTGTGAAATTGCTCCCCTTGAAGTTTGTGATGTATTATTAGGACAACCATACCTGTGGAAGCGACATGTTGTTTATGAATCAAGGCCCCGTGCTGTTATTGTTACTTTGGGAAATAAGTTGTACAGGATACCAGAGGTGGCACCGCCTACCACCATCTCTTTGATTACTACAAAACAATGCAGTAAGCTCGTTTCCAAAACCGGGAAATTTGTTTTCTTGATGGTACGCCCTCAAGGAAAGAAGAAGGCGGTGGCCACGACCTCCAGACAAGGCCCCTCCGCATGACAACTACAGATGGACAAGGTTGTGGAGGAGTACAAGGACATCTTCACCTCCCCCGCAGGGGTTCCTCTACACTATCAGGTCAAGCACTCCATCGATCTGACCCCAGGTGCGCCGCTGCTCAATGGACAAATCTATCGACGCTCCGTTCTGGAGAATGATGAAATCAAGAGGCAGATTCAAGAGCTGCTGCAAAAAGGTCACATCCGTCCAAGTTCATCGCCTTGTGGGAGCCCGATCGTGTTGGTTCAGAAGAATGATGGGACTTGGAGACTCTCTATTGACTATCGGGCGCTGAACAAGATCACTGTCCGTAATAGGTACTCGATCCCACGGATTGATGACCTCTTGGACCAACTGAAGGGGGCAAAATATTTCAGCAAGATCGATTTGAAGTCAGGATATCACCAGGTACCAATCGAACCCTCCAATGTGTGGAAGACTGCCTTCAAAGCCAAGGAGGGCCTTTTCGAATGGTTGGTTATGCCTTTCGGATTGACGAATGCCCCTGCAACCTTCATGAGGCTAATGGATGACATCTTGCGACCATTCACCAACTCATTTGTAGTGGTATACTTGGATGACATCCTGATCTTCAGCCAGAGTTGGGAAAAGCACCTCCACCACATCCGACAGATTCTCCAAACACTGCAGCAACACAAGTTATGTGCCAATTTAGAGAAATGCACTTTTGGCATGACCCAGGTTCAATATCTAGGATACATTATTGATGAACAGGGGGTGCATGTGGATCCAGCCAAAATCCAAGTCATTCGAGATTGGCCATCTCCAACCACTCTGACAGAGCTTCGCAGCTTTCTAGGGCTTGCCAACTTCTACCGCAGGTTTGTGTTGGGAGTTTCTCATATCACTTGGCCCTTGAGTTAAGTCACCAAGGGAGGAGCAAAAGCAAAATTCTTTTGGTCTAAATCTCAACAGAGTTGAAAGATTGCCTCTGCATGGCACTAGTGCTCGCATTACCAGACTTGCAACAACCATTTGAGGTCGAGACAGATGCCTCTGACAATGTTATTAGGCCAGTCCTTACTCAACACAAGCATCCAATGGCATATCACAGTGAGACACTTTCAGACATAGTCCGGAAGTATCCCACTTACGACAAAAAGATGTATTCCATTGTGCGGGTCTGCCAACAATGGAAGCATTACATTTTGGGGAAGGAAACGGTCATCCACACAGACCACCGACCCCTGCAGTTCATACAGACCCAAGGGAAATTGCAGAATGATCGCCATCAAAAATGGTCCACATACCTGCAACAGTTCCATTTGAATATCAAATATAAGAAGGGTAGCACCAATAAAGTTGCAGATTGCCTCAGTCGACCACCGATCATGGCATTAACCACTGTGCTCAACTCTTGTGGGCACGAGACTTCTGATTGGCCACTTCTCTACAAAAGCGACCCAAAATTCGGCCACACATACCAGACACTCTTGGAGGGTCAGCATGTTCCAGATTTTCACCTCCAGGATGCGCTGTTATGCCACCTGGGTCACCTTTGTGTTCCTTCAAGCGAGCATGTCAAGATGATTTGGGAAGCACACTACAATCAGGCTGCTGGACATTTCGGGGTCGAGCAAACGGTGGCAGTACTGCAGAAGTATTTCTATTGGCCAAATATTCGACAAGATTTCGGGAAGTACATCTGATCATGCACTGCCTATGCCATTGCCAAACCGGCCATCATGAAGCAACGCCTCTACACCCCGCTACCTACCCCTAGTCGACCTTGGGAATCCATCTCCATGGATTACATGTCATGCCTTCCTTCCACTAAGCATGGAAACGATTGTGTTTTTGTGGTCGTCGACAAGTTCTCGAAGATGGCCATTATGGCTACCTGCAAGAAGAATATCACAGCAGAAGCCACTGTTAAACTCTTCTTTGAACGAGTGTGGGTACACTTTGGGATCCCACAGTCTATCATCTCAGATCAGGACAGTAGGTTCCTCAGTACATTTTGGTCCAATCTCTGGTCGATGCTCGACACCAAAATCACTAAGTCCACAGCCTTCCATCCTCAAACTAATGGCCAGACAGAGGTTGTCAATAGGATGATCGTACACATTCTGCGCATGTACAACTCAAAGCATCCACGCACATGGGACGCGAGTCTCCCCTATGTTCAGCACAGCTACAACCGGACTCTTCACAGCTCGACTGGCCACAGCCCTTTTCAGGTGGGCTTGTGATTCCAGCCAATGTGTCCCATTGATGTGGCCATTCCATTTGCAGCTACTCACGCAGATTCGGCTCATGTCCAACCCGAAATAGATAAGGCAAACAGCGTCATTGAGCACATCCAACATATTCGCCAGCGGGTCCATGACATTCTGGAGAAATCAAATGCCAACTACAAGCAGCGACATGATCAACATCGGGTGCCACACAAGTTTTAGGTGGGCGACAAAGTCTAGTTGCATTTGCAAAAGGAACGTCTTATCGGAGCCTATAGGAAACTCAGACCACTCTGATATGGTCTTTCTAATGAGATACTGTGCGCGTCAAACGGAGATCATATGCCAAAGTTACGACCCCGGGAAGTCAATGTACCAATTTACCCAAACTAGGCCCACAATTTGGCTTTTTCATCTTCTAGGGTTAGATTTTTGGATGTTTAGGGTTTTCCATTGTTTCTCAACAATAAATAGGCCTTCGAGCCTCATTGTAACACAGTTCAGAGGCATGTGGCTGCCACATCTCTTCTCAGAGATAAGCTACCATCACCCTAGTTGGTTTATTTCCATTGTTGTTTGTAAGCATATTTCAGTATTTTACATTAATGAAATGAAGTATTATTTCCGTTGCATCTCTGTGTTTATGGTTATCTCTGTAATTTGTTGTGTTCTTGTTTAAATCTGGATCAATGCAAGAGCAAGAAGATCATCATTTTGTAATTCAAGGCGGAACAAATTAATCATCAGTTGGACAACTTCAAGCGCAGAGTGTGAGTCATAGAGTTCCTTCAATTTTTGTAAGGCTTCAAAAGAATTCGAAAATGGTGAAATATGGCGACTCACCTCTTCATTTACAGATGCTGCAATCAAGGCATAGGCCTTGCTGTTCTTGTTTTCCCAAATGGAAATTCCTTGTCTGAGGTAGGCTTCGCTGGTTCATTGTCTCCTTCTCCAACACAAACTCATTTCCACAGCTCATTAAAAATGAGTGTGTTTGATCTTGAACGACCGTTCTGGATAGGCGAGTTATTACTTGGGGGAGGTGGTATGTGGGGAGAGTGCAATATAAACTGTGTAATATAAACATATAAATAACGCAATATAAACAGCGTGGTCAGAGGGTGTTGGTTGACCAACATATGGACAGAGGCCAACGTATGGAGGGATGGGTATGGCAACGGTATGGGAAAGTATGGTGGAATTAAAGGCGAAGAGCGATTTAAGGCTGTATTAAGGCCATCCACTTTAACGTATAGTGGTATTAAAGGCGGAGAGCAGAGGTGGTGATATTAAGGTCGTCCTCTTTAACGTATGGTGGTATTAACCAAAGTATGGAAACTGGAGTATGCAGCGTTCACATTGTGATGTAGGGCGTCACAGTGTTAATACACAACTGAATATGTAAGCCTGTATGGAGGAAACCGCAACGCAAATCTCAACAACAGAACCACAGTGGTATGGAGACCAAGCACTATGCGTGGAGTTGGACGACGGAGGACACCCTCCGGGACTACTTCAAGCCCTACAGCAAGGTCGTGGACAGCGTGATAATACAGATCAAAACACGGGACTGCTCGCGGCTTCGGTTTTAGGGTCTTTGCACACCCCAATGTTGGCAACAAAGTCTTGCTAGAGCCACTATGAAGGCATAATCGACGATGGAAGCGAAGAAAGCAGTATCAAGAAGCAAACAACATCAGGGTGGCTCAGGACCTAGGGTATTCAATAAGAATGGTTTATGAGATTGGAGACTCGGCACTCGATGGTGGAGTGGTATGGGGAGACGAGTAGTTCACGCAGGGAATAGAAAACGTATATGACAGTGTAGGTAAGGTGGGTTCAGGCCTCAGGAGCATGGCAGAGGTGTCAATTCTGCAAAATAGGCAGAACATAGGTAGGAGGGAGTTACAAGGGTAGAGAGGAAAGCCAAGAATGGAGCTGGCTCTGATACCATGTCAAGCCAGGAGGTAACTCCTCAAATCAACTGTGTTCATTCATTTAGATTGTTCATAGTTATATACATGAGAGAGTGACTCTTGGGTTTCACCTCCCGATGACTCTTCCTTTTCCATTACTTATTATTTACATTATTTACAAATGTTCACCCAATCCTCATGATTAGGTGTCAACAAGATCAGACCTCTACAATTTCAAATCAGACTTTGAAAATTATATGATAACCAACATAAAGCAATAAAATTGATAGATCAAACCCTTGTAATATATTTTGATGTCTTGTATGAGTTATTAGTTTAATGTGTGGATTCTTTACGTTTGTATTATGATGATTATGCCATTGTTATATCAATATATCATATCTTATATCAATTAAGCAGCCAATTCAAATGAAAGATGAAGATAATAGAAGGAAACCCCAAGGCCTAGTGGCCTATGCCAAGTTTGGAGATGTGAGAGAAATCACTCCTCAACACCTGCACTTAGAAACAGTTAGCTCAAAACCCAAAGATCGGACCTTTATGACTACTGCAATCACAAATTATTAGAGTTAAAATGCCAATCCCTTGAAGAAATCCTTGTTTGCAATGAGATCTAGCCCTCGTAGGGCCTACGGCCTTCTTAATGCTTGCAAAATAGGTTCCAAACACTAGCCTTTTAGTATGGGTAAGGGCTAGGACCTTCGGAAAATGGGTTTCTTCCCCAATTTGAAAGTAAGCAACCTGCAAAAATGGTCTCAAAAACCCTAGACGTCTAGGGTTTTAAGGGTTGGAAATTTTAAAAGTTTACTCCTTTCTTTGATCCCTTGAAAGATTTTACCCGTAGAAATAAAAAGAAATTTTCCCACAAAAACCCAATATATACAAAAATAAAATAAAAACCCCAAGAAATTATATACAAGAAAAAATTAAAATGCAAAGGGTTAGTGAAATTATTTGCATAATAGAAAATACAAGGTGAAAG
This sequence comes from Pinus tabuliformis, assembly GCA_031772625.1. NCBI lineage: Eukaryota > Viridiplantae > Streptophyta > Pinopsida > Pinales > Pinaceae > Pinus > Pinus tabuliformis. The sequence goes on along the minus strand of CM062813.1, from coordinate 302,671,925 downwards.
GTTAGTATATATAGACACAAATTAGAGAAACTATTTTCAAATTTTGAATGTGGGATAAAAACTTTACAAGTAAAATTTGAATTTCAAATTAAAAGTTAAATCTAATTAAAAAAAATTAAACTAAAAATAAATCAATATTTACAATTTTGAAATCTAAAAATTATTTACAAAATAAAATAAATCTAAAGAATATTTACAAGTATGCTAAAAACCCCAAAACATAAAATTTAAAATAAAACCCCAAACCCAAATAGTTGCAAAACAAGGGTTAGAAAATTTTATTTACAAAAATTATTCTACAAAAATAATTTACAAGTTATACAGCGATATACAATGCTTAAAATAAATATTTTTGAGTAAATAATTTTTTAAATGATGAATAATGGTCATAGAGCAAATGTGTTTCGAAAGTTATGGTAATTCCCATAGCCTAAGTGAAGTAAAAAAAAAAAAAAAAAAATCTCGGAGCCCAAACAAGGTTGGCTCTCCTCCAAAGTCTATGAACTTGGAGCCCAAGGGTCAGGGAACCTACAAACTCTATATATTTTCTTCAAGAAAGCTTGTTAGACATATGGCAAATCAGATCACCTAAGATAGACCCAAAATCTACCAATAGAATGTTCTTATCACCATCTAATGAATAAACAAACTTTAAAATTTTAAGCACAATATAGGAAAGCACATACCACAGATCATCGGACAAAGAACACCATGAACTAAACCCCAAAGTCTTTTATTATGATATTTCAAACGTTCCCAACAGATCAGTGGAACAAAACCAACGTTACAAAATTACATAGACTAGAGTCAGAGCTTTCATCATGACTTGAGAAGCAAAATGGCCTCTAATTTATAGATAAATCCTCCAAGTGGAAAATAACAACTAGTTGGTTTGATCCCCATTAAAATAATCTCTAACATTGATAAATATTTGATCATCTTTGAATTTCTGCCGTCGAAAATAATTATTTATTAGTCCAAAAATAATTACTTTGAACTAATTCCCTCAAAAATTTGACTTTGACTTAACCACCAAGATCCAGGGGTCCAATTTTTCTTGAAATTTCCAATGTTCTCTTGGTGGAGGACCTCCAAAAACTAACTTCTTTTAGACCCACGAATTTTTCCACTTGGAGAAATGAATTTATCTAACATTGTAATTTTGACTCTAAATTAATTAATTTTCTTGCTTAGGATTTAATTTTATTTTTGCCAAGCGTTGAAAAAAATTAGATAAGTGGAAGAGCACGGACCATGGAGATCTAGGGTTTTCCCAATCGCTGCGACGGCGTTCCACTCTGAGCACGACGCCCCTGTTCCATCGACCCTGCAACTCTTGCCAACCATACAAGCCAGCTAATTGTTTAGCCCCAATGGCAACCCCGATGGGGGAGGACTCGGGGCCTCCCCCCATGGTGAACCCTGCGATTTTGAACAAGAACAGATCTAACAATGCCTCTGCTTCGCACACAGATCAGCATACACATGATATGCATAACGACTCACAGGGTACAGACAATATACCCCCGGACAGGCAACAAAACGCAGTAGGCGATGATGAGATGCCCAAAGTAACCTCTGCGACCTGCAAACCTGTAGCTGCAGAACGACCAAAAATAGAGTTGCCCAGTCAAAGAATCAACACCCAAATCCAATACATGAAAGATCATGCCCTTATTGGGAAATTTATTGGGTTTTGGCCAACAGAGAAAGCCTTACAGGGCTGGATAGCAGCCAAATGGAAACCAAAAGGACACATCAATCTGAAGCTAGGACCAAAGGGGTTCTTTACAGCGATATTCAACTGCATAGAAGATTGCAATAGGGTCTTAGACAATGGCCCTTATTTCTTTAACGTTGTTGGGCTTTATCTACGTGATTGGATCGAACGATTCAATAAAGAAGATCTGAGCTCAGCACCAGTTTGGATTCAAATATATTCCTTGCCGCTGGAATATTGGGATGAGGAGACCTTAAAAGACATTGGAAATGGCTTGGGAGAGATTATAAAAGTTGCAGAAGAAACAAAACACAGAAGGTACACTTCCTATGTCCCATCTGTGTCTACATGCACTTGAACAAAGCTCTTCCGGACTCGGTAAGTTTATTTCATGATGACTTTGAATGGATTCAGACTATAGATTATGAACATGTTCCATTTAGATGCAGAAAATGTCATGCCCATGGACACCTATTCCGGGACTGCCCGCTTAATGCTAAATCCTCCTCCAATACTGCCACTAGACAACCTGATCAAGAAGGATATACTAAAGTGAACACTCGGAAACGGAATCATAAAAAGCCTGCTTCTCAACCCAAAAATCCCCTTGCCAGCAATCCTACTCCCTCCACTAGCAATGGCTTTGATATTTTAGCTCAACATGACTCAGTGGACTCTTAGCCCCCCATGCACTCTCATGCGATCCCCGATGAACCCTCTGCTCACCCCCGTGCGGATTCGTCTCCTGACCAGGTCCCCGAGCAAACCCAAGTCCTCCCCTCCACTGTTTCCAATAAATATCCGGCCTGGAAACCTAATGGTATGGACATCGATACCCTTCTGATTGATCCCAAGCATGCAACGAACAACATGGCCAAGAGCAGTGAACTCAAGCAGATGGATGATGAGCCTAAAAGTATTGACCTAGGAGACCTGGACATTTTTAGCCTTGAGCAAGCATGCAAGCAAAAACAATTTGATAAGATCCCGGCAAGACAGCTAGAAAGTCTAGAGGTCATCCTATCCAAGGCACATCAACAACGATCTCTAGGAATTCAATCCGGAAGTCAGTGGGATGGAAAAAACCTGTTCAAGGATACCAAGAAACGTGGGAGAAAGACAGATCTACAACGAACCATCCTTATCAGGGAAATGTTGGTAGAATCTGGAAGATATTCTAAACTCACAAAGTACTACAGGCCACTCCCCAACCCTGACCCATGAAGCTCACATCATGGAATTTAAGAGGGCTAAATGGCCCGGGGAAATACAGAATGATAAAAAACTTGATACAGAAGGAGAAACCTCATATCTTCTTTATGCAAGAAACGAAATGTAACCATACCTTTCTCAGCACCATTCTTTCAAAAGCATGGCCTGGTAGTCACACAATGACGGTGGATGCTATAGGAGCCTCGGGAGGATTAGCTATAGCATGGAACGCACAAGCCATTGCGCTCACAGACTTCCATGCAAACCATCATTTCATTCAAGCTAACTTCCACATCATAGGGACCAATGTGCACGGTCACCTAACCAATGTTTATTTCCCTCAAGCTGCTGCGGACAAAACCACAACTCTAGATACGCTCACGCTGCTCAATGCCAATTGGACACATCCACTTTGGATTACGGGGGGCGACTTCAATATGATCACTAAATTAGAGGAAAAAGTAGGAGGCCGAATCAGATTGGACAATGAAAGTGAGTACTTCAAGGAGTTCATTCAAAGCAATTGGCTAATCAATCTGCCCTTCAACAACGGAATCCATACCTGGAATAACAAAAGATCTGGGCCGCATCAGATTGCTTCAAGGCTAGACAGATTTCTGCTCGCAGACAATGCTATCCACCTGGGAGGCGAATTCTCAACCTCTATTCTACCTCTTGCCCGTTCGGACCATTGGCCCATCTCGCTCCAGTGGTAAAGACCAGGAAACTCCACAAGGAGACCCTTCCACTTTGAATCTTTCTGGTTGTCCCATCCAAATTTCAAAGATCTAGTTCAGCATGCATGGAACAGTTTTTCTCCCCTTGTAGGCTCAAAAATGTTTCAATTCTGGCAAAAGCTAAGGCTCCTAAAAGCGCAAATCAAACAATGGAACCACGCCACCTTTGGAAACATTTTTCAAGCTCATAGAGCCCTTGATCAGGAAATGGAGAAACTCCAGCAAACCATCATAAAAGAAGGAAGGACTGAAGCCCTCAACGAACAAGAAAAGAATCTACAGACTCAGATTACAGAAAGAGAAAAACAAGAGGAAATCCTCTGGAAACAGAAATCACGAATAAGATGGTTAAAGGAAGGCGAGAGGAATACTAAATTCTTCCATCGTACTGCCATCCAAAGGCGAATGCATAACAACATCACCCAAATTCACAACCAGCAGAGACCGATTGGAAGACCATGGGGACATTGAAAAAGAACTCCTCAAGCACTTCAAATCAATCCATCAAGAACCTGATATCAATAAACAGCCAGCAATTGACAAGATTCTCCCACATATCCCAAAGGTGATCACAGATGAACATAATCAATTGCTACTACATCCGATAACCTTCCAGGAGGTGGAATCAGCAAATGCAACAGCTTCAGGAAGGAAATGCTCCTGGTCCAGACGGCTTTACCTCCACATTCTTTCACAGATTCTGGGATATTATCAAAGAGGAGGTCTGGCAGGTAGTTGAAGAGTCCCAAACACTTCATTGGGTGCTTCCCTCTCTAAATACAACTTTCATCACTCTCATCCCCAAGGAGGATCACTCTAATACTCCGGACAAATTCAGGCCCATAGCCCTTTGCAATGTCATTTACAAAATCATATCTAAAGTTATGGCTTCCCGTTTGAAGCCGCTGCTACCCCTGCCCATCTCGCCAGAGAAATCAGGCTATGTCGAAGGAAGGAAAATCATAGATGGTATCATCCTCACCCATGAGATCATCCACTCTCTCAAGCATCACAAGAAAGCAAGTATGCTCCTAAAAATCGACCTCTCAAAAGCTTTTGATAAGTTGAGCTGGGTGTACATTAAATCAATGTTAACAGCGTTTGGCTTCTCACATGTTTGGGTCCGATGGATCCTGAGTTTAATCTCCTCTACTTTCTTTTCCATTCTGGTCAACGGAATTCCCTCCGCCCCTTTCAGCCCTCAAGAGGCATTCACCAAGGGGAACCCCTCTCTCCTTTCCTCTTCGTTCTAATGGCTGAAGGGCTGGGTAGGACCATCAAACATGCCCTCCATGAGCAACAGCTTCGTGGTATACCCCTCCACAATTCCCCGGCCATAACCCACCAGCAATTCTTGGACGATAACATGTTATTTGGGCATCCCTCGGTCCAAGAAGCCCGGATATTCAAATCCCTCCTTGACGATTTCTCAATAGCCTTTGGAGCCAGCATCAACACCGTTAAATCCCAGATCTTCTTTTTTCATACGCCCGCCTTAACTCAAACCTCCATCGCCCGCATTCTAGGATTCTCTGTCGCCTCTCTCCCCTCCAAGTATCTTGGTGCTCCCTTAACTGATTTTGCCCTTAGGCACTCCTCTTGGCATCTGCTCCTCGATAAGCTTGAAGCTCGTCTCGCTTCTTGGACCTTCAGAGCCCTAAATATGGCTAGCCGACTAATCCTTATTAAAGTTGTTTTGCAATCTATGCCTCTTTATCTCTTCTCTGTTTTAGCAGCACCTAAATGGGTTCTCAAAAAAATCAAAGATCTTCAAAGGAACTTTCTATGGGGATCAACGGGACACAATCGCAAATGGGCTTTGGTCAAATGGGCAACTGTCTGCCTCCCAAAACACCTTGGGGGAATCGGTCTTCGAGACCCTCAACACAGTAACGCAGTCATGGGAGAAAGAATTTGGTGGAAGTGGCTTACAGCTCCGCAAACACCCTGGGCGATCCTATGGAGAGCCAAGTATGCCAACCATAGGCCGGCTAAAGACTTAATCAGACTCACAGATACGGGTAAGGGTTCCCTAATCTGGAATGCAGCTAGATTGCACAGAAATATGATCCATCAGCACAGCTTTTGGGAAATAAGAAACGGCACAAGTGCTCGCTTTTGGATGGATTCATGGCAGCAGCGACCCAAACTCAACAACTTAATCTCACTTCCACAAACAGAGGTCGAGGAAGCTCATCGTTGGAAAACGGTCAATCAATACTGGACTCCCACCTTGGACCAGGGATATAGACAATGGCGCAAAGCAGAACACATCATCAAGCAGGGTACAGAGATAATGTATAAGGAGTTGGACACCGAGCTAACCAATAGGCTAATCAGATTCTCTGAAGAAAAGGACATCCTTCGTTGGGGATACAAACCATGTGGAACCTACACCACACAAGAGGCCTACAACCTTATGATCAATACTCAGACTAACAAGGACCCTCTTTGGGACAAAGTATGGTCTCCTAAAATTTGGCCCAAGATCTCCACTTTTCTATGGTTGCTCTGTCATAAAAGAATTCTCACTTGGGACAACTTAAGGAAAAAAAATTATCATGGCCCCTCAAGATGCCCCAACTGCAAAATACAAGAGGAAACTATTCAACATCTCATGGACTCCTGTTATTTGGCAAACAAACTTTGGGAAAAAACCATATTCAGATGTCAGAAAGATGGCAGAGTTAAAGAGGACATCACCAAAACCATTCGTCACTGGGCTAAAAACCCGTTCAAGAGTCCCCTGCTTAACTCCTTATGGTGAATCGTTCCAGGACTCCTCCTCTGGACAATTTGGAAGGAAAGAATCGGCGTATCTTTAGGAATCAATCCACCTTCATAGAAATCATATGGAGCACTCTATGCAGTAATCTTCAGGAAACTCCAGCACTCCAAACTTGGAGCGAAGCTGATTTCCCCACTGATACGCAAGAACAGACCATATGGATGAATTGGAATCTCAGGATCATCCAGACTCAAGAGCAGCCCAATAGATCCTTCCCTAACCACCACCCTTCCAACAAATGGTACCCTCCACCTCCTGGATTCACCCAGCTAAACTTTGATGGCGCTTCTAAAGGTAATCCAGGTCAGGCCGGACATGGAGGAATCTTCAGGGATCACTATGGAAAACCTCTGCTTCTTTACCTAGGCACTTCAAGATGGGACACAAACAATTCGGCTGAACTGGAAGGATTGTGGCAAGGTCTCAAGCTCGCTCAGCGGCATGGATACTTTCCCTTAATAATCGAAGGTGATTCTCAAATCCTCATCAACATGGCCCATCAACTTACTCAGGGAACTCCAGTAAACAAGTTGTCCTGTAGCTGGAGACTTGCAGCTCGTTTGCAACTCATTGAGCATTGGCTTGCAACCAATAGAGCAATCACCTTCAAACACATTAAGAGAAACGGCAACAAAGTGGCTGACCTCTTAGCCAATTTAGGGGTGGCAAGCAATCGAACTCTATACACAGGCTCGATCGAAATTATGAAAGATGCCACACACCAACAGGAATACACCACCCTAGTGCAAATGGATGCAGCATCCCTGGATGCGGGTGGTAGATGAGTATTTAAGTCAGGCGTGCTGCCAGACATGCAGGTGGTTGAACCACATGGTTACCTGTGCTTTCCCTTGTGGGAATTTAACGCAGACCACTATCCCTCGGTAGGCGCCATCACCTCGTTGGGAGGATCGAGACATCCCCTGCAATAACAGAACCATGGAGCCTTACCCTCTCCAATTCTCCATTTGTCCTCTAAGTTGCACTTGCCACCCTATAGCTGAAGAGCCCAGCCTTCGCACCGCCATGGGTAGACATTGCAGACTCCTCTGCTGCGTCGACCTGGGTAATGGTCTATACTTCTCTCAGTCCCTCCATTGCGCCCTGCAAATTGAGGTCTCAGCCCCTGTCTCTGGCCCAGACTTGACTTCACCTTTTCAACACAATCTTCCCTCTGTTGTTCTTACCCCGCTCCCTGCTCCTTTGGCTCATTCCTCGTTGCGGCTTCCAACCCAGAGAATCATGCGGCAACGCCATCACATGCGAAGTAGGCGAGGTGGCAGTCGTGGTAGTGCCATCTGGCCCCCGTCTTCGCCTCCTTCTGTTTCAACTTCCCCTTTAGCCTCCCCACCCCCCAGCCCTTCCTCTTCCTGCTTCCAGGGGAGATATCTGGATACTCGCAGCGGCCGAGGTCGAGCTGGCTCCCGTGAGGCTCAGCGCGCCGGTGGAACCACCCAGCACACAGATTTCTCTGCTACATCCCAGCAGGCTCAATTCAGGTTTCTCTGCTCCATGGACCGACCGGTAATCATCGCTACAGTCACGGTGGACTTCCGGGAAGTCATTGGCTCATGCGTAGTTCCAAAACACAGCCATGAGACGCACCAGGCCTCTCCTTCGCTCGTCAATATCCAGGGGGAGCCAAGCTCCAGCAGCCCGCCAATAGAAACAAACCATCTGTCCAGCAGCAGACAGAAGACTCCGGGAGGCAACGCCACCCGCAAAGACAAAGGCATACAGGTGGAAGACCATGAGCCTCAGGACACTGCAGGTGGCAGACAGGCAGCGGAAACTGACTCTGAAGATTATGGTTGGTGTCCGATCGTGGAAGAAAAGCCACCATCCTAAGACACCTTGCAGCTGCATGCTACAGGTCACGTGTCTAGCTCGGGATCTGAGTTTTGTTTTTTTAGTTTTACAGTGGTTAATACTGGCCAGTGTTTTTGAATTTTACAGTGGTCAATTTTGGCAGACCTTTTTGAATTTTATAGTCTTTTCACAGTGGTCTATTTTGTTAGTAAATTTTGAATTCTGGAACTGTCACCCCTGCGTGGGCAGAATGAATCGAATTTTATCTCGTTCTCGGACTGGTTTCCCCATCTGGGGCAGTCTAGACTTCAAGACTTGTTGTTTAAAATGGTCATATGGTTGACCCAGTCCCATAGAGGCCGATGCCTCTCTGTACATTATGTTTTTATTAATAGATTAGTTTTACATAGACAAAAAAATTATTTTTGCCAAAAAATTAATTATTGACTCATGAAGGATTAATTATTTTTCCACCCTCAAATATTTTAGCCATGGTGTCTAAGTATGAGGGACCATGCACTAAAATATTTTTACATCAGATTTTACAAATTCAACCCTCAAAGGGGAAATACTCGTTCGACATAGACCCTCATAAAACTTACCCAATTCTGCAATACAATATGATCTAGTAGACCAAGTGATTTGTAATAAAATAATTTAGCCAAATAGCTTAAATTATTCCCAAATCACTTTTACAAAAGACGACTAAAACACTAAAACTCATCTAAAACTTCGACGATAAATCCCACACTAACTTTGAGGTGAGGTTGGAGGGAATAACTATGTCGATCATCCGTGTTTAGAAACACAGATAATCAGTGAAACAAAAAACCTCCGAAGATGAAATTTGTCGCCGAAATCATAGGCTTGCCTAGGTTGTTACATAATTAACAATCGTACTAGCATCATTTACATTACAAATTTGCAAAATGGGTTTACAATGACATAATAATCTGTTCACTGTGTTTCTGAACTTTAAAAAAAAAATGGTACAACTGCTTCCTTGGAACTATGACAAAACGTGTGTAACACATCACACAATAAATTGGAACAAAAGATATGAACACAAGTAATTTTATTAATGGTGGGTATCACTCAAATACCATGCTATAAAATCCTTTATGCATCACACAATAAATCGAAAGAAAGGATATGAACACGAGTAATTTTATTAATGGTGGGGTCATTGCATACATTGACAACAATCTTCTTGTAGTTGGCTAGTAGGCCGTTAATAACCTAACTGCCTTTTCTTGATAATATATTTTAATCTTAATGCCTCATTATTATATATTAAAAGTCACATATGATGTTCCTTTATTAGATTAACTCATATAGGAACGTTATATTCTAAGTCTTAATACATAAAAGTAGTAGTAGATATTCCCAAACACAAAAGGAAATAGCTCATATAAATAGCAGTAGATATGCCCAAACATATTAATTGACACAACCATACATGTCTCAGTGCAATAAATAATTGATTGTTAACATATAGTACATATCATTTAATTAATCCCGAGATTACCACAAGTCAATAATTCAATGAATAGTAGAGATGCTCAAACATAAATATACCTGTCAAAAAGAGATCATCTACATAAAGGACAAAAATGAGAGGCATGTGCTTTTGAACCTTGAAGTATAGGTTAGGATCAGCATCGTCATTATCCTTCCTTGGAATGGGGAGATCTTTGGCTTTCCCAAGGGCAGTGTCTTCATCGAAGGTAACATCATGGCTTATTTCCACGTCTCTTTGACCAGGCACATCATTCTATATGCCTTTGAATTTTCAGAGTAGCCCACAAATATACCTTTCTTCCCAGATGCTTCTAAATTGTTTCTTTTCTCTTTAGGCACATGAAAATACACAGGACAACCAAATATTCTAAAATGAGAAACATCAAGTTTCTTACCAGTGAAAACTTCTTCGTGTGCCTTGAAATCCAGTGATTGGTGCGGGCTCCTATTTTGAACATACACGACAATGTTGGTAGCGTCTCCCCATAAGAACTTCAGTAGACCTTGATCGTGAAGCATGGCACGGGTGGCTTCCATGATTGTTCGATTCTTCCTTTCAGCAACTCCATTTTGCTCAGGCCTCTATGCAATGGTTGTCTCCCTCTTAATGCCAGCCTCTCTGCAAAAGTCATTGAATTCATTTGATTCATATTTGATTCCATTGTCGGTTCTCAACACTTCATCCTTCTTCTTCAAGAAATAGATCCATGTTTTGTGAGAGAAGTCATCCACAAAAATTGCATAGTATAAGTATCCTCCCAATGATGTTACGAGCAACATACCAGATAGATCAGAATGGACCAATTGAAGAATATCGATAATTTGGTTTTCACTTGAAGGGAATGGTCCCCTTGTAAGTTTCCCAACTTCACAACCCTGACAAACTCCTTCATGATTCATGTTGAACTCGGGCATACCTGTGACCATCTTCCTTACCCCAGGTAAGGCTTTGTAATGAAGGTGGGCAAATCTCTGGTGCCATAATTCAGATTGAAGAGAAGTATCGCAAGTCAAGGCTCCCAAAGGACTTCAACTTGATAAAGACCATCAACCCTAAATCCAAGTGTAAATGCATTTTTAGGGTTTCTTTGCCAAATACGTACCTTTCCATCAATGAATGCTACCTTGAAGCCTTTATCTTTCATTGCAGGAATGGACACCAAGTTCTTTTCAAATTAAACACATACAATGCTTCTTGTAGATGAATGGTTTGACATTGATTCAAGAGAAGAGTAACAGTGCCGATCCCTTTCATGAGATAGGTGCCATTATCTCCAAGTATGATCTCCAAATTAGTCTTCTTTTCAATCAAATTTGAGAGGGCCTCTTTGTACCCAGTGAAGTGCCTGGAGGCTCCACTATCAATCAACCAATGACCCAAAGTACCTAGAGAAGAGGCAGTAGATAAAGCAGAAATAAGATAAAACTCCTTTTGTTTTTCTACAACATTGCTTTCCTCATACCTAGAATTTCTCATCCTTTTGGGAGGTCGACCATTTCCATATCAAGTAGCAGGAGCATTCCTCTTTCCTTTGTTGTTGCACCTGTTGTTCCTTTGATTGCCATTGCCTTTGAAATTGTTGTTGTTTTTGTCATCATCCCTTGGATAACTCTTTTTATGAGGACACTCTCTAGCATAGTGACCAAACCTGTTACAATTGTAGCACCTTCCTTTCCTTCTTTCTTTGAATCTTTGCTTGAATCTTTGACCCTGTCTCCGTGGACCAGCATCATTTTTCTTCTTTGCATGAGCGGAGAAAGCAGTAGGTTCATTTTTATTTGAAGGCTTGTCTCTCTCCATCATCCTCATCTCTTCTTGAGTGCATCTAGCCAATAATTCATCGAAACTTGGAATCCTATCATTGTTAAGAATGATTGTGTTAAACACATCCCATGCTCTTGAAAGACCCCCAAATGCAATGAGAGTGAGCTCCCTGTCAGCAATAACTTCTCCAATAGATAAAAGTCATTCTTGATTTGTATGATCCTCAAGAAATAGGATTGGATAGACTCCCCTTTATCCATCTTGATGTCCTTCAACTTCTTGAGAAAGAGGATTTGACTTGCATTGTTTGTTTTGAACATCCCAACCAGCTTATCATACATCTCCTTAGTTGTTCCCAAATCAGAAATATAGGGAACCAAATGCTTTTGAATGGAATCTATGATAATTCTTTTAGCTTTGACCTCACCTTTCTTGTACTTTGTCTTTGTAGCAACCGGTGCATTTGAAGGAGGCTCCAGCACTCTTCCCTCCACATAGTCCGTGGCATCATGCTCTTCCAAAGTCAAATCCAAAGTCATCTTCCATGCACGATAGTCAAATTTTTCCTTGAGCTTATCCTCATATTTGAAGTAAGACGTAGTAGCCATTGAGGCTAGTCCAATGATCTTGTCTAATAGATCTCCCTTAGTGATTTCTTTTCTCTCTCTTGCTTGGGCTTTGTCTTCACCTGTCCTCTGATACCATGCTAATTTTAGTTAACAATGGTATGTTCTATGCTTAGCACAATTACTTCAATGTTCCTTTAGCAGTTCAATGACAATTTCCAATTTAGTTTTCCAATAGAAATCACCTTAACCATAAATCACATTAATAGTAACTGTAGATAGAACATAAAATGAAATGCAGTAGACAAGCCAAGACAAGAGAACACCAGATTTGGCAGATGCCAGGGAAAAACCCCCATGTGGGGAAAACCCTTTGATCAATTATTGTTATTATTATATCAAATTTTCAGTAGAGAGCGAGAGTGCAATAATACAAAGTCATACAAAGTCAAAGTCAAAATTAACTTGCCAAATCACTATCCAAAACAGCCCTGTAAAATCTGCAATACTGCTCTCAGTCAACAGCAGTCAAATCAGCCCTAACCAAGAATTCAACGATGGTTAACGCAGCAGAAAACAATCCACTTGGAGCTCGATCAAACCCAGTCAAATTTTGCCTTCCTTGTTGGTCACATTAAGCCCAAAGTCAAACCTACGGTCAAAGCAAGTCAACCTAAAGTCAAACCTACGGTCAAAGCAGGTCAAAGTCCTCCTTTTGCCTCAGTTCCTATGCCCAAAAATGCAGCCTACTGAGATAGAAATTCACCCAAAAAATCAAAGTCAAAGGATGCCCAAAAAGTCAAAGTCATTGCTGGTCAAACTGCAGAAAAGTCTAAAATTTTTGGCCCTATAATTTTGTCTGAAATTCGTCCTCCTTTTCCACACGTGTGAGAGAAAGAGAATGCCCAATAGTTGTACGAACCAATGAGAGAAGGAGAGAGAGAAAGTGTGAGTGATGATGATGCCAAATGAGGTGAGAGGTCACTTATATTTATACAAGTCGTTGAGGGTGAAGTGACATGTCCATTGGGCTTCATGAGCCTACATGATGATGTGGCCGACCTGAACAATTTGCACATGTGTGGGCATAAATTCAAAAACACACTTTTGCTTGTCCAAATTAGATGATCTTTATATCAATTTTGGTCCTCTCGAAAAGAGGAATTTAATGTAATCATCATCTCCATCAAATGAGTTGTCCCAAGGTAAAATTTGCCCCTAGTTGCCAATTTTAACAAGAATAATGATAGAGAACAAGGATCAGGTAGCTCTGAAGCTTGAGCAACTCAGAGGGAGTCATCCCTCATGTTGAGGAGGGGAGGAGCAATCGACAATTCCTCCAAATCTGTCAAGAAGGTCTCTTGGTACAAGATGACCTTACAAGATGCTAAAGAGCATGAGGATTCTAGGAACCAGGGCAAGGACTACAAGATTTTGAAGATGTTTCTAGACCAGATGGCAAGGAAGGCTTCTAGCTTAGACGAAATAGACAAGGCAGCAGATGCAGTTCCAAGGTCAAAGTCAATTCCAAGTGACAAAAGTACCTCCCTCACTAAAAGGGAGCGTTGACGTTTGTAGCACGTACTTTTGCACATGCCTAAGTGTCTAACCATGCAAAAGTCGCCTAAGATCTCCTTAAACGCTTGCTCTAGTGTGAGCAAGTTGTTTTTGTAACTTAGCCTAAGTTAGACTTAGGAAAAGCACATAATTATTATGTTGGCTTATTGAGCTAAAGTAAACTTAGGAAAAGCAAATTATTTACTTTAGTAATTATGTTTTAATCTTTTAATCTCAACCCTTGATCTCAAGTAAGGCAAGACTTAATCTCGACCATTAATCACTTTGGAGTTTAGGGTTAGGGATTTAGCCCAATGTAAAGTTATAAAAGCAAGTCTAAGGAGAAGGAGAAGACACACCATACCAGCACAAGATTGAGATAGGCATCTCAGTGAGTGTGTTCGGTCCAAGGAAGGGAGCAACAAGGAGATCTAGATCAACCAAGGAGGGCTTGATCGGTTGGATCAGACCCAGTTGTTGTATGTATTTCCTCAATTGGGCCATTTTCCCAGTAAGGGAGCCCAAGTAAGTTCTAAAGGATTTAATGAAGAACTTTGATTGGTTAGAATATGTTTCTAAAGGATTTAATGAAGAACTTTGATTGGTTAGAATATGTTGTGTCATCTTTTCCTGATTGAGATTGGTATGTTTTTCCCTCCTCTAATTTTTTGTGTTAATGAATCTAGCTATGCAATTAATCAGCAAATCGTTAATTTGCTATGAATTAAGTGGCGGGTACTAGGTTTGCATGAATTCTAACATTATGGAGGATGACGTCATGTTGGAAAGCCTTTCCTCCCACACATGTGGAGAATTTATGACATTTTCTTGTGATTTATCTATTTATAAAGCTATCTTTAGGTCGGCTTGTGCCATATTAGACTTGTTGAGCGCATTAAGCAAACCATTTAGGGATTTCATTGCAAATTAAAGAAAAGTGACTCAGTTGCCCTCATATAAATAGTGGGAAGTCACTTTCCTTTGGATCGTCATCATACATGCTCATTTCTCTTCTATTTAGAGAGTGTGCATTAGCATTTTCTCTTGTTCTCTTGGATGCAATGGCTAAGTAGAGTGTGAATTGTCATGGGGAGGATATTTATTGCATGGAGAGACTATCTTGTGGATTGATGAAGTGATTCTTGCTTGAATGGTGTAAGTTTAATGCTATTTTCTTCCATTTTGCATGTAATTTCTGAAATTAGGGTTTATCTTGTGCCATATTAAAAAGTGCAATATTTTTTATGAACTCTTGTTTCTACATATTTATGCAAAATTTGTCATTCAAAAATCCATCAAAAGAACTTGTTTTCATGCATCCTTTGACCTTAAATCTCCTATGAAAGAAGTTGCTAGGGTTTCTAAGGGAAGAGAATTGTCTTCCACCCTTCTTCATCTAAGGTCCTCCTACTTTGACCTCGACCTATTTGACTCCATTGCCCAATTGAATAGAGGCACTAGTCTTGTTGTGTTGATCACTCTAATTTTTTCTCTTTCTTCTATTTCATGGTAACTAGGGTTAGGGTTTGGTCAAAATCTGCATTTAATAGCATTTTTACACTGATATGTTATTATATTAAAGGTAGGAATTGCATTTATTATTGCCTTAAAAGCAAAATCTATCATTTATTGCATGTTTTACCCTAAAATTTCAGGCTGACATCATAGGTTTATGCTGTTGTTTTGTGCATATTCAGCCATTAAAAACTTCTTGTTGACCTATCCCTTGCATACCTCCCTTATAGCCTTCAAGCCTTTGTTGATATTATCCTTTGTAGGTTATTTCTTGGCTGTTATATGGTTTTGCATGCTATAAATCTGCCCATCATTGAAGCCCTAACTTATAGCAGCCTTTTCTTAGTTTATTGGGGTTGGTTGAAAGTGTACTTGAACATTTGTAAATCCTATCTTGGCCTCCAAGGCTTTGCCAATACCTTCTCCCATAACCATTAAGCTCTTATCACACTTGAGACCTTGTTCATTGAAGATTTTTCTAGGTGATATTTTTAGCAAGATCCTTAGAGAATCATTTGTCTTAGTAACCCTAGGTCATTTATCCTCTAAGCCTTGATAGGGAAGCCTCCCTTGTGGGTATAACATCCAACCACAAAACAGCAGAAAAGAAGCCACCGAGATGAGAGTGGTGGCTGATCTCTTTCTTTCCCTAAAATCTAGGTTGCCTAGTGAGGCATTGCACTAGGCTCCTAGATTTTGTGGTAACATGTACAGTTGGTACTGAAGTATATTTTTATCTCTTTTATAATCAAGTGTTTGGATTCTATGTAAATGTTTCCTCTCTATCCTTCTATTTGAGATCTGTTCACATTACATATGCTATATTTGAGATCTATGCCTGTTATTGGTATGTTTTATCAAGTATATGTAGTAGTAGTGTCCCTTAGCAGCCTAGGGACACTACACAACCCACAGACAGAAACAAGAGATGCCACAGTGATAAGGAACAAACTCCACAAATCAGGAGAAGTTTGTGAGACAGGAAGAAATCATAGGTGAATTATGCATCATTGACTACACTGCTAAATGTGGATGAACCACAACGATTTAAGAGGCAAATCATAATGAGAAACTTGTATCGCATGATGCCATGAGATCCAAGACGGGGTCAATTCAGAAAAATAGAACCTACAAGCTAGTGAAACTTCCTGAAGGGAAGTAAATGGGTGTTCAAACTAAGTATAACTCAGATGGTATAGATGAAATGCACAAAGAGAGGTTGGTAGCAAAAGGATTTGCACTCAAGGAATGTGTAAAATATGAGGAAATATTTGCCCCCATAGTAAAGATGGATACAGTCAAAACTATACTAGTGTTGGCAACTCTAGAATAGCTAGATTGTTCACCGATGAACGTAAAGTGTGCCTTTATTAGAGGATTCATTATGAAGATGCGTACATGGAGAAGCCAGAAGAATTTGTAGAACATCAAATGGAACATTTGGTGTTTCAATGAAGGAAAGCATCATATTATATGGGACAAGCTCCAGCCGTATTTCCAAGAGAGCAGAATCAGGAGAAGCCCCTCTGACCTGAAAATATGCAAAGGTGACAGAAAAAAGTTGGACCCTAATTGTTATACTATATGTGGATGATTGGTTACAAACGGAAGGTGTGAGAAGACAAAGTGAGGTCCGGTGAAGCCATTTGATATGACAATCCAGGAAGCCCTGCGTGTTTGTCTAGGTATGAAAGTGTGGTAGAAGCCTGGCAGGATTTTCTTAGGAACAGTATGGTAGAAGCATCTGAGGCAATTTGATTAAGAAGAATGTTGTCAGAGGTTAGTGCGGGGTAACAGAGCTACAATTTCGTAAGGCAACACATCAGTTGCCAGATATTTTTGTTAAAGCTTTGAGCAAACAAATATTTTAAGTTCCAACGTATGTTGGGCATGAAGAAAAACAACTTTCACTAAAGAAAAACTTGCACCTGGCCACGACCACTTGAAACGGCCCATTTGCAAGGCGCCTATGAGGGCGAAACATGCCTCGGAGAATTTGAACCATGGCAGGGGGAATATCGTCACCCACTTTGACTTGACATACTGCTAACAGAATTTGATGAATCTATATCACTGCTAAAAGAATATCGCACTTACCACGATACTTCTGCATTACTACAATATTTGTTTTTGTAAATTCGACATACATTTTGTTTAAGAAAAGTGAGAAAAAAGGGTTTCGGCAACAGAAAAAGCTGATCAATTCCCCTATTAATAATAAACCTTGTTGGCTATGAAATAAATTACCCTCTTCAGTGAAAGTCAGTTACAGTTATTACTTCTATAGCAACATATTGGCACTAACATAACATTACAAAATCGAGAATTTGAAAACACTTACACGTTGAGCGTATCGATAATGGCTCCATCCTTGAGAACTTCAAGGTAATAAGGCTGACCAGGAGGTTCACTCCATGCAGGTATTTGATATGGTCGATTGTCAATCTGTGTTTTGGTTGCTATTTCTTTAACCTCCATGGCTGGGCTCTCTGAATCCTCCGAACTGGTATTTCCTGTTCCTTCTTGTGAGGTTAGATTGGCACTCTCAACGACAACTTCGGCGTTTTGTGCGTGTTCAGTAGAAATCTCATTCGAAGGGACAGCATCAATTGTCGAAGGCGGCAAAACAGATTGAGGAAGATTTTTGGGTTCCCGTGGAGGGGGAGGACCCATTGGGACCTTCATTGTGTTCAATTGTACAGCAAAAGAAGTATCGCTCAAATCCCTGCAACAATTGCTAACCCGCCTTACATCAACGGCAAATTACTCCAGAAAAACATTAATTTACAAAAGATGGAGGGCATCTGCAAACCGAAAATACCTGATATCGGCTATGTAGCCTGGCCTAATGTGTACCTGCACACTCTGTATCGTGCCTGTAGCCTCTGAAATTCGAAACTAGAGATTTGCACAGAAAGTTAGTTACTCGCCAGCCAACATGTGGAAGGGCTAAACGACCTTAGCAAGGACATAATTAGTCCGGGCTCAATGAAGGACCGAAGTATTTTGCGAAAAAGAAGTGGCCAAACTTGAAAATGGTATTTTACTAATGTCAAATGTAGTTGTATTGTTACTTAAATGTTGTTGTGATATTAGTTGATGACGGTTGTTACTTAAATATTGTGATATTAGTTGATAACGGTTGTTACTTAAATATTGTGATATTAGTTGATAACGTTTGATCACTCGTTAAAGTAAAAATGGTTTTATAATAAGAAAAAATAAAGATGGATTTAGGTTGGCTTTAATTCTCTTTTAAATAGGTTATATTTTACATGAATACAATGGGATAATATTATGGGTTTTCAATAACATAGATCAATAATATTTACCATTTTTTTATAGGGTTATTTTTATTTTGTTATTTAAATAGTTTCACTTTTTTTTATGGAGTTAAAATGTTTACAATATATTACATTCATATTTTTATTTTATTTTTCTTTAATCTGTTTTTGTGTAATTTGACTTATTCAAAATATTAAACATTACATTACAACATCTCTACCATACAAGGGCCTAGAGTATGCCCTAAAACTGCTTCTGCTTGGCTAAGAGCTCGTCTTCCTCAAACGTAAGGAAACATGTTAACGGCCCAAGGCCTAGAGGCATCTGGCAGGAGTGAAAGCCTATCCCCTTACGAACCACCAACGAGTTATTCCAAGTGGCGTGATTTTCCTTGAATAACAGTGACACATGAGCCTACATTTGCGGATAGCAGCCAAAGATTGTTGCCCTCACTGTTGGTTTGATAACTAAGTTATGATATGCTTTCTCACCATGAGAAAAAAACATCTCTACCATACTACGCTGGAGAGTGCCTCTCAATGCAAAGAATGAGCTCGCTCTTGGTTTATTTTTATTTTATTTTTTAGGAGGGCTGGGAAGGTGTTTGAAGTTTTCTTCGAAAGGTCTTTTTGCACATTTTGAACCTTTAATTGTTATTTTAGTTATATGTTCAAATTAGAACTATGCCTTTGTGAGAAGATGATGTGGATTATGTTTAGTCAATTTAGCATGTCCTAAATTGCTACATTAATTATCAATCCGGGAGTCGTAAATTGATGAAGTGTGGTGCACTATATGTGCAAGACAACCTCTTTCTTACTTTTTATTCTTTTCAATTTTATTTTGTTTTTGGGGGTTTTATCTTGGTTTGTTTCCTAATGCGAATGGAAACCCTATTCCTAAGTTTTAAGAATACTTTAGAAGACAAGTATGGATATAGATTTTAAGGCAATTATGTCCTTTATGATGACTTCCAGAGCTTAACACTTCAGAGGATCTCAAAACATACTAGTGATGAAATTAGTACTTGAACAAGAATGTAGATGTGCAGCTATTCAAATCAAACAAATGATAAACTACTAATCATGAAATCACTATCTCTGCTGCTCATCTAAATACAGAAATAAAAGTTAAGCTATTGCACTTAAACAAATCAAAAAAAAATCTGCAAACTAATAAAAGTAAAACCAATTCACTTCACTTATAGTCTAATAGCTCGCCAAGTAGCTTTTCGGGGTTAAGCCATGGCTCTGGAGATAACATCAATAACATGAGGAATTGATATCTAAATTACCTACTTGCAAATGAAAATAAAATCAAGTCACTTCACTTATAGTCTGATAGCTCGCCAAGTAGCTTTTCAGGGTTAAGCCATGGCTCTGGAGATAATGTCAATAACATGAAGAATCAGATATCTACTTGCAGAAACGAAAGTAAAATCAAATCACCTCACTCATAATCTGATAGCTCGCCAAGTAGCTTTTCGGGGTTAAGCCATGGCTCTGGAGATAACATTAAATGACATGAAGAATTTGATATCTAAACTAACTATCAACAGCAAATGAATAAGACTGAAATCAAAGCATAACCGAAATTGAAAGCTAAGAAAAACAAAGTCAGCAGAGAGGCCAATCTCATGTCACTATTTTATTGCAAAAATTGTATGAAAATGCCCGAGCCTAGCCTATCCTGAAACACACTGATCAGTGTTAGCAAAAATATACAATGCTTGGAAAATCATGTATAGGAATGAAACATTAACACCATAACTAAAATATGAAATATACACAAGTGAACAAACTATGAAATATCTACAATGGAAATAAGACAACAACATATAAAAACTTTACAGAAATACAGAAACGAAACCTTAGCCAACAGGGGCCCTCTGCACGGCCTTGGTTAACACGTTTTCAATCCGAAATTACGCTCACACAGTCATATAAAACAGAGTCTTGTTATATTGCAAAACAGAGGAAGGATCCTCTCGTTACAACAGCAGGACCAATGTCACGGCACAGTACATGAACTAACAGCAAGACTACATAAAAAAAAACTAGCTACATGTGTTTGCAAACACGTTATTTATAAAGGAAATTACATAACTATTTTTCCTATGGAACACCTTCAGCAGAGGACACGTAAAAAGACAGCACCCGTGAGCTTAGCGTGTTGGTTTCCATGATCATTCAATCTACCAAAAGGTGGCTGTTGGATTTGCATCGTGGAGGCAGTCTACAGCTGTCAAAATGAATCCATGGATCTAGGAACGGTCTCGGACCCTTCACGTGTTGAAAACAGAGACCTGTTTGCCGTAGAACTCCTCGTTTGACCAAGGCTTTCCTCTACGAATCTGGCTAAACCAATAGGACCTGGTCCATGTCCACATCATTTCTAAACTGCCCACATGCCTTGTTTTGCTTGCTGACACCTGTAACCTAGAGATCAACAAAAACAGCTGCGGAATCTCAAGTCAGCTGCGGAAAGTGGCTGCATTCCGCAGCTGATGAGAAAAATCTAAGTCAAATAGCAAACACAAAAATATAGTTAGAAAACCACTTAAATGCACTCTCAAAATCAATATGTAATGATCTTTGATAGCTTATGAGGCACTGGTGAGGGGAAAAGTCTAGAAAAGTGTGTAGAAGAGATGTAGTTTCAGGGCTCAACATACCCCCACTGTGAAGGTGTTGCATGTCCTCATGCAACCAAAACTGTGACCATCCTCCCTTCAGTTCATGTGTTCTGAGACCTCTGCTAACACATCCAGCCTTCTTTTCTTCTTTCTTGGTACCACTGTCATCCTAGGCTTTCTCATTAGGCACCTGAATTTGAGGTTGATAAGAGCTCTGCTCAACCTCCTGCTCTTTTTCTTCAATTTCCTATTTTTCTTTTGCCACAGCACAAGATGCAACATGTTGTTGTCGTAAATAATCTTATCCAACCTGCTTTGTTCTTTCAATGTTTCATTTTCTCTTTTGATGTGTCTATTTAGGACTTCTAGTTCAAAAACTTCCTGTTTTAGTGATTGGATTAGAGCTTCCTGGGTTGTATTAGGCTGGGTAGATGAAGTGCCTTGATCTGTGGCAGTCTTCTCCAACGACTCAATAAAATCATACATTTCTTACTGGGTTGGATCTATCTCAGGTGTAGCCTTTCTTGGGTTGTCCCCAAAATCTGGCTGAGAAGGACTGATCTCAAAATCTAGTTGAGAAATAGGAGTATGTTGTGGGCTACGGCCAGGAGGGATTGTTGGAGATTGTTCTGGTGTTTCCCCTCCTAAATCAATGAAGTGGACCCCTTTAGTTTGTACTTTCTTCAGTTTTCCTTTAAGTCTAGAGCTCCTCCTTAGATTTTGTGAGCTAGTGTCTCCTTTCTCCACACTTTGTTTTTCTTTCCCTTTTCTCTTTGCTGCAGATGATTGTTCCTGAAGGTAAATTAGTCTTTCAGAAAGTATTTGATCCTCTTGTGAGGAAGGTTCTGGGGTTTGATAGACAGCTTCAATATTTCTTTTCCCCTCTAGTTTTCCTTGCTTCCTAACCTCAGTTCTTTCCTTCCTACTTTCAAACAGCTTCTATTCCTTATTAGTTTCTTTAGCTATGTTAGTAGGAGTGTCCTAAATGTTCACACTTGTTTTACTTCTCCTACTTTTCCTTGCTGAGCTACTTTTAGGTGTTTTAGGTGGGTCCTGAAAGAAGTTTCTAATCAAGAATTGTTCCCAAGTATCTTTCATTTCCTTCAACTGTTTTTCAATCAAAATTTTTATAAGGCTGTGATGGTAAAGGTGCGGTTCTATGTCATCCAGATTCTTTTGTACAGTGATGGACATCTTTTTCAGGCTATTCAACATAAAGTAAGGCAAATTGATGGTTTGATTTTCTAGAACATTCATTAGCAACCGGATGTGGTACATGTACATGGACCCAAACCATCCTTCACATGTAATAAACTTATGGATTATCAATAATAAACTAGTCTGCCTTTCCTCTAGAGCAGAGACAGGGATTCCACGTTTGAAAATGGTTATATCCATACCTAGATTGCGTAAGATAATCCTTCATGCCCTCTCATCAAAGTTTTTGCTTTTGAACCACCGTTCCCCTCCTGTGGGAGTTCCGTTGTTGTTGCGATAGATGCCTTTGTGACTGAAAAATTTAAGATCTCCAACCTCAACTTCCACGCCATTAAAAGACCTTGCAAATGTCTTCGTGACTTCTTTATTGTGACCTCTGAATTTCTGGATGAACTGCAGCCACCGTGCCTTCCTTAATATGCTTTTCAAATGTGGATAATCCTCCATGAATTTAGGCCCATCCGGCTCTGCTCTTAGCATAAGGCCCATTCCTTCCTCCTACCTTAAAATACGTCTATGGGTGATGGACTGTGAGTAATGGATTGACGGAGGTGAAACGGTTGTGTTAGCGGGAGATGGAGAAGGATTGTGGAGAAAAACCAGTAGTTGTAAACAGAAGAGCAGAGAACAGGTAGTGAAAATGAGTTCACAGAGCGGAGGCTTATGTAAACAGGCCAGAAATAACAAATGCAACTTCAATGGGATAGTATGGAAATAGAGTGAGCCTGGCAAAACTTTGAACTAGAAGGCTGCAGAATAGGCGTTAGCGTGTTCTCAAAATGACTGCGGATTCGTGCGGCAAGAAAGAGTCGTGATCGAATAGATTACGTCCTCATAATTACCCGGTTCAACAGGTGGAATGCCAACATACAATTAAACACGAGTTAAATTCGGAGGCGGATCATGAGGCCGTTAAAAATTAATGCAAAGTCCGTGGTGGAATTATGTAAAGGCCATGGAGAGGTTATAAAATCTATCAATGCGAATCATTACACATAATGGAGCTGGTGGTTTCATAACTATATAGAATGTCCTTTAAAATGCTATTTGAAATGAATCTTGCTCATACCTTAGAATTTTGCCACTTTCGTCCACTAACCTTTGATTGGTTGCTTCTTGTTGGTGCTTTAGGTGCTTTATATCTTCAAAATATTTTTCTTTGTCATACCTGCATTTGGTTCTCATCATTATTTGGTTAACATCTGATTGTCAGTGCTGAATAACAGAGTGTTAGCTGCGGAATCAGTTTTTAGCTGCGGAAACTGACACAGTGAACATATGACTGAATGGAGATGGATGGAAATGAATGATCACTGAGTGAATGATATATGAAAACAGGTCATGAAAGGGCTTTTATTGGTGGGATGTGATGATGAAATGGAATGAAATGAAGTGAAGTGAAGCAAAATGAAGTGAAGTGACATGAAACTATGAATAAAATGAGAGGGATTTTTTTTTGGAAAATATAGGGCGTTAAAAGTTTCTGATTTTCGCCCTGTATTTTCTGTATAAGACTGCCAAGCAGTGATTAGTCTTCAGGCTTATACAAATTATTTTATATATATATATATATATATATATATAAATTATTATTTTTAAACAAAAAAGAACAAAGATTAGGCTGGTGGAGAAGAAGGATTCTTCTTCACCAGCCTTATTGCAGAATTATCTTGAAAGATTTTGACAAAGTCCTCCTTTGAGAGTGGCTTATGATAGATCTTTAATCTGTGACCATTCACAATAAGAGGAGTTTGATATTCATCAATGGTTTTGATTCTTACTACTCCATTGCTAAAGACTTTGTCAATCTCATATGGCCCAAGCCAATGAATCTGAAATTTACCTTTGAAATCTTTGAACTTGGAATCAAATAGCAATGCCCAATCTCCTTCTTGAAACTTTTTCTCTTTGATGTATTTGTGATGCCACTTAGCTCTTTGATATTGAACTAGATCAGTTCTTAGGATTGCTTCTTGTTTGATCTCATCTAGTTCATTCAACTGCTCCATTCTATGTTTTTGGGCTTCTGATAGATCCATTCCCAATTGAACTGCCATCTTGAAGGTTCTAATTTGGAACTCAATGGGGAGCAGAACTTCTTTCCCATAAACAAGTTCTTAGGGATAATGTTCTGTTGTATTCCTCCATGTAGTTATGTAGGCCCATAAGGCTTCAAGAAGCCTTTCTGCCCAATCTCTTTTGTGTAGATGAACAATCTTGGTAATGATGCCTTCAATAACTTTGTTTGTAGACTCCACTTGACCATTTGCTTGCGGATGGTAAGGAGTAGATTTTTTGTGCTTGACCTTATACTCTTTCATCAGCTTCTCCACCAATTTGGATGTGAATTGACCTCCTTGATCTGTCACAATTTCTCTTGGAACACCAAAGCGAGTAAAAATATCCTCATAAATAAAACTAACAACTGAATGCTGAGTAGTAGAAAATAATGCTTTGGCTTCTACCCATTTAGTGACATAATTAGTACATACCAATATATACTTTATTTGTTTAGATGGTGGGTTAATAGGTCTAATGAAGTCTAAAGCCCATTTTTCAAAGGGTTCGATGAGTACCTGTGGTTGTAATGGCATTTCATTTGAGAGGGTAGGTTTCCCTACTCCTTGGCAGCTGTCACATCTTTTGACATATTGTTTTGCATCTTTGAAGAGGGATGGCCAATAATCTCCTAAAGAGAGGATTGTATAGGTTGTCCTTTTGTCAGCAAAGTGTCTGTCGCATGGTTCATCATGACATGCTTTGAGAATATCAAGCATCTCATCTTACCTAACACATCTTCTGATCACAAGATCTGGCCCTGTTTTAAACAATTCGTTAGAAATCTGTGAATATTTTGAACTCTCCTGAATAATCTTTCTTGTTTCACTATGAAATAAATGTGGAGGTAGTTTCCCTGTCACCAAATAGTTAGTTATATCTGCATACCAAGGAGTCTTAGTAGTTACTGCAAATAAATATTCATCAGGAAACTTGTCCTCTACAGGAGAATCTTCTTTAGTATTCTGAATCCTAAACAAGAAATCAGCTACTGTGTTTTGTTTCCCTGGTCTATCTAACACAGTAATATTGAATTCCTGTAAAAGTAGGAGCCACCTTGTAACTCTACCATTAGTAATGGGTTTTTTTATTAGATATCTAATTGCAGAATGATCAGTATGAATAAAAGTTTAATAGCCTATTATACAATGTCTGAACTTATTGATTGCATGAACAACAGCTAAGAATTCTTTTTCAGTCACAGTATAGTTCAACTTAGTGGGAGTTAAATTTTTACTGGTATAGTAAATGGCATAAGGAACTAACTCTTTTTGTCCTAATACAGCGCCTAGAGCTGTATCTGAAGCATCTATAGAAATATGGAAAGGAAGTTTCCAATTTGGTCCTCTTAGGATAGGCGCTTCAGATATTCTTGTTTTCAAAGTTTCAAATACTGATTGGCAATCAGGACCCCATTTGAATTCATAGTCTTTTGTAAGCAGTTTGAAGAGTGGAGATGCTATTTTGGTGAAGTTTTCTATAAATCTTCTATAATATCCAGTAAATCCCAGAAAACTTCTAACATCTTTTTGACAATTTGGAATAGGTAACTTGGAGATGACTTCAACTTTTGATCTATCAACTTTAATCCCATCCCCTGAAATATGATGTCCGAAAAAAATACCTTCAGTAAACATCATAAAGCATTTTTCATAGCTTCGTGAAAGGTCTGTTTCTTTACATCTTATAAGGACTTTTTCCAAATTTTCTAATGCCTCTTCAAATGAATCACCATAAACTGTAAAATCATCCATATATACCTCTACACAATCATGGATTAGATTAGAAAAAATTCCTACTACTGCTCTTTGGAATGTTGTGGGTGCATTACATAATCCAAAAGGAAGCACTTGATAAGCAAAAGTTCCCCATGGACAGGTAAATGTGGTCTTATCCTGATCTTCTGGTGCTACCTGAATTTGATTATAACCACTAAAACCATCCAGAAATGAAAAATACTTTTTGCCTACTAATGTATCTAATACTTGATCGATAAAGAGCAAAGGAAAGTGATCCTTCAAAGTTGCTTTATTCAATTCCCTGTAATCAATGCATACCCTCCATTTACCATTCTTTTTGGGTACTATAACCAAAGGAGAAACCCATCAGCTATCTGAAATTGGGTAAATGAAATTTACATTGAGTAGTTTTTGGAGCTCTTCTTTCACTATCTCCCTAAGATTTGGATTCATCCTTCTCTGAGGTTGTCTGATTGGTCTACTGTTTTCCTCGATATAGATATGATGGATGCAAGTCTTAGGGTCAATACCTTTCATATCAGTATACTCCCATGCAAAGGCAGTAGAATGTCTTTGCAAGATTTTGGTTAGCTCTTCCTGTTATGACTTTTCCAATTTTTTGTAGATATTCAGTGTTTTTCCTGGAAAAATTTCAATGGTAGAGCTACCAAACTCTTCCATAGAGTAAAGGGACATTTGTCTTGATGATAAATATTCAATATTAGAATCTAATTGAAATTGTGTGTGGTCATATTCTGGAGATGTTTCAAAATTTGACTATCTTCACTAATTTCAGAGACAGTAAAGACAGGTTGTATAATATCTTCATCGTCGACCCATTCATTGTCTCCTACTTCTGTAATTTTCTTTGCTGGAGGATACAAATTGAATTTCTTTGTTGAACTACCATCAGAAATATACATATCCCTAGATCTACAACTAATGAAAGCATCAACTGTGGCTAGCCAAGGTCTTCCTAAGATAAGTGGATGCCCTCCTAAATTACTCTTGGGAGTCAAAATCATGAAATCTACTGGATATTCCCAAGAATCTAAGGAGACTGAAATATCTTCTAGTACACCATCTGGTTTGATTATTGATCTATTTTCAAGTTGCAGTAAGGTGGGTGTAAAAAGAAGATTAGGAAGTTTAAGCTGTTCCATAGTCTGTCTACTCATAATGTTTATAGCAGCCCCTAAGTCAATCAAAGTGTTTGGAATTTCTATCCCATTTATATGTGTCTTGACAATTGGACTACCTGGATCCACATACTTTTGCATGGTAATTTTTCCCATCATGATATTTGCAATTCTTCCTACCAGGTGGATTCTTCTTGTATCTCTTAGTTTCCTTCCTGGTATTTTAAGACTCAACTCCTTTATTGTTTTTGCTAGAATATGAATCTCTCTAATGGCTTGTAGCAAGGGAATCTTGATACAGACATTCTTTAATGCATCTAGAAAATCATAGTGAGGCAACAAGATTTGTTTTTCCACCCCTTTTTCAATTTGTAATCTTTCAGGGAAAGAAGGCATGGATGAAGATGTAGGTTGCTCAACTATAGGAGTTGTGGGGGTTGACTCTTTTTCTTTTTCTTTTTGAATGATTAGGTTTTGAAGAGATGCTTCCTCATAACCTTTATTGACTTTAAGAGAATCCTCCTCAGGGGTACCTTGCTCTTGAACATCTATAGAAGGCTTTTCTAAAACTCTACCAGATCTGAGTTGAACATCATTAAGAGGAACAATCATATAGGTAGGAAATTGTTGTCCTTCTACCATGTAAGCATTTTGAGAATTTTTGTTGTTGGGATTTGGCAATGGTTGGGCTGGTAGTTGATTTGTCTTTTGTTGAAATGGAAGCAAGAGTTGAGAATTTGGATTTTGTTGAGAAGGTTGTTGTTGTGGAAATGGCAATGAAAGTTGTGGGTTTTGATTTGGAAGTTGTGGATTTTGTTGATTGAAAAGATGGAGAATATTGATAAAACTGAGCAAATCTCCCATAAGGATTTGCATCCCTTGTGCCCATGATTGGTATGGATTTTGAGGTTGGGGCCAAGGTTGTTGCCAAGAATTCCAATTTGGCGGGAGCTGAAAGTTCATAGGATTGTTAAATCCTTGATTTTGTTGCCCCTGCCACGGTCTTCTTGAAACAAAACAAAGGGACTCTACTGAATTTGGATCTTCCTGAAAGACAGCTTTGAGCCCAGGAATTGAAGGACAATCCTTGGTCTCATGAATTTCTGACCAATCATACATGTTTCTACAACTTTTACATCCAAGGGGCATTCCCTTAGAGCATGTTTCTTTCTACATTTTGGACAAAAGATGGCCAAGGCATCAGCTTCTGCTTTCTGCTTGTTTTGTATTTTAAGGGTGTCTAGTTGTTCACTAAGGCTCCCTAGAATATCAGTTTTGAACTCATCAAGCATATTGCCAGTCTCTGCCCTACTTACTGATCTAGTTGCAGATTTGTTTGCTTTAATAAAAGAAGGATCTCTCGGCCCTTTTCCAGTTTTAGATTTTCCCCTTGAGAGATGGACACATAGTTCTGATATGTCACGAAGTGGTGTCTCCCTTTCCCGTCATGTTTAAAATATCTATCGATTCATCTCTAATGGCTTTCAATAGAAGGGCTTTCAATGTTTCCTCGTCTAAATTACTCATTTTTTCTCTCTTTAAGTTGTATTGAAATCTTTCAAGTAAATCCTCCAAGTTTTCATCTTCTTTTTGCATCATCTTAAATACCTCATCCTTATGATTGGTGGGCATACAATAATCCAGGTATCTATCCAAAAATATTTGTTTCATATCATTCCAAGTCCTAATAAATTGAGTGACTAATCCCATGAACCATTTCAAAACAGCTCCTTTCAAAGTTAAAGGAAACAATTTGAGTTTTTGAGAGTCTTCCATATAGTCATAGGTTCAGCACAAGACTTCAAACTCAAATAGAAATGTTTCAGGATCCTCACTTTGCAACCCATAAAATTTTGGGAGGACAGATGGTGAAATGCTTTTCATTGTTGTATGAGTTTCCTTATCGGCTATAGGGAATCCAAATGAGTGATCTCCTTCCCTATTTCCCCCATTGTTACCTCTACCTACTCCATTATTTCCTCTTCCTCTACCTCTACCCCCTCCTCCAAATCCATCTACTACTTCCTCTGTCATGATAGTTTCCTCTGAGTCTTCTGGTTCTTCTATTAATGGTGAACGAGGGAGAAACTCTTCCTTTCCCTCTTCTTCAGGTGATTCTACTTCTTTGATTGCAATATGTTCCCCTGTAGAAGTGAAGAAAGGTTCTTCTCCTAGATCAGATTTAGTAGATAGTGTGGGAGAATCTCCTAATTCAGCTGTTGCCCCTTGAATTCCAGGAATCCTAAGGCTGGGAGTGTGAGTCAAAGATGGAGGTGTATCTTGTCTATGCCTTGAAGTAGCCAGAGTTGTGAAAATCGAACTTTTGGCCCTAGCTATAAACCTTCCCCTAGAATCTCTTGCTCTATGCATGTCATTTTTTTATTTATTTTTTAATTATTTTTAAGTCAGGCTAATAATTCTCTTTCTAATCTTCCAGGTCACACTAGGTGCAAGAAGAGAGCATAATCAAGAAATTATTGAACTAATAACTCTCTTTTCTGATCTGGATAATAAAAATTGATTAGCAGAAAGAACTACTAACGGGAGCTCTGAGAACCCTAGCGCGCGCGCAGGCCTGCCGCCATTAACCTCCTGGTTCGCGCTCCTCTCCATTCAGATGGCCCCTCCGGAGGTTCCACCGGAGGAGGTCGCTCAGCAGCGGGCTTTTTCAGCCCTGGTTAACTCCTTGCCGCCACAACGAACTCGACCTGCAATGTCCAAATTCGTTAAAAAAATAGAAGGATTACAAGAGGTTTCCCTTCCTCCTGCTCTGCCTAGAATGGCTGCTCTTGCTTTGGCCGAAAAGGGTTTGATAGGGAAATTCACTGGTCTTTGGCCCTCACCTAAAACTGTTCAGAGGTGGGTGGAAAGAAACTGGGCGGACAAAATTCAGGGGAAAATTGCTATTAGATTTTGTGGGAAGGGTTACTTCACCTTCCACTTCGAGACGAAGAATGACAAGGATCTGATTTTTCGCAATGGGCCATATTTTATGGACTCCAGAGGTCTGTACTTAAATAAGTGGACGCCAGACTTTGATCCAGAGCTTGATATCCCTAATGCGGTCCCTGTTTGTGTGCGTCTCCCCCATCTCCCATTACACTGCCGGGGAGATGAATTTGTGCGAGCCATAGGAAATGCAGTCGGAAAGTATATTGACAGAAGCGAGCTGAGAGACAACATGCAAGCATGCGCCCGTATCTGCGTCGAGGTCGACCTAGGCAGAGGACTTCCATAAGCCATCAAGATCAAAGTTGATGAATGGTCGCACATACAACAGCTTGATTATGAGCAAATCCCCTTCAAATGCAAGGTATGTCACGAGTATGGTCACTTTGCTAATCGTTGTACTAAGATCATTAATGTGGATAATAATTCTCAAGAACAACAATGGGAAGTAGTTAAAAGGAAAAAATCAGCACCCAGCTCCTCTTTACCTAATGAACTCGGGCCCTCCTCTCTAAAAACCTCTGCCCCAGTTCCATCTCCTCCTCCATCTCCCCCGCCTTCCCCTTCCCATCATTCGCCTCCCCCTCCTCATGGTGGAAAACCTCTTCTTTTGCCTCCATCCTCCAACCCCTTCCATGTTCTGTCCCTTCCTGAAGATGACGCCTCTCCTTCAAACCCTCCTGAACAACCCTCTTCCCCACACTCTATGACAACCCTTCCTCCCCTCTTAAATGAACCCATTCCCCCTAGAATCACTCGAAGTAATTCCAAAGATCAGGGATCTTCCCTTGATGGCCAAAAGAAGCCAAGGAGAAAGACATCAAAACAACATAGGGATGAAAACACTCAGAAAGACATAGCCCTTGGTCTGCAGAATCCAATAGAGTCTTATATACAGGGCATAAAAGATCAAGAAGTAGCAAGCAGAGACAAGGGAGGCAGAGCACCTCCTCGAACCACAGGTCTGAAATGATCAAAATTCTTTCTTGGAACAACAGGGGACTTGGGCACCCCTCCAAAATCAATGCTCTAAAAGATCTCATAGCGTAAGAGAAACCATCCATTGTTCTACTTCAGGAAACAAAACAAAGAGGATCAAAAATCAACAAAATCATTGGAAAGTATAAAGATTATAAAGGAAGCATATGCGAAGCCATAGGAGCTTCGGGAGGAATAACCACCATCTGGAATCAAAATGATTGGCGCAGCGAAGCTAAGACAGTTGACCAGCATTGGATAAAAATTGTTCTGCAAAATAATATTAGCAACCAACAGATAATCATTTTCAATGTATATGTACCCAACCATTACAAGGACAAAGAAGCCTGCCGGGAAACTCTTAGCAACCACATCTTGGAAAAAGAGAATAGCAACATCATAGTAGGCGGCGACTTCAACTTAATTTTGCATGTTAATGAAAAGCGTGGAGGAAATTTTCAGCCAGATCCTTTCAGGAGCCAAATGGAAAACATAATGCATTCTGGCAATTTAATAGATATAGCTCCAAAAAATCGCAAGTTCACATGGAGCAATCGGAGGCTGGGTGGCCATAATATCATGGAGAGATTGGATCGATTCTTGGTCAATATCTCCTTCCTTTCAACCTTCTCATCAGTTAACTCTGTTGTTTTACCCTTTGTTATATCAGACCATTATCTGATCACTCTCGCATTGGATAATCGTTGCGCCCTTGGTTCGCTTTCTTTTAAGTTCAATCATATATGGAGCGATCAACAAGATGCCCGAAACATCATCCAGCAAACGTGGAGACAACATATTGAAGGTTCCCCATGCTATATATGGGAGAACAAATTAAAGAATGTGCAAAAAGCGCTTAGACATTGGGCCAAATCGTATTATAAGGAGCCTGAAAAAGAAAAGCATGAGCTAAAACTACAAATTGTTGAACTTCAACGTACAATAGAGCAAAAGGAGTACTATCAAAACGAAAAAATCCAATAAGAAGAGCTGTACAATAAACTGAGAAAAATTAAAAGGCAGGAGGAAGAAAAGTGGCACATCAAATCAAGGAAAATATGGCTAGAAAGTGGAGACAAGAATACCTCCTTCTTCCACAAACAAGACACTGCAAGACAAGTCAGAAACACAATAACTACCATCATGGACAGCGCAGGGAATCAACATGTGGAGCAAACAGATATCAAAGAAGCAACCACAGAACATTTTAAGGATCTTTTATCTGAGGTTCAGGAGGAAGAATCCTATGATGACTTGCTTCAGCATTTGCATCCCAAAGTTACAGAGGATCTGAACAAAAACCTGACAGCAGAAATAAAAGAGGAAGAAATAGTTGAAGCAATCTGGAGTCTCCAACCCAACAAGACACTTGGGCCTGATGGATTCCCAATATGTTTTTACAGGGACTATTGGGAACTGATAAAGAAGGACCTCATCAAGTACATCAAGTGGATCCAAAAAAAAGGCAAAATTGGTGGATAAACAAATTCTACCCACTTGGCTCTTATTCCCAAGGAGAATCGCCCATCCAATTTCTCTTGTTTCAGACCTATATCTTTGTGCAATTCATCTTACAAAATATTCACTAAAATCATAGCCTCTCAGCTCAAACCCCTTCTCCTGATGCTCATCTTAGAAAACCAAGGAGGTTTTGTGGCTAATAGACAAATTGCAGATTCTATTCTCTTAGTTCAAGAGGCCATACATTCTAGCCATGCAAGGAACGAGAAAGGCTTCATCCTAAAACTAGATTTGGCCAATGCCTTTGACAGGGTAAGGCATTCTTTTTTATTTGTTGTTCTTCAAAAGATGGGCTTCTCACCTCTCCTCATCAATGTCATAAGAGCTTGCATCTCTGGACCTTGGATCGCTCCCCTCATCAACGGAAGACCCGGTCCCTCCTTCCAGTCTTCAAGGGGATTAAGACAAGGCTGCCCCTTATCCCCTTATCTCTTTATCCTTATGGCAGAATATTCAGCAGTGCCCTTGATCAAACGAGGCAATCAGGACTCATTATGGGCATCAAGTTTGAAGAAGGCATCAAAAATATAAACCATTCCCAATTTGCCGATGACACCCTTCTGTTAGGGGGGGCGACCACCATTATTGCAAGAAGATTCAAGTCCCTGCTCGACAAATTTATGAGATACTCCGGAGGTCAAATAAATCATCTTAAAAGTTGTATTTATGGATGGAATACCTCATCCCAAACAATACATAGTATTGCCAACATTTTTGGTGTCCCCTGCAAGTTAAATTGGGACTGGTTCAGCTACCTGGGAATGCCAGTAACCATAGGGAAAGCAAAGACTGAAGTCTGGGCTTTAACACTTGACAAAATGAAAAGGAAAGTACAAAGATGGGGAACCTTGTGGCTCAACCCAGCTGGACGACAGGTACTTTTAAAATCAGGTCTCTCCTCCTTACCCTTATATCAATTCTCTTTGGGCCAAGCTCCAGCATCATTCCACCGAAAAATGGACAACATCCTCAGATTCTTTCTATGGCAAGGGGGCAAGAATGAAAAGAAAAAGTGCAACCTAGTAAATTGGAAACATGTAATCCAAAGTCCAGAGAATGGAGGTCCCGACATTAGGTCCCCATCTCTTATGAACTTAGAATTTGGTGGGAAATCGATTTGGAGACTTATGGACAGTCAAACCGCATGGTGGGAAAAAGTCCTAGAAACAAAATATCTAAATCAATCAAGACTGCATATTCTTTCATCAGAGATACCCAACAGACACTGTACAAAGATATGGAAACTGTGTAAAAAAGCCATTGCATTCATGGCGCCAAATGTTTCTAAAGTGCCAAAAGGAGGTGAAACGGTGAACCTTGGCTCAGAAAAAATCATGGGGAACCCTTCCATAAGCAGTCTTCCAGGTATGGGACCTATTATTCATTATTTGCAAAGTAAAGGCATATATAACCTGAGTCAAATCTCACAATGGAATGTATCATCGAATACCTGGGTTCGATGGGAATTTCCTCCTATAACCCACTATCTCAAAGAAAGCTTTGATTCCCTTTGCAATTATCTGCACAGTATTGCTCCCACCATTAAAGGTGAAAAAGATGAGTTTCGTTGGGACCCTTCGGGAGCAAAATATTCCATCAAAGCAGGATACAACTATATGAATAACATGGAACATCCCGCTGCTGTCTGGGCTCACTGGAAGATCTTAAAAAGAGCTGAAGTAATTCCAAAAATTAAATTTTTCATGTGGACACTTCTGCATGGTAAGCTTCTAACTGCAGAGAACCTCAGGAAAAGAGGCATCGTCGGACCTTCTAGGTGTCCCAACTGTCAAACTGCGGAGGAATCCATACAACACTTATTTATTTCTTGTCCCTTCGCAGCCTCATGCTGGAACAACATCGTTACCTCTGCTCCCCCAACTTGGAATCCCCAACACACTATTGATGAAGCCTTAAATAACTGGAGGAGGAATTATCCTTGACAACCAACGAAGCAAAACCTAACTAGAAGATTCTGGAATGCCACTCCTTTTGCTCTTCTGTGGTGCATATGGATAGCTCAGAATAATAGGATCTTCCGAGACAAAACAACAACCATCAGGCACGTTCTCATCAAAATATCAAGCCTTGCTTCGGAAACTATAGCCTCTAAAATAACAAAGAAAACCGATCGAGTCAGCCTTTGGGCAGAGGAGCGAAATTTTTTTGGTAATCTTATAGACAGAACCAGCAGCATGTCAGCAACAAAGATCAGTAAGATCAAACGCAGAGTCGACAATCCTGAATGGAAGATTCGCCTCACAAAAGATGAATTTAGCAAATGGCTCCTTTCAAAGAAATCTCATTCTTTATTCTTTGACGTAGCATCTAAATCTAATCTGGGGGCAGCCGGCGCTGGGGGCATTATTTTCTATCCTACAGGAGCACCTGTGTCTTCCTTTGAATGGAGTTTGGGTAATCTAACCAACAACAGAGTTGAAGCTCTGGGACTGTACCAAGGACTGTTGCAGCTTCAGAAACAGGGTATCAGCAAAGCCCTCATTTTTGGTGACTCGGCCATAATAATCAGCTTAATGAACAGCAAAAGACAAGCTTCCAATATTTTTCTCCATCAAATCATTGGTCGGTGCAAAAATCTGCTGTCACAGGATTGGGAATACCACTTCTTCCATGTCCTACGCTCCAACAACCAAGAAGCTGATAAGCGAGCTAGTCAGGCATGCTCTCGGGAAAAAGGGAACCTCTAATGCAATCGCGCAAGTCTACACCAATTCATCCCCTGACTCTTATGATTGACCCAAATCCCCTGACTCACATGTTTGGCCCTTTTCACCTCCCCCCAATGAACTGCGCCTCTGCCACCAAGGAATCTGATCAAATCCACCTCATTCTTGATGCAATGAACTGCGCCTCTGCCACCAAGGAATCTGATCAAATCCACCTCATTCTTGATGCAATGAACTGCGCCTCTGCCACCAAGGAATCTGATCAAATCCACCTCATTCTTGATGCCTCCTGCAGCAAATCTCTGCCTGCGCAGTCGAATCTCACTCATGATGGCTTTGAATCAGCAAATTGGATTTCAAATCGCAGATCATGTGATAGCCCACGCCCCCTCCTTGTGATTTGGTCCTCTGAGCGGGTCTATTCTTCCGCTATTTATTCTAGCGATCTCCCCCTTCATTTTCACAGTGCGCCTCTCCTCCGTTCTCATGCCCTTGCCTCCTCCTTTGTGGATCAACTGAGCCCCAAATGTTCTCTCAGGCTTCCCTTGGTCTGCTTCCCTCGCTCAGGTTCATACTTCCAAGTTCCTTGTCCCTTTTTTCCTCCTGTTTCTCATTGCTGCGGATTTCTCGTTACTGTTTTAGCGCCTGATCCTCAGGTTGTTTGCCCTCTCTGTCCTGTCTTCATCCATCTCACAACTGTAAAAGCATGTCTCCTTCCCAAGCCGCTTCAAGCGAGAGTTGAAACTTTCCTCATGGACAAAAGCGAAGACTGCCTACATTGCAGGGACCTCCAAGCCGAGCTCGAGCAAGTCAGAACTCACCAATGCCTGTTAGATGGAAAAATCGATGCTGCCACGAGGATACTCACAGCTAAATATGAAGTTGATCTTAATCTGTTTCTTCATCGTGTTTTTTCTTTACAGGAGCAATTCAACGCCCTCTCCAACACCTGCGCTCATATTCAAGAGTCAGTTGAGATCCTCAGGTTCATGGTGGACAAGATTAACAGTGCACATGGACCAAGCACCAGCTCCTCCAGCGCCAGACCTGCAGCAGTAGACAGCCAGCCTGAGGCCTCCAACGCCCATCATATCAGCCATATCACCATTGACTAGATGTTTTTTAAAACCAGCTTGTTGTTGTCTCAGTTCATAAGAATCTATACCTGCTCGAGGAATTTGTATGTGAACAGGAAAGGCATTTATCTGTACTGCCACTCTGAAATACAGTCACAAGCTTCTACTGTGACTTCATCTTTTGTAAACTTGGAGCTAAGTCTCCTCCATCCTTTTTTGAATATATAAAGCAACCGATTTCGTAAAAAGAAAAAAGAAAAACAAAACTCTCTTTTCTGATCCTCCAGATTACACTAGGTGCAAGAGGAGAGCATACTTCAAGAAGTTATCAATTTTTCCCTTTTTTTTTTTTTAAGAGATCGGCTACCTAGTTACAAATCCCCGGCAACGGCGCCAAAATGTTTAGTCAATTTAGTATGTCCTAAATTGCTACATTAATTATCAATCAGGGAGTCGTAAACTGATGAAGTGTGGCCCACTATATGTGCAAGACAACCTCTTTCTTACTTTTTATTCTTTTCAATTTTATTTTGTTTTGGGGGGTTTTATCTTGGTTTGTTTCCTAATGCGAATGGAAACCCTATTCCTAAGTTTTAAGAATACTTTAGAAGGAAAGTATGGATATAGATTTTAAGGCAATTATGTCCTTTATGATGACTTCCAGAGCTTAACGCTTCAGAGGATCTCAAAACATACTAGTGATGAAAATAGTACTTGAACAAGAATGTAAATGTGCAGCTATTCAAATCAAACAAATGATAAACTACTGATCATGAAATCACTATCTCTACTGCTCATCTAAATACATAAATAAAAGTTAAGCTATTGCACTCAAACAAATAAAAAAAAAAACTGCAAACTAATAAAAGTAAAACCAATTCACTTCACTTATAGTCCGATAGCTCGCCAAGTAGCTTTTCGGGGTTAAGCCATGGCTCTGGAGATAACGTCAATAACATGAGGAATTGATATCTAAATTACCTACTTGCAAATGAAAATAAAATCAAGTCACTTCACTTATAGTCCGATAGCTTGCCAAGTAGCTTTTCGAGGTTAAGCCATGGCTTTGGAGATAACGTCAATAACATGAAGAACCTGATATCTAATTGCAGAAATGAAAGTAAAATCAAATCACCTCACTCATAATCCGATAGCTCGCCAAGTAGATTTTCGGGGTTAAGCCATGGCTCTGGAGATAACGTTAAATGACATGAAGAATTTGATATCTAAACTAACTATCAACAACAAATGAATAAGACTGAAATCAAAGCATAACCGAAATTGAAAGCTAAGAAAAGCAAAGTCAGCAGAGAGGCCAATCTCATGTCACTATTTTATTGCAAAAATTGTATGAAAATGCCCGAGCCTAACCTATCCTGAAACACACTGATCAGTGTTAGAAAAAATATACAATGCTTGGAAAATCATGTACAGGAATGAAACATTAACACCATAACTAAAATATGAAATATACAAAGGTGAACAAACTATGAAATATCTACAATGGAAATAAGACAACAACATATAAAATTACAGAAATACAGAAACGAAACCTTAGCCAACAGGGGCCCTCTGCACGGCCTTGGTTAACATGCTGTCAGTTTGAAATTACGCTCACACAGTCATGTAAAACAGAGTCTTGTTATATTGCAAAACAGAGGAAGGATCCTCCCGTTACAACAGCAGGACCAATGTCACGGCACAGTACATGAACTAAAAACAAGACTACATAAAAAAAAACTAGCTACATGCGTTTGCAAACACGTTATTTATAAAGGAAATTACATAACTATTTTTCCTATGGAACACCTTCAGCAGAGGACATGTAAAAAGACAGCACCCGTGAGCTTAACGAGTTGGTTGCCATGATCATTCAATCTACCAAAAGGTGGCTGTTGGATTTGCCTCGTGGAGGCAGTCTACAACTGTCAAAATGAATCCATGGATCTAGGAACGGTCTCAGACCATTCACGTGTTGAAAACAGAGACCTGTTTGCCGTAGAACTCCTCGTTTGACCAAGGCTTTCCTCTGTGAATTTGGCTAAACCAATAGGACCTGGTCCATGTCCAGATCATTTCTAAATTGCCCACGTGCCTTGTTTGCTTGCTGACACCTAGTCGAGCCTACTTACGCATCCTCTCCCTTGGGGTCGAGTACCTAAAGGTACTTATTAGTCGAGCGTGATAACCTAGAGATCAACAAAAACAACTGCAGAATGTCAAGTCAGTTGTGGAAAGTGGCTGCATTCCATAGTTGATGAGAAAAATCTAATTCAAATAGCAAACACAAAAATATAGTTAGAAAACCACTTAAATGCACTCTCAGAATCAATAGGTAATGATCTTTGATAGCTTATGAGGCACTGGTGAGGGGAAAAAGTCTAGAAAAGTGTGTAGAAGAGATGTAGTTTCAGGGTTCAACAGATTACAAGGACAATCTCACATATTCAAAGATATTTTTCTCACGAATGAGGAGTTAAAGGAAATATGCAGGATGTTTGCGGCAGGTGACAAGGTAGCATGTGAGGTAAGCCTAAGGACATGTGGCATTGTTTTAATAAAAAGTCCCTTGACATCCTTCAAATCCTTAAGCCCCATTTAAGATGGTAAGCATGCTTCATATAGAGACATCCTAACAACACTTGATTCGCTCCAACAATAATTGAATAATGGGTCTAAGCTTATTAATTATGAGACCAATTCTTTAGCTAAGAATAGGGCTACAAAAGGTCCTTTGTGCCTAAGGAAGGTTGAGTCATTGCTTCATGGAGTTGTATTTAAGATTAAAGAGAAGGTGGTGGCAACTAAGGAAGTTGGCAATATCAAACTAAAGGAGCGATCAATTAAGAAGAGCAATTGCATACACTATAATCCTGGAAAAGTTTGCTTAGTGTTGGAGGAAGACATACAGTTGAGTGCAGTATAAGACTTGATGGAGAAAGCAATTTTTGGTAGGTTCTATGAAAAATCAATTTCATCAACGTTGTTAAAAGGATGGTTGGAGGCAAATTGGGAGCCATTACTTGGTTACATCCTTGTGTCACATGCCCTAGTATGGAGTTGGATTAGTTTTATTCTATGTGGCAAAGAAGACATGGGCAAAGTGTTATATGTAGATTGGAGATGGGGGTCGTCAAGGTTGGTTCTAAACCATTGGAAGTCAATCTTTGACACCATAAGAGAGTCTTGCTTTTCTAAAAATATTTGGGCAATAACCCTTTGTTTACCTTGGCCTTTGTGGAAAGAAATTATTCTATCAAGGATTCAATTGGTCATTTCATTTGTTTGGAAGATAGTCGGATAAAAATATTGATCATTGATGAGTGTGTGTCATGGTCGAAGTTGATCTAAGGAAATGCCTCTCAGTGGAAGTTGAGTTGATTGTTAATGGTTGGGTTTTCATGTAGAAAATTGACTATTGGAAGGTGGAATTTAGACGCTTTAAATGTCATGAGGTCAAGCATGTTAGAGCTCAATGTAAAATATACAATCCCCTCTCTCTTCGAGCTCCATAATTTTGGCATAAGAAATTGAAGGTGGGGGTTAAAGTGGATGCTCAAGAAGTCTCAAAAGGTCTTGAGCAATAGATTTTATCTAAAGATACAACTGATGTGTTGAAGGATGTTGGGAACCTTGCTCTGAAGGCGAAAGCAACAAATAACCTGCTCATTTTTATAGGTAAGCCCCCTTATGAATTCCTCTCTCATCTTCTAATTGAAATTGGTCATTATATTATTTTTCATCTGTCTTGATGTTTTCGAAGTGGAAACAAATGGAGGAATCAACTTGCAAGGTCATTTTAATGGCGTGTACTAAGTTGGAGAATTAGTGTTTGAACCTTCCATGGCCATTTCTAAGCATTAAACAACATCTTTTGGGGGAAAAAAATTATTGTTTTAACATCAAGCCTTGGGTTGTTGATCTACACTCAAAGACTTGTCAAACGACGCAAGAATCATGTCAATGAAAATCATATGCAAAAGTTATATCTCCCTCATGTTGACCTACTATTTTGACCACCATGGTATGAGAGGATGCCATGTCAACACCATTACTCATGTCAATGGGCTAGTCATGTGGACTTTTAAGAAGACTCTAGAAGGTTCAAACCCATAACTCTATTGAGGAAATCAAACATTACCTATAGTTGGCTATCGAGCTATGTTAAGTCTTGAGCCACTAAGAGGAGTAAGGGTTCCATTTTATGCTATTATATTTTGTTCCATGTGTTATCACTTAATAATTTTAATGCCAAAATTTCTCATACTAGCTTGATGATAAAGGTCGGTGTTAGTCTAAGTTTGATTTTGTTTTTTCTAAGAGTCTGAGTCTTAGGGGGTCTTGAGTCAAGTATGCATTCTCATTCATCACCGGTCTCATAGCCATGTGTCAGTTTGGTTTAAAAAATTACTTTGTGCCACAAAGCCTTTAGGTGATCTCGTAGCGCATGTAACCATCCTGAAGTGTTTTCGCAGCGCATTAATCCTTTTTGGCAGTTTTGCAGCGCAAAAGTCCATTAGTTGATTTCGCAACGCGAAAGTCCATTAGGTGATTTCGCAGTGCAATACGTTATTAGGCGATTTCACAACGCATAATTCAAAATTTACACTAACCGCGCTGCGAAATCGGAGATTCGTGCATTCTGCAGCGAATCTTTCCCAACTGTCAAATCTGTCAAGTTAATCTATGGATGCGTCATTCATTGTCAGTTTGTGCACTCCACTTATCACGTCCAACCGCTTATCTCCATTATTACAACCACCAGGTACGTTGATACACACGAAATACAAGTTCCAAGGAAAGCCAAGTATGCACAGTTTTAATGATGATTGTAAGCCTTGCATGAGAAACAAATCTGCAAGATTTCAATTTGAAAAAACATTGTCATCAAGCAAGGCAGCTTTCAGGCGAGGCAGAGTTTGGATTTTGAGCAGCACTAGCATTTCCAGACTCCATTACACTGAATCTTCATGGAGGGATCGACAGAAAGGAAAGACCACAGATCAGGCAAATGTCTGAGGAACGAGCCTGAAGGTTTAGACATAACCTTGAAGAGCAGAGAAGTAGAGCATGCATTTAAACAAGCTGGATGTTGGAATTTTTGCAAGAAGCTTTAGGGAGGTCATGCACAAGTTACTAAGGAATTTGCACTAAATTTCACAGGGATAAACTCAAAGGTTGGCATGCTGGAATTGCAGGTCTCACCAGACATGATATCCATAGTTACAAAAATTCCAAGAGGGCAAGAAAATTGGTTCAAGAATTTCAAATTTGACATGAATCCATGCAAAGAATTTCTAAAGCAGGAGTTCATTAACTCAGATTTGAGCAAGTCTGTTCTTAGAAGTTATGTTAAAGAATCATATGCCCAATTGCTTACTTGTATACAGAAGTATCTGACCTGTGAAGGGAGATATAACAAAGTGTATTCATACCATTTTAAACTTCTGTTGCATTTCACAGGGAAAACATCTATTGATCTACCTTTTTACTTATTCTGCAGCTTAAGTAAAATGTGTGACAAGGTACAACTGAGAAAAGAAGCCTGTGAGACTTCATTGTTCCACCATGGCTTGGTTAAGTTGATTGTTCTACATGAACTCCAGAGGGTAGGCAGAGACTGGGACACATTTATATTCATGTCCGGTTTCAAAAGCAAGACCGGTCTCAGCCCTCAAGCTGCAAAAGAACCTTCAACAACAACCGGTCCTCAAGCAGAAACAAGAGCCAAGAGGATTTCAAAGTTAAAAGCAAGGAAACAAGTTGGAGAGTCTACCAAGCCACTGACTATTCAGGATACACCCCAACAGTCAATTAAAGAAAAAACTCAGGTCAAAGAAACTGCACATGAATCAAGCACAGGTGGAGGAGTTCAAAGAAGAAGAACTAGGAGCCAGGTGGCTAAAGAAAAAGGTAAGTCAGTGAGTATTGAAGAAAGCCCTATTTCAAAGGGAGACTTAAATGATTTATTGCAAGCAATTGACATTGAAGAGTCCCCACTAGTTCAAGCTGAGTTGATACAACCAGGAAAAGAGGAGGCTAAGAAGGTAAAAGCCTCAAAGAAACTCAAGTTTGATGATCAAGTTGATCAATTTGTTTTTAAGCCCAGGAGACCCATAACAAGGAAGTTCAAACAAGTACAGGAGGTACCACCAAGAGCTGATGAAACAGGGGAGGTGACACGGCCTCATGAAAGAAAGGATAAAGGCAAAACAGTTGCCACTCAAGAAGAAGGTAGTGTGGAAGACTTGAAAAGGAGATTGGAATCTGCCAACTTTGAAATTGCTAGATTGAAGAAAGCTGCTAGGAAATTTGCAGCTAAGGAGGCTTATTTCAACCAAATGCAAGCTCGGTGGGAGGACCAAACATTTCAAATTCCTGAGGTGGTTGATTTTAATGTTCAATTCCGTAGCTGGACTACTCCTGCAATAAAAGAAGCTCAATTTATCAGAAAAGTCAATACAAACCTTAGGTCTGGGATCAAAGTAATGAAGAAACAAATTGAAGACTTAAAGATACAATTGAGCCAATGAAAATAATCTTCATAAAGAAATCTCACTTCAAGTAAGGATATGTTTCAAAGTTTTGATGGTTTTGCTTGATATAATCTTTTCAAACATTCCCATTCAGTTTTGGAAGGTCTTGGAACAGTTGAAAGAATGTTTTAACAACAAAGTGCTCAAATAGCAAAGTTTTGGGTTGAAACTGTGATTTTTGAAACAACTCAGCAGTTTCGTAGTGCGCTACGAAATTGCTGAAGGTGATGACTAGAGCTCAGCGGTTTCGTAGCGCGCTACGAAACTGCTGAAGCTAAATAATCCAATATCAATCAACCGGTTTTGAAACATAAGCGGGAATTTTGAAAGGGGAATGTATACAAGGCATCATCTGAAGTTATAAACATTCAACCAGGTCAAGACAGGTGGAGAAAATATGGATTCGAATCCAACTTAAAATTTTTGTCATAAATTGAGCACATTTACCACAGTTCAAGATAGGTCAAAACAACTTGAAAGAGTTTTTGCCTTTACACATAAAAGAGGTGGACAACACATCAAGGACGTGGCCATCTGTTACATTTTGGATAATCAAGGATAAAGGACATGCTTCTTTGGATTCAAAAATTTTGAGGCAAACTAAAGACCGATGAGCAAGGGTAGTTCCCTATGTTTTAGGGCAATGGAGAAGATGTGGCATTGAAGACTAGCATGGAGTTTTGAACATTCATCACAACCAAACTAAAAAGGGACCAAATGTCAAAGAACGAGAATGTTTATAATCAAGGCTATTATTAACATAATAAGGAGTTAGACTCCTATTTGATTTAATTCTCTGGAAAGTCTAGTTACAGTTTGTTATATTTAATAGGCAGTTAAAAGTTGAACAGGTGTCATTAGAAATAGATTTCGAGTTCCCCTTAGGTTTGAGGAGGAA
Source organism: Pinus tabuliformis (assembly GCA_031772625.1). Taxonomy (NCBI): domain Eukaryota; kingdom Viridiplantae; phylum Streptophyta; class Pinopsida; order Pinales; family Pinaceae; genus Pinus; species Pinus tabuliformis. Next base: position 302,628,016 of record CM062813.1, on the reverse strand, counting down.
CCTCAGTCAGGTAGAAGAACTTTATAAATAGGAGAAAGGGAAATGTAAAAAGGGTTGGAAGTTTATGTAAAAAAAGCTCTGTTGTCAAGCTTATGTAAAGACTCTGTTTCTTTTGGTAATACAATAAATGGCTTCTGCTGCTCAAGAATCATAGTGACTTCAATGTATGAATTCCTCTTGTTGTCTTTCATGTTGTATACAGTATTATGAGTACTTGATTACTTAGAAATCACTTGCAGTGTTCTAATTTCCTTCATATGCTCAAATACTGTCCCTTTTGTGTCTGTTGTACTTTATCTACATTGAAGTCTGAATGCCTTGATTTTATTGCAAACCCAATTCACTGTTGATGCTAAATGACATATGACTCCATGAGCCCAATGGATGCTTGTTAATTTAGATTTTACCAGCCTCATTCCTATTTGTTTTTGTAAAGAGTTAGCCATCTCAATTATAATCAGAAACCTTAAATCCTTTGAGAGAGCCCTCTCAGGCTAAGGAGGCTAAGCCTTAGCTAAAAGATTGGTCTGAAACAGTTACTTGAAGTCTTCTTGGTCTGCAGCCTTCCAAGGCCTGATTTTGAGATAACACCATGTTTAAGAGAAATTGGAAACCAAAACAGAGAAGATTAATGTTATGTAGTAGGATTACGAGCCATAGGTCTCACGTAACTCAGAGAGTACCTCTTCTTTTTTACTTACATCTTCTGATACCAAAGAAAAGAGAGTAGAGAAACCTCAACTTCTAGTCGGGTTTTCTCCCACAAGGGTTTCCCAAGTTAAAACTTATGCTATTGTAGATAGTGTGTGTGTGTTTGTTTATGTTTCTCCATTTATCACATTTAAGCATAAAATTAACTATTAATAGTCTGAGATCTAAAGGATAATTAACCTACATAGTATAAATTTCAATTTATCGTACCTATGGTGATGAATTGTTCTAGTGCAATATCCCTGACAATTTACAGATCATATACCAAAGCAATTTTCTTTGGGGTATTTTGTGGGACGTTGCAGGATCTAAGACCTAGTTTAAGTAAAAAGCTGCAAAACCCTAGCCATGGTCGACAATTTTGTTCATGATAACCCTTATGATTTGGCCTAACATAGATTTCTTATGCTAGTAGTGCAAGTCAATGGCATCAATTGCAATTATGAACCTCCTCATAGTGGCTTTATCAAGTAATCTTGGAATATTCGAAGAGGATGGAGGATTTAACTCAATGGTTAGATCAGAGGGGAAATATGTGTTGAAAAATGTGCAACAAGAAATGTTAAATTTAGAATGTGCTAAAATAGACTTGCTAAAAATAGCATGTCTAAAAATAGTAGTTTGGCCAGTGAATTCATTGGCCACATTGGGTGAGAGGTGAAATTGCTAAAAATAGAAAGTTCTAAAAATAGCATTTCTAGGTCCCTTCCTATTTATAGCAGTCCCTAGTCTATCTATAGGAAGTAAAAATAATTTTGGTCTTAACAGCAGTTGGAAATATTAATTAATTAATTTAGTTGAGTTAATTAGTTAAGGAAATTTGATTTTGAAGTCTTTGTGAGAATGCACATGAGTTGTCCCACTGATTGAGGAATTTATCCTTAATTTCCTCCACTGATTGAGGGAATAAGTATGAGTTCTATAATGAGAGAATCAATTGACTGTCAATAATGTGCATCTCATGAATGATGAATGAAATGGACATGAAGTGAAAAGGCGGGAACTGTGCTCTGCAACTCCAATGGCGATCTCTCTTCTTCATCTTGCAGGGACCTTCCCACAGGTTCAAAACAGACTGGTTGAGGGCGTGCACGAGCCGTATGGCGTCTTCACTCACCTGAGAAATGAAACACGCTTAGAAGAGGTAACACTACAGTTTTTATTTTTGCAAAATGGGTTTCTTTTATTACAACCACACCTGCATGCTCCTGATCTCCTCGGTGGGGGCAAAATATACTTGATCACTGCTCCTGGGCGTGAACCTTGACCTCTCTTGCCTCTGGTCGGAGTATCGGTGGCTTGGGCTCCTGGCTTGCTGCGCGAGGTCATCGTTATATCTCTTTCTGTCAGGCTTGCGACAACCCCTAGCCACAGTCCCGCCACTAACAAGCCACAACGAGTGTGGAAAAGCGAACTGGGGCTTTCAGTGTCCTGGTTCACATCTGAACTAGAGAAAGCCCAAGCAAATGAAAGAGGATGGAATAAAGCGGACCCAATTTATCCTGGCGCAGTGACAGAGTACTCAAAAAATGGCCCTCATAATCCAAATCTGGAGGCACTAGGAAGCGGAAAAAAAATAAACATGAGGGGTGAATCGGGGTTTGCAGAGAACCAGCCCAAATCGTCCGATCGTGGTACCAAAATGACTGATTCTAACTGCGTGGGTGAAGAACTGATTCAAATCTTCATCAAAAAGACAGAGGGCAGCCATCATTGCATGAGAATCAGAAAGGGGTTGAATATTCAAGAGGTAAAGAAGGAAATACAGAACCAACTTGGGACACCCACCAAATACCAAAACATGATATTCTCTGGTCGTAGTCTACAGGACCTCCTCTCACTTTAGGAATATGGCATCAGCAATGATTCAACCATTTTTCTAAATCTAAGACTGCTTGGAGGGTGTAATGGAGACAACTCAAAAAATACAGGTTGCTTTACAGACGCAGTCAAGGGAAAAGAAAAAATGCAGCATAAACCAACACCAACACCAGAGGTTCCAGGCCCCTATATAGTGGAACAAAAACTGGAATCCCCAACGATCCAAGTATCTCTAACAGAGGTAACTGAACTACACACAAAACTATCCAAAACTGCTGTCATATGTAGAATTAATGGATACTGGCCAAAATCCGATGCTCTGCATCAATGGATTTACTCCTCATGGACACCAGACTGTGATATACACCTATGCTCAATAGGATTTTTTATAGTTAGCTTCTACACAGAACAAGAACACGACAATATTATCAATTAGGGGCCATGGTTTTAGGGAAATGCTAGCCTCTTCATCACTCCCTGGTTTATTGATTTTGATGCAAACACTATGAAAATTTCTACAATGCTTGTATGGGTGGGACTCCATAATCTCCCTCTACATTTTTGGCATCAAAAAGTTTTATTAGCCATTGGGAATACTTTGGGAAAATTCCTAAAAATTGATGAAGATAGAGTAAGCAGGGGAATTTTCACTTTTTCCAGGATTTGTGTTGAAGTGGACCTGAGTCAGGGACTGCCTGAACACATCACATTGAACTACAACAATACACTAAGGACACAATCACTCGACTATGAGAACACTGCATTCAGATGCTGCAGCTGCATGCAAACTGGTCATCTCCAATTCAACTGTCCACTGCCTAGAAAGGAAAGGAAAAAAGAAACAAAAAAAAAGGCCAAAAGGGTGGCAGCAGACCGACTTGATGGAAGAAGAGGACATGCAGACAGAACCTACAGAGAACCAAACAGAAACTGATATATATCCGGAGCATAAAAATACTTAGGAGGAAATTACCCTAGTCTCTCATTTGGGGCTAGAGAATATACAATAGCGTCAAGAACCTCTTATGGAAGTAAGCGGCATAAAAAGAACACATGGATCTGAAGGATCTGAATTCGACAAGGAACTTCCATCGAACGCACTGGAAATCCAGCTGGCCACTATTACACCCTCGCCTAACTTGGAAGGTTGGAGGAGGGTGGAGAAGAAGAAGGGCAGAAAAGCACAGGCTTGCTGATTTTTATTTTTCATTTCATTGTAATTTTTGTCCTCTTTATGGACAACGAACTGCATATGCTTATGGCATCTACAACATGTAATTTTTTCATATGAATAAAATTACGTCCTTATTCCCCCAGAAAAAAGAGAGAATCAGTTGACTTAGTTCTAACTAGTCAAGTCCAGTTATATTATTTGAACAAGTTGTTAAAATAATAAAATACAGTTTGTTAATGCTTGCATGCATGTGACAACTATTATTTTAGATAACTAAGAATTGACTCATGGATAACTATTGCATGTCAGTTCTGTCAGAGACCCAGTTGAGATCAGATGTGGGACAATGTACTATCAAATGCTTGGATATTTCTAGTAAGTATTCATTGCATGGAGAAGGATCTATTATAGGAGATTGGAGGACTTGTGACCTATATATTGAGGCCTAGGTAGTCATGGATTTCATCTTCTGATTACAGAGAGAGCAGGATAGCTATTGAGCTTATTCTTTTTGTATGTTGTTGAGGATCTCCACTTGATTGATAATACAGAGTTGGGGTTTTATGCCGGTGCTTTCCCCAACGATATATTTTATGTTATGTCTGATTATTTCTCTTGATCAGATATGCATGATTCTACTTGATGTTGCTCATGAATTCGATTATGCTTCCACTTAATGTTTTGTAGAAGTAGAACAAGTATTATGCTTTAGGCCATTGCATATATCAGTTTGTTCTATAGGTGAAATTTCTACAATCTGGAGATTAAAAAGACCCAAAAAAGGAGTCTTGGAAAGTGCCTAACGAAGAGTAACCAAGTTCAAGTATCATTCACCTTTCATGGTCCTTATTCAAGATGAAAGTGAAAGTGGACATAAAACCACACCAAGGAGAGATCAATACATTAAACTTGAATCACTAGTTGCAACAACTAGAACTTTATTTCAACATTCACCATATAGATGAAGAACAAAATATTTCATTTGCTAGACTGAAGTTGGAGGGACATGAATTAACTTGGTGGGAAAGCCATATGAAAACACTTAGGCTGGAGGGTGATCTACCAATAACTGGGTGGGAGGACTTCAAAACCCTCATTAAATCTTTTTTTTTTTTTTTTTTTAACTAGACTGGTTATGTTTTATTGATAAAAAGACAGGTTTGGAAAAGCCTAATCAACCATTACATTCTTCAGATTGACTTAAGCACAGTATCCCACTTAGGGGATAAATGCCTTGGTCGGTGTATCTGCATTTATACTGATCATTCCATTTTGCAGCGTGCATCCTATATTTGCCAATCTGTCCGCTTCCTTGTTTAATCCTCTGAGAATGTGGAAAATTTGAGCCGAGGGAAAATCCTTCAGGATTCTGTTCACTCTTGTTAGTTGTTTGTTTAGCACCGGATCCTTAAGCCCTTTCTTGCTTACTATTGCTTTTATCAACATTTCTGAGTCTCCAAAAACTAAGATTTCGCTTGGATTTTCTTTTCTGGCCATTTGGCAAGCTTTCAATAGACTGAGAATTTTTGCTTGGTTGTTGGTTTTCAGTCCAAGACCCCAGCTGAAGTCTTCTTTGTTTCCATTCGGAAAGAAGATCGCCCCTCCCGCTCCTAACCTCCCTGGGTTACCTTTTGAGGCTCCATCAAAAAAGATTATGCACTTGCCCTGGGATTTCCACCACTGTTGGAATCTGTCCTCTGGATCTCGGATCTACCATCTTTCCTTATGGATTGGTTGTGTGTTTGCTGGGTGTCCGGCCTTACAAGTGTAAGCATCCAACCACATCCTTTCTTCAATTTAGAGAGAGTTGTCATCTTTGACTGAAGAGTGATTCAAGGTTTCTAAGAGGAGGTTCTTTGCTCACTCAGCCACTTTTGCTGTTGGCAATTCAGTGTTATTGAAGATGATTTCATTTCGGGTTAGCCAAAGCTTCCAGCAAACATACTTAGGGGCAGCTATCCACACTCGGTGCCATATAGATTTGATAACTATGTTGTGAGGGTAGCTAGCTTTCCAAGAGGAAAACATGATTTCAATCAAGCTTTGAGATGGAAGACGAACATTCAGTCCATTCAGGAATATGGACCAGACCTCCTTCGCAAACTCGCATTCTATAAATAGATGATCTGAAGTTTCCAATGCGCATTTGCAGAGGACGCATCGATGTGGGCCTGCTATGTTCCTTTTGCACAGGTTTTCTCGAGTCAGAATTTTTTTGTGGAACAAAGTCCAGAAGAAGAAATTAATTTTGGGGATGCTGAAGCTATCCCAGATCTATTTCCACATGGACTCTGGATGAGACGATTCCTTTTTACTTTACATCTGGAGATACCCTTGACTTGTCGTATACACCCCTGTCTTACCCCATCCCCAAGAGTCTTGTTCTTCTTTGTGCACCGGAGCAAAATCAGAAATAACGTCTTTAAGGGCATCTAATTGAGGTTTAAATGCTCTGGGATTCTAGGGAAAGTCCAGCGCTGCCAGTTCCCATTGGTATCCCAGCCTGATATGTCCTCTATTTTCCGGATTCCTTTTGCATGTAACCAGGCTCTTAACTCAGATATTTTGTTAACTTCTGCTAGAGGGGGATGACCCATGACACTGTCTCTCCATAACATTGTGTTTTTTCCATTTCCAGGAATTCGATACAGGTAGGATCTGAATAATTCTATGCCTCTGCTGCACAACTTCCAGGCCTGTGTTCCTTTGTGGTTTTTCTCCATTGTAAAAAGTTTTTTACTAATTTTTGAGGTCTTTGAGCTTGAAAATCTGGCTGACTAGGTGATTTGGACCAGCGTAAAGCTGCCATAATAATTTGCAGCCCATAGCTAAGTATGCATGCAAGGGATCTCGGATTTGAAATCCTCCTTCTGCGAGTGGTCGTTTCATTGTATCCCGACTTATCAAGTGGAATCTGTTATTGTTTCCGCGTCCTCCATTCCACAGAAAGTTGCGCATAAGTCTGGATTTTTTATCGGAGATTGATTTTGGAGCCAACATTAGAGAAGCCTGGTATGTAGGAAGAGCCGTGAGGACTGATTTGATGAGCATGATTTTGCCTCCGGTAGTGAGCCAAGAGCCTCCCCACACAACAATTTTCTTCCTGAATTTCGAAATTACTTCCTCCCACAACTGATTTCTGTTAGAGCCCAGCGTTATTGGGAGGCCAAGATATTTAATTTTATCCCAACCAGCGTATCCTGTAAAGCCCAGATCATTTGCTATTTTGTCAATTATGTGTTGCTCTGTGTTCCAACCATACACAACGCTTTTCCTCTCGCTTATAAGAGCTCCCAAGATGTTACAGAATTTCTAGAGAATGTTTTTGAAGGAATTTGCTATTCTTGGAGATGCTCCCCCAAGCAAAAGTGAATCATCTGCAAATAGTGTTCACTGGGTCAATTCCTTTCTCAATTCTAATCCCAGGTATGCTGCCATCTTGTTTTTCCAAGGTCAACTTTCTACTCAGGGAATCTGCCATTAGTATGTAGAGGAATAGGGATACGGGATAGCCTTGCCTCAATCCCCTGGTGGCTATAAAGAAATTAGCAGGTCTTCCATTTACCACTGGAGCAATCGATATCTTCTCTAAACAAGCTTTGATGAGGTTGATGAAGTCCTGGCTAAACCCAAAGGAAGAAAGAACCATGTACAAGAAAGAGTGATTAACTCTATCAAAAGCATTGCGCATATCCAGTTTGATAAGCATACCTTGTTCTTTTTGAGAGTGGCTGGAATGCAGAGCTTCCTGAACTTGGATGACATTGTCCAGTATATGTCTTCTTGTCACAAACCCCCCTTGTGTTGGAGAAATTAATTTTTGCAGAAGAGGTTTGATTCTATTCGCCAAAAGTTTATCCACAATCTTATAGGAAACATTGCAAAGCGAAATCGGCCTGTATCTTTCAAAATATCCTGGGTTTGCTTCCTTGGGGATTAAGGTGAGAAAAGTGGAATTTATTCTACCTCCGACCTTTGCCTTCCCCATGAATCCATGTATCAATCTAAGAAGATCTGGTTTGATTAGCTTTTAGCATATTCTGTAGAAATGGATTGAGAATCCATCAGACCCAGGGGCTTTGTCCGGCTCCATGGACCAAACAATTTTTATATTTCTTCTTCCGTAATTGGGCTCAAGAGTATGTCGTTATCATCTGGGCTGTCTAGGTTCGGAATATTTGAGAGGAAATCTTATATATCCTCCTCGCTCCCATCCCTTTCAGCACTAAGAAGGCTTTGGAAATGCTTCTCAACAACTTCCTTTATTTGATCAAATCCTTTACACACCTATCCATTGGAGGTAGTGATTTCTGCAATATAATTTCACGAAAGGCGGGCCCTATACTGTCTGTGGAAGTATGTAGTGTTTCCGCCCCCAGCTTTGAGCCACAAGCTACGAGACTTTAAATGCCAATATTCTTCTTCACTTCTAAAGGAGCTATATGTTTTCCTTTGAGCAGATTTTTCTTTATCTAATTCCATGGGGGAGATTTCTTTCTTTTCCATTTCGAATTGAACTTCTGCCAGCTGATGGACTGCTTCTTTCCTCCGGCTAGTGGGGGATTTTAAAGCCTTCTTTATCCATTCTTTTAGGGCCTTCTTTGCATTTTTCATTTTTTGTTCCCACACAAAGCTTGGGGAGCCTGTTACATCTTTTTCCCAGGCTGATTGAACTTTTTTGAAAAACCCTTCTCTTTTAGCCCAGAGAGGGCTAAAGCGGAAAGGGAGAGGACCTAAGTCTTCTTCTTCCTTTAAGCAAAAAAGGATAGGTTTGTGGTCCAAGGTAAGTTTTGGAAGAATCTTGGTGAAAATAATTCTTTTGTCCATCATGATGGAGCTGCTGGTGAGAAATCTGTCCAGCCTTGCTGAAATATGATTTTCCCCTGTTCTATTGTTGGTCCAAGTGTATTCTCCTTTCACTGGCTTGAAATCTACTAAATCCCACTGGAGAATGAGATTTTCCATTGTGAAGAGGAGAGGATCCGTTGTGAAGGTCCCATCTCTCTTCTCTTTAGGATCCATAATAATGTTCAGATCTCCTCCTATGACTATATTCTTAGGATTGAGGAGTTCTAAATAGATCGAGAGTGTCTTCCAACACTCTTTCTTTTCAACATAATGCACGGGAACATACATATTGAAAAGACCTAAGATGAAGTTGCTTGTTTTATGGCGCAATTCAATATAGATCCAACGTTGAGTCTCATAGGATCTTTCAAGAGAAAAGGTGGTTTTAGACCAGAATGTGCCTATTCCTCCAGCCGAACCTCTAGCACTAACTACCTTTCCTAAATCAAATTTCCATTTTGTGTTGCTTGTGTTTAGAAGGATCTCCCTTTTTATTTTTGTCTCTTGAAGCATGAGTATGTCTGTGGATTCCATTTTTAATAGATCTTTAATAGCCTCTACCTTAGTGGGATTCCCCAAACCCCTGCAGTTCCAAGAGACCAACTGCATCATTTACAACTTGTTGGGGTGGGTCCACCTCCCTTAGGAACACTTGGTCTGGTATTCCTCCCGAGGGTCATCTCAATGGTGGCTTGACTTCCAATGGTTTTTTGTCTTTCTGATTCTTCTTCCCTGGTTTCCTTATTTGATTTCCTTTCGGCTCTCTTTGATGGCCTGTCGAAGGTCTCATCATTCGAAGAGCCCGCATTTTATACATCCTTTTTTTTTATATATAATTATGTCTGCATATGAAGGGGAAGAAGTACTACCTGGAATTGGGCTTGTAGTATTACCTGGATCTTGAGAGTTGGTGTTGTTCAGCTGGGGGAGACCGTCCCGTTCTGCCTCTGGAGAATCTGAAGGCGTTTTGAGAGATTCAAAAGGATTTTTGTCCTCCTCGATGCTGATGGTTTCCTTGCTTCCCGTGTTCTGAATGTTTGCACTTTCTTGCCCTGATTTGTTCCCTGTCTCTTTGCATTTGTTTTTATTGTTTTGTCTGTTGTTTGTTGTTTTCTTTACTTGTTTCCATTGTTCTCCTTTTTCTTTCTCTGTTGCCTCCTCATTTTTCTTCTTGCAGTATCTTGCGAAGTGCCCATGTTCGTGATAGTGTCAAGATTTGAAGGGGAGTTGTTCGTAGTCAAGCTCTTGGATATGTGTCCAACCTGCAACCGAAAGTTTGATGGCTTCAGGTAATCCGACTTCCAGATCAACCTCTAAACATATTTGGGCACAGGAGAATTGATCCTTCCTTAGCGCTTGGTCTATGTATTTGCCTAGAGCATTACCAATGGATTGCAGCGATCTCTGGCTCCAGTAGTGAAGGGGGAGATGTGGAAGACGCACCCATACAGGCACTGCCGTGGGCACATCTTGTGCCGGATCAAAATCTGGTGACCATTTATTCAGATAAAGCCCTTGAGGGCCCATAAAATATGGCCTGTTTCTGAAGATCAGGCTTCTATCTTCCGCATTATCAAACACAAATACAAAAAACCCTTTGCCAACGAAATGACTTTTTATTCCTTCCGAAACCAAAGGTATCCAGTTCTGTTTAACCCATTCTTCAACTGCTTTTGGGGATGGCCATAGCCCTGTGAACTGGCCAATGAGGCCTCTTTCAGCTAGGTTCAGCGCTGTTCTGCAAGTTTCCTCCACAGGCAAGGTCATCGTGGGGATGTTTTCCAACTTTTTGATGAAATTTTTGCTGTGAACTAGAGATCGGACGTTTCCTAGCAGCTGTGATGAGGGATCTAAAAGCTTCGAGCTTTGGAGACAGGGGAGGAGGGGCCTCAGGGCCACCTCCGAGATCCATAGTGGAGAAGACCGCACAGAGGAGGGAGTAACCAACCAGCCGCGACTAGGGTTACAGCAGAGCGGCCATGCGCACATTCAGAGCCATCGTAAAACCCTCATTAAATCTTAATTCTACACTATTGGGTATGTAGAGGATGAATGGATTAGATAGTACCATTTCAAGTAGAGGCAAGGGCAAAGTGTACAGGAGTAGACCATTGAGTTTAAAAAGATGGCGATCATGTTGGGTATTGATCTGATAATCACCCTACGAGTGATCTCAGTTAATTAATTATCGAATGTAGGTATTACAGACTCATGTGATGGTGTGTGTCTATGTCATTTTAGGCAACGGATTAATCAGATTGCAAAATACACAGACACTGAAAATGGAAAACAGCAGAGAAACATAGTAAGCAAATACAAGAACACAACAAATTAATAAGGAGTTCACCCTATCCTCTAGGGCTACATCTCTGGTCCAACTCTCAGTGGTGGCCTTCTTTTATTGTGTCTTTAAAGCAGATAATTACAATAAGGAGCTCAATCTGAGTCTCCTGAAATAGAATTGCTTGGCAGGGTGGTTCTTGGATTCCCCAAGCCATTAGAGTGCATATACTCTTTGTCTTACCAGCTTTTGACCTCTTGGGTCTTTAATGGAAGGAGCCCAATGTGGTGCTCAGTCCTCGACAGATCCTTTCAGGGATTGCTCGATGCTACCTTATGCTACAAGTCAACTTAGCTCTCTGTCTTTTCTGCTCTTTGCTTCATTGTCTCTTCCTTTCTTTGTCTTCGTCTTCTTCTCTCTGGTTCCTCCTCTCGATGTCCTCTCTTGTCCTTTCTGTTCTCTTTTCATGGCTTTAAAGCCAGTCGATCTCACGACTGTTCGATTCCCCTTCTGCCTCCCATCGGATCGCCTGTCGCTGTTCGCTTGGAATCCCCTGTCTCTGCGTCATGGTCATCAGCTCACAGGTAGTGGCCACTTGTCTTCCAACAAACTGCGCCAACTTTTCCTCGCCGGTTTGGTTCTTTGGTTACGTCGGGAAATGACTCATCCGCCACCTCAGTGGTCAAATCGAACCTCAAATCCTTATAGATCGCCGCTTAATCCCCCGTCGAATTCGGTTCTTTCATTGGGTGCGTTCTCAGCCGTTAGATCTGGATTCCTCAGATCCAATGATATTCACTCATTTTGCACTATTGACTTGCTCGACCGTTAGCACGTGATGAGCGGCGGTTTTCTCTCTCCTCCGCTTGCCACGCGTCGGGCATTGAGTGGAATTGCTCATTTTTCTCCAAATCCGCTTACCACCCAAGGGTGCCCCCGATAAATACCGTCGGTTTTGGAGCACGGGTCCCGCCTTTAGCCTTTAGCGCTTTCCCCATGGTTTTCCCGGCTTCCATGCGACCAAGCGCTTTGGGGCCCTTCCTTCTCGAGGGGTTTTGCCCAGTGATGCGCGATTAGCGTTAATCGCGCATCAGAAACTGCCTCCTTTTCCCGATCCGGGCTTCCCAAGTGCTAGTTTCGCCTCCTATGTGGTCTCCATGGGCCTCGGTCAGCGCGCTTTGACCGAGGTCCTCGTCATTCCACGCTGGCTGCCAACTGCCACTGTTCAGAGGTTTTTCTGATCGCTCTGTGCTATTTGAATTCGAAGTTTTGTCCTGATTTGATACAGTCATGGTTCTCTAATTTTTCATCATGGATCCAATTCGGATCAGGTATCTATCCCTAGAACCCAAATGCACTCCTCAAAGATATGAGGAGTTTACATAAACATATATCAAAGAGAGTGATGCTTTCTAATCCAAGGGCAATGAATGAGGTAGTACTGGTTCCAAGTAGAAAGAGCACCAAGAACATTCCAAGGAGGGGGAGAAGTGGAAAGGGGGGAAAGGATAAGATGTCAACAACCATTGCACACCATTGTAACCATTGTAATATCGATATTCGTACTAAGGAAAAGTGTTGGAAACTACATGTAGAGTTGAACCTGAGGAACTGCAAGAAGGATGCAAAGAAGAATAATATCTTGGCCACTGATTTAATCAATCAAGTTGAAAGTAGCTCCATTGTGGATGAGAAGATTGTTTGCACATCAATACATAAGGGGGTGAACATAAGTAGCCTTCATCACCAAGAAAAAAAAGATGACCAAACTCTTCCACAACGAGATCTAGGTCAAAAATACCAAGTTATATGTTATGTTCGACTTTGGTTCAAGACCTAATCACATAACAGTGGATCTAGTCAACAAGCTTGGAATGGAGGTTCACGATCATCCTAGCCCATATCGATAGGGATGGGTAAACAAGGATGCAAAGATCAAGGTAACAAAATAGTGCAATATTAAATTTATTATAAGTTTTATTTTGTTGATGAAGTGGAATTGGACATACTATCACTTGATTTATGTGGAGAAGTGTTTGGAAATCCCTACATGTATATGAGGGGTGTAGCCTTCATGCAGAGAACTAACCAATCTAATTTCATCAAGGATGGAAGATACTTCTTCATTAGTGTGCATAAAGGCAAGTCAAGGATTTCATTAGTAAGTGTCAACCAATCGAAAAAGCCAATCATTCTAGTTAGAAATATGCTTTATTATTTCTTGAGAAAAAAATAGTCTCATTATGAGTCAATAAGAGCAAAAGTGTCCCTAGCAAGGTGTATTGAAGAGAAGCATCAATTGGAGGATTCTCTACCGACATATAGAGGTGTTTTTCAGGAGCCTATAGGGATACCACCCAAGAGGGAAGTGGATCATGAAATATAATTTTTGCTTGACTCTCCATGGTCAATTATAGGGTCATATAGATAGTTTGTTCTATAACCAAATTAAGTGAAGAAGCAGTTGCAATAGTTTTTAGAGTAGGGTGTGATTCAACTAAGGAAAATGCACATCGATTACATAACATTAAACAAGAATATGCTAAAGAATCAATACCCTATGTCTAAGCTCAATGATCTGTTAGATCAATTGCAACATGCAAAATACTTCACTAAGCTAGATATAAAATCACGATATCAACAGGTTCGAGTCAAAGAAGAAGATACTCAAAAGATCACCTTCAAAATTAGGCAAGGTTTGTATGAATAGTTGGTCATGCCATTTGGTTTATGTAATGCACCAATTACATCCATGAGACTAATGAATGATATATTATTCCCATATCTAGATTCCTTTGTTATAGTCTATCTAGATGGTATACTAGTTAATAGTGCTACATGGGAGGAGAATATCTCACATCTTATATAGCTGCGAGAAATTTGAAGAAACAAAAACTCTTGGCTAATCCTAAGAGATATCAGTTTTCTCGGTAGTCTTTGGTGTATTCGCATATGCGATTGGTGAAGGCGAGCTTAAGATAGATCCTAAAAGATGGAGGCCATCATGAAGTGACTAGTTCCTAAATATGTCTCTAAAGTTAGGAGTTTTGTTGGCGTAACATAGTACATGTGATTTTTTATAGTTTCATTTCCAGTGGTAGTTGCACCACTCTATGCCATAACACTAAGCAACAAGAGTTTATAGTGGGAGAAGAATCAACATAATGCTTTTGATGAGCTTAAAAGAAAAAATATCCAAGTACTAATTCTCACATTACCAAACTTGCAAAATCCCTCTGAAGTGGAGATAGATGCAAGTGGGTATTCCATGTGAGAGGTCTTGATGTAAGGAGGAAGGCCTATATGTTATCATTTTGAGGTATTTCATGGGGTACTTCTTAACTACTCTACCTATGACAAGGAGCTTTATGCCCTAGTGCAAGTTGTTAAAAAGTGGAAATATTATTTAATGTGTAAGGAGATCATCGTCCACATAGATCACCAATTGTTATAGTATTTGCAAGCCCAAAGTAAGCTACAACAACCCATATACTGCAAGTGGATATTGTTCTTACAATAGTTCCATCTACTCATCAAGCATAAGAAGGGCAACACAAATGGGTTGGTAGACATGTTTTCAAGGCCACCCACATCAAAAAGTATAGCCATAGGAACTATGATGCACGTGGAGCCTTTCGCCCATGATGCATGTTGAGAGGCATACATATAAAATGAGGACTTCAAGGATGTGATTCAATGGCTTTAGTTGGCTATCATGTTATGTTAAATATTGGGTTGTTGGGAAGAGTAGAGGTTCCATTCTATGTTATTGTGTTCTATTCCATAGTCGAGAAGAAAAAATAGGAATGGGAAGTTAAAGAGCGAAATAGAGGTAGTTAAAGTTCTATAATAGCCTTAGAGGCTACATGTTTTGCATAACTCCATAGAGAGTTTCACCTCCTTTATATTTGTGCATTTCCATACCAAAGAAAAGAGAGCAAAACAACCTCACCTTCTAATTGGGTTTTCTCCCATAAAGGTTTCCTTGGTAAAACTTGTGTTATTGCAGATCATGTGAGTATTTTTTTGTGTTTCTTTATTTTTCACATTTAAACTAGTTCATTCTTTAAGCAGAAAATCAACTATTGAGAAATATGAAATATGAAGGATAATTAACCCACATAATATAGATTTCAATTATTTTATCAAATCTATTACGACAAATTGTTCTAGTGCAATATACACAACATTTTATAGATCAACTTCCTTCTCAAGGTGAACTTGAGAAGAATTCTATAATTAGAGCTTCCTCATTGCTTTGAGTTTCTGACCCAATCAAAGATTTTGTTGCCTTATCCCAAATCATCCTTTGATGGGAGATTGGAATGATCAAGATGAAAAGATGGAGGTTGAAATGTCATATTCATCTATTTCTTTGAAGTTGTCTACTACATTTTTTGAAGATTATAGGAGTCTTTCTTTGAAATAGATCTCCTTGTTAGGGTTAAAGGAGGTAAAGAGTTCCATAGATCCATTGGGGTCTACTTTTGACACTTTGGATAGCCAAAAATATTCTAAAAGGAAGGCTTCATGCTCGATTAATTATGCCTTAATATCTAAATCCAAGGTGAAAGAAGGGATGGGAGTGGTGGAGGATTTGGCTTTGGAAGTAAATAAGGTTTTGGGCATTGATAGGAATTCCCATATCTCCCTTACTAAACAATAAGCAAGGGGGAGGGTAAGAGAATATAAGTAGGAAATCATTACGATGCCTAGAATTGAAAAACCTCGTCCAAGGGTCCCCTCATGATATTGTTATCTTTTAACAGAAGAGGGGTTAGGGGTGCTCCAAAATGACTAGCCCTTAAAAGATTGTCTAGGTTCTACAAAGTTGAAATTGTTTTCATTTAGAAGGCTATGTATTTATGTAGCAAGGATATTGGATCCTTTTGTCGCTCCTAAAGAATTGGTCTTTTTGTCCTCTAGATGTTAATGGATGTTAGGAGATTTAGTGATTGGATGGGATCTAGCTCTAGTGGCCTCTGCATCGACAATAATCTAGAATTAAAATTGAATTAGAAGTGAAGGAGTTGGACTTGAGGTCATTGATAATTAACATCTATGGGCACAACGAGGAAAAAAGAATGTGCCTGAAGACTTTGATTTTGAATGGAAACATATAAGGTTTGAATTTTTTCGCCAGAGAGGATCTAAATCTAATTGCATCCCTAGGAAAGTCTAGGGAGCACATGTTATACAACATGTTTTAAGTGATGCTTTAAATTCATCTATTTGATTATAAACATCGTGTAATGTCCCTTTTTGAGAACAAAAAACCAACTAACGAATTTAATTATTTAATGTCATCTCTAAGGTGATATTGAGTAATTAAATTAATAAAAGTGATTATTAAGTAAATCAAAAAATAAATTAAAGCATAAACCTTATAAAAAAGTCACTTTATTAAAAGAAGGAAAATAACTCATGGTTTTCAGAAGACCCATGGTATTCTCACAACCATCACAATAAAAGGAAGCCAAGGTATCATTTGAGGACATGAATATTTGGATTATTGTGAGTTGGATTTGGCAACTTTAGTAGCTTACCATGTTACGGGAAAACCCTTGTATAGTTCCTAGTTTCAGTGTTGAGAGATACACCCTAGTTGTTGGTGATTAGTTTTGGTAGTGAAAGATTCCACCCCAGCTAGTCAAGAGGAAGAACCACTTCAAGTTCTTCAGTGGTGCTTAGCAAGGAAGGGTGAGATTTTGGAGCAATTGTTTGAAGGTTGAAGCACCATACATTTCAGATAAGGAGTCTAGCCAGAGAAGGATTTTGAAGAAGACCAATTTATTCCTGCTTATCTATGTGTTAGGTTTCATATTAAATTTGATGTAATTTTCTTCTCAAAGTTAAATAAGTAAAGTAGCTAGATTTTGTAGTTTATTGTCCACGAGCTCTATGAATTTCTTGTTAAGTCCTCTCGAAAAATTATGTAATAACATTTCTGGAAATTTTTAATTAAATAATAAAAGGATATTATAGTGGTATTAGAGCTAGTTTTCCTTCCGCCCGAAGGGTTTATTTTTTTCGAGTTTTGATGTTGATTAATGTTGACACCTTTGGGATTAGGTAAATCCATGTAAATAGAAAAATAAAGGGAATTGGATGTGATATTCCTTTTTTTTAGTGTTCCTTATGGATGGACTTTCAGGGTTGGAGGCAGATGGGTCATAAGTGTAGGTTTACTTCCTTAGCGAGCCCAAGGGATTTTGGAGATGTTTCATGGGGTTTTGAGGAGTTTTTATGTGGTATAATGGCATCCGCTTGGTATATTCCATCATCTACATAGTTTTCCTTTCGTTCCTATGCATTCTAACAACTTTGAAAAAACAGAGTTATTAATGGGTTTGATTTTGTTGCCTTATCCCAAATCATCCTTTGATGGGAGATTGGAATGATCAAGATGAAAATATGGAGGTTGAAATGTCATATTCATCTATGTCTTTGAAGTTGTCTACTACAGTTTTTGAAGATTATAGGAGTCTTTCTTTGAAATAGATCTCCTTGTTAGGGTTAAAGGAGGTGAAGAGTTTCATCGCTCCATTGGGTCCTACCTTTGAGACTTTGGATAGCCAAAAATCTTCTAAAAGGAAGGCTTCATGCTCGATTAATTATGCCTTAATGTCTAAATCTAAAGTGAAAGAAGGGATGGGAGTGGTGGATGATTTGGCTTTGAAAGTAAATCAGGTTTTGGGCATTGATAGGAATTCACATATCTCCCTTACTAAACAATAGGCAAGGGGGGGGGGGGGTAAATATAAGTAGGAATTCATTCACAGGGTGCCTAGAATTGAAAAAACCCATCCAAGGGTCCCCTCATGATATTGTTATCTTTTAATAGAAGGGGGGTTAGGGGTGCTCCAAAATGACTAGCCCCTAAAAGATTGTCTAGGTTCTATAAAGTTGAAATTGCTTTCATTTAGAAGACTATGTATTTAGGTAGCAAGAATATTGGATTCTTTTGTCGCTCCTAAAGAATTGGTCTTTTTGTCTTCTAGATGTTAATGGATGTTAGGAGATTTAGTGATTGGATGGGATCTAGCTCTAGTGGCCTTTGCATCGACAATAATTTAGTCTAGAATTAAAATTGAATTAGAAGTGAAGGAGTTGGACTTGAGGTCATTGATAGTTAACATCTATGGGCACAACGAGGAAAGAAGAGTGTGCCTGAAGACTTTGATTTTGAATGGAAACATATAAGGGTTGAATTTTTTCACCAGAGAGGATCTAAATCTAATTGCATCCCTAAGGAAAGTCTAGGGAGCACATGTTATACAACATGTTTTAAGTGATTTTTTTAATTCATCTATTTGATTATAAACATCGTGTAATGTCCCTTTTCTAGAACAAAAAACCAACTAACTAATTTAATTATTTAATGTCATCTCTAAGGTGATATTGAGTAATTAAATTAATAAAAGTGATTATTAAGTGACTTAAAAATTAATTAAAGAATAAACCTTATAAAAAAGTCACTTTATTAAAAGAAGGAAAAGAACCCATGGTTTTCAGAAGACCCATGGTATTCTGACAACCATCACAATAAAAGGAAGCCAAGGTATCATTTGAGGACATGAATATTTGGATTATTGTGAGTTGGATTTGGCAACTTTAGCAGCTTACCGTGTTACGGGAAAACCCTTGTATAGTTCCTAGTTTCGGTGTTGAGAGATACACCCTAGTTGGTGGTGATTAGTTTTGGTGGTGAAAGATTCCACCCTAGCTAGTCAAGAGGAAGAACCACTTCAAGTTCTTTAGTGGTGCTTAGCAAGGAAGGGTGAGATTTTGGAGCAATTGTTAGAAGGTTGAAGCACCATACATTTCAGATAAGGAGTCTAGCTAAAGAAGGATTTTGAAGAAGACCAGTTTATTCCTGCTTATCTATCTGTTACGTTTCATATTAAATTTGATGTAATTTCCTTCTCAAAATTAAATAAATAAAGTAGCTAGATTTTGTAGTTTATTGTCCACGAGCTCTATGAATTTCTTGTTAAATCCTCTCGAAAAATTATGTAATAACATTTTTGGAATTTATAGTGGTATTAGAGCTAGTTTTCCTTCCACCCTGAACGGTTTTTTTTGTCTGTTTTGTTTTTGTTTTGTTTTTGTTTTGTTTTGTTTTTTTTTTTGTTTTTGTTTGTTTTTTGTTTTTCTGTTTTGTTTTTTGTTTTGTTTTGTTTTTTTGTTTTTTTTTTTTTTTTTTTTTTTGTTTTTTTTTTTTTTTGTTTTTTGTTTTGTTTTTTTTTTTTTTTTTTTTTTTGTTTTTTTTTTTGTTTTTCCAAGTTTTGCAGTTGATTAATGTTGACACCTAATCTTTGGGATTAGGTAAATCCATGTAAATATTGTAAATAGAAAAAATAAAGGGAATTGGATGTGATGTTCCTTTTTTTTCTGGTGTTCCTTATGGATGGACTTTTAGGGTTGGAGGCAGATGGGTCACAAGTGTAGGTTTACTTCCTCAGCAAGCCCAAGGGCTTTTGGAGATGTTTCATGGGGTTTTGAGGAGTTTTTATGTGGTCCGATGGCATTCGTTTGGTATATTCCATCATCTACATAGTTTTCCTTTCTTTCCATTGCATTCTGACAACTTTCAAAAAACAGAGTTATTAGCGGGTCTGACTCAATTAATTACGCTTAAGGTGGAATTTCAGGAGGAATACTTGGCAGAACACCTTAGTGTAATAGCGCATTGGAACTAGAATGAGAATATCTACCGAATGGGATAATTAGAACTCGTTTTCAGTGGTCTGAGGAGGCATGATGCCCAATTTACCATTTTCCCTCATTAAAAAAGAATATTTTAATTAAGGGAAATGTGCTCAATGATTATAATAATAATAAAATAGGAGCTTCTAGAGGGGTCCATCAGAGCTATAAAAAGAGGAGGAGGTGGGAATTAGAGGACATATTGGATTTGATATTTCTTCTCGTATGAGAGGTTGAGAACCCATTTCTCTACTTCCTTGGTAGCCCCAGGACGGAAACCCTCGGGTGATTCAGTGGGATTGGGCAAGTACCCATATCCCCTTGGTGAATTCATCCAATATTCATATGAGAGCTTAGATGTGACATTTCAGTTCAGTTTTGGTGGAGGGCCCTTGCAGCATTGGAGTAGATTTCTTTTGCGGCCATTCTCTCAGCCATTACAAGTTTTATATGTACTCTCTATTTAATAAAATAAGGCTGAGTTTTGCATATTTGTCTTGTTTATTCTTCAGTTACATAATTTATTTTCATTTTGATGTTGATCTTGTGGTTCAAAATTGTGCTCATGGTTTATTTAAACTAACGGCGAAATTTTTGAACAATTTCTGTAAAAATTAAATTGAACATTACAGTGGTATCAGAGTTGGTCTTCCTACTAGCCTAAGGGTTTATTGCATATTGCCCAAGGGTTTATTTTAGAGGTGTCGAAAGAAAATTATCCCTGGAGAAAGAAAGATCAAATTCTTCTATTTGCTGGAGAAATTTGTCCAGGGCATTAGCTATTCTACAAAATATCTATTGCAAAATGCTAAAAAAAGTTCTGTAAATTTGTAGTTTGTCTAATAATTATTCTACGATTTGTACGGGGACCAAATTGGTTAAGAACGTCCGATTTCATTGTGGAGTAGTATGTTTCTTTGATGGGGGATGCTAACGGCCAAAGTAATTCATGGTGGCCATCAATTGAGGGATGTGTCATCACATTGGTAACACGTGGTGGAGGCCAAGTTGAAATTGCTTTTGAGAGAGTTGCAAAAGGGGAATCCACCCAAATGCACGTAATTCCATCACCGAGGTCATGGTTTATACAAGATGGAAACTATTTTCTACAAGGCCGTTTTCATTATCCCGTTAGGGTCGTGACAGTCTCGGAACATATCTTTTAGAGCAACCATTTCAAAGTCATTGTTGTGCAAGCAACAAAAATTTAATGCGTTCGGCACCTGGCCAAATTATTCAAAAGAGTTTAACGTAATTTTTTTTAAGCATATTCTTAATTGTTGTCAAGAGTTGAAAGGGTTGAGTGTTTCATCTTCTAGGTTTGAAGCACGAGTTTTCTTTATGAGAAGGGAGCATATTTCTTATCTTTCATCTGGAAGATATTCCCTTGAGGAGAAAGGTAGTGAATCTCTGTTGGAAATACTTAGGGGGAGTGAATCAATATTTCTTTTCAATTGTTATTTTTACTAGTTAAGATCACTTATAATTAGAACACAAACTGAACAATGATCAAGTACAATAATAATTAGGGCTCCAACCCTATATGAATACATGAATCTCCAATCCACTAGGCTTCAACATGTACTTTGCCAAGCATCGACTTGGATTTCATGAAGCTCCAACCTCTAGGGCTCCAACCCTATCTTCCCAAGGCTCCAATGTTGTCACTTTAAGGCACCAAGCTCTAGGGCTCCAACCCACGGCTTCAATTTGTCAAGATAAGTTTAGTGATTCT
The DNA here is from genome assembly GCA_031772625.1 of Pinus tabuliformis. Taxonomy (NCBI): domain Eukaryota; kingdom Viridiplantae; phylum Streptophyta; class Pinopsida; order Pinales; family Pinaceae; genus Pinus; species Pinus tabuliformis. The sequence goes on along the minus strand of CM062813.1, from coordinate 302,606,737 downwards.
TCATGGTTCCCAATATATTTTTCAATGAGCCCTGACAATATCTTCAATCAACACTGCCCACAAACGATCTCCAAGGCACCTACCTCATCAATGACAACTTTGTATTCTCATGAAGGTGTCTCCACAACTCTTCATGTTACCCAAACAATTTCTCCAAGGTTATCTCATGATGTCTTTAGAAATGCATCATGGTCTTAAAAAAATGTCTCCAAGATGTCTTCAATAAGTTGTCCTGAGAATTTTCCAAGACAATGAAGGCTCCTCTAAGGTATGTTCCAAATCTTCAAGAACACTTCACAAGTCAACAACCCTTTACTATATATGTATGCTAGTCTTCAAGGGTTTTTCAATAATTCTAGATATGCTCCAAAATTTCTCAGGTCATTAATAAAACTTTCAATCAATTCTTCAAAACATCACCAGCCCTTGCTTCAAGAGTGTTCCAAAAGAAATCTTCAATGTTGTCTCCAACAAGACTATCTTCAAATTGGATTGAACAATCTCTACCATACTACGCTGGAGAGTGCCTCTCGATGCAAAGAATGAGCTCGCTTTTGGTTTATTTTTATTTTATTTTTTAGGAGGGTTGGGAAGGTGTTTTAAGTTTTCTTCGAATGGTCTTTTTGCACTTTTTGAACCTTTAATTGTTATTTTGGTTATATGTTAAAATTAGAACTATGCCTTTGTGAGAGGATGATGTGGATTACAAGGGCAATCTCATATATTTGAAGATATTTTTCTCACGAATGAGGAGTTAAAGGAAATATGCGGGATGTTTGTGGCAGGTGACAAGGTAGCATGTGAGGTAAGCCTAAGGATTAGCAAAATCGACTAACAAGAATCAAATCCAAAGATTAAAGAAAATTGTTCAAAATCATCAAAGAAATTGGCATAATCAACTCCCAATGCTCTGTGGGTTGGCAAAGTTACTCCAAAGAGAGCATTAGGGAATTCCCCATACTTCCTTCTCTATGGTAAGGAGGCCATCCTCCCACTGAACATTTTCCTACCATACATGCAATTAGCTTAGGTTGTAATTCAAAATTCAATCAAAGACATGGATATTAGAATTTATACCTTGCTGGAACTAGAGGAGGAAAGACAAAAAACTAAAGCCAAATTCCATGAATTTCAACAAATCATTAAAATATGGTTTGATAAACGTTCAATCACTGATAGGGATTTTAATAGTAGTGATTTAGTTCTCAAATGGGATAAGAGCCACGAGGAAAAAATAATACCTTCCAAATTCCAAAATTTATGGCTCAACCCTTTCAAAATATCTTCAAAGCTTTATCCTTCAACTTACGTTTTATAAACATTAGAGGCAAGATTCACAATACGCCTATGAATGGCCAATTTTGAAGAGATTTTTTTCCTAAATATCATTGGACCATATGTAAATAAAACACCATTTACTAAAGAAGTTGGTTTCCTTGAAATTTTATTTTATTCTTTGTAAATACTTTTATGATTTTTCTTTGTACAAGTGATTTTCTTTTAATTTATTTTTGTAGTATAATCTCAACAAAGGTTACACTTGTCAAGAAATGTATATTTATCATTATAATATTATTATTCAAACAGATCAAGATGTTTAGGGAAAATCAATCTTTAATTATGTACAATCTTCTATGCTTGATATTACTTTATTTACTAAAAGTTTTCATCAATGAAGAGAATACTTGACATGTATTTTTAGGAGAGCTCCGTTCACTTTCACATAAAATAGCACTTTATTTTATTGATGATGAATAATAAAATACCAAGTTAGAATTAGTAATGCATCAAAAATTTTGCTATTTAAAACAACTCTCATGTCACCCCACTTCTTAGATATCCAAAAAAGTTGCAAAAGCAATACACATATTCAGTACCAAAACAATATCAAATTAAAAGGAGTTGAAAGCATTTCAAAACAAAATGTGGGAAGCATTAGGAAACTCGTTGGAGCAATGGATGCTTATTGGCAGCGGGTCAATTCTTCTATGATACTAAGGCATCTTCGTTGGGGTCATGGATGCGTGCAGGAGACGTTGAAATGGTGGGTAAACGAGAGATGAGGAAAACATGAAGCAATTTGTTTTGAGAGTATTAATATTCAAAACTCAATATCAAAAGTTCAAAATTGATTAAATTTATGTCTGAAAACAATTTGAACTTCATCATTTGGCTCTTCTCTTAAATTTTAGACATGTTATGAGTACTTCATTTGACTTCTCATCTTATTTTCTAAATACTAGACATGTTTAGAATCATATTAATTTTAGATAAAATTTCTAAAGTTTTAGATTTATTTGAATTTTAAATATTTAGTGGCAAAGATAACTATTTCTTCTAGTGTTTTGCCATTTGTTGTTAGGTCTACAAAAATCCCTCATTTTTTTTTTTTAAATCTAAACAAATATGCACCCTTTATAATTTTTATGTTTATTTTTCATATCGCTAAAAAGGACCGCCCAAAATACTTGAGTAGTAAAAGAATTATTTCCTTAGTTTAAATATGCTTTTAGGTTTGAAGGGTCAAAATTTGGTACATGCACTAAAACTTTGTTACTCGATCATCCCAACTTTCTTTACTCCTGACCTCCTGAGTCCTAGTCATCCCGACCTCCTTAGTCTTGATCATCCCGACCCTCCAAGTATTCAATTTCAATTCAGTTCTTTCACCTTTTTTGTTTTATTATTATAAGTTTTTCAATAAAACTCAGCACTCATGCTAATGAGAACTCGACTACTTGGTACTTGTTTTAAACATCAACCTAATAAACACCTCGACCTTTCAAACTCCTGATCATGTACTTCACCATTGATATGACAAATGATTCAAAATTTATTGTTGCATTTATTGATCTTTAATGGTTTCAGTTCACACGTTTACAGGTTATTAACTTTGTGAGAATTTCAAAAATTTACATATTTACTTTTATAAGAAACTATTACACTATGAGATTTTCAAAAAGGTTACCCTTTTATTATTCGAAGAACAATTATAGTCCAGTAAATTGAGTTTTTACAATCTAAATCCTCCTTTGCTCTCTGTGCTCAATTCCTCCATTTTTCATGAAAGAGTAATAAGTTATTCAAGAATTTGAGTTATGTTGGTTAGTATTTAACCCATTTTTCTATTTGAATTCAACTTTTCATTTGTTTGAAATTTGTATATCTTATCATTCTTATTTGATTGCTTACAAATGAAACAATGGGAAATAAAGGTAAAACTCAATCTTCAAGGCCCAAAGTTCAGAACATTAAAATGAAGATGAAAGCAACAAAAGTTCTAGAACCCGAGGAAAGAAATCCAAATTCACTATTTATCTCAGACACATCATACAGAACTGGGGATGCATGCTCTGTTTCATGGGAAGAAGTCTATGTTTTTTTTTAAACATTGAAGGAATGACCATGAAAATTCAAATGATAACTCATACAATAAATTTGTGGAATATGAAGCAATTAAAAGGACCAAAATGCATAAAATTTCTACTAGGCCAACCATGTTCCCTTATTATGACATGGTAAGTTGGATTATTTCTCCATTTCATGTTCACACTTGCTCCATTGTTGACCATGATAAAAATGCAATTTCTTCCTATAAGCTAGAAGTTCTTAGGTCTATTTATAAAATTAATTCTCCTGAAATTCTTCTGGATATAGATTTTCTAAATTATTTCCATAACAATTTACTTAGTATGAATAATAAGGATTATACCCTAGTTATCAAGAAGTGCCTGCATGATCCCGAAGGGGCTAGAATCAAAACTAGAAAAGATTATCCAATAGTCCTTTTTAAAAGACCTTATATATTTGTGATTAAAATGCTCACAATATTTTATGGTCAATCAAACATTGCAAAGTAATGGGTTCCACGTAGATGTTTCTAATTATAACATGTCAAAGGTTTCTTGGAGGATGAACTTTCCATTCAAGGCGAATAACCTAATTCCATACAACGAATTTTGAAAAGTTGAAAAGGGGAGGAAGATGGAAAACGTGGGCATTAGGGTTTTATCGTCTTGTTGTGATGATCATGGAACCACAGTCGTTGTCTACTTCTATATTGGTCCTCTCGGCATCTTAGGGCAAGGGTAGCTTGTGCCTTATTTTTATCACAGTTTTGTATGTGGCCATTGTGTGCCTTTTCCTACGGAGATTTGACTAGTTTTTTGGCGTTATGTGTCAAAGGAGAAAAATCAAATAGGGGGGCTCAACCCTGTGGAAGCCTCCATTATTTGGGCTTGCCCCAAGAATGATTTCCATATTAAAAATGATGCAAATAGTCTTGGTGATCTCATGAAGGGAGCTCTCACTTTTCCAAAATAGGCATGGCGAAAATTCTCGACTGGTATTCTGATGATTGGAATTGAAAAGAGGAGGATCCCCGTGACAAAATCTAGTGGAGGTGACCATAAAAGAGGTAGATGGTAGAAATTTTTGATTGTTTGTTCTCATGTTGGCCTGGATCTGGGGTTTATCCTCCATGGGAGCAGTGCTCACAACAAAATGGCCCTATTAATTGCATAAACAAACACTGAAGTTGAAGCCTCCACACATCTGTCCATTCAATACCTACACGATATATATGGATGAAAAAAAGGAAACAAGGACAAAGGATCAGTGGAGGGATGTGGATATGGGGTTAGAAATAGAATATATAGGAGATTATTTAGCTTTCCTTCGGATCTGGTAGATTTAAGACCAGATATTAGCTCCATAAATTGGTTCCTGGTAGAATCCGACGAGGACAACATGGAAGTTTTTTCCTCGAAGAGTATACATTAGTGAGCTACGAGAAAATTTTGTTTTTGGCAAGGTTGCATTTTTCCAATTTTTTGTACAAACCCCAATAGGAATATTGATCATCTTGTGGATTTGAAAGGATTCACTGGTGCAAGGTCTGAAATCAGAGATCTATAAAAAATTGTTATTCTAATGGAATTGCAAAATTTGATCTATGTGGGTAGATCCATGCAGGACCAAAGACGCTTAAGAGACTATGGTGTAGAACAAAACTCCTCGATCATCATTAAACTGAGGTTGCGGGGGGCGGGGGGTTAGACAAGATCTAATATCCCCAAGGGTCTGAGGTTAGCCAAAGGACAAACCAATAGATCTACATCATTCAAAGACGCCCTCAAAGGAAAGGTTGTAGCTTTATGTAAACATGAACAAACTCTCAATAATCTTGGGCCCTATATTATGGAGCAGATGAATGATATTTTGGTAGACAGTAGATCTGTCAGAGATCAATAATATTTGTACAACCTATCAATCCTAGGAAATAATTTGCAGGTTCAATGGTTTCTGGCCAAAACTTGTGGATCTTTAAGACATGGAGGGTAAAATGTGAGATTCATTTATGCTCCAAGGGATTCTTCATAGTAAAATTCAAATCATCAAATATTAGAGATCAAGTTTTCCATGAGGCTCCATGGTTTTGGGGAAACACGGGAATATTTATCACCCCATGGTTCCCAAATTTTGATGCTAATTCAATGACAGTCTCCAAAATACCAGTCTAGGTAAGAGTGCATAACTTACCCCTTCACTTTTGGCATTCAAAAGTACTGGAAGGAATTGAAAACATGCTGGGGAGATACATCAAGATGAATACACAAAGAATTGAAGAAGCAATTTATACTTTTGCCAGGATATGTGTTGAGGTATACCTCAGTAAAGGAATACCTAACCGTATCCTTTTGACACACAACAACCAGTTCTTAGATTATGAGAACACAACATTTAGATGTCGTTTATGTCTTCAAAATGGACATCTACAAACGACATGTCCTTTGGAAAAGAAATATGCGAGGAGGAAAAATAAACCAGTCAAAAAGCTTAAGGGATGGCAATTCCCAACACCACAACCGGACGAAGAAGAGGAAGAGGAGGACTTGGGACCCCCCATCACTGAGGAAGTCCAAAATCCACAGACATCTTCAGTGAACACCAAATTGAACCAGGACGAAACAATGGTACCAGTTTCACAAAATGCAAGAGTAGAAGGACACTTAGGCCAATAAATGCCAACGGAGAAGGAGATATGAGGATCCAAACGTCCTTATACATTTGGGACCTAAAACTCAGATAAGGAACATTTGAGGCAAAGAAAAGAGAACCAACTAATTATTGTAACAACCACTCCTGATCAAGGAGGATGGTGAAAAGTAGAAAAGAAGAAAGGGAGAAGAGGGCGATTAAGATCTTTTTCTTAGTCCCAATCTTATTTTTTATTTTAGTTTTTAGTTTTTTGGTTTTGATTATATGGGCACCAAATTCTTGAGTGTTGCAACTTGGGATACTAAAATAATGCATTATGTGCATCTACATATGTAACTTCTTATAATTAATAGAAAGTTACGATTTTTCCACCAGAAAAAATTGGGTTCCACACATCTATGTAATCTTCAAACAATTAGAGAGGTTTAATTGGGTTGATATATTATCTCAAAACAATTCATAAGCAATTAAGGTATATTTAGCCGCACCTCCGAGTGTTGAAAAAGGTTTCTTTATGTCATCATATCTTATGGATATTGTTATTGCATCAATGCCTTTCCCCTTGATGAAATGGAGTTACTTTCTACACCATCCACAAGACATTTAACATTTACGTTCTATTCTTTTGGAAAGTAGGTACAAGAACCTTTATTTATGGTGTATGTGACAATGCTATGCTTATTCTTGATGATTTTTTGTATGGAAGGACTCCACCTAAGGTGAGAAAAGAACTTTGGTCCACATTACCTCAAATTGGAGTTGGTTCTTTGAAGAAAAAATTTCTTACATTAAAGTCTATGGAATTGAGGTAGAACCTCATGTCTTGCCTCATTTCATTCTAGATAGATTATAAATCAAAGAGAATTTAAATAAAACTACTTTGAATGGAGTTACCAAGTTTTTGAATAAAATACAAAAGAAATTATGGCCTATTTTTCTTATCAAAATTAGCCAAATGTTATTGAAAGACAAAGGGCATATTATGGGAGAAGCAAACAATCTACATGAAATTTGGTTGCAAGCACTTCCCCATTACAAATATGATCCAAATAATGTTATTGTTTTTAAGTATGGGGGTTTACGCAGTGCATTATATTAGATATCATTTTGGGATTCAACTGCGTTAAGTAAGTCATTCATGTATGACCATTTCCATGAGAGGTAGTCGTAACTGACTAATTTCTCATGATTTTTGAATAGTTCACTTAGCACTCATTGCATCGGGTGATGCTCACAAGGGTGAAGAAGTGGGATTGAAACTAGTGAAATGAATCACATAGCATCAATCATCCATTACTTAACGCAGTTGAATCCCAAAATGATATCAAATGTTATTGTTGTTCATTTAAGCTAAATGAATTTTTCAAAAGTTTATCTCCATTAACAACCACCCTTTGATTATGTTTTTATCAATTATGATAATTTTGATCAAGTTTAATCAAAGGATCGTTTCATGAGAATGGAGGAAAAGGTCAAGTTGCAAAAGTTCAAAGAGGAAACATATGATTACCACCTCAGGCAAAGAACTGTAAATTATGGTATATCAATTGAAAGATTGAAACTTCTAGAAGGTATTAACTCTTTTTTCACAAATATTCTTATGGGATTTGATTATTGGTCTACACAAGAAGAAAATGTTGAGGTATCAAATCCTTCAGAGTTACCTGTTTCTTCCATTCCAATAGATAAATATCACGTTCAATCAGAAACTAGTCAAACAAAAGCTTCAAGACATACTGAAAGTATAATGTTGATGACAATTAAGGAACAAGGTATTTCTCTCTAAGAAAAAATGATCATAAATATTGAATCCCCTGATTAGAAAAATTAGCTTGATGATCATATGGAAATTGATTCCTATGAGGAAGACAAGCTAAAGAATCAGTTGACGCTCAAGAAACTGTTTAGGCAATTGTTCAAGAAATGAGTAAGGAGATCCAATAATATCCAGTGTCACCAACTTTAGAAGTTCAAAATGTTTCTACACGAATAGTTCCTGAATCTATAGCAACTTCTCAAGACATACATAAGGAACGAGTTCAAGTTATTTTACAAACACCAAGTTCATCGATGTTGTAACACCCTCCTCCCATATTTACCCAAGCTAACCGACCAACCGAGGAAAACATGTGACGAAGAGTTACTATGATATGATTCAACTCCCCATGTACATTTAAGGAAGTGGAACCAATAAGACAAGACCAATACAAGTTTCCATAGTAGCTACCAAACCTTTAAGAGACAACCAAGCCTTCCAGGTGCCCAACCCGTGAGACAACTTGTCATTTTGTTGGGCTAGACCCCCAGTTGCTCCCATGACAAGCCATGCATCTGACTGAGACCCTCTAGGCAGTACCACAACAATATATGCATGCAACTATGGCATTTTTAAGGATATTTTGTGCCAACAACCCTAGATTCTGTGCCAGTTTTCCAGGGCTAGGACTTAGGCCACTGCCTAGAACTTCATGAAATTTCAAGGATTTATAAATAATAATGAAATAAGGCTAATAACGCAAACACTTGAACAATGACTTGAGCTCACCCCTACTAGCAATGACAGACATATAGTCAAACATATTGTAAACATGAAATCTACATGTCATAACAACAGATTTGAACATAGGGATCTCATACTTATATGAGAATCATGAAGGAGGATTCATATCTCCTCCAAATATCTACATTTTTATCTATTAGGTCATTTATTCATTATTATTTCATATACTAACCAAAACATGATGAGATCCATACATCAAGATTATAATAAAACATGCTCATAACCAACAAATAACCAGAGATATATCAATGTTGAAACAACTATTAAAGATGCATAATGACAAGCATAATTGCTCATGAAAATACCAAAGGAAAATGAGCTCTCATTAACATATGAAAATTCAACAAAGTTAGGGACTTCCACGTACCACCCGACCATAGATTGGGTTGAACCAAATATCTCTTTCAGCCAGTCACCCCCGCGTTATATTCCAAGAATGAATGTGGGATCTCATGAAATAAATCAAACAAAACCAAACCAGGGCTTCCAAAGGTCAACCACCTCAACCCTCAACTAGTGATTCCACATAACGGTCAGACATCACTAACCATCACTAGTTCGGTCTCTAGCCAAGTCGTCTAGAGATCTAGAGCGTTTGTTCCAACCAAGGCTTCTAGGACTAGTGATCCAAATTGGATCAATGAAAATTATCAGAGTTATATGACTGTATCAAATCATGACAGAATTCAAAGACTTGTGAACAATGAGCTATCAGGAAGGACCTCTGGACAGTGGCAATTTGTAGCCAGGAAGGAACGATGAGTTGGTCGAAGCGCACTGACCGAGTCCCATGGAGATCGCGCAGTGGCGCAAACTAGCAGTTAGGAAGTCCGGATCAGAAAACGGAGGTCGTTTGTGATGCGCGATTAGCAAAGCGCTAATAGCGCATCGCTGGGAAAAACCCCTCGAAATAGAATAGCCCTGAGTGCTCGGTCACAAGGGAAGCCGAAAACAGTGGGAAAAGCGTTAAACTGAAAGGCAGGTCCCGCGCTCTAAAACCGACGGAATATCAAAGGCGTTTCGGGTGGTAAGCGGGTTTGTTAGAGGACCCAATGATTCCATACGTTAATTGACGCGTCTCCGACGGATGAGAGAGAAAAATACTCTCATCACGTGATAACGTCTGAGCAAGTCAACCACACGATAAGAGCGATAACCGTAGGATCTAGAGGCCCCAGATCTATCGACGGAGATTGCGCCTGATGGGGAACCGGATTCGACGGGAGAAATCAAGCCACGGTGCATAAAGGTTGAAGTCCGATTTGACCGCTGAGTTGGCAGATGAATCATTACACAGAGTAGCCTAAATACTAAACCGTTTGAGGAAGAGGTGGCGCAGTTCGTGAAAGGACAAGTGGTCACTTCCCTGTGAGACGTTACACAGTGGCAATGACGCAGAGGCAGGGAATTCCAAGCGAACAGTAGCAGGTGATCCGAAGAGGCGGAAGAGGAAGTGAACAGTCATGAGACAAATTGGCTTTAAGCCACGTACAGAGAACAGAACACAGAAGACAGGACAGACGATAGGACAAGAGACAAGACAAAAGACAGTGAGATAGAAGCAGAGAACAGAGAGCCGAGCTGACCTGCAGAGTTAAGGCAACATCGAGCAGACATAACTAGGCTTGAGAGGTTCAAGCAATCCTTGTGAGGATATCTGTCGAGAACTGAGTATCAAATTGGACTCATCCCATTCATACCAGTTGAGGTTGAGACTTAGTAAGGGGGAGTCTGTGCACTCTAGTGGCTTGGGGAATCCAAGAACCACCCTACTAAGCATCATCTATTCCAGGAGACTCAATTTGAGCTCCTCATTGTAAAAACTCTGTTTACAGACCCAATAAAGAAGGCCATGAATGAAAGCTAGACTGGAGACGCAACCCAGGAGGATTGTGTGAACTCCTTATTAATTTGTTGTGTTTCTATTTTGCTTACTTTGTTTCTCTTACTGTTTTCCAGTGTCTGTGTATTTTGCAATCTTATCGATCCGTTGCCTAAGATAATATAGACACACACCAACACATGAGTCTATAATACCTTCATTAATTAAATAATTGAGATCACTCACAAGTGATTTTCAGATCGAGTGGTATCAGAGCTCTAGGCTGTTAAGGTTAGACAAGCTTGTGTTGGATTTAGATGTTGAACGCTAACTAGATCAAAGCTCAATTAGGAGAAGGAGAGTTGGTCGAAACTAATCCTGAAATTGGGAGAGTCTATCCTTGGAAGACAATGTCAGAGGAAGGTTCTATGGGGCCAGACCCTCAATTCATAGATAGTTTCCTAGCCATAAGGTCCATGGTAGAGGAAATGTATAAGGACTTTAGAAAACACAAGGATGAAGATTCATCGGGCTCCAAACAAGCTAAAGAAGAAGAAGAGTCTCACATCCATGACCACTCAAATGGAAAAGGGAAAGAGGAAAGCTTTCTCACACCTCCTAATAGCCCTAAACATAAAAAGAAGGCATCTTTGATTAAACTAGATGTTAAATTTTATTTACCTTTATATGATGGAGAGTTGAATGTAGAAAAGCTGGACAATTGGATTAGACAAATTGATGTTTATTGCAGAGTGCAGAGTATTGATTCAGACAAGAGTAAGATTCAGCTGGCAAGCTTATGCCTTGGAGGCACTGCCTTGGTTTGGTGGGAAGGCAAGACCCAAGCTGACATGAAGAGACATGGTAAGACTATTTCTGTCTGGAGTGAATTTGTTTCTGCAATTAAAAAGCAGTTCTATCCATTAACCTACATGCAGCAAGTGATGATGAGCTGGAAAACTCTTCGACCATTGAAAGGGAAAAGTGTACAAGGATACACCTAAGAATTTAGAAAGAGAGCATTGATTCTAGGAATCTCATTAGACTCATCTGAGACTCTGTTGAAGTACATCGATGGTCTACACAGCTACATGAGGCACACTATCCTCATGTTTAATCCCACTAGTATAGATGAGGTATTTGTACAAGCTACTCATCTAGAAGCTAGAGGAAAGAATGGAAATCCAGAAGTTGGGGGATCATCCCAACCCACTGCAAGCAAGAATAAGGAGAAAAGAAAACAGAAATGGAAAGTAAGGAAGGCTAACACTGCACAGAAGAGCAAGTCTTCATGCACTCATTGTAAGAAGGATGGGCATGATGATGAGCACTGTTGGATTCTGCATCTGGAGCTGAGACCTAAGAAGTTTGAGGGCAAGAAGAAGAAGACTGCTGCAACTATTCAGAAAGATTTGCGGTTAGACTCAGGAGATGAAACAACCATTGCAGCCACATGTATAGAAGGTAAGAATTCTGAAGCATCTACTAGTAATTCTACACAATCTACTATTGATGAAGAAAATGAGAGAAAAAGATATGAGCTTTTCCATATTCGAGTTATTTCCAAACATCAAAAGATTGATACTTTGTTTGATAGTGGCTCACAAGTAAATTTCATTTCTAAAGCAATTGTAAAGAAGTTCGGATTAGCGACTACACCTCACAAGAAACCATACCCATTAGGATGGTTAAATGATAAAGCACAACTACAAGTGACTAGACAATGCAAACTCAAGTTTTCTTTTGGGTCAACATTTGTATATGAGGTTGAGTTATACATAATTCCTTTGGATAAATGTGGAATTGTTTTAGGAATTCCTTACTTGTATGACAGAAAAGCTATTTTCTATAGAGCTGAGAACAAGTATCTACTCGTTAAAAATGGAATCGAATACTTTGTAACAACTCATAAGCTCAAGAATAATCACACTCTCATAAACTCAGGGCAGATGAAACGAATGATAAATTCATGCAAACAATTCTTACTGATGGTTGTAAAGGAAAAGAAACCTGATAAAACCAATGTATTTGAGGGTTGTAATGCTAAACAACAAGCTGATTTAGAAAGAGTTGTTTCAGAGTATGATATCTTGTTTCAAGAACCTAAAGGTCTGCCACGGAAAAAGGAAATAGTGCATGATATTATTTTGCAGCAAGATGCTCCATTGCCTAACATTGGAATGTACAGGTTGTCCGCTTTAGAGAATGCAGAAATCAAGAAGCAGGTGCAAGAGTTGCTCGAGAAGGGGTTCATCAGGCCTAGCACATCACCATGTGGGTCACCAATCGTTTTGGTGAGAAAGAAAGATGGCTCATGGAGAATGTGCATTGATTACCGAGCACTGAATAAGATAACGATAAAAAATCATTATCCCCTTCCTCGCATAGATGATCTCTTAGATCAATTGAAAGAAGCTGTTTATTTTTCCAAGTTGGACTTGCATAGTGGATATCATGAGGTCAGAGTTGCAGAACAAGATGCATGGAAGACTGCTTTCAAAACAAAGCAGTGATTGTATGAGTGGCTGGTTATGCCTTTTGGCTGAGCTAATGCTCCTGCTACTTTCATGAGATTAATGAATGATGTACTCAGACCTTTTCTTGATGATTTTGTTATTGTGTATCTGGATGACATTCTGATCTTTAGCAAAACATAGGAAGAACATTTAAAGCATGTTAAGCAGACACTAGATGTTTTGAAAAGAGAAAAACTTTATGTTAAACTCTCAAACTGTGAATATGGCAAAACATATTTGAATTATTTGGGACATATAATAGGGGGTGGTGAATTGAAGATAGATCCCTCTAAGGTGGCAGTCATTATAAACCGGCCTAAACCCAAATCTGCTACAGAAGTTAGAAGCTTCTTAGGAGCAGCAAAATATTGGAGAAAGTTCATTTCTAACTTTTCCTTAATTGCAGCTCCCTTACATGCTTTAACAGGATTGAACAAGGTGTTTCAGTGGGGAGGAAAATAGCAGAAGGCCTTCGAAACCTTGAAAGAAAGGATTAGTATAATACATGTACTAGCACTGCCTGATCTTCAAAGACCATTTGAGATCCAAACAGATGCCAGTGACTATGCCATGGGAGCAGTGTTGACACAGCATGGTAAACCCATATGTTATCATTCTGAGACATTTAATTCTGCAGTAGTTAACTATCCTACATATGATAAAGAATTGTATGCATTAGTACAGAGTGTGAAGTGGAAACATTACTTAATGGGCAAAGAGACAATAATACATACTAATCATCAACCACTTCAATATCTACACTCCCAAACTAAGTTGCAACAATCAAGACACTATAGATGGATGGGTTTTCTATAACAGTTTCATTTAGTCATTAGATATAAAAAGGGCATACACAATAAAGTTGCAGATATGTTATCTAGGCCCATTATAAAATGCATCTACTATACTTAAGCATAATTCTGTGTTACATGAGAGTTACATTGAACAATATGCTCAAGATATAGACTTTAAAAATGTATATGCAACTTTAAGTCAAGGCAAACGAGTAGAAGAATTGGATTATCATGTAAAGGACCAACTCCTATATCATTGTGGGAAGCTATGCATTCCACAAACTAAAAGAGTAAAGATAATTCGAGAAGCACACACTTCTCTAATATAAGGTCACTTTGGGGTAAGTAAAACAATTTCACAGTTGCAAAGATTTTGTTATTGGCCAAAATGAACGAGACAGTTTCTAGATATGTAAGAGGGTGTACTATGTGTGCTAAAAGCAAGCCCAACAATAGAAAACTAGGCTTCTACACTCCATTACCAATTCCTTCTCACCCTTGGGAAAGTGTTTCCATGGATTTTGTTGGAGGACTGCCGAAATCTAGGAAAGGTCATGATTATCTGTATGTTGTTGTGGATAGATTCAACAAAATGTGTATTTTGATACCTTGTAACAAACAGATTACAGCTGAAAAAACTGCAAAACTATTCTTTCAACATGTATGGGTTCATTTTGGATTACCCACTTCCATTGTATCTGATCGAGACACCCGATTTGTGGGGAAGTTTTGGTCGAGTCTGTGGGAATTGATGGACACCAAACTAAAGAAAAGCACAACTTTCCATCCATAAACCGATGGCTAGACAGAAGTAGTCAACAGGACAGTGATCCAGTTATTCAGGGGATATTGCAGTAAGCATCCTAAGCTTTGGGATGAACATTTGTGTTATGTGCAGCGTGCTTAGAACCGAGCAAAACATTCTTCTACATAGAGATCTCCTTTGAGACTTGTTTTGGTTTCACAAAGGTCTCCTTTGGATTTTGTCTTTGGTAAAGACACCACAGTTGAGGGACACAGTGATGTGGACAAGGCAACTAGGTTCATTGAACATATCCAAGAGATCCATCAGGCGGTACAGGAACAGTTGGAAAAGTGCCAAGCCAAATACAAGGCAAGGCATGACAAGCATAGGATGGAGCATAGTTTCCAAGTTGGTGACCAAGTCTGGTTGTATATCAGCAAGGATAAGATGCAAGGTGAAGGTAAAAAGCTAAAGCCTATTAGGTATGGACCTTTCAGGATACTTGAGAAGATTGGTGAGAATGCTTTTCGCCTTGATCTACCAGCTTACATGCACATCTACTTAGTCATAAATGCAGATTGCTTGAGATTGTTTGAACCTTCACTAATTGAGGATCCTGAAGAGCAAAGTCAATTGCCTTCTATTGATGACCTGTTACCTGAATATCTTAATGAATTGTAGGAAGACATAGTTATGGACATGTAGGTGAGAACAACACGCATGGGAGATGTTGAGTACCTTAGAATTGGACTCAGGGGTTCAAAGCCGAGTAGTGAAAAATGGATAGAGATTGGACAAGTGAGACAATTGTACCCTCACTTAGTCAATGCTTGAAAACCAACTTTTGGTGGTCCAAAAGCTTTTTAAGTGGAAAGGCCATGATTTGAATTGGATCCATGAAAATTATCAGAGTTCTATGACTGTATCAAATCATGACAGACTTCAAAGACTTGTGAACAATGAGCTAAGAGGAAGGACCTCTGGACAGTAGTAGTTTGTAGCCAGCAAGGAACGACGAGGACCTCGGTCAAAGCACGCTGACCGAGGCCCATGGAGACCGCGCAGTGGCGCAAACTAGCAGTTGGGAAGTCCAGATCAGAAAACAGAGGCCGTTTCTGATGTGCAATTAGCGCAAAGTGCTAATAATCGCGCATTTCTGGGCAAAACCCCTCGAAATGGACTAGACCTGATCGCTCGGTCACAAGGGAAGCCGAAAACCGTGGGAAAAGCGCTAAACTGAAAGGCGGGTCCCGCGCTCCAAAACTGGCAGAATATCAGAGGCGTTTCGGGTGGTAAATGAGTTTGTTAGAGGACCCAGCGATTCCATACGTTGATTGACGCATGTTGGGAGGATGAGAGAGAAAATCGCTCTCATCGCGGGCTAACGTCCAAGTAAGTCAACCGCACGATAAGAGCGATAACCATAGGATCTGGAGGCCTTAAATCTAACGGCGGAGATTGCGCCCGATGGGGAACCGGATTTGACGGGAGAAATCAAGCCACGATGCATAAAGGTTGAAGTCCGATTTGACTGTTGAGTTGGCGGATGAATCATTACACAGAGTAACCGAAATACCGAACCATTTGAGGAAGAGATGGCGCAATTCGTGAAAGGACAAGTGGCCACTTCCATGTGTGACGTTACACAGTGGCGACGACGCAGAGGCAAGAAATTCCAAGCGAACAACAACAAGCGATCCGAAGAGGCGGAAGAGGAAGCAAACAGTCATGAGAAATTGGCTTTAAGCCATAAACAGAGAACTGAACATAGAAGACAGGACACAAGACAGGACAAAAGACAGGATAGGAGACAGGACAAAAGATAGTGAGACATAAGTAGAGAACCAAGAGCCGAGCTAACCTGCAGAGTTAAGGCAACATCGAGCAGACAGAACCAGACTTGAGAGGTTCAAGCAATCCCTGGGAGGATATCTGTCGGGAACTGACTACCAAATTGAACTCATCCCATTGAGATCAGTTGAGTTTGAGACTTAGTAAGGGGGAGTCTATGCACTCTAGTGGCTTGGGGAATCCAAGAACCACCCTACTAAGCATCATCTATTCCAGGAGACTCAATTTGAGCTCCTTATTAAAAAAACTCTGTTTACAAACCCAATAAAGAAGGCCACCACTGAAAGCTAGACCGTAGATGTAGCCCAGGAGGATTAGGCGACCTCCTTATTAATTTGTTGTGTTTCTGTTTGCTTACTGTGTTTCTCTTACTGTTTTCCAGTTTTTACAATCTTATCGATCCATTGCCTAAGATAACATAGACACACACTAGCACATGAGTCTGTAATACCTTCATTAATTAAGTAATTGAGATCACTCACAAGTGATTTTCAGATCAACGAGTAGCTCAACCCACAAGTATTGCTGGGATCCAGAGCATTTTTCCAACTAGGGCTTCTAAGAATAATAACTCATCCCAGTAAGGGATCCAGAGTGTTTGTCCAACCAAAAATTCTAGGACTAGTAACTCAACCCAAGCTGTTGCAGGGCTTCTAGAGAATTTTTCCTTTCAAGGCTCCAGGAACTAGTAACCCAACGCACAACCATAAGGAGTGAAAGAACCAACCAGAAAACAAAAGGAAAGAAACCCATAACACCATGGCTATCCAGGAAAGGGAAAGGCTAGCCAAAACTACTTTCAATCCAGGCAATCCTGCATGCCAATGACATATCATAACCACATGCATGTGCCATGCATGCTAAAACTAGCAATGAAATCATACATGCAACTCGGTACCTGCAAGAAAGACCTGTTGATCCCGCTGTCCTCTTGCACTTTCCTGCTTTTCCTTTGCCTCCTTGCTCCAAATCCCAAGTACGCCACACTCCTCCAGGAGTGCTCCAAGGAAACTCTAAGTGTCCAAGAGTATGGGAGAGAGAGAATATAAGAGAGAGCTCTAACCTGAAACTGACAAAAGGTTGAACTGAAAAAAATCCATGAACTAATGCTCAGAAGCCTTTTTATCAATCAAGCCTCTATTTTCTTCGTTTTCCATTATTTTCTTTCATTTTCCTCCTCACATGCAACCTGTGACCTTTCACCTTCCTTTTCTCCCATTTTCCATTATTTTCATAAATAAAATGCCAATAAATGCCTCATGCCTTTCCGAATCATTTGCCATTGCCTTTTCCAATTTCCCTAGCATTAATTAATCACAAGTGACCCTCATCACTATGTTTTGCCCAATATTTAGCTTGGAATACATGTCCCATGACCATGGTTCTTATTTTTCATTTATTAACTTTGTTTCATAGATTTTTGACTATGGTTGTTACATATGCAGGTTATGAAAGATATTTCTCTAAAATTATAAATGATCCCCATTTCTACCAATATTCCTTTTTCTTCTTTAATTTTCAAACCAATTCCTGAAGTTGAGCTAGTTGCTGAAACTATGCCCTCTTTAAGTGAATATTATTATAATTCCCAAGTAAAGTTAGTTGTTAGAAGGTCCAGGAAAACAAAGCATGATTATGTTGAATAGTCCAAGAACTAATTTGATAGGCTACAGGAAACCCTAAGGAGAAAGCACAAGAATCATCATCAATGTTGGGATCCTTTGTAATCTACACTCAAAACTTAGTCGAGGAGTTACTATAAGAATTTGACAAAAGCCAAACAAAATTAAAGAATTGGAAGAAAAGTAGGTTTTTTGGTGAACAACAATGGCAAGCTCATGCCTCAACATTTAGAGAAGGATTCGCTTTTTCGATAAAAACAAGTGGAGGAAAAACACAATATGGAAAAATCAGATTTAGAGCAGAGTTGGCAAGCCAGATTGACCTAGTTAAGTAACAAATATGCACACTAGATTGAGTCTTTAAAACAATTTCAAAATGATGAAATTAGAATTCTTAAGTAAGAATTAAATTCCAATTTTCTAACAATTTCCACAACATATGAAGAACAAATTAAATGTCTTCAACAACAAACAAAATAGATCCTAGAGACTATTGCAAGCATAAATGTTCTTAAAGAACAAGCTTTAAAGGTCTATGGACAACTCAAAGGGGTACAAACTAGATTCTCCAAACAAATGGATAAAATTTATATGTTCTTTCAAGAGCTGGTATCACTCATTGAGAAAATTGATGCATTAGAGAGGGTTACAAGATAATAAGTCGGAGATTTGGCATGATTGTTGATTGGGAGAAACAATAATCCCAAGAACATTGAAAAATTATCAAAGAATAAGAAGAAACTCATGTAGGCTTCATTAGGTGAAAGGGATTCTAATTGTAAATCAATTAAGGAATGGATCGACCAAGCTCTTAATATTTGTGATGTTGTATGGGACATTCGACTTGATATCAAAGATGAATTTGACATGCCCGAGCCTCGAGTTCTTATAAAAGCACAACTAGGAGTAATAAGTCAACTAGCAGTAGAGGAAAACATGACAATTGATGCACAAATAATTAGGGAAGTGAATGTTCGGGATACGCAGAAGATACATAGATTCTTTCAGTTTCCTTGGGAAAATATGAAAAAAAATTCAAAATTGTCATCTAATACGATGGTAAGAAAATTAAAACGACTTACCCAGATAACATGAGAATTGTAATGAATCCATAGGATTTTATTTCATTGTTATTTCCATGTGAGAAAATATCTAGATTTTCTATCTTTAGAAAGTAAATCCTATCTTACTTTATTTTATTTTTGTATTTATACAACCCTTTACATTGGAATAAGGGTTGGAAATTGTTGCACTTAAAGGCCCTGGTATTTTTTTATTATAAATATAACAGATAGATGGATTTTTCTTAATAAAAGTTTGGCTTTTGGGAAAATACCCTTACATATTGAGTCATAAACAAAAGGAAGGTCTACAAAGGAGTAAACAAAATGTTTATTATCTCCATGATTAATTATGATCTTAAGACAAAAGAGATATTCTCCATAAACTCTACAGAAACAGCCAAGAAAAAAATAAAATTTACAAGCCAACATTTAAAATCCTTACAAAGGAAGAGCAAGCTACAAACCAAAAAGTATACCTCCAAAAAAGAGAGGGGAATGCACCAGGTACCACAACCATTTTCCTCCAATGCTCTTACTTGGCGAGACCTCCTACTCCCAACACATGCCCCAACAATGTTACCCTCCTCAGTAGCTCTACCCGCATGAGCAATGAAAATTTCTAGTTCCGCCACTTGAGCACTGAGTTACCAAACTTCCTCGTTGAGCCTATCCAACAAGTCCTCCATGTATACATGGTGCACCAAGAGCTTGACTTCCACAAATAATTGAATAGAACAACATTGACGCTCAATGAAATATTTCAGATTGTTGATTGTCGAGACTAGGGCCTGCATGGAGTCCAAGAGCTTATCAATAAGATCTAAGGCACTAATAGGTTCTTTAATATTCATTTTATTGGTTATTCAATCCTTGGAGCTTAGAGTGAAAAGAACAAAGAAATTCCAACCTAACCACGGTATACTGGAAGAGGGGTGAACCAAAGCGTCACAACCAACGGAAATATAATTCCAATAACTAACGACAAGAGCCAGGGAAATCAATTGATGATACCAACTATTTTTTGAAAACCATATATAATTGAACCTCAAACCATGACACAAACTGATATGAAACCATTGAGCCCACATCACTATGAAATTCTTGTTAGGACAAAAGAGAAGTGACTTGAAACTCACACAGGACAAAGGAATTAAATCCATCCTCATAAATTCCAAGGGGGATGCCACAACCGAGGAGTGCAATAAATCGAAGCCAAGGTGAATTAAATAGACAAGACAACAGAAAGTGAGCAATGCCTAAGGAGGGTGGCACGTATTCGGTAGAATAAGACACATATGAAGAACCATGCAAAAATGAGACCGAAGGAAGAGATAATTTGTCCAAAAATGGGCCCAATGATGCACTGAAAAATGAAGGTGGGAGCCTTCAAAGGATCCAACAAAAATCATAACCTTGGGAATGAAGATATTAGATTGCTCCTTGACGACCCTTAAGGCGTAATCATTTGATTGCATTTATGGAACTAGAGAGGGACTTAATCTTGCATTAACTTCTCTTATCCCTTGACTCATATTAGCCCCTCTTTTTGTTAGTTCATCAAAAATTGAATTTAGATCTATATATATGATAAAATTTCACCTGTTCAAAATTTGACAAGGAATTATGGATCTTGTGTATCAAGGGAGGGGAAACAAAACTAATAGTATTATTCGTCTTGAAAAAATTAAGAATGACTAGAAAGGAATCCCTTGAAGACAATATGCCGTTTATTTCCTCATTCATAAGCAAGCTCCAGACCTTTCCATAGAGAAAGGTATTCCACGTGGTTATTTGTGGATCTTCTAGGACCCCACCTGTATTGCAACACTAGTTTTTCTTCAGGTCCAAAGATCACCCCTCCCCCTCCTACCTCATCGAAATACACTAGTATTTTTAATTAGTAGATTTCAATCAATTTTTGAAGACGACTTAGGTGTTGGTGTATTTCTAAATGTCATGATTTGATGTTGCATGAATTTTAATTTCTTTAAAAGCACTGCTAGTAGTTCTATCTACCGTTTTCATTTATATCAATACCAATTTAATGTTAAATGCATTTTTGTTGTTTCTTTTGAAATGATTAAGTATATTGTACTGTTTAATTGTTTAATTGACTCAAATTTATTCTTAGTTATTTCTATGTGAATCAACATTCATTTTCTTATATTAAAAAAAGCAGTTTAAATAATTTGCTCTCGTTTTTTAGATAGAATTTGTTTTTCTGTTAAATAGATTAGAGTATTGCATACAAATAAATTTTGAAAATATAAAAAAGTTATTCATGATCTTTCATAAGTTCCTTCAACAAATCCCAAAAAACTAATCTGGTTGTTGATTGAGTCCACATTTTGATCAGGGCAATTGCCATTTCTCAAAATATGTAATATCTTTCAAGTACTGCATATGGGTGATTTCCTATCCCTACCCGTTTTTTTTCAAAATTGTTAAAGCAAAACTCAAATGCACACAACAATTTGTAAATTTGTTTATAGTATATTGTAATTATTTGATTACGTCATATATTTTCCCTAATTTAGTTTAATTTTTATCATTTAATTAGGTAATAATAGAATAGCAACCAAGACTTGTTTTAGAGAGTGTATAGCCATCCCAAACAAATAGGGGTCTAATTGGGACCTTGATCAAGCCAATACTCACTATTTGTAGGAGGGATTTTTCCTCTTGTTAACAATTTTGGTGCTAAAACGAGGGCCAAAAATAATGAATGGTTGAATAATCTTTTGATATAAATATTCCAATTACATTATTTGATTCTAGTGCTTCTCCCATATATGTTCATCAAGGTGAACCACGAGCTACCTTTTCAACAGTTACACATGTTTCTGAAACATCTCAAACTTGAGTATATTCTTCTAAAACTAAAGTGTCTCCTTATGAAGTCATTTCCATTCCTCCTCAACTACAACTGTTAAGGGCTTTCACTTGCTTTGAAAGTAAGAATTTGGTTTTATCCCCACTTTTTTTTACCTTATCTGAAAAGAGGTGACCTAAAAAATAAGCTCAAGCTCTTATTGCTTCTTTATCACAAGTAGATCCATAAACACCACATGAGTTTTCCTCAGTCACTAAACCCTTATTTCCATTTGCAGAAATTGATTGGGATTCTCAAATGGTATCTATACAATCAATCCCATCAATTAGTTGTTACTGACTCATCATCACATACTCAGACATTTCCCTCTTCTTCCATCGAGTCTATCACTATCCCAACAACTTCTGTTATAAGCTCTTCTACACACACTAGTTAGCCTATTATCACAACACCATCTACTCCACCTCGAATCGTAACCATGGCTCAAATACCTTGGTTGCTTGTAGGAGAAGTAAATTTCCTTGGTGCTAAACATGACCTAACTAAACATCCATAAAGGTTTCTTCCAAAGTATAATGTTAAATGACCAATTTCCCCTGAAGAACACATTAAGCAGTGTATGCTTTCTTTAAAGTTAGGGGGAGTACAAAACGAAGACGTTAGTTGCAAAATTTTCCCTTATACTTTTGACGGAAAAGCAACTTCTTGGTATTTTTCTTTACCATATGGTTCTATTAGTAGTTGGGATACATTTCAATGCCAATTTCTCAAAAAAATGGCGAGGATAAATCTCTTGCATCTCTAGCATTAGAAAATTTAGGAATTAAAATGAATCCAAAAGTATCCATTAAGGATTTTAATCACATTTTTTTCTTTTAAATAATATTCCTGCTACATCAAAACCCGTTGATGACGTTTTAAATGAAATTTATAATAACGCTCTACCCCCATCAATTGCATTAATTGTAATTAGAGAAAACAAGTAAACGATAACTTAAACAAGCAACAGTTAAAGAGAGAAAAAAATGTTTCTATTCTTAAAAAAACATCAGGTACTAAAACCACTGAACACAAAAAGGATAAAGAAGTTGTAGATTTGGATTCCATTAAAAAATTCATAAAGAAAATATCCAATGAAATCACAGATTTCAAAAGCATTATTGCAGAAGGACCTTCAACTAGGAAAATTGAGAGACCATTTAGGAGAAATCTAGCTCCCAACCCCAATAAACCCCATGTTGAAGAACTGAATATTGAATATTATGCACATGAAGATTACTATAGAGCCCATAACACCATTAATTCAGAGAAAATATGTGCACCCTTTTCCAAATATGTTTAAGCTTTTTGTAGGTAATAAAGGGGAAGAGAAATTGTCAAAAGAGATAAATAAGAAGTTGGACCAAGTAAAACAATGAGTGTTTTATGGGATACTTACCAAGGAGGTTTGATTAATAATGAAATTGAAGAAGAAGAAAATGAGGTTAATGTTGTACATGCTAGGAGTAAAGCACATAATCCAATTCCTACTCCTACAATTACTAACCCACCTAATCCTTCTAAGAAAACAAAAACACCAGAAAAATCTTTTGCTTCATCAAGTACACCTTCCCAAATTGAAGGTTTTGAGTATGACTTGGTGGAATATAGGAAGAATACTAGGGCTAGTGTGTATTAATTCGAGTTGTAAAAATTATCTCCACAAAATAAACTTCTTAAAGCTTTAGGAATCAATACTCCTGGAAATCAATCTTCTACTAAAAGTAATTCTCTAAATACTTCATCAAAGAAAATATCAAATATTAATGCAAAAATAATTAGAGACAGGTCAACTTCTTGCACTCCTCCTTTCCTTTTAACCTTTGAAATATGTAATCAAAATGTACATATTTGCTTAGTATACTTGGGGACCTCATCTAATGTTATACTTTTATTAATGGTTGAGAAACTTAATTTAGTCCTGATACAATCTACAACACAAATTGTGCAACTTGATAGGTCCAATGTCAAGGTAATAAGAGAGGTTATATATGTGTTAATACAACTCGCTTCCAACCCAAAATTTTGAGATCATTGATATTATCATTGCAGATATACTAGAGTCATATGATTTATTACTCAACAGAGATTGGTCATAGAAGCTTAATGGATATTTCTCAACTCACTAGTGACACTAATGGTTTTCCTTTTAAGGAAAACCTTACAAAATTAAGGTCGAGAGAGAGAAGCATATGAAATATACTATTATTGATCTTGAAAAACACAATGAGTCAGTTTCATTTACTCAGGCTTCACTAGGTAATTATTCTTTTGATACATTTATGGGTAATTATACTTATGAAGAGTGTCCAATCCAAGAGCGAGAAGTTGAAAGTTTTAATTTACTTAAAATACGTATTTCTAATTCAAAGGATGTTCCATCTTCTTCATCTTCATGTATTTTGGACAATGATGTAAATATTGATTTTTGGACTTTGTACTTTCGTGGTTCCAAGTCAACAAAAGGTGCCAATGTCAGTTGTGTTTTATTGGATCCACAAGCTAATAAGTTTCTCGTTTCATGTAGACTTAAATTTCAATGTACCAATAATGTTGTTGATTATGAAACTTTATTACAATGTCTTCAGAGAGTTATAGATATGGAAGTTAAGAAAATTAAAGTTATAGGTGATTTATAGATAATAGTAAGACATTGTAATAATATTATTCATTGTTTCTCTAATCATCTAAAAAATTATAGACAAGAGGTATGGGACTTAGTCAGAAACTTTGATAGTTTGAGCTAAATTCTATACCTCCATCACAAAATAATGACGCTGATATTTGGCTAATGTAGCTTCTAGTCTCCTTCTAGTAAATAATTTTGCTCCTGATAAGTTCTTTATTGAGATCCTTGTTAGGTCATCAGTTGTCGAAAACATCTCTAATTGGAAAGTTTTTGATGATGATGATTGAATAAATGATTTCCTCACTATGGAAGAGACATTTAAGGGATCATTAATAGACAAATATCAACATAATTTCCAATTAAATTCAAAATCTTTGGGTGAATCTAAATCTCACAATCCTATACCTAATTCAATAGTTCATCTTGAGAATTTATATGACTTCCAAAATAAATTTGAAGGGAGTACTAATTATAAAACTAATAGTTCTTCAATGCAATACAAAACTATTAATTTAGGAACTTAGAAAAATCCACAAAATGTTAATCTGGGAACAAACTATACTCTCGCTGAATGATTGAAATTTATTAAGTTGTTCAAAGAATACAATTATATTTTTGCATGGACATATGATGACTTAAATTGTATGATACCAAAATTATCCAACATGTAATTTTGATCAAACCATTGCAGCAAAAACTCAAGAAAATGCATACTATATTTGAAGGTCAAATTAAATAAGAATTGAATAAAATTTCCAAAGCTAAGATCATTATTCCTATTAGGCATTCACAATGTGTCTCAAATTTAGTTGCAGTTCGTAAGAAGAATGAGGATATAAGAATTTGCATTGATTTTCACAACCTTAATAAATCATATGAAAAAGATAACTACCTCATTCCTTATATGGAACAAATTTTACAATCTATTGCTAGATCGAAAATGTTTTCCTTGCTTGATAGGTTTTCTGGGTATAACCAAGTTTTGGTTACACCATAGGATAAAATCAAAACAACTTTTAAAACTAGATGGGGAACTTTTGCATATCAAAATGATTCAAATTTATGAATGGAATGAAATGAAATGCATATATGAAACAGAAACACAGAGATACAATGAAATTGAATTGCAATATAAATAACGAATGTTGAAAATTATTTACATGCAAAATGAAAATAAAGTAGCTCAAGTGGTGGTAGCTTATTTATGAGAAGAGATGTGACGACTGCATGCCTTCCTGAGTTGTGTTATAATGAGGATCAAAGGATTTTTTATCTTGAATAAATAATGAGAAACCCTAAACATCCAAAATCCTAACCCTAGGAGATGAAGCACCAAATGCTTATGGGCCCAGATGGGGTAAGCTAGAATGTCAATTTCCTGGTGTCGTAACTTTAGCGCATGATCTCTATTTGGCACACACGATAGGCCATTAGAAAGGCCTACCTGAGGAGGAAAAATTTTAAATACAAACATCTAATACCCATGTTTTCTTGTTTCCCTAAAAAACATCGTTTAGGGCCTCAAAAAGACTTTGAAAGTTCAAGACCTAAAAACTGCCAAAAATAGAAAACTGCCAAATTAGGAAATTGTATTGCAAAATAAACTGTGTTGTCATATAGGTGGATTAGGTGGGGGGTCAACAAAATCCACTTGGATTAGTCCTCGCCCCTTAGGAAGCATTGTTTCCCATTGCGTTGAGTGCCTCCATTTGTTGGGGAAACTTTTGCTAAACATGGTCCTTAGTGAGCCACTAGCCTTGGTGTAGGAGTTGACCTTCTTTGACAACTTGATATAGTTGGATCCTCTGTTGGCGAGTCTTATTAATATGTATATTCAATATATTATCAGTTGTGGCATGTTTAAAGCAATCTGGGTTGAGTTATGTTTGTGTTAGCTGCTCGACAATGTCTGATGTGTTCAGCGATGGTGGAAAGTATGGCTAAAGGCAATCTACATTAAATACTTGGTGCACGCCAAGGAATGGGAGTGTACTTAACCCGAAATTGTTTTCACCCACAACCTTGGTGATGGTGTAAGGTCCATATCAGAGTGGTCAAAGCTTCTGATGGATTCCTACAAGGTGTTACTTTTGCAAATGCAACCAAACCTTGTCACCCACTTGAAACTTATGTGGCACCCAATGCTAGTCATGACATTGTTTATAATTAGTATTAGACTTATGGAGGAGATCGTGAACTTGTTGGCAGATGTGTTGAGTTCGTTTAATAAACTTGGTGGCTTTGTCGGCTTTAGATTTAACATGTGAAAATTATGCCTATGTAGTTGCAAGGGGTAATGCACCATCAATGGGACACAATGATTGAAATCCTAGGCCCACCTTAAAGGGGTTGTGACCAGTTGAGATAGGGGAGAAATATGTTGTAGTTGTGTTGGACATAACATAGAATCTCATCCCATGTTTGTGGGTGCTTGAAGTTGTATATGCATAAATGTGCACATTTTGTTGACAACCTTTGTCTAGCCATCAATCTAGGGGTGGAAGGTAATCGATTTTGTTAGATTGGTGTCCAACAATGACTATAGGCTTGAATAGAATGTGATGAGGAACCTGCTTTCTTGATATGATATCATGGTATACGGGATACCAAAATGCACCCAAACCTGTTTGAAGAAGAGCTTGGCAATGGATTCTGTTGTGATACTCTTCTTTTAGGCAGCCAATATGGCCATCTTAGAAAATATATTGACAACCACAAATACACAGTCATTACCATGCTTTCTAGAAGGAAGGTTATACATATAATCCATGGAGATGGATTCCCAAGGCTGGCTAGGAGTTTGTAAAGGGGTGTATAGGCCTTGCTTCTTGATGGTTGGTTTTGCAATGGAATAGGCAATGCATGACCTGATATATTTTCAAACACACTAGAATGCCCTGCTACATGACTATAATGTGCCTCCTAGAACATTTTGGCACACTCGCTTGAAGGAACACATATGTGTCCTAGGTAGCATAATAGTGTGTCATGGAGGAGGAAGTATGAAACTTGATTGCCTTCTATCAACATTTGGTATCTACTAGAAAATTCTAGATCACTATTGTATAACTGTGACCATTTAGAGGTCTCGTGCCCACAAGAGTTGAGAACTGTGGTCAGTGCCATAATAGGGGACCGACCAAGGCAATCTGCAATGTGATTGGTGCTACCCTTATTGCATCTAATGTTCAGATGGAATTGTTATAAATACATGGACCATTTCTGATGGTGGTCGTTCTATAACTTCATGTGTGTTTGCATAAATTGAAAAGGCCAATGATCCATGCGGATGATCATTTCCTTCCCCATAATATAATGTGTCCATTATCGGTAGGCATGCATGATGTAATACATCTCCTTATCATAAGCGGGGTATCTCCGGACAATATCAAGGAGTGTTTCACTATGATAGGCCATTGGATGCCCTTTCTTAGTGAGGACTACACCAATAGCATAGTCGAAGGCATTGTCTCAATCTCAAATGGCATTTGCAGGTTTGGAAGGGTGAGGATTGTCACTGATCTAGATTCTCTTCGATACTAGAATTAACCAAGATCTTTTACTTTTGTGATGTTAGAAGAATTGCATGTGAAAGAGTATGAAAAACCACATGTGAATACTTTAAAGAGATTAAAACGCAAAGTCAGCCATCAAATCAAAGAATACACACACATTGATAATGAATTTCCCCCAGTGTGGGTTACGTCTTTAGGCCCAGTGTTAAGAGTGGGGAGGCCGCTTCATTAAATGTTGCAAGATGATGATGAGTACATGGTACATTCTTTGTCATTACAAGGCTAAACTCCCTCAACTAGAGTGGCATGCCTCTCCACTGGACGTTCTCCTATAGGAACTCTCACTCACACGAGCACTCCTTACCATGACAAGATGTCAAATTCTCACATGAAGTGACATACAAATATCCTCCAACAGAATGATAAACAAGGATCTCAACATCAAAAACATCATCTTAGTAAATAAAAAGAAAGACACTGCATCACTTCATCATATACCTCCACTTCCGGGGATGGCCTAAAAATGCACAACTCTGCTGAAGAAATGGATTGCATTGTTGCATTCGTGGCATGAAATTGTGTCAAATGACTATAAAATCGACCCATTTTTGACATTATCGAAATCTGGACCCTTGGGAATCTGAAAGATTCCCCAAAGTTTCCTTCTCGCTAGTTGATTGGAATTCAGTTGCTCAGATGACAAATATGACTTCACCATTGTGATCCTTGTGAAAAATTGAGTAAAATGAGTATAAAGACGACCTGGTTCTGAAACTGTCAATTTTTTTTTAGATTCCTCATGATTCCACAAAGATTCCTCTCTACAAGTTGATTGAATATCTACTACTCAAATGAGGAAATTTATTACACCATCAAATTCCTTGTGTAAAACTGAGTAATTTGAGTATAAACTTGATATACTTCTACCTCTATAAAAAATCAACCTCCAAGGGAATCTTTTAGATTCCCTACATACTACCTGTGTCAGGGATCCATTGCCTTGATTTACGTGCCATCTCAAGGTTCTGCCCCTCAATATAGGTGCGTGCTCCTCCTCCTGGGCAAATGGTTGATATGAGTTCAAATAAAATATTTCAAGCATTATAACTCAAGCTAGCCTTGTTGGCACCTTGGTTGAAGGAGGTATTTTAAGTAAATGGCTTTCGAGAGGTCCTAGGTTCAAACCCCGCAGGACCCCTGTTTTGGCACGTCATTTTTGTATATATGTGTGGTAGCTATGGGGATGCCACTAGTGCGCTGGCCCACCAATCAGCGTGGGTTCGACACCTGCTGGCCCCACTATATATATTATTGTCGTTTTTTATTTTTAAATGGGGGTTGTTATTAAGCGGTTGGACGAATGGCCAAACATATATGTATGTTGGTTGGGATGGCGGGGATGGTGGCTCACCACCTGTTTTTATATGTTTTTTTCTATTATTTTTTAAATATGAAAATATTGTTCAAAGATTTCCGACTAGAAATTAGGAGTCATCGACAATTTTAAAGCGGCCACAAATTTGCCCGTTTCGGCTGCCGGAATCCATTGCCAATAAGTGCCAAATTGTGGCCTCGTTAGTGACCTCCAAATTTAGTGA
This sequence comes from Pinus tabuliformis, assembly GCA_031772625.1. NCBI lineage: Eukaryota > Viridiplantae > Streptophyta > Pinopsida > Pinales > Pinaceae > Pinus > Pinus tabuliformis. The sequence goes on along the minus strand of CM062813.1, from coordinate 302,577,149 downwards.
TTTCCGCAAAATTTAGTAAGACTTCCAATTTTAGCGTACCTCGAAATTTAGTTGGTGCCCCTGCCAAATTTAGTTAATGGGCCTAGTTTGACAAAAACTTTGACTGATCATAACTTTCACATACGAACTCGTATTGAAGAGTCGTTTCCGCCATTGGTAATATTGATACAAGATATTTGATATGAACCTAGTTTTTTTTTTTAACAAGGTTGTTTACTGATATATTATAAAACTTCAAGGAGCGAGTCCTGTTACATAAGATGAGAAGAACAATGAGGGGAGGATCCAAAATGGGTACGCAGACCCTTGATCCCTGTCAGAGGACTTGTAGATTGAGATTTGGAAAAGATAACGGCTATATTGCCGTACAAACAGGCCTACTAGAAAGAAAAATTTACAAGACATAGAACGAGTTACAGTTGCTGGTTTACAGAATCATCGGGCTGAGGCTCCTTTTTCTCACTGATCTTTGTCGAGGCCTCTGCGTGCATGCTTTGAGTCATTGCTTTTATGTGAGTAATTGCTTCTTCCAGGTGGTTGCATTTTTCTTTAAGACCTTCAATCTCCGCTCTCTGTTTCTCCAGCTTTTTCCTTTTTGATTTACTATCAGCTTGAAATTCTTCCTTGAGGTCGTTAAAGTGTTTTACAAATCGGGCAATCATGAAACAATGGGCTTTGCACAGTGTGCAACTGCTGTTGGTGATTACTCACTCCAAAGGGTTCTCTGCCGTTTCACGCTCCGCTGGATTCTCTGCCATTTCGATTCCGCTCTTGGAGAAAGCTTGAAGAACTTGGAGCAGAGGAATATACTGGGGGAAGCAGAAGGGAGTGGAGTGATGAAGGAGGGAAGAAGGGGAGATCTGGCAGATAGCGCGGGCCTGAAAAAGAAACGCTGAGGGGAGGCCGCCTTTGACAGAGAGAAAAATGATATGGAGGGGGTAGAACAGGGGGGAGGAAGAGACCTGGGAGGAAGAGAGCGTAGAGGAAGGAGGGAGCTGTTTCAGACAACCAGAGAGACTGTTAGCGAGAAAGCAAAAAGAAGCACAAAAGACACAGCGATTACCACTGAGGTCGGAGGGAGACAACTTTCTTCCGAAGCTGGTCGCAGAGCCCAATCGAGAACTGAGGAACACCTGGGGCTTTCTGAAGAGAATCGAGCCTTTACTCTTTTGATCTTGAAGAACTGATGCTCTGAACTGAAGGGAGAGTGAGGTTCCCTGATGAATATAAAGAAGGTCGAGAGTCTGGGCATCCAAATCTGATGCATGTGACGCAGGGATTTTGCTGATCATGTGATCATGTCTTGGATTTCTTATGCAGTCAATATAGATTTTGATGAGACTAGTGCCTAACCTCTGCTTGGAATTGTCATGAGAACTCTGACTGAGCATGATCCCGTACCTGTTTGTTTTGTCAGTGTAGATTTCCTTTGCAGCGTTCATGATGAGGAGGATGCCAATGTCAGAAAGGGTGGAGTCTGCGGACTGCTTATCGATTTTGGGAGGAAGGGCAGACGGGATAATGAGATGACTGAAATGACCGAAGTTCAGAGAAGTTGCTGAAGGATGGGTCGAGTTAAGGGATTGGCTTGTCATAAATATGATCATTCTCTCGGACCTGTCCAGTGATTCTATTGACTGCCCTGTTGGCAAGTGAGTCCGCTTCCGTGTTATTATTCCTCAGTACATGTTTGAAGCTGGTATCTCCCAGATGACTTATATTATTCATGATCCTTAGTTTGATGTTGCTGAGAGCCTTTTTTTTGAATTCTCCCCCTGTAGCCAATGCAGCGATCACAATTGCCGAGTCACCCAAAATGATTGGGTTCTGAACTTGCATCTGCTTCATAATGCTTGTGCCTAAAAGAAGGTTGTAAGCCTCTGCCATATTATTCGACATTTGACCCAGGCCCCATTCATAGGTTATGAGTATTTTTCCATACTGATCTTTTATAATTCCCCCTGCCCCTGCTTTCCCCGGGTTGTTTTTTGAAGCTCCATCAAACTGGAGAGTGGTTCTCTTTTGCTCATGTATCCATTGGTTTATGTCTTCCTTGGTGCCCCTAAGTTTCCAGTTGTTCCCCCTCTTGCCAGCTGTGGAAGGGGGTTGCTTATTTTTGTCATAACTTAGGCAGAATTTATTGAACCAGTCTTCCTCATCTTTCTGCCAGCTGGATCGATTCGGTTGAGAGACAGAGTTGGCGCTTATTATCTCGAAGACAAGGCCCATAGTTTTTGCCAAGGTGCAAGCTGGGTTTGGCTTTTGGTTGTTGAAGATGCAGTTATTCCTGGTGAGCCAAATTTGCCAGCTGAGCGTTGAGGGTATACATTTCCACAAGCAGGTGATGATGGCCTTGCTTTTCCTAGAATGAGGGTAACATTTCTCCCAGTTTTTGTGTAGGGTAGAAAGTTGGTTGAAGGTCTCTCTTATTCTCAATGGACTGATAATTTGATTCCAACAGCTTTGGGCATAAGGACAATCTAAAAAGAGGTGTTGGCTACTTTCCTCCTCAGCACGACAGAGACAACAGATTGAGGGACCATGTATACCTCTTTTTTTGAGATTCTCGGCCATAAGGATCTTACCTTTGAGAAGAGTCCAGTTGAAGAATTTGACCTTTGGAAGGCATTCTGTTTTCCACACCGCTGTACAAAGATTCCAGTTACCTAGAGTAGAGCTTTCCTGAAGAAGTTTGTACCCATCTTTTACAGTGAAGTTTCCTCTGCTAGGATCCCATATGGACCTGTTGCGAGCCTCTTTGTTTATGGGAGCTGATCTTGAAAGGGAGATCTTGAGGTTTGCCCATTGATCCCTGAGGTTATTTGGGAGAGGTAGATCCTTCCATGCAAGCCAACTATTTTGATCCCATAGGGAGATGTCATAAAGAGAGTTCAAGTTTTTTGCTTCCATCCAAGTTTTCAAGGTGCTGAACTGCTGAAGAAGATTTCTTGGCTTCGCTCCCATAATTCTGTCCGTCCATATATTTATTTCTTTTCCATTGCCCGACGATTTTGAGATGTGATTTTTGAATTGGGGGAGGACTTTTTTGATGAGTTTCCAGACTGGAGTGCAAGGTCTTTCTACGATTACTTCAGAGAGGACATTAGAGTTCAGCCCATTGAGGTATTTCCTTTTCATAGCCTCCACCCACCAGGAGCCTTTTCCTATGAGCATTCTCCAGATCAGTTTAAATCCCATTGCTTTGTTAGAGAGACTTGGAATTTTGATGGCTAAGCCCCCTTTTTCGAAGGGGAGGGTAACTTGGTCCCATCTGACTAGGCTAAATTTTTTCGAGTCTTGCTTCCCTCCCTGCCAGAGGAAACTTCTCATAATTAACTCCATGTGCTTGTGGGCGCTAGCAGGGGCCAAAGTTACTGCATATTGATATATGGGAAGAGCGGAGAGGAGTGCCTTAATGAGAGTTGTTCTACCTGCCAAATTTAGCCAGGACAGCCCCCAGCTTTGGAGTAGTCCTCTCATTTTTTCTATATGCTTAACCCAAATTTCAGACTTAACTATTTCTTTTGCTAAGGGCAGACCCAAATAAGAGAAGTGACTCCAATTCCTTTGAACTGGGATGTCCATGATCAAGGAGATTCTTTGCATGATTTGAAGAGGGACATTCCAAGTGTATATTTTACACTTTTTTTTGTTTAGCATTCCCCCTGATGCTGACAGGAAGGAGTCCAGAGTTTTCTTGAATCTTTTTGCTATTAAGCTTGAGGCTCCCCCTACTAAAAGGGTGTCATCCGCAAAGAGTGAATGATTAATTTCTTTTATCCCTCTCTCTATGCTGATCCCTGTGATCTCCTTTTGCTTGCGGAGTTTTTCCAGATGAATGCTCAAGGTTTCAGCCATAATGATATATAAGAAGGGAGAGAGGGGGCAGCCTTGCCTCAGTCCCCTAGTGCTTCTAAAGTAGCTGCTGGGTCTACCATTTATGAGGGGGGCAGTACAAGGGTTTGAGATGAACTCCATGGTGATGCTTATGAATTTGCTGGAGATCCCGAATTTCCTGAGGAAATCTGCTAGGAAGTGATGGTTGACCCTGTCAAAGGCGTTTGCCACGTCCAATTTTATAATCATACCTCTTTCTTTTCTGTTGATGCTACTGTGAATTGCTTCTTGAATCAATATGACATTGTCCATTATTTGTCTATGGGGGACAAATCCGCCTTGATTCTCTAATATAAGGTAGGGAAGAAGCTTTTTTAGCCTATTAGCCAGAATTTTAGTAACTATCTTGTATGAAACGTTGCAAAGAGAAATAGGTCTAAAACGGTCAAAGGAGATGGGGTTGAGGTCCTTGGGGATGAGAGCAAGGTGGGAGGATTTAGTGTTTCCCCCATCTTAATTTTTTTAAAGACATTTTTAACCATCCTGACATAATCTTTTTTTATTGTGTCCCATTGATTCCTGTAGAAGGAAACGGTGAAACCGTTGGGTGCCGGGGCCTTATCCGGTTGCATGCTAAAGGTAGCCAACTTTATCTCCTCCTCTGAAACATCCTGATCCAATTCTCTATTTTGCAGTTCAGAAATTTTACTCTCGACTGGTCTGAGAAAATCCATGCTATTCGAAGTCTGAGGGACTGCTGATTATAGGGATTTGAAGTGGCTGTGCGCTGCCGCTTTAATTTCCTCTTGTTCGCTGATTTCTTTCCCCTCTGCAATGATTTTATCGATTTGATTTCCTGCTCGTCTGATCTTTATGTTGTTGTGAAAGAAGGAGGTGTTTTTGTCTCTAGCTCTAAGCCAAAGACACCTCAATTTCTGTCTTTGCTCTTCTTCCTCCACTCTATTTTGCCTGTAGAGTTCCCTGAACATTTCATTTTCCTGGAATTGGTCTTCCTTTGTGAGTTGGTTATCCTCTTTCTCCTGATTCCACTGTTCCATTTGCCAGTGTAGTTCTGCTCTATTTTTATTTTCCATTGCTATGTTCACTTTGGCCCACTGTTTTTTTTTTTTTTTTTTTACAAATTCGGATGCTATGTATTGATTGAAAAAAGTGCTGAGGCATAAAGCCATACAAGGATTGCTGCGGGAGCATTGCAAAACCAAGGATAGAGAATAAGGTCCCTATCCCTAAGATGGATTCTTAAAATACGGACTACTAAAGAGCTAGTACTACTGTATATTCGAACAAACTGAAGACACAAAATTTTGCATTTGCAATACATGATTTAATCGATGGAAATATGACTGATATTCCTCGCGGTAGAGTCCTCTGGGTGCTGATCTGCTTCCATTGGTTTGACGCTTGAAGAAGTTGATTTGTCTTTCTGCTTGGCTTCCAAAATGTCTCTTATAATTGCCAATGATTCCTCGGCATGGATGCATCGGTTGCTAAGCCCGTTGAACTGTTCCTGAAGCGAGTGAACCCTTTGGAGAAACAATCCCATTTCTGTACGGTATTTAGCATGGAGGTTCCTGAACTGCTCCTCAAATTTTCCTTCCAGACAGTGGATCTTTTCTGCGTGCCTAGCTTCCATATTTCGCACTTGATCTTCCAGAATTCGCTGTTGAGATCTGACCTCATCAAATTCAGCTTGAAGGTCTCGGCAGTGAAAACATTCCTCAGAACGCGCCATCACAGGATAGGGATTGATTATGAAAAAGACAGAGCCACGAGAGATGCCTAAGGGCTCTGTGAGCATACAAAGGAGAGGGGGCCGCGGATTGGAGTCTGATCTAAATAAGCTACCGCCGCGGGAGAACAAAGGCCCGAAACTCAACTTCGCGGTTAAGGGGGCAGGGAGATGACTCTCAGGGAGTTGAGATGAAAAGAAGAAAGGGGAAAATAGCCAGGGGAGAGCTAGTGAGGGGAGCGGGTTGAAGAGCCAAATTTCGTCGATCGGCAGAGGCGCTGACAGGGGAACGGAGGAGATAGAAGGAGGGCTGCTGAAGCTCTTGATCGATACTTCAGATCTGATCCTGTAATAATCCAAAAGATAGGTTAGAAAAATAAAGAGCAGGGGAAATGAGAACGATACCAAGGCACCTCTTCTATGTCGCTGCTGGCTCTGATTGCTTCCTTCAACTTCACAGAGATGATTTGGGATTTTATGATGTAAATTCTGGGTTCCTGCACTCCTATTTAAAGATTGAATCCGCCTGCGGCTTCCTGCTTTCTTATCAGAGGACCGATTCTCTGCTGCAATAAAATATTTTGGTGGTTTTCTGGCACGATTGTCTGAGGCGTCGAGATCCTTGGTCAGTCCTCGGAGATTTTGAAATTTGCTTGGGATTGCAAATGGGCTGCTGGACGAGTTCTGCAGCTGATTGATTAGGCCTTTCGAACGCCCGAAATCTGTAGATACCATACCTCCCGCACGCTTGTTGGAGTTGCACATTTGGGTTTTGTCAGAGATCGCCTTATTCATGGCAGAGGTTGAAAGGTGGATTGCTGACTGTGCCTTAGGGTTCCCTCTTGACATCCGACGGCTTTATTGGCATGCCTGTCAGCTGCCCCGTTGTGTGTGCGCAGAATATGATAGAAGCGGATTGAATTGAAGTGATCAGTGAGGAGATTGATGCGGCAGAGGTGTTGTTGGAGGCTGCTATTTGATGACGGTCTGTGATGATTCATATATCCTATGACAATCGCAGAGTCTCCTAGCACGATTGCCTTTTTGATTCCCCTTTTTTGCAGTTGCTGCAAACCTTGGAACAGAGCAAGCGCCTCCGCAATATTATTTGTTTTGACTCCTAAGCTCCATTCATAGCTACTTATTTCTTCTCCTTTCTCATCTAGAATAACTCCTCCTGCTCCTGCAGGTCCTGGATTGGACTTAGAGGCCCCGTCAAAGAGTAAAATTGGACAGTTATTGCTCGTCATCCATCTCTTGAATTCCTGAGATGGGAGTCTTATTTCCCATTGCTTGGTCTTGTGGTTTGGATTCACGCTCCTTCTCTGCATGCTGTGGTGTTGGCCTGCACTGTCTAGAATATGACTGATCATGATTCTTTCCTCAGTAGTATGATCGGTGACTTTGATGATATCCGCGCTTTTGACAACTATTGTTTCCTGCGCTAGAAGATGAGCACTTCTACAAGTTATTCTAGCATTGCCTTCTTGGTTTTGAAAAATTTTCTTGTTTCTAGTGATCCAGATCTTCCAGAGAAGATTATGAGGGATGATGTCCCAGGTTCTTTTGACTATCTTGCTCCGCTTATCTTTCCAAGGGCAATTCCTTCTCCAATATAGAATTGTCTCAGCTATGTTTTGCTGGGGCTGCCAGTTTAATTCGCCGAGTTTGGCCATTATAGTCCAACATCTCTTCGCAAAGGCACATTCAAGAAAAAGATGGTGGATGGTCTCCTCCTCAGAGCAGCAGTTGGGGCAGATGGAGGGACCATGTATCCCTCTTTTTTTTAAATTTTCCGAGGTGAGAATTTTCCCTTTAAGCAGCAGCCAGATGAAAAATTTGACCTTTGGGATGGCCTCAGATTTCCAGATTATCCGCCATTGGTTCCAAACCGGAGATTGATAGGTGCTATTGCAGATGAATTGATAGCCAGATTTAATGGTATACCCTGAGCCCGTGGGGTCCCATCTGAGTCCATCTAGAGCTCCTTTTTTAATTGGCGCTCGGTTTTGGAGGTTTTTTATAAGAGCTTGTAAGCTAGAGCCCAAGTGTGGAGGAATATCCGGAAATTCCCAGCTAAGCCAAGCTCCGCTCTCTTCGTCCCATTTTGAAATTTGATCCAACCTCTGAATGCCCTTACTGTGCAGGTAATGAATAATGGGAATGGCTTCTTCTACAGAATTTGTTGGTTGAAGACCCATAATTTTATCAGTGGCATAATTAATGCTGCTCCCATCCCCTGGAATTTTTGAAGTGTTTTGGGTAAGAATGGGGATTGCTTTCTTACAAAGTTGCCATATTTTGGTGGAGTCCCGAGTTGGAATATCAGATTCAAGTAATCTTTGCCTGCTGTTTGTAAGATACTTGCATTCGAAAACCTGTTTCCACCATGCTTTAGGTTCACTGATGAGCCTCCAAGCCATTTTAATTCCAAAGGCAAGGTTCAGTAATTTAGGCATTCTGATTCCCAATCCACCTCTGTCTGGTGATTGGATTACAGTTCTCCAATTGACCAAATTGAATCTGCTTTTATCTTGTCTCCCTCCTTGCCATAAAAAGTTACGGAGCGCAATTTCTAGCTTGTTATGGAATGAAGCTGGAGCATGATAAAGAGTGAAGCGATATAATGGTAAGGAGGAAATACCTGATTTAAGCAAGATTAATCTACCCGCTGGGTTGAGCCATTGAGTTCCCCATTGTTGCACCTTTCTTTTAACTTTGTCAATTACTTCACTCCAGGTGGATGCTTTAAGAGCGCCCAAGGTGACTGGCATTCCTAGATATGTGAAGTGGTCCCAGGTTTCTTTGTGGGCAACTCCAAATATATTAGCAATGTTGTGAGCTGTTTGGCTGGAGATGTTCCATCCGTAGATGCAGCTTTTATGAAGATTGACTTCGCCTCCAGAGCACTCCATAAATTGATCAAGGATAGATTTGAAGCGCCTTGCTATTGTTGTGGAGGCCCCGCCAATTAGCAAGGTATCATCAGCGAATTGTGAATGATTGATATTTTTAACTCCATTCCCATACTTGATGCCCGAGATAAGGCCTACTCTTCGCTTGTGATCAAGGTTGCTGCTGAAGGATTCCGCCATCATGATAAAGAGATAGGGAGAGAGAGGGCATCCTTGCCTTAGGCCTCTTGAGGATTGAAATGATTCACAGGGGCGGCCATTGATGAGAGGCGAGATCCAAGGGCCAGTGATGCATGCAGCTATGGTGCTTATGAATTCAGGGCTGAAGCCCATTTTTCCCATGACAGCGTACAAGAAGGAGTGCCTGACTCGGTCAAATGCGTTAGCTAAATCTAGCTTGAGGACGAAACCTTTCTCTTGTCTGGAGGTGCTAGAATGAATAGCTTCTTGAACCAAGGTGATGGAATCATGAATCTGCCTGTTAGCCATGAAGCCGCCCTGATTTTCGGATATAATAGTAGGCAGCAATGGTTGAAGTCTAGCAGCTATGATTTTTGCGAAGATCTTATAAGATGTATTGCACAAGGAGATAGGCCTGAACCTGGAAAAGGAGGTGGGCCTGGATTCCTTGGGGATGAGGGCGAGATATGTTGAATTAGTGAACCCCCCCATTTTTTTTTTCCTTTGAATTCCTTTCATCATCTTAACCAAGTCTTTTTTTATCAAATACCAGTGGTCTCTGTAGAAATTAATGGAGAAGCCATCTGGACCTGGAGATTTGTCTGGTTGAAGAGTCCAGATGGCTTTTTTAACCTCTTCCTCTGTTATTTCTCTATTCATCCTTTCATTTTCTTCAGCCGTAATTTTCCTTGGAAGGTGTTGGAGAAAGGTCGTGTAGTCCCGAGCGTCTCCATTTTCAGTGAGGAGGTTCTTGAAGTGATGGAAGGCTGCCTCTTTGATAGAGTCCTGGTCGTCATGCCTGCTGCCTTGACTGTCAGTGATAGAGGTCACAATGTTTCTTGACTTTTTTACGGTGGCCTGCTTGTGAAAGTATGCTGTATTTTTGTCCCCTTCTTTTAACCATGTTTCTCGCGACTTAAGCCTCCATTTGACTTCTTCTGCTCTCTTGATTTGAGTGAGCTGTTCCTGCATTTCCCATTCCTTGTCTTTGAGCTGATTAGTAAATCCTTGCTCTTCTATTTTTTTTTGTATCTCTTCCAAGCTCTGCTGCAATTTTCCTTTGATTTTTTCTGGTTCTTGGTAGCTAGTTTTTGCCCAATCCTTAAGGGCTTTCCTTATGTTTCGAATTTTAGTTTCCCAAATATAATTTGGGGATCCTTCAACATGTTTCTTCCATGTTTCTGCTATAATAGATTCAGCCTCGATGCTATCCTTCCATAGAGGATTGTATCTGAAAGGGATTGGTCCCAGGTTGGCATGTGGGTCCAACGTTAGGAGAATGGGGGAATGGTCTGAAGCTGTAGCGCTTAGAATTTTAGAATGTCCTGCAGCAAAATTTGAGAGAAGAGAAACATTAATCAAGATTCTGTCCAGCCTTTCCATAATGTTACCTGGTCCCAGACGTCTATTATTCCATGTGTATTTTCTGTTCTTTGGTTTAATGTCCAGCAATTCAACTTCCGCCATGATGGTTTCTAGCTGTCTTCTAAAAGGATCTGGGGTGAAGACTCCCCCCCTTTTCTCATTCGCGTGGAGAATTAAATTGAGATCTCCCGCAAGGATAAGATTTGTATTCTGTTCCTTATCTATTTCCTGCTTCAATTCATTCCAGCATTGTTCCTTTTCCCGAAAATGGTTAGGGACATAAATATTATAAATGATAATATCCCAGTTTTCTTCTTTGTTGACGAGGTTGGTCCTGATCCAGTTTGAGTTGATGACTGATGATGCACAATTCCAATACTGCTTTTTCCACATAGTGGTGATTCCTCCAGAGGCTCCTCTGGAGGCGCTACTGATCCCTATGAAGGATCTTTGCGAATCAATGATTGTCTGCATATCATTCTGATTTTGTTTGGTTTCCTGAAGCAAAACAATTTCAGGGCTTTCTGAATGAAGTAGATCTTTAAGGGCCGCTATTTTGGAGGGGTGCCCCATACCCCGGCTATTCCAAGATAAAAGCTTCATCATAAGACACTCGATCGAGGAGGTGCTCGCCTCTCAAGTTCTTTGGCTGCTAAATCTTTCTCTTGGGAACCTATAATGAAGGAGTCCATAGGGGTTTGAGTCCCTAGAGCTATATCCTTTTGCGAACTTTCTTCCCGGTGCTGCTTAGCTGATTTTCTGCCTGGTCCAGATTTCTTGAAGATGTCACCGGATGCACCAAGATCTTTGGAGGAACTTCTGGTGGTTCTTATGGGCTGCATTCCGGGGGCTGTCTGAGCTGGATTCGAAGAGGTCAAGGGGGGCTCAATGCGGGTCAAAACTGGCTGTTCTGAATGAGGGCCATCATTGGTCACTTTCGATTTATTTTTGGACAAGCTCCTATCAGCAGAGCGAGGAGGGGAAGCACAGAGGGGGGAGGAGGGGGAGGTTCCGGGGACTTTGGGAGAAGAGGGGGGGGATGGAGGTTCCTCTGATGCAAGTGAGCCAAAGGGATTGGAGGACGAAGGGAAGACAGGGGAGGGAGGATGGTTTCCGAGGAGAGGTTCTTTGGGATCGGGGGGAGAGTTGGACTTCTTTTTTTTCCTTACTAATTCCCATTCTTCCTCTTGAGTTTCAGACGTAGTATTGTTGTTTTCTGGCTTAGATTTAGGGCACCTATTCGCAAAATGACCATACTCGTGACATACCTTACACTTGAAGGGTAGTTGTTCGTAGTCCACCTGCTGAATGTGCGTCCACTGATCCACTCTGAGTTTGACTGCCTCTGGAAGACCTTTGCCCAAGTCTACCTCCACACAGATCCTGGCGCAAGCATACATATTTTCCTTTGGTTCAGATCTATCCACATATTTACCTATAGCGTTTCCTATTGCTCGAACAGTTTCATCAGCCCAGCAGTGAAGCGGCAGATGTGGAAGACGAACCCAAACAGGGACAGCATTAGGAACATCCATTTCAGGATCAAAGCTCGGGGTCCAACGATTGAGATAAAGACCTCTTGAATCCATAAAATATGGTCCATTTCTGAATATAAGATTGCGATCATCTATTGATTCAAACAGGAACGTATAGAATCCTCTGCCGCAGAACCTTATGGCAATTTTTCCTTGTACCATGGCGTTCCAATTTCTTTCCACCCATCGTTGAACCGCTCGAGGGGAGGGCCAAAGGCCCGTGAACTGGCCAACCAAACCGCGATCAGCTAGGGCTACAGCAGATCTCCTTGGAAGAGAGAGAGGAAGAGGAATTTCCGGGATTTCATCGAGCTTTTTGATAAATTTAGAGGCAGAAGGTCGAATCCGCTCAACAATATCTTCAGGGATTAGAGAAGCAAAGGCTTTCTCAAAGTCGGGCTGGGATGGGCCAAGAGGATCCATCGAAGAGGGTTGCAGGCAAACTCGAGAAGGAAGGGGCAGGAGGCCCAGAAAGCAGGCCGCTACGTGGGGCTGCCCACAGGCCGAGCCAAACGCAAAGATCGGGCAGGAGGCCCAGGGAGGCTAGGGGCGCGGCCGAGGAGATCAGGGGGGCCAGCAAGCCCGGCAGCAGGGCTGCCAAGGCTCGACGGGGACGAGCAGGGATTCAGAGGCGGGGGCAGGGCGCCATCACCAGCACGCGATCGAAAGTCCCCTCATAGACTATACTTTGGCCCACTGTTTTATTACTGCTCTTAAGGATTTTAATTTTGTTTCCAAAATGTAGTGGGGCGAACCAATGACTTCCTTCACCCAATGGTCTTTGATGAGTTTTAGAAAGTCCTCCTTAGAGTCCCAAGATTTATTATATTAGAAGGGAAGGGGCCCAAGATTTCTTCCCTTGTCGAGGATCAGGACCACAGGCTTATGGTCTGAAGCTGAGGCGTGGACAATTTTGCTTTTGACTGAGGAGAAGCCTGAAACAATTCTTTCATGAATTAAAATTCTATCCAGTCTCTCTTTGATATTGTGAATACCAACTCTCTTGTTGCTCCACGTGAATTTGCCGTTATAAGGGGGAATATCAATGAGGTTATGGGTTTGGATTATCGCTTCCAGTGAGTCTCTTGAGGGATCAGTGAGGAAATTCCCACCTATTTTTTCCTCAATGTTCCTTATTAGGTTCAGATCTCCACCCATAAATATGTTCCTGTCTTGAGAGGCCTGCAATTCTGAGTTTATGGATTCCCAGCAGAGAGCTTTATCCCTGTAGTGATTCGGGGCATAGATGTTATAGATGGTGTATTCTTCTTTTGAGACTCTATTTTTAAGATCTGTTCTTACCCACCAGTTGCAAGATTTTTGGTTGGTGAGGTCCCATTTGCTCTTGTTCCAAAGTGTTCTTATTCCTCCTGAGGCACCTACTGCATCTATAGCTGTACCTGTAAAATTTTTGTATCTTTTTGTGAGGTTCTGAAAGTCTTGATCAGATATTTTGGTCTCGTGGATGAGGAAGAGATCTGGATGCTCTTGATTGATTAAATCCCGGACTGCATTTGATTTTAGGGAGGAGCCCAGCCCCCTGCAATTCCAAGAGACTAATATCATTATTTACTTATTTTTGGATGAGCCCCGCTCCTCTCCTTTGTCTTTTCCCCACTTCCTTTTTGTTTGTCCAGGAATGAATCCATCGGCTGCTGAGTTCCAGTGGCCATTTCTTTTGCTGCTGTTTCATCTCCGATTTCTTTGTTTGACTTCCTGCCTGCTTCGGAGGATCAGAGGTGAGACTTGCTTCTTTCATTTTGTTTCTAGTGAGTATGCGTTCTATAGTTGGAGGGGTAGAGGACGGGGGCAGCGAGGGAGAGGGGATGACTGCGAGGGCAGTGGCCCGGGGAGAGGGAGGGGGTGAAAGGGGTTCTTTGACTGACAGGGATTCAAAAGGGTTGGAGGATGAGGGGAAGGGCTGGGTTGAGATAGAAGGGGGAGGAGGAGGGGCAACTTGGGGTTCCGGAGGAGGCTTGGAACTTGGGCCTTGAAGGGGGTTTGATTTCTTCTTTTTTACTTGCTCCCATGAGCCTTCAGAGGTTTCATCATTTTCATTAGACTCATTTGTTTTTAACTTACTACATCTATTTGCAAAATGTCCATATTCGTGACATACCTTGCATTTGAAAGGTAGTTGATCGTAGTCTAGCTGTTGGATATGTGTCCATTGATCTACTTTGATCTTGATGGCTTCCGGCAGGCCTTTCCCTAGGTTGACTTCAACGCAGATCCTCGCACAGGCGTGCATATTCTCCTTTGGTTCACATCTGTCAATGTATTTTCCAACCGCGTTCCCGATGGCCTTTACTGATTCATCTCCCTAGTAGTGGAGAGGGAGGTGAGGCAGACGGACCCAAACCAGGACTGCATTTGGGATGTCCATTTCTGGATCAAAATCGGGAGACCATCTGTTCAGGTAGAGACCTCTTGAATCCATGAAGTAGGGGCCATTTCTAAAAATGAGGTTCCGATCCTCTTTTGATTCGAAAAGAAAAGTATAGAAGCCCCTTCCACAGAATCTGATAGCTATTTTCCCTTGTATTATCGCGTTCCAGTTACGTTCCACCCATTTTTGGACTGCTCTGGGCGAAGGCCAGAGGCCAGTAAACTGGCCAACGAGACCCCTCTCAGCTAAAGCGATCGCAGCCTTCCTCGGGAGACTGGGAGGAAGAGATACTTCAGGAATTTCATCTAGTTTCTTGACAAACTTGGATGCAGATGGGCGGATTCTTGAGGAGGCGTTCTCAGGGATGAGAGATGCAAAGAGTTTTTCGTTGTCTTCAAAGTCTGGGGATGAGGAAGGATCAGTCCCAGTCATGGCGGCGGAGGAGGGCCAACACGATGCCGGCAGAGGAAAAAAGTGGAGGCGAAGAAGGTAGGGGGGCCCCAAAGCTGGGGCCGGGCAGGAGGCCCGAGAGAAACCGCAAAGCAGTGGAAAGGAGCCCAGGAGGGCCTGCAGGGGCAGAGACAGACCCAACAACAGAGCTGCCAGGCGGGGCCTGGAGGAGGAGGGGAACCAGTCAGGGGGTGGCCGCGCGGGAGCTCCAGTTTGAAATCGACATTGGCAACATCCAACGAGATCTGGCTCAAGGAAAATTCGAACTGATATGAACCTAGTTTTATTATAATCTAGAAACTTCAATTTTTGAGATTTTCTTGAGCCCTCTTGAATATTTGAGTGTCTCTGGAGCCACCTGGATCATTCCTCCCCCCTGAGGAGATTTTGCTACTATTCAAGCATGAAAATAATATGAATCTATTGTGTTACATTGTCTGTAAACCAAGTATCACATTGCACACTTCCTTCTCCTTCACCCTTGTTCTTCGAAGCCATAAGCGATGAACCGACCCCTGCATCCTCTACAAACATGTAGTACAATTTTTACAAACTACATGTTCAATTACATCACCAATCATGACCCATGGATCCCCATACTTTCCAAGAGTTTATAACACACACTCTTTGGTCAAGTGTACATCATAAAGAAACCAATACCCCAGCTGTCAACAAAAGGCCAAAAACATCATCGTTGCTTTAATAAGCGATGGAAAACACATCATCACATTTACAATTACATTGCAACACATGATTTACAAAATGCGGCCATGAAAAGCTACTATATCTAGTAAAACCATCTCTCACTCATCAAAGTGAGTGAGTCATCATCTTGGAGCTGATTCGCTTGCTGAAAAACTTTTCCAACTGGTTCTTGCATGAGTGCTTTGTCCTTGAGATGTTGCTCTAGATGGAGCCTCCAACATGTGGCTCTTCTTTGATGTCCATTTCTGTTGCAATGGCTGCAGAAAGTCTTCTTCCTCTAGACCTGCTTAAACTTCTTCCTTCCTTGATGTAGAGAAGGCCTTTCACATCTCATCCTCTTTCTTGTTACCATTGTCTTCCAGCACTCGGTAAACACGTGGTTGTACAATCCACAAAAACTACATGGTTTTCTACACCATGATTTTTGTTCATCATTAAAAATATGCTTGTAATCAAGATGAACTTTATAATACTTGTAGAAATTTTGAATAATTTAACACATATTCAACAGAGATTATCCTGATCATGTACTATTGCAGAAAACATACACAATACATAAGCTCCTCTACGTTGATCATCAATATAGCAGCATCAATAACAATAAAACATCGAGAGCATTCACACATTAACACAGTATGTATCCCGGGGAAAGCATCTCGCTAAAAACCCCAACTATCTGTATATTAATGATTGAGTCATGTAACATTACACAACATAATACTTCTCACAAGTATCTCCACCTCTGTTACACACAATACAGCTCAGATCTGATCTCCAAATCTCTTCCACTGCTTGCCTGCCTCCACTGCTCAATACCTGCTCAAGAATTGATGAGAATGGCTTACCAAACTCGTTTTTCACCTGCAAAATAGTCACTCACACTTTGTTGGACGTGAGCACAAGCTATAATGTGGGCAAATACGTGAGCAAACTCATTGGCATACTCAATCCCTTGATTGTGCAAGATCTGGTGCACAACTATAGTCACAACTGATAGCAATCTGATTCTCTAACACCTGTCCCTACTGAACTGAACATGCACTGACATGCAACTGAGTTAACTGATGTGTTCTATAGTTGTATTATGAGTTAATAACTTGTGAATTAATTAATAACTAATTCACCCAACTCATCTCTAGTCTATTTGCCAGTTAGACTAAATACAACCAGTTTAACAAAGCTAAACTGAACACAACTCCATCAACTCCACAATCAACTCCACCAAACTCAACTGATTGAGTTCTAACTGAAGTCATGCATGCAACAACTCAACTGACTCATAAGAAAAGCGTATTTCCTTCTGACAGCTGCATGTGCCACCTCTGTAGCTCAAACTGAAGTGCTCCAAGAGAATAAGATTAAGTTTATAGTCCAAATATTATTGTGAGATAATAATATTTGACTTTTCTATTTTTGACAGCCAGTCTAAAAATAGACTTTGATCACTCACACTGTGATCACTCACACTTTCATCAAAAATAGAAGTCCATCTATTTTTTCCCAACTTGATCAATCATCCATAAACAACAACCTGCAATCCATAGACATGATCCATATGTCTAAAAATAGACATAGTCTAAAAATAGACTTGCGCCAAAAATAGACTGCGGGCCCACTTAGTGAAGGCGACTCTTTTCGCTAAGCTCCATCATCCTGTTGCAATCTCAACACTCCCTCTCGAAAAGATATGGATTATCAGCAACCCCTATCCTGCTTCGGTGGTACTCGAATTTGCTCCTGGTGAGAGCCTTCGTCAGAATATCAGCATCCTGATCCTCCGTTGGAATGTACGAAAGTAACATGATCCTCCGCTGCACACAATCTCTGATATGATGGTACCTGATGTCAATATGTTTAGATCTATCATGAAATACAAGATTAGCCGAGAGTTTAATGCAACTCTGGTTATCACAGTAAATCACAGTAGGATCCAAATGAGAACCAAACAACCCAACTAGGATCTTCCTCATCCATATAGCCTCGCATGCAGCCAAACTTGCTGCCATATACTCGGCCTCCGCTGAACTGAGTGCCACGGCTCTCTGTTTCCTACTGTACCAAGAAACTGCTGTCGATCCAATACTGAAGACCCCTCTTGATGTGCTCTTTCTGTCTGTTGGGCTCCCTGCCCAATCTGCATCCGTGAAGCCACATAGCTTCACCTCATCCTCCTGTCTGTACCACAAACCATATCCTGATGTGCCTCTCAAGTAGCGCAATACATGCTTGCCCGCCTTCCAGAAGAGCTTGGTAGGCTTAACCATAGCTTGTGAAAGCTGGTTAACTGCATAGCATATATCAGGTCGTGTATTGACCAAATACATCAGCGACCCCACCAACTGTCGATAAACAGTGGCATCCACTTCTTCTCCCGAAGTGGCATCCTCCTTCCTCCAACCTCTAGGAAGAGGAGTATCAACAGGCTTGCAGCCATGCATGTTGAACTTCTCCAGTATCTCCCGAGCATACTTGCCCTGAGAAACAAATAGTCCACCACTGCGCTGCCATATTTCCAATCCTAGGAAATAGTGAAGGAGGCCCAAATCCTTCATCTCAAACTCTGTAGCAAGATCCTTCTTGCATGACAGTATCAACAGCTCATCACCTGTTAGAATCAAATCATCAACATACAGTACAATGATAAGCAACTTACCCTCCACCACAATCTGGTATAGGTTCGGATCCGCGTCGCTCTTGGAGAATCCAAGTCCTGTGAAATAGCTGTCTATCCGTGTGTACCAAGCACGTGGTGCTTGCTTCAACCCATATAGCGCTCTCTTGAGCCTGCACACATGCAACTCTCTGCTAAAGACTTCAAAGCCTTCGGGTTGCTCAATGTACACCTCCTCCTCAATGACTCCGTTGAGGAACGCAGTCTTCACATCCATCTGATGAATGTGCCATCCCATCTGCGCTAAGAGAGCAAGAATTGTCTGTATGGAAGAATACCTTGCGACAGGTGCAAAGGTCTCCTCGTAATCGATCCCCTCAATATGTGAAAAGCCTCGGGCAACAAATCTTGCCTTGTACTTCTCCACACTTCCGTCAGCTGCCTGCTTGACTTTGTAGATCCATCTCGAACCCACCACTGATTTCCATTCCGGTCTAGGAACAATCTCCCATGCACTGTTTCTGACAATATAATCATACTCTTCCACCATGGCGTCTACCCATGCGGGATCCTCCACAGCTTCCTTGAAAGAGGATGGCTCAGTCACAACACACTTGCTCATAAGAGCCATGTATCCAGTGTACCGATCAGGTGACTGTCTCTGCCTGCGTTGGGCTGTAGGTGGTCCTACAACTTTCTCTGCATCTTGAGCCAGTCGCTCAGTTTCTGTCAAACGCTTTCACCCTCTGATGGTTGGCGCTGCATGAGTGGACTCGTCCACTCCATGAACCTCATCCTGTGGCTGATCCACATCCTGAAGCTCATCCTTAGGAACTAATATCTCCTCATCTGCATGCAAGTGTAGCTCCCTCTCAAGCGAACACTTCATGGCTTTCTCCTCCTGAAATTTTATATCCCGTCGCACAACAGTTTTACCACTGTCTGGAAAATACACACGATAGTTGTGGGGCATATCAGTGTACCCCACAAATATCCCAACCTCTGCGGTCGGCTCCAACTTCTTTCTGGCATCCTTCGTCACATGCATGTAAATGTTAGCACCAAAAATCCTCAAATGAGAAAGATCAGGCTTCTTACCAGAATAAGCCTCCTCGGGTGTCCTCATGCCAAGTATCCTATGAGGACAACGGTTCTGCACATAAACTGCTGTATTGCATGCTTCCGCCCACAAGTGAAGGGGTAGGCCTTGATCATGCAACATTGCCTGTTCAGCACCCACAATCGTTCTGTTCTTCCGCTCAACTACCCCGTTCTGCTGTGGGTTATGGGGAGCTATGAGCTCTCTACGAATCCCTTCTGCCTTGCAGAAATCCTTGAAATCGTCCGAGATGTATTCACCACCATTATCGCTCCTAAGAGCCTTCACCTTCTTCCCCGACTCCTTCTCGACCAGTGCTTTGAATTCACAGAACTTTGAATATGTCTCGCTCTTCTTCTGCATGAAGAAGATCCAGCACTTACGAGAGAAATCATCAACAAAAATCACATAATACCTGTGTTTTGCTGTCGAAGCAACTGAGAAAGGTCCACACACGTCTGTGTGAATTCTCTCAAGGATCGTCATGGCGCGAGTATCCTTCTCGTGAAAGGTGGATTTCACAAACTTCCCCAAAGTACACCCCTTGCACTGATCTGACTGCCCAAGTGTGCCTTTAGGAAGTCCTGTAGTGATCTGCTGCAGTATCTTCAAGGCTCCATGGTGAAGGTGACCCAATCTCCTGTGCCACAACTCGCCATCATCCCGGCTCACCAATCCTTCTGCCTTGCCTGCCATTGTTGCACATCCATCTACATGCAACTGATAAAGGTTCCTCACTCGAACCCCTATCTTCCGGGTCTCACCAGTTGTCTTGCTGCGCAGGAAGGCCTTTCCCTCGCTGAAAACAACATCATACCCCTTGTCTTCTAACATCACCACTGAGATGAGATTCTTCTTCAATCCTGGAACATGCATGACTTCCTTCAATACAAAGGGTTTACCAGACTCCCTCTCAAAGGAAATGGTACCGATACCGGTCGCACTGTATCTACCATTATCGCCCATCTCGATGTGCACTCCAAGATCTTTGTCCTCCAGATCAGAGAACAAATCTCTATCTCCCGTCATGTGAAAAGACGCACCACTGTCCAAGAACCACACTGATCCCATCACACTTGAAACCAAGCATGCGTTCAATGAAAAATCAAGCTCAAACTGAGAAGCTAAGGCCTCTCCCCCTGCAGATCCAGCAACTTGCTTGTTCTTCTTCTTCTGCGGACAAGTTGTGGCATAGTGTCCGTGCTGGTGACAGTGAAAACACTTCACCTTGGACATATCCTGCTTCTTGCCTTTCGCACCTGAATGAGAAGCTTTCTTGTTCTTCCCCTTCTTTGCTTTGGCAGCCAAAGCATAATTCTCTTCATCAGATACCTTTGATGAAGATCCATTCTCACCTTTATTGTTTCTGAGTTTATCCTTGAGCGCCAGGTCGCTCTTGCTTTGGAATAACATTTGCAATCCATTGAAAGACATTTCAACAACACTTCTGCAAATTCGATTTCCAACCAGCTCCAAACTCAACTGCTTTCGATCTAGAATTCGTGAGAACACAATATTTCTCGTACAGAGATTGACTGTATGGGCATTCACCAGATATCTCACCTTCCAAAGGAAGGATGAATCCAGAGGCTACCTGGCCCGATTACAGACTCTGCCTAAAGAAATAGAATGTAGACACTTCCTGAATAGTAGATCTGATGATCAACAGCTCCGATACCATGTAGAAACTTTTTCTACAATTATCTAGCTCGCTCCCATACCATGTAGAAATTTTGAATAATTTAACGCATATTCAACAAAGATTATCCTGATCATGTACTATTGTGGAAAACATACACAATACATAAGCTCCTCTACGTTGATCATCAATATAGCAGCATCAATAACAATAAAAAATCAAGAGCATTCACACATTAACACAATATGTATCCCGGGGAAAGCATCTCGCTAAAAACCCCAACTATCTGTATATTAATGATTGAGTCATGTAACATTACACAGCATAATACTTCTCACAAGTATCTCCACCTCTGTTACACACAATACAACTCAGATCTGATCTCCAAATCTCTTCCACTGCTTGCCTGCCTCTAGTGCTCAATACCTGCTCAAGAACTGATGAGAATGGCTTACCAAACTCGTTTTTCACCTGCAAAATAGTCACTCACACTTTGTTGGACGTGAGCACAAGCTATAATGTGGGCAAATACGTGAGCAAACTCATTGGCATACTCAATCCCTTGATTGTGCAAGATCTGGTGCACAACTATAGTCACAACTGATAGCAATCTGATTCTCTAACACCTGTCCCTGCTGAACTGAACATGCACTGACATGCAACTGAGTTAACTGATGTATTCTATAGTTGTATTATGAGTTAATAACTTGTGAATTAATTAATAACTAATTCACCCAACTCATCTCTAGTCTATTTTCCAGTTAGACTAAATACAACTAGTTTAACAAAGCTAAACTGAACACAACTCCATCAACTCCACAATCAACTCCACCAAACTCAACTGATTGAGTTCTAATTGAAGTCATGCATGCAACAACTCAACTGACTCATAAGAAAAGCATATTTCCTTCTGACAGCTGCATGTGCCACCTCTATAGCTCAAACTGAAGTGCTCCAAGAGAATAAGATTAAGTTTATAGTCCAAATATTATTGTGAGATAATAATATTTGACTTTTCTATTTTTGACAACCAGTCTAAAAATAGACTTCGATCACTCACACTGTGATCACTCACACTTTCATCCAAAATAGAAGTCCATCTATTTTTTCCCAACTTGATCAATCATCCATAAACAACAACCTGCAATCCATAGACATGATCCATATGTCTAAAAATAGACATAGTCTAAAAATAGACTTGCGCCAAAAATAGACTGCGGGCCCACTTAGTGAAGGCGACTCTTTTCACTAAGCTCTATCATCTTGTTGCAATCTCAACACTCCCTCTCGACAAGATATGGATTATCAGCAACCCCTATCCTGCCTCGGTGGTACTCGAATTTGCTCCTGGTGAGAGCCTTCGTCAGAATATCAGCATCCTGATCCTCTGTTGGAATGTACGAAAGTAACATGATCCTCCGCTGCACACAATCTCTGATATGATGGTACCTGATGTCAATATGTTTAGATCTATCATGAAATACAAGATTAGCCGAGAGTTTAATGCAACTCTAGTTATCACAGTAAATCACAGTAGGATCCAAATGAGAACCGAACAACCCAACTAGGATCTTCCTCATCCATATAGCCTCGCATGCAGCCAAACTTGCTGCCATATACTCGGCCTCCGCTGAACTGAGTGCCACGGATCTCTGTTTCCTACTGTACCAAGAAACTGATGTCGATCCAATACTGAAGACCCCTCCTGATGTGCTCTTTCTGTCTGTTGGGCTCCCTACCCAATCTGCATCCGTGAAGCCACATAGCTTCACCTCATCCTCCTGTCTGTACCACAAACCATATCCCGATGTGCCTCTCAAGTAGCGCAATACATGCTTGCCTGCCTTCCAGAAGAGCTTGGTAGGCTTAACCATATCTTGTGAAAGCTGGTTAACTGCATAGCATATATCAGGTCGTGTATTGACCAAATACATCAGCGACCCCACCAACTATCGATAAACAGTGGCATCCACTTCTTCTCCCGAAGTGGCATCCTCCTTCCTCCAACCTCCAGGAAGAGGAGTATCAACAGGCTTGCAACCATGCATGTTGAACTTCTCCAGTATCTCCCGAGCATACTTGCCCTGAGAAACAAATAGTCCACCACTGCGCTGCCATATTTCCAATCCTAGGAAATAGTGAAGGAGGCCCAAATCCTTCATCTCAAACTCTGTAGCAAGATCCTTCTTGCATGACAGTATCAACAGCTCATCACCCGTTAGAATCAAATCATCAACATACAATACAATGATAAGCAACTTACCCTCCACCACAATCTGGTATAGGTTCGGATCCACCTCGCTCTTGGAGAATCCAAGTCCTGTGAAATAGCTGTCTATCCGTGTGTACCAAGCGCGTGGTGCTTGCTTCAACCCATACAACGCTCTCTTGAGCCTGGACACATGCGACTCGCTGCTGAAGACTTCAAAGCCTTCGGGTTGCTCAATGTACACCTCCTCCTCAATGACTCCGTTGAGGAACGCAGTCTTCACATCCATCTGATCAATGTGCCATGCCATCTGCGCTGAGAGAGCAAGAATCGTCCGTATGGAAGAATACCTTGCGACTGGTGCAAAGGTCTCCTCATAATCGATCCCCTCAATCTGTGAAAAGCCTCGGGCAACAAATCTTGCCTTGTACTTCTCCACACTTCCGTCAGCTGCCTGCTCGACTTTGTAGATCCATCTCGAACCCACCACTGATTTCCCTTCTGGTCTAGGAACAATCTCCCATGCACTGTTTCTGACAATAGAATCATACTCTTCCACCATGGCGTCTACCCATGCGGGATCCTCCACAGCTTCCTCGAAAGAGGATGGCTCAGTCACAACACACTTGCTCATAAGAGCCATGTATCCAGTGTACCGATCAGGTGACTGTCTCTGCCTGCGTTGGGCTGTAGGTGGTCCTACAACTTTCTCTGCATCTTGAGCCAGTCGCTCAGCTTCTGTCAAACGCTTTCACCCTCTGATGGTTGGCGCTGCATGAGTGGACTCGTCCACTCCATGAACCTCATCCTGTGGCTGATCCACATCCTGAAGCTCATCCTTAGGAACTAATAGCTCCTCATCTGCATGCAAGTGTAGCTCCCTCTCAAGTGAACACTTCATGGCTTTCTCCTCCTGAAATTTTATATCCCATCGCACAACAGTTTTACCACTGTCTAGAAAATACACACGATAGGTATGGGGCATATCAGTGTACCCCACAAATATCCCAACCTCTGCGGTCTGCTCCAACTTCTTTCTGGCATCCTTCGTCACATGCATGTAAACGTTAGCACCAAAAATCCTCAAATGAGAAAGATCAGGCTTCTTACCAGAATAAGCCTCCTCGGGTGTACTCATGCCAAGTATCCTATGAGGACAACGGTTCTGCACATAAACTGCTGTATTGCATGCTTCCGCCCACAAGTGAAGGGGTAGGCCCTGATCATGCAACATTGCCCGTGCAACACCCACAATCGTTCTGTTCTTCCGCTCAGCTACCCCGTTCTGCTGTGGGTTATGGGGAGCTATGAGCTCTCTACGAATCCCTTCTGCCTTGCAGAAATCCTTGAACTCGTCCGAGATGTATTCACCACCATTATCGCTCCTAAGAGCCTTCACCTTCTTCCCCGACTCCTTCTCGACCAGTGCTTTGAATTCACAGAACTTTGAATATGTCTCGCTCTTCTTCTGCATGAAGAAGATCTAGCACTTACGAGAGAAATCATCAACAAAAATCACATAATACCCGTGTTTTGCTGTCGAAGCAACTGAGAAAGGTCCACACACGTCTGTGTGAATTCTCTCAAGGATCGTCATGGTGCGACTATCCTTCTCGTGAAAGGTGGCTTTCACAAACTTCCCCAAAGTACACCCCTTGCACTGATCTGACTGCGCAAGTGTGCCTTTAGGAAGCCCTGTAGTGATCTGCTGCAGTATCTTCAAGGCTTCATGGTGAAGGTGACCCAATCTCCTGTGCCACAACTCGCCATCATCCCGGCTCACCAATCCTTCTGCCTTGCCTGTCATTGTTGCGCATCCATCTACATGCAACTGATAAAGGTTCCTCACTCGAACCCCTATCTTCCGGGTCTCACCAGTTGTCTTGCTGCGCAGGAAGGCCTTTCCCTCGCTGAAAACAACATCATACCCCTTGTCTTCTAACATCGCCACTGAGATGAGATTCTTCTTCAATCCTGGAACATGCATGACTTCCTTCAATACAAAGGGTTTACCAGACTCCCTCTCAAAGGAAATGGTACCGATACCGGTCGCACTGTATCTACCATCATCGCCCATCTCAATGTGCACTCCAAGATCTTTGTCCTCCAGATCAGAGAACAAATCTCTATCTCCCGTCATGTGAAAAGACGCACCACGTCCAAGAACCACACTGATCCCATCACACTTGAAACCAAGCATGCGATCAATGAAAAATCAAGCTCAAACTGAGAAGCTAAGGCCTCTCCCCCTGCAGATCCAGCAGCTTGCTTGTTCTTCTTCTTCTGCGGACAATTTGTGGCATAGTGTCCGTGCTGGTGACAGTGAAAACACTTCACCTTGGACATATCCTGCTTCTTGCCTTTCGCACCGGAATGAGAAGCTTTCTTGTTCTTCCCCTTCTTTGCTTTGGCAGCCAAAGCACAATTCTCTTCATCAGATACCTTTGATGAAGATCCATTCTCACCTTTATTGTTTCTGAGTTTATCCTTGAGCGCCAGGTCGCTCTTTCTTTGGAATAACATTTTCAATCCGTTGAAAGACATTTCAACAACACTGCTGCAAATTCGATTTTCCACCAGCTCCAAACTCAACTGTTTTCGATCTAGAATTCGTGAGAACACAATATTTCTCGTACAGAGATTGACTGTATGGGAATTCACCAGATATCTCACCTTCCAAAGGAAGGATGAATCCAGAGGCTACCTGGCCTGATTACAGACTCTGCCTAAAGAAATAGAATGTAGACACTTCCTGAATAGTAGATCTGATGATCAACAGCTCCGATACCATGTAGAAACTTTTTCTACAATTATCTAGCTCGCTCTCATACCATGTAGAAATTTTGAATAATTTAACAGATATTCAACAGAGATTATCCTGATCATGTACTATTGCGGAAAACATACACAATACATAAGCTCCTCTACGTTGATCATCAATATAGCAGCATCAATAACAATAAAACATTAAGAGCATTCACACATTAACACAGTATGTATCCCGGGGAAAGCATCTCGCTAAAAACCCCAAATATCTGTATATTAATGATTGAGTCATGTAACATTACACAGCATAATACTTCTCACAAGTATCTCCACCTCTGTTACACACAATACAGCTCAGATCTGATCTCCAAATCTCTTCCACTGCTTGCCTGCCTCCACTGCTCAATACCTGCTCAAGAACTGATGAGAATGGCTTACCAAACTCGCTTTTCACCTGCAAAATAGTCACTCACACTTTGTTGGACGTGAGCACAAGCTATAATGTGGGCAAATACGTGAGCAAACTCATTGGCATACTCAATCCCTTGATTGTGCAAGATCTGGTGCACAACTATAGTCACAACTGATAGCAATCTGATTCTCTAACACCTGTCCCTACTGAACTGAACATGCACTGACATGAAACTGAGTTAACTGATGTATTCTATAGTTGTATTATGAGTTAATAACTTGTGAATTAATTAATAACTAATTCACCCAACTCATCTCTAGTCTATTTGCCAGTTAGACTAAATACAACCAGTTTAACAAAGCTAAACTGAACACAACTCCATCAACTCCACAATCAACTCCACCAAACTCAACTGATTGAGTTCTAATTGAAGTCATGCATGCAACAACTCAACTGACTCATAAGAAAAGCGTATTTCCTTCTGACAGCTGCATGTGCCACCTCTATAGCTCAAACTGAAGTGCTCCAAGAGAATAAGATTAAGTTTATAGTCCAAATATTATTGTGAGATAATAATATTTGACTTTTCTATTTTTGACAGCCAGTCTAAAAATAGACTTCGATCACTCACACTGTGATCACTCACACTTTCATCAAAAATAGAAGTCCATCTATTTTTTCCCAACTTGATCAATCATCCATAAACAACAACCTGCAATCCACAGACATGATCCATATGTCTAAAAATAGACATAGTCTAAAAATAGACTTGCGCCAAAAATAGACTGCGGGCCCACTTAGTGAAGGCGACTCTTTTCACTAAGCTCCATCATCTTGTTGCAATCTCAACAATACTAAGACTTTTTATACCTTTCTTTTCCTTTCTCTTTGGAATTCTCACTCCCATTTGGAAATGACCTGCAATCAGAGTCACTGGTGGCTCATGAGGTATTCTCAACATCCTTCATTGTATCGGACTTGTCACATGAAGATTCTCCCGTCTCTTCCTTTCTTACATAGCCCAATCCTTCATGTCGTGGTAATTCAACCACTTGGATGGGATTCACAATAGCTTGCGCATTAGATCCTAGGCCCTTGCCTTCATATCCCATACTTTTCAATAATATTAAACCAATCCATGTACTGTGCTTTTCAAAAGCACACAAATCATCATCATCCTGTGAAAATTAAATTGAAGAAATACCAACACTGTTTACCTCAACTATCGATTATGAAGCAGGTGATGATGGCTTCGCTAAGCCTTTGTTGTGCTTCAACATTTCCAAGGTGTCTTCTGTAGCTCGTAACTGAAGCTGCAATCTCCGCTTCTCCTCTTTTTCTCCTTGTAGAAGTCTCCTCAATTCAACATTCTCTCCTTGAAGGGTGTAATTGATCTCCTAATTTGAATTATGAGAAGAAGAAGAAGAAGAAGAAGAATGTTCACTCGAGGAGGTAGATAGAGGAACGTCCTCTGGTGTTTATTTCTCTTGTTCTTCTCTTGCCATTTTCTCCTCATAACCTGCAGACATTATATCTACCATGCGTGCCATCTTGAGGAGGTCCTTGTATAGATCTCTGTTGTTCTCCATTTCCCTTCTTGTTGCACATTCAATCATGCAATTCGCATAAGCAAGAAGACTGCTCTGATACCAAACTTGATCCAGATTCTCTTCGCTACTAGAATTAACCAAGATCTTTTACTTCTGTGATGTTAGCAGACTTTCATGTGAAATAGTATGAAAAACCACATGCGCATACTTTAAAGAAGATAAAACATAATGACATCCATCAAATCAAAGAACACACACACATTGATAATGGAGTTCACCCAATGTGGGTTACGTCTTCGGGCCCGATGCCAAGAGTGGGGAGGTCGCTGCATTAAATGCTACAAGATGACGATGAGTACATGGTACATTATTTGTCATTACAAGGATCAACTCCCTCAACTAGAGTGGCATGTCTCTCTATGAGATGTTCTCCTATAGGAACTCTCACTCATATGGGCCCTCCTTTAGCATGAAAAGCTGTCAAATTCTCACATGAAGTGGTATACAAATATCCTCCAATAGAATGGTAGACAAGGATCTCAACATAAAAAAAACATCTCAGAAAATCCAAAGAAAGACATGGCATCATCAAATTATATACCTCCACTTCTCGAGATGGAATGAGCTTTGTTGAAGAAATGGACTGCATCGTTCAATTCGTGCATGAAATCATGTCAAGTGACTGTAAACTCAACCCCATTTTGACATCGTCGAAATCTTGACCCTCGGGAATCTCAAAGTTTCCCCAAATATTCTTTCTTATTGGTTAACAGGAATTTGGCTGCCCAGATGACAAATATGACTTTACAACTATGCTCCTTGCAAAAAATTGAGTAAAATTAGTATAGAGACGACCTGGTTCTGAAACTGTCAAAATTTGGCCCTTATGGAATCTTTTAGATTCCTCTCTGAAAGTTGACTAAAGATATGCTGCTCAGATGATGAAACTGATTACACCATTAGATTCCTTGTGCAAAACTGAGTAATTTGAGTGTAAACTTGATATACTTCTGCCTCTATAAAAAATTATCCTCCAAGGGAATCTTTCAGATTCCCTGCATATTCCCTATGTCAAGGTTCCACTGCCTCGATTTACGTGTTGACTCAAGGTTATGTCCATAGGTATGTGTGCATTCTCCTGCTCCTGGGTAAATGACGGATTTGAGTTTAAATACAATATTTCAGGCATTATAACCTAAGCCAACCTTGCTTACACCTTGGTTGGTGGAGGTATTTTAAGAAAATGGTTTTCGGGAGGTCCCGAGGTCAAACCCGGCGACCCCCATTTTGGCACATCATTTATATATATATGTGTGTGTGTGTGTGTGTGGCCGTTATGGGGCGGACGCTGGCAGGCTGGCCCACCAACCAACACAGGTTCGACAGCTGCCGACCTCGCTATATATATATTGCTATCATTTTTTTTTTAAATCGCCGTGGGCTGTTATTAAGTGGTCGGACAAATGGACAAACATATATGTATGTTGGTTGGGGTGGTGGCCCACCACCTATTTATATATATATATATATATATATTATTAAATATGAAAATATTGTTCAAATATTTCTGACCGAAACTTAGGGGTCACCGACAATTTTAAAGAGGTGACAAATTCGCCTGTTCCAACGCCGGAATCCGTCAGCGATAAGTGCCAAAGTGTGGCCTTGTTACTGGCTGCAAAATTTAGCGGCTTTTAGTCATACCTCCAATTTTAGTTGGCAGATCTTCAAATTTAGATGGTGTCCCTGCCAAATTTAGCTAATGGGCCTAGTTTGACCAAAACTTTGACTGGCCATAACTTTCACATACAATCTCAGATTGAGGTGGTGTTTGCACTGTTGGAAAGCTTGAAATGAGCTCTTTGATCCGAAACTAGTTATATTTTAGTCCAATAACATTTATTTTTGATATTTTCCTAAGCCCTCTTGGATATTTGAGTGTCTATGGAGCCAGCTGGATTAGTTGTAGAGCAAAGACAACATGTTAGTTCAAAAAATGCCTTTTACTGTGACTTAGACCCAAAAAAATTTGCATTTTCTCCAGCATTTGTAACTTGACTTAAGGGCCAAGTGATCTGAGAGAACCCAAACATGAATCATCTGTAGAAATTAGCAAGGCCCAAGAAGCTGCAATGCTCTGTTAGAGTCATAGGGGGCAACCAATCCCGAATAGTACTGATATTATCTGGGTCCACATGCACACCTTTCTCATCAATAATGTAACGTAGATATTGGACCTTGTCCATACCAAAGGAGCATTTTTTCAATGTTAACACATAACTTACGATGCCACAAAGTGGGAAGGACCTGCCAGATATGTTGCAAGTTTCTTCCCAACTCTTGCTAAAGATGAGGATATTGTCCAGATATACAACCGTGAATGAGTTGGTGAAATACCACAGGATTTCATCCATCAGCCTCATGAAAGTTGCAAGAGAATTCATCAAATTGAAGGGCATGACTAACCACTCGAAAACACCCTCCTTAGTCTTGAAAGTGGCATTCCACACATCCATGGGTTCATTTGGATCTTGGTGATAGCTAGATTTAAAATCAATCTTGGTGAAATATTTGGCCCCTTTGAGCTAGTCTAAAAGGTCATCAATCCGTGGAATTGGGTATCTATTCTTGACTGTGATTTTGTTAATGGTCTAATAATCATTGCAGAGTCTTTAACTCCCATCCTTGTTCTACACAAGTACAATTGGGCTCGTATAGGGCGAGGAACTTGGTCGGATGTATCCTTTTTGTAGCAGCTCCTGGATCTATCGCTTGATTTCCTCGTATTCTAAAAGAGAGTGATAGTAGATTGGTCCATTAGGTAGAGGTGTGTTGGGGGTAAGATCCATTGAATTCTTGACTTGACAATGCAAATATACCCCCATGGGAAATGATAAGATGTCTCTATACTCTTCCAAAACATTATCCACATGTATCTGCCGTGCGAAGGAGCCTTGTTTGGAGGCCATGGATGTGGCCACGATCTTCCCTTTACTTTGGGAGAAAATCTGGAGGAAGACAAATTTCCCATTCTTGGAGATGATCTTATTACATTGCTTAGGATAGGTCAAAGAAATGGAAGTAGGCGCAACTACCTTTGGTATCCTGTATAGTTTTCTTCCCAAAGTGATAATAATAGTATGAGGTTGGATTCATACACAACATGATGCTTCCACAAGTATGGTTAGCCTAACAAAACATCTTAATGTTCAATGGGAGAAAAATCACACAATACCTCGTTCATGAAGGGTTTGATGTTGTAGCACATGCCACATTGTTGGCTAACACAAAGATCTAGCCCTTGGTGGAGCCATCTAATGGTGCATGGCTGTGGGTGTGGTGTTGTTGGCAGCCCCAAGCACTTAATGACCTCTATTTAGGTTCTTTTGAATCACATTGTTGAAAACGAAATGAAGTAGAGCACCCTTCACCCACATTTGTGAGTGGAAGATACACTCACCTTCCTCTAGATATTTGCGCTCACTTCACCGAACCTTGGTGGTAGCAATAGAGGCACTAGGTTCTATATCAATGATTTTTTTCCAATTTTCAAGATTTGGTTCAAAGTTAAAACTTGTATCATACTCCAAAGATTTCAGCTCGACCACCAATGATTGCTTTGCGCAACATTCATTTGTGTTATGAGTGGGGACCTTATGGAACTCACACCACTTTCCCGTGTCTTTCTTCATCTTCCCATTATTATTCTTTGCTTGTGACTTTGATGGGTTGTCCTTGGGGTTCCACCCTGGCTCTATCCTTTGTTTAGTGGTTTAGGGGCACCCTTTCCCTACTTCGGATTTGCAGATATAAAGTCTATCTTCTTTTGTTTACATTTTTGCTCGATTTTAAAAACATATCAGTATGATGCGCCAAGCGAGGAGATGTCCAGGAAGTCCATTTCTACCTGGATGTATTTGTGCAGGCAACCATGATACTTGAGCACCATATTTCACTCAGAGTCTTTGATACCTAGCTTTGTGTGCAAGGTATTAATGATATTCATGAACTCTTTCACTTCTTGATCCCTTTCCTGCCATAGTGCGATCCATTTTATATACTCGTCTTCATAGCTTCCCATAGGGTAGTATTGTTCCTTAACAACATCCCTAAAAGAGTTCCAAGAGGGTGTGACTGAAAATAATGCAATTTTTCCATGGTCCTTTTCTCATGGTAGGTTTCCCACTAATCTTTGACATGGTGGGTGGGGGGGGCGAATTTAAGTAATGCAAAAGTAATCTTCTGTCTATCAAAAAAATTGTGTCGAAAAGTATCCATCCAACATATTTAACCATTTATCTACAACATATGCATCTATATAGCCTTCAAATATAGGAATATAAAAATTATATTGTACCTTAAAGGTGGCAATGCCTCCGAAGCCGTTGTTGGATGAAGATGCATCACCTATTGGTATCCACCTAAGGATCTGGGAAAAATTACTCATCATTTATTTCCTTTGTCACTCAAGGGCTTCTTCAAGTAACAATTTGATAGGATCTCCTGCTCCCTCATCTTTCTTTTCTTCCGCCATAAGAGGCTATCAACGTTGGTGAGGGCAGTCTTGTAAGGGCTCAAGAAATTTGAGTCCCAACTCCTTAAACCCTGACCTCGTTGGGGATGTGCATAGAAAAAATAGAGAAAGAGTAGGTCACTCTAATACCACTGATCCAAATTTATGAAGGGAACAAAATGAAATGCATATATAAAATAGAAACACAAATATACAATGAAAATGAACTTCAATTAATAAATTGTTTACATATAGAACAAAAATAAAGTAGCTCGAGCAGTGGTAGGTTATCTCTGAGAAGAGATGTGATGGATATTTGCCTTCCTAAATTGTTTTATGATGAGGCACAGAGGCCTTTTTATCATGAATAAATAATGAGAACTCTAAACATCTAAAACCCTAACTCTAGGAGGTGAAGCACCAAAGGCTTATGGGCCCCAATGGGGTAAGTTGGAATGTCAACTTCCTTGGGTTGTAACTTTGGCATATGATCTTAATTTGGCACACATGATAGCCTGTTATAAAGGTTTATCCGAGGAGAACAACTTTCGAGTGCAAAAATTAGTTAAGCCATCATGCTTGCCCATTTCCCAAAAAAGTGTCGTTTAGGTCCTCAAAACAACTCTGGAAGTTCTTGAGCTAAAAACTACCAAAATAGGAAATTGTGTTGTGAGGTAGGTGGAATAGTTGGGTGGCCACCAATATCCTCCTAGATCACATAAGATTCCCTTTGGTTTAATTAATGCAGGAGCAACTTTCTAATGAGCAATGGATATTGCTTTCAATGGACTCATCAACAATTTTATGGTTGTATATTTGGATGACATAACTGTTTATTTTAAGAGAAGGGAAGAGCATGTTAATCATTTAAGGAAAATATTTGATAGATGTCGTAAATAGGCATATCATTAAATGCAAAAATTACTATCTTTATTGCTACTGAGGGTAAATTACTTGATTTTGTGGTAACCCAAAACTAGAATTATAATTGATCTAGATAGAACAAAAGTTGCCATTTTACAAATTTCTCTTCCTTGTAATAAAAAATCTATGTTGTCTTTTTTAGAGAAGATTCATTTTGTTAGAAGATATATTCCTGGACTTGCTGAAATTGTCAAACATATGCCATACATGATTAAAAAGGACTATATTTTTAAATGGGGCAATACGAAAATTATTTTAAAATTATCAAATAAATTATTGCTGCTACACCAACACTAATTAGTATGATTTTTAAAAGATAGTTTATTTTTTTATATGTTTTCCTATGATGTGTCTTACGTAACTGTGTTTACTCATAAAAACTTCGAAGGTATTGAGTTACCAATTTCGTTTATGAGTTCTAGGTTCCAAGGTGAGGGATTAAATTATTTTGACATTGATAAGCAAGCATATGCGAATTTCAAATATGTCTAACATTTTAGACCTTTTCTTTTAAAGTCACATGCTAAAGTTATTGTTCCTAATCCTATTGTGCATAATTTGACGGTGCAGAAGGACCTAGGAGAAACTAGAGCAAATTGGATGACAAGACTTTAGGAGTACGACCTTGAAATCAAACCA
The DNA here is from genome assembly GCA_031772625.1 of Pinus tabuliformis. Classification (NCBI taxonomy): domain Eukaryota; kingdom Viridiplantae; phylum Streptophyta; class Pinopsida; order Pinales; family Pinaceae; genus Pinus; species Pinus tabuliformis. The sequence goes on along the minus strand of CM062813.1, from coordinate 302,543,661 downwards.
GCTAAGATCATTAGAGGACATGATCTATGCAGATTATCAGTCAAACCAGAAGGTTTTCAATCTGATCATGAAGAAGGTTTGTATAATGAATTTGAGGTAAGATACGAGGAAATTCTCTATATTCCTTTGCCAACAAGCACTTAGTACTACAAAATTAGGTACTTTTTGATAGATGGAACTGCACCTGATAATTTAGCATCTAAACAAAATCTAGCTTTAAGATTAAAATGTGTGAAATATCATCTTATTGATGGAGTAATTTCTAGGAAAAATTATGGTAGTGCTTTGCTTTATTGTTTTGAGAAGCTCGATGTAGAGAAAGTTATGTTTGAACTTCACGATGGAATGACAAGAGGAAATTTTGGGGGAAAAACTACTGCACACAAGATTGTACGGGCTGTTTATTGTTTGACTTTATTCAGGGATTAATAAGCATATGCATGTGTTGTCGTTGCGACAAACACCCTCCAAATATTTTCTTACACTTGAATTTTGGAGCCTCCTTGTGATGTTATGATCTATCGTTCCTTGATTGTCCTTAGTCGCTTGATGATTTGTTATGATTTTCTAAGTGCTTAAGTCCTCTTTTGAGATTATAATTGTCGAAACCACTTTCTTTCACATTCCTAGCCTTTGATACATTCATAAGCACCCCTTTTCTAGCAAGCCTATGTTATGAAACCAGCTCACAAAAAGATAGAAAAGAGAGATCCACGCCTTAGAATTCAGCCTCTTCGAGGGGGCAACCTCCTTTACATTACATAAATGAACAATTCTTGGATGATACAAATGAAAATACCTCCTTTCTATATATAGGAGTCTAAGTGGTCCCAATACAATCAAAGCCTACATAACAATAATATTGTAGGGCACAACAGTAACAATAGTGGGCTTCTATGTGGCACAATAGTAACCATATGGGCACTACATGGGTACATCAATATAATAAGTGGGTTGTACTAATAACAATAAGGGGTTACACTAGTAGTATAGGGGCCTAACATGCCCCTCTCCTTCAAAAAGCGTTGTCCTCAACGCTTGAGTAGTTCTTGATGCTTCTGTATAAGATTCTTGTCCTCCCATGTGGAATCTTCAACGGGTAAGTTCTTCCACTTAATGAGATACTCTGAAATTGATCGATTTCGTAGCTGTTGGGTTCGTGTTTCTATGACTGCTCCAAGTTCCAATATGATTTTTCCTTCTTCTTCAATTTCTGGCAATATTGTTTGAATTGGGATCTTTTGCAACTTTTGAATAAATGGCCATACTTCTTCGTAATTCTTCCCTTCATCCCTTGCTTCGTTTATCCAATCTGGTTGGATAATAGAAATAGCACAAAACAATGCTTCCACATCCTCATCCTTGAGGAGTCTTCCCATTCGGTAAGGTCGCCATTTTTTAAGTGCACGTAGTATTGCCAACATTTCCTGTTGTTTCATTTGATTTTGCACCGAAGTGGCGTTATCCTTTAAAAGTTGGAGAACTTGTTGTTGATGCTCGTTGTGATCTTTCACTGCTTGAACCTTTTTCTTCTTGATATGTCCTTCTATCTTTAGAGTTTGAGGAGTGGTAATTTCTTCCAATCCTTTACAAGATATGGTCGGATTCATTTCTTGACGCTTGATGTGATCTTTCACTTCTTGAACATTTTTCTTCTTGATATGTCCTTTTGTCTTGCTAGTTTGAGGAGTGGTAATTCCAACCAGTGAAGTACAAGATATGGTTGGATTCATTTCTTCATTCTTGATGTGATCTTTCACTTCTTGCACCTTTTCCTTCTTGATATTTCCTTCTATCTTGAGAGTTTGAGGAGTGGTCATTCTTGCCAATAGTTTACAAGATATGTTCTGATTCATTTCTTCTTTCTCTACGGTGGGGTCCTGGCGTATATCTTGTTCTTTTGTTGTTTCTTGATCCTTTTCTTCCTCCTCTTCATATTCTATGTAAAATAATTTCTTCTCAGCACACTTATGACCTTTAGTGCATTTGCTATCACAATTGTAACAAAGCCCTTTTTCTCTTTTTTCTTCCAATTGTTGTGGTGTAACCCTTGTAGGTTGTGGAAGGCTAGGAGAAACAACACTTCCATCTTTATAGTTGTGAGGGGTACACTTCCTGGTTTCCATAATTTTGCTTTCCACTATGTCACAAAGCCCTTTTACTCTTTCCAATTGTTGTGGTGTTGCTCTTTGTATCCTCATAATGTGCTATCATTTCCTCCGTGAAAATTGACCACGTAACAAGTTGTTTACGAGAACAAAGCCCTTTGTACCATAAAAATTGATCTGGTTCTAAGTATGAAGATGCAATACATACCTTTTGTAACAGTTGTACACCATGTATATCAAAATATTGCTCCATCTGAAGTATCCAATTTACCGGATCCTTGCCATCAAACTTCCTCATCTTGCTTTTTCTTGATTTTAGGAGCTCTACCTTGAAACGACTATAACTCTGTACTTTCAGATCTTCAAGTTCTGAAATTGTGACCTGTAGTATCCCTCTTTGTCCTCTTTCCAATGCCACTAGTCTGATTCAAATTGGATTCTCCAAGAAAAAGATATGTACAATCTCCCACAGTGACTTGATTAGAGACTAGTTCAGTAGAGCGAACTTGTATGAAGTGCCACGTGTCACTGTTTCAATCTTTGACTCTGAAAAATATATAAAAGAAAACTACATTCCGTCCTCTTTCTGTACCTTCTTACGAAAGTTCAATACGATGCTCAGAAAGAAAGTTATGACGATTTTCCCCAGGTCACCTGTTTTGAGTGTAATTCAGGAGTCTGCAAAAAGACCAACTTCCTCAGATCATATCTCCGAACATATCACGTGAAAAACTCTGAAATTTGGACCCAAGGTTCAGTGCGATTTCTTCTCAAATGGGTTTTTCTTGTGACTTATGAAACGTCACAGAAAAAAAGTTATAGCGAAAATACCACGATGACCTGTTTGGAGCAGCGAAACCCTAGAATCCAAAGCTCTGATACCAAATGTTATGAAACCAGCTCACAAAAAGATAGAAAAGAGAGATCCACGCCTTAGAATTCAGCCTCTTCGAGGGGGCAACCTCCTTTACATTACATAAATGAACAATTCTTGGATGATACAAATGAAAATACCTCCTTTCTATATATAGGAGTCTAAGTGGTCCCAATACAATCAAAGCCTACATAACAATAATATTGTAGGGCACAACAGTAACAATAGTGGGCTTCTATGTGGCACAATAGTAACCATATGGGCACTACATGGGTACATCAATATAATAAGTGGGTTGTACTAATAACAATAAGGGGTTACACTAGTAGTATAGGGGCCTAACAGCCTAACAGTTAATATGAACCCTAGAAAGTCGAGCACTGCGCAATCCTTGATGACAGTCATTATGTAGATCCTAATGACAGTGGTTGACACCGGCCTAAGCTGCAAATACCATAATGATGCAGCCCAAGCTGCATATACCCATAGTATGCAAATAAGATTGCATGTCACACTATCTGTGTCCCAGAAATTCCAAAGATTCCTTACTTAGGAAAAATTATCCTTAATCAAGGTTTAACTAGAGGAAATTTAATATCTCATGAAAACCCACTTTATTAAAGTTCAATTCTTTAAGTAGAATATATTCAGCTTTCTCTTAACCCTTATAACTCAACCCTTTGGTTTTATTACCCGTGCATATTAACCATACCCCGTACCATGGTCTTTAGACTTTGGTTAACCCAACTTTAACCCATAATTCATTAATCAACTTATTTTTATTATAACTCTCATATAATAGAAATATACCATAAACCCACTTAACCTTACGTTTCCACCATTTCACAACTCTTGCACATTACCGATGTTCTCTTTATCGCGTTCAACCTCCACCGTCGATTCCACTCCTTCAGATCAACAACTATCACGCGAAAACCCACTCTAACCTATCTCCCACTGGAACTCAAAGAAGTTAAACTTCTTTTAATAATTCGTTAGGTTCGCTAGGAATGTTAACCTGCACGTACTTTCCTGCGCGATTACCGTCTGATTAATCATTGAATGAACGGTCACGATTATCAGAACTCACGAGGTTTTAAATCCGTTGTATAAAACCTCATCATGTCTGAATTCAAAATAAACCAGCACGAACTTTCAAAAGCGATATGCGTCTGATCAATCACCCAATGGATGGTCCCGATGGCCGGAATTCAACGAGGGTTTAATTTCGTTGCATAAAACCTTATCGCTTCCGATTTTGGAATTATGCTTACAACTTGGAGGGCACACGAGAAACAACGTCCCGCTTACGAAAACCGCTCCGTCCTTTTGCTAACACGTGGCTTAATCTCCGCCGCTCAGCTTCTTGACTTTATTTGCATGATAAGATCTTATCCGTCTATTGCACACAATATCGCATATTGATCTAACTGATCTAATGGCTTCTATGCACGTTTACTTCATTTCTTCATGCCTTTACTTTCTTTTGGTTCTTACTGTGTAATCGCCCATTCGCTTCCTGCCTGTGTATTTCGCTTCGCCTTACGACCTTCACTTGTTTGACCTCTATCTCTACTCACGCCTGTACGCTTCCTTCGTAAACCTTTAGGTTTTAAGAAACCTTATGGTTATACTTCGCTGCGAAGGTTCTCTTCAATACTGTATGTGTGTAACCATGCAACACACTTCTCTGCACCTCTTCTCTGGTTTTGCATACGTGCAACCTATGTTATGCATATTTACTCTAGTTCACACACAATATAATATTCAATTACACAATACACATCATACAAACTCTGAATCGAGTTATCTATATTAATAAACAAACACACAAGAATTTCTTCCTCGGCCTAGTCTTCTATATCAATGGCCTTCCTTCCCTTCCCTTAGGCTCTGAACTCTCACTCCAACTCTCTAACTCCAACTAACTGACTGACTAACTCGCTCTATGCCTTTTAGGCTTACATTTATTAAAAAAGGTTCCGTTGAACTAATTTTGGTTCAGATCCTTAATCTACTGAGCTAACTCTTGAATATCTTCTAAGTCCATTTTTATCTCCACTTAATCACTAAGAATCCTCTCTAGTTCCTCGAATCATGAGACCAATAAGAGTTACAATTGATTTCCAACTCTCTCAATCCCCACTAATCACTCATGTTCTCCTATGTTTGAGAGCATTTACAAATATCCTCATAATATCTAATTAATTCCTATTCCAACCACTCAAAACATTAATAATTACATACATAGGAATCCAACTTCCTTGAAAACACAAGACCCCCTATGTCTACTAAAATACAATGATATTTCTGAGCCGAATGCTCCTGCATCAGACTCCTAAGGTAAAAAACATTCGTGATATCTTGATCATGTGTCCTTATATGTTGGCAGAAAACCTCCAGGGTCCCAAAATTTAGTTTGTAGTTGTCTGAATGCTCTGCACCTTTGCTGCTGTTGTATGTCTGTTGTCTTCTGTTTCATCTTCCTCTCCTGGTCAATCAGTTTCAAATTCTGATTTATCACTCTTCCTGTTGCTGTCAACCTCTTCCATATGGATTGCTTCATCATTAAATCCACAACTCTTCAATCTCCATCTCCAACACATCCTTGGGCTGGTACATTCTCTACCATTTACTGCTACCTCTTTCTCTTTGCTTCAGTTTGTTGTTGCTGTCCACTAACTCTTCAAACTGCTGTTCATTATCTTCTCTATGAAGTTGTCAGATTCTTACTACCACCATTTCATCCTTACCCTCTTTCATGATTATCTCTTTTTGCATTGAATCCTGACTCTCTAGCATTCTTTCTAGCAACATAATACCTCTGTTCCATGGATTAAACTTTTCCATAGAATCCTCTTCTTCCATCTTTATTTGGTTGTTCATCTGTGCCAAATTTCCTCCAGCATTTGCAACAAAACCCGCACTCACAAAACAATTATTAAAATTAAAAACATAAGGCCTTAGTGCCTCTTCTTCCTTTGGCAACATTTTAGTATGTTGCTCTAATTTTTCCTCTTCTATCAACACATCAATATGTTGATTCAACCTCTTTAGAGTATTCTCTCAAGTACTCTCAAGACTCTCAGCAAGTCTTTCTTCCACGCCATCTGCTTCAATGATGTCTCTCTACTCTTGTCCACTGTAGTGAACTTCTTCTGCAATCACACTGTGATACTCTAAGTTTTCCAACAAATACTCCAGTAATTCAATTTCTTTGTGACACTTCATAAGCACTTCATCATCACTTATAATTCCTGCACTAATACACAAATTATCAATTTGAAAATTAAAAGGTTCAACAGTCTCAACTGTTGCTTCACATATCAGTTCTTCAGACTGAATTTCATCTCCTTCTTTCACAAGAAATTGTCCCTGTGTTGTAACAGCTTCAAACATCAATGCAATACTAAATTCTTTCTGCTGCAATAAGTCACTGCTTTTCTTATTTAAGAAACATTCTCCATCATTCTTTACTTCAGAGTATTTATCTTCTGAAAGACACTCTTCCATACTTTTGACAACTTCAAAAGATTGCTCATCCTCTGCAAAACCTGTAATCACATCAAAATTATCACATTAAAAAATACAAGGTTTTACATCCTCCTGCTGATCTGAATGTGTCCAACAATTCAAAAAATCATCAATAATTCCTTCCTCAACAAAGTAAACTTCTTGCTGTCTTGAATTCTCACAATGGTTCATAAGATCTTCCACAGATCTCCAGTCTTCATCTTCACCCAAAACTTCACCTGTTCTGCTTCACAAATGGAAACTTCCATTTCCAAATCAGCTTCTCTGAGTTCTTCCACTAGCCACTTCACTTGCTTATGCTGTAGCCTTCTCTATAACTTAGACCACTTCACTGCCTTTTTCCTCAAGACCCAACCTTGTCTTTGGTTTTCCTCTAGTATCATCCTTAATACATTGAGTTGTTCTTTTAACTTTGTAATCTCCTTGGCACGCTCTTCTTGACTCATTCTCTTTCCATTTGTCTTGGCATTCTCCTTCTTCACTTTTATTTTGCTGTGGTCTTCCTCAGAACCTCTGTTATCTCTGTTATGACTATCAATAGTCATGTTCTTCTCTGTCTTCATGAGTTCCTCACTCACTTGCTATGAGCTGCATTAAAGCCTCTGTAACAACAAGTCCTCCCTATTGCCACTTACCTCACCAAGGTTTCCTCTGTACTTGGTCTTTTAGCAAGCACTTGGTTCTCTATCTCTGGAACCTCTTTGAGCACTTCTCTCTACTCCTTCTAGGCTTCAACTCATCTGCACTTTTTAATAACACAATTGTCCTCTTGTATTTCAATCACAAATTAAATACTAGGTTCTGGCCACCTCTTCTTTTACTCAGAAACTCTTACCAGCTTCCTTCATTCCTTAGCAATTCTACCCACATCCTCTGTGGAATTACCTTTATGATCTTTCTGTGAGCTGCAACAAAACCTCTTCAGTAACAAGTCTCCTTCTTGCTACATGATACCTCACTAAGGCTTTCTCTTTTGAGCTTAGTCTTTTGGCATCCCTTTGGTTCTTTCCTCTGGAACTAATTGAGCACTCCTTGCTCTAGGTTTCTACAATCTTCTCACCTTCTTATGCCACCACCTTCAAGACCTCTGCATAATCTTGTTCTACCATTCACCTACACTTTGAATGGATTGTTCTATGTTTCCTTGCATCTACAAATTCTGCTACACTTTATCTCTGTGTGCCTACTGTTTGTCAGCTTAGAATCTGATCTCCTCTTGCCTCCTTTTATCACCATTCACTTGTATACACACCTTCAAAAAATAACTCTATTCTAAATTTATCAAAGAACTTTTACACACATAATATACTTATTCTGCTTTGATACCAAATGACACCAGCCTAAGCTACAAATACCATAATGATGCAGCCCAAGCTGCATATACCCACAGTATGCAAATAAGATTGCATGTCACACTATGTGTGTCCCATGAATTCCAAAGATTCCCTGGGAAAAATTCTCTTTGATCAAGGTTTAACCAGCGGAAATGTAACACATAATGAAATCCCACTTTATCGAAGTTTAATTCTTTAAGTGGAATATATTCGACTTTCTCTTAACCCTTATAACTCAACCCTTCTATTTTATTACCCACGACAACAAACATCATATAAGCTTTGGTTAATTCTTAATCCTCACGCATATTAACCATACCCCATACCATGGTCTTTAGACTTTGGTTAAACCGACTTTAACCCATAATTCATTAATCCACTTATTTCTATTATAACTCTCATATAATAGAAATATGCCATAAACCCACTTAACCTTACCTTTCTGCTATTTCACAACCCTTGCACATATATCGATGTTCTCTTTATTGCGTTCAACCTCCACCGTCGATTCCACTCCTTTAGATCAATGACTATCACGCGAAAACCCACTCTAACTCATCTCCCACTGGAACTCAAAGAAGTTAAACTTATTTTAAAATTCGTAGGGTCCGCCAGCAATGTTAACCTGCGCACACTTTCCCGCGCGATTACCGTCCGATTAATCACCAAATGAACGGTCACGATTATCGGAACTCAATGAGGTTTTAAACCCATTGTATAAAACCTCATCATGTTTGAATTCCCAATAAACCAGCATGCACTTTCAAAAGCGATATGCGTCTGATCATTCACCCAACGGACGGTCCCGATGGCCAGAATTCAACGAGGGTTTAATTTCGTTGCATAATGTTGTGGGGAAAAATGCCTATGCAGGACGATCCTATCCACCTAAGGCGTGATAGTGCCTTAGCAACAAACGAATGCAGCTACTTCGGTTTCTTCCTTTATGAAATATGAAAGAGAGGAGATTGGTAGACTCACCGTTATCTTTCGGTTGTCCCTCGATCTAGATCCTCTCCACTTTGTGTGTCCACAGCTACTTGCCTCCTTGCTTTTGCTCCCACGAGATCACAAGAGAACAACTACCTGTGACAAGAGAACAGCTACATGCAACAAGAGAAGGACACAATGCAAAGGCAAATATACATATTCATAAATGATTCAGGATTAGAAGTAAATCAAATACACTAATGCAAATCATACAATAAACACCAGCATATAGGAAAGAACCAAGAAGCTTTATTGATTGATAAACAAGGTTCAGGAAGAGATACAACCCATGGGGTTCCAACCCAGCATCTCCTTCCCAGCAGAATGGAATTCCTTCTTCAGCCCCTTTCAAAGCATAAACACCCAATGATCCAACCACAAACCAACAACAATTCTTTGCAAATACAATCCAGCCTCCTTAGACCTCATGAGAGAGATCTATATATAGGAATTTTGGAGAAAGGATGAGTCAGCTTGAGGCTTGCATGGAGCTGACTAGTGTCCTCTCCCACTTCAGTTCTTGAGTCCACTTGGAGGTTCTTACTTCCACTTGGAGATTTGGAACCTCTTACTCATCACCAGTCGAATTCCCTGATCCAAGTGTCATTTTGGAAGCTTCCTGGGCATTGACACCTTGAGAAATGAGTCTGCCACTTGTCCAGTTACGCTCAGCGCAGGTAGCCTTCTTTGCAGTTGACATTCAGCGCAGGTAGACAGTGGAGCACTTGACATTCAGCGCAGATGCTCAGTGGAGCAGTTGACATGATCCAGAATTGCCTTGTTTTTGAGTGTTTTCAGGTGGAGAACTTTTGTAAACTGCTGTGGTTTGCTGGCCTTGTTCCTCTAGGGGTAGGAACAACATGTTTAGGGACTTTGGATCCCTTAATTATTGACATTTCATGCTCAGTGATGCGAGGCACAAAAATTTCTATAACAGTTGCCCCCTAAAGTATGAGGCTGTTTATCGGGTGAAATGCTTTATTCAGGGGAGTCCGAAGTTCATCCATTTGCTGGGAGGAGACCTGTAATAAGATACAATACAATACATTATGATTCATTCTGCTTTCATGATCTAGCTGAGGCGGGCATTCCCATGCTCAGCTTTATAAATACATTTTGGTACATAGAACAGACGATCGTCTGATGGTAGACTGATAATTCTGGCGAAACTATCATCCTTTGAGTAGGATGATCATCTGCTGCAATGATGTACATGTCAAATGTCTTTATTTTCCTAAATATATATCGCAGCCCGGATGGATGAAACTAGATCCGGGGTCTTCAATACTCGTTCGATCTTCACTCTAAGTACAAGTCGATCCATGTGAGAATTGCGCTGAAGTCGAACATGGAAAGACATCGCTTGATTACCGGTCAATAATGTAAACCGTTAACAAGCGCGAGAGGAATCACCGATAATGATAATAATCCTCAAGGTACTGCAGTACAATTCACGTGGTGTGAAAAAAGGACTTGGCGTCGAACACCACGCAAAATCTTCTGGTCGAAGGTCATTGATGTATACCTGTCGCCGGAAGTGAGAAACTTGCCATTGAGGCATGCAAGCTTCAAAGTACTGAGGGGGTTTGTTCCTAGATCAACTTCTTGGATAATGAGCTGATGTCGACAAGAAGCGATCCATCAAAGGAGGGCCTTAATGAATCCCACATCAGTGACACGGAACGGAGCTAATGATTTTAGTGGAGGTGAAAACAATCTGTGACATATGATTCAGGGTGGCGGTCATGAATGGATGAAGGATAATGTATGGCAGTGGATGGGACCTGGTTGACTCTTTCTGAACGACTTCTCTTGAACATATGGCGGCACTGATGCGATGGATCTGTAGCATTACCCCAAGTATGGATGGTGTGGCAAAGACCATGGTGATGTGACCAGTGAATGAAACAACCCAACCCGATGTGGTACGGAGGAAAAGTGTCATGTTTAAGAGCGACCTGCTACCATCAAAGACTTCTCGATTTTTTCCCAAATTTTCCCCAGTCATTGCTGACCAGTACCTCTTTATTTTTGTCAAGCTTGAGGAGGATAACATATGCTTGTTCTATAACCTGCCCTTCGGGCAAACCCATCGCTATGTTTTAACGAGCCTAGCGATAGGGAAACTCGTTCTCGTCTAAAGACAAGTTTGTCGCTATTTAGTGATTTTAACGAGTCTAACGACAAGGAAAACTCGACCCTTTTCATTTTTAGAGAGTCTGAAAAGGTACATAAAGTTAACTCCAAAATTCCTTTTTCGTCATCTAATCCCTTAAGTCCGAAAAAGTATAAAACAATACAGAAGGGATGAGTTTTCGGTACTTTTAACGAGCCGAACAAAACAAGCGCTCGATCTTTTTGTGCAATAATCCCTCAGGTCCAAAAAGATTAAAATCTAGAGGAGGGATAGCTCTTCCGGTCGTTTAACGAGCTGGAAGGCCAAAACTCGGCAATCTTTTCATATTTTACGAGTCAGTTGAAAAGAGCTTAAAGAAGACTCGTCTTCTGAGGAACGAGTGATGAACAGGGATAGCAGCTGATTCCAGGTACAGGTTGGAATTTTCCAATCACGGCAGTGTCACAAGGATGGCTAGGTGAAATCACTCTTCGCAGCTGTTCCTCAAAATGGGTAAACAATCATATGGAGGTAAACGATCGGCCAAATGAACGGTGGAGGTGACGGTGCACAAACACGACCAAGGTTTTTATGGTTGATCAGGTTACATACTTCAATGGTTATTTACCGGGATGGGTTTATTTTTTAACGAGCTTGAATGCGCCGCTAAAACTGCTCAAAGCTTATGTTTATTTTTTAACGAGCATGAACTATGCTGCTAAAACTGCTCAAAGCTTATGTTTATTTTTTAACGAGCATGAACTATGCTGCTAAAACTGCTCGAATCTTGCGTTTATTTTTTAACGAGCATGAACTTTATGCTAAAACTGCTCGTTATACCAGTCATATGATAAGAGTGTCTCATGAAAGATCCCATTTTTTATAGAGCTTGCGCCTTACCAAAGCTATGCTCCCTCTCCTTTCTTTATGCAAGTTCGGAAACGACTAATCCTACGAGTTTAAAGGGTTAGACCTACAGGTTTAAAGGGAAGGACCTAAAAATTTAAAAAATAAATAGTCGCCCCTTGCAAGCACTCCAAAAGGTTTGCATGCCCCCAGGTATAAGACAGAGTTTCAAGGTTACCTCTACTTCTTTTCCGCCAAAACTTTCGTTTTACCGAGAGAGGCTTACCTCTTTCAGGTTACCCAAAGATTGTCTCGTTAATCTTTCAAACAAAACACTTCCTCAGCAGTGTCTACCGAAATAAACAAAGGTGAGTGACGCACACCGCCACCTCACATAACTTTGACAAAAGAATCCTATTCTAGAACAACCCTCTTTCCTCTACGGACGGGGTACGGACTAGTCATATTCTCCCGCGGAAACCTACCTTATACCCAAAGTTCTCTGCCGAAGCAGACCAGGACGCATGCCCCATGGGTTCCAGTCATATCCTTCCGGATTACTCGCGCTCATCAGGAGGGCGGACTGTGGGTTGAGACACTTCTTTCGTGAATAGACCATTTAGGGATGGCATATGACTATTTGCGTTGTGTGATCCGGGAAATGAAAGTTGGTCCACGAGCTTGACCATTCTTCCTCCATATGGAAAACACATTACTCTAAAGAGTGAGGAGACTACTGCTCCCATGCAATATATATAGTCTCGTCCAAGGAGTAGGTTATAATCCAAGGGTCCTTGAATGACCATCACGTTCATTTGAACGGTCTTCCCTTCCCGTGTTATTGGCACATTGGGAAGGATCCCTAAAGGGCGACTGGCTCCCTTATCAAAACCTGATAGATTTCTCATCTCAGGTAAGAGTGCTGGCGAACCAAGCGCTCTCCAAGCAATAGAGGAAAGGATACTCACAGATGCCCCCTCATCAATGATAGTGCCAACCATTACCATTCTGTATATTTGACAAATAATTCTGAATGGTATACTGGCTGGCAACCGGGGTCTGCCTAGTTGGTTCCAATCAAAGGACACAACCAGGTTGCTTGGTGGTGGGACCGAGTAAACGGCCGGATAGCTCTCTGATGAACTTCCTTCCTGCGATAAAGGAATGGTGGCATTGCCCCCTTGATCATCAGAGTCAGTGCTGATGAAGAGAACTTGAACAGTGTCGTCTTTGTTCTCTTCTGTGATGGTGTCATCCGAAGATAGAGCCTCTGAAGGCAAAACCGGGTCAACTGCCGTTTCAACCTTTAGACTTTCGTCAGGTATGGATTCAGACAGTTCATCTTCGATGACAGATGCTTCAGCTGACCACCTGGGCGGGTCAACCGGATTCTCAACTAGCGAGGGACTTGGCAAGAGTTTTTGATATCCAGGAGGAAGATTCGCTCGTAATATCGGGCGATCTTCCAGAACTCTTTTCGCCTCGTCTAAGAAGGGACAACGGTGGATGGCGTGATCGCCTTCACACAGTCTGCAGGGAAATTTAGCTTTCCCGCTCTGTCCTGGAGCTTCACTCCCACTAGTTGACGGTGAACAATCGACATGGTTATCAGAGGTCGATGCTACCGAATTGTGCAAACGAGGTGACCAGTCTCTTCGTATCCGAGGGATACATGGACAATCTCTGTGGAAGTGGTCTCCCCTGCATATGACGCATGGCGATTTAGGCCTTACGAGTGCTGTGTGTGGATTTTTGTTAGATGACGATTGTTTGCCCCCAGTCGCCTTAGGCTCCTTCTGCTTCTTTTCTTTCTTCTTCTTCTCCTTTTTCTCCTTAGGAACCCGGTTCTTTGACCGACCAGTTCCGTCAAGCGAAGAGGAAGGAGGAGAGGAAGATGAAGTAGAAGGCTGGGAGGCAACTCTTGTCTGATCTAACTGTTGACTCGACTGTTCAGGAATGGTGGCATTCTGAACGACACTGGTTGAAAAGAGCCATACAGGTAGGCCAATTGTCAATCCTGGAAGCGACAATGTGGCCATGTGGGGCGCACCAACATCTCCCCAAGAGGAGAAGGGACTAGGATTTCCACCAAGGGGAACTCCTTGGTTGGTGTGCTCCATCTTTTCAACCCAAAGATCAACGCAGGAATAAGGGTGATTGTTCCGTTTAAAATAAATTGTTAACGACGCTTTAGACACAACTTGCTTTTTCAGTTTTAAAGAGTCGAGAAAAAGCTAAAGATGACTCTAGTCTCCTTCGATGTTTTAACGAGCCCGAAGTGACAAATGCTCGGTTGGACTTTTTCTGTTATAGAGTCTGAAAAAGGCCAAAAGAAACTGCTCTGGAGATCTAGGCAGAGGGTGTGCCAAACCTTTCGCAAAACCACAGAATACGTTTTACGGTACGGGTGGTCGATCTTCGTGAATGCTGTGTTCACTGCATTGCGATCAGTAGGGCGGCCGACACGGCTTCCTAAGGATAAAGGATATATGCCTATAGGGGTCTCCCAATATATACGCGACGGTACGTGGGAGCACAAGTCCGTATTAGTGCAATCGTCCCTCAGGAGGAATCACCCACCTTCTTAGAGATCGACAGTCACTACGTTTAACGACGCCGGAACACGTCTCTACCTAGACCTCTACGATGAGCGTTATGTTGCAAAGCGTTGTTAGGTTCATTCAATATATTTTAAGTTGATCTTTTTAAAGTTTGTCTTTCAGGATCACCACGAGATGTATTGGTACAAATTCCTAAATGCAGTCTAAGATGATAAGCAAGCTTTATAATCTTTCAACTTTGAAAATCCTAGCTACTAAGGGAAAAGAGAGCGACTATCTTTTCTCAAAGAGCAATCAACACACTCTAATGCACTCTTCCTAAATCCAACATGCAAACTTATCAAAAATGCAAATGCACAATGCAGGTGTTTGTTTTCACTTTCTGAGTATAAATGCCTACAAAGAAAGCTTTTTGCACAACTTCGAATTTGCTTTTAAATGACTGAAAATAAACAAGTTTACTTTTTCCCAAATCAGCAAGGGTAGAAGAGATTACAATCACTTTGCGATTTTTCGAAAGAAATACTCGTTTCGACACTTAAAAGCGACAAATTCAAACCAATAAGCAAAAGCAAATGATAATCAAACTGCAAACAGCCAATGAACTCTCTCCTAAGATCACAATCAATCACTCAATCAGATCTGAATCAAGGCTACAGGATGACTATTTCGCTCATGCAAAGGAAAACTGTAAATGATGCCACAAACACATAAAAACACTTACAGTCTTTTTGTACAAAAATGAGGTGGAATACAAGCAAAGAAAAGGGGTATCAGAGGTTGTACCTATGCTGGTTAAAGGCTGCAAAAACAGAGATCAAAACAGGGCAAAAGACAGCAAGGAACCCCAGCTGCACAAGGCCACACTGGTTCAGCGCAGGTACAACACTGTCAGTTTGACATTCAGCGCAGGTAGCCTTCACGGGACCTGCGTTGAAATGCAGACTGCCTTCACAGTGTCTGTGCTGAAAGGAGAAACTCTCGTTTCTCTTGGTTTCCGGGTCATAAAATGCTCAAAAATCAACTGTTTCAAGCCAAATCAGAAGCACACGCAAGGTATAAACAGAGGGATGCTTTGAAAGGGTACTAAAGACTATCACAAAGGATCATCAAGTCATTTATGAGTCCATTGTTGAGATCATAGACAAAAACCCAGTGAAGGATCAAAGCAGCAACATTCTACTTTGCAAAGCAGTTCGATCGTTGCCGTTGAGTCTATGAAGTAAACAATGATGCAAACTCAAACAAAATGACTAAAACAAAGTTCTTCCCCAGCGGAGTCGCCATTTTGTTGTGGGGAAAAATGCCTATGCAGGACGATCCTATCCACCTAAGGCGTGATAGTGCCTTAGCAACAAACGAATGCAGCTACTTCGGTTTCTTCCTTTATGAAATATGAAAGAGAGGAGATTGGTAGACTCACCGTTATCTTTCGGTTGTCCCTCGATCTAGATCCTCTCCTCTTTGTGTGTCCACAACTACTTGCCTCCTTGCTTTTGCTCCCACGAGATCACAAGAGAACAACTACCTGTGACAAGAGAACAACTACATGCAACAAGAGAAGGACACAATGCAAAGGCAAATATACATATTCATAAATGATTCAGGATTAGAAGTAAATCAAATACACTAATGCAAATCATACAATAAACACTAGCATATAGGAAAGAACCAAGAAGCTTTATTGATTGATAAACAAGGTTCAGGAAGAGATACAACCCATGGGGTTCCAACCCAGCATCTCCTTCCCAGCAGAATGGAATTCCTTCTTCAGCCCCTTTCAAAGCATAAACACCCAATGATCCAACCACAAACCAACAACAATTCTTTACAAATACAATCCAGCCTCCTTAGACCTCATGAGAGAGATCTATATATAGGAATTTTGGAGAAAGGATGAGTCAGCTTGAGGCTTGCATGGAGCTGACTAGTGTCCTCTCCCACTTCAGTTCTTGAGTCCACTTGGAGGTTCTTACTTCCACTTGGAGATTTGGAACCTCTTACTCATCACCAGTCGAATTCCCTGATCCAAGTGTCATTTTGGAAGCTTCCTGGGCATTGACACCTTGAGAAATGAGTCTGCCACTTGTCCAGTTACGCTCAGCGCAGGTAGCCTTCTTTGCAGTTGACATTCAACGCAGGTAGACAGTGGAGCACTTGACATTTAGTGCAGATGCTCAGTGGAGCAGTTGACATGATCCAGAATTGCCTTGTTTTTGAGTGTTTTCAGGTGGAGAACTTTTGTAAACTGCTGTGGTTTGCTGGCCTTGTTCCTCTAGGGGTAGGAACAACATGTTTAGGGACTTTGGATCCCTTAATTATTGACATTTCATGCTCAGTGATGCGAGGCACAAAAATGTCTATAACACATAAAACCTTATCGCGTCCGATTTTGGAATAATGCTTACAACTTCTAGGGCGAGCGAGAAATAGCTTCCCGCTTATGAAAACCGCTCTGTCCTTCTGCTAACATGTGGCTTAATCTCCGCCGCTCAACTTCTTGACTTTATTTGCACGATAAGATCTTATCCGTCTATTGCACACAATATCGCCTATTGATCTGACTGATCTAATGGCTCCCGTGCACGTTTAACTCATTTCTTCGTGCCTTTACTTTCTTTTGGTTCTTACTGTGTAATCGCCCATTCGCTTCCTGCTTGTGTATTTCGCTTCGCCTTACGACCTTCACTTGTTTGACCTCTATCTTTGCTCACGCCTGTACGCTTCCTTTGTAAACCTTTAGGTTTTAAGAAACCTTATGGTTATACTTCGCTGCGAGGGTTCTCTTCAGTCTGTGTGTAACCACGTAACACACGTCTTCTTTGGTTTTGCATATCTGTAACCTATGTTACGCATATTTACTCTAGTTCACACACAATCTAATATTAAATTACACAATACACATCATACAAACTCTGAATCAAGTTATCTGTATTAATAAACAAATATTTACACAAGAATTTCTTCCTCGGCCTGATCTTCTATATCAGTGGCCTTCCTTCCCTGTCCTTAGGCTCTGAACTCTAACTCTAACTCTCTACTCTAACTAATTGACTGATTGACTGACTAACTCGCTTTATGCCTTTTAGGCTTACATTTATACAAAAAGGTTCTATTGAACTAATTGTGGTTCAGATCCTTAATCTGCTGAACTAACTCCTGAATATCGTCTAAGTCCACTTTTAACTCCACTTAATCCCTAAGAATCCTCTCTATTTCCTCGAATCATGAGACCAATAAGAGTTACAATTGATTTCCAACTCTCTCAATCCCCACTAATCACTCATATTCTCCTACATTCGAGAGCATTTACAAATATCCTTACAATATCTAATTATTTCCTATTCCAACGACTCAAAACATTAATAATTACATACATAGGAATCCAACTTCCTTGAAAACACAAGACCCCCCTATGTCTACTAAAATACAATGATATTTTTAATCTGAATTCTCCTGCATCAGATGCATTCATAAGCACCCCTTTTCTAGCAAGCCTAACAGTTAATATGCACCCTAGAAAATCGAGCATTGCGCAATCCTTGATGACAGTCATTATGTAGATCCTAATGACAGTGGCTGCGTAGTGGATAAGGACAATGATTGAATAATCTTAAAAGGCAGTGATTGCATAGTCTTTGGTGATAATTATTGTGTAGTTCTTAGAGACAAACATTGAATAATCCTTATGGATAGTCAGTGTGCAATTCCGGTTGACAGTCTCTCCCATTGTTGGTTGCAAGTTTACCATCATCTTAGTGAGTTTATCAACTTTTTCTTTTTCATGCTTTTACTTTCACAAGTGTCGCTTTCACTTTCACGATTTTCATTTTTTCTTGATTTCCCTTTCATAAGTGTCACTTTTTATTTCTCTTTTCTTTAGTATGTGTCACTTTCACTTTCTTTAGATTTTACAAGTGTAGTTTTCACTTTTTCTCATTGTCACAAGTGTTGCTTTTAATTGTTCGTACTCTCGCATGTGTTTGACCTTAGCGCACCACCAGAGGTAGTTATAGCACACTCTTTTGCATTAGTTGATCATGTATCATAAGACTATGTGCTAGAGACTCTGCCACAACTTAGTGCACTTTCTAGTTGCAATTAACACTTGTGTTGTAACTTGTATTCTAAGTGTTGTAAAACTATGTTTCGATTGTCACACTTACAAATAAGTGTCTCTTTGCTATCATTTCAAGGTATGCATGTGGATTTTGAGTACTGTACATTCTCTAGGCTTGTGTTCATGTTATCTGAGTGCGAAATCATTGTTTCATAACTTGTTTGCATGTCTTGTTTTTTCTTGTATGACTAGTCCCACACTTAGTTATTTTCAGAGAATTTACTATCTTTGCAACTTGCTAACTCTCTCCTGGAACTTTGCAATCTTAAGTCATAGTGAAGCATCCTTGAATCTTCTCTACCTCCAAGAACTGTGCATTGTGCAATTCCAATACTTAGTCCTTGCCTCATGCATATGCAAACTACGTAATAAATGCTTAATCAAGCATCCATTGTGCACTATGTTGTCTCACTCAGGAGTCAATAATGTCTCAATCTTTGGCTTGCTCAACTGTGCAATCACCTACCTCAGTCCCTCCATAACTATGCATTGGGTAATGAAAGTGAGAAAGCCTGCCTCACTGCTTCACTAACTCCCTCAACTGCGAAGTTCTGCATTCCCATCTCTCATCCAATGTGCATTCCATAGTCACAGTGACTAGATCTTCATCACTGCCTCCTAGAACTATGCACTACACAATCCCCGAGCCTCCTTCTTAGTCTTGCATTCTGTCCCAACTTGATCAACATGTTGCATAAGGAACAAGATATACTACGATATTTCAAGATTGAAGTTGTCTTGTCATGAATGAATTCCATTTACAAGTATTTTTATCTTGACATGACATGATGATGCTTAGGGAGGAAGCCAAGGAGAGGCTGCAAGAAGCACTTGCAGAGAAGAAGCATCGGAGGGAACATCAAGAAGAACCTGAAGGAATCTTGGACCAAGACAAAGACATGGAAAATCATGCTAACTCATAAGCTTTCGACACTCATCTAGACCCTTTGGAGGGTGAAGATAAAGAAAAATCAAAGATCCATCATGAAGAAGATATACAGATGTAAGCTAGGAGAAGGGCTTGGCCAAGACACATCACAATGAAGTTCCATGTCATTAATGCCAATTCATGGCTTATCAAAGTGTCATCACAAAGTCGTATGTGTCAATGTATCTCACCAAATCATTTGCGGAATGTAATTATTGTATTTACAAAATGAGAAAATGTAAAATGTATAGAAGACCAAGGGTCCCACATGGAATGTGAAAAATAACTAGAAAGTTCTAGTCATTAGAAGTTCATAGGTCACAAAAGAATTTGAAAAGTCATAGTAGGAGCTCAAGAGTCATGAGGGAGGTGAAGAGTCACCTCATTTGTTATAAATACACCCTCACAACTAGAGATAATGGGTTTTGGAGTTTGGATTTTTCACCTTGGATTCGCATGGTCCTGAAAAGTTAATTTTCTTTTTTCCAGCATCTTAATAATCAATCTGACTCCATAAAGTTTACCATGGCGTAAGAAGTTAATGGTTGTCTACCTTTCCTTGATGTCCTCATTTATAGGAAGGATGATGGCTCTTTCTCCCACTAGGTGTTTCGGAAGAAAATTCATATTGAGCAATATCTTCATGCCACATCCCATCATATCCCTGCTCAAAAGCTAGGTGTTCTCAACACGTTAGCTACTCGTGCACTGAGAATTTCTGACGAAGACCACCTCACTAAAGACAAAACCCATCTCCTTAATGTTTTTGAAAATAATGGATATAGTAGTAAAGCCTTCCTCAAAGCTAGAAAAGTTCCTGAGGTTAAGAAAGACCCCATTGATCGTAATTCAGGTGTTCATGTCCCTTTCATTCAAGGGACCACAGACAAGATTGCAAGAATCCTAAAAAAGCATAATGTTCCCTCAACCTTTAGACCCCTCAACATCATTAGAAGTTCCTTAAAATCTGTTAAAGACCCAGTGAACCCAATGGATATGAAAGGTGTTTATGTCATCTTGTGTTCTTGTGGAACCTCATACATTGGCGAAACTGGTTGGTCTATTAATCAGAGGATTAAGGAATACAATTGACGTCAAGCATGGGAGGACTCACTCTTCATCTTTGGATGAACATGCTGAGAAGACAAAGCATCATATATGCATTAAGGAGGCTAAAGTTATTGCAAAGGTTTCTCGGTCTAGAGGTTTTGTCGGTTTTCTTGTTTTTTCCTTTTTATCTCCTTGATTTAGGTTTCTTCTGATTTCTCTCCAGAGTTTACTAATTCCCCTTTGTTTCCCTTCTCCTTCTTTATTTTATAATTTCATTAATTCTTAATTTTTTCCTCTTCTTGCTTAGGAGGTTATATTTGGTTGATTTTCTTATAAGAATAATGTTTCCCTTATTCTAATTATTGTCCCTAGCCTCAATTTATGGAGTGGGTTAAAATCCACATATATATTTATATATATCTATATTTACTTATTCTTAGTCAAGTCTAAATTATTGTTGTAGGATTTTAATTTATATTTAAATATATATTTGATTATTTAAATTATTACTAAAAGATTAAAAACTTTTTTATTTAATTTTAATTAATTTAAGATTAAATTAAAATAATATCAATATCTATTTATATTCATTTATCTCTATTATTAAAATTAAAATTAATTTAATTCTTTATTTTATAATTTTATGAATCTTAATTTTCTATATTCCAACTTTGAATTAGGAGGTTATATTTATTTAATTTTCTCATTGATTAATGTCTCCCTTAACCCTAGCCTCAATCTATGGAGTATGGTAAAATCCTTTATTTTTATATTTGTAGAGATTTATTTATTCCTAGTCTAGTCAAATGTCATTATTTTTCTAGGATTTTAATTTATTTACTATATATATATATATATATATATATATATATATTTAATTATTTAAATTATAACTAAATGGTTAATAAAAAATGTTTAATTAGTTCAAGATTTAAAAAATAAAATAAATAAATGAATAAATAAACAATATCATTATTTTTAGACATTTAGCTCAATTATTTAAATTAAGATTATATTAATTCTTCCCCTATTTTCACCTGGTCAAATGTAGTAGTTTCCTTTTAGCCATTTCCTTATAGCCGTTAGTAAGGTCTTTCTCTCTATTTAACCTGCTGCCATGATCTGATTCTTCATCTTGTCCTGATGATGAACCACACTGGTTGGTTTGAAACACGTCGACCAGTATTTTCTAATGTGATTTCTACCAAAAATGTTTCAAATATTCAATGAACTATTTTTTTGGCTTTAGTATGCATCTTGTTGAATGTGCATTGTTACTTGTTTTCATTCTCTTGTGTGTCTATTTTAGGATAGTATTGTTATCTTTTTTCTAGAGCCACAGTCTCTCTTTTCCCTTCTGTGAAAGTGTCTAATATACATTATAGTTGCATGCCTCATAATGTCAATTTACTTGGTTGTTTCAAAGTTTTTTTGTATAATCTCTTATGTTGCAAATTGTAGCTAGGGAAACTTCCTAAGGATAATGGCAACCGACCTTATTTTCCTGTTATGGCTCCTACTCCAAACAATGTGAGATCTAGTTGGGACTTCATACCGGGGAGACACCTTGGTCGACAGATTTCCAACACTATCAACAACATGAAAATGTAAAACATGTTAGACAACTGCAGGAAAAGAAAAAAGACCAACATTACCTCTTCGAATTGTTAAAGTAGAAGCCCCTTTTGAAAAATGGGGTCTTGATATTATTGGTGAGATAAATCCAAATTCTTTAAAATTACATAAATATATTCTCACTACAACTGACTATTTCACCAAGTGGACTGAAGATATTCGTTTGAGAAAGGTTAATGACGAACATGTAATATATTTTCTTGAAATATATCTAGTATCCAGGTTTTGTGTACCTACATTCTTCGTATTTGACAACTCTTCTTATTTTTTGTCCCTCAAAATGATTGAATATTGTTTACATAAGGGCATTAAAATTAAGTTTTCTTCTAATTATTTTCCTCAAGGTAATGTATTAGCATAATCAACCAACAAGAACCTAATCCAAATATTCAAGGTTTTTTTTCAAAATCATCACATAAATTGGCATAATAAACTCCCCAGTGCTCTGTGGGCTGACAAAGTTACTCCAAAGAGAGAATTAGGGAATTCTCAATACTTCCTTTTCTATGCTAAGGATGCCATCCTTCCACCAAACATTTCCTACCATATATGCAATTAGCTTGGGCTGTAAATCAAAATTCAATCAAAGACATGGATGTTAAAATTTATATCTTACTAGAACTAGAGGAGGAAAGACAAAAAGCTTAAGCCAAATTCCATAAGCATCACCAAATCATTAAAATATGGTTCGATAAAAAATTAGTTCGTAATAGGGATTTGAATTGGTGATCTAGTGCTCAAATGGGATAAGGTCCACGAGGAAAAAGGAAGACATTCCAAATTCCAACATTTATGGCTTGGCCCTTCCATATCTCTTCAAAGCTTGGTCCTTCAACTTATGTTTTACAAACATTAGAAGGCGAGGTTGAAAATCTGCCCATGAATGGCCAATAAAGACAATTTGAAAAGACATTTTTTTTAAATAATTGGAACATATGTAAATAAACCACCATTTACTAAAGGAAGTTGCTTTCCTTAAATTTTTATTTTATTTTTTGTAAATACTTTTATGATTTGTCTTTGTACAAAGGATTTTCTTTTAGTTTATATACGTTTTATAATTTCAACAAAGGTTACACTTGTCAAGAAATTTATATTTATCATTACAATATTTATTATTCAAACAGATCAAGATGTTTAGGGAAAAGTAATCTTCAATTCTATATAGTCTCCTATGCTTGATATTAATTTATTTGCTAAATGTTTTCATCAGTAAAGAAAATACTTCACTGGTATTTTTAGGAGAGCTTCATTCACTTTCACATAAAATTACAAACTTTATTTTATTGATGGTGAATAATAAAATACCAGGTTAGAATGATTAATGCATCAAAACTTTTTCTAATTAAAATAACTCTTGTATCACCCCACTTCTTAGATATCCAAAAATTTGCAAAAACAATACACATATTCAATACCAAAAGGATATCAAATTATTAAGGAGTTGAAAACATTTCAAAATAGAAATGTGGGAAGGATTGGGAAACCCACCAGGGCTATGGATGCTTCTTGGTAGCGGGTCAATTCTTTATGATGCTCAAGAATCTTCATCGAGGCTATGGATGCTCATGGGAAGTGAAGAAATGCGAGGGAAAAGAGAGATCAGGAAAACATGAAGCAAATTGTTTTAATGGTATTAAAATTCAAAACTTGGTATTAAAAGTTCAAAATTTATTGAATTTATGTCTAAAAGTAATTATTGAACTTCATGATTTGGATCTTCTCTGAAATTTTAGACTTTTATGAGTACTTCTTGTGACTTACCTTATTTTCTAAATACCAATCATGTTTAGAATGCTTATAATACTTAAGTAATAAAAGTATTATTTCCTTAATTTAAATATGCTTTCAGTTCAGAAGGGTTGGATGTATGTACACATGTTAAAAACTTATTACCTAGTCATCCTCTCGACCTCCTGAGTCCTGATCACCCCGATCATTGTTAGCTTTGGAATCCCGATCATCCAGACCTTCTGAGTATTCCCATGAAATAACATTTCTTTTTCCTTTTTCGATTTAGGGTTTTTAGTCAAAATTGGTACTAGTGCTAATCTGTATTTGACTACTCGATACTTGTTTTAAACATCAACTTAATAAAAATCCCGATCTTTCAAACTATCTATCGTGTATTTCATCATTGATATGATAAAAAGTTGGAAATTTACTGCTGCATTTATTGATCTTCAACGGTTATTAACTTTCAGAGATTTCACAAAATTACATATTTATTCTTCCAAGAGACCATTAGGCTATGAGATTTTCGAAAAGGTTACCTTTTTATTATTCCAAGAACCATTACAATACAACAAATTAAGTTTTTATAGTATAAATTCACCTTTACTTTCTGCGCTCAATTTCTCCATTTTCTGTGAAAGAGTAATCGATTATTCAAGGATTTGAGTTTTGCGGGTTAGTATTTAACCTATTTTTCTATTTATATTCAATTTTTTTTAAAGTAGTTAATCTTTTCATTTTTATTTGATTTCTTACACGTGAAACAATGGGAAATAAAGGAAAAACTCAATCTTCAAGGCCCGTAGTTCAGAATATTAAAATGAAGATTAAAGCGACAGAACTTCCAATGCGTGAGGAAAGAAATCTCAATTCATTATTTATCTCAAAGACAAAATAAAAGACTAGGGATGTAGGCTTCATTTCATGGGAAGAAATATCTGATTTCTTTGAAAATAGTGAATGGAATGACCCTGAAAGTTCGATAAAGTTGTCAAATATGAAGCAATTAAAAGGAAAAAATTACACAAAATTGCTACCAGGCCAACCGTGTTCCCTTATACAACTTGGTAAGCTAGATTATCTCTCAAGATCATGTTCACAACTGCTACATTGTTGACCATAATAAAAATGTAACTTCTTATTGGAAGCGAGAAGTTCTTAGGTCTATCTATAAGATTAATTCTCTTGAAATTCTTCTTTATACAGATTTTCTGAATAATTTCCATAACACTGTACTTAGTATGAAGAATAGGGATTATACCCTAGTTATCAAGAAGTGACTGTATGATCGTGAGGGTGCTAAAATCAAAACTGAAAAACATTATCGAATAACCCTTTTCAAAAGCCCTCAAGTATTTGCGATTAAAATGCTCGCAAGATTATATGGGTAATCAAATTTTGGATATTGCAAAGTAGAATGGGTTCCACTCATCTATGAAATCTTCAAATAGTCATAGAGGTTTAATTGGGTTGATATTTTAACTCAAAACATTTTAGAAGCAATTAAGCTTTCTTTAGGTGCACCTCCGAGTTTTGAACAAGGTTTCTTTATGTTAGCATATCTTATGGATATTTTTATTACATCAGTGCCTTTTAATTTGATGGAATAGAGTCACTCTCTAAACCATCCACAAACCATTCAACATTTCTATTTTATTCTCTAGAAAAACAGATACAAGAACCATTTTTATGATATATGTGACATTGTCATGCTTTATTTTCACAAGGTTTTGTTTGGAAGGACTCCACCTAGGGTGAGAAAAGAACTTCGACCTGCACTATCTCAAATTGGAAAATAACTTATTGAAGAAATGTTTTCTTACCTTACAATCTATGGAAGTGAAGTAGGACCTCATGTCATGCCTCAGTTCATTCCAGATAGGTTAGTAATTAGAGAGATTGCAAATCAAACTACTTTAAATGGAGTTACCAAATTCTTGCATAAAATGCAAAAGAAATTATGGCCTAATTTTCCTATCAAAATTTGCAAAATGGTATTGAAAGACAGAGGGCATGTTGTGGCAAAAGCATATGGTCTATAAGAAATCTGGTTGCATGCACTTTCCCATTACAAATATGATCTAAACAATGTTATTGCCAATCATTTTAGCTTAATCAAAATTTCAAAAGTTTAACTCCATCAACAACCACTCTCTGATTATGTTTTTATCAATTATGATAATTTTGATCAAGTTTCATTTTCACGAGCATCGAGGAACATATCAAGTTGCAGAAGTTCAGATAGGGAACATGTGATTACTACCTCAAACATAGAAGTGTAAACTCTAGTATATCAATTGAAAGATTGGAACTTTTAGAGGGTATTAAGATTTGTTTGATAGATATTCCTTTGGAATTTGATTATTAGTATACTCAAGAAGAAAATGTTGAAGTTTTGAATCTTTTAGAGTTACCTATTTCTTCCATTCCAATAGATTAATCTCATGTTCAATCAGAAATAAGTTAAACATAAGCTTCAATACATACTCAAAGTACGACACATTCATACTCAAATTACAATATTGATGACAGTTCAATAATAAGGTATTTCTCTTGAGAAAAAATGATCATAGATATTGAATCTCCCGATAAGACAAGTTAGAGTGATGATCATATGGAAATTGATTCCTCTGAAGCAGAAAAATCTAAAGAATCAATTGAGGCTCAAGAAACTGTTTAGATATTGTCCAGGAAATGTGTAAGGAGATCCAAGAAAATCCATTGTCACCAAATTTAGAAGTTCAATATGTTTTTACACAAGCAATTCCAAAATATATAACAACTTCTTAAGATATACATAAGGAACCGGTTTAGGATATTTTACAAAAACCAAGTTCATCAATGTGTGTTATCAAAGATATTTCTCTAGAAGTATCAACTACACCAATTTCTACCAATATTCCCTTTTCTTCTTTAATTTTCAAACCAATTTATGAAGTTGAGCCAATTATTGAAACTGTGACCTCTTTAAGTGAATATTATTATAATTCCCAGACAAAGGCAACTGTTAAGAGGTCCGGGATAATAAATAATGATTTTATTGAAACATTCTCAGAACTAAGTTGGTAGGCTACAGGAAATCCTAAAGAGAAAGCACAAGAATCAACATCATCATTGGGAGCTTTTGTAACCTACACTCAAAACTCAGTGGGGGAGTTAGCTGAAGAATTTGACAAAAATATGAACAAAATTAAAGAATTGAAAGTAGAGTTGGACAAAAGTTGGTTATTTAGTGAACAAAAATGGAAATCTCATGCCTCAACACTTAGATAAGGATTCATTTCAGCGATACAAAAAATGGTGAAAAAACATAATATGGAAAAATCAGATCTATACTAGAGTTGGCAAGCGAGATTGACATAGTTAAGTAACAAACATGCATAGAAGATTGAGTCTTAAAAACAATTTCAAAATGATGAAAATAAAATTATTAAGTAATAATTAGATTCCAAAATACAAACAATTTCCACAACATATGAAGAACATATCAACTCCCTTCAGTAACAAAAAAAACAGATCTAGGACACTACTACAAGCATCAATGTTTTTAAAGAAAAAAATTTAAAGGTCAATGACCAAATCAAAAGGGTACAAAGTAAATTCCTCAAACAAATGGATAAAATTTATAGGTTATTTCAAGAGTTGGTATCCCTCACTGATAAAATTGATGCATTAATAGAGGATGACAAGATAATAAGTCCCACATTTTGCATGATTGTTGATTGGGCGAAACAATTTAATCGTGAGAACATTTTGAAATCATCCAAGAATGAGAAGAAGCTCATGTGGGCTTCATTAGGTGAAAGGGATTATAACTGTAAAGAAATTAAGGAATGTATTGATCAAGCTATTAATATTTATGATGTTGTATGGGACGTTAAATTTGATATCACAAACGAATTTGACATGCCTTAACATCGAGCTATTAGAAAAGCACAACCATGAATAATTAGTCAATTGACAATACATGAAAATATGAAAATTGATGCATAGATAATTAGGGAAGTGAATGTTTTGGATGCACAAAAGATACTTTCAATTTCCTCAGGGACAAATGAAAAACAATTTTAAAATTTCATGTAAATACAATGGTAAGAAAAGAGACACGGAGAGCCTCATGTATAGATGCCAAGTTAGCCTTGAAAATTTCATGCCCATCTTTCGTAGATATCTGAGAAGTTTTCAAAATGGTCCCAATACATCAAAGAGAATGCTCCCAGGAAACTGCCAGATGACTCAACACAAATCACACAAATGGATGAAGAAAATTAAAACAAACTACTCATATAATAGGATAATTGTAATGAATCGAAAAGATTTTATTTCATTGTTATTTCCTTGTGATAAGATCTTTATATTTTATATATTTATAAAGTAAATCCTATCTTAATTTAATTTATTTTTATATTTATACAACCCTTTATGTTGTAGTAAGGGTTGGAAATGGTTGCACTCAAAGACGCTAATATTTTTTTTCACAACAATGAATAATTCTTCCATTAAATCTATGCCCAGTCGCAATAAAATACCCAAGAAGTTTTACATTCCAATCCTAGGAGCAACTTCTTCATGAGGGGACAAGATAGAATAATTGAGATATTCAACAAGCAAACTATTGCTAACATACATATAACAAACTAGGCGACAACTATAAATATGACAAAATTTACCACAAAGAAATACAACTTTGCAGAATGAGATCACGAAACACAGAGGGAGTCTTTATACATTTTATTAGATTGGTATTCATGGGAACTGTTTGTAGATTTGTGATGGTTTCCTTTATTTCTTGGAGTTTGCAACTCGACGAATTCGTTGCCGAGGGAATCAATTTCATCACCCTGACAATTTACTTGTGCTCGAAGCCATTGCATTTCCTCAATCAGGTGCAAAATAATTTTGGATTGTTGGATAAAATTCCCTTGGAGATCATTATTTTCCACATGAAATTTTATAGGGGGATGTGGGAAGAGGTTGCAAGCTCTATTACCACGTGAATTCTCCAAATTCTCTAGTTTATTTCCTCTATTTTCCACAACAGTCTAGAGAAACAAGTGAGAGCTAGTGTTCGGACATTGATTTAGCTAGAAAAGGGAATCCTAGGAATTGGGGGAAGGGACCATTGTCAGTGCGGGAGGGATGAAATTATTGAAATTCGGAAGGCTCCTCAGATAAGAAACAGAGCAGGAACCAATCCAATAGATCTACTCAAACTAAAAATATAAGAGAACGATGACCAATTTAATAGGAGTAGTGAAATTTAGGTACCTTCCTTTCCTTGGTAGATCCAAATTGGCATGTAAAATCATCCATGAAATATTCCTTCCAAGATAGCCTCCACTATCCCAAAAAATAAGGACAGGGGGTGCACAAGATGGAAGAGAGACATGATTTACATTCGCCTGGAGAACCCTTGACTGTTGAATGGTGTTGCCATTGATGCCAATGTTGGTACTTGAACACTTTTAATAAGTCATCCAATTTGCATTAATTGGAAGCTCCAAATGATAATAAGAACTGAGAAGCCCTAGATGCTGCACACGTATTGAGGAAAATGGATGTAAAGAAATTGATTTTGATAGTGAGACCCTCATCATTTGTTTCTCCTTGTCATGCTAATTCCAACGGTATATGGAATGCCTCGTGGTTCATATCGGTTAGAAAGATATGATCAATCAAAGACTGAAGCCCCCTTCTTATGGTAAAAATCCCCAAAATGAGATGATGTGTGGCTCATCATTAGCTATAAAATTTCTCAAATATTAAGGCCATAAAGGAATTTTATTGAAGAATTTAGTTAAATATTTTGTGGGAAATTTTGGTTGCATGAAGGATACTTTTCAAGGCATACTATCTTTTAATAGTCCAAGCTTGAATTAACTCTACTCCCGTGGATGAACATAACTGTTATCTTTTAATTTTTATGGTGGTGTTTTTTCAACGCATATCTAAGAGGATTTTGTGATAATTCTCTTATGCCAAACTCAACCTGTGCAATCTAAAGCATGCCTTGAAGTATTTTGAGTGGGGAATTCATTCTTGGCACTTCACCAATTTGATGAATCTAATATTCTCTTACAAACCATTTCTGAGTATCTACAAAGGTCTTTCAAGCTCAAGCCTATTAAAATATTTGGACCTCTATAGCCCTGAGAACCCTAATCAATTTTTGAGCATAAGTACCTTACCTTCAGTAGTAGAAACCCCATATGATCTATAAGATATATTTGAACACACAATGGACTAGTAACAACTTGTGTTTAAAATACCAATTGATGTCAAAGGAAAATCATTAGAAGAAGCAAATGACGAGTTAATTAATTTTTGAGGTTTACTATTGTTTCTTGTTGTTAAAAAACAAATGACTAGGCAAACAAAAATAAAAATTTGTAACTCATGAACTATGTAATAGTGTGAAGAAGATTTGCTTGCCTGTACTATTATAATAACTAATGCTTGTGATGTCTTGAGGATTTTAGTTTATGACTGCCCACTAGTAAGCATGGGATATCTAAGAATCATTATTGTTATTTCTTTTATGCTATCTTCAGTAGAAAAACATTTTATGTTGCTGATTTGAAAGTATTGAGAGGACAAAGAATGTGTTATTGTGATAAGTAAATATCGTTGATGTTGTTGTTGGGTCAATAAGCTAGGGTTTGTGCTAGAGCTTCCTCCCATTAAGGTTTGATGTATTGTTGAACAAAGACTTGTATTGCAGAGCATTGTTTAATTGCATACCTTGGATTGACAAGCTAGTGAAGGATTCATTGAGGGTTTTAGAGTTTATGTTGTCAATGACAAAAGTATGCTTATGATATGGGTGATAAAGTGTTAGGAGTTGCACTACAAATTGTTGTCAAGGATGTGGTAGAATACAAGTGTGTATCTGATTCCTAATCAAGTTTATGGTGGATTTGCTCCAAGTTAGGGTTTATATTGAGAATTATTACAATGTAGATATTATATTAGTTATTGAATATTGTAGAGGCATTTTAGTAATAATGGAATTCATGTATGTGACAAAGTTTATGCTACTAGATTTTGATCTTTGTATAAGGAGAGTTCATGTTCTTGCTAACACCCTTATGCTAATATTGCAGATTGATAGAGCTAACATATTCTTTTGTTGTAATTTATGTTAAGCATAGGCGGATCTAGTCTGAAAATTGTGAAATGCAATGTTGAAGTATGAAATTGTTTCCTTTTTGACTCCCCTTTTCCATCTCCTTTCACATTTTTGTCATCATTTTTGTAGCAGTCTTAGCATGCTCAAGGTCAAATTCAACTTATAAAAAGGCAGTTATCATCCATGTTTAGAATCTATTTTTATTTATGAATTATAACGAAAACATTCTTACAATAACATAATCATAAACATTTCGTAGCTAATGTTGAATTCCGCAGAAATATCCATGATTAAATAGGTTGCAATGCTTCAGCAAAAGAATGAAGAGTGTTTGGAGATGAAAAATGTTTACCACATGGATGACCACCTATTAGCATGACTTGGCAGGCTATGAATATTAATATATCTAAGAGTTAAAATCAAAGTCAAACTCTGAGAATGACGGTGCAATAGTTAAGTAAAGGCAACATGAGAATAGAATGAAATCAAGCAAGCGTGTTGAAGACCTATTAAATCATTAGGATATGGTTCACGAAGAATCTCTTATGACTTGCTCTTTCAGTAGCAAGTCATAAGGAGATAGAATTTTAAACTCAATCCATTTCATAGATGTCGAATTAGCTCATTTCATATTGACATAGAACTCTTAAAAGTTGTTTAATGAAATTTGTATAAAGGTCATAAGGGGAGACCCAAAATATAGTTCGATTATTAAGTTTTAATATCGTTTATTTTCAAGATTGGTGATACTCTGTTCTAGATTAATACAATTACTCCGTTCTCAATGCGTGCATGAAATGTCCTTTAATTGTTAGCAGACCTGCACTCACAGGAGGGCCTGCTGTCGAGTTGTGAGGTTATTTTATTTTGTTTTACATTTCTAGTTTGCTTATATTGTAGTAGTTTCTCTCAAAATTTGCTTAATCCGTTTCATCACAAAGATATTTTGACCAATTATTGTTTTGATTTCAGAATACTCATAAAGGGAAAATACCAAAAAGATTTAATTTTTATATGCATTCTCTTTCCAGATTTCATAACTCAAGTGATTTCTTAGATGATAACAAGAAGAGTTCTTTAGAGTTAACTGTTCACACAAGTAATCATTTTGGAGTTATAAGTTTTCTATCCAATCTTTCTTTTGCAATTAGAAGATAGGTCCTTTTGATGTAATTTCGTTTTATTTAATTAGCATAGAAATTCCTAATTGAAATTTAGTGTAGAAGTTTTTTTTCCTGCAAAATAGTGATTGTAGTGTTTTGAATTCTGCAAGTAGTACTAAATTCTTTTTCTTCCAATTTAGCATTTCCTTTTATGCAAGTAAAGTTTTGAATTCTGCAATTAAGTTAGATTTTCAATTCTGTAAAGTAATGTAGGTTTAATGTAACTTTAAATTGAAAGAACATGTGTGTCTTCATTCTCTAAATCTCATAATTTTTTTTGTCCATACTTACATTAATTTCATCTTTAGAATCAATCAATCCATAGAAAGAATCCTAACATATATAGTGCACATTCATCTCACAAGTACACAAACCTTGGTTGACAATTAATGAAGTAATTTGAGATCAATTAAATTACCCAACACGTGGCCCACTATGGTGAATTGAAGGTCACAACCTTCAGTGAAAGTGGTGGCTTACTAAGCAGGGTGGTAGGGTGGTGCAAGGAAGAATATTGGAGTCTCCTTCATTCTAGGAGATTGAGAGCACTTCGAGGTAGCAGGGTGGTGCTAGGTCAATTTAGAGCTTGTGTAGGGTGTTGGATCATCCTTTCAATTAGAGCTGATATAAATAGGGTATTGCATCCTTCTAGTTTGAGCTGGTAAATCAGGGTGTTGGAGCGTCCTTCATGTTCAAGCTTGTAAATTAGGGGGTTGGATCCTCTTTCAGTTGATGATGAAAATCTTGCAAGTTGGAGCTTCCTATTGATGTAAACTTTGAAGATCTATATTAAGAAGCATTCAACGTTTTTCTTCTAGAAGTGTTTGCACCTAAAATTCTCCCGTTTACTGTCTTGGATGTTATGCATTTTTGAATGGTGTTGTTATTTCTTCATGTGATGTGATGCTAACTGATGTTTTCAATCTAATGACACTGATAATCAATGCTTTGTGAAGTTAAAATTAACTAATTGAAGTGAAATACCAATTTACCCCACTCTTAGTATTTCCAACACTGATAAACAAAAATAAAACAAATCACAACACCAATCCAAGCAACATAGAGACTCACTATCGAAATCGTGTAGGAGAAACACTAAGAATGAGAGGTAGAGAGTGTTGAACTAGGCACAATTCAAGACACAAAGAAAGAGACCTGCACCATTGTTGAATTTCTCCATATATATAAAGATATTAAAGACTATAAGGAGCCACGACAATCAATAAAGGAGACCAATCTTCCAAACCGACACCAGACGCCTGTTTCTTGCATGTTCAACTTATGACCAACCTCCATGAATATAATTCTAAAATCAAAACACTCACACGCTACAAAGATTGTATCACCCTTCTGGTTCATTAACGCTCGAATCTTTGAAGCCTTGAATGAACTAGGTACATAGGAATGCAAATAAATGGGAGAATGACCAATTGCAGATTTCACCTTATGCGAGGAGTGTGGGGCACGTGGCATGCATACCTGCAACCTACCACCTCATCTTTAGAAAAAATCTTGTACAACACTATTAATAAAATCATATGCAAATATCAGGGGGGTGTGTAACTTATGAGAACTTTTTTTAATGACCCACTCGCACAAAACATATATTTGTGTTCCTAAGCTCAAAATTAACAAAGGAGATGAGCTAAATAGGGACCTACATTGATTTCATCAAGGGATAGTTTTCCATCCGGGCTTGCCATTAAAGACGCTTTTTCCTACCTCTAGTAGGAATGCATGAATGGCCTTTTCATTAGCCTCCTTGTTTTGATTTCATAAGATGTGGAAGAAGCCTTATTAGGGAAAGACTCCAAGATGCTCATGATTGTTTAAAGAAGAAGACTCATATGGTTATTTTTTGGTAGAGAACCATTATGCAAATCTTGGATAGTGATAAGGGAATCTCCCAAAATTATGATCTTTGGTATTTCCCTATCCTTAGCTAGCTGAAGAACAAATAAAAACCTGTACATTTCGGCCATGTTATTTGTTCTCTTGCCAAGACCCCAGGCATAATTTATTACTTGGTTCTCCTCGAGATTGAAGAGAATTCCTCCCCATCCTACCACCCTTCAGAGACACTAGTGTTTTTAATTAGAAGATTCCAATCAAAATTTGAAGACCACTTAGGCGTTGGTGTATTTTTTAATGTTATTGATCCATGGGATAAAAAATATGCTAAAAAAAGAAAGTTCTCAAAATCTCTTGAAATTGGCACCAAATCGTAGATCTCGTCATTCTGATTTTGATGACACTTGAATCGTCTCAATCCGACATTTTATGAGGAAGTTATTGCATTTTGAAGTTTTTGGCAAATAGTAAAAAAGCCAACTTGCAGGGTTGACTATGCAGTGTATAGATGTCACGTGGTAGTTTGTACGTTGATATGTTGCTGACATCAACATGATGACTCTGTAGTACGGGACCAATCATGAACCAACGCGTGGCCTAGTCGTACGTGGAGAATTGGTGTACAAATATCGGTTGAAGGCTTATGGGATGGGCCAATCACGGAGTGACATGTGGCACAATCTTAAGGCACCACATGGCACTCTGGATGAGGCCATAATTTGGTTCAATGGATCAACCAAACTCCACAGGATTTGAACTATCGACCTATAGATTAGTAACACAGTATTCTACCATCATGCCATGGTGTTTATTGTTATATATAAGTGGCCGAATTTTATTTATTGGCAAAACTTTTCGCGGTTTGGGGGAGGGATGACCCCAGGTCTTATCACAAATCCATGGAAAAAGGCAGAATATTGGAGGGGTGGAGTGTGTGTCACCATGCCTATGCCCCAACCTACGATTATGTGTAATGATAGCAGCCACAGGCGGGAGATGTTGCGGGGCCGTAGGAGAAGGGCGCTAAGACCCAAGTCTTATCAATTGGCAGATGACTGGGAGCAGGGACGGGAGGCACGTGACCTATGGCCATGCCCCACGGTCACTTGTTGTGCCATATGACCGGTAGGGGGCAAAGATATTGGTGCTAGGGGCTCTACCTATTAATTTTTGTTTAATTTTGATATCAATTCAAACACCAATCTTGCTGATAATAGCAGCTCAAAACTAGGACCTCCAGGATACTAACAGAATGAAAAAATAAACACACTGCAGAGCCACTTTGTGCACAAGTTTGTAGAGAAGGCATTTTTGTAGGATAATTAATAGGAAATTTTGGAAAAATAGGCCTAACTTGGTCATTTTTGAGCCTTTTTGAGCCCAAGAAGAGCCTACAAAGGGGTTTTTGGGCAATCTAGACACAATGGACATGTTAGTTTTGAAATTTAAGAGTTGTATGTTGATGTATTTGAACATTTATGCATATAATATAAATGGAAACCATTGGAAGTTGGACCTGAAGACATAGCCCAGGAGGGGTGAAATCTGTCATCAATTTGTTGTGTTTTGATGCTACTTATTGTCCATTTTAATTGTTAAAAATCTACAAAATTTACTTAATTCATTTGCTTTTGCAATCACGATCAATTTCCTAAAAGACATAAACTAACTTGGAAAACATTTCAAGGAAACTTGATTTTTAATTTGAGATCAATTTGGTATCAGAGCATGGTTTTTGTGAAGGTTTTATATAATTTTCAAGTGGTTTTTGAATCCTTACATGGTCTCAATTGAGAAGAGGAGGAGTACTTGAAGAACCGAACCCTCAAATTGGCTCAAGGAGGCCACAAAATCCACAAGTCATGGCACATGAAGAAGGACAAAAGCTGATGTCTAAGGATGAGAGAGCTTTTAGAAAGGCTTTCTGTGATATGTCTGACATGGTGAAAGTGTTGTACAATGATATAACATCAAGGTTGCATGGAGAAAGTTCTAATCAACCAAAAGGTAATGGTGGTAACAAGAGAAAGCCTCGACCTACACTTCCTCCTTCACCTCCATATACACCGCCATCCTCACCTCTTTCTTCACCTCTTTCTTCACCTCCTTCTTCACCTTCTTCATCTCATAAACCTACTCCTACTCCATCTCCAAAAGGACATGCTAAATCTCCTTTGATTAACCTTGATGTCAAGTTTGAATTGCCTATGTACAATGGGGAAGTAAAAGCTGAAAAGTTGGATAATTGGGTTCGTCAAATTGAATTGTATTGGGGGATTCAAAAGATTGATGATGATGTCACAAAAATCCAACTTGCTTCTCTTCAACTAGAAGGTGTAATCCTCATGTGGTGGGAGGCCAGAACTCAAGAAGATTTGAAGAAAAGTGGTAAAATTATCTCTTCTTGGAATGATTTTATAGCTACATTAAGAAGAAAATTTTATCCATTAGCTTACATGTAAAAAGAAATTACGGATTTGCAAAATTTTAGACAAGCTAAAGATTAGAGTGTCCAAAGTTACAAACAATAATTTAGAAGAAGTGATTTGATCTTGGGTGTTGATTTGACTTCACAAGATACTCTCCTTAAATATATAGGTGGATTACATAGTTATTTGAGACATACTATACTTATGTTTAATCCCACCAATCTAGATGAAGTATGTGTTCATACAACTCTTTTAGAATAAAGAGGCAAGAATACTCCTCAAGAGACCAACAAGAAATGTTTTAAATTTGGAGAGAAAGAGAAGGGGGAGTTTAAAGGAAAAGAAAAAAATAATGCTACTGTCAAGAAAGAGAGAGATAAAATTACCTGTAAACATTGTTCAAAAGATGTCCATGATTAAGACCACTATTGGAAATTACATCCAGGATTGAGACAAAAAAAGTTTAATAACAAGTGGAAACAAAAGTTTGCTGCTGCAACTCAACAAGATCTACGATATGATTCAGGTGATGAAGCCAAAATCATAGACATGGGAATGAAATGTATAGATTATAATGCAAGTACTAGTTGTTCTAGTAATCCTATTGAATCTCAAAATGATAAACAAAGAAGTGAGATTTTCCATATCATGGTATTATAAGACATACAAAGATTGATACATTATTTGATAGTGGATCCTAAGTCAATCTTATCTCTGAAGCAATTGTCAAAAAAAATAATTTAGAAACTATAACTCATGCAAAACCTTACCCTTTGGGTTGGGTATGTGATGATGCCAAATTACAAGTGATAGGAAAATGTAAACTCAAATTTTCCATCACTACTAATTTTATAGATGAGGTAGAGCTTGATGTTGTACCACTTGATATTTGCAGGATTGTTTTAGGGAGTCCATACATGTATGATTGAAAAGCTATATTCTAGCGCCATGAGAATAAATATCATATTTTTAAATATGGAGTTGAGTATATTGCTAGAGCACATAGTGTTGAGAAATGGAAACAAGAAATTTCAGTTTAATTTGTCCTTGAATTAAACTGTGAATTAAAATAGAATTCTTTTCTCATAGCATTTTGAAAATAATTAATTAAGTTTAATTAACTTAATTAATTTAGGAAATTCGAATTGGAAGTCTTTTAGAAGACATGTATATGTTCTCCCTAACTTATGGGAGTTAAGGATGAGTTATGAATGAGTTGTAATTAGTTAACTTAGTTTATTGAGTTAAGTCCAGTTAAATTAGTTCCAATCAGTTTCAAGAACTAATAGTGAGTAAATAGTCAGTTGGGACACTAGTGACCTAATTAGTGTTACTCTAATTAACTGAATATTCCACCATCAGAAAATAATGCATGTTGATTATGAGAAAGACCTAGTTGAGCCTAGAGTGTAGGGACAATGTACTATTTGTTTTAGATTTTTCTGAGTTGCACTGAAAGTGCATGCAATCAAGAACTAACCCTTGAGGGATTGCGCTATTTTTAGAGGCTTTATTTCCCTTTAAATACAAGCTATCCTTCATAGGAATTACACATTGGAATAGAGACTTGGAGAGCTTGTGAATTGGCTAAGATTTGGCCTTGAGCTTTCTTATGAGTTGGAGATTGAATTTGCTGAGTGCTGGGATTTTTCTAGAGAGAACAAGCATTGTACTTTCATCTTGATTTTCCGGATTAATACAATACAGATAGTGGAGTTTTGAGCTATGGCTTTCCCCGGTATTTATTATGTTATGCGCCTTTGATTCTCTATCTCAATTGATTATTGTTTGCTCGATGTTTATGGGCTTTTGCTATAAAGAGTAGAAGTAGATTCTTGTCTCTTGCTTTAGCAAATTGCATTAGCTTGTGAATCTATAGGTTTTTATACACATAGCAAGAAGATGAACTTATTTCTTGTTAGTGTTGGTAAAATGAAAAGGCTTGTAAATGCCAGTGAGAATTTTGTTTTGTTGATGATTAAAGATAAAGATACTGTTGAATCTGAAGCTTTCACAGGATGTGATTCTAAAGTCAAGCATGAATTGGTTGAAGTTGTTAACACTTATGACAAGATGTTTCAGGAACCCGAAGGGTTACCTCCAAAAAGAGGGATCCAACATGAGATTCAATTACAGTAGGATGCACCACTTCCAAATATTGACATGTATAGAATGTCAGTTTTGGAAAATGCAGATATTAAGAAGCAAATTCAAGAGCTTCTTGACAAATGGGTCATCAGGCCTAGTACATCTCCTCATGGGTCTCGAAA
The DNA here is from genome assembly GCA_031772625.1 of Pinus tabuliformis. NCBI lineage: Eukaryota > Viridiplantae > Streptophyta > Pinopsida > Pinales > Pinaceae > Pinus > Pinus tabuliformis. Next base: position 302,504,989 of record CM062813.1, on the reverse strand, counting down.
GATGGTACATGGCGCATGTGTGTGAATTTCTGAGCTTTGAACAAGATCACGGTAAAGAATCACTATCCTCTTCCTCACATTGATGATTTGCTAGCTAAATTAAAGGAAGCTGTTTATTTTACTAAGATAGATTTGAGAAGTGGTTATCATCAGATAAGGATTGCTGAAGATGATATTTGGAAAACTGCTTTGAAGACAAAACAAGGTTTGTTTGAATGGCTAGTTATGCCGTTTGGACTTTGCAATGCACCTGCCACATTCATGAGAGTTATGAATGATGTATTGTACCCATTCCTTGAACAAGTGTGAAATAGGTCTTTAAGTGGGGAGGCAAGCAAAAAAAAGCCTTCGACATTTTGAAAGAGAAAATCAGTACAACAATAGTTCTAGAACTTCTAGATCTTAAGCAACCATTTGAAATTCAAACTGATGCAAGTGAATATGCTATGGGAGAAGTTTTGATGTAGCATGGTAAGCCAATATGTTATTATTTTGAAACCTTTACCAATGAAATAATGTTTATCCAACTTATTATAAATTATTGTATGCTTTGGTACAAAGCGTGAAAAAATGGAAGCAATATTTGATGGGTAAAGAAACAATTATTCATACTGACCATCAAGCTTTGCAATACTTACAATCCCAAGCAAACTACAACAAGCTAGACATTTCAGATGGATGGGATTTATACAACAATTTCATTTGGTAATCTAGTATAAGAAGGGTATATACAACAAAGTTGCAGATATGTTATCAAGGCCTATTGTTAATGCATCTGTTATTCTTAAGCATAACTCAATCATGGATGAAAGTTATATTGAATAATATGCTCAAGATGAAAATTTTAAAGATGTTTATGCAACTTTGAGTCAAGGAAATCACGTGGAAGAGTTGGATTATCATGTTCATAACAAATTGCTATATCATCCTAGCAAGTTATGCGTTCCATAGGGTGAAAGAGTCAATGTCATAAGGGAATCCCATACTTCTCTTATTGTTGGTCACTTTGGTGTAGGCAAAATAATTGCCCAAATACAAAGGTATTGTTATTTGCCTTGCATGAATGAAATTGTTTTAAGATATGTAAACGGATGTTCTATCTATGCTACTAGCAAGCCAAGCAATATGAAATTGGGTTTGTACACTCCATTTCATATCCCTTCTCATCCTTGGGAAAGTATTTTTATGGATTTTGTTGGGGGACTACTAATGTCTAGGAAAGGTCATGATTATTTATATGTTTTAGTGGATCATTTCAACAAAATGTCTGTTTTGATGCCTTGCAGGAAACAATTTACAACTCAACAAACCACAAAGATGTTCTTCCAAAATGTACGGGTTCATTTTGGGTTAACTACTTTGTTTATTTCTAATCGAAATTCTCAATTTATTGGGAATTTTTGGTCAAGTTTATGGGAACTCATGGACACAAAGTTGAAGAAGATCACAACATTTTATCCAAAAACCAATGGCTAGACATAAGTAGTGAACATAATAGAGTGCATCTCCTTTGAGGATATTTTGGTAAGCATCCTAAACTTTGGTATGAGCATTTGCATTACATCGAGCATGCCTACAATCCTACAATCATGCCAATCATTCATCTACACAAGTATCTCCATTTGAAGCTTGTTTGGGATATTTTCCAATGTCTCCTTCGGATTTCATCTTTGGTAAAGATTTTGCAGTAGATGTATATAATGATGTGGACAAAGCCAAGCATTTCATTGAACAAATTCAGCCAGTGCATCAAAGAGTACAAGAACAACTGGAGAAAATCCAAGCCAAGGATAAATCAATACATTATAAGCATCAGGTTGATCATGATTTCCAAGTGGGAGATCAAGTTTGGTTGTACATCAACAAGGAAATACTAACCATCAGATATGGTCCTTTAAAAATCTTGGCTAAGATTGGTAACAACATTTTCCTATTAGATTTTCCATCTTACATGCAAATTTATTCTGTTGTGAATGTAGAAAACTTGAGATTGTATGAGCCTCCTATGATTTATGATTAAGAAGAGAATGTTCAGATTCCATCTATAGAATATTTTTCTCCAGAATATTTAAATTAGTTGCAGGAAGGCTCAATTCTTCATAGGAGGATAAGGATTTCACGCAGAGGCAATGTGGAGTATCTTTGAGTGGGGCTCAAAGGTACCAAGCAAAGCATGGTGGGCAGAGATCGAGAAAGTGAGGGAGTTGTACCTTCGCTTACGTGTTGAATAAAAATATACTTTTGGTGATCCAAAACCTTCTATTAGGGAGGAATGATCCAGGGCATAAAAAATATGCTAAAAAATTAAAGTGATCAAAATTTCCCAAAACCAGTGCCAAATCGTAGATATAATTGTTTTGATTCCAACGATGCTTGAATTGCCTCAATCCTACATTGTATGAAGAAGTTATCGCATTTTGAAGTTTTTGGAAAACAATAAAAAAGTCAGCTTGTAGGGTTGACTATGTAGTGTACGAATTCCATGTGGCAGTCCGTACACTGTCCTGTTACTAACATCAGCAGGATGAACGAGTAGTACGGGACCAATTGGGAACTGACACATGGCCCAGTCGTATGTGGACAATTGGCATATCATTATTGGTTGAAGGTTTATGGGATGGACCAATCACAGAGTGACACGTGGCCCAATCCCAGGGTGCCACGTGGCACTCTAAATGAGGTCAAAATTTGGGTAAATGGACTGGCCAACCTCCACAGGATTCAAACTGTTGACCTACATATTAGCAATGTACCTCTTTACCATCACACCACAATGTTTCTTGTTATATATAGTTGGGGAGAGGGTTGGGCTGGTGGGCACGCCAAACTGACCCAACCCTAGGTATTATCACAACTCCATGACCAAAGGTGGAAGATTGGAGGGGCGGGGTGCATGCCACCCTGCCAATGCCCCAACCCATGGTTATGTGTAACTACGATGAGCACGAGTGGGAGTGTGACAGGGATGTAGGAGAAGGGCATTACAGTTAGTGACAAACCCAGGTCTTATCAACTAACGGATGACCGGGAGCGGGGACGGGAGGCACGTGGCCTATGGCCCTCACCCCATGATCGCTTGTTGTGCCATATGACTGGCATGTGGTGGAGATATTGATGGTAGGGGCTTGACTCGTTAATTATTATTATTATATCTCTCTCTCTCTCTCACACACACACACACACATATATAAATTCAAACACTAATCCCATTGATATGTGCGGACCGAATAGGGGACCTCCAGGACACTAACGGAATGACAAACCAACACACCATAGATTTATTTTGTGCTTAAGTTTGTAGAAAAGGATTTTTAGCGAAACAATTAACAAGCAAATTTGGAAAAATAAGCATAACTTGGTCATTTTTAGCCTTTTTGAGCCCAAGAAGAGTCTACACATGGACTTTTGGGCAATCTGGACACAATTACAATGTTATTTTTTCAATTTGAGCATTGTATGTTTATGTATTTTAACATTTGAGCATATAATATAAAGAGCCACCATTGGAAGATGGACTTGGAGACGTAGCCCAAGAGGGGTGAACTCCATCATCAATATGTTGTGTTTTGATGTTTCTTATTGTCCATTTTAACTGTTAAAATTTGTAAAATTTACTTAGTTTGTGTGCTTTTTCAATCATGTTCCTTTGTGTAAAATACATAAACTAACTTGCAAAACATTTCACAAAAACTTCATTTTTAATTTCAGATCAATTTGGTATGAGAGCATGGAGTTTTGATAGAATTTGCAAGGGTTTTTTGAATGCTTACAAGGTCTAAATTGAGAATAGGGGAAGGAGTACTTGAAGAACCAAACCCTCAAATTGGCTCAAGGAGGCCACAAACTCCACAAGTCATGGCACGTGAAGAACGACAAGAACTGATGTATGAGGACGAGAGAGCTTTTATAAAGGCTTTATATGATATATTTGAGATGGTGAAAGTGTTGTACAATGAGAGAACAAGGTCTCACAGAGAAAGTTCTAATCAACCAAAAGGTAATGGTGCTAATGGGATCAAGCCTACACCTCCACCTCCCCCTTTGCCTCCATCTACACCTCCATCCTCACCTCCTTCTTCACCTCCTTCATCTCATATACCTACTCCTCCTCCATCTCCAAAAGGACATGCTAAGTCTCCTTTGATTAAGCTTGATGTCAAGTTTGAATTGCCTATGTACAATGGGGAAGTAAATGTTGAAAAATTGGATAATTGGGTTCATCAAATTGAAGTCAATTGTCGGATTCAAAAGATTGATGATGATTTCAAATAAATCTAGCTTTCTTGTCTTCACCTAGAAGGTGCAACCCTCATCTTGTGGGAGGCCAAAACTCAAGAAGATTTGAAGAAAAGTGGTAAAATTATCTCTTCTTGGAATGATTTTATAACTGCATTAAGAAGGCAATTTTATCCATTAGCTTACATGAAAAAAGCAATTATGGATTGGAAATTTTTTAGACAAGATAAATACCAGAGTGCCCAAAGTTACACAGAAGAATTTAGAAGAAGAGCTTTAATACTTAGTGTTGATTTGACTTCACAAGATACTCTCCTTAAATATATAGGAAGATTAAATATTTATTTGAGACATACAATACTTATGTTTAATCCCATTAATCTAGATGAAGTATGTGTTCATGCAACTCATTTAGAATAAAGAGGTAAGAATATTCCTCAAGAGACCAACACGAAACCTTTAAATATGGAGACAAGGGAAAGGAGAAGTTTAAAGGGAAAGGAAAAGAATTATATGATCAAGAAAGAGGGAGAGAAACTTACCTGTAAACATTGTTCAAAAGATGGCCATGATGAAGACCACTGTTGGAAATTACATCCATAATTGAGATCAAAGAAGTTTAATAACAAGGGAAAACAAAAGATTACTGCTACAACTCAACAATATCTATGATCTAATTCAGGTGATGAAACCAAAATCACAGCCATGGGAATGAAGTCTATAGCTTCTAATGAAAGTAAAAGTTCTTCTAGTAAGTATATTGAATCTAAAAATTATAAATAAAGGTTTATCCGAGGAGAACAACTTTCGAGTGCAAAAATTAGTTAAGCCATCATGCTTGCCCGTTTCCCCAAAAAGTGTCGTTTAGGTCCTCAAAACAACTCTGGAAGTTCATGAGATAAAAACTACCAAAATAGGAAATTGTGTTGTGAGGCAGGTGGAATAGTTGGGTGGCCACCAATATCCACCTAGATCACATAAGATTCCCTTCATTTTAATTAATGCAGGAACAACTTTCTAATGAGCAATGGATATTGCTTTCAATGGACTCATCAATAATTTTATGGTTGCATATTTGGATGACATAACTGTTTATTTTAAGAGAAGGGAAGAGGATGTTAATCATTTAAGGAAAATATTTGATAGATGTCATAAATAAGCATATCATTAAATGAAAAAATTACTATCTTTATTGCTACTAAGGGTAAGTTACTTGAGTTTTTGGTAATCCAAAACTAGAATTATAATTGATCTAGATAGAACAAAAGCTGCCATTTTACAAATTTCTCTTCCTCGTAATAAAAAAATCTATGTTGTCTTTTTTAGGGAAGATTAATTTTGTTAGAAGATTTATTCCTGGATTTGCTGAAATTGTCAAACATATGCAATACATGATTAAAAAGGACTATATTTTTAAATGGGGCAATACGAAAATTATTTTAAAATTATCAAATAAATCATTGCTGCTACACCAACACTAATTAGTATGATTTTTAAAAGATAGTTTATTTTTTTTATATGTTTGCCTATGACGTGTCTTACGTAACTGTGTTTACTCATAAAAATTTCGAAGGTATTGAGTTACCAATTTCATTTATGAGTTCTAGGTTCCAAGGTGAGGGATTAAATTATTCTGACATTGATAAGCAAGCATATGTGATTTTCAAATATGTCTAACATTTTAGACCTTTTCTTTTAAAGTCACACACTAAAGTTATTGTTCCTAATCCTATTGTGCATAATTTGATGGTGCAGAAGGACCTAGGAGAAACTAGAGCAAATTGGATGACAACTCTTCAGGAGTACGACCTTGAAATCAAACTAGCTAAGATCATTAGAGGACATGATCTATGCAGATTAATAGTCAAATCATAAGGTTCTCAATCTGATCATGAAAAAGGTTATTACAATGAATTTGAGGTAAACTACGAGGAAATTCGCTATATTCCTTTGCCAACAAGCACTTAGTACTACGAAATTAGGTACTTTTTGATAAATGGAACTGCACCTGACATCTAAACAGAATCTAGCTTTAAGATTAAAATGTGTGAAATATCATCTTGTTGATGGAGTAATTTCTAGGAAAAATTATGGTAATTCTTTACTTCATTGTTTTGAGAAGCCTGACATAGAGAAAGTTATGTTTGAACTTCACGATGAACCGACAAGAGGAAATTTTGGGGGAAAAACTACTGCACACAAGATTCTACGGGCTGGTTATCATTTGACTTTATTCAGGGATTCATAAGCATATGCATGTGTTGTTGCTGCGACAAAGACCCTCCAAAGTTTTGCTTACACTTGAATTTTGGAGCCTCCTTGTGATGTTATGATCTATCGTTCCTTGATTGTCCTTAGTCGCTTGATGATTTGTTATGATTTTCTAAGTGCTTAAGTCTTCTTTTGAGATTATAATTGTTGAAACCACTTTATTTCACATTCCTAGCCTTTGATGCATTCATAAGCACCCCTTTTATAGCAAGCCTAACAGTTAATATGCACCCTAGAAAGTCGAGCATTGCACAATCCTTGATGACAGTCATTATGCATATCCTAATGATAATGGCTGACGCCAGCCTAAGCTACAAATACCCCAATGATGCAGCCCAAGCCGCATATACCCATAGTATGCAAATAAGATTGCATGTCACACTATGTGTGTCCCAGGAATTCCAAATATTCCTTACTTAGGAAAAATTATCTTTGATCAAGGCTTAACTAGTGGAAATGTAACATCTCATGAAAACCCACTTTATCAAAGTTTAATTCTTTAAGTAGAATATATTTGGCTTTCTCTTAACCCTTATAACTCAACCCTTCAGTTTTATTACTCGCAGCAACAAAACATTATATAAGCTTTGGTTAATTCTTAATCCCCGCACATATTAACCATACCCCATACCATGGTTTTTAGACTTTGGTTAGCCCGATTTTAACCCATAATTCATTAATCAACTTATTTTTATTATAAATCTCATATAATAGAAATATACCATAAACCCACTTAACCTTAACTTTCCACCATTTCACAACCCTTGGACATATACCGATGTTCTCTTTATCACGTTCAACCTCCATCGTCGATTCCACTCCTTCAGATCAATGGCTATCGTGCGAAAACCCACTCTAACCCATCTCCCACTGGAACTCAAAGAAGTTAAACTTCTTTTAATAATTCGTCGGGTCTGCCAGGAATGTTAACCTGCACGCACTTTCCCGCGCGATTACCGTCCGATTAATCATTGAATGAACGGTCATGATTATCGGAACTCGCGAAGTTTTAAACCCGTTGTATAAAACCTCACTATGTCTGAATTCCAAATTAACCAACATGCACTTTCAGAAGTGATATGCGTCCAATCAATCACCCAACAGACGGTCCTGATGACCAGAATTCAATGAAGGTTTAATTTCGTTGCATAAAACCTTATCACGTCCGATTTTGGAATACCGATTACAACTTTGAGGGTGTGCGAGAAACAACTTCCTGCTTATGAAAACCGCTTTGTCCTTCTACTAACTCGTGGCTTAATCTCCGCCCCTCAACTTCTTGACTTTATTTACGCAATAAGATCTTATTTGTCTATTGCACACAATATCGCTCGTTGATCTGACTGATCCAACGGCTCTTGTGCACGTTTACTTCATTTCTTCGCGCCTTTACTTTCTTTTGGTTCTTACTATGTAATTGCCCATTCACTTCCTGCCTGTGTATTTGGATTTTCCTTACAACCTTCACTTGTTTGACCTCTATCTCTGCTCACACCTGTACGCTTCCTTCGTAAACCTTTAGGTTTTAAGAAACCTTATGGTTATACTTCGCTGCGAAGGTTCTCTTCAATACTGTCTGTGTGTAACCACGTAACACACTTCTCTGCACCTCTTCTCCGGTTCTGCATACGTGCAACCTATGTTACGCATATTTACTCTAGTTCACACACAATCTAATATTCAATTACACAATACACATCATACAAACTCTGAATCAAGTTATCTGTATTAATAAACAAACATTTACACAAGAATTTCTTCCTGGGTATGATCTTCTATATCACTGGCCTTCCTTCCCTGCCCTTAGGCTCTAAACTCCGACTCCAACTCTCTAACTCCAACTAACTGAATGACTAACTCACTCTATGCCTTTTAGGCTTACATTTATACAAAAAGGTTCTGTTGAACTAATTCTGGTTCAAATCCTTAATCTGTTGAACTAACTCCTGAATATCTTCTAAGTCCACTTTTATCTCCACTTAATCCCTAAGAATCCTCTCTAGTTCCTCGAATCATGAGACCAATACGAGTTACAATTGATTTCCAACTCTCTCAATCCCCACTAATCACTCATGTTCTCCTACATTCGAGAGCATTTACAAATATCCTCACAATATCTAATTAATTCCTATTCCAATCACTCAAAACATTAATAATTATATACATAGGAATCCAAATTCCTTGAAAACACAAGACCCCCTATGTCTACTAAAATACAATGATATTTCTGAGCCGAATGCTCCTACATCAGACTCCCAAGGTAGAAAACATTCATGATCTCCTGATCATGTGTCCTTATATGTTGACAGAAAACCTCTAGGGTCCCAAACTCTAGTTTGTAGTTGTCTGAATGCTCTGCATCTTTGCTGTTGTTGTATGTCTGTTGTCTTCTGTTTCATCTTCCTCTCCTGGTCAATCAGTTTAAAATTCTATTTGATCACTCTTCCTGTTGCTGTTAACCTCTTCCATATGGATTGCTTCATCATTAATTTCCATAACTCTTCAATATCCATCTCCAACACATCCTTGGGCTGGTACATACTTTGCCATTTACTTCCACCTCTTTCTCTTTGCTTCAGTTTGTTGTTGCTGTCCACTAACTCTTCAAACTGCTGTTCATTATATTCTCTTTGAAGTTGTCGGATTCTTACTACCACCCTTTCATCCTTACCCTCTTTAATGATTATCTTTTTTGCATTGAATCCTGACTCTCTAGCATTATTTCTAGCAACATAATACCTCTGTTCCATGGATTAAACTTTTCCATAGAATCCTCTTCTTCCATCTTTATTTGGCTGTTCATTTGTGCTAAATTTCCTCCAGCATCTACAACAAAACCTACACTCACAAAACAATTATTAAAATAAAAAACATAAGGCCTTAGTGCCTCTTCTTCCTTTGGCAACATTTCAGTATGTTGCTCTGATTTTTCCTCTTCTATTAGCACATTAGTATGTTGATTCAACCTCTTTAGAGTATTCTCTAAAGTACTCTCAAGACTGTCAACAAGTCTTTCTTCCACACCATCTACTTCAATGATGTCTCTTTGCTCTTGTCCACTATAGTGAACTTCTTCTTCTGCAATCACACTGTCATACTCTAAGTTTTTCTGCAAATACTCCAGTAATTCAATTTCTTTGTGACACTTCATAAATACTTCATCATCACTTATAATTCCTGCACTTATACACAAATTATCAATTTGAAAATTACAAGGTTCAATAGTCTCAACTGTTGCTTCACATATCAGTTCTTCAGACTGAATTTCATCTCCTTCTTTCACAAGAAATTGTCCCTGTGTTGTAACAAATTCAAACATCAATGCAATACTAAATTCTTTCTGCTGCAATAAGTCACTGCTTTTCTTATTTAAGAAACATTCTCCATCATTCTTTACTTCAGAGTATTTATCTTTTGAAAGACACTCTTCCATACTTTTGACAGCTTCAAAAGATTGTTCATCTTCTGCAAAACCTGTAATCACATCAAAATTATCAGATTAAAAAATACAAGGTTTTACATCCTCCTGCTGATATGAATTTGTTCAACAGTTCAGAAAATCATCAATAATTCCTTCCTCAGCAAAGTAAACTTCTTGCTGTCTTGAATTCTCACAATGGTTCATAAGATCTTCCACAGATGTCCAATCTTCATCTTCACCCAAAAATTCACCTTGTTCTGCTTCACAAATGGAAACTTCCATTTCCAACTCAGCTTCTCTGAGTTCTTCCACCAGCCACTTCACTTGCTTCTACTGTAGCCTTCTCTGTAACTTAGACCACTTCACTGCCTTTTTCCTCATGACCCAACCTTGTCTTTGGTTTTCCTCTAGTATCATCCTTAATACATTGAGTTGTTCTTTTAACTCTGCAATCTCCTTGGCACGCTCTTCTTGACTCATTCTCTTGCCATTTTTCTTGGCATTCTCCTTCTTCACTTTTCTTTTGCTGTGGTCTTCCTCAAAACCTCCGTTATCTCTATTATTACTATCAGTAGTCATGTTCTTCTCTGTCTTCATGAGTTCCTCACTCACTTGCTATGAGCTGCATTAAAGCCTCTGTAACAACAAGTCCTCCCTGTTGCCACTTACCTCACCAAGGTTTCCTCTGTACTTGGTCTTTTGGCAAGCACTTGGTTCTCTATCTCTGGAACCTCTTTGAGCACTTCTCTCTGCTCCTTCTAGGCTTCAACTCATCTGCACTTTTTAAGAACACAAGTGTCCTCTTGTATTTCAATCACAAATGAAATACTAGGTTCTGGCCACCTCTTCTTTTACTCAGAAACTCTTACCAGCTTCATTCATTCCTTAGAAATTCTACCCACATCCTCTGTGGAATTTCCTTTATGATCTTTCTGTGAGCTGCAACAAAACCTCTGTAGTAACAAGTCTCCTTCTTGCTACATGATACCTCACTAAGGTTTTCTCTTTTGAGCTCAGTCTTTTGGCATCTCTCTGGTTCTTTCCTATGGAACCAATTGAACACTCCTTGCTCTAGGTTGCTACAATCTTCTCACCTTCTTATGCCACCACCTTCAAGACATCTGCATGATCTTGTTCTACCATTCACCTACACTTTGAATGGATTGTTCTCTGTTTCCTTGCATCTGCAAATTCTGCTACACTTTATCTCTGTGTGCCTACTGTTTGTCAGCTTAGAATATGATCTCCTCTTGCCTCCTTTTATCACCATTCACCTGTATACACACCTTCAAAACATAACTTTGTTCTAAATTTATCAAAGAACTTTTACACACAGAATCTCCTTATTCTGCTCTGATACCAAATGACGCCAGCCTAAGCTGCAAATACCATAATGATGCAGTCCAAGCCGCATATACCCACAGTATGCAAATAAGATTTCATGCCACACTATGTGTGTCCCAGGAATTCCAAGGATTCCTTAGGAAAAATTCTCTGTGATCAAGGTTTAACCAGCAGAAATGTACCATCTCATGAAAACCCACTTTATCAAAGTTTAATTCTTTAAGCAGAATATATTCGGCTTTCTCTTAACCCTTATAACTCAACCCTTCATTTTTATTACCCGCGCCAACAAAACATCATATAAGCTTTGGTTGATTATTAATCCCTGCGCATATTAACCATACCCCATAGCATGGTCTTTAGGCTTTGGTTAACCTGAATTTAACCCATAATTCATTAATCCGCTTATTTCTGTTATAACTCTCATATAATACAAATATACCATAAACCCACTTAACCTTACCTTTATGCTATTTCACAACCCTTGCACATATACCGATGTTCTCTTTATCGCATTCAACCTCCACCATCGATTCCACTCCTTTAGATATACGACTATCACAAGAAAACCCACTCTAACCCATCTCCCACTGGAACTCAAAGAAGTTAAACTTCTTTTAATAATTCGTAGGGTCTGCCAGGAACGTTAACCTACACACACTTTCCCATGCGATTACCATCCGATTAATCACCGAATGAACGGTCACGATTATCGGAACTCAACGAGGCTTTAAACGCATTGTATAAAACCTCATCGCGTTAGAATTCCAAATTAACCAGCACGCACTTTCGGAAGCGATATGCATCTGATCGATCACCCAATGGACGATCCTGATGGCCGGAATTCGACGAGGGTTTAATTTTGTTGCATAAAACCTTATCGCGTTTGATTTTGGAATACCGCTTACAACTTCGAGGGCACGCGAGAAATAGCTTCCCGCTTACGAAAACCGCTCCGTCCTTCTGCTAACACATGGCTTAATCTCCGCCGCTCAACTTCTTACTTTATTTGCACGATAAGATCTTATCCATCTATCGCACACAATCTCGCCCGTTGATTTGACTGATCCAACGGCTCCTATGCACGTTTACTTCATTTCTTCGTGCCTTTACTTTCTTTTGGTTCTTACTGTGTAATCGCCCATTCGCTTCCTGCCTGTGTATTTGGTTTCGCCTTACGACCTTCACTTGTTTGACCTCTATCTCTGCTCGTGCCTGTACACTTCCTTCGTAAACCTTTAGGTTTTAAGACACCTTACAGTTATACTTCGCTGTGAAGGTTCTCTTCAATATTGTCTGTGTGTAACCACATAACACACTTCTCTACACCTCTTCTCTGGTTCTACATACGTGAAACCTATGTTACGCAGATTTACTCTAGTTCACACACAATATAATATTCAATTATACAATACACATCATACAAACTCTGAATCGAGCTATCTGTAATAATAAACAAACATTTACACAGGAATTTCATCCTAGGCCTGATCTTCTATATCAGTGGCCTTCCTTCCCTGCCCTTAGGCTCTGAACTTTGACTCTAACTCTCTATCTCTAACTAACTGACTGACTGACTAACTAACTCGCTTTATGCCTTTTAGGCTTACATTTATACAAAAAGGTTTTGTTGGACTAATTCTAGTTCAGATCCTTAATCTGTTGAACTAACTCCTGAATATCTTCTAAGTCCACTTTTAACTCCACTTAATCCCTAAGAATCCTCTCTAGTTCCTCGAATCATGAGACCAATAAGAGTTACAATTGATTTCCATCTCTCTCAATCCCCACTAATCACTCATGTTCTCCTACATTCGAGAGCATTTACAAATATCCTCACAATATCTAATTAATTCCTATTCCAACCACTCAAAACATTAATAATTACATACATAGGAATCCAACTTCCTTGAAAACACAAGACGCCCCTATGTCTACTAAAATACAATGATATTTCTAAGCCAAATTCTCCTGCATCAGATGCATTCATAAGCACCCCTTTTCTAGCAAGCCTAACAGTTAATATGCACCATAGAAAGTCGAGCACTGCGCAATCCTTGATGACAGTCATTATGCGGATCCTAATGACAATGGCTGCATAGTGGATAAGGACAATGATTGTGCAATCTTAAAAGATAGTGCTTGCACAGCCTTTGGTGACAATTATCATGTAGTTCTTAGAGACAAACACTGCATAATCCTTATGGACAGTAAGTGTGCAATTCATGTTGACAGTCTCTCCCATTGTTGGTTGCAAGTTTACCATCATCTTAGTGAGTTTCTCAACTTTTGTTTTTGCACGCTTTTGCTTTCACAAGTGTCGCTGTCACTTTCACGATTTTCATTTTTTCTTGATTTCGCTTTCACAAGTGTCACTTTTTATTTCTCTTCTCTTTAGTATGTGTCGCTTTCACTTTCTTTAGCTTTTACAAGTGTAGATTTTACTTTTTCTCAGTGTCGCAAGTGTTGCTTTTAATTGTTTGTACTCCCGCATGTGTTTTACCTTATCACACCACTAGAGGTAGTTGTAGCACACTCTTTTGCATTAGTTGATCATGTATCATAAGACTATGCTAGAGACTCTCCCACAACTTAGTGCACTTTCTAGTTGCAATTAACACTTGTGTCGTAACTTGTATTCTAAGTGTTGTAAAGCTACGTTTTGATTGTCACACTTATAAATAAGTGTCTCTTTGCTATCATTTCAAGGTATGCATGTGGATTTTGAGTACTGTACATTCTCTTGGCTTGTGTTCATGTTATCTGAGTGTGAAATCATTGTTTCATAACTTGTTTGCATGTCTTGTTCTTTCTTGTATGACTAGTCCCACACTTAGTTATTTTTTGAGAATTTACTATCTTTGCAGCTTGCTAACTCTCTCTTGGAACTGTGTAATCTTAAGTCAGAGTGAAGCATCCTTGAATCTTGGAATTGTGCACTGCCCAGTCTCTACCTCCAAGAACTATGCATTATGCAATTCTAGTACTTAGTCCCTACCTCATGCATCTGCAAACTATGTAATAAATGCTTAATCAAGCTTCCACTGTGCACTGCGTTGTCTCACTCAGGAGTTAATAATGCCTCAATCTTTGTCTTGCTCAACTGTGCAATCACCTACCTCAGTCCCTCGAGAACTACGCATTGCGTAATCAAAGTGAGCAAGCTTACCTCACTGCTTCACTAACTCCCTCAACTACGAAGTTCTGCCTTCCAGTCTCTCATCCAATGTGCATTGCACAATCACAGTGACTATACCTTCATCACTGCCTCCTAAAACTATGCACTACACAATCCCCGAGCCTCCTTCTCACTCTTGCATTTTGTCCTAACTTGATCAACATGTTGCATAAGGAACAATATAGACTAGGATATTTCAAGATTGAAGTTGTCTTGTCATGAGTGAATTCCATTTGTAAGTATTTTTATCTTGACATGGCATGATGATGCTCAATGAGGAAGCCAAGGAGAGGTTGCAAGAAGCACTTGCAGAGAAGAAGCACAGGAGGGAACATCACGAAGAACTTGAAGGAATCTTGGACCAAGACATAGACATGGACAATCATGCTAACTTAGAAGCTTTCGACACTCATCTAGACCCTTTGGAGGTTGAAGATAAAGAAAAATCAAAGGTCCATCATGAAGAAGATATAAAGATGTAAGCTTGGAGAAGGGCTTGGCCAAGACACATCACAATGAAGTTCCATGTCATCAATGCCAATTCATGGCTTATCAAAGTCTCATCACAAAGTCGTATGTGTCAATGTATCTCGCCAAATCATTTATGGAATGTAATTATTGTATTTATAAAATGAGGAAATGTAAAATGTATAGAAGACCAAGGGTCCTATTAGTGTCAGTCTTTCCAGCCTTCCTCCAGTGATCAAATGTGCTCTTACAAAGTGATTTTGAAGTGTCAAGGTCAAATTTTGTCATTTCAGTGAGTCTTCAAGCAAAATTTGGTCACTAGGCATTAGGTCTAGGGTTTGCCCAAATGTCAGTCTATGTCATAATTCAGCTGAGTGTATCATCATTCAGAGGTTTTTCATCGTCATGTCAGTGTCGAATGAGTCATTTTACAACTTATTCATGCTTCAGTTGTGCCTAGGCAAGGTCATTTCCCTCTCCTAGGGTTTTGAAGGCAATTTCTCTTGGGCGGCTAAATAATAGGCAAAACTTGTTTCCTGATGTTTATACACCTTCCCCTATCCTTAAAGTACCTTATCAAACACTTCCCATCCCTTAGATCCGCCAAATTCCTCATTTTTCCACAAACCCTAGTTTCTAGCTACAACTTGGCAATTTTCTAGGTTGGGCCTGTGTTTTGCCCTTTTGGACCCCTTCCCCTCACTCAATCTCTAAGATTCCACTTTCCCCTACTTCCTAACATCCCTCCCTACTCCCAAAAATTTCCTCAAGAATTTAGAAGCCCCTTATCCCCTTCATTTCGCTTCATTTCGACAAAATTCCTTGTTTCACACATCGGGACAAGTTTTACTCAAAAGATGTTTCAGATCAATAAAAGATGAATTTTGGGAAACTGAGAGAGTTTTTTTTCCACAACATGCCAAGGAAGAAAAACCTCCTTCACTTTTTGCGTAGGTGTCATGGTTTGAGAAAAATGTCACGAATATCGTTGTCTCAGGAGAATCAAAGACACCTCTGAAGTGACCTTGGGAAAATCAAGTTTTTTCCTAGCTTGGTTGGCCAAATGATTTTCTTGATGGGTAAAATAATAACTAGACACAAATATCTTTCCAATGAGCTATCATGAGCTCAATTTGGGGTTCAGGAAGGCATTCAAAAGTTGACTGCAACAGTACTCTTCTTTCAGGCAGCCTCATTTGGAACTTTTTGACCAGTCTTGGGAGATTTGATTTTTTATAGGTCAAATCAACTCAAAATTAAAAAATTCTACTTGGGTTGGAAAGTAGACTCAAATACCTTTCCAACGAGCCATCCTGCGCCTGATTTCGACACCGGGAAGGCCTCCAAAAGCCTCCTGTAAGAGCGCGACCCGTTGAGAACCCTTCTGCAGTTCAAATTTTGAACTGGCGCGACCCGTTGGGAGGGGCGCGACCCGTTGAGCTGTAAGCTACAAATTCACTTCAAACTCACTCAAATCTTCTTCAAATTTGCAAATTGGGTTGAGGGTTTTATGTGGTTTCAAGAGATTTCCCTTTGCACATTGTTTTTCCCTTCCCTTATCACTCACATGTTCATTTGCCCCTATTTTCCCATGCCATGTTGAAAATAAAAGTGCAGGCCATCCCTTGTCCCTAGTCACCAAAAAATCAAAAACCCTACCCCCTCCTAAAACAAAAAAACTGTAAACCCTAGCTGGCCTCACTATAAGCATATTGTAAACAAGAAAAGTTGATGAAATTGCAAAGGACATTGTGGACAAACTTCCCAAAACAATCCCCATGAATTTCCCTTTGTCCACACATGTATTTCCCTTATTTCCCTTATTTCCCATATCCCTGCATATATACATTCAGATCTTCATGAGATTATCAGGCAGAGAGAGGCGGAGAACCGCTTGTTACAGCAGAAGCTTGACATGGCTCAATGGACTATCAACTATCTTGAGCAGCGCAACAAGCAATTAGAGGAGGAAAAGGAACTTGATGAGCTATGGAGGATACGCAGCGACCGAGTCATAAACCGTAGGAGGCCCGGTGACCTATTGCCTAAGGAGAGAGAGTCAATGTTCATCCGGGTGAATGCACACTTGGAGAAGCTGTTGGCGAAGGCCAACCAAGACAAGAGGCTGCTGAGGAATATGAAAAACCACTATTGGGCTAGGATGCACGTTTGTAAAGCAAAGATGAAAATGTTCCAAAGAAGGTTGACCGAGGCTCTTAAGAGGAAGAAGAAGACCAACCCCCTCTGCATCTTGGCCTAGGCTTCTCTCACTTATCATGACACCCACTAGCCTCTTCACAGCACCAAGCACAAAATTTTTTGGAAGTTTTGGCTCATTTTTGACATTTTTGGGCAATTTACAGGTTTTGGCTTCTCAACGGGTCTCACCCCCGATGAGACCCTTTGTCATCGTAGCTCCGTTTTGCAAAAACTCAGCATTTTTGGATTTTTCATGCAAAGTTACATATGCCCATGCATGACCTTGAGTTTTTATGGGGATTTGGGCCTCCAAAAGGTCAAAATACAGCCAAATTTTGAGTTTCTGCCCCTTTTTTGAGCTGCAGAAGTAGTCTTGGGAGAATTGACTTTTGGCTAGGGAAATGACCTCCAAATCCAAAAATTCCGGTTGGGTTGGAAAGTAGACTCAGAGACCTTTCCAACGAGCTATCCTGCACCTCATTCTGACACCGGGAAGGCCTCCAAACAGGGATCCAAAGTGCGCGACCCGTTGAGGAGGATGTGCGCGACCCGTTGAGGAATTTGTGCCAGATTTGACCAGTTCAACCCAAAATTTGCAGTTTAGCTCCAGTTTGACTTTCTGAGGTCGATGGTGGTCCTTTTGACTGTACTTGTGGCACTTTTTGGATACTTTTACCCTTGTTTTACTCTTCTAGAAGTTTCTCTCATGTAAAAGGGTAAAATTGACTGTATGAACTGGTTTCCAAGTTTTTAGAGGCAAGTTGTTTTGATTGCCTATTTTGTAGTGCTTAGTTTAAAAGTTGTTCAAACAGCTCCTAGGATAGTGAGCTCGACCCATGGAGGCAGGGAAAGAGGTTAGATCATCTATATTATGTACTTTCATGCTCATTTTCATGGTTGGACTCTTGAGGGAGAAGCTATCATTATATCTCTGCAATTTTTGGCTAAGGAAGACCAAGGTTTTGCAGTCATCTTTGGGATTCATGTGGACTCAGGTGTTGATGGTGTGTTTCTTCATGTTATTGTAAGCTTTTTTATGTGATTCATTTCCTTTCTATACTGCTGCATATTAAACAAATGAAGTGATAAAGTCAGAATTCATGCTTGCCATGCTCTACTTTTAAATTTGTTTAATTTCTATGTTTTCTGCTGTCTAAAGAGAATTCAAATCCATTGTTTGCTCTCTTTAGCCTTCTTTTCTTTCTTCCTAATCATCCACTTCAGCTCAAGACATCAATACAGGTTCCTACCTTGCCCCAAAGACCCCCCTGCAGAAACTGTGTCCAATCCCCGCACCCTAAATTGCAGTTCCTCAATTTGCCACCAAAAACCCCAAAAACCCCCAAATCAACCTTCAAATCAGTTTACTAGCCTAATATCAGTGTTACCTTGATTGGTCATCTCTTCCCATTGAAAATTTACCGAGATTGACCGGAGAGAGCCTTCTCCTGCCCCGTAGGGCTAGCTACGAGGCTAAATGGTTTGATGTAGCTTTGAGATTTGCCTTTTCAGCCTGAGGTGAAATTTCAAGTGCTAACAGGTCCCACATGGAATGTGAAAAATAACTAGAAAGTTCTGGTCATTATAAGTTCATAGGTCACATAGGAATTTGAAAAGTCATAGTAGGAGCTCAAGGGTCATGAGGGAGGTGAAGAGTCACCTTATTTGTTATAAATACACCCTCACAACTAGAGATAATAGGTTTTGGACTTTGGATTTTTCACCTTGGATTCACATGGTCCTGAAAAGTTATATTTTTTTTTTTTCCAGCATCTTAATAATCAATCTAACTCGATAAAGTTTACCATGGAGTAAGAAGTTAATGGTTTCCTACCTTTCCTTGATGTCCTCATTTCGAGGAATAATGATGGCTCTTTCTCCCACCAGGTGTTTCGGAAGAAAACTCATACTGAGCAATATCTTCATGCCAAATCCCATCATTTCCCTGCTCAAAAGCTAGGTGTTCTCAACACGTTAGCTACTCGTGCACTAAGAATTTCTGACGAAGACCACCTCTCTAAAGAGAAAACCCATCTCCTTAATGTTTTTGTAAATAATGGATATAGTAGTAAAGCCTTCCTCAAAGCTAGAAAAGTTCCTAAGGTTAAGAAAGACCCCACTTCTCGTAATTTAGGTGTTCATCTCCCTTTCATTCAAGGGACCATAGACAAGATTGCAAGAATCCTAAAAAAGCATAATGTTCCCTCAACCTTTAGACCCCTCAACATCATTAGAAGTTCCTTAAAATCTGTTAAAGACCCAGTGAACCCAATGGATATGAAAGGTGTTTATGTCATCTTGTGTTCTTGTGGAACCTCATACATTGGCGAAACTAGCTAGTCTATTAATCAAAGGATTAAGGAATACACAATTGACATCAAGCATGGGAGGACCCGCTCTTCATCTTTGGCTGAACATGTCGAGAAGACAAAGCATCATATATGCATTGAGGAGGCTAAAGTTATTGCGAAGGTTTCTCATTTTCATCATCTTAAGTTTATGGAAGCCATTGAAATTGAGAGGAGATCAAGTACTCTAAACATGGATGATAGATGGAAAATTAGTAGTTGTTGGATACCAGCCCTTTGTTCTTAGAAAAAGCAAAAAAAATTCTCTTTCTCGATCTAGAGGTTTTGTCGGTTTTCTTGTTTTTTCCTTTTTATCTCCTTGATTTAGGTTTCTTCTGATTTCTCCCCCTAGAGTTTACTGATTCCCCTTTGTTTCCCTTCTCCTTATTTATTTTATAATTTCATTAATTCTTAATTTTTTCCTCCTCTTGCTTAGGAGGTTATATTTGGTTGATTTTCTTATAAGAATAATGTTTCCCTTATTATAATTATTGTCCCTAGCCTCAATTTATGGAGTGGGTTAATATATATATATATATATATATATATATATATATATATATATACTTAGTCAAGTCTAAATTATTGTTCTAGGATTTGAATTTATATTTAAATGTATATTTTATTATTACTAAAAGATTAAAAACTTTTTTCTTTAATTTTAATTAATTTAAGATTACATTAAAATAATATCAATATCTATTTATATTCATTTATCTCTATTATTTAAATTAAGATTAATTTAATTCTTTGTTTTATAATTTAATGAGTGTTAATTTTCTATATTCCAACTTTGAATTAGGAGGTTATATTTAATTAATTTTCTCATTGATTAATGTCTCCCTTAACCCTAGCCTCAATCTATGGAGTATGGTATAATCCTTTATTTTTATATTTGTAGATATTTATTTATTCATAGTCTAGTCAAACGTCATTTTTCCCCCCAGGAAAATTCGTAATTTTATTAAAAATAACAAAATTACATTTTGTAGATGCAGAAGTGCATATGCAAATAATAGCACAAAACATTGTTGTCATAAACAGAAAAATAACCAAAAAGGAGTAATGTACACAGGGGGAGGAAGCTATGTTTTCCTCCCTTTTTTCTTCTCAACCTTTCACCACTCCCCTTGAGTCTGTGAGGACGAAAAAAGTACGAGAGAAGAGTCCACCACAGTGCAAGGATTGTCCTTGTCTATATCAGAGTGTTCTGGAGAATGCAGTCTTTTGGCTCCGTTGGTATCCACTATATCTGGTATCTTCTCTAGCAAAGAGTCCATCATTCCCTAAGCTGCAAGTTTCTCAGATTCTGGCGACTTGTGTATCTGATTGTTTGCTATGGGGATGGTTATCGTGTCTTCTTCCCCAATAAGATCATCATCATGGTCTAGTGGAGGGTTAGTTGCCTCCTCATCCTCTGTTTCTTCTTCTGGAGCCACTGTGCGTTGCCAGCCTCTTGGTTTTTGTGCTTGTTTCTTGTTTCTTTTGGTTTCTCTCTTGGCTTGTGGATAGTTATTACGTAGGTGACCAATTTGTTGACAGCCTCTACACCTGGAGGCCGTGTTTTCATAATCTAGTGGTTGTTTCCACTGTGTGTTGTTATGGATCAGAATTATGCTATCAGGTAGCCCTTGACTAAGATAAACCTCCACACAGATTCTGGCAAAAGTATGTATGCATCTAGCAATTCTTTCCACATCTTGCTTGATGTATTTACCTATCACATTCCCCATTGCTTCGAAAACATCAAGTAGCCAGAAGTATAACGGGAGGTTGTGTAGCCTGACCCATACCAGCATTTTGGAAACCACCATAGTAGTGGGCTCAAATCCCGAGAACCAGGGGGTCATGAAGAGTCCTGCATTGCCTTAGAACCATGGCCCCTCATGGAGGACATATTATTTTTCCTTGACCGTGTCAAATTTGACAATAAAAAACCTTTGGAGCACAAATGGGTGTCACAATTTGTTGTCCATGTGGAGAAGATCCATTATCGTAATGCATCTATTTTGGGCCAAAAGCCATTGAATTTGCATATGACAACCATTGTAGAGAAATTAGTATAAAAGCTGTTTACCTCAGGCAAATCGATTTTCAGTACTGGAGTCTGCGTTCTTTGCTCCACAATATAGGGTCCAGGTAGATCTTGTGTTGGTGCTGGCTTGTTGGTGGCTTCCCCCTTCCCTTTGACAACATCCTTGAAAGAACCTGTGCCCTTTGAGCTAGATCCAAAGCTTCCACCCCTCAACCTCGTGCTTAGTATGATGGTTGAGTCTCGCACAATTCCATAGTGCTGCACTGTGTATTTATCCTGTAAAATTTGTCTTGCATATATCAAGTTTAGCCAGTTTGCTGAGATGCCTAAATATTCTTGTATTTCATACTTTATATCTTTTATCCGCATCCCTGTCCAGGTTTTCTTGCATATCGTATTCCCTGACAGGGTTCTGATGAAAATTTGTATCTGTTTCTGGCCGGGGTCCTTGGTAGCTAGTTTTGTTTTTACCTGGATTCTTCTACTATTTGGGCCACCGAAGCAATGAGGTGTGTAGGCTCGCCGAGGTCATTTTTCAGATGCTCATTTAAGAAACCCAAAGTTCCTGTTTGTATCAAGGAAACCCTGACCTCTCGAAGTATGGTGATTTTGATGGGGAGAGCCCGTGTCAAGTGTTCCTTCTCTGCCTGGAAATCTTCAGCCCACATCTGTCTGAAGGAGAACAGGGGAGCATCAAACTGCTTGACCCACGACCCTATGCTCGTGCCCCTCTCTTGTTTGTCAACCTTTCCCTTAAAATTTTGTCTGAGAACAGCGGTTCGATCTTCCCAGGGTAGTCTGAGGGAGGGCAGGGGTTCAAACAACCGCATCACCATCGATCTATCGTGTGCAATTTTGCCCAGCTAGACTATTTCTCCCGCGAAATTTTGTACTATTTCCCGAAAGAGGGTAAAGTCTGGTTGTTTTAATTCTATCGGCCCTAGGATTTGTGGAATGGTGCCCTGTTCTGTCCAGTGAATACCGCCTTGAAACAAGAAGGGAGAAATCTCCCCTAGCCGTTGTTTGAGTTGATTCACCCCTTGGGACACATTTCCAGATAAAGTTCCAGGCCAAACCATATACGATGAAACGTGCTCAGCAAACCCCGCTGCCAGACTCCTTACTGTTCCATTGCAGCTCTGATCCCTGGGAGTGGCGGCGGCGCAAAACTTCCCATCTGAAACCCTAGCCATCGCGCTCCAGTTCTACTATCAAACGTCATTATTTTTCTAGGATTTAATTTATTTACTTATATATATTTAATTATTTAAATTATAACTAAATGGTTAATAAAAAAAGTTTAATTAGTTCAAGATTTAAAAAATAAAATAAATAAATAAACAATATCATTATTTTTAGACATTTAGCTCAATTATTTAAATTAAGATTATATTAATTCTTCCCCTATTTTTACCCTGTCAAATGTAGTCATTTCCTTTTAGCCATTTCCTTATAGCCATTAGTAAGGTCTTTCTCTCTATTTAACCTGCTGCCACGATCTAATTCTTCATCTTGTCCTGATGATGAACCACACTGGCTGGTTCAAAACATGTCGACCAGTCTTTTCTAATGTGATTTCTACCAAAAGTGTTTCAAATATTCAATGAACTATTTCTTTGGCTTTAGTGTGCATCTTGTTGAATGTGCATTGTTACTTGTTTTCATGCTCTTGTGTGTCTCTTTTAGGATAGTATTGTTATCTTTCTTCTAGAGCCACAATCTCTCTTTTCCCTTCTGTGAAAGTATCTAATATACATTATAGTTGCATGCCTCATAATGTCAATTTACTTGGTTGTTTCAAAGTTTGTTTGTATAATCTCTTATGTTGAAAATTGTAGCTAGGGAAAATTCCTAAGGATAATGGCAACCGACCTTATTTTCCTGTTATGGCTCCTACTCCAAACAATGTGAGATCTAGTTGGGACTTCATACAAGGGAGACCCCTTGGTCGATAGATTTCCAGCACTATCAACAACATGAAAATGTAAAACATGTTAGACTATTGCAGGAAAAGAAAAAAGACCAACATTACCTCTTCGAATTGTTAAAGTAGAAGCCCCTTTTGAACAATGGGGTCTTGATATTATTGGTGAGATAAATCCAAATTCTTTAAAATTACATAAATATATTCTCACTACTACTGACTATTTCACCAAGTGGACTGAAGATATTCATTTGAGAAAGGTTAATGACGAACATGTAATATATTTTCTTGAAATATATCTAGTATCCAGGTTTTGTGTACCTACATTCTTCGTATTTGACAACTCTTCTTATTTTTTGTCCCTCAAAATGACTGAATATTGTTTACATAAGGGCATTAAAATTAAGTTTTCTTCTAATTATTATTCTCAAGGTAATGTATTAGCATAATCAACCAACAAGAACCTAATCCAAATATTCAAGATTTTTTTTCAAAATCATCAAAGAAATTGGCATAATCAACTCCCCAATGCTCTGTAGGCAGACAAAGTTACTCCAAAGAGGGAATTAGGGAATTCTCAATACTTCCTTTTCTATGCTAAGGATGCCATCCTTCCACCAAACATTTCCTACCATCTATGCAATTAGCTCAGGCTGTAAATCAAAATTCAATGAAAGACATGGATGTTAAAATTTATATCTTACTAGAACTAGAGGAGGAAAGACAAAAAGCTTAAGCCAAATTCCATAAACATCACCAAATCATTAAAATATGGTTCGATAAAAGATTAGTTAGTAATAGGGATTTTGAATTGGTGATCTAATGCTCATTAAAATATGGTTCGATAAAATATTAGTTAGTAATAGGGATTTTGAATTGGTGATCTAATGCTCAAATGATCTGCCCATGAATGGCCAATAAAGGCAGTTTGAAAAGACATTTTTTTTTAAATAGTTGGAATATATGTAAATAAACCAGCATTTACTAAAGGAAGTTGGTTTCCTTAAATTTTTATTTTATTTTTTGTAAATACTTTTATGATTTGTCTTTGTACAAAGGATTTTCTTTTAGTTTATTTACGTTGTATAATTTCAACAAAGGTTACACTTGTCAAGAAATGTATATTTATCATTACAATATTTATTATTCAAACAGATCAAGTTGTTTAGGGAAAAGTAATCTTCAATTATATACAGTCTGCTATGCTTGATATTAATTTATTTGCTAGATGTTTTCATCAGTAAAGAAAATACTTGACTGGTATTTTTAGGAGAGCTCCATTCACTTTCACATAAAATTAGAAACTTTATTTTATTGACGGTGAATAATAAAATACCAGGTTAGAATGATTAATGCATCAAAACTTTTTCTAATTAAAATAACTCTTGTATCACCCCACTTCTTAGATATCCAAAAATTTGCAAAAACAATACACATATTTGATACCAAAAGGATATCAAATTATTAAGGAGTTGAAAACATTTCAAAATAGAAATGTGGGAAGGATTAGGAAACCCATCGGGGCTATGGATGCTTCTTGGCAGCGGGTCAATTCTTTTATGATGCCCAAGAATCTTCATCGAGGCTATGGATGCTCATGGGAAGTGAAGAAATGCTAGGTAAAAGGGAGATGAGGAAAACATGAAGCAAATTGTTTTAATGGTATTAAAATTCAAAACTTGGTATTAAAAGTTCAAAATCTATTGAATTTATGTCTAAAAGTAATTATTGAACTTCATGATTTGGATCTTCTCTAAAATTTTAGACATTTTATGAGTACTTCTTTTGACTTACCTTATTTTCTAAATACCAAACATGTTTAGAATGCCTATAATTTTAGATAAAATTTCTAAAGTTTGAAGATTTATTTGAATTTTAAATATTTACTGGTAGAGATAATTGTTTCTTCGAGTGTGTTGCCATTTGTTGTTAGGTATACATCAATCCCTATATATATTTTAAATCTAAAAAAATAGGGCCCTTTAACCTTTTGATGTTTATTTCCATATCATTCAAAAAAAGGGCCCACAATACTTAAGTAATAAAAGTATTATTTCCTTAATTTAAATATGCTTTCAGTTCAAAAGGGTTGGATGTATGTACACATGTTAAAACCTTATTACCTAGTCATCCTGACTTGTCATCCTCCCGACCATCTCGACCATCTCGATCATCGTTAGCTTTGGAATCCCGACCATCTCGACCATTTGAGTATTCCCATGAAATAACATTTCTTTTTTCCTTTTTTGATTTTTATAGGGTTTTCAGTTAAAATTGGTACTAGTGCTAATCTATATTCGACTACTCGATACTTGTTTTAAACATCAACTTAATAAAAACACCGATCTTTTGAACTATGTACTGTGTATATCATCGTTGATATGATAAAAAGTTGGAAATTTACTGCTGCATTTATTTATCTTCAACGGTTTCACTTCACATGTTTATAGGTTATTAACTTTGAGATATTTCACAAAATTACATATTTACACTTCCAAGAGACCATTAGGCCATGAGATTTTTGAAAATGTCACCTTTTTATTATTCCAAGAACCATTACAATCCAACAAATTAAGTGTTTATAGTATAAATTCTCCTTTACTTTCTGCGCTCAGTTTCTCCATTTTGTGTGTAAGAGTAATCGATTATTCAAGGATTTGAGTTTTGCGGGTTAGTATTTAACCTATTTTTCTATTTATATTCATTTTTTTTAAGTAGTTAATCTTTTTTCATTTTTATTTGATTGCTTACAGGTGAAACAATGGGAAATAAAGGAAAAACTCAATATTCAAGGCCGGTAGTTGCGTGAGGAAAGAAATCTCAATTCATTATTTATCTCAAAGACAAAATAAAAGACCAGGGATGTAGGCTTCGTTTCATGGGAAGAAATATATGATTTATTTGAAAATAGTGAATGGAATGAACCTGAAAAAACAAATGATAAGTTGTTCGATAAAGTTGTCGAATATGAAGCAATTAAAAGGAAAATATTGCACAAAATTGCTACCAGGCCAGCCATGTTTCGTTATACAACTTGGTAAGCTAGTTTATCTCTCAAGATCATGTTCACAATTGCTACATTGCTGACCGTAATAAAAATGTAATTTCTTATTGGAAGCGAGAACTTCTTAGGTCTATCTATAAGATTAATTCTCTTGAAATTCTTCTGGATACAGATTTTTTGAACAGTTTCCATAACACTGTACGTAGTATGAAGAATAGGGATTATACCCTAGTTATCAAGAAGTCACTGCATGATCGTGAGGGTGCTAAAATCAAAACCGAAAAACATTATTGAATAACCCTTTTCAAAAGCCCTCAAATATTTGTGATTAAAATGCTCACAAGATTATATGGGTAATCAAATTTTGGATATTGCAAATTAGAATGGGTTCCACTCATCTATGAAATCTTCATATGTTCATAGAGGTTTAATTGGGTTGATATTTTAACTCAAAACATTTTAGAAGCAATTAAGCTTTCTTTAGGTGCACCTCCGAGTTTTGAACAAGGTTTCTTTATGTTAACATATCTTATGGATATTTTTATTACATCAGTGCCTTTTAATTTGATGGAATAGAGTCACTCTCTAAACCACCCACAAACCATTCAACGTTTCTATTCTATTCTCTAGAAAAACAGATACAAGAACCATTTTTATGATATATGTGACATTGTCATGCTTAATTTTCACGAGGTTTTGTTTGGAAGGACTCCACCTAGGGTGAGAAAAGAACTTCGACCTGCATTATCTCAAATCGGAAAATAGCTTATTTAAGAAAGGTTTTCTTACATTACAATCTATGGAAGTGAAGTAGGACGTCATGTCATGCCTCAGTTCATTCCAGATAGGTTAGTAATTAGAGAGATTGCAAATCAAACTACTTTAAATGGAGTTACAACAAGATGATGGAGCTTAGTGAAAAGAGTCGCCTTCACTAAGTGGGCCCGCAGGCTATTTTTGGCGCAAGTCTATTTTTAGACTATGTCTATTTTTAGACATATGGATCATGTCTATGGATGATTTATCAAGTTGGGAAAAATAGATGGACTTCTATTTTTGATGAAAGTGTGAGTGATCACAGTGTGAGTGATTACAGTGTGAGTGATCACAGTGTGAGTGATCAA
The DNA here is from genome assembly GCA_031772625.1 of Pinus tabuliformis. Lineage (NCBI taxonomy): Eukaryota > Viridiplantae > Streptophyta > Pinopsida > Pinales > Pinaceae > Pinus > Pinus tabuliformis. Next base: position 302,477,437 of record CM062813.1, on the reverse strand, counting down.
AGTCAAAAATAGAAAAGTCAAATATTATTATCTCACAATAATATTTGGACTATAAACTTAATCTTATTCTCTTGGAGCACTTCAGTTTGAGCTACGGAAGTGGCACATGCAGCTGTCAGAAGGAAATTCGTTTTTCTCATGAGTCAGTTGAGTTGGTGCATGCATGACTTCAGTTAGAACTCAAGTGAGTTGAGTTTAGTGGACTGGAGGTACAGTTGATGGAGTTGTGTTCAGTTTAGCTTTGTTAAACTGGTTGTATTTAGTCTAACTGATCAATAGACTAAAGATGAGTTGGGTGAATTAGTTATTAATTAATTCACAAGTTATTAACTCATAATGCAACTATAGAATACATCAGTTAACTCAGTTGCATGTCAGTGCATGTTCAGTTCAGCAGGGACAGGTGTTAGAGGATCAGATTGCTATCAGTTGTGACTATAGCTGTGCATGATGATTTGCACAATCAAAGGATTGAGTATGCCAATGAGTTTGCTCACGTATCTTCATGATATTATAGCTGTTGCTCACGTCCAACATAGTGTGGGTGACTATTTTGCAGTGTAAAATCGAGTTTGGGAAGTAATTCTCATCAGTTCTCGAGCAGGTTTGAGCAGTGGAGGCAGGCAAGCAGCGGGAGAGATTTGGAGATCAAATCTGAGCTGTATTGTGTGTAACAGGTGGAGATACTTGTGAGAAGTATTATGCTTTGTATTGTTACATGATTCAATCAATATAATATACAGATAGTGTGGGGTTTTTAGCGAGATTCTTTCCCCGGGATACATACTGTGTTTATGAGTTTGATTGATGCTTCTATGTGTGCCTGTGGATGTTTCTGCTTCTGTAAATTGATGATCAACGTAGAGGAGATTATGTATTATACATGTTCCGCTTAAATTGTATGATCGGGATAATCTCTGTTGAATATGTGTCATATTATTCAAAATTTCTACATGGTATCGGAGCAGCTTGATTTGTAGAAGAGATTTTTACAGGATATCAAGCGAGGATTGATCATCAGATCTACTATTCAGTCACAAATTCTAGATCGGAAGCAGTTGAGTTGGTTGCTGGTGGAATTCGAATTTGCAGCAGTGTTTTCTTGGTGACAACGCAGCAATGTCTTTCAACGGATTGCGATTGGAGTATGCTCTTGAGGGCAGCTCAAACTATATTGCATGGAAGGACAGGATGGAGGCAGTATTGGATGATAACGGGCTGAAGGAGTTCATAGATACGGATATCCCAAAGCCTACTGATGCTACTCAAGATGATGCTTGGCAAAAGAAGATCGCAAAATGTCGAAGAATTCTGTTGGAGGGCGTGAAGGATCACATTGTGTCCAGCCTCCATGGAAAGGCTACTCCATATTTGATGTGGAAATCACTAACATAATTATTCCAAAGCAAGAGCGATCAGAGGAAGCTGGCGCTCAAAGATAAACTCAGAAACATCAAATGCGAGAAGGGAGACAGTATTCCCAAGTATCTCACGAAGTTCACTCAGTGTCGAGATGAGCTGGGAAGTGTGGGGGTTACTGTTGATGATGAGGATGGTGAGTCTAGGACACCTTGACCTTCCTAAGAGTTGGCATAGCTACCAGGACTCGGTGAATGGAAGGGAGAAACTGCCAAATTGGGAACGACTATGGTCGGATTTGATGCAGGAGGAGATTAGACGGTGCACCAGAGACAGTTCTTCATCTATGTATGATGAGGAGAACTGTGCCTTAGCGAGTAAGGCGAAGAAGGGGAAGGAGAAGGTTTCTCTTTCCGAATCCAGTTCTTCCAATGATGGGAAGAAGGTTGACAAGGCGAAGGTGAGATGCTTTCGTTGTCATGAGTTGGGTCATTATGCTACTAATTGCCCAAAGAAGAAGTCCAAGAAGGGATCCGGGGAAGGATCTGAAGGTGAGGCAGCCTCACTTGCTTCACAGTTTGAGTTGGACTTCACACTCTTCGCATGCATGGTTTCATCCATGATGGGAAGTGGTTGGTTTCTTGACAGTGGAGCTTCTTTCCACATGACCGGTGACAAAAGTTTGTTCAGTACTTTGGAGGAGAAAGATCTCCAGATACTCATAGGGATGGGTAATGATGAGAAGTATAGTGTCTCAGGTGTAGGCACGGTTATTTTTCAGAGGGAGCATGGAGCTCGCCTTACCTTGACCGATGTCAAGTATGTACCAGGACTGAAGAGAAACTTGGTGTCGATCGCGATGTTGGAAGACAGAGGATATGATGTGGTCTTTACTAAGGGAAAGGTTTTCCTTAGACACATCATCACTAGACAGGTGAAGCAGATTAGTTCACGGGTCAAGAACCTGTATGCTCTTGAGGTTCAAGATGCATGCAAAGCCTTGAGCAGCAAGGCAACTGATGGAGACTTGGTGGTTGAGAGGGAGCGTATATTACCTCTCAACATGCAGAGCCAGAAGAAGTCTCAGACGATTGTGGAGGAGCCATGATTGGTGCAGCAGCTTCAGGAGGTTGTGGAGCAGCCACAACAAGGGAAGCTGAGAGGAGATCGAGTAGAGACATCTACTCATCCAGAGACCTCCAGTAGGGGGAAACTTCAAGCCAGGTGGGCTGAGGGATCGCATGCATCCATACCTCCAGGTAGGAGGTGGGGTGATGTGGATTGATTGTCCCAAGGAGGAGGGGCAAGATCCTTGAGGTACCCAACCTCTTGGATGAGACCTTGCTACGGGATCCCCGATGTGTAGTAGCAGGAACTGACTGATTGGGTAGAGACAGATGCGGATGGAGCGGCAGAGAGAGCGACAGTGCAGGGAATCCCAGGACAGCGCATAGCTAGCAGGCTGTAGCAATGCGAGAGGCACAAGTGTTTTGCACAGTGCTAGGTGGCACAGAGAGGTGTGCAATGGTGCGAGATGCATGGAGATGTTGCAGTAGCGCAGATGTCAGAGAGGGAGCACTTGTCAGCAGCAGGTAGAGCTTCAGCATCAGAGGGTGTTTCTATCCCAACAGGGAGGTCAGTTGGGAGGTGCAGTGCGGATGCAATGCTGGGAGATAGAACCAGCAGCAGCACGGATGCAGTCAGAGATCAAAGTGACAGAGGCTAGAGCAGTCAGATACTGAAGAGCACAGAGATGCAGAGTTTCAGTTGACAGAGGCAATAGCAGTCACAGACTTTGATGACAGAGCAAGTGGACCGGCCAGATGTGTTGCATGGAGAACATTCCAGAGTTATAGGATCGGGTTTGAGAGGAAGCCTTTCTTGTTGAGAGGGAGTGTTGAAAAGTGTGCAACAAGAAATGCTTGTTGAGAGTGCAACAAGATGATGGAGCTTAGTGAAAAGAGTCGCCTTCACTAAGTGGGCCCGCAGGCTATTTTTGGCGCAAGTCTATTTTTAGACTATGTCTATTTTTAGACATATGGATCATGTCTATGGATGATTGATCAAGTTGGGAAAAATAGATGGACTTCTATTTTTGATGAAAGTGTGAGTGATCACAGTGTGAGTGATTACAGTGTGAGTGATCACAGTGTGAGTGATCAAAGTCAAAAATAGAAAAGTCAAATATTATTATCTCACAATAATATTTGGACTATAAACTTAATCTTATTCTCTTGGAGCACTTCAGTTTGAGCTACGGAAGTGGCACATGCAGCTGTCAGAAGGAAATTCGTTTTTCTCATGAGTCAGTTGAGTTGGTGCATGCATGACTTCAGTTAGAACTCAAGTGAGTTGAGTTTAGTGGACTGGAGGTACAGTTGATGGAGTTGTGTTCAGTTTAGCTTTGTTAAACTGGTTGTATTTAGTCTAACTGATCAATAGACTAAAGATGAGTTGGGTGAATTAGTTATTAATTAATTCACAAGTTATTAACTCATAATGCAACTATAGAATACATCAGTTAACTCAGTTGCATGTCAGTGCATGTTCAGTTCAGCAGGGACAGGTGTTAGAGGATCAGATTGCTATCAGTTGTGACTATAGCTGTGCATGATGATTTGCACAATCAAAGGATTGAGTATGCCAATGAGTTTGCTCACGTATCTTCATGATATTATAGCTGTTGCTCACGTCCAACATAGTGTGGGTGACTATTTTGCAGTGTAAAATCGAGTTTGGGAAGTAATTCTCATCAGTTCTCGAGCAGGTTTGAGCAGTGGAGGCAGGCAAGCAGCGGGAGAGATTTGGAGATCAAATCTGAGCTGTATTGTGTGTAACAGGTGGAGATACTTGTGAGAAGTATTATGCTTTGTATTGTTACATGATTCAATCAATATAATATACAGATAGTGTGGGGTTTTTAGCGAGATGCTTTCCCCGGGATACATACTGTGTTTATGAGTTTGATTGATGCTTCTATGTGTGCCTGTGGATGTTTCTGCTTCTGTAAATTGATGATCAACGTAGAGGAGATTATGTATTATACATGTTCCGCTTAAATTGTATGATCGGGATAATCGCTGTTGAATATGTGTCATATTATTCAAAATTTCTACAAGTAGGACGTCATGTCATGCCTCAGTTCATTCCAGATAGGTAAGTAATTAGAGAGATTGCAAATCAAACTACTTTAAATGGAGTTACCAAATTCTTGCATAAAATGCAAAAGAAATTATGGCCTAATTTTCCTATCAAAATTTGCCAAATAGTATTGAAAGACAGAGGGCATGTTGTGGCAGAAGCATATGGTCTATAAGAAATCTGGTTGCATGCACTTCCCCATTACAAATATGATCTAAACAATGTTATTGTCAATTGTTTTAGCTTAATCAAATTTTCAAAAGTTTAACTCCATCAACAACCACTCTTTGATTATGTTTTTATCAATTATGATATTTTTGATCAAGTTTCATTTTCATGAGCATCGAGGAAAAGATCAAGTTGTAGAAGTTTAGATAGGGAACAAGTGATTACTGCCTCAAACATAGAAGTGTAAACTCTAGTATATCAATTGAAAGATTGGAACTTTTAGAGGGTATTGAGTTTTGTTTGATAGATATTCCTTTGGCATTTGATTATCAGTCTACTCAAGAAGAAAATGTTGAGGTTTTGAATCCTTTAGAGTTACCTATTTCTTCCATTGCAATAGATAAATCTCATGTTCAATCAGAAATCAGTTAAACATAAGCTTCGATACATACTCAAAGTACAACACATTCATACTCAAATTATAATATTGATGACAGTTCAATAATAAGGTATTTCTCTTGAGAAAAAATGATCATAGATATTGAATCTCCTGATAAGACAAGTTAGAGTGATGATCATATGGAAATTGATTCCTCTTAAGCAGAAAAATCTAAAGAATCAATTGAGGCTCAAGAAACTGTTTGGATAATTCACCAACTTTAGAAGTTCAATATGTTTCTACACAAGCAATTCCAAAATCTATAACAACTTCTTAAGATATACATAAGGAACCGGTTTAGGATATTTTACAAACACCCAGTTCATCAATGTGTGTTATGAAAGATATTTCTCTAGAAGTATCAGTGACACCAATTTCTACCAATATTCCTTTTTATTATTTAATTTTCAAACCAATTTATGAAGTTGAGCCAATTATTGAAACTGTGACCTCTTCAAGTGAATATTATTATAATTCCCAGACAAAGGCAATTGTTAAGAGATCCGGGATAATAAATAATGATTCTATTGAACATTCTCAGTACTAAGTTGGCAGGCTACAACAAATCCTAAAGAGAAAGCACAAGAATCAACGTCATCATTGGGAGCTTTTGTAACCTACACTCAAAACTCAGTTGGGGAGTTAGCTGAAGAATTTGACAAAAATATGAACAAAATTAAAGAATTGGAAGTAGAGTTGGACAAAAGTTGGTTATTTAGTGAACAAAAATGGAAATCTCATGCCTCAACACTTAGATAAGGATTCATTTCAGCGATACAAAAAATGGTGACAAAACATAATATGGAAAAATTAGATTTATAATAGAGTTGGCAAGTGAGATTGACATAATTAAGTAACAAACATGCATAGCAGATTGAGTCTTAAAAACAATTTCAAAATGATGAAAAGAAAATTCTTAAGTAATAATTAGATTCCAATATACAAACAATTTCCACAACATATGAAGAACATATCAACTCCCTTCAGTAACAAACGAAACATATATAGGACACTACTACGAGCATCAATGTTTTTAAAGAAAAAATTTTAAAGGTCAATGACCAAATCAAAAGGGTACAAAGTAAATTCCTCAAACAAATGGATAAAATTTATAGGTTATTTCAAGAGTTGGTATCCCTCACTGATAAAATTGATGCATTAACAGAGGATGACAAGATAATAATTCACACATTTTGCATGATTGTTGATTGGGTGAAACAATTTAATCGTGAGAACATTTGGAAATTATCCAAGAATGAGAAGAAGCTCATGTGGGCTTCATTAGGTGAAAGGGATTGTAATTGTAAAGAAATTAAGGAATGTTTTGATCAAGCTATTAATATTTATGATGTTGTATGGGACGTTAAATTTGATATCACAGACGAATTTGACATGCCTTAACATCGAGCTATTAGAAAAGAACAACCATGAACAATTAGTCAATTGAAAATACAGGAAAATAGGAAAACTGATGCATAGATAATTAGGGAAGTGAATGTTTTGGATGCACAAATGATACTTTCAATTTCCTCGGGAACAAATGAAAAACAATTTTAAAATTTCATGTAAATACAATGGTAAGAAAATATACACGAAGAGCCTCATGTATAAATGCCAAGTTAGCCTTGAAAATTTCATGCCCATCTTTCGTGGATATCTAAGAAGTTTTCAAAATGGTCCCAATACATCAAAGAGAATGCTCCCAGGAAACTGCCAGATGACTCAACACAAATCACACAAGTGGAGGAAGAAAATTAAAACAAATTACTTGTTGGACACCTAATCCTCAATGGGTTAGTGTGGAAGCCGAATGGACAAAAGGAGTCGAAGAGACCTTGGGATGTGAAACCCAACGGTCACAATATGTACTATAAATGTATATCAATTGTTAATAAAAAATGTACTGTAATGTTTTATCTTTCTTATTTTATGTTTATGCCCATGTGTGTTTAACATGGTATCGGAGCCGCTTGTTTTTCTGTGGCCTTTTATGTGCATGTCAGTCCTGAACCTCTACCCATAATCCTAAAATAGTAAAATTGGCGTGCTAGATCTGCAAATTCAAATGTTTTATATCAGTCTGGTCTTCATTACCTGTGTCTGAGTTGCCTTGAATAGCGTTGACGTGGTCTTCATTACCTATGTCTGAGCTACCTTGAATAGCGTTGGCCTGGTCTTCATTACCTGTAACGTTCCATGCATACTTGACGCTACTGAGCACCTTGCCTTCCTGCGGCCTTCCTGCGTGTCAGAACTGTCATTACTATTCCGGGAAAGACTGATTCCAGTGCTAGAAGAATCGCGCAAGAAGAAATCTTCGTTGGATATACAGGACATTTTTCTCCGCCTGAATTTTGATATCATATGTTTTGCTATAGTCGGTAAAGACGCCGGATTCCTGCTACCGGATCTTCCAGAGGTTCCTTTTGCCAGAGCCGTTGATGAAGCCATCGAGTCGGGCACTTACCGTCTCGTTATTCTGCCATTTATAAAGTGATGAAGTTTCTCAATGTTGGATTCGAGAGAAAACACAGAAGAGCCAAGGGTATAATACTTGAATATGCATTCTCCCGCAACTCTTTGTTGTAGAGACATTGCGGCAACTTTCCTGGGTTGTGTGCATACCAAGGAACCTTTGTTGGCAAACCCCGTGTCTGCAAGATACTGTACCAACTCAGTACTCTTTCCAGAACCTGTCTTTCCAATCAGTATCGTTACCTGGTGCATGTGGACTCACTGAATGGCTTCCCATCTGCTAAAATACATGGACAACGCTGACTCGAGATGACAACACTCCATAAAATTGGAAACACATTCCAGAGATACTTTGCCATTTTCAATTTCATCAGGTTTGGGCCTTTTTTAAAGTTTGTATAGTAGCCACTTGCAATCTTTTGTAGTGAATGGAGGGCCCGACCAGATTTGAACCGATGTCCTCTTGACATCGAGATATTTGAGGTATTTTGATTGATCTCTTGTCAAGCACTCTGCCACTGAGCTACAGGCGCTGCAACGCTACCGCCCATAACTGCATATTCAGAAACCGGAGAAATTCCTTCGAGGTGCTCAAACCCAGGACCTACTGCTCATTCTTGGACACGAGAACCAATCTGGAGCTGGTGAATCAGTTGCCGGATTGCTGCCCAACTGCATTCATTAGTGACAAAGAGGAATAATAGAGGCAAGTGTATTTTTGGCTTGAACAAGATTTTCTATTTGTCCAATGATTCCATTATGTGATTGCCTTTGAGATTTCCTGAAAAGATTTTCTCATTCACTGTGGCATAATAACAAAAGAAAATATTTACTCTCGTCCGAAAGGAGGAGAGGTGGATTTGATTTTGGCATTCAGAGAATGTGAAAAATTTGATGGAGTAAAGGAAGATGATTCAATACTGATTATTGTTGGTATCACGCTGCTGGAACGCTTTTAGAACGTTGTTTGGTGTCAGAACGCTGTTGGAACCTCCACCTTCCTTACCACTCTCACGCTGTCCTTGGTATCGTTATTATTGTTTGTGTGTTGACTGCATATACGTTGTCTGTACTACACATATGTTGACTCTCCCATAGTCCCCGGTGGTATTCCCATATTTCACCGTTGAATATATATATGTATTACCCTATTGCGTTGTTCATATATAGCCTATTACGCTGTTCATATACACGATGTTCATATATACCCTATTACGTTGTTCATATATACGCTGTTCATATATATGTATTACCCTATTACGCTGTATACGTTGTCTCCTTGCCATATCATATAACCGTGTCCACCTGTAAAATCAATACATTACTTGCTTCAAGTTTGAGCCAACCTGGACGTAGTTTAATACCACCATTCTGAGTTAGACCGACACCGTTTTAATAACACTAGTTTTCAAACAGCTCCCAAACTAGTCATACGTTCATCGTGTTACCAGAGTCTATCAAATGCTCGACAAATTTTACCAAGAAGCATATTTTTTAGAATAGAAAATATGCACAAAACATTAGCGTTTGGGGGCATGACAGGTAGAGAGAAATTAAAATCATGATAGAGCGCAAAGGGTTCTAATGGAGCTTCAATATCCGAGAGCTTGATAGCTAGAGGCTCAAATTAAGATTCATATTGACACAATGTTGTTGTGACTACTTTGCAAGGGTGGAAAATGTGTTCCTGTATATCTCGTTTGGAAAATGTCCATGCTAAGAACGTTGCTCCAGCGACAGGAGGAACATGACCAGAGATATGTGCTCCACCATTTGAGTTTGAATTGGAATTATTCTCCATGTATGTGAACCGAGAAGGGCAAGAGGCATCATGTACTGCTGTAGTTGCACTTGAAGGAATGCTAGTAGATGCAAGTTCTTCTGGCTTTTGATCATAAAGATCCTCTTTTGGCTTAGTTGTAAGCCTTTTTTGACACCAAGCTCACCGGTTTTATTTCCAACAATTCTCTTTGCTACCAGTGGTTTTTTAACTGTACTTGCAATAGCTGGAGGTGGAAGACCTACTTCAGCTTTAGAAGGAACTGCTTGAGGTGCATCAATTTCATTATTAAAAAAAATCAGTTGCTAAAGTTGAACTCTTCCCAACATTGTTTTTGAGTTATTTTGGATATAACTGCAAACAAGTTGTATGATTGTTTGGTTCTTTTTCAGAGACATTGCTGCAGTTTTTTGATATTCTATAAGACTTATATTCAAGAGATAGTTTTGATGAGCTAACGAAATTGGGTGCCAGAACTTGGTCTATTGTAGATGCTATTACTGAGATTATATGACTATATCAGGTGTTGAGATATAAAAGTTTTCAATAAGAACCAATCTGCATTATCTAGTTTGTTGACTCCTTGCAAATTTTGAGAAAGAAAGAATTATAGTGTTGAATGAATACTTAAGTTACTTCCTGGTATGCTTCAAGACTTTCTTGGCCTACTGTAAAGCAATTCAAGTTGATCCGGTTTCAGCATCTTCGAATTCTACCTGTTGCTTCTTGTTGCACACTGATCATTTGTTGCACATTTATAAGGATATTGCTGTGTACTGTGAGTGGGTATTACTTTTCTGCATTAAGTAGTAGTTGTGATCAGTTTTTAAGGTATAAATGGCTCTAATTGGTGAAGTATTAGAGTTCCTCAAAACCCTGATACGATGTACTGTTGAAGACACAGTAAAAATCAGCAAAGTCAATCTTGCTCATGTTCAAATATGTCTACAAAATGCACAAGAGAAAATTGATTTTTTACAGCTTGAATCTCAGCTTCAGCAAGAAGAATTAAAACAGAGGAGTCATCATTCTGAACATGTTTCTGTTCAGAACATTGAGACTGCAACCCATCAGAAGCAAGTCATTAATGTTACAGTTGGTTCAGATTTAGATACAGATGCAGAAACTCAGTCTGCACTTCCCAAGCCCATCATCAGACCTTGGGAACAACTTGTCCACAACAAGCACAAAACCGGTCTTGGATATGAGAAGGACTTGTCCTTTCATATTCCAGACTACTCAAAGCCCATTCAGTTTCAAAGTGTTGGATTCCTTCATGACAGTTCACCTGCTCCTCATGACAGTTCACCTCCAACTGTTCCAGACTCTACCTCTCTTCCACAGCAACAACGACAACAACAACAACAGATTGTGAAAGCCAACACTGTGACCGAGTTGGCTATTTGAAAGATCACTGTTTTGATCTTCATCCATGTAAGCATTGTCATAAAACAAGTCATTCTTCAAACAGATGATTCAGAAACAAACACCCTGCAAGCACAAAGATTCATCTTGGATGGATCGCTTCTTGGCAATGGGCATCAACAACCAAGAAGATATTCGAATCACATGTCAAAACTTGTTCCAGAGTATTGAACAGTCTTGCAGTTGAGTTTTCTCCATCATCTCACCTTGTATCTGACCGGGGGGGAAATGACGGTCATCTACAAGCTTCAAAGTCACATCAAGCGAGCTGAGCCACAACCTGTCACACCAGATTCAGAGTTGTAGCCAGAGACAAAGATGCCCCTGAGCATGCCTTCAGTTGGAAATCTGGGACACTTCCTCTAGCAGAAGATTTCAGCTTCTTGCCAGTTTTGGAAGAATTCCAGGAACAAAATTGAAAACACTTCCTCTAGCAGAAGACTCCAGCTTCTTGCCAGTTTTGGAAGAGTTCCAGGAATTGCTTTAAGCATTCCAGAGTTGTTGGTCATCCTTAAACCATCATAGGTTGAGACTTCCCTTTTCAGGTTGAAGTTCTCCCTTTTATGCGGGGTGAGACCTCCCTTTCATGGTTGAAGGTTTCCCTCTTCAAAACAATAGGAGCACTTCCTCTAGTAGAAAACTTCAGCTTCTTGCCAGTTTTGGAAGAGTTCCAGGAACTGCACTAAGCGTTCCAGTGTTGGTGGTCATCCTTAAACCACCACCCTTTATACCAACATTTCAGAGAGCACATTCAGCCTAGTGCTGCCATGCATTTTTTGCACATTTTGTATTACAACTCTCTTCTTGGACTCATACATAACCCTTCGGATTAAGGGGGGGAATGTTGGACACCTAATCCTCAATGGGTTAGTGTGGAAGCCGAATGGACAAAAGGAGTCCAAGAGACCTTGGGATGTGAAACCCAATGGTCACAATATGTACTATAAATTTATATCAATTGTTAATAAAAAATGTACTGTAATGTTTTGTCTTTCCTATTTTATGTTGCTGCCCATGTGTGTTTAACATTACTCATATAATAGGATAATTGTAATGAATCGAAAAGATTTTATTTCATTGTTATTTCCTTGTGATAAGATCTTTATATTTTATATATTTATAAAGTAAATCCTATCTTAATTTAATTTATTTTTATATTTATACAACCCTTTATGTTGTAGTAAGGGTTGGAAATGGTTGCACTCAAAGACGCTGATATCTTTTTCACAACAATGAATAATTCTTCCATTAAATCTATGCCCAGTCGCAATAAAATACCCAAGAAGTTTTACATTCCAATCCTAGGAGCAACTTCTTCATGAGAGGACAAGATAGAATAATTGAGATATTCAACAAGCAAACTATTGCTGACATACATATAACAAACTAGGCGACAACTATAAATATGACAAAATTTACCACAAAGAAATACAACTTTGCAAAATGAGATCACGAAACACAAAGGGAGTCTTTATACATTTTATTAGATTCGTATTCATGGGAACTGTTTGTAGATTTGTGATGGTTTCCTTTATTTCTCGGAGTTTGCGACTCGACCAATCGGCTGCTAAGGGAATCAATTTCATCACGCTGACAATTTACTTGTGCTCGAAGCCATTGCATTTCCTCAATCAGGTGCAAAATAATATTCGATTGTTGGATAAAATTCCCTTGGAGATCATTATTTTCCACATGAAAATTGACAGGGGGATTTGGGATGAGGTTGCAAGCTCTATTACCACTTGAATTCTCCAAGTTCTCTGGTTTATATCCTCTGTTTTCCACAACAATCTAGAGAAACAAGTGAGAGCTGGTGTTTGGACATTGATTTAGCTAGAAAAGGGAATCCTAGGAACTGGGGGAATGGACCATGTCAGCGAGGGAGGGATGAAATTATTGAAATTCAGAAGGCTCCTCAGATAAGAAGCAAAGCAGGAACCAATCCAATAGATCTACTCAAACTAAAACTAGAAGAGAATGATGACCAATTTAATAGGAGTAGTGAAATTTAGTTACCTTCCTTTCCTTGGTACACCCAAATTGGCATGTAAAATCATCCATGAAATCTTCCTTCCAACATAGCCTCCACTATCCCAAAAAATAAGGACACGGGGTGCACAAGATTGAAGAGAGACATGATTTACATTCGCTTGGAGAACCAGCGACTGTTGAATGGTGTTGTAATTGATGCCAATGTTGGTACTTGAACACTTTTAATAAGTCGTCTAATTTGCATTAATTGAAAGCTCCAAATGATAATAAGACCTGAGAAGCCCTAGATGCCACACACGTATTGAGGAAAATGGATGTAAAGAAATTGATTTTGATAGTGAGACCCTCATCATTTGTTTCTCCTTGTCATGCTAATTCCAACGGTATATGGAATGCCTCGTGGTTCATATCGGTTAGAGAGATATGATCAATCAAAGATTGAAGCCCCCTTCTTGTGGTAAAAATCCGAAAATTGAGATGATGTGGTAGCTCATCATTAGCTAGAATATTTCTCAAATATTAAGGCCATAAAGGAATTTTATTGAAGAATTTAGTTAAATATTTTGTGGGAAATTTTGGTTGCATGAAGGATACTTTTCAAGGCATATTATCAAAAATAAAATTGGGTTCAAAGTTCAATTTGAAATCTAATCCTAAGTATGACTCCCTCCAAAAGTTTGCTCCAAGAATTATTCAAAATTTTAAATTCAAAAGTTATATTCCCTCCCGTTTCATGTTGGCTCCTAGAAGATCTTCAACCTCTATACAATTGAATGCACATATTTGAATCTCTGAGTTTGATCTCCGCAACCTAGTGTAGTCTCAAATATCTGGAAGAAAAGGCTGACATTTGAGATTTAAGTTTGGGAATTTAAAGTTTATTGTTTGGTCATGGTTATTCATTGGGAATTAAGGATTTTCATATGCTACTCAACCTTCTTTTGAGTAAATATTTAGAATTATTCTTTGTGATATTTTAGTGGTATTATAAGGCATTTAACAAAAATATTTTGATGCCAATTTGCGATCTTTGTGTAGTCAAGAAAATCTATGGGGGAAGGTCGAAGTTCTTTTTTGATCTTTATATTTTGGCTTTTTTCATACAGTTATTGATTATTGTCTGAGGTAATGAGAGATCCAAAGTTCATTTTTGATATATTTTATAGGCACATTCATAATGCAGAGCTGAGGTTCTTCTACGGGTATTTGGCCCTCGGTGATAGGGTTGGTCTAAGCTCGAAATTGAGATAAAACTTGGAGCAACCTATGTGCAACCTTTTGAAAAACATGCAAACTCATTGAAGTAGGGTTGTTGTCCTATTCACATAAGTTCTAAGGCCTTAAAATCACATCTTAGTGGCTCATTCACACATTTTTAATCACTCATTCTAGTCACCACAAACCTGAGTTTGTTGGCTTCTATTCACTAATAATTTTTGGCATCAGAGCTTTGGTTTGAAGACATTCTCTTGCGCATATCTCAAGCAACTTTGGCTCACCATGAATTGATTCCAGATATGCATGCGTTATCTTGTAGATATTAAGGCTTATGTTATGAAAGACTTTGGACTATCTTTTAGTAATCCAAGCTTGAATTAACTCTACTCCGGTGGATGAACATAACTATTATCTTTTAACTTTTATGGTGGTGTTTTTTCAAAGGCATATCTGAGAGGATTTTGTGATAGAATTCTCTTATGCAAAACTCAACTTGTGCAATCTAAAGCATGCCTTGAAGTATTTTGAGTGGGGAATTCATTCTTGGCACTTCACCGATTTGATGAAGCCTAATATTCTCTTACAAACCATTTCTGAGTATCTACAAAGGTCTTTCAAGCTCAAGCCTATTAAAATATTTGGACCTCTATAGCCCTAAGAACCCTAATCAATTTTTGAGCATAAGTACCTTACCTTCAATAGTAGAAACCCCATATGATCTATAAGATATAGTTGAACACACAATGGACTAGTAACAACTTGTGTTCAAAATACCAATTGATGTCAAAGGAAAATCATTAGAAGAAGCAAATGACGGGTTAATTAATTTTTGAAGTTTACTATTGTTTCTTGTTGTTAAAAAACAAATGACTAGGCAAACAAAAATAAAAAATTTTAACTCATGAACTATGTAATAGTGTGAAGAAGATTTGCTTTCCCGTACTATTATAATAACTAATGCTTGTGATGTCTTGAGGATTTGAGTTTATGACTGCACACTAGTAAGCATGGGATATCTAAGAATCACTATTGTTATTTCTTTTATACTGCCTTCAGTAGAAAAACATTTTATGTTGCTGATTTGAAAGTATTGAGAGGACAAAGAATGTGTTATTTTGATCAGTAACTATTGTTGATGTTGTTATTGGGCCAATAAGCTAGGGTTTGTGCTAGAGCTTCCTCCCATTAAGGTTTGATGTATTGTTGAACAAAGACTTGTATTGCAGAGCATTGTTTAGTTGCATACCTTGGATTGACAAGCTAGTGAAGGATTCATTGAGGGTTTTAGAGTTTATGCTATCAATGACAAAAGTATGCTTATGATAAGGGTGATAAAGTGTTAGGAGTTGCACTACAAATTGTTGTCAAGGATCTGGTAGAATACAAGTGTGTATTTGACTCCTGATCAAGTTTATGGTGGATTTGCTTCAAGTTAGGGTTTATATTGAGAATTATTACATTGTAGATATCATATTAGTTATTGAATATTGTAGAGGCATTTCAGTAATAATGGAATTCATGTATGTGACAAGGTTTATGCTACTAGATGTTGATCTTTGTACAAGGATAGTTCATGTTCTTGCTAACACCCTTATGCTAGTATTGCAGATTGATAAAGCTAACATTTTGTTTTCTTGTAGTTTATGTTGAGCATAGGAGGATCCAGTCTGAAAATTGTGAAATGTAGTGTTGAAGTATGAAATTGTTTCCTTTTTTACTCCCCTTTTCCTTCTTCTTTCACCTTTTTGTCATCATTTTTGTAGCATTCTTAGCATGCTCAAGGTCAAATTCAACTTATAAAAAGGTATTTATCATCCATGTTTAGAATCTATGTTTATTTATGAATTATAACGAAAACATTCTTACAATAACATAATCATAAACATTCCATAGCTAATGTTGAATTCTGCATAAATATCCATGATTAAATAGGTTGCAATGATTCAGAAAAAGGATGAAGAGTGTCTGAAGATGACAAATGTTTACCACATGGATGACCACCTATTAGCATGACTTGGTAGGCTATGAATATTAAGATATCTAAGAGTTAAAATCAAAGTCAAACTATGAGAATGACAGTGCAACGGTTAAGTAAAGGCAACAGGAGAATATAATGACATCAAGCAAGCGTATTGGAGACCTATTCAATCGTTAGGATATGGTTCGAGAAGAATCTCTTATGACTTGCTCTTTCAGTAGCAAGTCATAAGGAGATAGAGTTTTAAACTGAATCCATTTCATAGATGTCGAATTAGCTCATTTCGTATCGACATAGAACTCTTAAAAGTTGTTTAATGAAATTTGTATAAAGGCCATAAGGCGAGACCCAAAACACAGTTCGATTATTAAGTTTTACTGTGGTTTATTTTCAATATTGGTGATACTCTGTTCCAGATTAATACAATTACTCTGTTCTCAATGCGTGCATAAGATGTCCTTTAATTGTTAGCAGACCTGCACTCACAGGAGGGCCCCCTGTCGAGTTGTGAGGTTATTTTATTTTGTTTTACATTTCTAGTTTGCTTATATTGTAGTAGTTTCTCTCAGAATTTGCTTAATCCGTTTCATCACAAAGATATTTTGACCAATTATTGTTTTGATTTCAGAATACTCATAAAGGGGAAAATACGAAAAAGATTTAATTTTTATATGCATTCTATTTCTAGATTTCATAGCTTAAGCGATTTCTTAGATGATAACATGAAGATTTCTTTAGAGTTAACTGTTCACACAAGTAATCATTTTGGAGCTATAAGTTTTCTATATAATCTTTCTTTTGCAATTATAAGTTAGGTCCTTTTGATGCAATTTCGTTGTATGTAATTAGCATAGAAATTCATAATTGAAATTTAGTGTAGAAGTTTGTTTGTTTGTTTTTTTCTTCTGCAAAATAGTGATTGTAGTGCTTTGAATTCTACAAGTAGTACTAGATTCTTTTTCTTGCAATTTAGCATTTCCTTTTATGCAAGTAGAGTTTTGAATTCTACAATTAAGTTAGATTTTCAATTCCGTAAAGTAATGTAGGTTTAATGTAACTTTAAATTGAAAGAACATGTGTGTATTTATTCTCTAAATATCATAAAAAAAATTGTCCATACTCAGATTAATTTCTTCTTTATAATCAATCAATCCATAGAAAGAATCCTAACATATATAGTGCACATTCATCTCACAAGTACACGAACCTTGGTTGACAATTAATGAAGTAATTTGAGAGCAATTAAATTACCCAAAACATGGCCCACGAAGGTCAAAGCCTTCAGTGAAAGTGGTGGCTTACTAAGCAGGGTGGTAGGGTGGTGCAAGGAAGAATATTGGAGTCTCCTTCATTCTAGGAGCTTGAGAGCACTTCGAGGTAGCAGGGTGGTGCTAGGGCAAGTTGGAGCTTGTGTAGGGTGTTGGATCATCCTTTCAATTAGAGCTGATATAAACAGGGTGTTGCATCCTTCTAGTTTGAGCTGGTAAATCAAGGTGTTGGAGCGTGTTACACAGTAATTTGTCACCGTTCCTGTTACCCCTTCTCCCGCACATTGGAGGAATTATTCCGGGACCTGTGAGAAGTGACATAACCTGAAAACACTTGCATTGTATCCCCTTGAGTATGTACTCCGTATGCCCTGAAGACACCTTCTGCAAAATACCCATAAAAATAGCCCTTTTTCCATTGGCGCGGTTCCACTGTGTATCACTCGCGCCAATGGGGGAAATCCTCCAAAGAGGGCGCGCCAGCTGGCGCTCTGTCTCAGAGTCGCACTTGCGCCAGCCCAGTTGGGTAAAGTTTTTAACAAACAAACTTACGAAGGTTCTTCCTAACCTATTCATGAACTGATTCCATCTTGAGTTAGTTCAGTTGGGCTTCGGATCTCCATAGAAGGGAAGTAGTTCTCCACCTCTCATGGAAGCTTCTTAGTGATAAAGCCAATCCCATGAATCTTGTGGATGACCCTAACTCCTTCTCCTCTATCTATAAAAGCTTGTCCTTTTGCTTTTGACAAGTTAGAGTCTCCAAGTTCCAACTTCTAAGTCCCAAAGCCTGAGAATTGCTAAGTTCATGCTACAAGGAGTCTTATTCATTCCCATGAGGCTAAATCTTAAGTGAGGAGATTCTTGTCCAAGTGACCAAGGAGAGAGAGGCTTGTTCCCCATTCCCAACAAGCTTTGCAAGGCATGTGCTGCTAATCACCCAGCCAAAGGAGGATTTGACATAAGAACTATGGTTGTATTCTTATTTGTTGTTTATCAATAATAGACGACTATCATTATGGTTCCACTCTTATTGTCTTTGTAATGATGATTGAGTTATATCCTTTCTGACTGATATATAGTTGCATCTATTGGATTTTATGCTTGAGTTTGTGTCGTTCTTTGCATGTGCAGGTATCCGTCCATGAGGATCGTGGGGATTGTGACCAGCCGGAGTAAAGAAACGGGAGCGACGACTCTTCTACAAATACTAGCGTTGGAATCTAGGTAGGCCCTCATCATCGGTCTTTGATTTGCAATTAGGAACCTGCGTGTTAGCGTTGTTTGATTGTTGCTAGACCCCATTTGGGCTAGTAGGGATCGTCTCTGTTCGTAGAGGGGATTTACCTCCACAACAATTTGGCGACTCCGCTGGGGAGTTGGCTTTTTTCCTTGTTGTTTGTTTTGTCTCGTTGTTTTATTTGTAAACTTTAGACGAAGTCTGAAGTACGGCCAGATAGCCTTCGAAACGCTATTGCTCCGCATTAGCAAAGTAGATCAACGCCACTTCAGTCCATCTCCGGTTTGGTTTACGAACTGAATGGCTTGGAACTTGCCTTGTTTCTCGGTTGTTTCTTGGTTTCTCCTACTTGGTTAGCCTTCTGGGTTGAATCCCTGTGTTGCTTCTTGCTCTTTGGTGTACCTGTACTATTGACTTAGCTTTGGCTCATTTGTTTTTTATTTTTCCATAGCAAACTTGGTTGGCACTCTTTTATAGTCTTACAGTTGCGCCAGTTGGCACCAGTTGCTCATTGACAACCCGCGCCAATCCCTGAAAGGCGCTCTTTTTGGCCTGACAGTCGCGCCAGGCCTGGGAACTTTTGAAGTTTGCTTGGCTGTGAGCCCTCTGAGCTTGGTTTTTGTTCTGGGTACCTTTTTTAGGCTACTTGAGTGTGTTGGAGTGTGATTTGACTGGCTTTGATCGTTACCCCTTGGGTGTTTGCTTTTTTCTATTGATTTCACATTTCTAGCCCTAGGGCATCTAGTGGCTTTGTGTGTCGAGCCTTCCTCAGGTGTTTTGATATTCTAGTAGTCCAATCAACTCTCTGATTGCTCCCTTGCACTTGTTTGGTGGTTGTAAATTGTTTTATTGCGTTATTTGGGTGACTTGCTTTGTCTTCACTTGAATTCCGCTTCGTCTCACTTTGAGCCTAGATTACACGGCTCATTGGTGTCTTTGGGATCTTTCTTGTTCTTTGGAGTCTTGATTTGTGATTTAGGGAACTAAATGTGCTTGTATTGAATAGAATTTTTTTATTATCGTTTCTCAAAGTTTGTTTAATGCACTTTGCCATCAACAAAAGAAAAAATATCTTTTGCTTTGTATTAGTTAATGATAATTAGAACTTTTCATTTTGATTAGTGATTAGTGATCTTAAAGAAAAGTTTGTTAATTTCCATTAGCTGCATTAAGGAAGTTCTTTGTTTTTTTGTGATCATTTCGTTTGCGTGAAAGCTCTCAAACCCTCTCGTAACTAACATTCATCGAATGAAATGACATATTTTGGCATATAGTTTGCATCTAGGGAATTTTGAGATATCACATACGGTAGGGCCTGAAAACTGAAACCTAATACAAGATCAACTTTAAAATGAACCGAATGAATCTAACAACGCATTGGAACATAACGCACACTGTTTAGAGGTCTAGGCTAGAGACGTGCTCCGGCGTCGTTAGACCTAGTCACTTTTGTTTCCACTCAAGGTTGGGTGATTCCTCCTTTTGTGACTCAATTGTGGTCTAGTACGGATTTGAGCTCCCACGTACCGTCAAGTATATGGGCAGACCCCACTAGGTTATCATCCTTTATCCATAGGAAGCCGTGTCTGCCGCCTTACAAGCCGTAACGCACCGAACACAACATTCGGGAAGATTGACTGTCGTACGGAAAGTCCTTGGTTTTCATATGATTGCCAAGGTGTATATGCAGTTTTATGGGTTTTCTGGTAAACCTTTTGCCTAGTTTCTCCAGAGTAGTCACTTTCGTTCCTTTTCGGACTCCCTAAAAGAAAAGGTCCATCTGAGCACTTGTCACTTCAAGCTCATTAAACATTCGAAGGCGACTAGAGTCATCTTTTGTCCTTTTCTTGACTCTTTAAAAATGAAAAGGTCAAGTTTTGTTCCTGTGTCTTAAAATTTATTCGGCCACGATTCACATTTACCCGGTTAGATCTTGTTTGTGTTAGTTTGAGTAGGGTTCTTTCTCGTTTGTGATGGAAAATTTTCTGGAGTTTACCAACCCAGGCATCCCCTCTGATGGGAATCCTGGTCATTTCCCTCCTTTTGGAAATGTTGGTGCTCCTTACATGGCAACGTTGTCCCTTCCTGAGTTAACAGTTGGGTTGCCTGTTTGGTTGTTCTCAACCTCTCTGGTCCCTACCATCTCAACTACTGGTCAATCAGTTCCTCCACCCGAACAACATCATGTCGATTCTAAAGTGGACCTCTCCCCTTCTCCGCCTGTTTCTGCGTCCTCATCTTCTACTTCGCCTGGTGAAAGTCTGTATTTAAGTAACCAGGTGGCTAAGAAGGAGAAGAAGTCTCCTAAGTGAGAGGTTAAAAGTACAACTCAAGTCGAGCCACCTTCTGCTCCTCCGCGGAAGGTCAAATTTCCTTGTAGATTGTGCAAGGATGACCACCTTCTTCGTCATTGTCCTGGCATTCCTAGGATCCTAGAAGTATGGTCTCGTGATCCAGCTCGTCCCTCATCATCTTCTAAAGCTCATGGCGATGCCACCCTGTCAACTGACAACATTCAGAAGAAAGGGAAGATTCGAATCCCCTGTAGACTATGTGAGGGCAATCATCCCCTTCACCTTTGTCCGCTCATGGATAAAGCTTGCGTTGTTTGGAAAGTCTTACAGCTTCTTCACCCCAACTTCCTGTTGGTTATCAGAGGTTCTCTTCAGACCCTCTCCCTCTTGACAAAGAGATTGAATTAGATTCTTCTCTTGTCCAGGCTCCTTTTCCCGAACCAGGCTGTGCCAAGCTTGTTCCAGACCAACCATTGGTTGAAAAGAGTGTCGACTCGAGCTCACCACCCGTCGACCACTCTGTTTCGGAAGAGAATCATGCCCATGTTCTTCTCGTCTCCTCAGATTCCCCTGAGTCCAGAAATGACTCTCCTATCCCAGCTGCTCCCAAAAGTCCTTCTTCGGTTCCTATAGAGCATGGGGGCAATCATACGATTCCCCCACCAAGTAGTTTGGCCATCTCCTTCGACTGGAGTCACTTGACTGCTTTCCGCCTTCCATCCCATGTGCCTTTCCAGATTACAGTACTTGCCTATGATAAGGCAGTACCTGGCACTGTTTTGGATGAAGGTGCATCTGTCAGTCTTATGCCATCCACTACTTGGCAAGCTTTAGGTTCCCCGCAGCTTGGGCCTGTCGCACAAAATATGTTAGCATTTGACGGGGGAACTAGTCAACCTCTAGGGGTCCTCCAGAAATTTCCTATTACTTTGGGAGGCAAAACCGTCTATATGGATGTGCTGGTTGTCCAAGGTGCTTTAGATTTCAATCTTCTCCTTGTCCGTGACTATGTTTATGCCATGGGGGCCCTTGTCTCTTCGCTTTTCCGTGTGGTTTGCTTTCCACACAACGGAAGAATCGTGACTATAGATCAATTATCGTTCTTTAGTCCCTCGGTGCCTCCTGCGCAGCTGCCACCCCCTCCTGGTTTTTACCCACCAGTTGTGTCTGCCCCACTGCAGGTCAACTACATGGCTACCTACCCGTGCCTGTATCCCATGATGATGCCGTTGTGCATAATGTCCTGGGGGCATTAGGTCCTGACTTCCAAGATGTTGTCCTTCCACCAGGAGTTCCATTCTTGGAAGTGACGACTTCCTGTTCATTATGATGAAGTTCGTTCGGAGCATAGTTCGATTTCCTATGTCAAGCTCCTTAAAAAATGAAACTGGGTCTGATAGAGCATAGTTCCTGATCTTGTGTCAAGCTCGTTAAAAAATGAAACAAGGGTTATGAGGATAGTTCTTTTCCTGTGTCAACCTCATCAAAAAATGAAACAACTCCCTTTTCAAATCGAGTCTTTGATTAAGATCTCGTAAAATCCAAGTCGAGTCTTTCCAAGATCTCGAAAGTGAACCTTCATTCCATCCACTTTGTTGAATGCAATGAAGCTTGGGGGGCATGTACCTCGTTTTGTGTCATTATGCTGGGGGCATGTGAACTTATAACAAGCATAGTTTTTCGTTTCAAGCTTGTGTAAACATGAAACAGAATCCAATCAGAGTTCTCCATGGTTCAAGCTTGTGTAAAAAATGAACCCATAGCCGATTTACATCTTGTGATTGCCGCTTTATCTGCTAAATTCTGCTAGATGAACCTTGGTTGTTTCATTCCATTCCTACCATCTCTCTGGCCGATCATATGCTTTCACTTGGTTGTTTTACCTTTCCTGAGGGACCGCAGTTATGAGTGGTTTTGTTAGCCATCCTCTTGACCATTATATGTTTTGAGCAGTTCCACCATTGCCGGAACCAGTTACTAGCCTTTATACCACTCGTTCCTCTAGGACAAGTCACCTTTAAGCTCTTTTCTGACTCGTAAAATATGAAAAGATTGCCGAGTATTTTTTTTCCCTTTTTGACTCGTTAAAGAGAATAAAAATGGAGGTCTGCTTTCAGCACTTTTCAGACTGTTTAAAGATGAAAAGATTGCCGAGTTTTCCCTCTTGACTCGTTAAACGTAAATAAGAGGCGGTCGTCTTTAAACTCTTTTCCGACCGTGTAAAGACGAAAATATTGTCGGGCCCTTGTTGTTTTAGGCTCATTAACGGTCACGAAGCGACATGGTTTTGATCACTTTTTTACTTTTTCAGATCGGAATCACTACTTATGAAAAGTACTCCTCGATTGTAATGGTCGAGCAGTTCTTTCGAGCATTGTTTTATACTTTTTCGGGCTCGAGAGACACAACTTTACGAAAAAGGACACCCCTGGAGTTTCCTTTTTTGTTGTCTTTTCAAACTCTCTAAACATGAAAAGACGTCGAGTTTTTCCTCTGTCAGGCTCGTTAAAACTTGATGACATTGGATTCCGTCGAATTGACGCTCACAAGCATATGCTATCCCCGTCAAGCTTGTTGATAAAAATAACTAGGGTACTCACCTGAAATGGTGGGGAAAATGGAACCACAATCATTGTCGTGTCGGTAGTATGTCGCTCTTGAACATGGCACTTGTCTTCATTCGTGTCTGGGTGGGGACATCTCATCTTGTTTTTACACTTTCCTCCATGGGTTTGGGTTATCCTGTTTGACCTCTCATCTGCTCATTACCTCGTCACCATGACCCTTGATCATTTGATGTCAAATACTGCCAAGTCCACTGTCGTGCTGCCAATATGTTCAAGAGAAGTTGACCTCTGCAGAATACTCAACCTCCCTATGATACCTCACAAAAAACATCTTATCCTTCTCTGTCTTGTGTGGATGATGTGGGAAACCTTATGGCCCACCTTCGATTAAGGTCACTTCCTGTCGACTTCAGCTCATTATCTAGGAAGTTGACCTAGAGACTCCCTTCAGGTGCCTTGGAGTCTGCATGCCTCAATGGCAGGTTCTTCGTGTTCGACGCGAGGTTTTCATCATTGGCCTCCGATCGAATGATTCTACGGGTGTTCGACGCCGGCTCACTGATTCGTACGCCGTAGATTGTACCTATAGTACCTTGAGAACCATTGTCATTATTGGTGGTACCTCTCGCGTCTGTTAACAGTTTTCATCATTGACTGGTAATCAGACGATGTTCTTGCATGTTCGACTTTGACTCCCATATTCGCATGCTTGAACTTGTACTTTGTTCGGGTCGAGATGGAGCGCAAGACCCTGGATTTTGTCTGTTGAGATCCAGGTTGCGATTTTGTGGATTATTATGATCATTACATGACTCATTCACTGGATGGCTGTGACCATGCCTGAGTCTACTTATCGATCCTTACTGGATGGCTGCACCCATACCTTGGATCTGGATTTTTATGTACTCTACTATGGATGGTTGCGCCCATACCACATACATCATGTACTTGAGATATCAGTTGTACTTCTTCATGCAGGTTCTCCGGCGGCAGTGTTTTCAGTTGGCCATGTTCTTGTAAAGCATTTCACCCCTCTCTCTCCCTCGGGCCTCATGCTTTAGGGGGCATCTATTACACAGTAATTTGTCACCGTCCCTGTTACCCCTTTTCCCGCACATTGGAGGACTTATTCTGGGACCTGTGAGAAGTGACATAACCTGAAAACACTTGCATTGTATCCCCTTGGGTATGTACTTCATATGCCCTGAGGACACCTTCTGAAAAATACCCATAAAAATAGCCCTTTTTCCATTGGCGCTGTTCCACTGTGTATCACTCACGCCAATGGGGGAAATCCTCCAAAAAGGGCGTGCCAGCTGGTGCTCTGTCTCAGAGTCGCACTCGCGCCAGCCCAGTTGGGTAAAGTTTCTAACAAAAAAACTTACGAAGGTTCTTCCTAACCTATTCATGAACTGATTCCATCTTGAGTTAGTTCAGTTGGGCTTCGAATCTCCATAGAAGGGAAGTAGTTCTCCACCTCTCATGGAAGCTTCTTAGTGATAAAGCCAATCCCATGAATCTTGTGGATGACCCTAACTCCTTCTCCTCTATCTATAAAAGCTTGTACTTTTGCCTTTGACAAGTTAGAGTCTCCAAGTTCCAAATTCTAAGTCCCAAAGTCTGAGAATTGCTAAGCTCATGCTACAAGAAGCCTTCTTCATTCCCATGAGGCTAAATCTAAAGTGAGGAGATTCTTGTCCAAGTAACCAAGGAGAGAGAGGCTTGTTCCCCATTCCCAATTGTGGAGGTAAATCCCCTCTGCGGACAGAGGCGATCCCTACTAGCCCAAATGGGGTCAAGCAACAATCAAACAACGCTAACATGCAGGTTCCTAATTGCAAATCAAAGACTAATGATGAGGGCCTACTTGGATTCCAACGCTAATATTTGTAGAAGAGTCGTCGCTCCCGTTCCTTTGCTCCGACTGGTCACAATCCCCACGATCCTCGTGAACGGACACCTACACATGCAAAGAACGACACAAACACAAGCATAAAATCCAATAGATGCAACTATATATCAGTCAAAAAGGATATAACTCAATCATCATTACAAAGACAATAAGAGTGGAACCATAATGATAGTTGTCTATTATTGATAAACATCAAAGAAGAATACAACCATAGTTCTGACGTCAAATCCTCCTTTGGCTGGGTGATCAGCAGCACATGCCTTGCAAAGCTTGTTGGGAATGGGGAACAAGCCTCTCTCTCCTTGGTTACTTGGACAAGAATCTCCTCACTTTAGATTTAGCTTCATGGGAATGAAGAAGGCTTCTTGTAGCATAAACTTGGCAATTCTCAGACTTTGAGACTTAGAATTTGGAACTTGGAGACTCTCCTTTGTCAAAGGCAAAAGGACAAGCTTTTATAGATAGAGGAGAAGGAGTTAGGGCCATCCACAAGATTCATGGGATTGGCTTTATCACTAAGAAGCTTCCATGAGAGGTGGAGAACTACTTCCCTTCTATGGAGATTCGAAGCCAAACTGACCCAACTCAACATAGATTCAGTTCATGAGTAGGTTAGGAAGAACCTTCGTAAGTTTGTTTGTTAAAAACTTTACCCAACTGGGCTGGCACGAGTGTGACTCTGAGACAGAGCGCCAGCTGGCGCGCCCTCTTTGGAGGATTTCCCCCATTGGCACGAGTGATACACAGTGGAACCACGCCAATGGAAAAAGGGATATTTTTATGGGTATTTTGCAGAAGGTGTCTTCAGGGCATATGAAGTACATACTCAAGGGGATACAATGCAATTGTTTTCAGGTTATGTCACTTCTCACAGGTCCCGGAATAAGTCCTCCAATGTGTGGGAGAAGGGGTAACAGGGACAGTGACAAATTACTGTGTAACAGATGCCCCCTAAAGCATGAGGCCCGAGAGAGAGAAAGGGGTGAAATGCTTTACAAGAACATGGCCAACTGAAAACACTGTCGTCGGAGAACCTGCATGAAGAAGTACAACTGATATCTCAAGTACATGATGTATGTGGTATGGGCGCAGCCATCCATAGAAGAGTACATAAAAATCTGGATCCAAGGGATGGGCGTAACCATCCAGTAAGGATCGATAAGTAGACTCAGGCATGGTCGCAACCATCCAAGTGAATGAGTCATGTAATGATCATAATAATCCACAAAATCGCAACCTGGATCTCAACAGACAAAATATAGGGTCTTGTGCTACATCTCGACCCGAACAAAGTACAAGTTCAAGCATGAAAATATGGGAGTCGAAGTCGAACATGCAAGAACATCGTCTGATTACCAGTCAATGATGAAAACTGTTAACAGACGCGAGAGGTACCACCAATAATGACAATGGTCCTCAAGGTACTATAGGTACAATCTATAGCGTGCGAATTAGTGAGCCGGCATCGAACACCCGTAGAATCATTCGATCGGAGGCCAATGATGAAAACCTCGCGTCGAACATGAAGAACCTGCCATTGAGGTATGCAGGCTCCAAGGCACCTGAAGGGAGTCTCTAGGTCAACTTCCTGGATAATGAGCTGAAGTCGACAGGAAGTGACCTTGATCGAAGGTGGGCCATAGTGTTTCCCACATCATCGACACGAGACAGAGAAGGATAAGATGTTTTGTGTGAGGTATCAGAGGGAGGTTGAGTATTCTGCAGAGGTCAACTTCTCTTGAACATATCGGCGGCACGACAGTGGACTTGGAAGTATTTGACATTAAATGATCAGGGGTCATGGTGACAAGGCAATGAGCAGATGAGAGGTCAAACAGGATAACCCAAACCCACGGAGGCAAGTGTAAAAACAAGATGAGATGTCCCCACCCAGACACGAATGCAGACAAGTGCCATGTTCAAGAGCGACATACTGCCGGCACGACAATAAGTGTGGTTCCATTTTCCCCACCATTTCTGGCGAGTACCCCAGTTATTTTTATCAACAAGCTTGACAGGGATAACATATGCTTGTGAGCGTCATTTCGACGAAATCCAATGTCATCAAGTTTTAACGAGCCTGACAGAGGAAAAACTCGGCGCCTTTTCATGGTTAGAGAGTTTGAAAAGACAGTAGAAAAGTAAACTCCAAGTGTGTCCTTTTTGGTAAAGTTGTGTCTCTCGAGCCCGAAAAAGTATAAAACAATGCTCGAAAGAACCGCCCGATCATTACGATCGAGGAGTACTTTTGATGAGTAGTGATTTCGACCTGAAAAGGTAAAAAAGCGATCGAAACCACCTCGCTTCGTGACCGTTAACGAACCTGAAACGACAAGGGTCCGACGATAATTTCGTTTTTACATGGTCAGAAAAGAGTTTAAAGATGACCGCCTCTCATTTACATTTAACGAGTCGAGAGGAATAACTCGACATTCTTTTCACGTTTAGCGAGTCAGAAAAGAGCAGAAAGGTGACTCCAGGGTGACTTTTTCGTGTATTTACCGAGTCCGAAAAAGTATAAAATACAACTCGTTTCGTCGCCTAAGCCGCACAAACACCTGTCGCTGCACAAACACCCAGTGTAAAATCCATTTTCCACACAAATATATATTAAAATATTCGTAAAATGACTTTTAAAACCTATTTGAGGGTCAAAAAGTTATAAAATGGGTGAAAATGGTAAAACAAAAAATTACTTTTCACTTTTACCTTTGGAGAGCGACATTAGGGCTTTTGGTGTGCGATCTTCAAGCGTTGATTTCGACAGATCCAGTTGACCATTCGGAGCGCCGCCAGTGTCAGGTAAGAGGTCTCTCCTTTTGCTCCATTTTTGTCCGTTTCAAATTTGTTTTAAACTACTTTTTCATCCTTTATGAGAGGACTTTAAAAAATGAGGGTTGCGCCCATTGGCGCGGGTTCTGGGCACGGACCCGCGCCAATGGGGAAAATTTCCCAAAGGGCATGCACCCATTGGCACGACTATTTTAGAAACAGTCGCGCCAACGGTCGCGCGAGTTTTTTGCTCAAATTTTGACGTTTTCAAGCAATTTTCACTGCATTTCTAATTTTTCCAAGGATCTAATTCAGTGTTTTAACCTTGTGAACACAGAGAAACGATCAAAATGGCAATCCAGTGGAAGGAAAGGGAGCATGACCAGGTAGACGAATTGGCCATAGCAGATGAGGGCTGCATGGAAGCTCTCAGAGCTTGTGGGCTCAAGAAATTTTTCCTAGTGTCCTATTTACGAGCTCAGCCAGAGCTCTTGCAGTACTTGATTAACTTATGGGACGAATAGGAACAGGTGTTCTGAATACGGGACCAAACATTGGAATTAGATGTATATGATGTCTACTTCCTTACTGGATTGTCGCGACAAGGGCCGGTGCCCCGATTGACCGGTAGCAGGCCATCTGGAGAAAAGATGGAAGAGGTAAAGGCCCAAGTTTGCCCAACTGCAAAATATGGGTCGGGCAATGCGAAAGTGGATATCCCCACTGTTGAGGACCTGACACTCAGAGCTGTACTATTACGACGGTCTTCAATTGGGTGTCAGCTATGAGGACCAATATGAAGAGGCAGCTAACGAAGGCCAAGCACGACAAGCTGCAGCAGTTCGGGTACGGCTCCATCTTGGTGGCGTTCTTCTTGGAACGTGTGCCACTCTTCCAGGGCCAAGGGGCCCTTGTTCCTGACCTGGCACCTCGAGAGCCGAGGCTGGCTCGTTGGGCGGCACTGATGCCGAGAGGGGGAGGCGGTCAGCAGATGTCATTTAGACCCGAGTTTTTTGTGTGGCTTCGCCGCCAGTTGATCGTGGTGGAGGACTGGCCGTATGCGGGGACAGACTTCATCGGTGACCCTGACCTCCCACTGCCAGAGGGGGAGGACTGGGACGAGGAGATAGGTATGACCTCTTTTTGATTTTGTGTTTTATGGTTTTTTTTTTGTTAATACATATTCGTTCTAACAACAGTTATTTGTGTATGCAGATGTTGGCCCAGCACGCCCAGCTGGCATGTCTCCTATCGCGTGGAGAAACCAGCCTGCAAACCAGCCTACAGCTGACCTTCAGCTAGAGGGTGTCGAGGGAGGAGAGTTGATCCAGAACCTCGAGGGGCTAGCCCGGGGGATTCCAGACTATGCCCGGCTAGCAGATGTCCCACCGGCGTATCAGAGATATACAGTGGGAGTGCCCACTCGCATCCACCGTCTCTTGAAGCGCCTAGTGCGTGCAGTGACGTGCTATCATGAGCGCCACCGGGATTAGACATCTAGGGTTTATTTTCATTCATATTTTTTGAGAGACATGTCGTCTCTGGATGTATTAAGACAAACATGTATATTTTTTGAGCTATGTGATGCACGCTGTGCAACATTTCGACACACACACACACACACACACACACATATATATATATGCCTATTTTGGATGGATCTTTTACATGTGATGATGTTTTTATATGCTATGCAGATGTCTAACACAAATGTAATCTAATGTATCAGTTGCATAACAAACGACCCAACGCGAAATGTTTTTAATCACATATTTTATTTTTACACAAGCTTAAAAGCACACATGACAACACATATGCAAACTATGCTTGGGAATGGATTTTATTTTTATGCAAGCTTAAAAGCACACACACATGCAAACTATGCTTGAAAACAAGGGAAACAGGCATGCCCCCCAGCATGATGTCTCAATTCGAGGGACATGCCCCCCAAGCTTTAGTCCATTGAAAATGGAGTGAAGGTTGACAATATTGTGATCGCACTCGAATTGCACGAGCTCATGTTTCATTATTTTAACGAGGTTGACACACTTAAGAGAACTATCCTCGTGACACCTAGTTTCATTTGTTAAGGAGCTTGACACAGGATAAGAACTATGCTCCACCAGACCCAGTTTCATTTTTTAAGGAGCTTGACATTGGAAAGTGAACTATGCTCCGAACGAACTTCATCATAATGAACAGGAAGTCATCACTTCCAAGAATGGCACTCCCGGTGGAAGGACAACATCTTGGAAGTCAAGACCCAATGCCCCCAGGACATTATGCACGACGGCATCATCATGGGATACAGGCATGGGGTAGGTAGCCACGTAGTTGACCTACGGTGGGGCAGACACAACCGGTGGGTTAAAACCAAGAGGGGGTGGCAGCTGCGCAGGAGGTACCGGGGGACTAAAGAACGATAATTGATCTATAGTCACGATTCTTCCATTGTGTGGAAAGCAAACCACACGGAAAAGCGAAGAGACAAGGGCCCCCATGGCATAAACATAGTCACGGCCAAGGAGAAGACTGAAATCTAAAGCACCTTGGACAACCAGCACGTCCATATAGATGGTTTTGCCTCCCAAAGTAATAGGAAATTTCGGGAGGACCCCTAGAGGTTGACTGGTTCCCCCGTCAAATGCTAACAGATTCTGTGCGACCGGCCCAAGCTGCGGGGAACCTAAAGCTTTCCAAGTAGTGGACGACATAAGACTGACAGATGCACCTTCATCCAAAACAGTGCCAGGTACTGCCTTATCATAGGCAAGTACTGTGATCTGGAAAGGCACATGGGATGGAAGGCGAAAAGCAGTTAGGTGACTCCAATCGAAGGAGATGGCCAAAGTACTTGGTGGGGGAATCGTATGATTTCCCCCATGCTCTATAGGAACCGAAGAAGGACTTTCAGGAGCAGCTGGGATAGGAGAGTCATTTCTGGACTCAGGGGAATCTGAGGAGACGAGAAGAACATGGGCATGATGCTCTTCCAAAACAGAGTGATCGACGGGTGGTGAGCTCGAGTCAACACTCTTTTCGACCAATGGTTGGTCTGGAACAGGCTTGGCACAGCCTGGTTCGAGAAGAGGAGCCTGGACAAGAGAAGAATCTAAGTCAATCTCTTTGTCAACAGGGAGAGGGTCTGAAGAGAGCCTCTGATAACCAACAGGAAGTTGGGGTGGAGAAGCTGTAAGACTTTCCAAAACAGCAGAAGCTTTATCCATGAGCGGAAAAAGGTGAAGGGGATGATTGCCCTCACATAGTCTACAGGGGATTCGAATCTTCTTTCTTCTGAATGTTGTCAATTGATAGGGTGGCATCACCATGAACTTCAGAGGACGATGAGGGACGAGCCGGATCGCGAGACCATACTTCAAGGATCCTGGGACTGCTAGGACAATCACGAAGAAGGTGGTCATCCTTGCACAATCTACAAGGAAATTTGACCTTCCGCGGAGGAGTAGAAGGTGGCTCGACTTGAGTTGTACTTTTAACCTCTCGCTTAGGAGACTTCTTCTTCTTCATCTTCTTCTTCTTCTTCTTCTTCTTAGCCACCTGGTTACTTGAATCCAGATTTTCACCAGGCGAAGTATAAGATGAGGACGGAGAAACAGGCGAAGAAGGGGAGAGGTCCACTTTAGAATCAACATGATGTTGTTCGGGTGGAGGAACTGATTGACCAACAGTTGAGACGTTAGGGACCAGAGAGGTTGAGAACAACCAAACAGGCAACCCAACAGTTAACCCAGGAAGGGACAACGTTGCCATGTAAGGAGCACCAACATTTCCAAAAGGAGGGAAATGACCAGGATTCCCATCAGAGGGGATGCCTGGGTTGGTAAACTCCAGAAAAGTTGCCATCACAAATGAGAAAGAACCCTACTCAAACTAACGCAAACAAGATCTAACCGGGTAGATGTGAATGTAGTCAAATAAATTTTAGGATGTAAGGACATAACTTGACCTTTTCATCTTTAAAGAGTTGAGAAAAGGACAAAAAGATGACTCTAGTCGCCTTCGAATGTTTAGTGAGCCTGAAGTGACAAGTGCTCATATGAGCCTTTTCTTTTAGGGAGTCCGAAAATGATCAAAAGTGACTACTTTGGAGGACTAGGCAAAGGGTTTACCAGACAATCCGTAAAACTGCATATACACCTTGGCAATCATATGAAAACCAAGGACTTTCCGTACGACAGTCAATCTTCCCGAATGCTGTGTTCGGTGCGTTACGGCTTGTAAGGCGGCAGACACGGCTTCCTATGGATAAAGGATGATAACCTAGTGGGGTCTCCCTATATACTCGACGGTACGTGGGAGCTTAAATCCGTGCTAGACCACTATTGCTTCACGGAAGGAGGAATCACCCAACCTTGAGTGAAACAAAAGTGACTAGGTTTAACGACGCCAGAGCACGTCTCTAGCCTAGACCTCTAAACAATGTGCGTTATGTTCCAATGCGTTGTTAGGTTCATTCAGTTCATTTTAAAGTTGATCTTGTATTAGGTTTCAGTTTTCAGGCCGTACCGTATGTAATCTCTCAAAATTTCCTAAATGCAAACTATATGCCAAAATATGTCATTTCATTCGATGAATGCTAGCTACGAGAGGGTTTGAGAGCTTTCATGCAAATGAAATGATCACAAAACAAAAAATAACTTCCCTAATGCAGCTAATGGAATTTAACAAACTTTTCTTTAAGATCACTAATCACTAATCAAAATGAAAAGCTCTAATTCTCATTAACTAATACACAGCAAAAGAGATTTTTTTCTTTTATGTCGATGGCAAAATGCATTAAACAAACTTTGAGAAATGATAATTAAAGAGTAAAAACACAAATTTCACTCAATGTAAACACAATCAGTTCCCTAAATCACAAAGCAAACCTCCAAAGAACGAAAAAATTCCCAAAGACACCAATGAGCCGTGTAATCTAGGCTCAAAGTGAGACGAAGCGGAATTCAAGTGAAGACAAAGAAAGTCACCCAAATAACGCAATAAAATGATTTACAACCACCAAACAAGTGCAAGGGAGCAATCAGAGAGTTGACTGGACTACTAGAAGATCAAAACACCTGAGGAAGGCTCGACACATAAAGCCACTAGATGCCCTAGGGCTAGAAATGTGAAATCGATGGAAAAAAGCAAACACCCAAAGGGTAACGATCAAAGCCAGTCAAATCACACTCCAACACACTCAAGTAGTCTAAAAAAGGTACCTAGAACAAAAACCAAGCTCAGAGGGCTCACAACCAAGCAAACTTCAAAAGTTCCCAGGCCTGGCGCGACTGTCAGGCCAAAAAGAGTGCCTTTCAGGGATTGGCGCGGGTTGTCAATGAGCAACTGGCACCAACTGGCGCGACTGTAACACTATAAAAGAGCGCCAACCGAGTTTTCTATGGAAAAATAAAAAACAAACGAGCCAAAGCTAAGTCAACAGTACCCAGGTACACCAAGGGGCAAGAAGCAATACAGGGATTCAACCCAGAAAGCTAATCAAGTAGGAGAACCCAAGAAACAACCAAGAAACAAGGCAAGTTCCAAGCCGTTCAGCTCGTAAACCAAACCGGAGATGGACTGAAGTGGCGTTGATCTACTTTGCTAATGTGGAGCAATAGCGTTTCGAAGGCTATCTAGCCGTACTTCAGACTCCGTCCAAAGTTTACAAATCAAACAACAAGACAAAACAAACAACAAGGCAAAAAGCCAACTCCCCAGTGGAGTCACCAAATTGTTGTGGAGGTAAATCCCCTCTGCGGACAGAGGTGATCCCTACTAGCCCAAATGGGGTCTAGCAACAATCAAACAACACTAACACGCAGGTTCCTAATTGCAAATCAAAGACCGATGATGAGGGCCTACCTAGATTCCAACGCTAGTATTTGTAGAAGAGTCGTCGCTCCCGTTTCTTTACTCCGGCTGGTCACAATCCTCACGATCCTCGTGGACGGACACCTGCACATGCAAAGAACGACACAAACACAAGCATAAAATCCAGCGCAGCCATCCAGTAAGGATCGATAAGTAGACTTAGGCATGGTCGCAGCCATCCAGTGAATGAGTCATGTAATGATCATAATAATCCACAAAATCGCAACCTGGATCCCAACAGACAAAATCCAGGGTCTTGCGCTCCATCTCGATCTGAACAAAGTACAAGTTCAAGCATGCGAATACGGGAGTCGAATTCGAACATGCAAGAACATCGTCTGATTACCAGTCAATGATGAAAACTGTTAACAGACGCGAGAGGTACCACCAATAATGACAATGGTCCTCAAGGTACTATAGGTACAATCTACGACGTGCGAATCAGTGAGCCGGTGTCGAACACCCGTAGAATCATTCGATCGGAGGCCAATGATGAAAACCTCTCGTCGAACACGAAGAACCTACCATTGAGGCATGCAGGCTCCAAGGCACTTGAAGGGAGTCTCTAGGTCAACTTCCTGGATAATGAGCTGAAGTCGACAGGAAGTGACCTTGATCGAAGGTGGGCCATAATGTTTCCCACATCATCGACACGAGACAGAGAAGGATAAGGTGTTTTGTGTGAGGTATCAGTTGTACTTCTCCATGCAGGTTCTCTGGCGGCAGTGTTTTCAGTTGGCCATGTTCTTGTAAAGCATTTCACCCCCCGCTCTCTCTCAGGCCTCATGCTTTAGGGGGCATCTGTTACACAGTAATTTGTCACCGTCCCTGTTACCCCTTCTCTCGCACATTGGAGGACTTATTCCGGGACCTGTGAGAAGTGACATAACCTGAAAACACTTGCATTGTATCCCCTTGAGTATGTACTTCATATGCCCTGAAGACACCTTCTGCAAAATACCCATAAAAATAGCCCTTTTTCCATTGGCGCGGTTCCACTATGTATCACTCGCGCCAATGGGGGAAATCCTCCAAAGAGGGCGCGCCAGCTGGCGCTCTGTCTCAGAGTCGCACTCGCGCCAGCCCAGTTGGGTAAAGTTTTTAACAAACAAACTTACGAAGGTTCTTCCTAACCTATTCATGAACTGATTCCATCTTGAGTTAGTTCAGTTGGGCTTCGAATCTCCATAGAAGGGAAGTAGTTCTCCACCTCTCATGGAAGCTTCTTAGTGATAAAGCCAATCCCATGAATCTTGTGGATGACCCTAACTCCTTCTCCTCTATCTATAAAAGCTTGTCCTTTTGCTTTTGACAAGTTAGAGTCTCCAAGTTCCAAATTCTAAGTCCCAAAGCTTGAGAATTGCTAAGTTCATGCTACAAGGAGCCTTATGCATTCCCATGAGGCTAAATCTTAAGTGAGGAGATTCTTGTCCAAGTGACCAAGGAGAGAGAGGTTTGTTCCCCATTCCCAACAAGCTTTACAAGGCATGTGCTGCTGATAACCCAGCCAAAGGAGGATTTGACGTCAGAACTATGGTTGTATTCTTCTTTGTTGTTTATCAATAATATACGACTATCATTATGGTTCCACTCTTATTGTCTTTGTAATGATGATTGAGTTATATCCTTTCTGACTGATATATAGTTGCATCTATTGGATTTTATGCTTGTGTTTGTGTCGTTCTTTGCATGTGTAGGTGTCCGTCCACGAGGATCGTGGGGATTGTGACCAGCCGGAGTAAAGAAACGGGAGCGACGACTCTTCTACAAATACTAGCGTTGGAATCCAGGTAGGTCCTCATCATCGGTCTTTGATTTGCAATTAGGAACCTGCGTGTTAGCATTGTTTGATTGTTGCTAGACCCCATTTGGGCTAGTAGCTCGCCTCTGTCCACAAAGGGGATTTTCCTCCACAACAGAGCGTCCTTCATGTTGGAGCCTGTAAATCAAGGGGTTGGATCCTCTTTCAGTTGATGATGAAAATCTTGGAAGTTGGACCTTTCTATTGATGTAAACTTTGAAGATCTATATTAAGAAGCATTCAACGTTTTTCTTCTAGAAGGGTTTGCACCTAAAATTCTCCCGTTTACTGTCTTGGATGTTATGCATTTTTGAATGGTGTTGTTATTTGTTCATGTGATGTGATGCTAACTTATGTTTTCAATTTAATGACATTGATAATCAATGCTTTGTGAAGTTAAAATTAACTAATTGAAGTGAGATACCATTTCACCCCACTCTTAGTATTTCCAACACTGATAAACAAAAAGAAAACAAAACACAACACCAATCCAAGCAACATAGAGACTCACTATCGAAATCATGTAGGAGAAACACTAAGAATGAGAGGTAGAGAGTGTTGAACTAGGCACAATTCAAGACACAAAGAAAGAGACCTGCACCATTGCTGAATTTCTCCATATCTATAGAGATATTAAAGATTATAAGGGAGCCACGACGATCAATAAAGGAGACCGATCTTCCAAACTGACACCATAAGCCTGTTTCTTGCATGTTCATGTTATGACCAACCTCCATGAATATAATTCTAGAATCAAAGCACTCACACGCTACAAAGATTGTATCACCCTTCTGGTTCATTACCGATCGCATCTCTGAAGCCTTGAATGAACTAGGTACATAAGAATGCAAATAAATGGGAGAATGACCAACTGCAGATTTCACCTTAGGCAAGGAGTGTGGAGGTGCGTGGCATGCATACCCGCAACCTACCAGCTCATATTTAGAAACAGTCTTGTACGACACTATTAATAAAATCATATGCAAATATCAGGGGGGTGTGTAACTTATGAGAACTTTTTTTAATGACACCCCCCCAACCCACAAAACATATATTTGTGTTCCTAAGCTCAAAATTAACAAAGTAGATGAGCTACATAGGGACCTGCATTGATTTCATCAAGGGATAGTTGTCCATTTTCCTGCCTCTAGTAGGAACGCATGAACGGCCTTTTCATTAGCCTCCTTGTTTTGATTTCATAAGATGTGGAAGAAAGCCTTATTAGGGAAAGACTCCAAGATGCTCATGATTGTTTAAAGAAGAAGACTCAGATGGTTATTTTTTGGTAGAGAACCATTATGCAAATCTTGGATAGTGATAAAGGAATCTCCCAAAATTATGATCTTTGATATTTCCCTATCCTTAGCTAGCTGAAGAACAAATAAAAACCTGTACATTTCGGCCATGTTATTTGTTCTCTTGCCAAGACCCCAGGCATAATTTATTACTTGGTTCTCCTCGAGATTGAAGAGAATTCCTCCCCATCTTTCCAACCTTCAGAGACACTGGTATTTTTAATCAGAAGATTCCAATCAAAATTTGAAGACCACTTAGGTGTTAGTGTATTTTTTAATGTTATTGATCCAGGGGATAAAAAATATGATAAAAAATGACATTTCTCAAAATCTCTTGAAATTGGCACCAATCATATATCTCGTCATTCTGATTTTGATGAAACTTGAATCGTCTCAATCCGACATTTTATGAGGAAGTTATTGCATTCTGAAGTTTTTGGCAAATAGTAAAAAAGCCAACTTGCATGGTTGACTATGCAGTGTACAGATGTCACGTGGTAGTTTGTACGCTGATATGTTGCTAACATCAACATGATGACTCAGTAGTACGGGACCAATCATGAACCAACACATGGCCTAGTCGTACGTGGACAATTGGCGTACAAATATTGGTTGAAGGATTATGGGATGGGCCAATCACGGAGTGACATGTGGCGCAATCCCAAGGCACCACATGGCACTCCGGATGAGGCCATAATTTGGTTCAATGGATCGACCAAACTCCAAAGGATTTGAACTGTTGACCTATAGATTAGCAACATACCGTTCTACCATCATGCCATGGTGTTTATTATTATATATAGGTGGCCGAATTTTATTTATTGGAAAACCTTTTGGCGGTTGGGGGGAGGGATGACCCCAGGTCTTATCACAAATCCATGGAAGAAGGAAGAATATTGGAGGGGTGGAGTGTGTGTCACCATGCCTACGCCCCAACCTACGATTATGTGTAACGAAAGCAACCACAGGCGGGAGATGTTGCGGGGTTGTAGGAGAAGGGTGCTAAGACCCAAGTCTTATCAATTGGCAGATGAATGGGAGTAGGGACGGGAGGCACGTGACCTATGGCCGTGCCCCATGGTCACTTGTTGTGCCATATGACCGATAGGGGGCAAAGATATTGGTGCTAGGGGCTCTACCTATTAATTTTTGTTTAATTTTGATATTAATTCAAACACCAATCTTGCCGATAATAGCAGCTCAAACCTAGGATCTCCAGGATACTAACAGAATGAAAAATAAACACACCGGAGAGCCACTTTGTGCACAAGTTTGTAGAGAAGGTGTTTTTGTAGAATAATTAACAGGAAAATTTGGAAAAATAGGCCTAACTTGGTCATTTTTTAGCCTTTTTGAGCCCAAGAAGAGCCTACAAAGGGGTTTTTGGGCAATCTAGACGTAATGGACATGTTAGTTTTGAAATTTGACAATTGTATGTTGATTTATTTGAACATTTAAGCATATAATATAAATGGAAAACATTGGAAGTTGGACCAAAAGACATAGCCCAGGAGGGGTGAACTCCATCATAAATTTGTTGTGTTTTGATGCTGCTTATTGTCCATTTTAACTGTTAAAAATCTACAAAATTTACTTAGTTCATTTGCTTTTGCAATCACGATCAATTTCCTAAAAGACATAAACTAACTTGCAAAAAATTTCAAGGAAACTTGATTTTTAATTTGAGATCAATTTGGTATCAGAGCATGATTTTTGTGAAGGTTTGATAGAATTTTCAAGTGGTTTTTGAATCTTTACATGGTCTCAATTGAGAAGAGGAGGAGTAATTGAAGAACCAAACCCTCAAATTGGCTCAAGGAGGCCACAAAATCCATAAGTCATGGCACATGAAGAAGGACAAAAACTGATGTCTGAGGATGAGAGAGCTTTTAGAAAGGCTTTCTATGATATGTCTGACATGGTTAAAGTGTTGTACAATGAGATAGCATCAAGGTTTCACGGAGAAAGTTCTAATCA
Source organism: Pinus tabuliformis (assembly GCA_031772625.1). Classification (NCBI taxonomy): domain Eukaryota; kingdom Viridiplantae; phylum Streptophyta; class Pinopsida; order Pinales; family Pinaceae; genus Pinus; species Pinus tabuliformis. Next base: position 302,438,465 of record CM062813.1, on the reverse strand, counting down.
ACCAAAAGGTAATGGTGGTAACAGGAGCAAGCGTCAACCTACACTTCCTCCTTCACCTCCATATACACCTCCATCCTCACCTCCTTCTTCACCTTCTTCATCTCATAAACCTACTCCTACTCCATCTCCATCTCCAAAAGGACATGCTAAGTCTCCTTTGATTAAGATTGATGTCAAGTTTGAATTGCCTATGTACAATGGGGAAGTAAAAGCTGAAAATTTGGATAATTGGGTTCGTCAAATTGAATTGTGTTGGGGGATTCAAAAGATTGATGATGATGTCACAAAAATCCAACTTGCTTCTCTTCGACTAGAAGGTGAAATCCTCATCTGGTGGGAGGCCAGAACTCAAAAATATTTGAAGAAAAGTGGTAAAATTATCTCTTCTTGGAATGATTTTATAGCTACATTAAGAAGAAAATTTTATCCATTAGCTTACATGCAAAAAGACATTATGGATTTGCAAAATTTTAGACAAGCTAAAGATTAGAGTGTCCAAAGTTACAAACAATAATTTAGACGGAGTGATTTGATCTTGGGTGTTGATTTGACTTCACAAGATACTCTCCTTAAATATATAGGTGGATTACATAGTTATTTGAGACATACTATACTTATGTTTTATCCCACCAATCTAGATGAAGTATGTGTTTAGACAACTTGTTTAGAATCAAGGGGCAAGAATATTCCTCAAGTGACCAACAAGAAACGTTTTAAATCTGGAGAGAAAGGGAAAGGGGAGTTTAAAGGCAAAGAAAAAAATAATGCTGCTGTCAAGAAAGAGAGATAAAATTACCTGTAAACATTGTTCAAAAGATGTCCATGATTAAGACCACTATTGGAAATTACATCCAGGATTGAGAACAAAGAAGTTTAATAACAAGTGGAAACAAAAGTCTGCTGCTGCAACTCAACAAGATCTACGATATGATTCAGGTGATGAAGACAAAATCATAGACATGGGAATGAAATGTATAGATTCTAATGCAAGTACTAATTCTTCTAGTAATCCTATTGAATCTCAAAATGATAAACAAAGAAGTGATATTTTCCATATCAGGGTCATTATAAAACATACAAATATTGATACATTATTTGATAGTGGATCCCAAGTCAATCTTATCTCTGAAGCAATTGTCAAAAAAAAATAAAAATTAGCAACTACATCTCATGCAAAACCTTACCCTTTGGGTTGGGTATGTGATGATGCCAAATTACAAGTGATAGGAAAATGTGAACTCAAATTTTCCATCACTGCTAATTTTATAGATGATGTAGAGCTTGATGTTGTACCACTTGATATTTGCAGGATTGTTTTAGGGAGTCCATACATGTATGATTGAAAAGCTATATTCTAGCGTCATGAGAATAAATATCATCTTTTTAAATATGGAGTTGAGTATATTGTTAGAGCACATAGTGTTGAGAAATGGCAACAAGAATTTTCAGTTTAATTTGTCCTTGAATTAAACTGTGAATTAAAATAGAATTCTTTTCTCATAGCATTTTGAAAATAATTAATTAAGTTTAATTAAATTAATTAATTTAGGAAATTCGAATTGGAAGTCTTTTAGAAGACATGTATATGTTCTCCCTAACTTATAGGAGTTAAGGATGCGTTATGAATGAGTTGTAATTAGTTAACTCAGTTTATTGAGTTAAGTCCAGTTAAATTAGTTCCAATCAATTTCAGGAACTAATAGTGAGTAAATAGTTAGTTGGGACCCTAGTGACCTAATTAGTGCTACTCTAGTTAACTGAAGATTCCACCATCAGAAAATCATACATGTTGATTCTGAGAAATACCTAGTTGAGACTAGAGTGTAGGGACAATATACTATTTATTTTAGATTTTTCTGAGTTGCACTGAAAGTGCATGCAATCAAGAACTATCCTTGAGGGATTGCGCTATTTTTAGAGGCTTTATTTCCCTTTAAATACAAGCTATACTTCATAGGAATTACACATTGGAATGGAGACTTGGAGAGCTTGTGAATTGGCTAAGCTTTGGCCTTGAGCTTTCTTATGAGTTGGAGATTGAATTTTCTGAGTGTTGGGATTTTTCTAGAGAGAACAAGCATTGTAATTTCATCTTGATTTTCTGGATTAATATAATACAGATAGTGGGGTTTTGAGTTGTGGCTTTCCCTGGATATTTATTATGTTATGCGCCTTTGATTCTCTTCCTCAATTGATTATTGTTTGCTCGATTTTTATGGGCTTCCGCTGTAAAGAGTAGAAGTAGATTCTTGTCTCTTGCTTTAGCAAATTGCATTAGCTTGTGAATCTACAGGTTTTTATACACATAGCAAGAAGATGAACTTATTTATTGTTAGTGTTGGTAAAATGAAAAGGCTTGTAAATGCCAGTGAGAATTTTGTTTTGTTGATGATTAGAGATAAAGATACCGTTGAATCTGAAGCTTTCATAGGATGTGATTCTAAAGTCAAGCATGAATTGGTTGAAGTTGTTAACACTTATGACAAGATGTTTTAGGAACCCGAAGGGTTACCTGCAAAAAGATTAATCCAACATGAGATTCAATTGCAGTAGGATGCACCACTTCCAAATATTGACATGTATAGAATGTCAGTTTTGGAGAATGCAAATATTAAGAAGCAAATTCAAGAGCTTCTTGACAAATGGGTCATCAGGCCTAGTACATCTCCTTGTGGGTCTCCTATTGTTTTGGTTTCGAAGAAAGATGGTACATGGCGCATGTGTGTGGATTTCCGAGCTTTGAACAAGATCACGGTAAAGAATCACTATCCTCTTCCTCACATTGATGATTTGCTAGATAAATTAAAGGAAGCTGTTTATTTTACTAAGACAGATTTGAGAAGTGGTTATCATCAGATAAGGATTGCTGAAGATGATATTTGGAAAACTGCTTTGAAGACAAAACAAGGTTTGTTTGAATGGCTAGTTATGTCGTTTGGGCTTTCCGACGCACCTGCCACATTCATGAGAGTTATGAATGATGTATTGCGCCCATTCCTTGAACAAGTGTGAAATAGGTCTTTAAGTGGGGAGGCAAGCAACAAAAAGCCTTCAACGCTTTGAAAGAGAAAATCAGTACAACAATAGTTCTAGAACTTCTAGATCTTAAACAACCATTTGAAATTCAAACTGATGCAAGTGAATACGCTATGGGAGAAGTTTTGATGTAGCATGGTAAGCCAATATGTTATCATTCTGAAACATTTACCAATGAAATAATAACTATCCAACTTATTATAAAGTATTGTATGCTTTGGTACAAAGCGTGAAAAAATGGAATCAATATTTGATGGGTAAAGAAACGATTATTCATACTGACCATCAATCTTTGCAATACTTACAATCACAAACCAAGCTACAACAAGCCAAACATTTCAAATGGTATGTATAACAAAGTTGCAGATATGTTATCAAGGTCTATTGTTAATGCATCTGTTATTCTTAAGCATAACTCAATCATGCATGAAAGTTATATTGAATAATATGCTCAAGATGAAGATTTTAAAGATGTTTATGCAACTTTGAGTCAAGGAAATCACGTGGAAGAGTTGGATTATCATGTTCATAACAAATTGTTATATCATCCTAGCAAGTTATGTCTTCCACAGGGTGAAAGAGTCAATTTCATAAGGGAATCCCATACTTCTCTTATTGCTGGTCACTTTGGTGTAGGCAAAACAATTGCCCAAATACAAAGGTATTGTTATTGGCCTCGCATGAATGAAATTGAATATATGTAAACGGATGTTCTATCTGCACTACTAGCAAGCCAAGCAATATGAAATTGGGTTTGTACACTCCATTTCCTATCCCTTCTCGTCCTTGGGAAAGTATTTTTATGGATTTTGTTGGGGGAGTACTAATGTCTAGGAAAGTTCATGATTATTTATATGTTTTAGTGGATCATTTCAACAAAATGTGTGTGTTGATGCCATGTAGGAAACAATTTACAACTCAACAGACCACAAAGATGTTCTTCCAAAATGTATGGGTTCATTTTGGGTTAACTACTTTGATTATTTCTAATCGAAATTCTCAATTTATCGGGAATTTTTTGTCAAGTTTATGGGAACTCATGGACACAAAGTTGAAGAAGATAACAACATTTTATCCACAAACCAATGGCTAGACATAAGTAGTGAACATAATAGTAGTGCATCTCCTTTGAGGATATTTTGGTAAGCATCCTAAACTTTGGGATGAGCATTTGCATTACATCGAGCATGCCTACAATCATGCCAATCATTCATCTACACAAGTATCTCCATTTGAAGCTTGTTTGGGATATTTTCCAATGTCTCCTTCGGATTTCATCTTTGGTAAAGATATTACTGTAGATGTACATAATGATGTGGACAAAGCCAAGCATTTCATTGAACAAATTCAGCCAGTGCATCAAAGAGAGAGCAACTGGAGAAAATCCAAGTCAAGGATAAATCAATACATTATAAGCATCAAGTTGATCATGATTTCCAAGTGGGAGATCAAGTTTGGTTGTATATCAACAAGGAAATACTACCCATCAGATATGGTTCCTTAAAAATATTGGCTGAGATTGGTAACAACGTTTTCCTATTAGATTTTCCATCTTACATGAAAATTTATTCTGTTTTGAATGTAGAAAACTTGAGATTATATGAGCCTCCTATGATTTATGATTAAGAAGAGAATGTTCAGATTCCATCTATAGAATATTTTTCTCCTGAATATTTAAATTAGTTGCAGGAAGACTCAATTCTTCATAGGAGGATAAAGATTTCACGCAGAGGCAATGTGGAGTATCTTTGAGTGGGGCTCAAAGGTACCAATCTATTGTGATATATAACAACCACCCATTTCATAAACTTTTTCTTTAAAATCATAATTTGAAATGAGTCCCTTTTAAACATAGATGTGTGAATAAATTGGTATTAACTCATTATTAGAAAAACCCTCATCAAAAGGTCTAATGGAAACTATATATTCTAAAATAAACCTTTTGAACAACAATAAAAATAGTTCTTTTGAATAACCATAAAGCTTTTTATTATTACGATAAAGCAATCGCAAGATCGCATATCGTAATAATAACAAAAACATATATAAAAGATCCATTGAATCACTCCGATCTGAAAAGGGAAATCGCTGTCGGATATCGGGGAAAGGCAAAACACATCGTATAAGTAAAACACCTCTCCCATTCCTCCGATGCGATAAAGGGAATCGCCATCGGCAATCGGCCTCAACAGCCCTACATATGAATTGTCATAGCTTTCAATCTTCCGATGAGATAAGGCGTATCGCCATCGGCGATCGACGATTTCGCAATGGCACAAGTAGTATGACCCGAGCCCATTCCAGATTGCAATATATTAAATCAAGGCGAGTGTTTCAAAGCATATTAAAGATTGGCATGCATTATACCATCTTTGGTGATTGAACGATATTTTGGACTATCGTTAAAACTTTCCCATTCATGTCACCAATCATCAAATGCGATTATCCGCAAAAAAATCTAAGCCACGCTTGAATCAATCATTTACCATATAAACGTTATGATGGGTATTTAAAAGCTCCCTTATCATGATTGACAGGTGAAGCGGCCAATTAATGAAGCAGTTATGCCGAGATTTTACACTTAGATTCTATCTGCGGCAGTTTTACTGTAATCTTGGATTATTTGCTAATAGATATAACTCTTTCATATTGGCTCATGCTACCTATTTCCCTGTATCACGCTGGTTTCATTCCTTGTGCAGTATCCCGCCGAAATAACAAGTTTTAAGCAAATGGGAAAGAAATCCAAGAGATCCGCGGCAGCAGCGGCCCCTACAGTAACAGTGCAGCCAACCAGTGATCCAGGACCAAGTAAAAAAGGCCTAATCTCAGATACTACATGTCTCGGCCTTGGAAATACAAGCTGGCAAAGCATCTATAATTTAATTGAAGCAGAGGAGCCTGAGGAAGTGTCGGGAGAAGCTACTACGGACTCAACTAATAAATCATAAGCCTCTCTGAAAGATTTAGCCGACTCATATTTACACAAGATAGCAGCTTGGGAAAAAATTCTTCCATACACTGATGTAGTCAGATGGGTGATTGAAGAAATTCTAGTGTCAAATAGAACGTTTTGCACAGTTGACAGAAGAATTTTTGGTTCATTTCAGCCTGATGATTTGAGGAAGATGTATCATTTGTCCGAACCTGAGAAGAAATAGAACAAAGCCTTTTTGGAGAAATTCGCAACGGAGAATGAGACGGAATCGACCCCGATTAAGCAATGGAGACAGAATCCCGCAAAGCACAAACATGAATCATCGGGTAAGTACTCCATGGATTCCTTGTCCTCTCCTTACTATTATTTTGGGGCAATGATGTGTAGGATATGGGGAATGCATGATTCAGCAAAGTTTACTATCGAAATTGTTCCTTTAATGGAAGCGACTGTTAATAATTATATCATGGATTGGGCGAATATATTTTCCGATAAATTAGCCTCTGCGATTCTTGATTTTAGATTCAATTCACGTAAAACCACCAGGACCATTCCCCCTTTCTACTGCAGTGCTTATGTTATGGATATGCTTTGCTTTAATTCCGAATACCCGGTACTTGGGTGGAGATGGAGGCCACAAGACCCTAAGCCAATCCACATTTATCATCAGATGTTATGGAAGGCACATTATAAAGACCACTTGTATCAAATCTGTAATGGTTTCATGTTGCCTATCTATTATGCCATTTTCTATAAGCTTGCCCCAAGGATTTCCGATGAGGTAGAGATTGATTTGACTGTTATGGGGAATTGATTCAGGGAAGACAAGTTCACATATATAAGGGTGTATAGTAGCGCCACAAAACACCATGTCCTTCAATTATATGTACCTGATAAGCTGTTGGCTCGAGAGTTAGCTTACCAAATAAGAACAGCAGGAACATCCAAAACTCTTAGGACTTCTAAAAAGCAGTCATGGCCTATATTTCATTGGAGATGCAGAGTTTATACTCTACACGATTACAAACATGCGGAGAAGGAGACAGGAAAAATAAATATGCTCAATCTTGCAACCATCCCTAACAGGCAATTCGATCCGCGGAAGGTTGCCTATAATGTGTTTGAACAAGCCAAACTTACAAAGTTCGATCATGAAAAAGATGAATTTGATGACCTGGTTTCTTCAGCAGAATCATTGTCTCAGGTGAAAACATTGGCCAAGATGAAATATAATGATGAAGGACTGGTAGAATTCAATAGGCTTAGAGAACAGAGGTTGCAAACCCTGCCTCTGGACTTATTAGCTACTACACCAACAACTCAATCAAGAGAGCCTGAACAAAAAAGTATTGACAAATCTCCTACTACAAAGAAAAATCCCGAAAAGGGAAAAGAGCCAGAACAAGAAACAGAGCAGGATAAAGAGAAAACATAAGACAGTGCATACATTGATCTAGAGACTCAAATTGATCCCAAACTCCTCAAAGAGTGGCAACAATTTGACTCTATTATAAGCAATCCCGAGACTTCACAAGGATTCGGCACCCTTTAGGTAACAGTCAGTCAAGAGACAACAACAACTACGGTTCCAATTGAAGGAACCAACGGCCTATCCATCAGCAAAGATGCAGAAATAATTCCTAGAGATCCATCCGATCATATTGTTTTGCAGATAGAAGACATACCACCATTAGATGTCTTTTACAGTCCTAAACACAGGGCTGTGGTGAAAAGACAGAGAAAAAGGAGGAGACTTGATCAATCTTCCCTTTTACTAGAACAAACAGAGATGGCTAATGTGGTGTGGAAGGAGGAATTTAACCCTTCCGATGACCTTACAAAACTTTCTCAGTATGCCGGAGCTTATTCGGCAGCCACCATGGATAAAGCCTCAGAAGTAAGCAATCTACTTAAGGAAAGAGATCAAATAATTATTTCATTGCAGTCACAGGTGTCTGAAGCACAACAGAAAATAGAACAGTTAGAACAGCGACTATCAACATAGCAGCAGGTAAACAATCAATTAAAGGAGCAATTTCTCAAAGAAAAGCAGAGGGTAGACTTAGGCGCAATACAGAAACAAAAGGAATTGTCCGAAGCATTGGCCAAATTGAAGGTGATGAATGAACAAATGAGCAAGACCAAGGATGAGCAAATCGCTCAACTATCACAAGAAGTGGAAAAGTTCAAAAGTCTTCCTCAACTAGCAGAGTTCAGAACCGAAGCCCTCCAAATCAATAAAGCATTGACTACACAGCTAAAACTGCTATGTCATAACATTTCTCTGGTTGAGCCCCTTTGTGAGATTACTGCATCAATAGTTGATAAATCAGTCGATGCAAGGCAGGATTTAGAACAGGGCGATGCGACTTTGACCAATTTTTTGGCTTGGCAAGACACCAGTGAAGGGCAAGCGGCGAATCTACCTAAAATTCTAGAGTCACATAAAGAAATCCTTTTTCTAGAATGGTAGTCACAACTGATGAAAGCAGAGAGAGAAACCTCAAGATGTTGAGTATCTACCAGTAATTTAATTGAGTTAATCAATGACACTCTTTATCTGTCTAACATGATTTCACAGTGCACTCCAGGTAAATTGACGTCAGCCAAAACCTTGGAACAAACATGCAATCAAGAATTGGAAAAGAATGGAAGATTAATTGCCGACATCCAAAGTTTAACTTGGGATGCCTTTTGGTTCTTCTTAATTAAACCATACAGTCAAAGGGCCACACTCAAATGTTTAACCGATGCGATCGGTTGTATGATTCCCGAAATCCATGATGCCACATATTCAGCCCAACTGTATTCTCGTCTAAGTCGCCCTCCAGAATTGCAACCGATGCTTGCTACCTACCAACTCAAGTAAAAGGGAGATCATCCGAAACAATGAATCATGCTGCCGACTGTAAAACAAGTCGATTTTGAGGAGATACTCATAATGTAGTTGTACCAATTAATAGCATTTTTATTTTGTAATTAGTTAGCTTAATTAGTATTTATAGGCCCTTTCATGCATTTAGAAAGGGTCCTCAGTTTTTGTATAAACTCAAATCAGTGAGTCACACTATTGTGCTTCTGATCTATTTTTTATAAAGACTGGGCCAGTATTCTGAATTTTAACGAAGAAATATTTGATGACATGTGCACTATTGCCTTTTGTGGAAGTGTTTCTAAGTTAGAAGAAGGAATTTGAATGTGATTGATATCGAGAGTGATTCAAATAACATATGGTACTATTATCTATGCTCTTGCCTCATTCTTATATGTGAATCAACATTTGTTTAATCTTGCTATCATTAGATATATGTATGTGTTTCAACATCAATCCTTATGCTTATCATTATTGAATGTTTAAGGAATGTTATTCTTTCAGTCATATCTATGTCTATGATATATATGAAGAAAAATGTAATAATGTTTGCTTGATTACTTTGTTCAACTATTTGAACTTAGTAATTATCATATGAATGAATATCTTTGTTTACCAACAGAGTCATCTATATGCCTGTTTATCGATAAAGACCATCAAAAGTTACACTAAAAGCAGAAATTTCCCGGGATAGGATAGTTGTTTATAATTTTACTTTTAGACTAAATCATTCATCCATTATCATTAGATATTAGAGAATCAACCACTTATCCATCTTATTTACCAATCATTGGGAAACTGGTCCCATTATTTCCAGTCGGAGCCACCACACCAAACGGAAAAGGAGTTGCCTTTAAGGTCCGGACCAGGTGGTTTTCCCCGATGTTGTTGCAGCGATTTTCGAGGCTTCAACATTTTTGGCACTAGAAGGAGGGCATGAACTATGAATGGTAAGCAAATCCAAACCTATAGCCCATTCTAAGAGTAAATCTCCCTCCACCTCACCTCAGACCTCCCATTTTCATACTGGAACACCAACATTCAAACGAGAAGAAGAGGAGTCAACTACCACTGCTCAAACTCACCATACTTCAGAACAATTAAGTCCTGAGTCTCCTGAAGTTCAGTCTCTTATCCAAAAACTTCAATGCTTTTCTATATCACCACAGAAATCTGAAGTGTCTCAAGGCAGTGAGACTTCACAATTTAATATACCTCACCCTCTCACCAGACTTCAAAGCGGAAAGCTCGGTATTGAACCTACTGAGTTGCCTTTACCTAAAAGGAAAAGGGAAAAAAAGAATACTGAAGGATCTGAAAATGAAAATTTCTCATCATCATCCTCCATCTCATCTTCTCTAGTGCGAAGTCAGTCATCCACTCCACCATTGCATATTGTTGTTCAACAGGGATCGAGAACTTCAACATCTCAACCTATACAATCTTCAATATCAACTCCTTCCCAAACATCTGGAATTTCATCGGCCATATCATCTGCTATTCGTTTTACAATGGCTCAGAATCCATGGAATAGTCCTGGTGCGGTCACCATGCCTGCACCATTACACCCATTGCTTGATTCCCCTAAAAAATGGTTACTGAAATTTAATCCAGATGCTGGAACACAAGCCGAAGAACATATTAACAATTTCATGTTATCTGTTAATTTGAAAGGAGTAACAGAGGAAGATGTTGTTATTAGGATTTTCCCTTATACCTTACAAGGATCAGCTAGGTCTTGGTATTTTTCCCTGCCCTCTGGATCCATTACTAGTTGGAACATTTTCCAAGAACAGTTTCTTACTAAGTATGGCGATGATATATCTTTGGCAACACTAATTAATGATCTCTCGAATCTTAGGATAGAATCTAAAGAACCTATTAAGGAATTCAACTCACGACTCAATAAACTCTTGAATAAGATTCCAACCGCCTCTAAACCAAGTGAGCAAATCAGAAGTGAATGGTATATAACAACCCTACCTTCAAATATAGCTATTTTTGTAGACAGAGTTGCTAAACCAACTTTAGCTGAGAATATGAAAGAAGCGCTTGCTGTAGAGAAACACATTATTGCTTTAGAAAAGAAAGCTGCTCTTGAAGATAGAAAATCCAAAAAAGTTTCTTTTAAGGATGATCCAAAGAAGAAAACCCCTAAAGATCCATATGATATGGAAGGTTTACAAAAAGTCCTCAAGACTATGTCAAATGAAATGGTTGAAATCAAGAAGCAAGTAGTTGAAACTTCCACAAAAAGGCCATTTAGAAATTTTAAGAAACCTGAATCAAAACCACCAAATGCTATATCCAACGCAGACTAAGATCCCGAGGAGGAAGAAGAAGATGAAGCAGTCTTGCCATCCGAGGAACCAGAAGAAGAAGAGATTGTTGAATGTCATGGGATGTGGGATTTTATTTTACCCAACTTCGATATAGAAAATGAACAAGAAGCTTTTCCTGTGACTACCAGAAGTAAAGGTACTCCTGAACCTCTTCAGGCAACTTCGAAGAAAAGGAATGCAGGTACCACTACTACTAAAGAAAAGGTTCCCACAAAGAAGGTCGCACCAATACCATCCCAAAATCAGCCATCTTCTTCAAATTCACCTTCAACATCGAAGACGTTAGTAGTTACAGATTCTATGGACTACAATATTATCGAGGATATGAAGAAAACTAAGGCAAATATTACTATGTTTGAACTTAGAAAACTCAAGCATCAACATAAATTACTTCTTAAGGAGCTAAATGCCGTACCTTCTTCACCTCTCCGTAATGTTGTATTGTCCAAAGCTGCTAATGGTTCAGGTCAACCACCTCCTGGTAGAGTGGAAGCTACTGATGCAGTTTTAATTGGGGATAGATCAAATTCTCATACTCCTGCTTTCCTCTTGACCTATGATATCTATAATATAAATCTACACAACTGTTTGATTTACTTAGGGGCTTCCTCTACTATAATGCCAGCTTCAGTTTGTACAAAATTGAACATTGAACCCCAAAAGTCTGCAATCCATATTGTACAGTTGGATAGAACTAAGGTCCAGGTTTTAGGGGAAATCAACTCAGTGACTATCAGGTTATCAACTGATCCTAGTGTAGTTCAAAGAATTGATATTTTAATAGCTGATATACCTGAATTCTATGGGTTGATTTTAATTAGAGATTGGTCTGAAAAACTCCATGGTTATATTTCCACCGATTGGTCACATATGTGGTTACCTTATAAAGGAAAGCCAAATCAGATCAAAATTGATCGGGAGAAACACATGACCCATACTGTTACTGAATTTGAACAAGAAAATCAACCAATAGCATTCAATAACAATATTTTGGGGAATTATTCATCCGAATCATTCTTTGGCAATTTCACTGCCCAACCATCTCCTTTCCCAGTTAATAATTTCACATCTCAAATCGAAAACTTCTCACAAACAGATAGGTCAAGATGTGTTAATATTACTGAGGAAACTGCAAATAAAATTGGTGATAATTCTTTATTTTGGTCACTATACTTTGATGGGTCTAAATCCAGTGAAGGTGCAAGAGCAGGATGCATTTTAGTTAGTCAGGATGCATATTGGAATTTTAATGCACAAACAATATAGCTGAATATGAGGCCTTAGTCCAAGGACTTTACAAAGCAATTGGTCTTAAAGTTCAATACTTGAAAGTGTTTGGTGATTCAGAAATCGTTATAAAACAAGTTAGAAATACAATTCATTGCCTTTCTGGTCATCTCAAACACTATCAGTCATTGGTATAAGAACTCATCTCTCAATTTTTAGCATTCAATATTTCTCCCATCCCTAGGTCCCAGAATGCAGCAGCAAACTTACTAGCTAATGTTGCTTCCAAACTCCTACCATCCGAAGATTACTGCCTAGATAGATTTTCAGTAGAGTTAATTTTTAGACCATCAATTCCCGATAATGTCACCAATTGGTGAGTGTTCAATCATGATGAAGACATTTTAAATTTCTTGACTTCTGACAAGTCCTATGATGATCAAATCATTGATGAAAGTGATCATGTCCTTCAAATGAAAGAAAAGCAAGAGAAAAACTCAATACCAAAACTAGTAGTCAAGCTTGAAGATCTTTATGATATTAAAGACAGGTTTAAACAGGTGACCAATTCAAAACTCTAGAGGTCCACTTTAAGATTTGAATTGATAAACCTAGGTAATGAGAAAAACCCTCAAAACATCAATTTAGGATTAGGCTTTCTATAGAAGAAAGATCAACATTCATTAGATTGTTGCGAAAAAAACAAATATGTCTTTGCTTGGAAATATGATGATTTAAAAACATACGATACATCAATCATTCAGCATACTATGCCAATGCTTTCTGAACAAAAACCAGTGCAACAGAAGTTAAAGAAAATTCATCCTAACCTAGAGAGTCAAATAAAGGCTGAGCTAAATAAAATCTTGAAGGCTAAGATAATTTTTCCTGTCAGACAATCAAACTGGGTGTCCAACATAGTTCCTGTTAGAAAGAAATATGGTGATATCAGGATTTGCATCGATTTCAGAAATCTTAACAAGGCAAACCAAAAAGATAACTTCCCTTTACCTACCATGGAGCAGACACTCCATTCAGTAGCTGGTTCTGAGTTAATGTCCTTTTTGGATGGTTTTTCAGGATACAACCAAATTTTGGTCCATCCTGATGACAGGCTTAAAACTACCTTCAGAACTAAGTGGGGAACTTATGCTTACTAAACAATGCCTTTTGGACTTATCAATGCAGGAGCTACATTTCAGAGAGCAATGGATACAACATTCAAAGGATTGCTCAATAAATCAATAGTTGTCTATTTAGATGGTATTGCTGTATTTTCCAAGAAAAGGTCTAATCATTTACGTGATTTAAAACAAATCTTTGAACGCTGCAGAAGGTATGGTATATCTCTTAACCCAAAGAAATCCTTTTTTGCTCTTGATCAAGGAAAGATTTTAGGCTTCATTGTTTCAAAAAATGGTATCTATATTGATCCAGACAGAATTAAAGAGATTTCTGAAATTCCATTCCCTCATAATAAAAAATCCATGCAGTCATTTTTGGGTCAAATTAACTTTGTCAAAAGATTTGTTCCAGATTTTTCCCAGATTATTCTACCATTGCAAATGATGATTAAGAAAAATTCGGTGTTTAAATGGGGACCTGCAGAAAAAGAGGCATTTGATTCTATCAAATAATCAATCATAAATGCCCCTGCTTTAAGCACTCCCAATTTTTCTACTATATACCCTCGCATCTGCTTCGTCTTATGTGACAGTATTGACTCAAATTAATGATCAAAACTTGGAATCACCAATCTCATTTTACAGCTCAAATCTCCAAGGTGTTGAAATAAACTATTCGGAAGTTGAAAAACAAGCCTTTGCTGTGTACAAAGCCATTAAACACTACAGGCCCTTCCTCTTGAAAGCTCACACAAAAGTTATAGTTCCTTTTTCAGTAGTAAGACAATTACTAGTTCAAAGGGAACTAGGAGAAAAGAGAGAAAATTGGGTCACAACATTACAAGAATATGACTTAGAAATCAAACCAGCAAAGATTGTCAAAGGCCAAGGTTTTTGTAGGTCGTTAGCGGGAGCATCCAACATTCAAGAACCTGAAGGTACAGAAGATACTGAAGAAATCAATCAGATAAGTATCACAGATTCTAAATCACAATATGCAAATCTGATTTTCTATTTTAAAAATGGATACACCCCTTCTAATCTCTCCTATAAAAACAAACGTGCCATTAGATTGAAAGCAAAAAACTTCACAATTGTAGATGATGTATTGTTTAGGCGAAATTATGACTCAATTTTATTAAGATGCTTAGAAAAACCTGAAGCACAAAAGGTTTTGCAGGAACTACATAATGGACCAGCAGGAGGACATTTTGGAGCTGATACAACAGCTCACAAAATCATTCACGCTGGATATTATTGGCCCACCCTGTTCAGAGATACTCATGAATATGTAAGGAAATGCCAAAGTTGTCAAACATCCAGTGGAAGACAAAGAAAGCCAGCTTTCCCTTTGCAACCAGTCAACATTGAACAACCTTTTGAGCAATGGGGATTGGACATCATCGGAGAAATCACTCCACATTCTTCCAAACAGCATAAGTATATCCTTACTGCCACTGATTACTTTACTAAATGGGTTGAAGCAATTCCTTTGAAGACAATGAACTCTGAGACAATCATGGAATTCATAGATCAATTCATTATTACCAGGTTTGGTGTCCCAAATGCTCTTGTTTTCGATAATGCATCTTACTTCTCTGGAAATTCTATATTTGAATTTGCTATCAAAAGGGGATTTAAATTGAAGTATTCTGCAAATTACTACCCCTAGGGTAATGGTTTGGCAAAATCCACCAATAAAAACCTTATTAGAATTATTAAGAGAACTATTGAGCAGAATCATAAAAACTGGCATAAATCTTTGATATTTGCACTATGGGCTGACATAATAACACAAAAGGCCTCCATAGGCACTTCTCCATTTAATCTAGTGTATGGAAAGGAAGCTGTCATACCAGCAAATTTAGTACTTCCATCTCTAGCTTTAGTGCAGTTTATTGAAGAAAGTCCCTCATCTTCTATTCAACTAAGACATGATCAAATTTTAAAATTAGAAGAAGAAAGGGAAAAAGCCAGGATTATACATGCAAAACATCAGCAAATTATCAAATCATCTTTTGATACAACTTCAACCAGTTCAAAGCAATTACAAGTTGGTGATCTAGTTTTGAAATGGGACAAAGCCCATGAGGATAAAGGAAAACACACTAAGTTCTAGAAAATGTGGCTCGGACCATTTCAAATCAACGAGAAGATAGGCCCTTCTACCTTCATATTGCAAGATATATAAGGGAATAGAGATTCTCTTCCTGTTAACGGCCTTATCTTGAAAAAATTCTTCAATTAAGGAGGTAACCCCTTCTCCCTTTGTGAATATTCAATTTTCAACAAAATTTCTGTACATAGCTTATACTTTTTAGGATTTAGAGAATAAAGTTATAAGAAGCTTTCCATTGGTCCTTGCTATATTGAAAAGTTTCTCAAAAGAAATAGTTATGATATTTGTTTTTAAAGATGGAAGCCTTAAAAGAAAGGAAACTTTCTAGGAAATTAGGTAGATTTAGATTCTGAAACCCCATTTTATTTTTGTGAAATCTTCTCAAGATTTAGAATTACTGTAAATCATTTTAATGTTTTTAAGCAGCCTAAAAACGGTTATCAATACAAAATAGATACTGATTCAATCTTAGCATCTTCAACTCTTATCCTGTCATCCATCTTCTCTTAAGGAGAAAATTGTTCATCCCATGCATCAAAGTTTATAATTACTCAGAGTGTAATTCTAAAATATCTATGATACAAAAGATAATAGGTCTTATTACAAGCCTGCTTACCATGATCATAGGGAAATAGTTCAACTGACATTACCAATACTGCATATCAAAACATGGTAATGGCTTATAATTATAAGACAAGGGGTCTCATCACGAGCCAGCTTGTTCAGTTAAATTACAACCAGTGAATGGCATTGTCAAACAGCTGGCCACCAAACTAGGACAATGGCTTTTTATCTTACAAAATAGCGAAAAAGAAAAAAGTAATACAAAATATGGAGACATATTTATGAATTCATTCTTTTTTATTATACTCTGAAATGGATGGGATAATGAATGATCAAATGGTTAAAAGGTATCCCTGTCGAGACTATAGACGTTTGCTGGCAGCAGAGGCTCTACATATGACAGAGGAGTCACTATAAAGCTAAGTTGTAAAAGTTTTTGTTTTACCATTATCAACCAATTAAGGCTAATTTAAAACATAGAATGTATTTAATTGTAACATGAGAAGAAAATAACAAAAATAGTTATCATTACATTCAGAATTTATGATTGCCTAGTTATATTAGAATTTTTTCACTCAAATAAGATTTCCAGATTAGCAAAGTTTAAGTATCTTAACATTTCTCAGAGATAACTGGTTCTCCCAGTAAATCGCCAATTGTTGTGCTATACAACAACCCCCCTTTCATAAAAATTTTCTTTAAAATCATAGTTTGAAATGGGTCCCTTTTAAACATAGATGTGTGAATAAATTGGTATTAACTCATTATTAGAAAAACCCTCATCAAAATGTCTAATGGAAATGATATATTCTAAAATAAACCTTTTGAACAACAATAAAAATAGGTCTTTTGAATAACCATAAAGCTTTTTATTATTACGATAAAGTAATCGCAAGATCGCATATCGTAATAATAACAAAAACATATATAAAAGACCCATTGAATCACTCCGATCCGAAAAGGGAAATCACTACCGGATATCGGGGAAAGGCAAAACACATCGTATAAGTAAAACACCTCTCCCATTCCTCCGATGCGATAAAGGGCATCGCCATCGGAAATCAGCCTCAACAACCCTGCATATGAATTGTCACACCTTCCAATCTTCCGATGCAATAATGCGTATCGCCATCGGCAATCGGCGATTTCGCAATGGCACAAGTAGTATGACCCAAGCCCATTCCTGATTGCGATATATTAAATCAAGGCGAGTGTTTCAAAGCATATTAAAGATTGGCATGCATTATACCACCTTTGGTGATTGAACGATATTTTGGACTATCATTAAAACTTTCCCATTCATGTCACCAATCATCAAATGCAATTATCCGCCAAAAAATCTAAGCCATGCTTGAATCGATCATTTACCATATAAAAGTTATGATGGGTATTTAAAAGCTCCCTTATCATGATTGACAGGTGAAGTGGCCAATTAATGAAGCAGTTATGCCGAGATTTTCCACTTAGATTCTATCTGCGGCAGTTTTACTATAATTTTGGATTATTTGCTAATAGATATAAGTCTTTCATATTGGCTCATGCTACCTATTTTCCTGTATCACGCTAGTTTCATTCCTTGTGCAATATCCCGCCGAAATAACAAGTTTTAAGCAAATGGGAAAGAAATCCAAGAGATCCGCAGCAGCAGCGGCCCCTACAGTAACAGTGCAACCAACCAGTGATCCAAGACCAAGTAAAAAAGGCCTAATCTCAGATACTACATGTCTTGGCCTTGGAAATACAAGCTAGCAAAGCATCTATAATTTAATTGAAGCAGAGGAGCCTGAGGAAGTGTCGGGAGAAGTTACTGCAGACTCAACTAATAAATTAGAAGCCTCTCTGAAAGATTTAGCCAACTCATATTTACACAGGATAACAACTCGGGAGAAAATTCTTCCATACACTGATGTAGTCAGATGGGTGATTGAAGAAATTCTAGTGTCAAATAGAACGTTTTGCACAATTGACGGAAGAATTTTTGGTTCATTTCATCCTGATGATTTGAGGAAGATGTATCATTTGCCTGAACCTGAGAAGAAATACAACAAAGCCTTTCTGGAGAAATTCGCAGCGGAGAATGAGACGGAATCGGCCCCGATTAAGCAATGGAGACAAAATCCCACAAAGCACAAACATGAATCATCGGGTAAGTTATCCGTGGATTCCTTGTCATCTACTTACTGTAATGCTGGGAAAATGATGTGCAGGATATGGGGAATGCATGATTCAACAAAGTTTACTATCGAAATGGTTCCTTAATGGAAGCGGCTGTTAATATTTATATCATGGATTGGGCGAATATATTGTCTGATAAATTAGCCTCTACGATTCTTGATTTTAGATTCAATTCACGTAAAACCACCAGGACCATTCCCCCTTTCTATTACAGTGCTTATGTTATGGATATGCTTTGCTTTAATTCCGAATACCCGGTACTTGGGTGGAGATGGACGCCACAAGACCCTAAGCCAATCCACATTTATCATCAGATGTTATGGAAGGTGCATTATAAAGACCACTTGTATCAAATCTGTAATGGTTTCATGTTGCCTATCTATTATGCCATTTTTTATAAGCCTGCCCTAAGGATTTCCGAGGAGGCGGAGATTGATTTGACTGCTGTGGGGAATTGGTTCGGGGAAGACAAGTTCACATATATAAGGGTGTATGGTAGCGCCACAAAACCCCATGTCCTTCCATTGTATGTACCTGATAAGCTGTTGGCTCGAGAGTTAGCTTACCAAATAACAACAGCAGGAACATCCAAAACTCTTAGGATTTCTAAAAAGCAGCCATGGCCTATATTTCCTTTGAGATGCAGAGTTTATACTCTACACGATTACAAAAATGCGGAGAAGGAGACAGGAAAAATAAATATGCTCAATCTTGCAACCTTCCCTAACAGGCAATTCAATCCCCAGAAGGTTGCCTATAATGTGCTTGAACAAGCCAAACTTACAAAGTTCGATCATCAAAAAGATGAATTTGATGACCTGTTTTCTTCAGCAGAATCATTGTCTCAAGTGAAAACATTGGCCAAGATGAAATATAATGATGAAGGACTGGTAGAATTCAATAGGCTCAGAGAACAGAGGTTGTAAACTCTGCCTCTGGACTTATTAGCTACTACACCAACAACTCAATCAAGCGAGCCTGAACAGAAAAGTATTGACAAATCTCCTGCTACAGAGAAAAATCCCGAAAAGGGAAAAGAGCCAGAACAAGAAACAAAGCAGGAGAAAGAGAAAAAGCAAGACAGTGAATACATTGATCTAGAGACTCAAATTGATCCCAAACTCCTCAAAGAGTGGCAACAATTTGACTCTATTATAAGCAATCCCGAGACTTCACAAGGATTCGACACCCCTTAGGTAACAGTCAGTCAAGAGACAACAACAACTACGGTTCCAATTGAAGGAACCAACGGCCTATCCATCAGCAAAGATGCATAAATAATTCCAAGAGATCCATCCAATCAGATTGTTTTGCAGATAGAAGACATACCACCATTAGATGTATTTTACAGTCCTAAACACAAGGCTGTGGTGAAAAGACAGAGAAAAAGGAGGAGACTTGATCAATCTTCCCTTTTACCAGAACAAACAGAGATGGCTAATGTGGTGTGGAAGGAGGAATTTAACCATTCCGATGACCTTACAAAACTTTCTCAGTATGCCAGAGCTTATTCGGCAACCACCATGGATAAAGCCTCGAAAGTAAGCAATCTACTTAAGGAAAGAGATCAAACAATTATTTCATTACAGTCACAGGTGTCTGAAGCATAGCAGAAAATAGAACAGTTAGAACAGCAACTATCAACACAGCAGCAAGTAAACAATCAATTAAAGGAGCAACTGCTCAAAGAAAAGCAGAGGATAGACTTAAGCGCAATACATAAACAAAAGGAATTGTCCGAAGCATTGGCCAAATTGAAGGCGATGAATGAACAAATGAGCAAGACCAAGGATGAGCAAATTGCTCAACTATCACAAGAAGTATAAAAGTTCAAAATTCTTCCTCAACTAGCAGAGTTCAGAACCGAAGCCCTCCAAATCAATAAGGCATTGACTACACAACTAAAACTGCTATGTCATAACATTTCTCTGGTTGAGCCCCTTTGTGAGATTACTGCATCAATAGTTGATAAATCAGTCGATGCAAGGCGGGATTTAAACAGGCCAATGAGACTTTGACCAATTTTTTGGCTTGGCAAGACACCAGTGAAGGGCAAGCGACGAATCTAGCTAAAATTCTAGAGTCACATAAAGAAATCCTTTTTCTAGAATGGCAGTCACAACTGATGAAAGCAGAGAGAGAAACCTCAAGATGTCGAGTATCTACCAGTAATTTAATTAAGTTAATCAATGACACTCTTTATCTATCTAACATGATTTCATAGTGCACTCCAGGTAAATTGACGTCAGCCAAAACCTTGGAACAAACATGCAATCAAGAATTGGAAAAGAATGGAAGATTAATTGCTGGCATCCAAAGTTTATCTTGGGATGCCTTTTGGTTCTTCTTACTTAAACCATACAGTCAAAGGGCCACACTCAAATGTTTAACCGATGCGATCGGTTGTATGATTCCCGAAATCCATGATGCCACATATTCAGCCCAACTGCATTCTCGTCTAAGTCGCCCTCCAGAATTGCAACCGATGCTTGCTATCTGCCAACTCAAGCAAAAGGGAGATCATCCGAAACAATGAATCATGCTGCCGACTGTAAAACAAGCCGATTTTGAGGAGATACTCATAATGTAGTTGTACCAATTAATAGCATTTTTATTTTGTAATTAGTTAGCTTAATTAGTATTTATAGGCCCTTTCATGCATTTAGAAAGGGTCCTCAGTTTTTGTATAAACTCAAATCAGTGAGTCACACTATTGTGCTTCTAGTCTATTTTTTTATAAAGACTGGGCCAGTATTCTGAATTTTAACAAAGAAAGCTTTGATGACATGTGCACTATTGCCTTTTGTGGAAGTGTTTCTAAGTTAAAAGAAGGAATTTGAATGTGATTGATATCAGGAGTGATTCAAATAACATATGGTACTATTATCTACGCTCTTGCCTCATTCTTATATGTGAATCAGCATTTGTTTAATCTTGCTATCATTAGATATATGTATGTGTTTCAACAACAATCCTTATGCTTATCACTATTGAATGTTTAAGGAATGTTATTCTTTCAGTCGTATCTATGTCTATGATATATATGAAGAACAATGTAATAATGTTTGCTTGATTGCTTTGTTCAACTATTCGAACTTAGTAATTATCATATGAATGAATATCTTTGTTTACCAACAAAGTCATCTATATGCCTGTTTGTCGATAACGACCATCAAAAGTTACACTAAAAGCAGAAATTTCCTGGGATAGGATAGTTGTTTATAATTTTACTTTTAGACTAAATCATTCATCCATTATCATTAGATATCAGAGAATCAACCACTTATCCATCTTATTTACCAATCATTGGGACACTAGTCCCATTATTTCCAATCAGAGCCACCACACCAAACGGAAAAGGAGCTGCCTTTAAGGTTCGGACCGGGTGGTTTTCCCCGATGTTGTTGCAACGATTTTCGAGGCTTCAACACAATCCAAGCAAAGCAAGGGGGATAGAGATCGGGAAAGTGAGGGAGTTGTACCTTCGCTTACGTGTTGAATAAAAATAGACTTTTGGTGATCCAAAACCTTCTATTAGGGAGGAATGATCCAGGGCATAAAAAATATGCTCAAAATTAAAGTGATCAAAATTTCCCAAAACCAGTGCCAAATCGTAGATATAATCATTTTGATGCCAACAATGCTTGAATTGCCTCAATCCTACATTGTATGAAGAAGTTATCGCGTTTTGAAGTTTTTGGAAAACAATAAAAAAGTCAACTTGTAGGGTTGACTATGTAGTGTACGAATTCCATGTGGCAGTCCATACATTTTCCTGTTGCTGACATCAGCAGGATGAACGAGTAGTACGGGACCAATTGGGAACTGACACGTGGCCCAATCGTACGTGGACAATTGGCATATCATTATTGGTTGAAGGCTTATGGGATGGACCAATCATAGAGTGACACATGGCCCAACCCCAAGGTGCCACGTGGCACTCTAAATGAGGTCAAAATTTGGGTCAATGACTGGCCAACCTCCACAAATTATAATTCAAGGTTTCATCAATTTCTTGACTCTCTCACCCTTAACAAGCCTTCCATCCTTGGCTTAAATTTTTTTAGACTTCAGCATAGCACATTTGGTTTAAAGCCAGGGAGGATTCAAACTGTCTACCTACATATTAGCAATGGACCTTTTTACCATCACACCACAATGTTTCTTGTTATATATAGGTGGAAGGATTTTATTTATTGACAAACCATTTGGCGGTTTGGGAGAGGGTCGGGCTGGTGGGCACGCCAGACTGGCCCAACCCTAGGTATTATCACAACTCCATGAACAAAGGTGGAATATTGGAGGGCTAGGGTGCATGCCACCCTGCCAATGCCCCAACCCATGGTTATGTGTAACTACAACGAGCACGAGTGGGAGTGCAACGGGGATGCAGGAGAAGGGCACTACAGTTAGCGCCAAACCCAGGTCTTATCAACTAACATATGATCGTGAGTGGGGACGGGAGGCACGTGGCCTATGGCCCTCACCCCACGATCGCTGTTGTGCCATATGACTGGCATGTGGTGGAGATATTGATGCTAGGGGCTTGACCCGTTAATTATTATTATTATCACACATACACACAAGCACACACACACACACACACACACACACATATTCAAACACTAATCCCATTGATAAGTGCGGACCGAATAGGGGACCTCTGGGAGACTAACGGAATGAAAAACCAACACGCCGCAGAGTTATTTTGTGCCTAAGTTTGTAGAAAAGGCTTTTTAGCAGAACAATTAACAAGCAAATTTCGCAAAATAGGCCTAACTTGGTCATTTTTAGCGTTTTTGAGCCCAAGAAGAGTCTACACATGGGTTTTTGGGCAATCTGGACATAATGACAATGTTATTTTTTCAATTTGAGCATTGTATGTTTGTCTATTTTAACATTTGAGCATAGAGCACTACCATCCTTTTTATTTATGGGTCTACCCCCTTTTTTTTGGAATATTTTTAGCCTGTGAACATGTGTTCTATAAGTGTCTTGTTTGATAACCTATTCAACATCTAAATGTTGTGTTCTCATAATCTAATACTTGGGTCCGTTAAACATTTTTTTGTTTAAGATAAATATGATTAGGTAAACATTTGTTGAGGTTTATTTCTACACATATTCTAGTAAAGTTAAATAAATCTTTCTCTATTCTTTCGAAATCCATCCTTTTAAATTTTCCCAAGGTGTTTTCAATCTCCTCTAGAACCTTGTGGTGCTAGAAAGGGAGGGGGAGGTTTTGTAGCCTCACCCATATCGACATTATTAAGACCACCATTTTTGTGGCATCAAAATATGGGAACCAAGGGGTGATGAAGATCCCATCTCTTCATGAAAACCAAGGTCCCTTATTTAGTACATTCTCTAGGCCTTCTCAAGTTTCAAATTGGACAATAAAAAACCTTTGGAACATAAACAGATATCATAGTTAGGGGTCCAAGATAAAAAAAACCCACTAATGTAAAGCATCAAATTTAGGCCAAAAATTATTGAAACAACGAATTACAACTTTGGGTTAGAAAGAAAAAAAAAGCAGTTTAGCTCTAGAAGAATAACTTGCATGGAAAACACCTATTTAATTTGTTTTATAAAGTAGGGCCCTTTTTTGTATTGGGTTGATCTACTAGATTAGAATCCTTTGCTTGCGTCACATCCTTGTAGGAGGAAAATCACTTAGAGTTTCTTGGTCCTAGAGCTCCTCCTCGTAACCTCGGGTTCAAAATTATGGTAGAGTTTCTTGAGATGCAAAAGTATTTCATCTAAGAAGAATCTTGAAGTATCTTCCGTTCAAAAAGTAGGCAGTGAGTACATGCCGGGATTCCCATCCTGATTTCGATGCGTTACTTTAGGTTTTCCATCAAGTTTGAATCCCCAGTCCAGAATATGGAGGACATCCTTGTTATATCTTTAATGAAGATCTGATAGCTTTCCTGGTCCAAATCTTCTAGTATTTCATCCAACTCTGGAATATGAGAAAAAGGGGAATATTCTTATGTAAATGTGTTACTTGTGTGTGGAGGCGACAACTTCTCCACAAACCACATTTCCATTAGGCCCGTGCATACAAATGACCCAATAGCTAAAATAAAAAGGATTTGGGACCTTAGCCTTGTTGGGCTTTCTCACCGTAACCACCCCAAACTTGACCGATTGCTGCTGGTAATACAATCTATGACATCCTTGTTCAATCTAGTACCTTTTCTTCAGTCACATGGAGAGTCTAGTCTTGAGTAGATTTCACATGATTGTGTCATCGCTCGCTCTCGAAGGCCATATACAATCTTCCATAGAGGAAAGACCATCCCTCCATAAACAAAACCATAATCATCCATCATCCATTGCTATGGATATTATCGAGCTCTTCATCTCCACTCTTCACATCTTTAATGTATGCCTCGAGCTCATACCCAATAATGGCGCATGGCAGAAAATTGTAAAAGAACCAAACCCTAATTCTCTAAGTGGCATCCATACTCCTCAATTCCTCACCTTCCTATCTTTTATTATTATTTTTTATATATATACAGTAATTTAAATAATAATGATTAACAATTATAATTAATTATGAAAGACATGTCCCAAAAAACACAACTCCTTATGAAAAAGAACTCCCTCCTAACTATATATACAAGACTCTCATTGTATTATATTTTCTACTATCAATTACTTTATACGATTTATATAATGTCCACATGAATTTATTTATATTCCAAACATTTTGAATATTTTGTATGATAACAAACTTTGTTAGTATCATATGGTAATAAAGCTAGGTTTCTCTTTCTGGCCTTTGGCCACACCTGTTATCAGTCTTTGTCTGACTTGGCATTTGGCCACAATCATTCTTTTTTTAATCAGAATTTCACTAAATTATTCGATCTTTGACCATAGATTGGGTTTTTGCCTTTTAAAAATCCAAATTTTACATTTGATGGAAGAAATAAAAACTATTTTGCTGCGTATTAGTCGTACTTAACTACACTTTTGTATGCAATCATAGTCGTACTCACCTTCATACTTTCAGTTATTTGGTGCCACAACTAACTACCATTACTATCATCCACTTGTCATACAACTACTCAGCCATGATTCGTACAACAATTTAAACATCCATCAATTGTGTGTTGTGTTGTTCAACAACCCTTTTTCCAACTGTCATACGAATCCACATTTATAGTATTCGTAGTAATAATCAATGCATGTAAACCAATTTCAAGGAATTTCCATTTACATGTCATCCATCATAGCAAATTAATCTTAAAACATTGAAATTCGTACTCTATGACCAAGCCATGTCGTCGTACTGCCCGCTAAGCCGTCTACTAATACCAAAGTACATGCCTTCCTTGATAACATTTCTAGTGTATTCACCCTACTCTTGGCTATCGCATCAATTCGTACAAGTTCGTGCACAATTGCCAAACTATCAATGCATCTGTATAATTTCTTAGTCAACACATCCACATCAATTTCCATATATATCTATATCATCTATCAATATAACTACTAATATTGAATTTTATGTCCATACAATCAATTGGGTGCAATATGGAAGCCGTGACTCTATTTTCAAGGGGTGACTTATTCACAATATAAGTTGGGATAACTAAAAAAGTAAAACTAAAACTACAAGGATATAAACAAGTTTAAAAATGCTTTTTCAAAAATTTATAAAGGTGACCTAGGTAATACAATACATAAAAGTCCATAGATGGGGTGATTAACTAGAGTGAGGAGGGGCTTGGTTTGCCACTTCCACACCTAGCTAATGCACCAAGGAACGTGGCAATGTACCCCCGGTGACTTTAATGTAGTTATGTGCGATATGAATGCTTCAAATGTGTGATTTCATGAACATGCGACATCAGGTAGAGGGTGGTCAGGCTGGTTGGAAACATGTGGAGCACGAGCAGAATATGAATAAGTACATGTAGGAATTCCCATGGGAAATTATGGAGGTTGTGGACATGGGCGAGGGAAGCCAATCCTCAGTAGTGCAATCAAATGACAGAGTGGAGCCAAGGAAGGAATGTTTTGAATACATTTTGAAGGTTGGGAGCAATAAAGAATGTCTAGGTAGCACAGTGGTACCCAAATTGCAACTGACCACATGTTGTGGTGTAGCATAGTTTCCATTTCACATGGTATCCTTTGGGAAAAGATAATCTCATATGTAGCTATAGTTATGACATTTCTTAGTTCTTTTGATGTTTTTAACAACCTGATTCTCGGCTAAGGCGCAACTGCGGGGGAAACGCTCAGATCTATGGTTTGAAGCAGGGTATCAGTGTTGGGCACCATGGAGGGGCGAGAGGGGGGGAGTTCCACTCCCTCCTACAATCATGCAGTCTCGAACCGCTTCAAGAAGCCAATGGAAGCAGAAACTGGGAGTACCCGTATAGAAAAATAGAAAAACATCCGACCACAGGGGCAGGAAGAAAATTAGGAGGAAGTCAGAAGAGAGAAGAGAATATGAGGAGCTAGTCAGAAAGCTGACCACAAGAATTTGACAGGATGCTGCAAACCTAGGTCAACCATTACACCCCGGGTGGTGTTAAGTGATCCAACGCTACAGGTGCATAGGGACCACATGGCGACTTATGCAGTAATATGCAAATTTATGGGGATATGGCCAACGGAAAGGGCTTTGCATGCATGGATAAAGAACCATTGGAAACCTAAAGGAGAAATAACTCTTCACCTTGGGTCCAAGGGTTTCTTCACAGTAGTGTTCACAAACTTAGAGGATAAAGACAAAGTGTTCGAAGGAGGACCATATTTCTATGCTACTGCAGGCCTCTATATGTGACCATGGGTGATGAATTTTGTCCCGGAACGAGAAACATTTACATCAGTGTTGGTATGGATAAGACTCCACTCTCTACCTTTAGATTATTGGCTGCCAGAATCCTTAAAAGACATAGGCAATAAACTAGGTCATTTTTTTAAAATATCAGAAGCGACACTGTGCGGAAAATACACCTCCTTTGCCTGAATATGCGTATAAATGGACCTTTCTAGAGCACTTCCGGACGAAATCATTCTAGAAGTCTATGATGAAGAATGGGTGCAGGCGGTGGACTACGAACATGTCCCATTTAGATGTCGCAAATGTCATGAACATGGGCACCTCTTCAGAGACTGCCCTTTAAACAAAATGGAGAGCAGTATTAAAGCCACCACAACCAAAGATATGGAAGGCTTTACCAAGGTGGGTGGCAGAGGGAAAGGAGGGAAAAAGAACCAGAAGATAATCAGCGAGGAGAAGCAACCAGGTCATAACAGATTCAAGATATTAGAAGAAGAAGATGGGAACAATGGAAGGAACCAGGTATTGGAGGATAATCCTGCAGAGAAGGAAAAATATGAAAGCATGGAGGATAGACCTGAAAATAGCAAGCAAAAGGAGGATCTACCAAGCACTATGGAACTTGACAGGGACCATGAGATGACCCCAAGCGAAGTTGGAACGGAGGACCATGATCTACAGGAAATTCTTGAAAGGGAGAATCTCGATCTAGAAAAGTTCCTGGAGCAGGGAAAAGCCAAAGGGGTTGATTCTCTACCACAAGAGGAGTTTAATAGAGTACAACAACTCTTCCTTTGGAGATCTCAAGCAAAGGGTTCTGGGGTCAAAAGAAACCATGATATTCAGGAAAACGGAGGGGTAAAAACAATGGAGGCAACATTGGGACACGGTCCCAAGAACCCAGGCAGGAAAAGAGGAAGAAAAAGATAGAATGAGCTGCTGATAGAGTGCGGAAAACTCATGATCAACTCAGGTAAGATGAAATACCTTACTAATTACTCATTTACAAACCTTTCTTAATGAAGCTTACAACATGGAATATTAGGGGTCTAGGAAGTAAAAGGAAACAAAGAATTCTTAGCAATAGAATAAAAGAAGAAAAACCAGATATGGTGTTTATCCAGGAAACAAAATGTTCAATAGATAAAATAAGAGAGATACATAGCAAATGGCTGATCAAGTATGAATATCTAGAAGTTAAAGCAGATAACACAACAGGAGGGATTCTCACACTTTGGAACCCCTAGAAACTTGGAATCCTAGATGCTGAAGCATCCAGGAACTACCTATTGATGGTGATCCAACCTTTGGGTGATAAGGAAGTATATTTGATCACAAATGTCTATGGTCCTCAAAAACTTGAAGACAAACTCAGGCTGCTTACCTCACTGAAGGAGCTTAGAGAAAGATATCCGGTTATCCCCTGGATTATGGGAGGGGACTTTAATATGATCAGATCTCTTTCAGAAAAAAAAGGTGGGACTAGAACACTAGGCAGAGACTCCATAGCCTTTCAGAACTTCTTAAACGACATGAGGCTTGTGGATATGGAGACAAGAAATGGTACCTTCACCTGGAATAATAAGAGGGGAGGGGCTTCTCAAGTTGCCTCTAAACTAGATAGATTCATAATCTCTGAGGACCTCATCCTCACAGGCCTTGACTTGTTTGCTATAATCCTCCCTTTTGGAGGCTCGGATCACTGGCCTATCCAACTTGAAGCTTCCTTTATAGGCACTCCGAGAAACAGACCTTTCAGGTTTGAAAACATTTGGCTCACCCATCCTGACTTCATCAGCAATATTGAAAAATGGTGGATAGAAGATATGCACGTTCAGGGAACTAAGATGTTCCTTCTGTATCAGAGATTGAAACATATCAAACTCAGGCTTAAAGATTGGAACAAAAATGAGTTTGGCAATATCTTCAAAGCCAAAAAAGTAGTTGAACAGAAACTACAGGGAATTAACCAGGTCCTCATCTTGGATGGCTTTACCGAGGAAAGGAGAATACAAGCTGACTCTCTACAACAGGAATGGGAAGACATATGCAAGCAAGAGGAGATCTTCTGGAGACAGAAATCAAGGGTACAATGGATAAAAGAAGGAGAAAGAAACACAAAGTTTTTTCACAAGTCTACCATGGATCACAGGTCTCATAACAGGATCTCAAAACTCAGAGATACTCAAGGAAAATAACTCAGCACCCACAAAGAAATAGAATCAGCTCTGGTACAACATTTCCAAAGCATAGCAGAGGAGCCTCTCATAGACATATCACAATTCATCAATGACTTCACAAAGCACATTCCTAAGCTTGTGACAAGAGAAGACAATTACAATCTTAACAGGCCAGTGACTGAAGAGGAGGTCAACGAAGTCATCAAAGAGATGCAAAATGGGAAAGCTCCAGGCCCAGATGGGTTCAATGTAGACTTCTTCAAAGCATGTTGGGAAATAGTCAAGCAAGATATCCTTGATGTGGTGGAGGACTCAAGGCAAAACAAAATTGTTTTGAGGGCGCTTAATGCCTCTTTCATAACTTTGATTCCAAAGCAGGAAAAAGCTATGACACCAGATAGATTTAGACCCATAGAATTATGCAATGTGGTGTACAAAATTATTTCTAAAATCATTGAAAATAGGCTTAAGCCTCTTCTTCCAACTCTTGTGTCTGAGGAGCAAACTGGATATGTGGAAGGAAGGCAAATTCTGAATAACATCATTCAAGCTCATGAGGTGGTACACTCTCTCAAGAGCAATAAGCAGGCAGGTATGATCATACAACTTGATCTAGCGAAGGCTTATGATAAGCTAAGCTGGGCATACATCAGGGAAGTTCTATTAGCGTATGGCTTTGACCACAACTGGATAAGATGGGTAATGGCCCTTGTCACCACCTCTAGTTTTTCCATCCTGCTTAATGGCTCACCATCCAGAACCTTTAGGCCTTCGAGAGGCCTCAGACAAGGAGATCCGCTCTCCCCTTTCCTCTTCATTCTCATGATGGAAGGTTTAGGTAATGCGATCAAATCTGCCAAAGCAGAAGGAAAAATCCAAGGTCTTAAACTCACCCTGATTGGGGATGCCTTGACTCATCAACAATTTGTAGACGACACCATGCTACAGGGTACACCCACGGTCAAGGAAGCTAAAGCTTTCAAGCAAATCCTAGACTTTGCTATGGCTGCAGGTACAGAGGTAAGCCTTACCAAATCAAAGATTTTCTTTTTTAATACTGACATCGCTATTCAGAGAAACCTCACCAGAATTCTCGGCTTTCAAAGAGAACAGCTACCCTCCAAATATTTGGGAATACCTCTAACGGACAAACCTCTAAGCAAGGCAGTTTGGGAGCCAGTTACTAATAAACTCCAGGACAAAATCCAGAAATGGACAAACAGGTCTTTGAATTTAGCAGGACAGCTAGTGCTAACAAAATCCGTCCTACAAACTGTTCCTATCTTCATGTTTTCATCCCTTCCTGCTCCTAAAGGAGTTGTGCAACAAATCAGAAATATCCAAAGAGACTTTCTTTGGGGCAAAGAGGAAGAGAAAAAGAAATGGGATTTGGTAGCTTGGGATAAGATCTATAAACCTAAGACACATGGAGGCTTGGGACTTGATGACCCTGAAACTCTAAGCAAAGTTTTGGGGGCAAAACTATGGTGGAGATGGCTAAAGGAATCAGTAACCCCTTGGGCCAAGGTCTGGAAACAAAAGTATGCAAATACTTGGCAAGAAAGGGATCACATTCGAATGTCTGGGCTTATCAAAGGCTCCCACATTTGGAACAAAGCTTGGGAGAATAGAGCCATTGTTCAGAAACACAGTTTCTGGGAGATCAGAGATGGAAACCTAGCTTGGTTTTGGGAGGAAAACTGGCAACAGGAACCTAACCTGTTAAGAGAAGAACTAGCCAACCTCAAGAATGACACTGACAACAAAGGCTTACTCAGGGTAAATGACTTCTGGGATCAGGATAGGAGCAAAGGAAAATGGAGAATATGGAAGAACCTGGTATATAGTGAAGATACCCCTTTGAAAGCCCAGGCAGAAGCTCTTGCAGTTATCTTAGAACAGAGAAAGATTCTGACTTCAACATCATCAGACCAACTAAGATGGGGAAAAAACAACGAAGGCAACTTCAACCTCAAAGAAGCCAAGAGAATAGCCCTAGGGCTTGACTTTCCAAACCCAGATAAGGTATGGAAGGACCTATGGCAGAACCAGAACTGGATGAAAATCAAACTGTTCATGTGGTTGGTGCACCATAAAAAAATTCTGACTTGGGAAAACATTCGGAAAAGAGGTGTTGTCGGTCCATCTAGATGCCAGTTATGTGAAATACAAGAAGAAACAATGGAACACATACTCAACCTCTGCCCATTCACCTCCACCTTGTGGAATTGGGTGGCTTCAATCTTCAGACAAACGGATAAGGACAATAGCAACATTATTGGCACTTTGAAGAATTGGAGGAGAAACTTCTCTGAAAATGAAATAATCAACAAAGCTTGGGCTCTAGTTCCAGGCTTTCTAATCTGGGATGTCTGGAAAGAACGCAACAATAGGATCTTCAAGAACAGAATTGGCTCATCCCAGAGCATCATAGCTCAGATCATTAGACAGCTCCAGGAGACTGTAGGAACACTTCTAAAGAACCCCCCTGAGAACCAACCTCAAGACCAGGATGCGCAAATACTTTTACATTTGGGCCTACAGGTGCCTTTCCCCCAGGGCATAAGCAAGACTGTAAGTCGTATAATAGCAGATAAGGACTTCTGGCAACCTCCTCCTCATGGTTTTATGAAATGCAATATAGATGGAGCCTCTAAAGGAAACCCTGGGATGGCTGGATATGGTGGAGTAATAAGATATGAGCAGGGATATATAAAATTCATCTTTCATAGTCATTTGGGGAAGGCTACTAATAATATGGCAGAACTCATGGCCCTTGAGCAATGCCTAGAAATCTTGATTGATTCAAATTTACATAATACCATCATTGAAGCTGACTCTGAATTGATAATTAATTCGGTCAAGAAAATATGCAATGGCTCAGCACCAGAAAAGGTGTCGAAACACTGGCGGTTATTGCAAGTCTATCAACGTATCCAATCCCACCTGAGAGCCCTAAGAACCCTCAGTTTTGTTCATGTGCGCCGAACAGCCAACAGGGTAGCGGATATTTTGGCAAATGAAGGAGTACTCTGTTCCAAAAGTAATAAAATATATGACTGGATGTCGACTCCCCCAGGAAGATTGCGGGAAGACTATCACAGATAGGCTACCATAAGCAAGGAGTACTTTGAAAGCATGAGAAATAAGCAGAGGGAAGACTGATGGAAACAAAAGAGAATGGGTCCAACACAGGGAAGAAACAAATGGTAATAGTGAGTAGGATGACAGGCACCCGCCTAAAGTTTGCACTAAACTCCATAATACTATGGTTTCGGGTTGGAAACTGCATACAGGCTAATTCTATGAACGGACCCGAAATTCATATAATGGTGGCCTATTATCTCTTTGGGTCCGTAGGCATAGTTAATGTGTGGGCATGTTGATGAGATCGCAGTCATCCTATGGATTTCGGGCGGTAATATGCATGACCGTTAATTCTCCAAACAGACCCGAAATCCTTTAAAGCGGTGACTTATTTTTGCTTCGGGTCCATAAGGGAAGTTAAAACGCAGACTTGTTGCCGAGACCTTTTTGGATCTCTTTTATCTCGTGGATTTCGGGTGGATAAACCGCTCGCTAGTTATCTCCTCGTTCGGACCCGAAATTGTTTAGAGGGACGGCCTATGTATCTTTTCGGGTCCGGTTGTGGAGTTAAAGGGAATGCATGGAGGCGGCTCGAAATAACCTCTTGACCGTTGGTTCTTTGAAGGCTGGATCACACGGCCTTTGGGTCATCGAGTTTTCCAGAGGTTACGGTAGGTCCCTTGGGGTATTTTTGTGGGCCCTCAGTACGTTGGGCCTCATAAACTAAGGCAAACAGGTCTTTTTGATGCACGGTAGTCTTTTGTTGCACGACAAGTTTTTATTTCTCGACAGTTCAGACAGAAGGTTTCTAGTTTCTAGTTTCTAGTACGGATTAGCGGTGGTGTTGTCTACAGCTCCTTTGTAGTCAAGTTCTTGTTTTGTTCAGGCTAGTTGCTTGTTGAATTTTCACAGAGCTAGTGCTGCTATATGTAAATTATGTACTTTTTCTAGATTAATAGAAGATCCCACTCTCACTTGATAAAAAAAGAAGACATTTCTTAGTTCTTTTGGTTATATTGCAGTGGCATCAACAGAGAATTTGAACAACACTAGAGTGTGGTGTTGTTTCGATTTTGTCATTAAGGTTACCCCTATTCTTTTTCTGGTGGCTTTTGGTGTCAGTCTTAGGCCTTGATAATTATCATTGGTGGTGTCATCCATGGGGAATTGGGGCAAGATTGGCATTTGGTGCTATTTTCATTCGGTCTTGATTTCTTCAATAAGAATTGTTTCTACTCTTGGTTTGGTGGCTTTTGGTTTCAGTCTTGGGCCTTGCTACTTGTCATTGGTGGTTTATGTTATCATACACATGTGGGTCTGAGTCCTTTAAGTCCACCTAGTTGTGATATTGAGCCTATTTGGTATCTTAGATGTGTTGATAGCCTTCATGTTGTATGGTGGAGGGTGAGGTACTAATGGTAAGGAACGTTTGGCTTTGGTTTCTTAAGCATATTCTCCACATAGTCCTTGGCGCCAAGCCTTTATTATCTTCAGTGTCATGGTTTACTGCCTGTGTGGTTTTTTCAGGAGTGGGTTCAACAAGCCAAGACTTGGTGGTACATTGGAATTCAGAAGCAGGGGAAATTCAATCTTGTCCTAGGTAATGTCTCTCTCTTCCTTTATGTTGTTCCGATTTGTAGAAAAACCCGTAGATTCACAAGCTCATGTAATCTACTAAAACAAGAGACAAGAATCTACTTCTACTCTTTACAGCGGAAGCCCATAAAAATAGAGCAAACATTAGTCAATAGAGGAAGAGAATTAAAGCCACATAACACAATAAATATCTGGGGAAAGCCACAGCTCAAAAACCCACTATCTGTTTTGTATTAATCTAGAAAATCAAGATGAAATTACAATGCTTGTTCTCTCTAGAATAATCCCAGCACTCAACAAATTCAATCTCCAGTTCATAAGCAAGCTCAAGGCCAAAGCTTAGCCAATTCACAAGCTCTCCAAGTCTCTATTCCAATGTGTAATTCCTATGAAGGATAACTTGTATTTAAAGGGAAACAAAGCCTCTAAAAATAGCGCAATCCGTCAAGGATCAGTTCTTGATTGTATGCATTGTCAGTGCAACTTAGAAAAACCTAAAACAAATAGTATATTGTCCCTTCACTCTAGTCTCAACTGGGTCTTTCTCAGAATCAACATGCATGATTTTTTGATGGTGGAATATTTAGTTAACTAGAGTAGCACTAATTAGGTCACTAGTGTCCCAACTGATTGTTTACTCACTATTAGTTCCTGAAACTGATTGGAACTAATTTAACTGAACTTAACTCAATAAACTGAGTCAACTAATTACAACTCATTCGTAACTCATCCTTAACTCCTATAAGTTAGGGAGAACATATACATGTCTTCTAAAATACTTCCAATTCGAATTTCCTAAATTAATTAAACTTAATTAATTATTTTCAAATTGCTATGAGAAAAGAATTCTATTTTAATTCACAGTTTAATTCAAGGACAAATTAAACTGGAATTTCTTGTTTCCATTTCTCAACAAGAAAGGGATTATCCACTACCCCGATCCTGTCTCTGTGAAACTCAAATTTACATCTTGGCAATGCCTTTGTCAAGATGTTAGCATCTTACTCCTCTGTGGGAATATAATGTAACAACATCATCTGCCTTAATACACAATCTCTAAGATGATGATACCAGATATCTATATGCTTGGACCGGTCATGAAAAACTGGATTTTCAGAGAGTCTGATACAACTATGATTATCACAATAAATCACTGTCGAATCCATCTACTGACCAAATAGACCAACCAGGATATTCCTCATCCAAATAGGCTCACATGCTTCTTGACTTGTAGCCATGTACTCTGCCTCTGCCGAACTAAGTGCAACCAATATTTGTTTCCTGTTGTACCAAGAAACTGCAATTGACCCAATACTAAAGATCCCTCCTGATGTGCTCTTCCTGTCATATGGACTCCCCACCAAATCTGCATCGATGAAGCCTTGAAGCTTCACTCCCTCTGTCCATCTGTACCACAACCCAAACTAAGTAGTGCCTCTGAGGTATCTCAATACATGCTTTTCCGCCTTCCAATACAGCTTGGTAGGCCTAACCATCGCTTGACTAAGCTGGTTAACTGCATAACACATATCTGGTCATGTGTTCACCAAATACATGAGTGAACCCACAAGATACCTATAAACAGTAGCTTCCACTACTTCTCCTGAAGTAGCATCCTCCTTCCTCTAGTTACTAGCTAGAGGAGTCTCCATGGGTTTACTGCTCTCCATGTGGAATCTCCTAAGTATCTCATTGGCATACTTGCCTTGAGAAACAAACAACTCCCCATCTCCCTTCCATACCTCCATGCCAAGAAAGTAATGCATGAGCCCCATGTCCTTCATCTCAAACTCTCTTGCAAGGTCCTCCTTGCAAGATTTGATGAGATTCTCATCACGTGGCAATATGAGATCATCTACATCAAGTACAATGATCAACAACTTACCTTCCACCATTATGTGATACAGGTTCACATCCGCTTCACTCTTTGTGAAGCCCAACCCTGTGAAGTATCTATCTATCCTGGTGTACCAATCATGGGGTGCTTGCTTCAACCCATATAATGCTCTCTTGAGTTGGCACACATGCGACTCACTGTCCAAGGTTTCAAAACCTTCAGGATGCTCTATGTAGACCTCTTCCTCAATCATGCCATTGAGGAAGGCAGTCTTCACATCCATCTGATGGATACTCCAACCCATCTGTGCAGATAGTGCCAAAATAGATCTGATAGATGAGTACCTTGAAACAGGAGCAAATGTCTCATCATAGTCAATCCCCTATACCTATGAAAAGCCATGGGCCACAAATATGGCCTTATGCTTCTCAATACTACCATATACAACTTGCTTTACCTTGTAAAGCCAATGGGAGCTCACAAATGACTTGTCCTCTGGTCTCGGGACCACATCTCAAACATTGTTTCGAACTATGGAGTCATACTCCTCCACCATTGCATCAACCCAAACTGGCTGCTGCACTGCTTCCTAAAAGGAAGATGGCTCTGTCACAACAAATGCATCCATAAGTTCCATGTATCCAATGTCCCTCTATGGTGACCTCCTCTATCTGCGCTAAGAAGAGGGTGCTCCCACATTCTCCCGTGCATCATCCAACAATCTGTTAGCCTCTCTAGTGTGCTTTCTTCCCTCTCTGGAAGACTATGCCTGAGTGGATGTCTCCACTCACAAAACCTCTGCATGTGGCTGCTCCACATCAATCTGAGGCTCCTCAACCTTAGGAAATAAAAGTTCCTCCTCCGCATGTAGCTCAAGCTCCCTCTTAAGGGATACTCGCATGGCCTTCTCCTCATCAAACTTGAGATCCCTATGAACCACAGTCATCCGACTGGTTTTCATGTACACCTGATAGTTGTGGGGAGTATAAGTGTACCCCACAAAGATCCCTAACTCTGTTGTTGGCTCAAGCTTCTTCCGTGCATCTTTGGTCACGTGGAAATAAATCAATGACCCAAAAATCTTGAAGTGACCAACATCTGGCCTCTTACCGGAATAAGCTTCCTCTGGTGTTTTACTCTCAAGTATTCGATGTGGGCTACGGTTATGAACATAAACTGTTATGTTTCATGCCTCAACCCACAAGTGTAGTGGTGGGCCCTGATCATGCAACATTGCCCTTGCTGCCCCTACTATGCTCCTGTTCTTCCTTTAGGCAACCCAATTTTGTTGAGGGTTATGAGGTGCCATCAACTCTCGTTTAATCCCTTTCGCTGCACAAAAGTTCTTAAACTCATTGGAGACATATTCTCCACTGTTATCACTCCGTAGAGATTTAACCTTCTTACCTGACTCTTTCTCGACCAATGCTTTGAATTCACAAAACTTTGTGAATGTTTGATCCTTTCTCTGCATGAAAAATATCCAACATTTATGAGAATAGTCATCTACAAATATAACATAATACCTGTGTTTGGCGGTGGATACTGTCGAGAATGGTCCACACACATCTGAATGGACTCTCTCCAGAATAGACTATGCTCGACTATCTCTATCTCCAAAGGAAGACTTGGTGTATTTTCCCAAAGTACAACCCTTGCATGTATCAACTTGCTCAAGCGTACCTTTGGGAAGACCAATAGAGATTTGCTGCAATATCTTCAAAGCCCCATGATGCAAGTGGCCCAATCGCCTGTGCCACAACTCGCCAACGTCTCGACTCAACATCTTTTCCACTTTTGAACTCAAAGAAACACAATCCTCTACCTCTATCTTATAGAGATTTTGAACTCGAATCCCTATCTTCTTTACTTGACCTGTGGCTATGTGTCGAAGGAATTCCTTTCCTTTCGAAAATATCACATCATAGCCTCTATCCTCAAGCATGGCAACAGATACCAAGTTCTTCATCAGTTCGGGTACATGCATAACATTATTCAAGGTGAGTGGAGCCGCATGCTCCCTCTGAAAAGTAATAGTGCCCACACCAGTAACACTATACTTACTGTCATCACCCATCTCGATATGCATCTTGAGATCTTTCTCCTCCAGTTCACTGAATAACTCTTTGTCGCCATTCAGGTGGAAATAAGCTCCATCGTCTAAGTACCAGACACTTCCCATCATTGAAGACACCATGCATGCAATGAGGGAAAAGTACAATTCAAATTTGGAGGCCAAAGCCTCACCCGCCGCTCCTCCTGAGGACTTCTCCTTGGACTTCTTCAATGGAAAATTGCAGCAAAGTGACCCATCTTGTGACAACGAAAGCATTCAACTTTCATCATGTCTTTCTTCTCCCCTCCATGATAAGAATCTGATTTGGAACAAGAAATTTTACCTTTCCCCTTCCTTGCCTTAATCGCTAAGGCACAATTCTCTTCATCATCAGTCTTTGATGAAGATCCATCCCTGATGTTCCTCCTGATCTCATCCTGCATCAAATCCGACCATAGTCGTTCCCAATCTGGCAGCTTCTCCCAACCATTGACAGAGTCCTGATAACTATGCCAACTCTTTGGAGCCCAAGAAGAGAAAGGCTCACCATATCCTCCTTGGCAACTGTGATTCCAACACTTCCATGTTCATCCCGACATTGAGTGAATTTTGTCAAGTACTTCAGAACCATCTCGCCTTTCTCCATCTTGATTTTATGAAGTTTATCCTTCAATGCCAACTTCCTTTGATCACTATTATTCTGATACAAGTCCGTCAATGTTTTCCACATAGCATGTAGAGTTTCCTTGCCATGGAGACTCAAGACAATGTGGTCTCGAACTCCCTCAAGGATTATCCACCTTTCCTTCGCCACACACTTCTTCCATTCGGCCAAGTTCTGTGCATTCGTAGCTGCTGGCTTGGGGACTTCTTGATCAATGAATTCCTTCAAGCCATTATCTTCTAGCACAACCTCCATCCTGTCCCTCCAGGCTATAAAATTCGAGCTGCCTTCCAAGGCATACTCAAGCCTCAACCCATGGAACGCCATCTGTCGATCCTGAAGTATGTATGCAAATTCAAATTTCACCTGTAACCCAGAAACTCAAAACTTCGAAATCTCCTCTAGAGAGTTGATTTTAAATCAACGATATCTCCCTCATCCGAACTCCGATTCAGCCAATTTTTTTTGAACTTGGGTATCTTTTCCTAAGGAATTCAAATCTGCAATTTGTTTCTGAAAATTTTGCACAGAACTTCTCTGCAAACTCTCAGCCCAAAAGATAATCTTGCTATGATACCATGTAGAAAAACCTGTAGATTCACAAGCTCATGTAATCTACTAAAACAAGAGACAAGAATATACTTCTACTCTTTACAAGGGAAGCCCATAAACATCGAGCAAATAATAACCAATAGAGGAAGAGAATAAAAGGTGCATAACACAATAAATATCCGGGAAAAGCCACAGCTCAAAACCCCACTATCTGTTTTGTATCAATCCGTAAAATCAAGATGAAATTACAATGCTTGTTCTCTCTAGAACAATCCCAGCACTCAACAAATTCAATCTCCAACTCATAAGCAAGCTCAAGGCCAAAGCTTAGCCAATTCAAAAGTTCTCCAAGTCTCTATTCCAATGTGTAATTCCTATCAAGGATAACTTGTATTTAAAAGGAAATAAAGCCTCAAAAATAGCGCAATTCCTCAAGGATCAGTTCCTAATTGCATGCACTGTCAGTGCAACTCAGAAAAATCTAAAACAGATAGTATACTGTCCCTGTACTCTAGTCTCAACTAGGTCTTTCTCAGAATCAACATGCATAAGTTTTTGATGGTGGAATCTTGAGTTAACTAGAGTAACACTAATTAGGTCACTAGTGTCGCAACTCACTGTTTACTCACTATTAGTTCCTGAAACTAATTGGAACTAATTTAGCTGGACTTAACTCAATAAACTGAGTTAACTAATTAC
Organism: Pinus tabuliformis; assembly: GCA_031772625.1. Taxonomy (NCBI): domain Eukaryota; kingdom Viridiplantae; phylum Streptophyta; class Pinopsida; order Pinales; family Pinaceae; genus Pinus; species Pinus tabuliformis. The sequence continues at coordinate 302,398,585 of CM062813.1, read as the reverse complement.
AACTCGTTCATAACTCATCCTTAACTCCTATAAGTTAGTTAGAACATATACATGTCTTCTAAAAGACTTCCAATTCGAATTTCCTAAATTAATTAAGTTAATTAAACTTAATTAATTATTTTCAAATTGCTATGAGAAAAGAATTCTATTTTAATTCACGGTTTAATTCAAGGACAAATTAAACTGGAATTTATTGTTGCCATTTCTCAACATGATTCTTGGTTTCCACTATGGTTTGAAGGTAATGGAAATTTGGAGTGTTGAGTGGTATGACTATAAGGTTGTGGGTTGGTGGAGGAAAGGTGTTTGGTAGCGGGATGGAACTGGGTCCTCCCTATCTTTGTGTTTGGTTGTCTTGGTCCTCTTATTGGCTGATCCATGGGCCAATCAATTGGGGGCTTAAAATTTCAGTAGCTTCTAGCAGTCCTATGCTTGCAGTATTTCTATTAATCAGATTGGCCTAAGTTCTCAACTTGGATATTTAGTGGTTTGGTCAACCATGTCGTGCCAGTGGGATTGGGTGAGGAGGGGAGCCATTTATTAACAAGAGCAGAACCATTGGGGCGACACACATGCACCATTGAATAGAGGATTTTGCTTCTCGTTATTGAAAGCTCACACTTGGCCTCATTTAGGAAGACATCTCTTTCTAGAAAGAGGGAGAATCCTCTCCCTATAGGAACCACCTCTCAAACACTGAGGTTCTGACTGAGTGGGCGGATTGGATTCTGAATAATAAGCATACAAGGGGCAAGTTTAGCCAATATATGCAGATGATGGATTTATGCTGGCACATGAAGTTCCTATTAGGGAGGACTACTTTGGACATGCATGAGTCACACATGGACATTCTGCACTCCCTTGAACACTTGCACAACCACTCGTGGGACCTAGACAAGAGGATTGAGTGGATTGAGCAACATCTCGGCATTCCCCCAACTATAGGTGGAGCATCACAGGATCCAAATGCACCCATCTGAGTTGCAATCTCGTATTCTAATCCATCATATTGACAATGTCTTGATCACGATTTTGCTGTCTTATTTTCATTTTCTTTGTACCAAGCCATACAGGCCAGTATGTTAGTTTTAATCTAGTTATCGTTGTGTCCTTTAGTTTCTAGTTGTTACTCTCCTCCTTAAAGAGAGCCTATTTTTAGATACGGTCTAGTCTCCTAGTGAGACACTAATTTGTTTTTTGTACTTGTTGATGTAAATCTCATTTTTTTTTTTTTTACAGTTAATTAAGTTTCACCTTAAAAAAAAAATGCTTAAAAAGTGAAATTTTAAAAATTTATATATATATAAAGAATTATTAGAATGGAGTTTTGAATTTTAAAAAAGGCATTATAAAAAGCACAATACTTGTATCGTTAATTATAAAGTTATAAAGGGGAAAGTTTATAAAGTTATTATACTTGTATCCCTTGAAAGTGTATGATAATAATCCGTAAAATACAAAGTTAAAAGTTTTTAAAAATATATTTAATTTAAAAGAGGGGGGAAGGTTATAAAGTATAAAACAGATATTAATAGTGAGACTGTCACTTTAGGTGCATCACTAAAAATAAAAGGGGTGAACGGTTAACTATAAATCTTATATATAAGTCAAGATTTTGGACTAAATGTTATTTTTGTGAAATGGAATTTGAGTATCGCTTATTTTTAAAAATTTAAGTATTGTTGTTTTTTTTTTAAGAAATGGTTATGTATTTTATTAAAAAAACTAGTTTAAAGGTCATTATTTTTTACATATTTTTCTATGAAATGCATATTGTTTTAACCATCTGGTCCAAAGTTCAAAAACATATTTATCTATGTTGTTCTATGTTTTGTAACATATTATATTAAACTTATGGATTCCATAGAATCTCCAAAAAACCCTTCCAAAAACTTGAAATCTACATAACATTGATAAAAACTAAATAAAAAGAAAACTACATAATCCTTGACACCTTGTTTCCTTGCGCTTCTTCTTATGTCTCTCTGCCCTATGATGAATGATCTTCTTGTACGCCTATTGGAACATTGCTTTCGCCATCATAGCCACAGGACGAGTCTTCATGAAGCGACTTGAATTCCATCCACTCCACACTGCTATCATTTAAGGGGACCTGGTCATTTGCGCCACGCTCATCTGCCCTCTACAGGTTGCCCAAGAGAAATTACACCATGTCCATAGTGAACTAAAACCTGTCAAGTTTGAGTTCAAGCAAATTCATCTGACAAGCCATCAAATTGTTTTGAGCCCTCGTTTCTACCGCGAATAACTTTGTATGTCATGAAATTAATGATATGATAAACTCTAGTGATTCTTCCATTCTTGCAAGGGTTGGACCGAAGTCATCCTCCCTACCTCTCAAAGAATTCTCCATCAAATAGATCAAACTCCAGAAACGATGGCAAGCTTTATGAATGCAATTCCTTATTTCCTGTTCACCATAATCAAGAACTCCCGAACTTCCTATATATACCATCATACTTTTCCACTGGGATTCCATCTCATTCCATCCCGCATTAATGGAAGCATGCCTTGCCAGGACATCACTTGCATATTTCATAATGAAAATCAGATGAATCCTCTAGAAATCACTTAAAGTGGGTCCATCACCTTGAGTATTTTTCGTCTAGATTGAAATTTCAAGCAAAATGCCTGCTCCATTTTCGTTAGCAACATGGCTTCATTTGTCTTGTGTCCTATTCGAAGGGATATTCTTTTCCCATTTTTCAAAAATGGTGCAAGTCTCCATATCTTTCCAGAGCATTCGCTACAGATGTTTGAGAATGTCTGCTTGATTATGCATTATCGCATTAAATACATTAATCTGCCTCCATGTCCCTAGCTTCGCTTGCCCCAGGGATTTAACCCATTTAATATTTCCTGACTTTTTTATGAAATATATTTGATTATAATAATCTCATTCTCATATTTTATTTCTCCTTGTGCTAGCTGTGAACCTTGGTTGGCTAGGGAATCAACAACTTCATTTAAATTCCTTCTTATATGATAAAAGGTTATTGAGTCAAATGTTTCAACCAACATCTTAATTCGATGAAGAATAGGAAGGGGGAATTTTTCATCATTCTTTATACATTTAGTCACTTGTTGAATAACAAGCCTTCAGTCTCCAAACATTGATAGATGACAGATTCCTCTGGAGATCACAAGATCCAGACCTTGCTAAAAGGCCAGGAACTCGACTTGATTGTTTGTTGCTACACGTAATCCCCATGCGACTTGAGACTCTCTTTATTCAAAAAATTTCAAACATTGTTATCCAATGTGTAGGAACTTATTTATTATGGAAGAATATCATGATAATTCACAGATAGAAATAAAAAATTAGAAGACAAACTCACAAAGCTTCAACAAAGAAAAAAGCCATCAGAACAAAAATACAAAGAGCTCGAGGCTATGTTTTTATAGAGAATCAACAAAAAAAGAAAATGTAATTTCTCATTTAAAAGAGCAAAGTCAAAAATTACTTGCACAAGTCAAGAAGTCTAAGGATAAGAAGAATGAAAATATAACAAGACAAGGAATACCTCAAGAAGAAACTCAATGAGATTTTATCAGAGAAAGAAGAAGAAAAAATATGCTGAAAAAAACCTTAACATCAAATCAAAATTTTAAAATATGAGAATAAAGAAACTTAAAAATAAAGTCAACAATCTCGAGAGTGAAGAACTTTCACATTTCACAATCAAAATCCACTTAAGCAAATGAATAAGCTTAAGATTGATAAGCAGTTGTTGGAAGACAAAGTAGAATAACTTAACGAGATGGAAGCATCAAATTCTTCAAGTAAAACAATCCAACTTATGTAGAAGGGAATAAAAACAGACCCCATTAATTTCATAGCTCAAAAATAAGTCCATCCAATTGAAATCAAAGCATAGTAAGATGTTACTTTATAGATGATGAAAATTCAAAGTGAAAATTCCAATATAAACTTTGCAATATCAGTGCTTGAAGTAAATTAGGAAATCACCACAAATATAATGTGAGAAAATTGAGTCGCAAGAACTCCTTATCAACATTCAAATCACAAGAGAAAACATCTCAACCAGCTAACGTATCAATATCACCCAAGACAAACCAACTGATTTATTGATTCAAAACCAACACAAACAATTCATCTCAGATATCGACTAAATGCAAGGTTCAATAAAAGCTTGATTTGGATGGTTAGATCATTTTTCAGTTTGACAATGATGCTCAACAATCATAGGATCATATTGTCTTTTATCATTGAAGATGGAAACTTTGAGAATTGGGAAATTTACGACGACATAACAAGGCAAGAAAAATATATCAATGCTTTTCATCGATATGCTTTGAGGACAAATCATTTCTAACTGTTGGGTTGTGTTATATTCTTTCCATTACTAGCCTCCCTAGTTAATCAGGGGGTTAGAGGGGGGGCAGAGCCCGCCTTCGTTGCGTCGATTGTGCAGCGGGGGGCGGAAAGCCCCCATGTCCAGGGGGTTTGAGGGGGGTGGGTAGCCCCCTTCTACGGGGTCTGGGGCAACATCCCGGGGAAATTATTTTGGGACCCTATATTAGGTGGGCGGACCAACCTATGGTTTTGTGCATGGTTTTCGCACATGGTTTTGGGTGCGATGGTTTTCGGTCCATGGTATTGGATGCTTCGGCATGTATAAATATGTATTGTAACATTGAAAGGAATATAATGAAAAATCAAGCTGGTAGTCCCGGTTTTGGGATCCAGGGGAAAATCTATGTGTATATGTGTTTTATGTGTTATGCTCTCGCTATTGTTTATTTTCTGTTGTTAAAATTCGTATGCAGGTAATTTTTGTAAGGGGTTAAAACATACACTAACGAGGGAGGAAATGTTATGAACATAACCATGTATAAAATAATATAAATAATAATGATTAACAAGTATAATTAATTATGAAAAGGCATGTTTCAAAAGACATGACTTCTATGAAAGGGCACTCCCATCTAGATTTATATATGGGGCCCTCATTGTATTCAATCACATTATAGTTTCTATTATCAATTATTTATATACAATTTATATGGTGTTTGATGAGCCTAGGTATTGCAACAAGAATGCTGCAACTCCCAGGGCTACCAACTTTACTTATCAACCCGGGGTTCGTACAAACTTGGAGGTGAAAGTACTATATGCACAAGTAAAAGTGGAGGTACTACTTGTTGTCACTGCTCATATGGCAAGAGACCTCAGGGGTTCCAAGCCAGACTTCTATAGGGTCAGAAGAAGCTTAACTCTTTGATGGAAGAAGAGCAAATCTATCCTAAGGGAGAGCTACTTCTACTGTAGTATTGAAGAAATCAACATGTAATGATAAATCACACCATAACTTAGCTAACCAATTAAACAACTATGCTAAGCAAAATTGCTAAAAGAGTCATTAACCTAAGGCTGTTATCTAAGTTGCAGAAGTAAAAAGCATTTAAATTATACTAAGGTGTAACAAAGAAACTTAGGCTAAATCAGGTTTCAAGCGGAAAAAGCAGTAGGAGGTTTAAATCAATGGAAAGTAGACGTAAGGATGTAGTAGCGCATAGGGACTGTTGGATCGATCAATGAACAGAAGATGGATAGTGGAGATCTTATTGCGGGGCTTAAGCAAATAAATGGATGAACGAGGTTAATGAAAAGGATGAACGACGGAGATCGTATCGCGAGGGATTAAGTGAGTGGATGGACGAACAAGGTTAACAAGATATGAATGGACGAGATCTAATCGCGGAGATTAAGTCAAGAGATGGATAGACGAGGCTAACAGGAGCGATTAACGGCTAAGATCTTATCGCGCGGATGAATTCAAGAAATGGACGACGAAGATCATATCGCGGGGAAAAGAAACGTGCGGAAATGATGGAGTGGGTTTCTAAGGTGGTAAGTAGTTTCTCGCACGCCCTCAAGGCAGTAAGCGGAATTCTGAAATTTCACGCGATTAGCCTTACTGCGCGACACGTAGCATGAGAAAACCACTTTTATCGCGTGCTCTCGGGCGGATAACGTTCGTGCACTAATCCGCGTGAGATTGCGCGATAGCCATTGGATCAGGCGGGGCTGATCAACGGTGGAGATCGGCCAAGCTAGTTGGCGATCGAGTGAAGCGACATCCGTCGGATCAAGCGAGGCAAATCGATGGTGGGGGTTTTAAAGCGCATAAAGTGATAGGGTGACATGATAGCCGTCGAATCAAAAGACAGATCGACGGTGGATATTAAAGCTCATAAAGCAAGTGGAAGACTCCACGCGAGGCAGCAGTTGGAGAAAATAGTGAATCAGTCGGTGATTGTGAAGGGTTGTTGCAGATTGGACAGTGAGGGAGCGATGCATGAAGAACATGCTGAAGGCGGCTTTTAAATGAAAACGACAGAGAAAACTAGTGCGGGTGAAAAAATAACTGCATCAAACAAAGAACTCCATAGCTCATGCGAGAACCAGAAACCTGCGTTTTTGGGGCTGCTAAAGGGTATCTTCCTCAAGTCATGGTCCCAGAGGGAGGAGATGAGACCGAAACACCTGCGCACAACCTCATAGTGATCATTTTACTCTAACTAACCTGTGAACTGAAACAAGGCATAAATGGAATTAAATTACAACAAACGTAGCTACTAAAGCAAATGAACCGGAAAACCATGAATAATCTACGCTATATTGATGTAGTTGAAGTGCAACTACTTAAGCAAATGAATAGTGAAAACCATAAGGCTACTTAAGCAAATGAACAGAAAACCATGAAACTACTTAAGCAAATAAACAGAACAGAACTCTATGCTAGCATACATGTACAATAAAGAGGAGCTTTGGCTACTTGGGTCGAGCCCTAACCCAAGAGCTTTAGCCCTCAGAGTTAACTCAGAGCTGGCTTAAACATAACTCATTCTTATTATAAAAACCATGGATTACATAGCAAACTATCACAAGTCTTTGCAACTCATAAATAAAACAGAGTTTTACAATAGAAGTCTAAATCCTACTGAGGTCCTAAGCCTCTCTATTTATACATCTGAAGTATCTAATGACTTCCTTCCCATTAGGGAGGCTTGGCCTCTAACTCAAGAGAAACTGGCTTGTGTCACTTTCACTTGCTCGGTTGTCTTCTAGTCTTCAAAGTGATGGTTGTTTGCACTTAGAGCTGGTGGAGGAGTATTCGAATGGAGGGGTAGTAAATGAGGAGGATTTACCTCCTATAATTACTCTCCCTTATCCCATTCTAGTTCTACCAAGGTCTTTTCCATAATTCCTTGATTTTATCCTTTATACCTGCATTTTTCCTTGCTTTTATCCTTTATTCCTGCATTACATGCACATTATAACACAAATCCAAATATCCAACTCTAACTCATTTCATAAACAAAATATAATCAAAAGTATGCAATAAGTTGTGAGAATAGTTGGTTTGACTAAGCTAGGAGGTGAATTAAGGTCAATTAAGGCCCATATAATTACTCAATGATGAGGCTCATAAATGTCCACATGAATTTCTTTATATTCTAAACAATTTGAATATTTTGTGTTATAATGAACATTGTTCATATGATCCTTTCATTAGGGGCATCTAGTTAGCGATCTCGTCTAGCCCACACTTAAAGATTTTCTAGAATAACTCTGCTTTGGATCTCTATTTGCGAGATTAGTTAAATAATGCTCCCTCTACATATCTCAAAGCTCTCCCTTGGCATCTCATTTACAATATATTATGGGCTTGCAATAGGGCGATATTCTAATATTTTTTCATGCTCATCAAAGTGGTATGTTAGTTGGGGTTAAAATATTGTTTATACTTTAAGGTACACCCAAAACAAAAAAGAAGGAAAACAATCATGCAGTTGGATTTCAATGTGTCAATTCTATGGGTTTTTTTGTACTGAGCCAAACAAAGTGACATGATGGAAGGAGGTGCTAGTATTATTCTTTAGGTAAACTAATGTTCTTACTTCCACATGAAGTATGCTCTAACTATAGGGACTAATAATGAGGTATAATTTGTCATGTTTTGGATCCTTATTTCTTTATCTAAGATGATGGGTTGTCAAAGAGTGCATGTGATGGTAAAAAAACTTGTAATTGATGGGGTCAACAAGAACAAAGTGGATAATTTAAGCTTGGGGCCCATAAAAAGAGCATGTGGAGAGTTAAAAAGATCCTTTGGTTGGGTTCCCTTTACTCACATCAATAGGGAAATGAATATGCTAGCTAAAAAGCTTTCAAAGCAAACTCTCATGTTACATGAAAGGATCTATATGAAGGAAGTATTCGATGATGGTGTGTTGATCTAAAACATGGAATCCCAATACCCTTAGCCTCTTTTGTCTATTTCTTGCTCATGTTTAAATTTTGATATGTTGAATATATGTTACAAGGTTTTGTTTGAATCTAAAAAATTATAAAATAGACATGAATGTACGCGGAAAAAATTGATTGTAAAAATTAAATGATCGAAATTCCTATTTTGAAGAAAGGAAAAGTATTGAGACAAGACTTTGATCCAAGAAAATTAAACTATGTAACAAATATATTCCTCTGCAAATACCTTCAATCATATCTCAAATGTTTTCAAGCATATGCAAAGTGTGATTTTGTTCCTTTATTAAGTTACAACGAATTTATGGTTTTCTTCCATGGGAAAAAAATTCCTCTACAAGTACAATAATATTTGGTAAAGAAAATAATATTGTACTATTTTTATTTGTTTGTTAGGTAATGTGGGTCCTGAGATGACTACAATTCCTAACCTGTGGCTTGAGTTGTTGTGACCCATGGGCATCTAAGTTGTCAAAGTCACAAGGGATCACACTCAGACTGGGCTAAGCCAAAACTCAGCATGACTGGATTTTTGCCCACATAATTTCAAACCTGAGACCTTTTCACCACATAGTGTCTTAACAAAACACCCTATCATTGTCTATTATATACCCCATAGGCTAATAAATATTATAATAATAATTATTTATAAAAAATAATAAAAATAACACAAACAAATTTATAATATACGTTTAAAATTTCACATCATTATAAAAATAAAACAAGTGTAATATGCAACATTGCTACTTAGTACCGATCTTTTATACAAAAAGTAACTGATGATAACACAAATTATTGTAACTAAGATAAAAATAATACTACTACTATGTAAAAAATTGTTTATAATTATAACCTTTTTTAAGATAAATTACTATAGTAAAAAATATGATAAGTTTTTTAAATAAGATTACATACTTGAAGCTTTTACACCAACCTAAAAAGTCATAAAAAATAATATATTTTTATTTTTATTTTTCCATATGTTAGCTCAACCTATGTTATTTTTTATAGATAATAAGATTTATAATAATTTTTATATAAGTTATTTTTTATTATTATTTAAGGAAATTTTAATTTCAATTTCATCCTACCAAATTGAATTTTAAACGAATTTTAAATTTTTGATTTAAACATTTAAGGTTTCTAACGTAAAAAGATTGCTGTAACTCTACTATCATATTCACATCCTTACAAGAAATCATCATGCAAGGGAACTATTAACATTACTTGAGAGCCATGGCCATCTTCCCACGATCCATCTCTGATCTTTTCCACTCTAACAAACAACAATAAAGATAACAAACAACAATAAAGATAAAGAAACATATATAGAAAAATTGTATTGCATTTTTTTAACTGGAATTTTATATTATATTAGAATTTTGTATATAATATAAAATGGAAGGATTGTTTTTTAGTCTATAATGAAATACTTTTATTATATAATAAAAATAAATATTTTTTTGTTGTTGTAAAATTATATTATTTGGATTTTTTTATTGTAAAATTAAATTATTTGGATTTTACTGAATATGTTTTTTTTAATAATTGAGAAATTTGTGATTTTACATTGTTTAAATCATATAATTAAAAATATAAATAAATTCAAGACTTAATCGTTAAAATTTATAATTCTAAAATTTGGACTCAAATTTTAAACAAAATTTAGCTGAAAAAAATTAGTAACAAAAGATTTAAAAGATGCTTGTGTATTTCATAGTGAAATAAAATTAATATTTTCAAAAAATGCAAAGGACTTATCTTCTAATATCTAGATTTCAAATCTTCTACTTCAAGTATAACATATATCTTTTGACGTTGGCATATAATAAGAAGTCCTTGCAAAGTCCTCAAAATGATGTCATTATATTGGATGCCGTGTGACAAATGACGTGTTTATTGTTTAAAAGTACACGTCATTTCTTTGTCCATCAAATTGAAATAATTATAGTTTAAATACATTACCTGTGGAAGCTTTAATCCACGCCAATGCGTGCAATTATCATAGAAGAGGCTCAAAAGATGGATGTGGGTTTATTTAACCCTTTGTCCTCCTCCGCTATAACGGAGGAAAAACAGATTATTTAACATGAATGCATGATTTTAATGACGTCCACAAGGCTGAGCAACACAAGGGATCAAGAGAATAATGACCTTAACTCATCTTCATATTCCTTTCGATGTCAAGTCTTCTTCTATGAGTCTTGACTAGAAGGCTAGCAATCTGATTGATCTTCTCTTCATCAAGTAGATGGTGCATGTTGTCAACCTTTAGATTGTTTTCATACTGCATGCATATATCCTTATATGTTGCACACTCCATGACAAAGTGCCATTCCGTCTCCACCACACCCTTATCAAAGAAAATGCAAATTCTCTCTTCCCAAACTTCCTTGGGGATATTCCACCTACCAGTCTCAATCTAAGGTGATGTGACCCTGTCCTCAACTGTGCCACTAACACCCTTGATTTTCCTTTAATAACCACTCCTAAATATGTTTTCTCACCATGATCACAAGTTGGATTGAACTCTTTGATGTAGTATTCCTTTTTATCTCCATTGTGATTGGTTCACATGGTAGTCCTAAATTTTTCCATCACAATTTTTTTTTTTTTTTTTCATTGGTGATAGGACGTTCATGCAACTTGATATTCCACTTAATCAATAATTTTTTGTTTTGCTTCATCCAAGTTTTTTTCCTACGATATAATCTCTCTTCCATAGCTATCTTGGGTCAACGCTAGTTATCCATGTTTTTAGCCTTATTCAAATAGTTTATTAAGCTAATTATCGTTGTTTCTTCCAATGGAAAAGTACCTGCTTCAACCACTCCCAATATATTTGTATTCTTTCACTCTCTCTAGAGGACAGCCTTCGAAAAGAAAAGTGTTTGGTTTGTCTTTTCTACTTAAAGAGAAAATCATAATTTTGGTTTTGTTAATGTTCACTTGCATCCCAACATCATGACAAAAGTGTTCTAAGGCCTTTAAGCGTTCTCTTAATCCATGCATTATTTTTGAGATTAATATAAGATCATTTGCATATAGAAGCAACTTTACCACATAGCTTGCTAGATGAACCCCTTCTCCATCTGCTTTACTTAACCAGACTTCCAGCCTATCAATATATAAACCAAACAAAGTGGGGAATATAGGACATCCCTGTTTAACACCAATATCACTACCAAAACATTCATACATTCCTTCACCTTTTTATTTATTTTAGCTCTAAATTTCTCATAAAGTCTATGAACTACTACTCTATACTCATTTGGGATACCAAAATATTCTATCCCGTTCCATAGTTTGTCTCTAAGCATTGTGTCAAAGGCTTTCTTGACATCCATAAAACAACAATATGTTGTTTCACCTTGCTTGTCCCAAACTTTCACTATCAAATGTCTAAGTGTGACACAATGTTTAATGGTAGAGTGTCTAGGTCTGAAGCCTGCTTCTCCTTTTGCACTTTTTCCCTCACTTTCTGCCCAACTGCTAATTCTTTGCTCTATCATGCTCCTAAAAATGTTTCCCATGAGGGGGTTGACCATAATAGTGCAATAGTTAGAAGGATTATTGATATCTCCGCTCTTAAAGAGAGGAATGACCACATTAGTAGTCCACTCTCCCAGAGAGTTGTCCTGGATGATCCTATTGAAAATTCATTTTAAATGAGGAGAAAGAAGCTCAACTTCCCATTTTAGGAATTTAGCTTTAAGCCCATTTATGTCCTTTGCCTTACCGCTTACTAAATTATTTATTCCCTGCTTGATACCATCCTCTGTGAATTGTTCCACTAAAGTGTTCACTGTGGAGCTCTCGCTCGCATAGGAGACTCACATATTCCAACCATTGGCCATTTGTAATATTGTTTTCAGTCTACTTTCTACTTTGTTGTAGCTCTTTCCAAAATCCCTTGGGGTTGTACTTTCCAAGAGAGGTTAACTCCTTTCTTCTTCCATTTACATATTCTTATATTTTTTATTGTATTATTTTTTCATATTTCTTCTTGTTTTCTTTGCTCCATTTTATCTCTTTTAGAGATCTCCCGACTGCCTTGCATTCTTCATCATGCCATGGATTTATCGAAAAAGTACTTGCAATTCCCTTCTTGGGGTGGGACATTTTGCATGCACTTAAGGCCCTGTGAATTGTTGGGATCAACAAACTACAATGAACATGACAACCCGCCTTATTGGTTGTCTTATCTGCCACACCATGTTATATAGTCCGAAATTGTTGCTTAAGAGCAACACTGAATCGTTCCATGTATTCCTGATTTATGAGGATTTTTACTTTATACGATACACCATGACAATGTGAAAAGGTGGCAAGCTAAACGTAATAATAAGTATTGAATTGTCAAGTTAATTAATTAGGTAATTAATGGTTAAGACATTTGGCAAAAGTGAGTTTTTACTTATTTTTTTTAAACAACTTTTATTAATGACAATTCTATTTAAAAGAAGATTAAATTAGTCACATCCCGTACATCTATCAATTAGAAAATAGGAATTTAGATTTAAAAAATAAATAAAAATAGCTTTTAATTTTCAAAATATTCAATTTAAAAAAAATAAACTTTATAATTTGTTTTGAAAAAATTGCAAAGTTATTGAAAGTCAAATAAGTTTGACTAGCAACTAATTGCAATATAAAATGCCTTCAACATGTATGATAAACATTTCAAATTAAATTGGTATTTATTACATTTTAATGTTTTACCATATCAATCATATCTATATATATAATTGCGTCGAGAAGCACTCTCCAACTCAGTATGGAAAAGATGTTGTAATGTCTTGTCAATTCCTGTCTGGTAAACATTTCAAGTTAGTCAAATTACATAAAAATAAAAATAAAAATAAAATAAAAATATACAATTAATAACCTGAAAACATTTTTACTTGATCAAAATAAATTAAAATAATAAAGCAAAATCACAGTAGGATAGAAGTAACTTCATGGTATTGACCTATGGTATGAGAATCCATGGTATTCATTTGGAATATAGCTTATTTAAAGAAAGGAATTAAACTAGCCTAGATCTATCTTAACTTCGGATTTACCAAGCACTGAGAAGGATCCAATCTCTTGAGATACAAATTTCTTTTAAAATTTTGATACAATAAAAAGAATAATAAAACTTCAATTATTTTCAAGATTATATGTAGAAAATTTATTATATCTAAGTTTCAAATAAATAATTATGACAATCATGTCTAATAAATAAGGTTAGTTGTTTAACGATGTTATCTTTCATGTCATGGTTAGGTCGAATAAAACTTTTGTGACAAACCAAGGGGTGTTGAGAAAATGACTTCAAAAATAAGGTGGGATGTTGAAAAGTTGACTTACACTGTGACAAAGTTGAATACCCAAACCAAGGGGTGTTGAGAAAATGACTTCAAAAATAAGGTGGGATGTTGAAAAGTTGACTTACACTGTGACAAAGTTGAATACCCAAAATATTTAAAAATTTTGCAAGAGTGGTAGTTAAATTTCAAAGTTTGAAGGGATAATTGTCTTGTATTCTTTTTTTTTATCCTCTATTCCTCAAGAATTTAGAGAGATGGAAGGTGCATATGGAGCTCCTCTCTAATCAATCCCATACTTTATCTTTTTAGTAAATTTAATTTTTTATTTGTTTTTGCTTTTAAGTTAAAATTTTTTTACTTTGAAATTTTTAAACCGAGCCTATCACATTTATTAAAATATTGTAAAAAATAAATATTTAACTAAATACTTCGAAAATTAATTAATTTTTTTTGGTTAAAATGTAAATTAATTTTTTCTAATTAGTTGTTGTACATTGAATAACAATTTTTATGTGGTTTAAAATAGATTTGTGAACAAAAAATTAATATAAAAAAATATTATACCTACACATAGCTCAACATTAATATCTATATATTGGGTTTCACTGTTACATCCATTCTAAGTGGTACCGTCAAATTATATTTATTGTCCTAACTCTTGTCTTCATATGAACAATATTTTGCAGTATGAATTTTTTCATGTGTTCAAGAAATGTTAGTGCGCCTACAACCATGGCAGAGGGCGCCACTCTTGACAATGGCGGTGAAAAATCTTTTCGCTTGGTAGTTGACATGTCTTTTTCTCTGCATCAAAAGATATATCTGATGAGTTCACGATATGTGTGAATTTCTGTATTCAAGCTTCTGTGATCCATAATGAATTAAACAAAGTCTTTCGGTAGAAATCACATGAGAGAATTTTTTGGCGACGCGTTTCGAACCAACAAGTGTGATTCATCACGTGTGAACTTTATTGATTTGGTTCCCATTATTGTAGCTCTATTTTTACATATGGTGATGATCCGAAGACTTCTTTGATGTGGAAATTGCGAGTCTCAATCCCAAAACCTTGACTATGAACAACCAAATTCATAAGTTTTGAATCCTAATTATTTATAAATTTTTGGGACAAGAAAAAAATTCAATAACATCATCTACCTTAATTTGGCTTATATCGTCATTCAGTGGATCTGACCATTCATTTACGATCTCAAGCTAATAGGCTTCACATATTTCAACATTTGAATGTTTTTTTTTTTTTTTTTTTATTAATATCTTATCATATATATTCATTTGAATATATAATAATAATAATTTTACATTTTAAAATTATTTTTACAAAATTAACTTTATATTTTAACACGATTCAAATTAAAATTTAGATAATTAATAATAAAATTTTAAAATTTTCGCAAATTTAAAATTATAAGAATTCTTTTTCATTATAACAAATTTAAATTATTAAAAGTTATAATTCCAACTATTGATATGAATCCTACTTAAATTTTAAGTGAACTTATGGAAGACTTAAAAGATCATTTTCTACACAGTTAACTTACATGACTGCATTATTGTCATTAATAATAAATTCTATATATTAATATTATTAATATGACTGTTTTTTTTTTTCTCTGAATCAGACTAATCTATTATATTACAAAAAAGTCAAAAATTACAGCATCAGTGATACAACAGAGCCGTAGCCCTGTGATTCCTGTCGAGAGATTGACAGATTGCCCAGGATTAAACATGTCCAAAATTACATGGGTACAAAAATTGGAAGCGATGACAAACTAGCATAACGACACAGGACAGTGCATAAGACCGACACTTAAAACATATGGATAGCCGACACTTAGACACATAAGGACTGAGTCCGAACACATACAAGATGACAGTGAGAGCAAACAGAGAAAACTTTCCCTTCTCAGCGACAAAGAGCGAACAGCAGGTCGAGTTATTCATCATCGGTGGTGTGCGGTTCGTCCTCCTCTTTGCCCCTGAAGTGCTTGGGGATGTCCGGGTTGGGAAGATGGATCCGCTGCGCTGGTTCGCTGGGGCCTGCCTGAGAGTCTGGGGAGGAGCTATCCTTAATGGGGCGTAGCAGATCGATAGTAGGTACTTGCATGTCGATTGTGGGAACAAACCCTGGAACCCGAGGAGGGTTTGCCTGCGGAGCTTCCTCTTGACCTCTTGGATTGCCACAGTGCTCCACAGAAACCAAAACGATGAATGTTGAATTTGCCAGAGAGCAGGGGATTCGATACCTGACCATGGGATGCGCAGAGTGGCCACAATCCATGATTTCTCTATGCTCCGTTGCCCTACCGCGGCCAGCTGCTCGTCCCCTGGAGCGACGGTGGTCTGAAGTAACCTCAATTGAGGAAGAGGGAGAAATAGCATGCCTCTGAGCCGAAGCACGACCCTTGGAGCTTCCGCGCCTGCTAATCATCCTTTGGCGCTCACGCTGCATCCCCAAATTGGCCAGAGAGCCGGAGTATCCCTGCGTAATCTTCCTCAGAACCAGAGAATAATCCGACGCAATCGCCCAATGTCCAGACCTTATGCAAGACTGCTGGAGAATGACAGAGGTGCCTGGCCTTTGTAGCGCCATTTTTCCACTTCCCAGGAGAGCAGTTAAGACCGAAATGACTTGAATTAATTCCCGCAGAGTGCCTGCCGCCGCCAGTCTTAAATAACCACCGGCTCGATATTGCGTGGCTCGTCCGGGCTGACACATGCCCATGTGACGAGCCACTAACCTGCTACGCGCTGAAGCCACCCGCATCCGGGAGATTATTAATATGACTGTTATTTGTGATAAATTTGATTTATTAATAAAATATAGATTTATTTAAAATATACAATTTTCATTAAACGTTTTTGACTTTGAGGAACAAAGTTAAATAAATAAAATTTAAATAAATGATTAATAAAAGATTTATGATTGTTTTAAAGTTTTTTTTCAAAGAAAGAATGGAAAGATAAATAGATATATTATAAGCATGGTGGTGGTGGTGGTGGTGGTGGTGGTTAACGTCCACTGATACCAACTTTGGTCTATCGGACCTAAAGACACAAATTATTTAGTTTGATTTAAGATTTTATTCCTATGCTCAAAAAGCTTGTAGAGAAGCCTCCCAAGCTTACTATAATTTTGACATCATGAAAGGCTAGGAAGGTCAGTATTGCGACAAAGATTATGAAACTAAGATCTAATGTGGTTGTATGCGGGGCACTCTAAGAAGAAGTGGTTTTCATCCTCAATGTTCCTATTCTCATAGAGATGGCAGATCCTTTCCATCCATGGTGTTTTAGGAACTACCCAACGACCTGTTTCACTATGGAGCTCATGAGAGTTCATTCTAATCTTTGCTATATTAATTTTCTCCTTTGAGCTAGCTAGAACAGAGAGATACTTTTGATCTTATAATAGTAAAATAATTATTAATTAGATATTAGATATATTAAATTGATGTATTTTTAAGATGACGATTTTTTAAAAATAAAATTTATGAAATTTTGTATATTTTATTTTAACTATTAAAAATATGTTTTTGTGAATTAATATATTAAAAATATATATTTTATAATTTAAATATAAATATTTAATAATAACTATATCAATTTTAATATAAAATTTATTTGAATAAAATAAATAAATAAATTCACAATTTTCTCTTTAATTATAATAATAATTAATTTTTTATCATATAATTTTATATTTTAACAAGGTGCACATATTTATTTATTTTTTTAAATTTGAATTTATAGATATTTGCAATTTTTAAAGTATAATAATTATGAAATAATGTATAGAATCTAATAGTTAAATTAATTCATATATTTATTAAAATTTAATATATATATTTTTTTCAATTGATATATTTATTAAAATTTAACATATATTTTTTTTCAACTGATAGTTGTTACATATACTACAATTTCCCCAATAGAGGTGTTATTTAACAGCTAACGATTGATAAAAGGCATGATTTCCATGCCAAGGTTGGGAATGGAGAGTGGGTTGGCGAGCTTAGATCGTAGTGCCATGCACGACACCTGACTCCTTCGTGACATCGTGCGACGATTGTCTCATTCCTAGGACGAGGGTCTATCGCTCGGGTCCCGTTGTTATAAATGGGAGCAGGTGGACGAGTTTATGGAGGAGTACGATATACCATTTTACCGCAAGGTTTATCATGCTGTAACATATATGGTTTGGTTGTTGTTGGAACAATTGGCTGAACTCTTAGTGGAACCTGATGCTCAAATATGTGAGCTCATTGATGAGAGAATGATTTCTGGGATGCTTGGTATTTTTGAAGGGTGTGCTAGATATGACTAATGTCCCTCCCACAACCCTGCAAACCCTGTTAATATCTTTCAAGTGCAAGTCTTACCATTGTCAACGTCCCCTTATATTTCCATGGGGGTCTCCTTCAGGTGACATAGTTGTTTCATTTGTTGGGGTGGAAATGATGGCTTCCCCAAGCGGTGTGGCTTTTGGTATATACCTTACCTACACTCCATTACAATGAATGGTTTGTTTCCTTACTGTTCTCATCTGGTTCTTATGTTTTATGTCACTGTCACGTTCACTGTGTCCTAAGCTTCTTTTTCTTGTTCCAAATATTTTTGGGAGGGTAAATGTTTTTCATTCTCTTCCTCCATAGTATAGGAATGGGGCCATCCTTTGAATTGGTGGCATTTTTTCTGACCTTGTCGTCTCAAGGATCAGACCCAACAGGGATATCCTTTAATTGCATAGTCTTGGTGTGTGGGGTGTGGTACCCAAATTCGCTTTCTATCTGGTTTTAATAGGGAGATTTTTCCTCCCGACCTAATATGCTCAAGTCATTCAGTCTTGCCATCTATGGTTTTTTCTCAAGTTCCAGTTGATTTTCTCATACAACTTAGGGAGGTGTCGAGTTCTTGTGGTTCTTTCTTGTTTCAGTTGGGGTGGACATTTGGGTGGTAAATTTTCCTCACCAATCCTTACATCTTTGTGGATGATATCTCGATAACGGGGTTGATTGCATCCCTTATTAACATCAATCCCTTGCCTGGTTTGCATTGTATAATGGTCGTTTCTCTAATGTGTATTACTATTGTCTTTCTACTCTTACGGATCCTCGACAAATAATGCTAAGTCAGAGAGGAGGAATGGCAAACTCTTCTTTCTCAAGGACGTGAATCTTTGGGTGGGAGTCTATGGTGAATTATTTTGACTCCATTTCTCCAAAAGTAAGGAAGGAGATTCTCCTTCTGGAGTCAAAAAAATTTAGTGAAAGGTCTTATTTTTCTGATTCAAAGGTTGTTGGACACTGCCTAAAATGGGTCCTGGATCCAGGGAAATTAAGGAAGCCTCGACTACATTTTTTACATTTCCTACTTCGCATGGTTCTTCAAGGCAAGCAGGTAGACAATTACAAATTGTTTGCAGGCCAGGAAGATATAAAAGGATTCTTCAGAACATTCGGTTCAACCTTGATGACCATAGGACCATATTAGCAAGGGTGTAAAACTTTATAGTCTCCAATTCAGAGACTGAATTAGTAGAGGAGAATGACACTCCTATTGTCATCAATGGCTCATCAATGAATGCTTCACCTATGACAACCAATTGTCAATAGGCAAACTCGTCACCCAACTCTCCAGTTACTATATCAAGCTAAAGTTGTAACTTATGCATAGATGTTTAGCATGGTGGTATGATCTTTTTCGTGTTACAATGGTTCTTTCTCTTGACATGCGAAGGTATTTTTTTTGTTCCAACGATCACATCTCCTTTTGTTTAGGGAACATGGTTTAAGTCTACTATCTTATTGTCATGTTAAGTCTAGTATCTTACTCTCATGTTAAGTATGCTCTCTACAAGGTTAAGTCTAGTATCTTACTATCTAGAGTGAAATTTTGAAGGTTGCTTGTATACTTGATTAAGGCACTAGCCTCCTCGGTGAATCTTTTGGTCAAAAAAACAAAACGACTATTAATGTAATATGATTTGTTATTAATAGAAATGACTTGAAGAAGCTTACAAAAAAAAACAGATATTGCAATTTGAATAATGAGAATATATATATTAAATTTAAAAAGTGGGAAAACCTATCATAGCTCAGTTGTCAAACAAATATTGGTTTGGCCACTAAGTTATGATAGGCTTATTGTCACTAGGTAGGATTGGATTCTCCACCGTCACAATGCAGAATTACAATTAAGAAAATAGCTCAATTTACCAATCAATAAAACCTAAATTTAAGTGTTTTTACTTTAATTTACCTATATTTAAATTAAATGACATGGAATGAACATGGGAAATTCAGTATAAAATAATATTATACTTCTCCTTATATCTTCTAAGAATAAATTAAATTACACATTATATAAGTTTCATAATAAAGTGATTTTTTAATTTCATAATAAAATAATTCATAAGTTTGAATAGTCTACTTTCACTTTATGCTTTTTAAGTATAAAAATTATATTTAAAAGATTTAAAAAGCATTAATTATGATATACTTTAAATAAGTTTCATAATAATATTCATAGTTACAAAATTAATTTAAAAATGTTCTATTACAATTTAATTTATTTATAGCCTATAAATTTTAACATTTTATTTACAAAACAACTTCATTTACCTCTATAATAATAGTTTTATGCATATAATCAATATAAAAATTGATTTGCTTCTCATTTCATTTAACATAGTAGGTATACAAGTAACATTGCTACTCAACATAGTAATCGACCTAGAAAAATACATTAATATATATATATATATATATATATATATATATATATATATATATATATATATATTCTTTTTATCTTAGTTACAATAACTTCTACTATCAATTACTTTTTGCATAAGAGGCAAGTACTAAGCAACAACATTGCATATTATACTTGTTATATATATAAAGTTATATTGTTATTTATTACATTATAATATTTCATAATTCCCATTTTAATGATTGGGTTAATTTAATTGAAAATTTATTGGCAAAGTGTGAAATGTAATGATATCACAAATATCACTAAGTTTATCTAAGATGTACATTGTCAAGTGAACATACATGTGCTCTCCACATTTCTTATTATTATTAACACTTGATCTACTTTATTTTCTTTATTTATCCCCATCATAATTCAAAATATTGAACACATGAGAGGAAAGTAATAAAATTCAATGGTCACTTGATTTGCTTCATCTTTTCTATTTATCCCCATCACAATTTAAAATGTTAAAGAAGTAGATGAGAAGAAAGTAATGAAAATTTAATGGTCAAGTATTTGTTTGTTTATATTAAACTTTATTTAGAAAGTATTAGTTGGGGAGGTATCAATTTTCTTGTATAGGTAACTTAGTTTTCTTACATCGGAAATTCTCAATGCCACCACTATGAGCTTAACTATGCCCATTAGAAACTAGGTAAGCATTAACCATAGAAGCATGTACCATGAACAACACTCTTCAAATTCCCCACTATTTAAAATTTGTATATTAGGAAGAAAAGAGAACCAATAATTGAAGCCTCAAATTGGGTCAATGTACTTTGAACAGGGTTTGGATATTTTGTATTATGTTGTTTATTGAGTATGGATAAAATCATAGAAGTAACAGTCGACAAGCACCTTGTAAACTTTTATTATGTGGAGAAAATGCATTGGTACATAAATCCACTACTATAATTTCTTCTGTCTTGGTCTCTGAATAAAAATATAGATTCAAACTCTTACATCTACAACATGTAATATTTATTTTCCTTCATGTTTAGATGCAATATTATTTAATTCATCTGATAATTTAATTCGTTCCTGTGATTGTTTATAATGGACACAAATGGTCATTTGACTATTAGTTCGAGAGACTTGAATGTGCACTTTGTTACACATTATTTTGTCACACCTAGGAAAATGATGTTAAATCCAGATCTTTCGCCATCTGAAGAACTGTTGTCATCAAACATCGAGAAATATGGAATAAATACCTCTTCATGAAAGATAATAATCCTGGATTACATACCTTCGAACCCTTATTTTTGGAAACTATGGCAAGTATTCTGCACTACAACTTGTGACATCACATCTTGTGTAGTAAACATCTTGCAACGTCATCGCAACTTACCTATTCTGAAAGTGTGACAATTTTCTTACATGGGTAAAAAATATAAAAAGCACGAGAAGCTTCCATTCTAGAAGCCTCATAATGGTATATACTGCAAACAGTGGGGATTTTTCTCGCAACCCTCCTATCTTGGATCTCATTCCTACCATAATGGATTCCATCCCCTCCATTGTGGATCTAATTCCAACTTAAGTGGATCTCAAAATTCCATCCTTGGCCTATAAGTACAATGAAATCAAAGGAAAAGGGGTTGGATTTTAGACTCTTGAAATATACTTTCACACTACTAAAGTAACCATTGAAGGCTTTTGAATACAAGGTTTGAATTGAGGACTATTCAGAGGAAGCTATCAACATCAAGGCTTCACCCTTTTACCCCTTTATCGGTTACATCTCAAGAACCTATGTTTTAACATAATGAAGTAGACTATCTTCCTCCTGGTTTGTTGAGTATTGAAGAAACCATTAAAGAACTTGACCTTGCCAACCCTCCCATCACTGGAGTTATAGGACCTCATCTTGTTCAACTTGCATCTCCCTTATGACAAAACCCTTAGTATCAAACTCTTCTAAACTCTCCAAGGCCGACCTTGGTTATCCTACCTAAGAGAATTCTGTTGTTACACACTTCTTCATATTTTTTACCTAATCCAACCATGAATGAGCCTACACTTGAAATCCAAACTTCATTTTCTCTCATTAGTGGACCTATTGAATAAAGTATGAATTTAATGTTTACTAGATCCCTTGATTCCTACATCTATGGTGGACCTTCTGTACCTATGGGGCATCAGTCACTCAGCGGAACCTTTTTAAGAGTTGCAAATGGTCCTTCCTTTCCTCAATTTCCTACTTGTTCATCTGAAATTATTTCTAATTCATCTCTAGCAAGAATTGGCCAAACTACCAAAACTGTATGTTCTCCATAAAATTTCGTATTTGGAGTACAACCGGGATTTGGTCAACAACTTAATTTATTATTTGCTGGTGTAGGATTCCCAAAACAAATCCCAGTAGGATCTTATCCTACTTGGAGACAATCTTCCTATGGTCCTTATTTTTCCTTAGGGGTGCAACCTCCTATAGGAACATATACTCCATTTGGGAGGCAACCTGTTGTTGCATCCTATCCACCTCCTAGCCAAACACCTCAGGTAATTTTAATGCAACTTACAGGAACTCAACATCTTACTAGTGCCCCATTTCCAAGAATCACTGGTACTTCTTGAAACCTTGCTTATAGAAGTGTACCTCAGATTTCCTTTGGTCAACCTATACAAGGTTTACCACAAATTCCTTATGGTCAACCTATTAAGGATTTACCTCAGATTCCTTCTGGTCAACTTATTTAGGGTGTACCCAAAATTCCTATTGGTAAACCTATTCAAGGTACACCTCAAATACCTATTGGGAAACTTGTTCAAGGTCTACCTCAAATGCCACATCAAGGATATCCTCAAATTCAAACAAGTCAACCTTCCCAAGGAGTTCCACCTACAATTCAACCTGCTCCAAGTTACCTTCAATTTACTCCTCCAACTTATCCTAGCGGAATTTAAATGCCTATGGCACAACTTATTCTAAGATATCCTAGGTATCCTCCTCTAGCAGTTGGACTTTATCCATAAGGCTACCAATATCCTCAACCTGATTTCAATAGATAGTGACCATTTATTGCTATGTTTGATTTAATAGACTTATCTCAACTTACCAATGATCTTATTTATCATCATCCTTTATGGCCGACTATTCCTACGAAGCTACCAAGTGATATACCAGAATTCGATCGTAAACCTAGAGAAGACCCATCTAATCATGTGATGACTTATCATCTATGGTGTTCATATAACTCCCTAAATGATGATTTTATTTGACTACGCCTTCTCCAACATACTCTTATCGGTCCTATAACTAAGTGGTATATCGAATTACAACAAGTATCCTTTGGTAATTTCAACTCCCTGGCAACAACATTTTTGACTCATTTTCAACTACCAATTCGATATGAAAATGACACTAAAATTTTGACTTCATTACAATAGTAAAACTCCACACTTATTTCTGATCATATACATGAATGGATATTTCGTTGTTGTCTAGTTAAAGCTTATATCCTAGATTAGTGAATAATTGAATGGTTTGTCAAATCATTACTTCCTACCATTACTAAAGATGTTGCCAAGGGTGGAGTTCTTATCGAGGAGAAGGTTATTCCTCCTGCCTAATATCTAGATCATGTTTATTAACAATCTAGCATGTTGTACAATACAATTCCTAATGGTCCGCGCCCATCGAATACTATTCCACTATCTTCTACAAAATCTCATGATGTTGATGGTGTGAATGGTTCTATTAATCAACAGTCGACAAGTAAACCATAAGGTCATTATAATCCTAAGTTTACTCCCACTATTTGTATTCAAAACACCCCTCCTATTACTACTACTCATGTTAATAATTCTGAGGTTAACAAAGTTTAAGCTTCATCAATTGTTAAATCTCAACAACCTGGAGGTAAAAACAAGGGCAAAGGAAAATATAAACAAAATGTCCCTTAAAAGGAAAAACCAATAAAAACCCAATATCCTGATGAAAAACGTAAACCGTGGTATCCTCGTCTCATTTGTAACTAGGATGATTATACCAAAGAATATCCACATCGTGTTGAATTTAATTGATTTCTTAAAGGAACTTCAAACACACATGATATTATGACAAACCTTTTTCCATTTTAGGAGACAAAAATGGTTGCAAAAAATCAATCCTCCTCTTCTCAAAACTCTTCTGATATAATGATGTGTCAAGAGACAATTTTGATGACTACAAAACCCAAAGACTATGGTTGTCCAAATCCTCCAAATGCAAGCGTTCTAGATCAACCTTCCACATCAACTCCAACTCCTTCTAATCCTCAACAAATCGAGCGACCAACTTAAAAAATATTGATTCAAACCCCTCTTAAAGGTTTCATTCAAAGGCCATATTTTAGTTTGCATGCTAGGGCTACTCAAAATTATAATATTGTGGAAGATTTGGCTTAGGACCCTTCTGTAATGTCGACCCTCGAAGTCCTTTAGAAATTACTTTATCAATTATTAGTGGAATTTATCCTTCGGATTCAATTCTTAGAGTTTTTTATCTACAAGACCATGTACCTAGGCTCCCACATCAACTTAATTTTCAAATTCAAGTTATTTTACGAGGCAATATATTTATTTATTTAAATTTTAAATTTTATTTTATATCTATATATACATATACATATACATATACATATACATATACATATACATATACATATACATATACATATACATATACATATACATATATATATATATATATATATATATATATATATATAGTTATAGTTATAGTTATAGACGAAGGAGCCTTTAAGTGAATTATGTCTATATCATTCATCTACTAGTTTGAAATATTTTGATGAAATATGATTCAAACCCTATGGGATTTTAAATGCATTACCTATGGTGGAGTTAGAAGGTAAAATGGTTACTATTGAAGTAGAAGTCATTGATGCACAACTTGACTATAACCTTTTACTAGTTTGTAGCTGGACCTATGCCATGTTAGCAATGGTTTCTTCACTCTTTTGTGTGTTATGTTTTCCTCACCAAGGACACATAGTTACAATAGACCAACTTGCCTTATGCTTATGATTCAAGTATCACAAGTAGTGTACCTTTCATAGGTAAAAAACCGATTCCTTATGATAATGTTGGTGTGGGTTTACTGAAAGATTTGTTATTAATGGGAACTTTTCCACTCCCACCACCCAAAACTTCTACATTGGCCACTCTATTCAATATGATTTCATCTAGCACTTCTGAATCCCATGAATCATATGATGCTTTGGTTGTGCCTAGTCAGTTAGAATGTGAAATTTACAATGAAAAAATGCCACAGTCTAATTGATTTAGCTTATGAAGCTATCCACCTGACCTCTGTGATTTTTTCTGAATCCAATGACCGAATAAACATGGTCTTAGATGATTATTCTAAATCTTCTTGGTTGATTTCTATTTCATCTCCCAATCATTTCAATTATGTTTCCCCTAATGATGAAGGAATTATGGAGACTATGTCATTAGAAGAAATGCCATGGGATTATAGCCATCATCATTCCTCTTTTCTTCCAAAACTTGAAACCATTGAGAGTAGCTTTCATACTTTGTTTTTAATTGAGATAGTCAATGACCTTGAAACTCCTATTTCAATTTGTGATACTACATACAAAAATAATTTAGGTAATATATCTGTGACTATTCCTATTGACATTTCAGTAAAACCTGTAATTGTGGATAACTTTCATATAATTTCCTCTTGCTGTCTTGAAGAAATTAAAACGTATAAGGCACTAGTTCAAGAAATCCCTGATATATTTTCTTGGACATATGAAGAAATGCTTGGAATTGACCCACAAATTGTAATTCATGAAATTAAAACTTATCTAGATGCTAAGCCTGTTTGACGAAGACTACGTCCAATGCATCCGAGAAAAGATACCACTATTAAAGTCGAGGTCGAAAAAATTCTGAAAGCTGGTTTTATTTATATTATTCCCTTGACTGACTCGGTTTCCATGATTGTTCCAGTGATAAAGAAACATGGTACTATCTGGGTATGTGTTGATTATAGGGACATAAATAGGGCTTGCCCCAAAGATAATTATCCAACCCCATTCATTGACTAGATCGTCGATGATTGTGTCATGAATGAAATCTTCTCTTTCATGGATGGATTTTTTGGTTATAATAAAATCAACATACTTCCTTCGGATCAACATAAAACTACTTTCATTTGTCCTTCGGGAACTTTTTCCTATCAAAAGATTCCATTTGGACTAAAAAATGTAGGGAAACTTTTCAGAGAGCCATGTCTTACGCATTTCATGATATCAAACATATTGTACAATCGTATCTTGATGATTTACCTGCACATTCTATGAGAAGTCAAGATAATCTTATACATTTATGAGCTATATTTCTTCGATGTAGGAATTACAATATTCATTTGAACCCACAAAAATGTGTATTTTGTGTTGAATCTAGTAGTCTACTAGGATTTATCATTTCTAAGCAAGGGATCTGAGTCGATCCATTCAAGGTAGAAGCTAAGGAAGGAAAAATTTTTACATCGTTTTGTTCCTAACTATGTTGAGATTACCAAGGGTTTTACTCGATTGTTAAAAAAAGGGGTTCCATTCATATGGGATGAAATTGCCCAAAAATCCTTTGATGCTTTAAACAATGTTTTGAACCACATGCCTTTGTTATATCCCCTAATTGTCATCAAGATTAATTCTTGTATTTAGCCACGTCAAATGGTACTATTTCTATGGTACTTGTCGAGGAAGATGATTCGAATGATGAACATGGGATCTAATATCTTATTAGAAATCTTACCACTTCTGAAATCAAGTACTAACATGTGGAAAAATTGGCCTTGGCATCTCTTGAAGTTGCCTAATGATTCTACCAATACATTTTGTTACGCAAAACCACCATGATTTCTAGTTTTAACTCCATGCACTATATTCTCACTCGAAAATTACTTGGGGGGAAATATTCAAAATGGATTGTAATTATTCAAGAATTTGATTTAGAATTCATCAAATCCAAATCTAATAAATCTTTGGTTTTTTTCGAACTAATATGTGACCTTTCCTACATTGACATAGAAATGGTGTCAGAAGATTCTATCCCTGATGAATCTCTATTTTTTATCAGTTACTCATATCCATGGTATGGAGATATTATCATTTATCTCCAGGCTCAAAACTTTCAGCCTGAATTATATCATACTGAATATCGTCAGATATGATAACAAACCCAACAATATTATATTGTTGGCGATACCCTTTATTGTCGTGGTGTCGATCTAGTTTTTTGACGATATTTAACACACAAAGAAGCTGAAAATGCTTTGTCGAATGATTTCTAAACTAGAGCATGTGGTGGTCATATGTCCGGGTATGCCACTGCCAAAAAGATCTTGCGTGTCAGATATTTTTGTCCTTCTCTCTTCAAAGATTTTATAGTTGCAGTCCAAAATCTCATGTTTGTAAGATATACAATTGTAAAAAGCACATGCCTCCTACTCCACTCCATCCTGTAGTTACTGTCGGTCCTTTTGCGAAATGGGGCATAAATTTCATAGCATGTAACCCTCACTCGACTAGGGGACATGGTTATATGATCGTCGCAGCCGATTATTTTACCAAATGGGTTGAGGCATGCCTACATTCAATAACAATGGAAAAATTGCAACTTTATTTTTATTTAACCACGTAATCACTAGATTTGGTGTCCCTCAAGCCATTTTCATCGATCATGGAATCCATGCACAAATCACTTCCATAGACTTTAGTATATTATCTAGGAAGTTGATTTAGAAACCCTTTTTAGTACCTTGGAACTTGCATGCCTCAATGAAAGGTGTCCTCGCATTTGATGATAGGTTTACAACATTGAACTTTGATTAGATGATTCTATGGGTGTTCAACCTTACATCATTTGTTCACACTCCTTATAATTTACTAGAGTACTTTGAGGTCCATTTTCAATATTGGTGGTTCCTCTCACATTTGTTAACGATCTTCACCATTAACCAACAGTTAGATGTTTTCTACCATTTTCGAACACATGACATTTATTCACATGTTTATATTTGTACTATGGATAGATAGAGATGAAGACCTTACATTTTTTCTGATATATCTAAGTTGTGTGGTGTTTTGAGTATTCATAACTATGACATAGATCTACAATGTATGTCTGGTATCTATGTTTATACCGAGTCTTCTGAGAAGGGATCCATGATGTATGACTGGTGGCCATGACCTCGCTTTATTGACATAGATCTTTGTACATTTCCATAAATATGCTTAGAGTTACTTGTATTATGAGTATGGGAATGCCTACTTGAGAGATGACCATATGATGATATTGTATTGTAATCTTCTGATTGTTGACTTATAGGTTTCCAACCAATTATTACTTGATTCAAATCTTTGATAAATCACTTCAGTCATTATATCTTTTCTGAATTTGTACTTTAGGGGCCAATCTGTTACACATTCTTTTGTCACACCAAGGTAAATGATGTCAAATCCAGATCTTTCTCCATATGAAGAAATGTTGTCATAAAACCCCAAGAAAGATATTAGAAATACCTCTTCATGAAAGATAAGAATCATGGATTACATACCTTAAAAACCCTATTTTTGGATACCGTCACAGGTATTCTACATTACAACCCATGACATTGCACCTTGCATAGTAAACGTCTTGTGACGTTGTCACAACTTACCTATTTTGAAAGTGTGATGGTTTTTTTATGTGGGTAAAATTTATAAAAAGCAGAAGAAGCTTAGATTCTAGAAGCCTCGTAATGGTATCTACTCCAAATAGTGGGGATTTGGCTCTCATCCCTCCTATCTTAGATCTCATTCCTACCATATTGGATCCCATCCCCACCATTATGAATCCAATTCCTACTGAAGTGGATCTCAAACTTCCATCCTTGGATTATAAGTACAATGCACTCAAAGGAAAGGGGTTTGCATTTAGACTCTTGAACTATACTTTCACTTTGCTAAAGTATCTATTGAAGGATTTTGAATGCAAGGTTGGAATTGATGACTATTGGGAAGAAACTATCAACATCAAGGCTTTGGTTGTATCTCTCTCATTTTCCTTATTTATACAAATACATATTTCTTTCCCACATTCATTGTTATTATGTTTGTTATGAGAGTCCTTGATCACTTATATAGATTATGTTGAACCATTTATGTATCACAAGCTTTGATAATTTGTATGTTCGTGTCTTTGTAGATCTTTTCTAGGAGCATTGGGAACGAGATTGAAAGCTATAAAAAATAATAGCAAGGACAAACATTTCAAAAAAGGTATGAACTATTCATCCAATTCTACATATATGATTTAATGATAATCTAGGGAGTGTTTCTATGTATTTGATTGTTTTGTTCTAGTGTTTGGTTTTCGAACCTAGGGAGATCACTCTTGTCTACATGAGTGATTTTTCCGCTAAACAAAATTGGTGACTCCACTGTGGAACAAGTTGTTCCTGAGTAGTATTTCTTGTTTTATTAAGTCGAACCTTTCCTGAGTCTCTCGCAAACCCTATATGATTCTAAAAATCTAGAACTTTTAGATCTTTTGATTTATTTTTTTAATTTTTTCTTGAGTTTTGTGCTCGTCGCACCTTGCTGTGGGAGACAGTGCATTGATATCGCACTGTGTTTTTTTTAGAAATGCGACTATCCCTGTTCATTGCACTGATATATACCAGATAGCTGCGTAAGTCATAAAAAACTTGAAAATTTCCCAGAGTTTTCTTTGTGTGATGTTTAATCTGTTGATTACTATGGTTTTGGGTCTGTTATTAGTCTGCTACAAGTCAAACTTTTTATTTTTGGTTTTGTTTGGCTACCTTATTGTGACAAATGATATTTTGTACATTACTCTGATTTGATTGTTTCATTGGTCTATTTAAAGAATGATAGTCTCTTACTACTTTGAATATTCAAGTTTGTTGATTATTTCTTTCTTTATTTTAGTGATCATGTTCAAAGTTTTGTTATTTTGGTAAAGAGATTTAATTGCTTTGTATAAAATATTATTTTTCACAAAAATAAAATAAAAATTGATTGAATTAATTTGTTTATTAGACTGAAATCATTGCGTTATTGTGTGCTTAATTCTATTTGTTAATTTATATATATATATATATATATATATATATATATATATATATATATATATATTCTTGCATCATAGAGGGTGTATTGTTGTGTTTTGAAAGAAGTGTTTTTGGAATTGTTTTTGGTTTAAATAAATTTGATTAAAGTAGGACTTTTGAATCTTGGGAATTTAAAATATTATCCTTTATGATCTGAAAATCACTTGTGAGTGACCTCTTAATTAATTAATGTAGGTATTACAGACTCATGTGCTGGTGTGTGTGTCTATGTTATCTTAGGCAACAGATCGATAAGATTGCAAAATACACAGACACTGGAAAACAGTAAGAGAAACACAGTAAGCAAAAGCAAAGCACAACAATTTAATAAGGAGTTCACCCAATCCTCCTGGGCTACGTCTCCTGGTCCAGCTTTCAGTGGTGACCTTCTTTATTGTGTCTTTAAGCAAAGTTTTTACAATGAGGAGCTCAATTTGAGTCTCCTAGAACAGATGATGCTTAGTAGGGTGGTACTTGGATTCCCCAAGCCACTAGAGTGCACAGACTCCCCCTTACCAAGTCTCGACCTCAACTAGTCTTGATGGGATGAGTCCAATTTGGTACTCAGTTCCCGACAGATATCCTCACAGGGATTTCTTGAACCTCTCAAGCCTGGTTCTATCTGCTCGATGCTGCCTTAGCTCTGTAGGTCAGCTCAACTCTCTGTTCTCTGCTTCTTGCTTCACTCTCTGTTCTGTCTCCTCTATCTCACTGTCTCCTTCTTCCTTTTCTTTGTTTGTTCGTGGCTTAAAGCCAAACTGTCTCATGACTGTTCACTTCCTCTTCCATCTATTCGGTTCGCCTGCCTCTGTTCGCTTGGAATTCCCTGCTTCTGCGTCATCGCTACTGTGTAACGTTTCACAGGGAGGTGGCCACTTGTCCCTTCACGAACTGAGCGCCAGCTCTTCCTCAAACGGTCCGTTATTTCGGTTACTTTGTGAAATGATTCATCTGCCAACTCAGGGGTCAAATCGGACTTCAAACCTTCATGTGCCTCAGCTTATTCTTCCACCAAATCTGGTCTCCCATTGGGTGCAATCTCCGCCGTTAGATCTGGGGCCTCCAGATCCTACGATCATCGCTCTTATCGCACGGTTGACTTGCTCGAACGTTAGCCTGCGATGAGAGCGGTTTTCTCTCTCATCCGCCGGACACACGTCATCCAACGTATGGAATCATTGGGTCCTCTGACAAACCCGCTTACCGCCTGAAACGCCTCCTATATTCCGTCGATTTTGTAGTGTGAGACCTGCCTGTCGTTTTAGCGCTTTTCCCACAGTTCTCTGGCTTCCTTGTGACCGTGTGCTCGGGGCTTTTCCTTCTATAGGGGTTTTTCCTAATCGCGCATCATAAATAACCTCCGTTTTCTGATTTGAGCCTCCTAAATGCCATTTTTGCGCCATGCACAGTCCCCATGGGCCAACGGTCAGCGCGCTTTGACCGCAGGTCCTCGTTGCTTTCTGCTGGCTGTAAATTACCATTATCTAGAGGTTATTCCTGATAGCTGTACAATTTCTTGAAGTTTGTCATTCATTCTTAAGTTTTAACAGTCATGGAGTTGTTTGAGGATCCAATTCGGATCACGGCCTTCCCACTAAAAAAGCTTTTGGACCACCAAAAGTTGGTTTTCAAGCATTGACTAAGTGAGGGTACAATTGTCTCACTTGTCCAATCTCTATCCATTTTTCACTGCTCGGCTTTGAACCCTTGAGCCCAACTCTGAGGTACTCAACATCTCCCCTGCGCGTCATCCTTACGTTCCTGTCCAGAACTGTGTCTTCCAACAATTTGTTAAGATATTTAGGTAGCAGGTCATCAATAGAAGGCAATTGACTCTGCTCTTTGGGATCCTCAGTTAGTGAAGGTTCAAACAATCTCAAGCTATTTGCATTTACGACTGAGTAGATGTGCATGTAAGCTGGTAGATCAAGGCGAAAAGCATTCTCACCAATTTTCTCAAGTATCCTGAAAGGTCCATACCTGATAGGCTTTAGTTTTTTACCTTCACCTTACATCCTGTCCTTGCTGATATACAGCCAGGCTTGATCACCAACTTGGAAACTATGCTCCATCCGATGCTTGTCATGCCTTGCCTTGTATTTGGTCTGGCTCTTTTCCAGCTGTTCCTGTACTGCCTGGTGAACCTCTTGGATTTATTCAATGAACCTAGTTTCCCTCTCCACATCACTGTGTCCCTCAACTATTGTGTCCTTACCAAAGACAAAATCCAAAGGTGACCTGGGTGTAAAACCAAAACAGGTCTCAAAAGGAGATCTCTGTGTAGAAGAATGTTTGGCTCAATTGTAAGCATGCTTCACATAACACAAATGTTCATCCCAAAGCTTAGGATGCTTGCTGAAATATCCTCTGAGCAACTGGATCACTGTCCTGTTGACGACTTCTGTCTGGCCATCGGTTTGTGGATGAAAAGTCGTGCTCTTCTTCAGTTTGGTGTCCATCAGTTCCCACAGACTCGAACAAAAATTTCCCACAAATCGGGTGTCTCGATCAGATATAATGGAAGTGGGTAATCCAAAATGAACCCATACATGTTGAAAGAACAGTTTTGCAGTTTGTTCAGCTGTAATCTGTTTATTACAGGGTATCAAAATACACATTCTGTTGAACCTATCCACAACAACATACAGATAATCATGACCTTTCCTAGATTTAGGCAGTCCTCCAACAAAATCCATGGAAACAATTTCCCAAGGATGAGAAGGAACTGGTAATGGAGTGTACAAGCCTAGTTTTCTATTGATGGGCTTGCTCTTAGCACACATAGTACACCCTCTTACATATCTAGAAACTGTCTCGTTCATTTTTGGCCAATAACAAAATCTTTGCAGTTGTGAAACTGTTTTACTTACCCCAAAGTGACCTGATATTAGAGAAGTGTGTGCTTCTCAAATTATCTTTACTCTTTCAATTTGTGGAATGCATAGCTTCCCACAATGATATAGGAGTCGATCCTTTACATGATAATCCAATTCTTCTATTCGTTTGCCTTGACTTAAAGTTGCATATACATCTTTGAAGTCTATATCTTGAGCATATTGTTCAATGTAGCTCTCATGTAACACAGAATTATGCTTAAGTATAGTAGATGCATTTATAATGGGTCTAGATAACATTGTTGGCATTATGACACAAGTTTGGAACTATGGAACAGGTGTTGTCCTTGATGGCAACTCACTCTGGTGACAGATCTCAGTTCAGGCTTTCAGAATGAAGGAAAAGACATATACGCAGGTTCACCTAGACGAAGACGTGTATACACACGGGTTAGATGTTACGAAGGCGCGTATGCGTATACATGCACTTTCACGCAAGGAAAAGTGCATATATGTTGGAGAACTTACTTTTGGTCCGTGGTATCTAGTCCTTGGTAATTGAACCTATGGTTTGGGGCCATGGTATCTCGTCAAGAGTGTTGATCCCAAGTATTGGGTCCATGGTATTGTTTGTTATGGTTTTGGACCATGGTATTGTGGAAGGCCTAAGACTATAAAAGAGGAAGGAGATCACTTGGCAAAGTATGATCTGAATTAATTGAATATCTAACAAGTGCTAGATCTGAAATATTGGTGATTGGGGTTATGGTGCAGATCTGGATCTGAATGAAGGAGGAACCTTAGCGCAAAGAGAAGGATAAGTTCTATTGATGGGTCATAATCTTGAGGCTTGAATAATAGTATCTTTATATGATTTTGATCTGTTATATGTGGCGCATGCTTGATCTATAAATTTGATAATCTGGGTTAATTAGTGTCTGAATATTTGAAAGAGTGAATTATCCTTTATAGATCTGTACGCAGGTTCAGTGAAGCGAAGGTGTGTATACACACCGGTTTAGTGAATAAAAACAGCGTATACGCAGGTTGGTCCAAACACAGAAGCGTATGCACACAGGTTTCTGGTTATTGAAGTAGCGTACATCTCTTGAGTTGTGTTCTAGCTGCTTCTGTTTGTTGGTGCAGTGTTCTAGGTTCAGAATCTGGTGTGTGATTACTGTTACTGTGTTCTGGGTACAGCTGTCAGAGAAGTGTCTACTTGATTCAATTCTAATTGGTGAAAAGGAGATTGTTTGATGCAGAAATTCTTGATGATTGATTGATGTTCATGGATCCAGTCTGAAAATTTATGAAACGTGGTCCCTGGAAGAAATAGAAGGTTGTAGCCTTCAGTAGGCCAGCACCTACGTACTAGTATCTTGGCTAGTGCAAGAGCTAAGGGGGTTGTAGCTCCCTTCTAGGAGAAGCTGGAGAACGAGAGAGGGTTGTAGCTCTCTGCAGGTTGCAGCCTGCGTACTGGTAAAGGACTGCACCAGTACATTGTAAAAAGAAGTTTCTAATTAAAAGAAGATAGAGACGAATTGCAGCAGGTGGTTTTCACCCACATTGGGTTTCCACCTTATATCTTGTGTTCTTGTGTGTGATTGTCTTCTGCTCTGTTTTACTGTTTCTGGTTACTGGTTATTTGATTCTGATACACAGATTAATAATCAACATTTGTAAGATAAAGTAAATTATAAGTTTGCATTGTATACGCGGGTTTCCTTCTACATAGTTGCGTATATACGCAGTTTTCATTAACTGAAGTAGCGTATATTATCTGGATTTGAAAAAGGGAATATTTGTCTTGATAATATTGATTCACCCCCCCTCTCAGTATTATTTCCAACAATTGGTATCAGAGGAGGTCCTTCAGAAGTAGCTTGATCGCTTGAAGGAAGATCTATCATCATGAGCAACTACGAGAGAGAAGCATCAATCAGGCCACCAATTTTTGATGGGACCAACTTCGTCTATTGGAAGGTAAGAGTTACAACCTATCTTCAATCTCTTGGTACAGAAGTCTGGGATATCATAGATACAGGGTACACTTTTCCTTCAGCAACTCCTACAGATCCGGCTGGTAAGAAGCAATATGAAACAAATGCAAAGGCTGTCAATACTCTATTAGGATGTCTATCTCAATCAGAATTCGTCAAGGTTATGCAGTATAAATCCGCAAAAGAAATATGGGACAAGATTGTTCTGAGCTATGAAGGAGATGAACAGGTAAAACGAGCAAAACTTCAAACCCTCAGAATTCAGTATGAAAATCTCAGAATGCACAATGATGAAAGTGTGGCTAACTATTTCCTTCGTGTAGATGAGATTGTTAATTGTATGAAAAACTTGGGTGAAGAAATAAAAGAGGCTGTTATGGTTGAAAAGGTTCTAAGATCTTTGTCCCCTAAGTTTGAATCTAAAGTTTCTGCAATAGAAGAAAAAGAGAATCTATGAAACCTTACCATGTCACAGCTTCACGGAATTCTGACTACTTATGAAATGAGGAAAGGAGGACCATTAGACAGGAGAGAAGCTGCTTTCGAGGCTTCAGGCAAAGGAGATTACTATGAGTCAGGACATGTGTCAGAAGAAGAGAAAGAATCAAATTTTGTCAAGAACCTTCAATGGGGAGCTGGAAGATTCAGAGGTAAGTTACCTTTCAAATGCTTTGCTTGTGGAAGAGTCGGTCACTATGCTGCCAAATGTCCTCATAAGGATAATATTGACAAGGTTAAGGAACCTGTTAGATGGAACAAGAAACAGAATGTAAATAAGAAAAGCTATTACACTCATGAAGATAGTGATGGACTTTCAAATAGTGACGAAGATGAACAAGGTAATAAATATAAACTCTTAATGGCTTTTGAATATGATGACTTTGTGGATGCTATAGATGAAGAAAGTCTTTATGAAGAGATTTCTAGACTCAAAATTTGTTTAGAAGAGAAGAATGTGATCATAGATACTCTACAATTCCAACTTGCTGAAAAGGAAAAACATCATGAAAAGTTAGAATGTGAAATTGTGGGACTGAGAAAAGAGATTGAGAAAAAAAAAGCTCTTAATCTTAGATTTGTTAAAGGATTTGACACGTTAGATGAGATTATCAAAGTGCAACGCTCTCCACTAATCAAGATAGGTCTGGGATATAATGAAGAAACAACTCAAGCGCAAAAACCATATACCTCCAAGAGTTATCTTGATGTTGCAAGGAGAAGTGAACAAAGACCCAATGGAAATCACCAGGTAAATCGGGGGCAATCTACTTTAAGGACAAACAGAAGCTACAACCAGCCACAGGTAAAACCTTCTCAATTTGCCTCAAGAATGGATGTCAATAGGAACTACAATCATTTGGCTGGTAGATTTGATAATCATAGGAGTTTCCTCAATGGCCAATGTTTTTCTTGTCATAACTTTG
This sequence comes from Pinus tabuliformis, assembly GCA_031772625.1. NCBI lineage: Eukaryota > Viridiplantae > Streptophyta > Pinopsida > Pinales > Pinaceae > Pinus > Pinus tabuliformis. The sequence continues at coordinate 302,361,774 of CM062813.1, read as the reverse complement.
GTCACAAAGTAGCTCAATGTGTTGCCTATAAGACAATCATGACTAGAGAAGCTCATAAATAGAGGAGTATGACAGGGATCATGAAAAGGACTTACAACAACTTCTCTGCTCTTGAAAATGAAATAGAATGTTCTATTTGTAACAATTTCGGTCATGAAGATTCTGAATGCAGGAGCAGGCTTCGACAGACAACTCAGAAGGAGCAAACCTCAAGTGCCAAATCATGGAGAATAAAAGAACCCCAATTAGAAAGATGTGGTATAGCCTTATATGTGGAAGGGCAAGAAAATCAATGGTACATCGACAATGGATGTTCGAAACATATGACAGGTGATAAAGAAAAACTTCAGTCATATAGTGCCTTAGAGAAGGAGGAGAAGGTTTCTTTTGGAAATGACACCCCTGCTCTCATAAAAGGTAAAGGTTCTGTTCAGTTGAAAGAAAGGGTCAAAGCTGGAAATGTCATGTATGTTGATGGCTTAAAGCATAATCTATTAAGTGTCAGCCAGATGTGTGATCAAGGAACTGAGGTAATATTTCGATCAAATGGATGTAGTGTTCATGATCTTGATATAGGAAAAACAGTGATCAAAGGCATAAGGACTCCAAATAATTTATACATATTCAAAGAAGGACAACATCAATGCTATCTGAGCAAGAATGATGAACACTGGCTATGGCACAAAAGATTGGGGCATCTTAGTTTCTCACAGATAAGGAAAGCATGCAAATACCAGGCAATTCGTGGTCTTCCAGACATCAGAATCCCAGACAATACAATATGCAAGTCATGTCAGTTTGGTAAGCAAACCAGAACTAACTTCCCTGAGAAGGAAGGATCAGCTAGCAGGCCGCTTGAACTTGTCCATACTGATGTATGTGGTCCAACTAGGAAAAGGTCACCTTGAGGAGAAGAATACTTTATATTATCATTGATGACTATTCCAGGATGTGTTGGATAGGACTTATGAAGCACAAAGACGAAGCCGTTGAAAAGTTCAAATCATTCAAAGCCTTGGTGGAGAACGAATCAGATCACAGAATCAAATGCCTTAGGTCTGATCGAGGAGGAGAATTTACCTCGAATGAATTTTTCGATTTTTGTGAAGAACATGGAATAAGAAGGGAATTCTCTACAGCTAGGACTCCTCAGCAAAATGGAGTAGTGGAAAGGATGAACAGAACGGTTCAACAAATGGCTCGTGCAATGCTTGATGAGTCTGGAACTCCCGCAACCTTCTGGGGTGAAGCCGCATTTGCTGCAGTTGTTATTCTCAACAAGACAAATGTCCGGGTGAACAGCACTCAAACTCCTCATGAGCTCTGGTATGGTGAGACTCCTTCGGTAAAATATTTCAAAATTTTTGGAAGCAAATGCTATATTAAAAATAATGATGAAAATCTTGGCAAGTTTGAACCTAGAGCAGATGAAGGCATTCTCCTTGGTTATTCTCCCCACAACAAAGCATATAAGTGTTACAACAAAAGACTTGGAAGAATTGTTGACAGCATTGTTGTAGCGGTTGATGAAGAAGGAAACATTCCTAGGCAAGTGAATTCCGAAGATTTCGAAGATGATGAGGACTATCCTTCAACATCTAATCAGACTTATGATGAAGAAGAAGCTCAAGAGGCACCAGAAGAATAGACAAGGATAGAAGATAAGACTCCATCCATGTACGTTCAGAAGAATCATCCAGAATCTCAAATTTTGGGGCAGAAAGAGGCAGGTATACAAACAAGAAGAACAATTGCAGAAGCCTCAAGCTACTTGGATTTTCTCTCCTCCACTGAACCACAAAATGTAAAAGAGGCATGCAAAGATTAATGCTGGGTCAAGGCAATGGATGAAGAACTTGAGCAGATCAAAAAGAATAACACTTGGGATTTGGTTCCTAGACCAAAAGATAAGAATGTCATAGGGACAAAATGGATCTTCAAAAACAAGTTGAATGAAAATGGGGAAGTGATTAGAAACAAGGCCAGACTTGTTTGTAAAGGGTATGCTCAACAAGAAGGAATAGACTTTGAAGAAACTTTTGCTCCCGTTGCTAGACTTGAGGCCATCAGAATGTTCCTTGCTCTCTCTAGCTTTTAGAAGTTCAAAGTATTTCAAATGGACGTGAAATCAGCCTTTCTGAATGGAGACTTAGAAGAAGAAGTGTACATTGAGCAACCAGATGGTTTCATTCTTGGGAATGATCCAAATCTTGTATGCCGACTAAAAAAGGCTCTCTATGGTCTTAAATAGGCTCCAAGGGCTTGGTACTACCATTTGGACAAATACCTTCATCAACAAGGTTTTTGAAAAGGATCAGCAGATAGCAATCTTTATATAAAAATTGAAAATGAAAAATTGCTAATACTTGTTGTGTATGTAGATGATATTATCTTTGGCAGCAATGAAGAATCTATGAGTCAAAACTTTGCCTTGGTGATGCAGAAAGAATTCGAAATGTCATTACTTGGAGAGCTAACATATTTTCTTGGTCTACAAATCCAACAAAATGAAGGCGGTATCTTTTTATCTCAAACCAAGTACCTCAAGCAGATTTTGAAGAAATATGGTATGGAAGATTCAAAACCAGTATGTACCCCTATGGTTACAGGATGCAGCCTCAGTGCAAATGATGAATCAGCAGCAGTGCATCAACCAACCTATAGATCCATGATTGGAAGTCTGCTTTATTTGACAGGTACCCGACCAGACATCATGCATGCAGTGGGAATAGTTGGAAGATTTTAGGCAAATCCAAAGGAAACTCATCTTCAGGCAGTGAAGAGAATCTTCAAGTATCTTCAAGGAACTCAAAACTATGGCTTGTGGTATCCAAGAGATACAGATCTCACTCTTCATGCTTATACAGATGCAGATTGGGCTGGAAGCGTGGATGATAGAAAAAGCACAAGTGGTGGTGCATTCTTTATGGGTTCCAGATTAGTATCTTGGTTCAACAAGAAACAGAGTTCGATTTCTCTATCTACAGCTGAAGCAGAATATGTGGTTGCCGCATCTTGTTGCACACAACTCCTTTGGATGATGCAAACTTTGTAGGATTTTCAAATCACTTGTACTCCACCTATCTCCATCTTATGTGATAATACAAGTGCTATCAGTATCTCAAAGAACCCAGTTATGCATTCAAAGACCAAACACATACCTATCAAATATCATTTCCTTCGGGAACAAGTGCTTGAACAAAAGGTCAAGTTGGAATATGTTCCCTCTAAGGAACAAGTTGCTGATATACTCACCAAATCACTGCCCAGGGAGACATTTGAATACCTCAGACAAAAGCTGGAAGTAGTTGATGCTTCATCCTACTGTTGAAACTTGTCTGTTTCAGAGAAAAGTGGTTGTATGCGAGTTTGCTGAAGAGGATCCGCGTACATACGCTGGTTTATACAGATACAATCACGTATATGGAGGCTTGATGGATATCAGTAGGGACAGGCTCTGGTTGAAGATAGTCTGATATGGGTCTGACAGAGACCATTTGGCACAGGTTCAGGGGGAGCAGATAAACTTCTAATAATGCATTGTTGGCATTATCATAGAAGCTTTTGGTTCAAGTTCACAACTGTTGTTGGTTTCAGGTGGAACAAATGCAGAGGGAGAACAGAAGGAAAACATGGTTTCTGATCTGAATAGTGATTGACAGATGCTGCTGATATCAGTTATTGGTGACTTTCATAAGTCTTGCTCTAGATATTTCATCTCTATGTCATGTATCTCTTTTATGGTGTCAAGGTCATGTAACGGCCTATTTTGGTTTCCCCACTATGCCTGGGATGAAGATGTAATGTACTTGGTTGACATATGTAAATTTCTGATGTATCCCCACTTGGTTGGGTGGATGATCCCCACTTGGTTGGGTGATGGATGTATGTATTGAGTCTTTTGGTGATAGGAAGGTCTTTTATGATGTATAAGTCATGGTTCTTCTTGAAGAACATATTTTTGCAGATCTTGCCTACAGTCAGGGGGAGCATGGTCAGCACAGCAGGGCAAAGATTTCAGCATGTACTCAGGGGGAGCACAACCCTTTGCCCTTGATGACAAAGGGGGAGAATGACTTTGAGGATCTTGGGGTTGCCATCAAGTCCAAAGGGGTAGATTGTTGGCATTATGGCACAAGTCTGGAACTATGGAACAGGTGTTGTCCTTGATGGCAACTCACTCTGGTGACAGATCTCAGTTCAGGCTTTCAGAATGAAGGACAAGACATATACGCAGGTTCACGTAGACGAAGATGTGTATACATGCGGGTTAGATGTTACGAAGGCGCATATGCGTATACACACACTTTCACGCAAGGAAAAGCGCGTATATGTTGGAGAACTTACTTTTGGTCCGTGGTATCTAGTCCTTGGTAATTGAACCTATGGTTTTGGGCCATGGTATCTCGTCAAGAGTGTTGATCCCAAGTATTAGGTCCATGGTATTGTTTGTTATGGTTTTGGACCATGGTATTGTGGAAGGCCTAAGACTATAAAAGAGGAAGGAGATCACTTGGCAAAGTATGATATGAATTAATTGAATATCTAACAAGTGCTAGATCTAAAATATTGGTGATTGGGGTTATGGTGCAAATCTAGATCTGAATGAAGGAGGAACCTTAGTGCAAAGAGAAGGATAAGTTCTATTGATGGGTCATAATCTTGAGGCTTGAATAATAGTATCTTTATATGATTTTGATCTGTTATATGTGGCGCATGCTTGATCTATAAATCTGATAATCTGGGTTAATTAGTGTCTGAATATTTGAAAGAGTGAATTATCCTTTATAGATCTGTACGCAGGTTCAGTGAAGCGAAGGCGCGTATACACGCCAGTTCAGTGAATAAAAACAACATATACGCAGGTTGGTCCAAACACAGAAGTGTATGCACGCAGGTTTCTGGTTATTGAAGTAGCGTACATCTCTTGAGTTGTGTTCTAGCTGCTTCTGTTTGTTGGTGCAGTGTTCTGGGTTCAAAATCTGGTGTGTGATTACTGTTACTGTGTTCTGGGTACAACTGTCAGAGAAGTTTCTACTTGATTCGATTCTAATTGGTGAAAAGGAGATTGTTTGATGCAGAAATTCTTGATGATTGATTGATGTTCATGGATCCAGTCTGAAAATTTATGAAACGGGGTCCCTGGAAGAAAGAGAAGGTTGTAGCCTTCAGTAGGCCAGCACCTACGTACTAGTATCTTGGCTAGTGCAAGAGCTAAGGGGATTGTAGCTCCCTTCCAGGAGAAGCTGGAGAACGAGAGAGGGTTGTAGCTCTCTGCAGGTTGCAGCCTGCGTATTGGTAAAGGAATGCACAATACATTGTAAAAAGAAGTTTCTAATTAAAAGAAGATAGAGACGAATTGCAGTAGGTGGTTTTCACCCACATTAGGTTTCCACCTTATATCTTGTGTTCTTGTGTGTGATTGTCTTCTGCTCTGTTTTACTGTTTTTGGTTACTGGTTATTTGATTATGATACACAGATTAATAATCAACATCTGTAAGATAAAGTAAATTATAAGTTTGCATTGTATACGCGGGTTTCCTTCTACATAGTTGCGTATATACGCGGTTTTCATTAACTAAAGTAGCGTATATTATATGGATTTGAAAAAGGGAATATTTGACTTGATAATACTGATTCACCCCCCCTCTTAGTATTATTTCCAACAAACATATCTGCAACTTTATCGTGTATGCCCTTTTTATATCTGATGACTAAATGAAACTGTTGTAGAAAATCCATCCATCTATAGTGTCTTGATTGCTGCAACTTAGTTTGGGAGTGTAGATATTGAGTGGTTGATGATCAGTATGTATTACTGTCTCTTTGCCCATTAAGTAATGTTTCCACTTTTTCACACTCTGTACTAATGCATACAATTCTTTATCATATGTAGGATAGTTAACTACTGCAGAATTAAATGTCTCAGAATGATAACATATGGGTTTACCGTGCTGTGTCAACACTACTCCCATGGCATAGTCACTGGCATTTTTTTGGATCTCAAATGGTCTTTGAAGACCAGGCAGTGCTAGTACAGGTGCTGTACTAATCTTTTCTTTCAAGGTGTCGAAGGCTTCCTGTTGTTTGCCTCCCCACTGAAACACCTTGTTCAATCTTGTTAAAGCATGTAAGGGAGCTGTAATTAAGGAAAAGTTAGAAATGAACTTTCTCCAATATTGCGCTGCTCCTAAGAAGCTCCTAACTTCTGTAGGAGATTTGGGTTTAGGCCAGTTTATAATGACTGCCACCTTAGAGGGATCTATCTTCAATTCACCACCCCCTACTATATGTCCCAAATAATTCAAAGATGTTTTGCCAAATTCACATTTTTAGAGTTTCACATAAAGTTTTTCTCTTTTCAAAACATCTAATGGCTGCTTAACATGCTTTAAATGTTCTTCCCATGTTTTGCTAAACATCAGAATGTCATCCAGATACACAATAACAAAATCATCAAGAAAAGGTCTGAGTACATCATTCATTATTCTCATAAAAGTAGTAGGAGAATTAGTTAAGCCAAAAGGTATAACCAGCCACTCATACAATCCCTGCTTTGTCTTGAAAGCAGTCTTCCATGCATCTTGTTCTGCCACTCTAACCTAATGATATCCACTATGCAAGTCTAACTTGGAAAAATAAACAACGTCTTTCAATTGATCTAATAGATCATCTATGCAAGGAAGGGGATAATGATTTTTTATTGTTATCTTATTCAGTGCTCCGTAATCAATGCACATTCTCCACGAGCCATCTTTCTTTCTCACCAAAACGATTGGTGACCCACATGGTGATGTGCTAGGTCTGATGAACCCTTTCTCGAGCAACTCCTGCACCTGCTTCTTGATTTCTGAATTCTCTAAAGCGGACAACCTGTACATTCCAATGTTAGGCAATGGAGCATCTTGTTACAAATTAATTTCATGCACTATTTCCTTTTTGGGTGGCAGACCTTTAGGTCCTTGAAACAAGATATCATACTCTGAAACAACTTTTTCTAAATCAGCTTGCTGTTTAGCATCACAGCCCTCAAATACATTGGTTTTATCAGGTTTCTTTTCCTTTACAACCATCAGTAAAAATTGTTTGCATGAATTTATCATTCGTTTCATCTGCCCTGAGTTTATGAGAGTATAATTATTCTTGAGCTTATGAGCTCTCACAAAGTATTCGATTCCATCTTTAACGAGTAGATACTTGTTCTTAGCTCTATATAAGATAGCTTTTCTGTCATACAAGTAAGGACTTCCTAAAACAATTCCACATATATCCAAAGGAATTATGTCTAACTCAACCTCATCTACAAATGTTGACCCAAAAGAAAACTTGAGTTTGCATTGTCTAGCCACTTGTAGTTGTGCTTTATTATTTAACCATCCTAATGGGTATGGTTTCTTGTGAGGTGTATTCAGTAATCCCAATTTCTTTATAATTGCTTCAGAAATTAAATTTACTTGTGAGCCACTATCAAACAAAGTATCAATCTTTTTATGTTTGGAAATAACTCGAATATGGAAAAGCTCATGTCTTTTTCTCTCATTTTCTTCATCAATAGTAGATTGTGCAGAATTACTAGTAGATGCTTCAGAATTCTTACCTTTTATACCTGTGGCTGCAATGGTTGTTTCATCTCCTGAGTCCGGCCCCAAATCTTTTTGAATAGTTGTAGTAGTATTCTTCTTTTTGCCCTTGAACTTCTTAGGTCTCAGCTCTAGATGCAGAATCCAACAGTGCTCATCATCATGCCCATCCTTCTTACATTGAGTGCATGAGGACTTACTTTTTTGTGCAGTGTTAGCCTTCCTTGATTTCCATTTCTGTTTTCTTTTCTCCTTATTCTTGCTTGCAGTGGGTTGGGATGATCCTCCAACTTCTGGATTTCCATTCTTTCCTCTAGCTTCTAGATGAGTAGCTTGAACAGATACCTCATCTATACTAGTGGGATTAAACATGAGGATAGTGTGCCTCATGTAGCTGTGTAGACCACCAATGTACTTCAACAGAGTCTCAGGTGAGTCTAATGAGATTCCTAGAATCAATGCTCTCTTCCTAAATTCTTGGGTGTAACCTTGTACACTTTTCCCTTTCAACTGTCGAAGAGTTTTCCAGCTCATCATGGCTTGCTGCATGTAGGCCAGTGGATAGAACTGCTTTTTGATTGTAGAAACAAATTCACTCCAAACATAAATGGTCTTACCATGTCTCTTCATGTCAGCTTGGGTCCTGCCTTCCCACCAAACTAAGGCAGTGCCTCCAAGGTGTAGGTTGGCCAACTGAATCTTGCTCTTGTCTGAATCAATACTCTGCACTCTGCAATAAACATCAATTTGTCTAATCCAATTATCCAACTTTTCTACATTCAACTCTCCATCATATATAGGTAAATCAAATTTAACATCTAGTTTAATCAAATATGTCTTCTTTTTATGTTCAGGGCTATTAGGAGGTGTGAGAAAGATTTCTTCTTTCCCTTTGCCTTTTGAGTGGTCATGGAGGAGAGACTCATCTTCTCCTTTGTCTTGTTTAGAGCTTGATGAATATTCATCTTTATGTTTTCTAAAGTCCTTATACATTTCCTCTACCATGGACCTTATGGCTAGGAAACTATCTATAAATTGGGGATCTGGCGCCACAAAACCTTCCTCTGACATTGTCTTCTGAGGATAAACTCTTCCTATTTCAGGATTAGTTTCGACCAACTCTCCTTTTCCTAATTTGATCTTTGATCTAGTTAGCATTCAACAGCTAAATCCAGCACAAGCTTGTCTAACCTTAATAGCCTAGAGCTCTGATACCACTTGATCTGAAAATCACTTGTGAGTGACCTCAGTTAATTAATTAATGTAGGTATTACAGACTCATGTGCTGGTGTGAGTGTTTATGTTATCTTAGGCAACGGATCGATAAGATTGCAAAATACACAGACACTGGAAAACAGTAAGAGAAACACAGTAAGCAAAGGCAAAGCACAATAATTTAATAAGGAGTTCACCCAATCCTCCTGGGCTACGTCTCCTGGTCTAGCTTTCAGTGGTGGCCTTCTTTATTGTGTCTTTAAGCGGAGTTTTTACAATGAGGAGCTCAATTTGAGTCTCCTAGAACAGATGATGCTTAGTAGGGTGGTACTTGGATTCCCTAAGCCACTAGAGTGCATAGACTCCCCCTTACCAAGTCTCGACCTCAACTGGTCTTGATGGGATGAGTCCAATTTGGTACTCAGTTCCCGACAAATATCCTCACAGGGATTGCTTGAACCTCTCAAGCCTGGTTCTATCTACTCGATGCTGCCTTAGCTCTATAAGTAAGCTCGACTCTCTGTTCTCCGCTTCTTGCTTCACTCTTTGTTCTGTCTTCTCTGTCTCACTGTCTCCTTTTTTCTTTTCTCTGTCTGTTCTTGGCTTAAAGCCAAACTGTCTCATGGTTGTTCACTTCCTCTTCCATCTCTTTGGTTCACCTACCTCTGTCCGCTTGGAATTCCCTGCTTCTGTGTCATCGCCATTGTGTAACGTTTCACAAGGAGGTGGCCACTTGTCCCTTCACGAACTGAGCGCCAACTCTTCCTCAAACGGTTCGTTATTTCGGTTACTTTGTGAAATGATTCATCCACCAACTCAGCGGTCAAATCGGACTTCAAACCTTCATGTGCCCTAGCTTATTCTTTCGCCAAATCCGGTCTCCCATCGGGTGCAATCTCTGCCATTATATCTAGGCCCTCCAGATCCTATGATCATCACTCTTATCGTGCGGTTGACTTGCTTGAACGTTAGCCTGTGATGAGAGCGGTTTTCTCTCTCATTCGCCGGACACATTTCATCCAACGTATGGAATAGCTGGGTCCTCTGACAAACCCGCTTACCGCTCGAAACGCCTCTAATATTCCACCGGTTTTGGAGTGCGGGACCCTCCTATCATTTTAGCACTTTTCCCATGGTTCTCTGGCTTCCTTGTGACCATGCGCTCGGGGCTTTTCCTTCTCGAGGGGTTTTGGCTAATCGCGCATCAGAAACAGCCTCCGTTTTCTGATTTGAGCCTCCTAACTGCCATTTTTGCGCCATGCACAGTCCACATGGGCCAACGGTCAGTGTGTTTTGATCGAAGGTCCTTGTTGCTCTGTGTTGGCTACAAATTACCATTATCCATAGGTTATTCCTGATAGCTGTACGAATTCTTGAAGTCTTTCATTCATTCTTAAGTTTTAACAGTCATGGAGTTGTTTGAGTATCGAATTCAGATCACAGCCTTCCCACTGAAAAAGCTTTTGGACCACCAAAAGTTGGTTTTCAAGCATCGACTAAGTGAGGGTACAATTGTCTCACTTATCCAATCTCTGTCCATTTTGCACTGCTCGGCTTTGAACTCTTGAGCCCAACTCTGAGGTACTCAACATCTCCCCTGCGCGTCGTCCTTGCATTCCTGTCCAGAACTATTTCTTCCTGCAATTCGTTAAGATATTCAGGTAGCAGGTCATCAATAGAAGGCAATTGACTCTGCTCTTTGGGATCCTCAATTAGTGAAGGTTCAAACAATCTCAAGCTATCTGCATTTATGACTTAGTAGATGTGTATGTAAGCTGGTAGATCAAGGCGAAAAGCATTCTCACCAATTTTCTCAAGTATCCTGAAAGGTCCATACCTGATAGGCTTTAGTTTTTTACCTTCACCTTGCATCCTGTCATTGCTGATATACAACTAGACTTGATCACCAACTTGGAAACTATGCTCCATCCGATGCTTGTCATGCCTTGCCTTGTATTTGGCTTGGCTCTTTTCCAGCTGTTCATGTACTGCCTGGTGAATCTCTTGGATTTGTTCAATGAACCTAGTTGCCCTGTCCACATCATTGTGTCCCTCAATTGTTGTGTCCTTACCAAAGACAAAATCCAAAGGTGACCTAGGTGTAAAACCAAAACAGGTCTCAAAAGGAGATCTCTGTGTAGAAGAATGTTTGGCTCGGTTGTAAGCATGCTGCACATAACACAAATGTTCATCCCAAAGCTTAGGATGCTTGCTGCAATATCCTCTGAGCAACTGGATCACTGTCCTGTTGACGACTTCTGTCTGGCCATCGGTTTGTGGATGAAAAGTCGTGCTCTTCTTCAATTTGGTGTCCATCAGTTCCCACAGACTCGACCAAAACTTTCCCACAAATCGGGTGTCTCGATCAGATATAATGGAAGTGGGTAATCCAAAATGAACCCATACATGTTGAAAGAACAGTTTTGCAGTTTGTTCAGCTGTAATTTGTTTATTACAGGGTATCAAAATACACATTTTGTTGAACCTATCCACAGCAACATACAGATAATCATGACCTTTCCTAGATTTAGGTAGTCCTCCAACAAAATCCATGGAAACACTTTCCCAAGGATGAGAAGGAACTGGTAATGGAGTGTACAAGCCTAGTTTTCTATTGCTGGGCTTGCTCTTAGCACACATAGTACACCCTCTTACATATCTAGAAGCTATCTCGTTAATTTTTAGCCAATAACAAAATCTTTGCAACTGTGCAACTGTTTTACTTACCCCAAAGTGACCTGATATTAGAGAAGTGTGTGCTTCTTGAATTATCTTTACTCTTTCAGTTTGTGGAATTCATAACTTCCCACAATGATATAGGAGTCAGTCCTTTAAATGATAATCCAATTCTTCTATTCGTTTGCCTTGACTTAAAGTTGCATATACATCTTTGAAGTCTATATCTTGAGCATATTGTTCAATGTAGCTCTCATGTAACACAGAATTATGCTTAAGTATAGTAGATGCATTTATAATGGGTCTAGATAACATATCTGCAACTTTATTGTGTATGCCCTTTTTATATCTGATGACTAAATGAAATTGTTGTAGAAAACCCATCCATCTATAGTGTCTTGATTGCTGGGCTATGATCTTTGAGATGTTTTTACTGATAGAATTGTAGAGAGAAATGGGCTAAAACTGATTGAAAGAGATAGGTTTATCCAATTTTGGAATGAGGGTGATGAAAGTAGTGTTGAAAGGGGCTAGAACTCTCCCACTTTTTTCTGGATTATTACACCACTCTCAATAAAACATCACTGATAAAATCGAAACAAGCCTAATAAAATTCAATGGAGAGGCTATCTAGACCCAAGATTGTATCCTTTTATAAGCTATGTAAAACAACTTCTAGCTCCAATTTGGTGATTTTTTTCATGATCTCATCAATGTCATCATCATTGATAATTCAGGGAAAGAAGGCAACCATTTGAAGGATCTTGTCTATGCTTTCTCTTCTAGGATTTTTGAAGATGTTCTTGAAATGTGATATACCCTACTTTGCAATATGCTTGAAGGGTGTGGCTTTGGAGACATCATCCTTATTAATTTCCTAGATATATTTAATGGTTTTCTAATTGATTTTTATTCTATGGAAATATTTCATATTCTCATCCCCTAACTAAAGCCAAAGGGATATGCTTTTAGACAACATTCCTCCTCCTCCAGAAGAATGATCATTTTTTCCCTTCTAGTTATTTTTGAGCAACTAATGTTTATCAAAGAGGGAGAAATGGTTCCCATTTTCCAAGATATATTTTAATATTTCCTCAATTTCAGAAACCACACTCTCATCTTGGAGTTTTTTATCCTTTTCCGTTTGTGAGATAAATTTGTTTTATCTTTTTCTAATTCGCCTAGAATTGTATTGAAGAAAAAGATCCTAGAGTAGGATCACATATAGACCAAACCTCCTTGAGTTTTTCCATAAGGGATGGATGTTCAAGCTAGATAAAATTAAATTTGAAGGGCCCCATATGATTTTGGGATCTTGGAATCATGTCCAAGATTATTGGATTGTGATCTGACACTCTCCCAAAAACAACCCGTTGGCAGATTTGAATGTTTTGATCGAGAATATTTTGTGACATGAGGAAGCTATCCAGTTTCTTGGCTATGTATGCAGGCATAGTCCTATTATTCGACCAAGTTGGGATAAGTTTTACAAGGAGGAAATCCACTAAATCGATGTTCTTAATATTCTACACAAAATAATCTACTAGAGGGTCAAGATGGGCTAAGGGTTTCCAAAATTCATATTGACCCAATGTGAAATTTAAGTCCCCCTTGAGGCAGATAAAATCTACTCCAAAGTAGAGGAAACTAAAGATGTTATCCCAAAAAAGCTTCCTCTTTAGGTAAGGACCATATATATTTATGCCAATAAACGAGAAGCCAACATCCCTGCTAATAAAGCAATAGATAAACAAGACCTTGAGGTTGATGCTAGTGAATTGTGGAGAACAATAGTATTCCATCTAGTAATAAATCCTCCTGATGTCCCCGTAGCATTTGTATAGTAAAAGGACCAAGTAGGAAGCATAGGAGATAGAATGAATTTCTCCATAGGGCCCTTAATCATCATTTCTTGAAAAAAATAATGTGTAGGGACTGGGATGATATTAGTCCTTTAATGGTTAGGATTTTTGATGGTTTATCGAAACCCTAGACATTCAATGAAAGAACTATCATTTTGAACCTTTTCCAGGGAATGTTTCTCTAAGTTCCCCAATTATGGAATCCCCCCTACCTAATCTTAGAGGAATATTTCTTCATGGATAAAGAGATAAGAGACTTCCTTCCATGGCCATATCCTTGTGTCGACTGATCATGAATAATACCTAGACCCCTATTATATTCAAGTTTGAAAGCCCCCTTGGGGAGGCCACTCTTAGCAAGAAAAGAGGAGAGTGACCTGAGAAAATAGGGATGATTTTGAGAAACAATGGGGGGAGAGAATCTATCCTCTGATAGGAGAGATAGGTTTGAAATGGGGGATAAGGGATTGGAGGGGAGATAGAAGAAAATACATTTATTCAAGGAAAAGGAGGGGGAAGGATAGATTGGGAGATTCGAAATGGGGCAGGAGCACTAGGACAAAAAATGAGAAATGATATTTTTAACAATAAGGGGAGGGGAAGAAGGAGAAATTGGACAAAATATACCTAATGAAGAAGTGTGGTCAATAGCCATCATAGGAATCACATCTCTTTGAGTATCCACTAAGATTTCAACAAGTTTTCCCTATAGTGATTCCATTGGAGTCTGTGCTCGACCATTAGAACCATAAGTAGGGTAGAGGAATTCCCTTTATGTTGTTATTATCAGTGTTTAAATTATGTGAAAGGAACACTTCCTGAGTCTAAAACCTTAGACAATTGTTCGATCCACTTCTTTTTTTATTTTGTTGCTAAGGAAATCCTCACCCAGATGACCATAGGAATGTCATGAACACATTTGTATGGAATTCCCCCATAACCAAGGGCTTGATTAGGGTTCTTTTCCATTACTTGAATGGTAATCAAATGTTGGTAGCATGAACTAGAACATAACTACTGTAATTTGTTATGAGCTAGCACATAAATCTACTATCCAGTTTTTTAGTTATAGAACTTGTGAAACCCACTACCATCATCATTATAACAACCTATCTGCATCTTCCTGAGAGGACTTGAGCCATCCCATCCAACCTTTGCTGGAATGATACACTAACACGATTATCCCAACATAGGAGCAAAATGTTTTGCATTCCATCTCCTCATTATTTCCATATCCATTCTTATGCTTGTGAATCCACCCATCAATGCAATTTCTTCTGTCTAAGTGATGTTGTTTAGCTTGATATATGCACCCAAAACTAGGTTTGGCTTTTTAGCCTTAGATTTCATGCATTTTTTACTATGCTTTGGGACTGAATTCGATGCTAGTTGGAAGGAAGACACTCAACTATTCAAGAAGGTACCCTCATTGTGCATTTCCAAGGTAAGTAGGTCATAAAAAAAACCCTGAGAGGCAATAGGTAGGCAAGGTGTGTTTACCTAAAAAATGGTTGTCAAGTACTCAAAACTACCAGGTAAAGTTATTCATGGAGAGACTAAACATATAGTCATATTTGAGGAGGTTTTAAAAGTATCCTGGAATGGATCGATAAAGGTTTGGAGGGAGGTCGTTAGCAAGAAAAGTGATGGGGGTAAAGTGTGGAGGGAGGTCGTTAACGAGAAAGGAATCATCAGTATGGAGGGAGGGATAGTTGTCGTACCAGGTTAGTGAGACTGACTAGATAATGGTTGCTCCCAAGAAGTCAGAGGAGCTATGGGGGGTCTTCCCTGGGTCAAACCATATTTGAAGGCCCTCATAAGGGTCATTTGAATAATCAATTAGCTCCAGTTCCATTCCAAATCAGATAAATTAGGGCCCTCAAGCCCTATCCCTGGGAGAGACTAAACCCTCATCCACATCATTTAAGAGCTACATCCACAATTATAATTATAATTATCTTATCACTTTCCACCACCAATTTCCAATTATTAGCTTGAATTTAGTAGGTTCCAAGCTCATTGGTTCACCCACTTCCACCATTGTGGCTTCCTACATACCATTAACATCATTTAATCCTAGATAACCCAATTTCCATCACACTTTCCCATCTTGTCATCATTCTAGGATCATCGACCCAAGAACCACCTTCTAAACACCACGAGTGATGCATAAAATCTTTTGTACCTACCCCACAAAAAGTCCACAAGCCATGCCTTCATTGTAAAGTATGAATTCCCATGACATCTTTTGGCCATGTGGGAGTAGTCTCAGTCCTTTTTGTTGACACGAAATCCAAGAATCCACATCTTTATTGTTGGTTAAGATTTGGTGTTATTATTACACCTAAGTGTTTTTCTTTCATGACTACTTGTATTAGTTTTTGACACATTCTACTTTAGTAAATTAGTGTAATTAGCTCTAGTGATATTTGAAATTTTTAGTTGCTATTGGAACTTTTTCATATCCAAGTAGCGTGTCCAAAGTTAAGACTTATCTCTAGTTTGAGATTGGTATTCTCAATTTCATTTTTTCGCAAAACTATTGAGTGGTTTTCTGCAAATTTCTTAGATGAATAGAATAGGGTTTTTATGTATGTGATATATAATTTGAATGTGGGAATTGCTTTATCCAATTCACTAGATTTCGAGGCTCTATAAGGAAGTTGGTTGAGTTTTAAATGGAGCAAACATGGGATAGTTAACAAGTGGGCTTTTGAAGGAGAGAAAATCATCCATGGTAAACATTTAGATATTGACAAAACAAAGTAAGTGAAAATGGTGTGTGTGTTGATACAAACAAACATGCAAACATGTGTGTGCATTCATGTGAACACTCTCTCTCTCTTTCTCTATCTCTCTCTCTCTTACTTGTGTAATTGTTGCTAGTTGTTGTTAACTAGAAATGACATCACATTTATATATTTCATTCTAGGTGCTAAAGCTTGGAATGCGCCTATGAATTCCTAATTCTATTATTGTATGAAAAAATGCATTTGTACATATTCATATGCACACATCTATATGTATGCATGTATATATTCTACTCTTTTCTCCCACACATCCTAATTTCAAAAATGGCATCCCCGTGTCCATGGTCTTTGTAGTCACAACCATGAGGTGGAAGTGAGATGTTTGAAAAAGAGGGCAGACAAGCACCTTAAGGATTCTTCTTGTCTCTACATCACATTCAAGAGGAACAAGACATCCCAAGAGTGAAGCAAAAGGATGTTTCCCTCATGGTTTCAGGCATAACAATCATGTAGACTCCTTTCCTTAGATTCTCACCAAAATTATCATTAATAAGGGCTTAGGTGAATAGAAAAATGACCTCGCATGGGCATAATTTGCAGGAGTCATTAGAGTAATACCTTGCTTCTAGACTTTGGTAGTCAAATAGAAAATATGTTTTATCCTCTAGTGCGATGATGAATAATAAACCATTTTATTTTTAATTAATATGATTTTTTTTAATGATAGGAAGCTTCGAGCGTGAGGTTCTGCAACTCTAAGGATTTTTTATGTGTCGATGTTTTCAACAGCTCGATGACCAATTCAGGGAGGGGGGTCTTCACCCCCACCCCTCTGCCTACTCCCTGTATAGATGATTTTAACACATTGTTTGTGAATGGGATGAGGTTTTAGAAGGAAAATCCTTCTCATTTCGTAAAAATATTGGAGGAAATCCCAAATGTGGAGGTATTTGTGCCTTAATTAAGAACTTGATCTTTGCAATTGGTCGAGTGCGACTAGCATGGGGATCTGGCCCTCCCTACGTTCGGTGAGGTTGTGGGTGGAAACCCATTATTAAGGGTTTTGTCTCTTAGGCCTTATGCGAAAAATGGTTTTTTACTTTCTTCTTCGGAAACAAGGAAAATTGAGCCCTGATCTTTAGAGGTGGGCCTTATTTCATGGGGGTTCTAGGGTTTTCTATGGATCGGTGGAGTCCAAATTTTAACTAGGAAAGTAATTTTCCATCTACAATCCTCGTATGGGTGCAACTCCCCCTTTTTCCATTCCATTGTTGGAATGATAACACTTTAAAAAATAATGGCAATTCCTTGGAAAGTATATCAATCATGCTAAGACACAAGAGGGGATTTTCTCCCATGCTAAGATTTGCATGGAAGTGGATCTATATAAGAGACTCATAACAAGCAAAAATCTTAGTCTAGACAGTTGGTCCCATATACAAGAGGTAGACTACGATAAATTTCCATTAAAATGTAAAGTATGCCATGAATATGACAACTTTGTAAGAAGCTACAAAAAGAAATAAGAGGAGTAAGACAAATAAGGGGAGGAATTAGAACAAGGAAATAATACAAAAAGGAAAAGAGAGCTTCCATTCAATTGCAAATAATGCCATGAATATGGCGACTTTGCAAGAAACTACAAAAAGAAAGAGGAGGAGAAACAAAAGCAAGGGGAGGAAGGATAACAATGGTAACAACAAAAAATGAGAATAGAGCTTCGATTCAAATGCAAAGTATGCCATGAATATGGCCACTTTGCAAGAAGATATAAAAAGAAATAGGAAGAGCAACACAAACAAGGGGAGGAAGGAGAACAATGGTAATAACAAAAAAGGAGAAGAGGCATAGTAAAATAATAGAACAACTAGACAAGTTAACTAGATCAGATTAGGAATAAAGGGAAAGGAGTAGCCTCCCCAAAAAAATAATCCTTAAATCAGAGAAGGAACAAACAAAGGGGAGAAAGAGAATAGTAACAACTATGAGGCATTAAATATGGTGAATGAAGAATGAAAATTCCAAAAAATAACCCCTCGTAGCAAGAGAAAGATAAAAAACCGGTATTAGATCTAGATCCAAAAAGAATTGATGAAAATATGCGACTGTTAGAAGAATATCTAGTGATAAACCAATAGCTCGTGGAGTCTTATATGGAGGAGGAATAATTCCTCTCCCCTAAAAACACCAGGACGAGATCATCTTTTTTGAGTTCAATAGATGAGAAATCAAAGGCCAAGAAGGAAAAAGAACTAGAGAGGCTCCGACGAAAGGTAGATTGAAAGAATAACAAATAGGTGATATTAGAGAAAAATTAAAACGATAAGGAAATGGGCATTTAGTCAATTCTAGTACCAAAAATCAAAGGATATAGAAACACCAAAAGATGAGGAAACTTTTCCCCTCAACAAGGGGAAACTCATACAAGTAGTAAATAATGAAGATTCTCTCTTAGAATTGTAGGGGATCTCGTTCAGATAAAAGAATGGAGAGGTGAAATCTTTAATTAAGAAAGAGTGGCCCTTAGTTCTCCTGCTCCAAGAGACAAAAATGGGGGATCAAGAGATCCTTAAAAAATAACATAATATTTGGAATGATAGTGGGATTGTTTCCATTAGTTCAAGAGGAGCCTCGGGTGGTGTGTCCACCTTATGGGCTCAATTCTCTCAAGTTGTTTGATCATCGGACATCCACCCAATGGATGGCTACCATATTTTTTCATAACCCCTCAAATAAGGTATGCTCTTTTTTTTGAAGGAACAAATATTAGATTATATTTTAAAATTTGGATTTTGGGCCATGATCCTTACAAAATTCCTCATGTTCCAGATATTCACTGCTTTTGAAGCACCAAAATGTAGATAATTTATTCTTATGATAGTTTCCCCCCTACTCTTAATATATTCCTGCTATAAGCTCGACAAAAGATTCCTCATATCTTGATATATTTACATAGCATAAATATATTTCTTAAATTGTAAGACAGGAAAGATTAGGGTTAAACAAGATCACGATTCCAATTATGTCCAGCTTTATCAAGATGCCCTGGTCACCCGTGCACGATGTGGCTTTTTCATCGTAGGGTTGATGATAGTCCCGGTTGCCTACACAATGATATGGTCATCATTGTTGGAGTTTTCCTCCAATTCATATACCCTTGTATTAAGTGCAGTGATTTTTGTATGGATATCAGCCTAAAATTATTCTAGTTTGATCTATTGCAGTTCATGCTTGGCTTCCATGAGGAGCTGAAATGATTTCCATTTCCTTTCCTCCACAACACTCTATTGTTGAAGAGTAGTTAGCATTCCTTTGACAAATTCCAACAATCTCGCTAGCAACGAGTTGGTTTTGACTTTCTCGCTCTCCTATAGCTGGTCACACAAATTTTCCATGGCTAGGATAAGTCACTCTATGCGATGAATTGTAAGGGATGTAAGCCACCACTACTTGTCGAAGAAGTCCCTCAACAATAACACACTACAGAACTAGAGGATTACCCCATACCTTAAATAACTTCGTCTTCCTCTGAGTTGCCGCCTTGAGCCATTAAAATCTGGGACTTCCATATCCATACCAAAATCTCAGGGAACCCTATGGAATGTCATTCGAGAGATATAGAGGGATGGATATAATAACACCAACATAGAACAAAATTAATGCATTACAATGGTTGAGGAAATCATGAGTTGTGCAAACACAACTCGTCTTAGAAGACATAAATGTAGGGGCCACTTGTTATCATTGTTTCTTGCCTTGAATCGCTAATTTTGTTTTAGACATAATTTTACTTCCTTACTGTTTTGTGGCTGGTAATTTATTATTCACCACCTTCCCAAGCATGCTTTCTCTCAGATGCAAGGTGTAATCTTTGGGAGCAGTGGATTGAGTGGGTAAACTATGCTGATATTAATGGTTTCCACTATGGGGACTCGTTATGATCCAAATGTTAAGTTTGTTAAATTTTCAATAATAACTGTTCTAATATCATGATTAAGGAATGGGTAAATAAATATTCATCCCTTGATCCAATACAAGTTTTCCTTGCTCCATTGAAGCTCCTTTATTGGTAATTGAATCTGACACTATGTTCAAGTTTTTGATCACATGAAAGAATTCGATTTGTTCTAACTGCTTTGATTGAAGGATGATCCTTTATAGAATAGAAGGTGATCTAGGCTTGGAAATTAATTAGCCTTCCACAACTGAGGTATTACATGCATTGAGTCTCCAAACACATATTTTTTCTTAATTTTGTTTACTAATGTTATTTCCAAACCATGCCATAGAGCTAGGTATTCAACTTGATTATTGGATGCCAAGCATTCGTTGGTGGTCGAGATGAAAACTTCACAGTTGGATGCATGTTTTGATTCTGAGAGAGAATTTGACAAGGGTAATGACAAGGGTAAGCATATTATTGGCGTTGAACCTAATGCCACTTTGCCACCAACAATATCCAAAAGATTGAGCCCAAATATCCAGAGGAGGTGGAGAGTCTCTTCCACTCACAGATGTGAGTGAAGGGTTCACAGTTGTACTTCATTATTGACATCACGAGCCAAAAGAATCTCATTTTAGCAGAGGTTGTGAAGTAGTTAGGCTTACTGACCATACCATGCTTGCAGTCGTACACCATCGGGTGGCTTCGACGAGGACGAGATCTATGCGTCAGCCAACAATGTCGCCTTCCCTACAACATCAATCCCTTCATGGATGAGGTATTGTGTGGTGTTTCTCCTCTTGAAGTTTGTGTTGTATTATTAGACCAATCATACTTGTGGAATTTTCATGTTGTGTATGAGTCTAGACCTCGCACTATTATTATTATTTTGGGAAATAAGTTATATAGGATACCAGAGGTAGCCACACCTACCGCCATATCTTTGATCTCTACTAAGCAATGCAATCCTCTCCCAGAATAGAAAATTTGTATTCTTTTTTATTCACTCTCAGAGTAAGGGGAAGATCGTGGCCACATTCGTGACCCTTGAAAAGTTTCCTCCATGCAATAGAAGTAGGTGGATAAGTTCGTGGAAGAATACAGGGACATCTTCTTCTCACCCACAAGGGTGCCCTTACACTGTTAGGTCAAGTATTTGATCCATCTGACCCCCATATCACCTCTACCCAATGGTCCAATATACTGTCACTCCATTATGGAAATGAAGAGATCAATTGGCAGATCCATGAGCTGTTGCAAAAAAGCCACATCTGAAAAAATTGCTTACCTTGTGGGAGCCTGATTGTACTTGTACAGAAGAAGGATGGGACCTATAGGCTCTGCATTGATTATCAAGCACTGAAAAAAATCACCGTCAAGAACAGGTAACGAATATCATGGATTGATGACCTTCTTGAATAGCTAAAGGGTGCCAAGTATTTCATCAAGATAGATCTAAAGTTTGGCTATCACCAGGTCCAATAGAGCCCAAAGACGTATGGAAGATGGCCTTAAAATCCAAGGAGGGCCTTTTTGAATGGTTGGTCATGCCTTTCGTGTTGACAAATTCCCATGTTACTTTTAAAAGGATAATGGTTAACATCTTGCGGCCCTTCACCAACTCATTTGTGGTTGTATATCTCGACGACATTCTTATCTTCAGCAAAATTCATCAAGAACACTTGTAACACATTCGGCAGGTCATTCAAACCTCGCGACAACACAAACTATGTGCCAACCTAGAGAAGTGCACCTTTGGCATGGGATAGGTCCAATATCTGGGATATATAATAGATGATTAAGGTTTGCATGTTGATCCGGCTAAGATTGAATCCATTCGAGATTGTCTAGCCCCAACCACTCTCATAGAGCTTCGCAAATTTTTGGGCCTTGCCAAATTTTATCAGAGGTTCATGTTGGGATTCTCCCACATCACTTGGACTTTGAGTTAGATTACCAATGGCGAAGTGAAAATAAATTTTTCCTAGTCTGAGTCCCCACAAAGAATTCGTTGAGTTGAAGTACCACCTCTGCTCTGCACCTATACTCACATTGGCAAACCTGCAATAGGCATTTGAAATCGTGACAGACACCTCCAACTATGTTATTGGTGCAATTCTCACCCAGCAAGGGCATCTAGTAGCCTATCATAGTGAGACACTTTCTGACACAATTCATAGGTAACCCACCTACGATAAAGAAATGTATTCTATCATGAAGGCTTGTTCCCAGTGGAAACATTACATTTTGGAGAAGGAAACAATCATCCACACAATTAACCGACCTCTTCAGTTCATACAGACACAAGGGTAGTTGTAGAATGATCGCCATCAGAAGTAGTCTATATATCTGCAACAATTACATTTGAACATTAAGTACAAGAACGACAACACCAATCATGTTGCAGATTACCTAAATCGGCCCCCAGTTGCAACACTAACTATTGTTCTCAACTCTTGTGGCCCGACCTCTGGATGGCCGCAATTATATAAGAATGATCGAGTGTTCGCCACCACTTACCAGATGTTAGTGGATGGCAAGCAAGTTCCAGATGTATACCTCCAATATGCATTATTATGCTCCCTAGGGCACCTTTTTGTTCCTTCAATCGAGCGTGACAAATTGATTTGGGAGGCACACTATATTCGAGTCGCAGGACACTTTGGTGTGGAGAAAAATGTGGTCATAATACAAAATTACTTTTATTGGACAAAACTCTGATAGGACGTTGGAAAATATATCAGATCCTACATTGACTTTGGCATCGCCAAGCCAACCATCAAGAAGCAAGGCCTATACACTCATCTGCCTACTCCCAACCATCACTAAGAATCCATCTCCATGAACTATCTGTCGAGCCTCCCTTCTATCAAGCATGGTAATGAATGTGTATTTGTGGCTGTGGACAAATTTTCTAAGATGGCCATATAGTTGGCTTGCAAGAAGAGAATCACAACAGAGGATAATTCCAAACTCTTCTTTGAACGAGTATGCATACATTTTGGAATCCCATAGACAATTATATTAGGTCATGATAGCAGGTTCCTGAGCACATTATGGTCAAACCTTTGGAAATTATTGGACACTAATCTCACCAAGTCGACTGCATACCATCCCAGACTGATGTCCAAATAGAGGTTGTCAACGGGATGATAGTGCACATCCTACGCATGTAACCCTCCAATCACCCATGAACTTCGGATGAGAGCTTTCCTTATGTGCAACGCAGCTATAATAGAGCTCTCCATAGCTTGACTGGTCACAATCCTTTTCAATTGGGTTTTGGTTTTCAACCATTGTGTATGATTGATGTTGTCATGCCTCATCGCGACTACACAGGTAGAATCCACATATGTACAGCCTAAGGTTGATAAAGCAACCTCGTTTACTGAACGCATCCAACACATCTTCCAGTATGTGCATGACATCTTGGATAATTCTAATGAAAAGTACAAGTAGCTGCATGATCAACATCATGTGCCACACAAGTTTAAGGTGTACGACAAAGTTTGGTTGCATTTGCAGAAAGAACACCTTACTGGAGCCCATCGGAAGCTCACACCACTCTGATATAGGCCTTACACCATCAACAAGGTTGTAGGAGACAATTCTTTTGAGCTCAGCATTCCCCCATTCCTTGGCCTGCACTCAGTGTTCAATATGGACCACCTTTGTCCAGACTTTCCACCATTACTGGACACATCAAACAATGAAGAAGAGCTCACAACAACAAAGCTAAACTCAAACTGCATGGAACAGGCCACAACTGATCAGATCATGGACACACAGATCAAGAAGACTCACAGGCAGTAGATCCAACTATATCAAATTGTCAAAGCTATCCAACTTCTGCACCAAGGTAAGTGGCCCACTAGGGAAAAATTTCAGCAGAAGTTTCCCCATCTCATGGAGTCACTCAATGCAATAGGGACCATTGCTTCCTAAGGGGGGAGGAATGCTCCACATGGGTATTGGTGGCCACCCTCCAATTCCACTTGGACCCCCACCATTATTTCTTTCAGTTTATTTAATTATAGCACAGTCTAATATTTTTGGTATTTTTTCAGTTCCTGAACTTTCAAAGTCATTTTGAGGCCCTAAACGATATTTTTTTGTTGTTATTGGTAAAATGGGAAAAAAATTGGTTTTTATGCTAGGTTTATAGTTGAAATTTGTATTCCTCAAAAAGATATTTCTAATTAGGTATCGTACGTGTCAAATAGATATCCTATGCCAAAGTTATGACCTTGGGAAGTTGATGTACCAAATTACCCCAACGGGGCCCACAGGCTTTTGGCACTTCATCTCCTAGGGTTATTTTTTTGGATGTTTAGGGTTTTCCATTGTTTCTCAATAATAAATAGGCCTTTGAGCCTCATTGTAACATAGTTCAAACGTCATGTATCCACTACATCTCTTCTTAGAGATAATTTAACATCGACTCAGCTAATTTATTTCCATTTTGCATGTAAACTATTTTCAAGACTTTGCTATTAATGAATTGCAGATATATGTTTTAGTTGTATCTTTGTATTTCTTTTTATATTTGTATTTCATTTCGTTCCTTCAAAAATATGGATTAGTGGTATAAGAGTGGTCTCCTCTTTCTCTATTTTTTGTGCATGTCCCCAGCTAGGTCGGGGTATAAGAAGTTAGGGCTCAAACTAGTTGAACCTTTGCAAGACCGGCCTCGAGACCCCGATAGCGTCCCATGGCAGAAGAAAAGAAATATGAGGAAGTAGGATATCATTTCAAAATATTTCTTGAAGAATCCCTCCAGCGACAAAGGAAAATGATGATGGACAACTTTACCTAGATCCTTCAACGGATTCCCATCAACAAAGCATCTTCATCCAACAGTCACCTTGGAGGCACCGCCCCCTTCAAGGTATAAGTAAACTTCGATATCCCTATATTCTAAGTTCAAATACATGCATATGATGTAGATAAATGGTTGAATCTATTGGAAGATTATTTTTCGGTCCATAGTTTCTCTAATAGGGAAAAGATTAGTTTTTCACTACTCAAGGCTACCCCCCATGTCAACAACTGGTGGGAAACTTACAGCGAGAAAATGGTCGAGGAAACCTTTTTGTTTACATCCACCCCCTATTGGAACTCTTTCTGAGACGTTGTTAAGGAACAATATTACCCCATGGGGAGTTATGAGAAAAAGTACATATAGCTGGCCACACTACGGTAGCAAAGGGATCAAGACATACAGTGGGCCACACTGTCGACTTGCAAGAAGCGCATCACAACAAAGGACACTACCAAACTCTTCTTTGAATGAGTATGGGTACATTTTGGAATCCTGCAAACCATTATATCAGATCATGATAGTAGGTTCCTGATCACATTCTGGTCAAGCCTTTGGATATTAATGAACACTAAGCTCACTAAGTCAACTGTACTCCATCCCCATACTGATGGTCTGATAGAGGTCATCAATAGGATGATAGTGCACCTCCTACACATGTACTACTCTAAGCATCTATGAACCTGGGATGAGAGCCTTCCTTATGTGTAGCATAGCTATAATAGAGCTCTCCATACCTCGACTGGCCATAGTTATTTTCAAGTGGGTCTAGGTTTTCAACCATTGTGTCTGATTGATGTTTCCAAGCCTCATGTGAATACACAGATAGAATCCACACATGTATAGTCTGAGGTTGATAAAGCAACCTGGTATCTTGAACACATCCAACACATTTTCCAACGGGTGCATGACTTCTTGGATAAGTCCAATGCCAAGTACAAGTCGTGGCATGATCAACATCGAGAGCCACACAAGTTTTAGATGGGTGACAAATTTTGGTTACATTTGCAAAGAGAACACCTTACTAGATCCCATCAGAAGCTCAGACCACTTTGATATGAGACTTACACCATCACCAAAGTTGTGGGAGACAATTATTTCTAGCTCAGAATTCCCCTATTCCTTGGCCTGCATCCAGTGTTCAATGGGGACTTCCTTTGGCCATACTTTCTACCATTACTGGAAACATCAGACATTGCAGAACAACTCACACCAATAGAGCTAAACCCAGACTGCATGGAATAGGCCACAACTAATTGGATTATGGACACACAGATCAAGAACACTCACCAGCAGATGATCCAACTGTATCGAGTTGTCAAAGATGGCCAACTCCCGCACCAAGGCAAGTGGCTCACTAGGGACCAAGTTTAGTAGAAGTTTCACCATCTCATGGAGGCACTCAATGCAATGGGGATCATTGCTTCTTAATGGGGGAGAACTAATCCAGGTGGATATTGCTGGCCACCCACCTATTCCACTTGTACCCCCACCATTATTTCTTTAAATTTCTTTAATTGTAGCACAATTTACTATTTTTGGTAGTTTTTTTGGGTCCTAAACTTCCAGAGTCGTTTTGAGGCCCTAAACGACATTTTTTTTGTAAACAGGAAAGCCCAAACCTTATGACAAGGGTTTGTAGTCAAAAGGTGTATTCATCAGATAGATCTTTCTAACAAGGTATCGTACGCGTCAAATGAAGATCGTGTACTAAAGTTATGATCCCAGAAAGTTAATGTACCAATTTACCCCAATGGGGCCCACATACTTTTAGCGCTTCATCTCCTAGGGCTAGGTTTTTGGATATTTAGGGTTTTCCATTATTTCTCAATATTAAATAGTCATTTGAGCCTCATTGCAACATACTTCAAAAGGCATGTATCCACCACATCTCTTCTTAGAGATATGGTATCATCGCCTCATGCAAACAATTTTCAGTACTTTGTTATTAATGAATTGAAGTTATGTTTTCATTGTATCTCTATGTTTTTGTTTATATATGTATTTCATTTCATTCCTTCATAAATCTGGATCAATTGTATCAAAGCAATCTTCTCTTTCTCTAATTTTTTGTGCATGTCCTCAACGAGGTCGGGGTATAAGGAGTTAGGGCTCGAACTGGTTGAACCTCTGCAATATTGGCCTCGTTGACCTAGATGGCTTCCCATGGAAGTAGAAAAGAAAGATGAGGGAACAAGATGTTATATACACTTAGGGGGGATAATATGGGGTACCAAGGGAGGTACCCAAGGTAATAATGTAATAATGAGATGGGCCATAGTAATAAATAAGGTGGTTAACCCATATCATGTAAGGGACCACATGTAGTTAATAATAATGTAATGGGCCCATGGTATTAGTTTGATGGTATGAGGGAACCATGGTAATGACCCATGGTATTGTATGTATGAGGCCTATATACAGGCTAGAGACTCCAAGTCATGGAGATAGTGAAGGATTATTGTATGAACAGGCATATGGCTTGTGGAGTGTTCTCCTTCCTTAAGGAGTGAATGTATGGTGTTGCCCTACCTTAAGGGTTTGATTAATAAAGAATCATTTCATATTATTTCTGGGTTTATTCCCATTATCATATATTTCTGGGTTAGATCTACAACAAGTGGTATCAGATCACTTTCTTGGGCACAAGGGGAGACTTTTTTTTTTAATTTTTTGTAGGATTTCGGGGGCGGCAAGTTTGCAGATCAGATCTGTATGTTTTGGTGAAAAATCTGCAAAATCTAATTGCAGATCTGTATTCTTTGTGAAAAAATAGCTGATTTCAAAAAAACAAATCGGTTGAATCGGAGTCCGGATGAAGGAGATATCGCTGATCTAAAAATCAGTGGGGTTGCAGACAATTTTTCAGGGCAGCGAGTTTGCGGCGCAGATCTGGACGTCCTGGTGCAAGATATGCAAAATCTAATTGTAGATCTGGATTCTTTGTGAAAAAATACCCAAATTAAAAAAAAAAAATCAGTCGAATCGGAGTCCGGATGAGGGAGATATCGCTGACTTAAAATCAGCTCTTTTTTTGCAGAAATTTTGGTGACGGCGGAAGAGTTGCAGCACATATCTGAAATTCTAGTGTCTGGATCAAGATTTCAATCACATGGGAAGATGCAGAATGGTTGCTCCATTTCTAAAAACAGGTTATAATAGAGATTCTGAGCAATATTGACGGAATTGTGACCATTTCAAATTTTTGCCAATATTTTTTGTGATGGCGGGCCTAGATCGGGCTTTGAGGGACTTGTATAAATTTGATGGCTCTCATCCAGCTAGATGGCTAGCACAAATGGAGAAATATTTGGATCACGTCTATGATAATGAGACTCAGCTTATGGTGGGAAGCATGTACTTGGACAATGAAAGACGACAATGGTGGCAAGAGCATCAACGTTCCAATGGAAGGTTTTTGACTTGGGATGCCTTCAAAAAAGCTCTTATAGAGCGCTTTGACCGTAAATCTAATCTTGTGGATAAGCTCACACAGACAGACACACAGCCTAGCAAAGATTTTATTTTTACAGGAAAGAAGGAAACCAAGGAACCAAAAGGGTTATTTTTTGCTGGTATCTCTGTATTGCAGGTTCATGGATTGATTCAGAAGGAGAAAATCATTGTGTCTATAAATCCGAGTTGCAAGCAAAATCTCATAAATGTCAACTTGGCAAAAAAATTGCAAGTTCCAGCAAAACAAATTGAAAATACACAGGTTGACGATGAGGATGTTCAAATTTATAAGGATTTGAAGCTTTCTATGGATAAGTATGTGTTGCATGGTGATTTTTATACTTCAGAGATGGATGATATGGATGTTGTTTTGGGATATCCTTGGATGGAATCTGTGGGTACTATCAATATTAATGTGCAGAAGAAATTCCTGAAGCTCTGGTATAAAAAGAAGAAAATTACATTACAGGATATTTCCATCAATAAACAGGTAGAGGCTGAAGCAGAAGATGTTTCAGGGACTGACATATCAGATGATGAGCCTTTAATGATCGACAATCAAACACAAACAGAGGCTAAAGCAGAAAAGGTTACAGGTACATCAGATGAGGGCTTAGTGGTTGAAGTCATATTGGAAAAGAAGACACCACAACAGGCACCACAGCAGGGTGAATTAAAGAAAAAACCATCGTGGGTTAAAACTTCAACATATCATCACCCACATCACCCCGCAAGACAACCATCAAGATGGCAACCAATTAGCCACATGGACAAAAACCCCCGCAGGACAGATAGAGAGGAGCGAAGATCCACCTACCACACATCAACACAGAAGAGCTACCACAGTCAACTTCCATCTCAAGCGAGCGAGACACCAGCGAGACCGCGGGTTCACCTTTCTCTTGGATGGCTAGATGCACGTGCATGGTACCAGTGGAATACTCTTTTGAGTAGATCTTATTATTTGTGTTCTTCCCATGTTTCGGGGACGAAACATGCTTAGGGGGGTGGAATGTTATATACCCAGGGGGTATAATATGGGGTACCAAGGGAGGTACCCAAGGTAATAATGTAATAATGGGATGGGTCATAGTAATAAATAAGGTGGTTAACCCATATCATGTAAGGGACCATAAGTAGTTAATAATAATGTAATGGGCCCATGGTATTAGTTGATGGTATGAGGGAACCATGGTAATGACCCATGGTATTGTATGTATGAGGCCTATATAGAGGCTAGAGACTCCACATGGAGATAGTGAAGGATTATTGTATGAATAGGCATATGGCTTGTGGAGTGTTCTCCTTCCTTAAGGAGTGAATGTATGGTGTTGCCCTACCTTAAGGGTTTGATTAATAAAGAATCATTTCATATTATTTCTGGGTTTATTTCCATTATCATATATTTCTGGGTTAGATCTATAACACTCCACAAGCCATATGCCTGTTCATACAATAATCCTTCACTATATCCCATGTGGAGGCTCTAGCCTCTATATAGGCCTCATACATACAATACCATGGATCATTACCATGGTTCCCTCATACCATCAACTAATACCATGGGCCCATTACATTATTATTAACTACTTGTGGTCCCTTACATGACATGGGTTAACCACCTTATTTATTACTATGGCCCATCCCATTATTACATTATTACCTTGGGTACCTCCCTTGGTACCCCATATTATCCCCCCTAGGTATATAACACAAGATATCCTTTCAAAATATTACTCAAAGAAGCCCTCGAGCGATAAAGGAACGTGATGATGTACTACTTTGCCCAGATCCTTTGATGCATACCCACCAGCGACGCGTCTTCATCCAATAGTCACTTCAAAGGCCGCACCCCCTTCAAGGTACAACAAACTTCACTATTCCTATATTTGAAGGTAAAATTGACGTAGACATTTTAGGTAAATGGTTGAATTTGCTGAAAGGTTATTTTTCAGTCCATAGTTTCTCTAATAGGGAGAAGATTACTTTTGCACTGCTCAAGACTACCCCCCATGTCAAGTACTAGTGCAAAACTTACTGTGAGAAAAGGGTCGAGGAACCCTCTTTGTTTACAGCCACCCCCTCTTGGAACTCTTTTTGATAGGTTGTCAAGGAATAGTATTGCACCTTTGGGAAAAATGAGGACAAGTACATTCAGTGTACCACACTACGGCAACAAGGGACCAAGACATGCATGAGTACATAATTCTTTTTCATACTCTACACACAAAATTGGGTATCAAAGACATTGAGAAACATCTAGTGCTCAAGTACTATGGATTTATGCACAAATACATTCAAGAATAAATGGAGTTCCTAGAGATATCCTCACTTGGTGTAGCGTATCGATATGTTGCCAAGATTGAACAAAAATTTAAACAAAAGAAGCTTTGGATCTACAAATTAGAAGCAGGGAAAGAGAACTCCCAAACCATAGAACAAAGAACAGAGCCAAGGTGGAGAAAACCAGGAAAAACTAGCTAAGCCACAAGCAAATAATGGCACCACGAAGATGAAGAAGGACACAGGAAAGTGGTGTGAGTTCCATAAGATCACCACTCACAACCCAAAGTCACTAGTGGTTGAGTTGAAAACTTCATAGTTTGATGGATGTCCTGGTTCTGATATAGAACTTGACAAGGGAACGAAAAGGGGAAGCATATTATTGATATTTAACCTAGTGCCGCTATCGCCACCACCAAGGTCCAAAGATTAATCTTGAAGATCAAAAGGGGGGGGGTGGGCAGGGCAGGGGAGCATCTCTTTCACTCACAGATGTGGGTGAAGGGTGCACTGCTACAGTTCATTGTCGATAGCGGGAGCCAAAAGAATTTCATTTCCGTAGAGGTCGTGAAGCGGTTGGTCCTACTGACCACACAACACCTGTAGTCATACACCATCGAGTGGCTTCACCAAGGATGAGATCTTCATGTCAGCCAATAGCGTCACCTTCCCTACAACATCAAGCCCATCACGGATGAGGTATTGTGTGGTGTTTCTCCTATTGAACTTTGTGATGTATTATTAGGCCAACCATACTTTTGGAACCATCATATTATGTATGACTCTAGGCCTCACACTATTATTATTACTTTGGGCAATAAGTTATACAGGATACCAGAGGTAGCCCCGCCTTCCGACGTTTCTTTGATCTCTGCTAAGCAATGCAATAAGATCATCTCCCAGACCGGGAAATTTGTTTTCTTTTTTATCCACTCTCATAGTAAAGGGAAGATCATGGCCAAATCCATGGTCCCTGGGAAAAGTTCCTCCATGCAACAGAAGCAAGTGGAAAAGGTCGTGGAAGAATACATGGACATCTTCTCCTCACCCGCAATGGTGCCCTTACATTGTTAGGTCAAGCATTCGATTGATCTAACCCCCAGAACACCTCTACCCAATGGGTCGATATACCATCACTCCATTATGGAAAATGAAGAGATTAAGTAGAAGATCCACGAGTTGCTACAAAAGGGCACATCTGACAAATTTCCACACCTTGTGGGAGCCTGATTGTACTTGTACAGAAGAAGGATGGAGCATGTAGGCTTTGCATTGATTATCAGGAGCTAAACAAGATCATTTTCAGGAACAGGTATCAAATCTGGCAGATTAATGACCTTCTTGACCAGCTGAAGGGCACCAAGCATTTCAGCAAGAACATTCTCAATTCTGGCTATCACTAGGTTCCAATAAAGACCACAGGTGTATGGAAGATCGCCTTCAAATCCAATAAGGGCCATTTTGAATAGTTGGTAATGCCTTTTGGGTTGAAAAATTCCCCTGCTATTTTTTTAGATTGATTGATGACATCTTGCGGCCCTTCACCAAATCGTTTGTGGTTGTATATTTGGATGATATACTTATATTCAACAATATTTGGGAAGAGCACTTGCAACACATTCAACAGGCCCTTAAAACCCCGTGACAACACAAACTATCTGCCAACCTAAAGAAATGCACCTCTAGCATGGGTCAGGTCCAATATCTAGGTTAAATCATAGATGAGAAAGGCATGCATGTGGATCCGAATAAGATCCAAGTCATTTATCATTGGCCAGCCCTGACCACTCTCACAAAGCTTCACAGCATTTTGGGCCTTGCTAATTTTTATCAGAGCTTTGTGTTGGGATTCTCCCACATCAGTTGGCCTTTGAGTCTGCTTACCAAGGGTGGAGAAAAATAAAATTTTTCCTGGTCCGAGTCCCAACAGAAGGTGTTTGTTGAGCTGAAGCATCACTTATTCTCTACACATGTACTCACATTTCCAGACCTACAACAACCATTTTAAATTGAGATAGATGCCTCCTACTATGCTATTGGTGCAATTCTCACCCAGCAAGGGCATCTGGTGGCCTATCATAGTTAGACACATTTGATATAATTTAGAAGTACCCCACCAATGATAAAGAAATGTATTTTATTGTGAAGGCTCGCTGAAAATGGAAACATTACATTATAGGGCCT
The DNA here is from genome assembly GCA_031772625.1 of Pinus tabuliformis. Taxonomy (NCBI): domain Eukaryota; kingdom Viridiplantae; phylum Streptophyta; class Pinopsida; order Pinales; family Pinaceae; genus Pinus; species Pinus tabuliformis. Next base: position 302,329,005 of record CM062813.1, on the reverse strand, counting down.
ACAGACTTTTGGCATTTCATCTCCTAGGGTTAGGTTCTTGGATGTTTAGGGTTTTCCATTATTTCTCAATAATAAATATCCCTTTTGGCCTCATTGTAATATAGTTTATAAGGCATGTAGCCACCACATCTCCTCTCAGAGATAAGCTACCATCACCTGAGCTAGTTGATTTCCATTTTGCGTGTAAACAATTTTCAATACTTTGTTATTAATGCATTGAAGTTTTGTTTTCATTGTATCTTTGTTTTTCTATTTATATATGTATTTCATTTCGTTCCTTCATAAATCTGGATCAATGGTATCAAAGTGGTTTTCTCTTTCTCTTCTTTATTGTGCATGTCTCTAACGTGGTCGGTTATAAGGAGTTAGGGCTCAAATTTTTTGAACCTTTGAAAGATTGTCCTCGGCGACCCCAACACCCTCAAACGGAAAAAAAAAAAAAAAATACGAGGGAGCAGGAGATCCTTTCAAAATAATTCTCGAAGTAACCCTAAAGAGACAAAGGAAAGTGATGATGGACAACTTTGCCCAGATCCTTTGGCGAATGCCCATCGGCGACAAATATTCATCCAACAGTTAATTCGGAGGCACTGCCCCCTTCAAGGTACAAGTAAAATTCATTTTTTTTATATTCGAAGGTAAAATAGATACAAATGTTGTAGATGAATGGTTGAATTTGCTAGAAGGTTATTTTTCGATCCATAGTTTCTCTGATTGGGACAATATTACTTTTGCACTCCTCAAGGATGCCACCCATAACAAGTACTAGTGGGAAACTTACTATGAGAAAAATGCCGAGGAACCCTCTCTGTTTACAGTCACCCCCTCTTGAAACTCTTTCTGAGACGTTGCCAAGGAACAATATTACCCCATGGGGAGCTATGAGGACAAGTACATACAATGGGCCACACTACCGTTGCAAAGGGACCAAGAGGTGCATGAGCTCACAAATGTTTTTCAAAATCTATGCACAAAGTTGGGCATCAAAGACTCTGAGCGACATCTAGTGGTCAAGTACTGTGGCTATCTGTAAAAATACATTCAAGAAGAAATGGAGTTCCTAGACATATCCTCTCTTGGCATAATGTAACGATATGCTGCAAAGATGGAACAAAAAATTAAACGAAACAAGTGCGACTTTGGATCTGCAAATTATAAGCAAGAAAAGAGTGCTCCCAAACCACAGAACAAAGGACAGAGCCAAGGTGGAGCAACCTAGGACAAGCCATTGAAGTCGTAATTAAAGAATGGAACCAAAAATACAAAGAAGGACACAGGAAAGTGGTGTGAGTTCCACAAGAGCCCCGCTCACACGCAGAAATGAGTGTCACGCCAAGCAGTCACTGGTGGTCGATCCGAAAGCTACATAATTCGATGCATGTTATGATTCTAAGTTATAACTTGACAAGGGGAAGTAGATTATTGATTTCGAACCTAGTGCCACCGTCTCCAGTACCAAGGTCCAAAATTTTGATTATTGATGTAATTTTTCCCTCTTAAAATTATACATAAATTTGTTTATTAGATCCTCAAGGCTCTTATCTTCTTTTTAATTCATTCTAAATATTTGTTCTTTAAGATCACGATCTTTATATTTTTTCTAGAAATATCTTTTACATAGAATTCCATGATCTTATTGAATTAGCCCCTAAACTCATGAACCATTTAAAATCTTTATCCTTCAATGTTGTCAGAAACAATCTCAAATTTTAAGTGTTTAGTAAGTAGCCATAAAATCTACAAAGGATTTCAAATTAAAAGAGAAAGATTTATGGATCCTCTAACCTCATACCATGGAAGTTGGGAAGGAAATATGGAGGGATGTTCTTCATATGAACACTGATATCAGTGTCTTGAATGGGAAATCCAAGAGGATCTTCTTCATTATAATCATCTCCATCCATTTCTTATACCTTCTCTGCCACCTCTTCTTCTTCTACTTGCAAAAATGGATGGTGAAGTGGTTCTTACTGCACCACATAATCAAATGGGGGGGTTTGGTGTTGAAGAAGTTTTTTTTTTCTTTTTTTTAATAAAAAAAATGAATAAGAAAGCTAATGCAATGCAAATTTTTTTGTCTTTGAAATGAAATATTCCTAATGAAAGTTTTTGTTCTTGCAGAAAGTAAAAGAAATAAATCAACTTTGTGACTGCATAGAGATTGTCAAACTTACCGTGCTTGCCCTTTTCCTCATTCCTTGCATCCCACTTTAAAACCACATCATCCAACTGAAATGTGTCTGCCTTTGCTTTTCTGTCATAAATCTTTTTTATTCTCTCCTGCAACTTGAATGTGTTTTGAAAAACATCCTCCCGTGTCTGTTGCAAGTGTATCATTTGATTTAGTCTTCTCTGCATTGGATCCTCTTCACTACTAGCCTCTTGAAGAAGTTTGACTACCGGAGCTGCAAGAGAGGTAGGGAACACTGTATCAACTCCATAACTAGCTCAAAGGGGGACATACCAATGGATTTCTTTTGACTCACACGATCTGCCAAAAGTGCATGGACCAACTTCTTGTGCCAACTCTTCTTGTTTATTTCCTGCATCTTCTTAATGATATTAACCAAGGATTTGTTAGAAGACTCTGCCAATCCATTACCTTGTGGATGGTAGGCGGTTGAGTGCCCCAAGGTAATATGATATTTACTACAAAACTCAACCATCCTTTTTGACTTGAAAGCAGTTGCGTTATCAGTCATTAACTTATTCGAGCAACCAAAAAGAGACAAAATATTAGTTTCAAGGAATGAAATTATTACCGCATCCGTAGCTTGCCTAGTGGGAATTGCTTCAATCCACTTCGTGAAGTAATTTGTTGCTGTGAGGATCCATCTATGCTGACCTGAAGAAGAAGGATGAATTTCACCAATGAAATCCAACCCCCACTGCTGAAAAGGGGCACTCACCTCGATGGGCTTAAGCGGCAAAGGCTGTAATTTCTATTTTCCCTCAAAAATCTGGCAGTTATGACAGCTCTTAATAGTCTTGAACACATCAGCAAATAATGTCGGCCAATAATATCCAGCTCTCAGAATTTTGTTTGCCATTGTTTTCCAAAAAAGGTGACCGCCACAATCTCCTTTATGGAATTCCTCCATGACCCGCTTCGCTTCTTCTTCCACCAAAAAATTTAACAAAACGCCACCGGGATCTTTCCAATAAAGTGCAGAATTCAAAATACAAAACTTAGCAGCCTTTAACTTAAGAGTTCTCGCTTTGTTTCTAGCCACACCCGGTGGCGCGGACAAATTCTGAAGTACATATATGATATCTGAATACCATGGAGAAAGAACAAACATTTATGATACCTGAAGTGAAGAACTTTCCTCATTTTCATCGGACATAGCAACGATCATATGTATGTCTAAGACGTGCAGATTTGATTCAGCCATCAACTTCGCCAAACCCTGACCTTTAACAAGCTTTGTGGGCCTTATCTCCACATCATACTCCAGCAAAGTTGCTATCCACTTGCCACGTCTTCCTTCAGGATCGGTCTGGACCAACACATCTTTGACAGCAGCATTAGGAACATAAGCTAAAATATGGGAATGCAAAATGTATACACGGAAATATTTTAGTGCTTTTACAAGTGCAAGGGCTTGCTTCTCGATAATGTTGTATTTCAACGCAGCATCTCTTATAGTTCGGCTGAAGAAAGCAATGGGTCTTTCATGCTCATCTTTTTTCTGCATTAACACAGCTTCCATAGTATCCTTCGAAGCAAACAAAAACAATATAAAATCCTGAGTATAATCTGGGCTGATTAGAACCGGAGCTGAGGAAAGAGCCAATTTTACTAAATTTAAATATTTTACAGCCTCTTCTATCCACGACACTTGGTTGTCCTTCTTGTGAATGTTTGTAATCTCCCTAAGATGTTCAACAAGATTAGGAACAAAGCAGCGCAGAAAATTCATCTTACCATTAAATGATTGAATCTCCTTCTTATTCCGGGGCAGGTCAATTTGCTGAATTGCTTCCAGACGTGCTGGATCAATACAGATGCCATCTTTTGAGATAATGTGCCCAAGTAGTTTGCCTTCATCCATGGAAAACAAGCTCTTCTTAGGATTCAGCGACACACCATATTTTCTGCACTTTTCAAAGACAATTTTCAAATGATACAAGTGTTCTTCATCTGATTTGGAAAACACGGTCAAATCATCAAGGTACACAACCAAGAAGACATCCTTCTCATTTGCAAAAGCCAAGTCCATTGCCCGCTGAAAAGTGGCACCCATGTTCTTCAAACCGAAAGGCATTTTGGCGTAATGAAAGGTTCCCCACGGAGTGGTGAACGTTGTTTTGTCTCGGTCATCCTCATGGACTAAAATTTGGTTATATCCGGAATAACCATCGAGTAGTGACATGCGAGATGCTCCAACTACTCGCTGAAGTATGTGATCCAATTTGGGCAGTGGATAATTATCCTTCAATGAAACTTTGTTGAGATTTCGAAAATCAATGCACAAACGAATCTCACCGGTATTCTTTCGCACGGGCACCAAATTAGATATCCAATCAGAAAAACGGATGGGAACAATGATTCCCAATTTGTACAACCTATTTATCTCCTTCTCAATTGATGGCAGCAATTTTGGATTAAGCCTTCTTAACTTCTGTCTGAAAAGTTTTTGATTAGGCTCAATAGGAATAGTGTGCTGAATTATATTTGTATCATATGTCTTCAAATCAGAATAGTCCCAAGCAAACACATCGGCAAAAGATGACAACAAACTGATATATTTGGCCTCTACCTTCAGTGACAATGCTTTGGACAACTTTACCATCTTCGGATGCTCGGCTGTTCCAATGTTCACGACTTCAACTCCCTTTTCTGTTGGCTACAATGTTGGTTTGCGGGCTACGTTATCATGATCAAAAAGCTCTTCTAAAGGTATCAAGCCTTTAGGAATCACATTATCCTTGAGCTGCAACACTTCCATTTGATTGATCTGCACATCATCTTTTCCGTCATCATGCTCTACATCAATTGAGGTATCTTTGAATTTACCTTTGTTTTGCAGAAAATCATTAATCTCCTCATCATCTTGAAAAACTTGCCAATATCTCTGATTGTCCGGGACAGTAGGACGATGCTTCACATGGATTTCAAATTTATTGCTTGAGTTCATAGGAATTTTCAAATTACTTGCTGCCTTAGCAAGTGCATCAGCAATACTATTTTGAATACGAGGCACACACGTCAAAGTGTAATCTGAAAACAGCTTCAAAATGTCTAGAACAGCATTCCAGTATGCCCGCATCCGAGGATGCTTTGCTTGATATTCGCCTTTAACTTGCTTAATCACCAATTCGGAGTCACCATATACAGCAATCCTCTTAGCATTCAGCTTTCTTAGGATCTTTAGGCCAGCAATCAAAGCTTCATACTCAGCTTCATTGTTTGAGCAATCAAAAGCAAGTTTGTAAGAACACACCCACACATTACTTGGCACTCTATTTGGAGCGGAAAAAGGACTGCATACCCAAATTCCAATTCTAGCACCATCATTTCCCACTGCGCCATTGAAATCCATGGTCCACAGGCTATCTTCCTCTTCTTCTAAGTGCTGAAACTCTTTTTCCTCTGTTTTTTCTGCTTGCTGTCCATCATCTTTTTCGGATAGTTGAATGTTGTTTCCATGTTCTTCTCCTTCTCTCTTCAAAACTTCTCTGAAATTTTCTACTATTTCTGGAATATCATCTGCTACAACTAACTGACTATCAATATCATTAAAACTATCTGAATATAAAACAAAAGACTCTAGATCTGTATGTACATAATTAATCGGATGATTAATTGGTTTCTCCTTGCTTGTAATCATGTATTTCATTTTCTGTTCATGATACAATTTTCTCATTTGGCCAAACACTGGAATCATTGCATAGGAGAAATCAAGCTGCATAGTTCGTTTGATCTTTGCTCCCCAAGACCTTAAAAGAAGCATACCAAATCGAGGAATGTCTGCCACAACAACATCCATCAAAATATTCTTAGCTGGAATCTGATCCAAACTGACCACCAAGTCTTTAATAAGCCCAATACATCTCACCCAGCTGGAATCAAATGAATAGAGATCATGGTACTTCCTGGTAATGTCCAAACCCAACTTCTCCATGATAGCTTTTGGCATAAGATTGTGGGAGGCGCCGAAATTGAACATGGCATTATGTAACACAAACTCATGCACTCTCAAACTGATATAAAAAGGAGGCACATCACTGTCTAGAGACTCACCATTCAATGCTGGTCCAAAAATCAGTTCAGGTTTATCATCTTCCACACTCACCATATCAAACATTGGATCAAAATTCAAAATCTTGGAAACCTGACCTCTATAACTGTTGTTCTTCATCAGCTCTGTCAAGGGAATAGATACCTTCAATTTAGAAATTTCATTTTCTAAACTAAAATTGGAAGTCTTCTCTACCTCTTTGGCTGGAACCTCTTTCTTCTCGGCTTTATTTTTCGGTACAATGGGCTGATTGACTCGTTCATTTACTGATGGAGATTTGTTAGGCATTGGATCAGCAACTTCTTTGCCTTTATTTGGTGCAACCGGTGGCTCATTCTTAGATGTTGGACCTTCCTTTCTCTTTTGGATTGGATTGATGGGGACATTTCTGTTTCTTAAGGAATACTGACGTTGTTGGGTGGACAAGGCATGCATATACCGTCTTTGATACTCATCCGACTCCTCTTCAAGAGCTATGTCATTCGACAAGATAAAATCTGCATCATGCTATACAACTGAACTTTCTGCATACTCATCATCTTCAGTGATAAATGTGGGCATATCATCAGGAGTAAAGAAGTGATTTTCTTCTCCTATTACATGGTCTTCATCATCAGATTCGGGGCCAACAAAATTCTGTTGAAGAGGTGTCTTTACTTGTTGCTGTTGTGATGTCGTTTCTTGTGCTCGCTGCTCACGTTGTTTGATCCTGAATTGTGGCTGCTGCTGGCCACGGAAATTGGGATTCTGAATCTGTGGTTTAGGCTTATCAAGCGTCAACCTTTCAATCATCTTTTCTACCTTGTGTAGCACCTGATCTGAGGTAGAAGCTTCTTCCTTTATTGAGACTTTCTTTTCAGCTTTCATTCTAGCTCTTTTGTCATTCAAATTTGCATCAACACTAACGGAAATTTTTTGCATTTCTTCTAAGGTAGCTGGATCTCTCTCCCTTAACTGATAAGCCATGTCCGGATCAAAACCATCCGGGAACTTAAGCAAAGTTGATCTTCTAGTTGGCTTTAAATCATCTGGAATTGCATTATAAACCGCATTGAATCTAATACAATAGTCTTGAACGAACTCACTAGCATTTCACTTGATCTTGGTATCTTCAGAAGTGATTTGCAGCGGATCTTTCTTTACTTCCCAGCATTCCAAAAACTGTCTTTTAAGCTCTTCTAATGTAAGAATACTTCTGGTCGGCAAAGCTCTGAACCATTTTCTTACCTCACCACTGAAAGTCTGCACGAGTAGCCTCATGGTCACATTTTCTTCATCGATCTCATGGAGATCAAAGAAATCCATCATTTTTTCGACATGTTGCTAAGCTGTGATACCCTGAGGCGTGCCATCAAATAAAGGAATTTTACTCTGATAATCTACGGGCATGTCATTCAAAACTTGAGGCAGCGCGAGAGGTGTAAACCGAGCAGCCATTGCTCTTGGTGGATTTGGTCCGACGAGTGGGAGCAGCTGATGTGTGAGGGGTATGAGGTGGTGTATGCAGAGGTGAAGCAATTTTAGATGTAGAAGGAGTAGACGAAGGTGAATTTACAGCAGAATTTTGATCAGCAATGTTAGGATGCGGAGGAAGGGTGGGAATGAAAGGCGGCTCCGTTGGAACCCTTGAGCTAGATGGGGCTGAGACAGCTCCAAGAGTTGCAGATGCAACTTCTAGGAAATCAATGATATTTGCAGCCTCAATGTCAGTTTGGAGTTGTCTTAGAATGAAATTTTCAATAGACTTATTACACTTTTCAATATTTAGAGAAGCAAGAAAATCTGGATTTGGGACAATAGACTCAAGAGCGTTTTCAAACTTGGTTTTAAATAATGACAATTCAAACTTTTCATCAAAATCAAGCTCTTCGAGATACTCAAAAATTGTCGGGCATGAACGAGATCTAAACAAGGGAGTGACAGAGCTTTGTTGGCGAACAATTCTTGAAATCAGATTAGGATTCTCGTAGAAAGGAGGAGGATTTGGATTTGGATTAGCTCTGGTATATCTCTTTGAAGCCAGCATGTTATTTTCAAGAAATCAAAGGAACAAAAACAACTTGATCAGCCTGTCAAATTCTAAACCTATCATCCAAAGCTTAGAATTCTCAAATGTACTGGGGTGATTTACAAGTCAAGTGTCACGATTACAAGCTAGATCGGAGATTGACTAAAGCAGCGTGTATCTACTTGTGCTAATGCAAAGAAAAAGCATTTTGAAGGCTACCTGGCATAACTTCAGGCTCCGTCTGTAGCTTAGAAAACCAATGACATCAACAAGCAAACCATTTTCTTCCCCAGTATGGTTTTCACTATGTTAGAGCCTAGATTTGTCTCAGGCTGAAAAGACAAGGTTCTAGGTCCACATCAAACCACGCTCAGCCTCGTAGCTAGCCCTACAAGGACAGGAGAGGGCTCTCTCCGGGTCAATCTCGACAAAAGGTAATCAATGAGGCTCGAGATGACTAAATTTGCAACTGATCTTAGGCTAGGTATTAAGTGCAGGGATTTGATTTGAGTTTTTAGGGTTTTGTTGAAAAGATGGGAAAGGTAAATTTGGGCTCGGGGATGAGGCACAGTTTTTGCAGAGGTCTGATTGGCGCAAGGAAGGCGATCGTTTTGATGCTTTAAAGTGAGTGAGATGGATAGATCAAGCTGGTGAGGAGCTAATGGGAGCAAGAGAGTCTCAAGAATTCCCCTTAAACAGATGAAAACATGCAAATTTAAACAAATTCAAAGGTAGAGCATAACAGTTATGGATTCTACGTTAATCACTCATTTGTTCAAATTCAGAAGAAGAAACTTGAAAATGATACACATAACACTAGATAAACTTACAATTACTCAGAGAAACACACCATCAAAACATAAAGCCACATGGATCCCAAACAGTGTTGCAAAACCCTGGTCTTTCCTTAGCCAAAAATGCAGAGATAGAATGTATAATAGAGTGCCAAGCTTTTCCCAAGAGTCCAACCCTGACAATGACTTAGAAAATACATGATATAGACTAGCCCAACCCATTTCCTTGCCTCTAGGGGTTGAGCTCATCCTTCTAGGAGCTATTTCAACCAATTCTAAACAAAGCACTAAAATCTAGGCAGTCAAAACAACTTGCCTCTATAAGGTAGGAAACTGATTCATTCAATAAATTTTCACCTTTTAGAGAGTGAATCTTCTAGAACAAGTAACTAAGTGCCAAAATTACATCATGTTTACTCAATTACATCAAGATAGGTCAAAAATAACATCACAAAGTAAAACTAGTCAAACTAGCCAAATTTCTGCGCTGGAAGGTGAAAAATTGGGCAAAAAACCTCTGTGCGCTACGCCAAAATCTGTATGCGGTGCGCCACTTTGGGGCTGATTTTGAGGCACTTTCTGAAGTCCAAATTGAGCCCAAATGTCCTTGTCGAAAAGCCCTACCTGTCTACTTTCCAACCCAAGTGGAATTTCTGAATTTGGTGCCCATTTGCCCCTCCAAAACCTCAATCTCCCAAGACTGCTTCCTGTGTGTGAAATTAGGGGCAGAGAGGTCATTTTTAGGGTGTTTTTTACCTCCTGAGGACTCAAAACTTGCCCAAAATTCTTAGCCATGCACCAACATTCATGATTTTCATGACAAATCCAAAACTATAAACTTTTTTGCATTTGGAGCCTCCTATTGTAAGCACGTGCCACATGGCGCAACGCACAAGGGGAAAAACCCTGTTTTTTGCACAAAAATTTACAAAAAGACCAAAAATGCCCCAAATTTCTTGAAATTTGGGTTGGAGCTTCCTTATCAAGTGTTATGCTGGGCTAAAGAGGCCTCGGCCAATATTTGAAGACGATCGAGCTCCCTTTGCCTCTTTTGCTTCTTGATTGCCTTCCTCAATTTCGCCTTCAAATTCCTGATTCGGGCCTTGCACACCTTGTTTCGCGCCATGTAGTGGAAATCCATGTGTCTCAACAATGCATGGTCTTTGTTGGCATTGTCAAACAGCCTTTCTAGGTGCATGTTAACTCTCTCGAGATTGGCCTCCCGATCCTCATTAATTTCTTGCTCCAATGATGTGAGCTCAACTCTTCTCCTTTGTGCAGCTTGGCGATGCTCACAAATGTTTTGTAGCTCCATGATCGCTTGCTGATCCTCAAGTTGTTTGTTCCTCTGCTCCAAGTATTTCATGGTCCACTTAGCCCTCTCCAAGTCAACGGATAAGGCTTTTATTTCTGATTATTGCTCCTGGATGATCTCTCTAAGTTTGGCGCTTTGTGGACCCGTATCTATATCATCATCATGAAGGAGAATGAACTCGGTCTCTCGTTCACTTGATGGCTCACCTGAAGGCCCCTCATCTTGCATTGGCCCCTTGCCTTTGTCCTGTACCTGTGATGCTGATGGAGGAAGCGAGGCCCCTTCCACCCCGGGTGGAGATAACACTCGCTTTGTCGCAGCAAACAAATGTTTGGTGCCTCTCTGATATGTGATGAAAACCGGCACACTAGCAGTCTCATGGCGCTCATACTGATGAGAAGGTTCACCCTCATGCTTATCCTCTGACACTCCCCGTGAAGCTCTGAAGAAGTCACGAGAGATGAAATCATCCCAAGAGATGCCCTGCAATCCAAGCGAATGAACCACCAAAATCTTAATAAGAGCAAAATGATAGACACTGTTAAGTTGCTGCTGAGGGGTTTTACGTTGTATAAAGGTGGTCATCCTCTCTATGTTCTTGCAAATGAAATACGGAATGTTCATCATCCGCACCCTGGTGAAATGCATGAGCAACCTGATGTGATAAGCATAAAGACGAGAGAACCATCCCTCACAGCTGGAATATTTCATAATCAACCTCATGAATGGAGCATATTCATCTTTCAGATATCGGAACGGGAACACCCTCTTGAGCTGCCTCAAGAAATTGGTTTTAATGTAGGGCTCATAATGCTGCCGGTCAATCTTCTGTTTCTTGTGCCATGGTTCACCAATGTTAGGTATATCGGTTGCTAATGAGACAAATTCTAGTGTAAGTGTGAAGGTGACACCAACCAAGATAGCTTTATCTCCGTGCAAGTGCAACACAAAAAGACAAGCCAACTCATGATGAAATTGGACACTAGCCACCTTTTGACAAAACTCATAGCATGATTGATGCTGAAAACACTGCATAGCAAGAGGGCAGGCCTGCAATTCTGTAAGGGTGGTTGGTTCTTCCCTAACATGTCTGCCACTTTTATGAGGCCTCCGGGGTGCCTGTTCTTCCAAGGGAGAGTCACTTTGAGTTTCTACCTCATAGTCCGATGAATGCTCAGATGCCATGACTGCTGGACAAAATACCTTGAAGACAAGACTACTGTTGTATATAAATTGTACTTGGACTGCTCTTTTTGGTGTTGTATTTCAATTTCTGCCACCAAGGGAAAAAACAAATGCAACAGGGATTGTTAGGAAGGGGAAACAATATTGAGAAATGGGAATTGTTGGGAGAAATTTAATAGGGAAATATGGGAGAGGGTTTGAGGGATTGATGTATGGGAATAGGGTTTTAGGGTTAGGATTATTGTATAGGTTTTGAGGTGTGAGGTTGGAGGATTTGGGGATAGAGTATGTAGGAGAAGGGAGTAATGAATTTAAGTGATAGGGAATTAGGTATTGGTGAAGATAAGGGAACAAGGGGAAGGAGAAAAGATTTTGGTGGCAAAACTGTGAATTCTGAAACCCTGGCAGCAAATTTGTTTGTGTTGGGTTTGAATTGTTGTTTCAACCTTTATCACCCCTACAACACCATCTCTTATCATAAAAGTTGATGCAATGTCAAAATAGAAGGCCCTACCTGACAACTCCACGCAAGGGATGAGCAATTTGAAGAGATTTGACACAATTTCGGGCTCTGAACTGTGTGCACCATGCCAAGAACACAGTGCGCTGTGCTCTCTATGTGCCGCGCCGGTTGGTTGCAAACTCCTTCATCCCAAAACACACACAGCTCACCCAAATTCGTTTTGAAATGTTTCTCTTTGACCTTGGCATGCAAAAATGACTTTGATCTTCATAGCAAAAGCTTATAAAGACATTGCTTTGATTTTTGGTTCTTCAAAACCCAATTTTGTAATGTTATGAATTTGGCACTTTTTGACAATTAATAGAACTCTGACTTTTTGTTTCCTCATTGATTTTTGGTTGAAATGATGAATTTTTGGCAAATTTTTTGCAGGGATAGCTGACATGGGATTTGGCAAAGGAGACCAGGGCTGCGCCTGAAGAATTCAAGAACTGAAAATTTTGGAAAATTATTACAAAAAACGAAATGTTGACTTGTCTTGAAAACAGAGTTTTGAAGAAAAGTCATAATCCATCCACATGACGATAAAAATCTTTGAAATAATAACTTATCAAGAACCTCCCTCTGGCCTGTTGGCTTTATTAGACTTTGTCGAAGACCAACTTGACTAACCCTAGACCTAATGACTAAAATGACTGTTATGACCTAGAAACTGAAACAAGGACTGCAAATGACTTTTAAGATTTGATTGGACAGACCTGAGCCAGCAATGCAAAGCATGAGGGGAATGAATGACAAAAGCCCGTCAGATTTATGGCATGCTCCTAATGAAATGCAACTGATCGAGAGAGATGGGACACCTAAACATGAAATGCAAAAAGAGTTTTGATCTCTGAGGGATGACCAGACCGACTCTAACAAGGTCATAGATACATTGTCCATTGATTTACAAGTAAAAACATACTGAGAGCCATACATAGTTGTTGTCATAAAATATACATATAACCAGCATAGTAACAACAGAAATACCATAAATATATCAGCCATAAAATCCACATATAAACCAATAGATTTACACATGAAAACCAAGGGAATGAATTTCTCATTAATGAATGAAAAAACCAACCGGACATGGGACTACCACGTTCTACCCGACCATAGATTAGTTGATCCAAGTCTCTCTTTAGCCAATCACCCATGTGCCATATTCCAAGCATGAATGTGGGACTCATAACCAACTGAAAAGAACCAAATAGCCATGGACCCTACCAGAGTTCTCCACCTACACCATGAGGAATTTGTGTGCCTCCTAGTCTCTTGGGATTTACCATAATCCACAATATGGTTAAGTGATCACTAAGCCCTACATTGAGACCCACTCTCTAGGCTTTACCATACATCCCATCCCGGGACTACTAGGCCCAATGAAGAGCAATCCACCTCCTGGATTTACTATATATCCCGTCATTCATAGGAAAGGATTCCTATGCCCACCGAGGCACACAATCTTAGCTTTAATGCAACCCACAGTCTGGCTCAAGGGTTACTAGGCCAGTGGATTTACCATGATCCGCATTCTGGTTTGGGACCACTGGGCCATGTTTTTGTCATTTAGGAGATCCACCCCAGTCAGCTTTGAATCCATCCGAAAATCCATCTCAACCAAAGTATGAGAACCCATCTCATAAAGGCTATCAGGAAATGGCAAGGCTAGGCTGAAAACATTGTCACACCTGGTAAAACCCATGCCATGACAGAAAACAACCACATGAAGCACCATGCATGCCAAATCTAGCAAGGAAAATACACATGCAAATTGATACCCGCAATGAATCTTGTTGTAGCTACTTGATCCTTCCTTTCCCTGCTTGATCTTTACTTCCTCTTACCTTCTTTGCCTTTCTTTCTCCAATGCCAAAGTGCTCCAAGAAAACTCTAAGTGTCCAAGAGTGAGAGAGAAAGAGAGAGAGAGAATAATGAGAGAGCTCCAAAACTAAACTGACAAAAGGTTCATAACTGATCCTCAGAAGCCTTTTTATTAATGAAGCCTCTATTTTCTTCATTTTCCATTATTTTCCCTTCATTTTCCTCTTCACATGCATCCTATGACATGTCACCTCCATTTTCTCCTCATTTCCATTATTTTCATAAATAAATGTACCAAAAATGCCATTTTTCCTTTCCAAAGCCTTAACCATTGCCTTTGCCAATTTCCTTATCCATAAACAACCAAATGAACACGCCCAGGATGTCTTGCCCAACATTCATTTTGGAATAAGTGTCCCATCAATCGTGGTTATTATTTTTAACTTTTATTACATGGCATTTTCACCAGGGTTGTTACAGAACCCTCCCCCTTGGGGGACATCATCCTCGGTGTTCACTCACACATATACCTCAACAAACCACTGGAAAGAAAACATACTTCTCATGGATATTTATAACATAGCTCAATGCAGTATTTACAATGATCACCTTATTGAGTGCCAACCCACATGACAGCATAAAAACATGATAGCATAGTAACATGACAATATACCAACATGATAATCATAATGACATGACAGCCATACCACTTATTGGAGCTTTATAAAATAGCTCATGGTGGTATTTACATCCATATACATATGTACATATAGAAATATCACCAAAACATATACCAAGACACCATATCAAAACATATACCAAAACACCATATCAAAACTACTTTGCCTCAACTGGAAAACAAGGAAGGATACATGGACCGGATCTGATCCACCATCTCCCATGCAGCTTCGTTGGGCCCAAAGTGCTTCCACTACACTTTAACTTGCTCGATTGCTCGGTTCCAGAGCATGAGCACCTTTTTCTGCAATATACACTAAGGCTCTGGCTGAAATTCTCCATCTGGTTCCACCTACAATACAGACCAGTCAATCACATGATCAACATATTTAACATACTTCTAAAGAAATGACACATGGAAAACATCATGGACTTTCACTGTTGGAGGCAGTGCAAATCGATAGGCTACTGACCCAATCCTCTCAATAATATTGAAGGGTCCACAAAACCGTGGTGCCAGCTTAGCACATGATCTAATCCGCAATGAGATCTTCCATGGTTTGATGTGAAAGTACACTTGTTCCCCAACCTGGAACTCCTTAAACAACCTATTCTGATTTTCATAGCTTTTATGCCTATCATGTGCCTCCTTTAGATTTTTCTTGATCACCTGCATTTCCTGTTCCATGTCTGCCAACATGTCTAGTCCAATAAGTACCTTGTTCACTCGATCACTCCAGTTGATAAGAGTATTACAACTACAATGCTTCAAAAAGACTCATCCTCAATGACTCATGACAACCATTGATGTATGCAAACTCAACCCAGGGGAGATACTCCTCCCACTTCCATTGTTGATGCATACATGCATCGTCAACATGTCCTCCAATATCATGTTGGCCATCTTTGTTTGTCCATCTGTTTGTGGATGATAAGTTGTACTCAAGGCCAACTTTGTGCCCAAACCCGCAAACAACTCCTTCCAAAACTTGGAAGTGAACTTTGCATCCCTGTCTGACATAATCTTGTTTGGAACACCATGCAACTTGACCACATCTCTGATGAATACTTGTGCCACATTGCTAACTGAGAATGTAGACTTCACTGAAATGAAGTGTGCAACCTTTGTCAACCTGTCCACAACAACCATGATGGAATCATGTTGTCTCATTGTCTTCGGAAACCCTGTGATGAAATCCATGGAAATGACTTCCCATTTCCACTTTGGAATTGTGATCGGTTGTAGCAGTTCACTTGGATTTTTACACCCTCACTTTACTTGCTGACAATCAAAACACCTAGCTACAAAATCTGCTACACCTCTCAAGATACGACCAATAATGAAATTTCTTTACTGCAATCAATGTCTTATGATAACCTAGATGACATGAATAAGGTTTCGCATGGAACTCTCTCCATATCACCTTCTTGAGCTCACTATTATCTGACACATATATCATGTCTCTAAATCTGACCAATCCATCTATTGTAAGACAATAATCCACATCTCGTGCACCTACACCTGTACCTGTACCTATACATGTACCCATACTACCACATGTACCTGCACATGTACTATCACCTATACATGTACTACCACCTGTACCTATACCACTACTCTGCTGCAACCTGTGCACAATCTTCATATACCTGACATCCTGCTGACCTACTGGGAAGATCCTATCCAATAAGTCTATCCCATAGGAGCTCATAGTTTCCAAGTGATTTACATGTACCCACATACTGAGAGCATCTGCCACCATGTTCTCTTTACCTTTGATGTACTTGATCTTGAAATCAAACTCACTGATCATGGCCAATTGTCTAGCCTATCGGGCATTCAGATTCGGCTGGTCAAACAAATACCTCAACCCAATATGATCGCTCGTCAGTACAAACCTCTTGCTAAGAAGATAGTGCCTCCACATCTTTAATGCATGTATTATCGTTACTAACTCAAGATCATGTGTTGAGTAGTTCTACTTGTGCTCATTTAGTTTCCATGATTCATAGCATACCACCTATCCATCCTACAAAAGGACTCCACCAAGTCCTCTCTTGCAAACATCTATGCATACCACAAACTCTTTTTCCGGATATGAAATTTGTAGCATTGGTGCATGTGTCAACAACTGCTTAAGTTGCTCAAAACTAGCCTCACACTCCTCTGTCCATTCGAACTTCTTACCTTTCCTCTGCAATGATGTGATAGGATAAGAAATCTGCGAGAAGTTACTGATGAACCTCCTAAAATAGTCTGTCAAATCCATGAAATATCTCACCTCATCCACACCCTTAGGGTCTACCTACTCCATGATGGTCCTTATCTTCTCTGGATCTACTGCAATGCCCTCCTTGGAGACAACATGTCCCAAGTAGTGTACCTCAGTATGAAAGAAACTACACTTGTTGAGCTTAGCATACAGCTGATGCTCCCTCAGCAACCTCAACACTGTTGCTAAATGCTCAGCATGCTCTTCCTCATTTTTAGAATATACCAATATCTCATGAATGAAAACAATAGCAAACTTATCCAAATATGGATGTAACACATTATTCATAAAGCACATAAATGTAGCTGGAGCATTAGTTAGGCCAAATGGAACTACAACAAACTCATAATGCCCATACTTGGTCCAAAAAGTTGTCTTATAAATGTCCTCCTCTTTGATGTGTACCTGATGATATCTGAATCCCAGATCAATCTTCGAGAACATTGTTGGTCCCTTCAACTAATCGAACAAGTCATCAATCCTCGACAATAGATACCTGTTCTGGATGGTCACGTTGTTCAACTTCTTGTAGTCAATGCATAATTTAAGAGTTCCATATTTCTTCTTCACAAACAATACTGGTGCGTCCCAAGGTGAAACACTTGGCCTAATGTATCCCTTGTCCAACATGTCTTTCAGCTACAACTTTAGCTCTACCAACTTAGGCATGCTCATCTTGTAAGGTGCTTTTGATGCTGGAGTTGCCCTGGCACTAACTCAATAGAAAAATATACCTCCTTATGGGGTGGCAACCCCATAATGTCCTCAGGAAATACATCCTAAAACTGCAACAGAACTAGGTATCTGCTCCAAACATCTGCATCCTCAACCTCCTTACCCTTATCACTAGAAATATGCATTGCAAATAACTTACACCCTTTCCTGCGACTACGATTTGCCTGCATAGCCATCACCATCCTAACTGATGTGGCTTTCTTCTTACCCTGCAACACTCTTGGTTTCCCATTGTCATCAACACACTCAATGGCTTTGTCATAACAATCCACTTTGGTCCTATGAAGATACAACCAATCCATGCCCAACAACATATTGTATGATCTCAATGGTAATACATTCAAATGTGTTGCGATAGGCATACCATTCAAATCAAATGCACATGTTCTTACCCAATGATGAACTCACTTCTTTGTACCTGTAGCCAACTACACTAACCAAGATTCTACATGCAATTCCTTACTCAAACCACACTTATCCACCAAGTTAGGACTAACATAGGTATAATTAGAGCGGGTCAATCAAAATAGAAATAACTTGATCACAAATCTTATCGTCCATCTCAATGATAGATGTCTGGTGCTATGCATGTATGATGTCCACAATTGCATAAACACGAGGAATACTCTGCCCCACATCCCCAACAGTCTGTGCCTCCTGTGCACTGTATTTCTTAAGCCTACCACCCTGATTCTACAGACAATCTCTCCTAAGGTGTTCCTCACCACATGTCCAACACTCCAACCAACTAGTGCCCTCACCTTTATGCTACCCTCGCCTTTATGTTGCCCTCACCTTTATGCTATTGTTGTGACCTATAAGGATGGTAACGATGACGATCGTGATGTCTGTTAGAACCATAACTAGAATAGTTCTTGTAATCATCACCCCGCCTACCCAGAGTGTCCAACAGCTTGGCATCTCTCACCATGTCAGCTCTATCTGACCTGTGTCTACCAGGAGACCTACTGTCATATGCCCCATTAGTTTTGTCCTCCTATACATGGTTGATCTAAAGTGGCCCTTGTCACTGCAATTCTGACAAACTCTAAAGAAGTATTGCATTAACCTCTGCTTGTTTCTCTTGTGCCTGTATGATCCTGTCATTATCTTCCTTACAACTCCTTATTTCTTCCTTCAAGATTCTCAATGTGTTTTCCAAATCAGAAGAGTGCCCACCACATTGCTCATCTGATTCATAAGGAGAGTCCTTGTAGTCTACCATCTTGCTATTCATTTTAACCTTCTTCCTGCAAGGCATAATTTGTCAGATAAACCAAATCATAACAAATCGATGTACTTTAGTATAGTTTGGGTAGGTTACCTCATCTGCAAGGTCATCCAAATCAGCGCGATACATATATAACTTAATCATAAGAGCATATAGACATATACAAATAAATGCATCAATACATAAACATCATTCTAGTTAGAGTCTAGTCATCAATGCATGAACATATTGACTACACATACCATGACCTCATGCATGACAACAACAACCATTACTCCACTGTACACATGGCCACATGCATAAGCAATGCATAAGCAACTAGACACACACATGGACGCATGCAATCAAGCATAAGCAAGTAATACTTGTAACCAAACCTACAAGAATGATACATGTAACCAAGCATACAAGAATGTAACCAAACATATGGGAATGTAACCATGCATGCAAAATGACACATGTAAGCAACACATAATCAAAATGTAAGCAGTCATACATACATGACAATGCAATCCAAAACAACAACATCAAGCTTTACATGACGACATCACTACAACCATGATAAAAAACAAGCACATGGAATGCAAGTGTAATAAACACACATCCAACTGACATGCTTGCATAACCAACACACAACCCATCCATTCCAAGGGGTGAACCATGTTTTGATACCACTCTGTAACACCCTCCTCCCACATCTACCCAAGTAACTGGACAACCAAGGTAAACATGTGACGAGAGGATACTATGGTTGGATTAAACCTCCTATGTGACCTTAAAGAAATGGAATCGATGGAAACACAACAAACAATCTTCCACATCAGCTACAGAACCCCTGAGAACCATGCCAACACTTCAGGCAGCTTGCCCCTAGGTCCCACTGAACTTCTGATCACTCCCTCTGGAAACTCTCATTTTATGGGCATGCTAGCGTCCAAGGACCTTTGGATGCTCTCATAGGCCTGCATGACAATGTCCACGGACCAATTTGTTTGGTTCTATCCCAGCGTCCTTGGGATTTGAGCCATTTTTTCGGCCCAGAGCCCGGGTCACTGCCCAAAATGGAATGATATCTTAAGAGAAGTAAAATAACAGGGAAATAATGAAGTAGAAGTAATTAGTTAAACAAGCCCTTAACCAAACCCCTACTAGCCATGACAGGAATTTTGTCAAAAACATCGCAAACATGTAATCTATAGGTGTAAACAACATAATTAAGCATAGGGATCTCATACTTATCTGAGAATCGCTAAGAACCATTGTTCCCTAATGTATTTTGCTACATTATCATCTATTAGGTCATAGATACATTGTCCATTCATTTACAAGTAAAAACATATTTAGAGCCATACATAGTTGTTGTCATAAAACATACATATAACCAACATAGTAACAACAGAAATACCACAAATATATCAGCCATAAAATACACATATAAACCAATACATTTATACATGAAAACCAAGGGAATGAGTTTATCATTAATGAGTGCAAAAACCAACCAGAGATGGGACTACCACATTCCGCCCGACCATAGATTGGTTGTGCCAAGTCTCTCTTTAGCCAATCACCCCCGTTCCATATTCCAAGCATGAATTTGGGACTCATCACCAACCGAAAAGAACCAAACAAGCATGGATGCTACCGAAGTTCTCCACCTACACAGTGAGGAATTTGAGTGCCTCCTAGTCTCTTAATCTTTACCGTAATCCATAGTCTGATCCAGGGATCACTAGGCCCTACATCGAGACCCACGCTATAGGATTTACTGTACATCCCATCCTGGGACTAATAGGCTCAACGGAGATCAAACCACCTCTTGTCTTTACCGTATATCCCTTCATTCACCGGCAAGGATTCCTAGCATGGTAGATTTGAGGGTTTTTACATTTTAAGAGGGCAAATTTTTTATTAAAATAATAAAAACCTTTTTTATATAATTAGCCCCAATTTTATTTAAAAAATAACTATTTTTATTTTTTTTAGCCCAAAATAAAAAATGGGCGGATAAACTAACCAAACCTTCATTTGGCCAAATTCGCTAGTTTTGGGAAATCGTATTCCCTTAAAATCGCTGAATTTTGATATTTGCTCCTGGTTTGGGAGATTAAAATCGCCATATTTCTAGTTTACTGTTTGGTTTTTATGGTTTGGGAGTGGTTTGTGAAATTGTGAGGGTCGATTTGGTCCTGGGAGGTTAGATTTGTTTTGAAATGGAGGGTGGAGGTTAATTTGTTTTCAAATGGAGGGCGGCTCCCTATTTTCACGGATTCAGCCCCCTGTTTTCACGAATTCCGGATTCATCGTGTATATGGCTCCCTGTTTTCATGGATTCATGGTGTATATGGCTCCCTGGCTCCCTGTTTTCACGAATTCATCCTGTATAAAATTGTTTTGAAATAGGGTTTTCGATCATAATTCACAAATCCTAATTTTCTAGTTTTGGTGTGAGTAGCAACAGTTTCGATGCGAGCAGCAGCAGTTTCTATATTGGCAGTGCTATTTTCGGTGCAAGCAGCAGTAGTTTCTATTTTGACTGTAATATTCTTGCATTTTCAATCCACTGGTTCTTCTCTTTTTTTGGTATCCATGGTTTCTTGGATCCAAACGTCTCATGCCATGGCAGCAGTAGCAACAGCAGCCGGTACTTGACAGAATTGTTGGCTGAGCACGAGAAATTAGGCCCCTTTATGCAGGTCCTGCTCATCTGTAGCCGGCTTTTGAATCAGGGTAATTTCGCTTCATATTCCTTGTTTTTCATCAAGTTTGAAGTAGGGGAGAAAATAGTTGTTGAGTATGATACAGATTATACTCATGCCTCTTACAGTTGGAACAGGGGTGATAATCACTTTTCCAGCCAAAGCCAAATGCTTCCATTGGTTTGGAAGCACATATAACCATGGTTGCAAGAGACCATGAATTTTTTTAAGGGTTGGATATCAAATTTTGTTAAAGATTCTCTCCATCTGCCTGTTACCCCACAAGCAAAAGAGAATCAACTAAAGCTGAACAAACATGTAGAAGTATCATAATGCTAATTTGGATTTCATCTTTTGGAAAGAAGATTTGGCTTCAAAATTAACCTGAATGGTATATAGACTTTTCAGGAAATGGTCCATTTTGATTGTGGCCAAGGCCTTGTACCATGGTGGAAGTATTGAGGAAGTGATGACTGATAATGACCTCTTTACATCTGATAGAAAAGTTGAGCAGAGATCATAGTATTCAACACGTGAGTGCGTTTCAACACATGAGAACTTTATAAGGTATGCTCAACTGTATTGAATGTTGCTTTATTTTGCTACCAAGCTTATCTACGATGACTGTTTTTATATAAAACACTGGAGTTGCTTGTAGTATGCATAATATTTGACTAGACCATGTCGGGCATTGCAAACATTTACTTTTCTCTTAATTTTACCCATGGCCGAATCTCTGCTTCCACTTACTCTGCTATGTTTTTTAGAGCATGCAATTGATTTTTCATATTTAACATTATCTTGCCATTTACCCCGGTCATTTGGACTTTGATAAACCACTGACAATACGTTTTTAACAAGTAAAGTGGCCTACATTATTGAACCATTCAGGGAATGATCTAAGATATTTAGCAGTAGTGGATTTCTCATCTCAGAAAATTTAAATATCCCTACGGTTGATGTTAATGGAATCTCTGTAACCATTGTCATAAGGCTTCTCTCAATTTGTATTGGTGTTTTTGAACAATACCCTGCCAATCCCAAGGTTTTGCTCTCCAATTGCTAGAAGGTTTCAATGCAAATTCTTTCTTATACAAGTTAGAATTAGTGGCTTGCTTGGTTATGAATTTCTTTCATCAAAAGGTTCAATGATGCACACACTTTAAGCCATGACTTCACTACCCTTGAATGTGCGGAGAAGGTCTGCTCATGTTTGGTAGATGCCTCCCAGGATCATCTAGTCGGGTCCTCTCAAGCATGGGTACTTTTCAGGGCCCAGACAATATCGTTAGACAGTGTATTGGATCATTCTCAGTGATTGATTCCATGGTAGATTCTTCTTTTTACCCCTTTCCTCTTCATCATGTCTTATGTACCTCTAGTTAATCTCTTGCACTCTATCCTCTGTCCACTTTTTTGATCTCATATTTAGTTCATGTTCTCTTGTTTGATCATGTTATATTTTGCTTTATGCTTTTGGGGTAGCAAAGGGTGCCCCTACATATTAGCATCACTGGTTGTACTTCTTAGTCCCATTTACCTATCTGTCAGGCTTTATTTAGACTTAAAATAAAATTATCTTGCCTTATCTACATTGTTTCTCAGCCTTATATCTTATGCTACCACTTATCCTACAAAATTAGATAGAACTTTGTAATAAATGCAGGACAACCTTTAAATCTAAGTCCTAACTTGCAGCATCCTACAAGTTGGTCAGGCTTAAATTTTTCTGTTGGCAGGTATTGCAGGATGACACTATCTATAAAATATATTTCTTTTGTACTGACTGTATTGCCTAGAATATTTTGATCTGTGAAGTTGCAGGTTGGTAGGCTCTAATAGCCCACTTGGAGCACAACCCCTTGAAAAATTTGACATTAAGAAGAATTACATGTGAAAATTGTTGTCACTTAGATGTTAGTAAAAGCAAGTAGGTCTTTAGACTTTTGATCATAGTTGAGGAACATTCCTGAGATAATTTTCTTTGACACTCCAGACTGTAAAATTTCTGAGAATGCTGCAAAATGAAAAACCTCTTGAGGAAATATCTTTAGCAAGAAGCCAAGCAGAATTTGAATATTTTTCTTAACCAGACCATATAAGGGTTCCCCTACATATTGGCATCACCGGTTGTACTTCTTAGTCCCATTTACCTATCTGTCGGGCTTTATTTAGACTTAAATAAAATTATCTTGCCTTATCTACATTATTTCTCAGCTTTATATCTTATGCTACAAAATTAGATAGAACTTTGTAATAAAGGCAGTACAACCTTTAAATCTGAGTCCTAATTTACAGCATCCTACAAGTTGGTCAGGCTTAAATTTTTCTGTTGGCAGGTATTACACGATGACACTATATCTATAAAATATATTTCTTCTGTACTGACTATATTGCCTAGAATATTTTGATCATTGAAGTTGCGGGTTAGCAGGCTCTAACAGCCCACTTGGAGCACAACCCCTTGAAAATTTTGACATTAAGAAGAATTACATGAGAAAATTGTTGTCACTTAGATGTCAGTAAAAACAAGTAGGTCTTTAGACTTTTGATCATAGTTGAGAACATTCTTGAGATGACTTTCTTTGACACTCCAAACTGTAAAATTTCTGAGAATGCTGCAAAATGAAAAACCTCTTGAGAAAATATCTTTAGCAAGAAGCCAAGCAGAATTTGAATATTTTTCTTGACCAGACCATATAAGATTATGTTGTTATCACTAAGAAACTTGGCCAGCTTTACCCTTGACTGGTATATCATAAAGGAGATCCTTCAATGACAAAAGTTTGCTTTGATCATAAAAAGCAAAATGCAAGTTTTGATAATTCTGGATCTGTGTTATTTGCTAAGGTTCAATGTTCACCATTTTGCCCAAAACGGGAACTAGACATGCTTAAACCTTCCGCACTCCTCAAAATAGTTCCACTTACACTGTTTGATTTATAAAACAGAGAATGCCAAGCCAACTGAGAAATGGCACCCATCAACTCCTATATCTTCAAACTTGATTGTTTCTCTTGAAGTCTCATCTTCCTAAGGTTGGTGATTGGTCAGAAAGAAGCCTTGACTTTCAGTAGGTGAGCTTTTCTCTAAACAAACCTCTTGATGTGGAAGTAATAGTGGCTTTCCTTGACCCTGTCAAGACCTCCAAATTAAGCTTTCCATCTTATTAGATTTTAACCATTTTTTTTTCACATGCTAAGGGATGGAGGCTCTACCCTTTCCATACTTAGATTTCTGGTTGTTCAAATTTCTTCCTCAGGTAGCAATACCTTTCATTTGGCTTAGCATCAACTTTTGAGTTCTGGGCATGGTAGACATACTGTAAGCTGGCTTGGGAGGAGGGGACCAGGTCCTGAATCCTGTCAACCACCTTCTGTAGGAAATTAGGAATAATTCAAACAGAGGAGGATCCTCATATTGTCTCTATGATTAAGGTTGAATTGAGGTCCTCCAGGTCCATGTGCCAATTCAGCTTGGCTGGGGGATTTCCAACAGACTGGTTGACATCATGGTAAATTTTAGGGGCGAATTATAGCCCAAAGGCAAAATTTGAAACGACATATAATGGCTTGGGATTCAAAAGAGGTGCAATACTCATCTGTTTCTGGCATGTCTAAGTTTAGTTTTGGGGTGCGGTTTAGTTGCTCCACTATGTATGGGTTTGGGGCAGTCCCTACCTGTTTGGTTGGCTCTGTGACTGATTTTTTCCCTTGAAGTATATTCTTGAATGATTGTCTCCCATTTGCAGGTTTCTGCTTTGTTCCTGTGTCTTTTGTAGAGCTGCTTCCCCCTCCCCCACTTGCATTTTTGGGTTTATTGGGTGTCGTCGCTCCTCCCTTGAGCCTCAGATTGAGGATTATTATGGAATCTGATAGGATATGATAATCTTGTAGGAGATGATTATCCTATAATATACTACCTCTGTATAACAAATTTTGTTTGTTCATAGGGTATCCAGTTTTTTGTGTGATGCATTGTTTCAGAATCATCACACTGTCTGCTTTATTTTCCAAAAATATAAGTAATGTCCCAACAGGGGACTTTATGAAAATTTGAAAGCAGGGGGTACTTACTAGCCTCTTAGTTCCAGTACCATCCTTGAAACCGCAGGGCAAGACTATTTCGGGTATGCCTTTCCCGGAGCTTTGATTGAACCGGAGGCAGGGAGCCTATGACTTGACCACCGCTAAGCCGAGACAGATTTGCTTGCCCAGAGAAACCCACATAGAAACAACCTTGCATATGCCTTTAACAAAAACTGATGCTGGAACAAGAGCAACCCAGGCCGCACTCCCTTGTGGGAAGCAGAGGCAACAACCCCAAGATGCCCATTCTACAGAAAAACATCGTGGACCAAGAACAAGAACCCTAACTCCACACCATTAATGATCCAGGAATCTGTCCAGGGAGAAAAAACAAGTGTTTCCGCAGCAGGACCAAAACCCCCGTCACCGAGGAGCTCCCTGGTCTTCCGTCAAGGTAAAGATAGAGCAAAATCCACCTGAAATGGCACAATACTGCCCCATCTGTTACTCGGTCCACTCCGAAAGGCATTTTCGCCTTGGCCACCGTCCCTGCATGTCGCGGCAAGGAACCCTAGCCTCACGGCGGCGCCATTCGAGCAGAAGCCAGGGAGCAAAAACCTATTTCATTCTCCGTCCTGAGACATTTTTCGTTCCGATCGCATAAGTGATGTTGTTTCAATGTTATACAAATGAATTATTATATTTTATGTCTTAAAATTTAATAGTTTCCCATTATCATTGTTAAATAATTTTTGTGAAATTCCATTTTGCCTCAAAATTCAATTTTTGATATATGTTCTTTCAATGTTGACTCAACAATTCTTTTGCAAAGTAAAATTCTATTTTCTATGAACAAGTGAATTTATATGAAGCATATCTCAACGCTTGGAAACTGTTGATGCAGGTTTGCAGATCAATTTGAAATTTTACATGTGGAATATTCAATGAGATGTCAAAAGATAATCATGGGAAGAAACCATCAAGGCAAACAGATGTATTATCATACTTTCAAAAGGCTCCATCCAAAAATACACATTCTCTTCATGATTCAAGCTCCTTTGAACAATCTGTTACTGAGAGAGAGGTTAACTCTTGTGGAAATGCATTTGATATCCATACGATGGATGAAATAATAGGTTCCTCAAGTGGTCAGGGTGAGATAAATGCAGTTTCAACAGAAACTGGTGATGAAAATGTTAAAGATTTTTCCTTGGAAAGTGACACAATCCATTCGCGGAAAAGGAAAAGATGCCAGTGGACCATAGGGAGACAATTCCAAGAAAATTGGGTCTCAAGTTTTCCATTTATTGAAGAAATACCTCCTACAAATGAGAATGAGGTTTTCCGACAAGTTAGATGTATTGCGTGTAGTTGGAAAACTCAAAAGGTAGTGAAATTTTAGATGAAGCTAGATACGGTACAAAAGCATGCAGGAAAGGTGTATGAAAAGAAAATTGTAAATGGTAAAGAGAAATATATTGTTAGATGGAAATCTTCTGAGGAATGTCGACATGTTGAATATGCAGAAGAATATAAAAAATATTTATTAAGTAAGAGGAAACTTGAGGCAGGCAGAGGAACCATCAATTCTCTATTTGAAAAGACGATGGAAAGAAGTTTGTTATCCAAGACGATACAATTGAGCACTGTATTTCACATCTTATCTAAAGGTTGTCCTATGGCAGATTATCTAGATCACATGAAATTTCTATCTTTCTTCAAGTGCCAAACTTTCCATCTTCTCATTGGTCTGTAACTAGTGGTTGGGGATGGGCAAGATATCTAGTTCAAGTAGAAAAGGATGATTTGAAAGAGAAGATTGCAAATGCTAGGTTTTTGGCATTGTCTTTAGATGAGGTTACGGCTATAGATAATACTTCATGGACTTGCATGAGCATTTATATGGTTAATGACCATATTAGGCATTCCTATCTACTCGGGATTAATAAGATGAGAGAAACTTCTACAGCTGAAAATATTTGTGAACTTGTTCTTAATGGATGGAAGGAAAGTGGTATGGATCAATTAATGATTGCAAAAAAGTTGGTATGTGTTGGAGCAGATGGAGCAACGGTAATGCAAGGACAAAGAAATGGCCTTTGTGTTAGGCTACAACTATTAACTTCACCATATATGCTTAATATTCATTGTATGGCTCATAGGATGAATTTGCATTTAAAATAGTAAGCAAGTTTCCATCAGTTTCAAAAGTTGAAGATCTTGTACGTGAGACTCATGCATACTTTTCTCGTAGTCCCAAACGATATTTAGAGTTTCAACAATTTGCAGATGGTATTACGGATGGAAAAAAACTACTGAAAGATGTTGATACAAGATGGATCTCATTAAATGGACCAGCTAAAAGACTATTTAGTGAGTTCAAATCTTTGGTAGGGTTGATGTATGAAAATCGCTATAATGTAGACAAAGCTCAAGATCTTCTTTCTCGACTAACTAATATAGAGACATTATTGACATTGGCTGGAATTCTTCCTATGCTACATGAAATGAATGTCCTCGTGAAAATGTCTCAGAATTGCACAATGTATATTGCGGAATACACAAATGCGAGAAAGTCAGCATGTCTTGCATTGGATAATTTGTATATGACGTCAGACTCTTTTACTGGTCCAGAGTTTAAAAGTTGGACTGAGATCATCAATATAGAAAATACTGAAAAAAAAAATTTGACGTTTGATGAAAAAGGGATACTATGTATCGCAGTGCGTGGGTATATGGTTCCCTTTCATTATATTAGTAAGACGGGACGAATCACCAAAGATTGCCCCATGTCAAGAGACCAATTTGATAATATTGTGATTTCAAGATTCTTCCAGCAAGCAATCCCCTCCATTCATTCGAGCAAAAAAACCGTCCATTTGATCCAGCGGTATAAGCAAGCAAGCCAGCTATTCAAGCAAGAAGACCAGCCATCTCATCCAGCCCATCCTTTTTGTGGTCTCTTTAATGAGACAAAATTTGATAGAAATGGAAAGATCACAATCATTAGAGATAAGAGAACGATTTCCTCGAGATGAATTGTTGGAGGCCATGTGGGTGGTATACCCTCAGTATTGGAACAATTGTCAATGTCCAAGAACTTTAAAAGCTGATTTTCAAAAAAGATTAAAATGTTTAGTAGAACATTTTTGCAAGAAAGTCTCGATACATGGAGAACAAATTGAAGGTGTTTTAGATTCATCAAAATTGTATCAACAAGGTGGACGCTTTGCTGAAACAATGTGAAAGCAATATCCTTTTTTGGAGAATCCTAATGAAAATGGTGCTATAACAAGATTATGGACTACTTTAAGTGCTAGCCAATCCCTGCAAGAAAACATATCAGAATATTTCAAATTAGCAGATTTGTGTCAAACCATGATTTTGGGATCAGTGGAGGATGCGAGAATGTTTAGTGCATTATCATTCTTGAAGTCAAAGTTGAGGAACAAGCTTGATAAACATGTGGATACATGTTTAAGATTATATGTAACAAAGTATGACATTGACAATTTTCCATATGAAAGAGTGCTAACTCTTTGGCAATCAGATTGTGATAGAAGGGGAGAAAACAATATAACAAATCTCTCTAATGAAATTGATATAGAACATAATGTTTTGGAGGCTCATAATGACAGTTCATTTAGAGAAGATCATGTTCACAATTTAGAAAATGAGGACCAAGATGAGAACTAGGAAATTGAAATACCCTAGGACTTTTATTTTGGTATACATGTTCCATTGATCATGCAAAATTATTATATGTCAACTTCAGGTAAAAATAGGTTCTATATTTTTAATTTTTCATTGTAACATTGCAACGACATTACTTTGATGTGTGTTATTTTAAGATTGATGTTTCATATTTAATCATTACATTGTTTGTTTCTTATCTGTGACAGGAAATAAAGCTGGATTTGGTGAGATTGGGACCTATTTCCTTTCACATAGATAGTGTCTGACTATTATTAAATGATAAATAACAAATTTAACAAGACTTTCAAGTCATTTGTTAGCCATTTCTTGTCAGTCATTTGTTAGCCATGTTTTCAAGTCTTCCAGGTACTAAGTTGTTCGGGTCCCCACATGTCCTTAGGACCATTAAGGGATGAGATAACTTGAGTCAATCCAACTCATGCCCCGAATTTACTTTTTACCTATTGATATAAGTGTTTTATTACCACTTATCACCAACAAAATTCTACCATAACATAAACCAACTTGAAGACAACACTTCTCATCTTCCTTTTACATAAATTCTCTATGGATCTCCCTACTATACTTTCCCGAGACCAACGTCCCTTCTTGGTAGGTCTCTCCACCATACCACTAATCGCACAATAGACACACAGTAGTAACTACCACATTCTATAAATCTCTCTAGTCTCAGTTATTGGTGTCCCTGTCACACTCGACCAATACAATCTTGCAGGTCTATTTTTTATCATATCTTTATTTTTTGTTATTTTTTGTATTTAACTTTAGCACCATCCAAGAGTAACGAGTTAGTGTCCTTTGGATTTGATCTTTGATTGGAAATGAAGTCGGATTTGATGAAGTTGGGACCTATTTCTTTTCACATAGACAGTGTCCTAGTATTAAATGATAAATAACTAATTTAAGAAGTCTAACGCTAAGCAACAATGGGCTTATTCAAGTACATGAAATTGCGTTGATGTCTAGCTCTGATATCTTAGAAAATTTTAGCGGTTTGTTTGCTGCTTGTTTAGAGGATTTTGTCAAGTTTGAAATTTTTGGTTTGTTTTGGTCAGATTTTTTTAGTCGCTTGACTCATTTCATGCATAGATCGACAGATCTAGTTTTATTTTTATAATTATTGTTGTTTTATTTATTTATTTTGTGGTTTGAGGAAAGATATTTGATTTCCTTTCAATTTGTGGCATGATTTCAGCATCTTCACCTTTTAGAATATAGTAAAATATTATTCTTATTTTATGTTTTCTTGGAAAAGAATTATTGATATTTGAAAAGGGAAATAAGCCCTAGGTAGCTAAGCGAAGAGAAAAATGGTTTATGTACTAGGTTCCTGCGCATTCATCGTAGGAGACCATTTGGCATGAGACTAACAGTCCTTTTATGCAATTACACTTTGTCAAGGCGGAGCTGAGTTCGCTGACTTGGGAAGAACACTGACAGCTGATCATAATGCTAAGGAGATTATAATGTTGGTTTCAAAAGTAAGATTGTGAAAATTGTTTGCACTAGTTCTTCTTTTGGTCATATTTACTACCAAATTTGTGTCTTGCTGATTTTTTACATTTGTAATGACCTTGTGTAGAGTTGGTTTGAAGAGCTCGATGTTAGAGTGACTCACTCTACAAACCACAAGGACTACATTGTCTTGGAGGGCACTCGATGTTCTTGGTGTTGCTGAGTCTCTTCACTCGAAGCGTAAATGGATACAACGGTATGGCCATAACATCACTTAATTTGATTCTCTTTACTAATCTCCTAATATCGTTTCAATACATCAAATTGTTTTGTTTTCATGGAATTCAGAGATACATCAGTAATGTTATTTTGTCTTGGAAATACTAAATTATTTTGTTTTGATATCACCCAGTTTGAGTTGTTCTTTGCAACTACCACTTGATCCTTTAACAAGCATTTGAAATTCAAAGCGTAATAAAGCTCTTTTAGTTTTTTTCCAGAAGAAGATTGCTACAAGCCAATGAATATTATTGTGATTAAACTAGATGTTGCACTTGGTACCATAGGCCTTGTAAAAGGGTTGTACTCCATTTCAGTCTATGGCAATAGACTGACTTCTAACTGCTCCATGTACCCACATATGATATAATATTTTTCATTTTTGGCTCGCTAAATATACAAAGAGAAAATTGCTTAACAATATTGCTTAATTTGACAATAGTTTTACTTTTATCTGATACAAGAGTGGAGGTAGTCTTAGATTTTACCTATTTCTCAGTAGTTGTTCTCCTTCAGCAACAACATCATCCTTCAACAAATACATCCCAGCTTGTATAGAGAAAAGGTGAAGTTTAGCAGAGGGCCCATAAGAGATCCTCTAATGGAGGCGCAGTAGTTTAGTAGGATCATTGGATGAGGCACATGTATGAATGTATTGTATTCAATTAGGAAGGCACAGTTACCCATCCAGGGGAGGGCATGCATGAATGTCTATTTTGTGAATGGTGCAGTTTGCTAAGTGTGTTGGGTGCATGAGTTCATGCATTCAGTCTACCCTACTGGGTCTTGTATTTGACGCAGTGTTATCCACACGTGATGGTGATATCCACTAGGTTCATTAGGGTTAGGGTTAGGGTTAGGGATATCCAATGAAGCCAGATTCAATGGTTCAAGTCCTATAAAAGCTAGATTGAAAAATTACATAGAAATGATTGGACACACATCTCACTCAAAAACGACAACTCAAAATCCCTATGGAACCTTGTGATATGTTGTTATGGATAGTGCTTACCTGTGACTTTATACCTCTACAACTTTAGCCTAGTTCTGTAGGGGGGGATTATAATTTCCCCTAGTGCTAATTCCCCCTACTACTTGACCTCATGGAAGATCTACTCAAATAGTGAAGCGCGAGGCTTGAGGTGGGGTGAGGTGCTTTTTATGCACACATGTGAACCCTTAAAAATGTTATTCCTAGGCTAGGGTGGAACACTGTATCTAGAATAGGTTTCTTGCTAGTTTTACACACTTACCTCATGTTGTTCTCAGCCTGAGCTGCCATTCTAATTCAAACAAGAATCACCCACATATATTTCATTGCATGTATATCCTAATATTGGAAGGTTAACACTCCTCACAACCACCCAGTCTAGCCCCAATTTACAATTTATTTTTTTTGGAAAATATATCTTGGCACTTCCTCTCATTCTGAGGATGGTATCTAGGGTAAACCCAAATTATTTGGGGCACAGGGCAATCAACAATACATTCATTAAGAGGTCAACATGTCACTTGTGAAAATTGGTCCTTGGTGTGGAGGGATAACATTCCCCCTCAATTGCTTGGGCTAGACCCAATTGACATATCAGTCATAGCAGGTGTTTGCAGTTAGACAAAGGTGTAGAAATTTTGGAAATGAGTTTTTTGTTGTTTTTGGATGCATCACTGCTTGTAGTGCTCAGGAGCACGAGCATTTCAAAGATCTAGGTTTTTGTACCCTGACTTGTATATTAGTTGTGGGGATAAAAATATTATTGGCTTGTTGTAGCGTAGCCTACATCATCTCACTAGTGAGTTTCTCTTTGGATACTGGTAAAATAGATGGAAACCTGTATAAGTAACATGATCAAGTATACCATGTTTAAAAAAAAATTAGTTTGCCACATTTGCTAAGGATTTGCACCATTGGTGTAGCTGGATTGTGGTGGTTGTAGTTCTTCAAGACTATTGAACAAAACTTTATTTGGAAATTAAGTTGTTTACGATTGTCAAATATCACCGATCATTTGAAATTCTTTGCCATCTGTTGTTACTGACAGGGTATTTTATAATATTGTGCAATATGGTTTTCTATACTTTATAGCGCGAGTATTTACTTGTTATGTTGATGCGTAGAGGATATGATATTCAAGTGGTTTTTATGCTGGTTTTGATGATAAAATATCAATGGTGATGGAACCCTTGCTTTGAATCATGCAAGGTTCTAATGGTGAACTGTGAAAGAGAACGCTTATTTTGGATTCTAACCACGAAAATTTTCTCAAAAGTCCAGCCCATAGAAAAAGGTGAAATGTTGTATATAAATGATGTTTGTTTCTGAGCAAGAATTCTTATTAAAATTTGCAATATGATATATACTAGTGACTCTGTTTTTGAAGCACGTTTTTTGATTGTGAGGCATAGTTTTTTTCCAGTTATATTTCAAAATTTAAACCTGCTTGTTCTTGATGGTTTTACAAAGGCTTTTAGTGACATTGTATCCTTGTTGAATTAATGCTAGGGGTGCCTTATTGAGAATAAGGGTATGTTCTATGATATTGATGTCTTTTCTTCAATGGATTTCATGCACCATATGTTTGCATTGATGATGAAGTAACTGTGTGATTATCTTGATCTACATGGATAGCTCATTGTTGGTGTTGTTTGCTCATGGGTAGAACTGCATTTTTGAGCTCTTTGGATTAATGATGGAGATGATCCCTGCTCATTGCTTCATGTGATCCTGTGCTTCTTCAGAAGAGGTTGGCTACATAGTTGATCATTGTTTTGCCACCATAGATGTAGCATTCTCTTGTTTGTGTAAGAAATTATGCCTGAATTTAGGTTCTTACATTGTTTCATTGGTGATTGACATGTCTTCTTGCTAAAGTTGTTTTGGTTATGATCAAGTTTTGTGAAGTTTTAACAGCATTGACCCTCTTAGTTGCTTTGTGGTTAGGTGCATGTTCCAAGTCTTGAGCCAATAGGAATTGATCTTCTCTCGGTGAGGACAAACATTATCTTTTTTCTTTGGAATATGATCAAAGGATGTCTGGTAACAATTTTTCTTAATGCTGACAACTTTGTTGTTTGTTTCTTTGTTTTTATGCCACCATTCCCTCCCAAAAGATGTTGTGCCTGGAGCCCAATGGACGCATCACTGCTTGTAGTGCTCAGGAGCACGAGTATTTCAAAGATCTAGGTTTTGTACCCTGACTCGTATATTAGCTGTGGGGATAAAAATATTATTGGCCTAATGTAGCGTAGCCTGCATCATCTCACTAGTGAGTTTCTCTTTGGAGACTAGTAAAATAGATGGAAACCTGTATAAGTAACATGATCAAGTATACCATGTTTAAAAATATATATATTTTGCCACTTTTGCTAAGGATTTGCACCATTGGTGTAGCTAGATTGTGGTGGTTCTAGTTCTTCAAGACTATTGAACAAAACTTTATTTGGAAATTAAGTTGTTTACAATTGTCAAATATGACTGATCATTTGAAATTCTTTGCCATCTGTTGTTAGTAAACATCAATGTAACAAAGAATAGATCCAAGCAAAAACAAGAGAGCACTTACTTTTTAAATCATTCCATCTGCCCACATCACTTCAATATCCTTGTTTTTGAGACCTATAATATTCCCAATCGAGGATAAATCTGATTCTTTGGTATCCATACCTACTTTAGCCTTACACCTTCTTGAAGACCCTTGCTGGAAAATTTTCTCTGTAATTTTGGTCTCATTTACACATTTTGGCTTCAGTTCAATTTCTTTATCATCACTAGACTGATCCTCAAAGGCCAGACCAGCCTTAGCTTTTTGTCTTTTTCTCAAAGATCTCTGTTCTGAATATAACTCTATTCTAATACAATACTCAGGTTTTGGCTCCATTTCACAATCTTTCTCAATGTTTGAATCATTTTCTGTTTTCATACAATTCTCAAGTGATGAGATGTTTTGACACACCTTATCATCAACTGATGATTCAACAACACCAGACACTTCTAGTAGCTCTGCAACAGATGGCAGTCGAATAACAATGTCCCCAATACAATAATTGTAATCTGGGTGCTCAATTAGCTCAATTGTAATCGCAGCGCTAAGTTTTTATCTAAATTTAGTGACTGCAAAAAAATAGAATGGGTGTGGATGGTTTCTAAGGTTGAAAAGGAGATGTCAATATGGTGTAATAGATGGTTATCATCATGGGAGGTAAGTTATTGCTGTTGAAATCCCTACTTGAAGCCATCCCTGTGTACTGAGTGTTTTTTTCCTTTATTCCCAAACGGGTCCTGGAACAGGTAAGAAGACTTAGTTTCAAATTCCTATGGGCTGGGGACAAACAAAAAAAAGAATATTCGTTGGGTCTCATGGAAAAAAACTGTTGTTCCTAAAGAGTTGTGAGCATGGGACATTTAAAATCTCCATTACTTGGAAAGAGCCGTGGCTGCTAAATATGTCTAGAGAATTATAGAAGGGAAGGGCTTATTGAGAAAGGTGGTGAGTTGGAAGTACATACAGCCTATGTCTACTGAGGATTGTACAAGATCTCCAAATAAATACTACAATAAATCTTCAATGACTTGGAAGGCGGTGGCGTTGGCCTTTCCGCTGATTAGAAGACAGTTGGTTTGAACTTTGGAAGGTTGGGGGTGGCAACAACACAAGGCAGGGGGCTGATCCTTGGCTGCTTATAACCCATAATCCTTCTTTATATTCTCCCTTTGACATAAAATGCATGTTCCCATAGCCCAAACATGATAAGGCACTGAACTTGCCTTTCATCAACCACCTCAAAACATTGAATCCATTTTTTTTTCCTTTTTTGTTTTCGTTTCCATGCTCTCTCTTGTTCCCACTTCATACTACAGACATTGAGCTGAGTCTACCGTAGGAAAGCTCTACTAGGCTTCACCTAGTCTGAAGTGAGAAAAGTAAGGCTATTAAAGTGATAATGGGTAGCTTGCCTACGTTGCCCTTGGGGTCTCACACTTGTGATTTGGACTTTTGCACCAAGTGAGAACTTGGGTGGTACTAGTAAATACTACCTAGGTATTGTACCTTCTTGAGTACAATACATACCCTCCCTAGGTACATTACTATGGAAACTTGGTATTTTGTGAAACCTGTGCCACTATGTCATCAGTTTAAAATACTTATACAAGAAATCCGAAGGCTCATATTTCTACCTATATTTTAACACTTTTTTTTGGTATTAATGGAACTTTTGTATTTAAAACAAGACAAGTTGTTGCTCCACATATTAAGGCAGATTACATTGGTAAAGTTAATCCTTGTTGTTGAGTAGGTTTGAGACTAGCCATTGCTAATTAGAATACAACTATTGTCTCGTGTTAAATCACATTAGTGACTCTTCCATTTGACCAACATAGTCCATTAGGATCATTTTTCATCTTAGCTGTTTGATCCTCTAAAGTTTTTTTTTACAACATGGAAAGTCTTCTTTAACTAACAGTAATCCATAACTTGATATATGTTTTCAAAAATTAGAGTCAGTTTAGCCACCTACCATCACTACAGAGAGTGCCATATTACAATATTTAGGTAAATATTTTAGTGGAATGTATTTATAGTTGCTTTTCATAGGGTCTGTGTGGTCGATTCTTACTCAATTATTTGAACTTTGTAGATTGCATGTCGATACTATCCTCATCCAAGGCATCTCTATGCAAATTTTTCCTTCATAAGTACACTGCCTCACAAATTTTCCTTCAGGGATCAAAATCATGAGTATAGACTCAGGCGTGCTAAGGTGATTCCATTTCCTCAAAGAGATTCAAATTCAGGAGTCAAATTTGACTCGATAGAGTATGATAAAATTGGTTTAGCGATAATCTCATCTAAGGGGTTCATTGAAAAATTTCCAGGGTCTCAAGGGATTGAAGATATCTGAGATATATTCAAAGTAAATAGTGAACTTGGAGTTGGGAGAGTCTGACAAAAATGGTTTGGGGATAATCTCATCTAAGGTTTCTTTCAAAAAAATTCAAGGTCTCAAGGGATTGAATATATCTGAGATATATTCTTGCCATGGAGTTCAGCACAAAAGTGATATGGCAGAAGAATGATTAAACTTTATCCCTCTTTATTATAAACCCTGCTAAGATTGGCTAAAATTTTAGAACTTGTTTTATACTTGTTGTGTATGGAATAAGCATGTCCTTTGTAGCTGGAATTATGTAATGGTCCAATTTACCCAAAAACTCAAGAAAAATATTATATGTAGTAAATATAGATTTTATGGGCCAAGTCTCTATTAAACAGGTTCTCAATTTCCATAATTTTAATTGAGCCAGATTTTCCTTCACCCAATCCATATGATTTCTATCCTTTCATATGTTTTTCCTCTGCTCCTTATTATAGAGTTATGTTGGCTTCTAAGTCTGGTGCAATAGGGTTACATTCGTATGCCAATTTTCTAAAATATGATTTGTTCCAGTAAACATAAATCTAGAAACTTGACTGAAGCCTACCTTGTACCACCTGTTTAGTTCAATTCAAATGGATCTTCAGAGTTATCGAACTCCACATTTTTTTGATGTATGGGTCAACACAAGCAAGAAGCACCTTTCCCAGTATGAGAATTTAGTACAATGAAGTGCCTATGTTTCACATGCTTAGTCAATCATTCTCTAACAAAGGGAAGTGACTGGAGGTTATCCATTTATCCAAATTCACCCAAGACTTGCACCTGAGATCAACTGCAAAAAACAACCCTCAAACACAAGCACACCAACCCATGTGGGGTGAGCATGTCTCTGGGAGGATTTGAACCTTGGTGGGAGGCATTAAAATGCCCTCACTTTATCAACCACAACCCAACACAAGTAAACAACACTTTTGCCATTATGAGAATTCAGTATAATGAAACACCTATGTCCCACATTCTTAGTTAGTTATTCTCTGTCAAAGAGAAGCGATTAGGGATTATTTGTTTCTCCAAAGTCACCCACAAGTTTCACCTGGGATCAACTGCAACAAACAAACCTCAAACACATGCACGCCAGCTCATGAGAGATGAGCATGTCTCTTGGAGGATTTGAACAGTGGTGGGAGGGATTTTAACACCCCCAATTTACCAATCAACCAAACTCACATTGACAAACTCAACACATTTTTGCAACAACTTTGAATTATTTTTTCGAACTGTCAATACAAACTGCAGATTATTCTATATATATTTTCACTCTTTACAGAGCTTCCATATCCTTTTAATTACACTTCTTATGGTATTTTTGTTCAAAAATTTTAGTAAATTTGTCTATTCAATGAATTTTCCTATGAGGAATAGAGGCTTGTAGACCTATTTATCGATATTGCTTCTTATAGTTCATCTGGAAAGGGTTCAAAAGAAAATGGAATACAAAGGAATTTAACACTTGTCCAAATCCTAACCAATCAATTATGGGCATCCTTTTGACTATGTCGATAGCATTGGATTTTTCCATTTATAACTTCCACCTAGAAGCCTCACATAAGATTTGTAAGCAATCCATGGTGATGTCTAAATTTGATTCTCTTCAATGATGTTTATTAAATTTTATCTGTGAAGTGACTATTCATTCATTTATTGACATATACAATAGAGAGAAGAAACCTTTGATGAGGTGATGTGTTATTCTACTATGAAGAATATAGCCAATGGATTCAATAGACATTACATAGAGGGTTAGGTTGAGTGGGAAACCTTACTTGACTAACTAGAGGAGCTATATCTTATTAGACTTGGTATGATTGATAAAAGGACAAGCTACGACGTGTGCAAAGAAATTTTCTACCACTTTAACTAAATACAAGCCAAATCCAAGTGCTCTAAGCATGGTGAAGATTAATGTCTATTCCACTTTGTTGTAGGATTTTATAAAATCTCTTTTAATGAATAAGGTCTTGAGGGATTTTTCTTGGTTTTCCCTAGAAGTGGAGAATTTAAATTTTTCTTGGTTTTATATATAGTATTAGGTTTGTTCTCGGGCTTTCTTTGAATGACACGGGTGAATTTTATCCTACACCCACTAGGTTATCGATATGTAATTTTGGTAATTTTGATTTCAAAAGATATTTTAAAGAAATGCAATGATTTTATTTGTGTATTCAATAAATATAATATTCTAATGGAACTCTGCATTTGTGGTTTAGCTATACAAATTCCATGGAGAAGTATTAGTGGTGTGACATCAATTGTCCTCAAGTAGAGGCTTTAGTTTTACTCTTTTCTGGAAGAAAATACTTTCTTCCAACATTTTTGAGTTCCATGAAAAATTTGAAAGCCCTAATAGTATTCAATTATGGGTTCAAGAGAGACATAGTATTCAATTATGGGTTAAAGAGATCCACACTGAACGATCTATCGACCTTATCTTTACTTACTTTAAGACTATTCGCTTGGAGAGGCTGCATGTGCCCCCACTTCAAGAGCATAGTAAAGTCATGTAGAACTTAGAGAAGTTATCTTTAAGCTTTTAGTGAAGATTGGAAAAATGTCTGAGTTCAATAACACCCAATCGAGCATTAATCTTCTAGTAATTCTATATTTTAACCTAGAGCACTTATGTGATTTGGAGGAGATGCCCCCTCGTATTTGTGACATGTCTTCAGTGGTGAATTGGACTATTACTAACTGTCATTTCCTTCGAAAGTTACCTAATGACTTAGGGAACCTCAGCTCTTTAAGAATGTTAAGGAAGGAAAGAAAGTACATTATGCTAAGTTCTCTTATGCTTTTCAAGTTTTTCTTGGATATCTATAACGTTTCAGGTAGGAAAGTACATTCTGTTAATGAAAATTTGTCTTGATAGAAAGGCCCATTTTCAAATTCTAATGTTTTCAAAAAAAAAATTGTATAACTGTAATGTTTCTGAAAGGAGAGCATGTTTTTTCAATTTAAGTATCATGATCCCATATTCCAACTTATTTTTCAGTAACCCATAGGCTTTGTAGCTTTGAATAAATCCATGTCTTTTGATAAGATCCTCTTCCAAATTAGAATGCAATTTTCTTTTTGCAATAACCACATACAATGTCTTGATTGTGTTATTGAGAAAATAGAGGTTGTGAAACAAGCCTGTGCCATACAAGGACTTGATTCATTGATTATGTATCAATTACGGCTCTTGATGTAACAATGTCCTAATTTTGTTGCTTAGAAAATAGAGGTTATGCTTTACTATTTCACAAACTTTCTTACAATCTTTCCATAAGTATTAATTTATAATAGGGATGATAGTAATGACAAAGGTAATATTCCATGGTTTGAAGTTTCCCTCTTACTAACTATTTAAATATATCACCACAAATTAATTGTTAGTTAAAGGAATTGTATTTGATTTGTAATCAATTCATTGCTTGATTTATAGATTTTGATTTTTTCCCTTTTTCATTTTTTTCTCAGATTTGGTATGAGATCTCTTTCGAGATTTGGGTTCGCTAGTTTCCCCACCATAGCTATGAGGTTCAAATTCTATCACTAAATATTCTCGGAATGTTACAAATTTTCCGGTTGTCACACGGAATAAGTCGATCTTGCGGACAATATAGACCTTCCTAGAATCTAAAGAAGACCTAATGACAAGCAAACCAACCCGACACTATCTTTCTCAAATATGCTTTTATAAACAAAGGCAAACAAGTGTTTTAGGGCCTACCTTAGGTCCAACGCAAGTTTGTGGAAGCCTTCGCTCCTTCGATCCAAATGAGCTCCTTTGTCGTGAATCTACAAACACAAACAAGCAAACAAATTAAATAGCACCTGAAAAGCCAATATCATAAAACATATTTAACATGAAAGTCAAGGAGTTCATGAAACAAATAACATGAGATACTTGTTGAGAAAAATGAGTTTGATTGTATTAATTCAAAAGAAGAAGAACTTTACAACCTGTGCCTTGACGTTGTACAAGCTCCTCCCAGGGTCCAGCAAGAAGTCTCCTCTACTTTGACAAGTTTCACTCACTTCCCAATGAAACCAAAAAGGTATGTGATCTCTCCTCTTAAGCTCAACTAGGAAGTCTTAATTTCACCAGCATTTACCCTCAAAAATGTTCAGCTTCTAACCTCCCTAGCAACCAGCCCAATGCCTGAATTTATAGTGAAATGGAGGGAAGTTACTAGGTCCTCCTTCAAAGGAATAAAACCCTCCTTCAAAGGGATAGCTCCTCTCATCAAGGGATTAGCTCCTTCTCTTTTGGGATGCATGAACCACCTAAGAGTGCCAATCCACGTCAAAATTCCTTCTAGAATCATCTAGAATTAACCCAAAGTGAGTTTTTTAGAATAAACTTGCGCCTTTTTGACTTTCACAGGGGTCCGCACCCACACCTTTAGGGACAGAGCGGGCAGGTCCGCAGTTTTTGTAAACAGAAGGTGCGGGACCATAGGAAACAGTGAGAGAAAGTGCGGAACCAGAGCTTTGTTGATTTTCAATGTCTTTCTCTCATTTTAAAAGCTTGACTTGAAGAGCTGAGGTCTGAGACTTCACAATGTTAAGATTCA
Organism: Pinus tabuliformis; assembly: GCA_031772625.1. Taxonomy (NCBI): domain Eukaryota; kingdom Viridiplantae; phylum Streptophyta; class Pinopsida; order Pinales; family Pinaceae; genus Pinus; species Pinus tabuliformis. Next base: position 302,287,541 of record CM062813.1, on the reverse strand, counting down.
CTAGGACTTTACAAAGTTTTATTATTCAGTGAAAGATTCGCCAAGATCTTACAAGATTTTATAATTCAATTAAATATTCGCCATGCTTTTACAAGATGATATAATCTGGTGAGGGGTTCACCAAAAAAATTATATATACATATTATATTATTGATAAAATCACCTTCCATTTTCCCTATATACCATGGAGATTCACCCATTTATTATACATATAAATTTGGGGTGGGGGGGTGTGTTCTTAAAATTTTCCCTGATTCCTAGGCCCACTGAGGCACAAAATATTGGCTTTACCGCAACCCACATTCTGGCTAAAGGGTTACTAGGCCAGTGTATTTACCGTGATCCACAATCCGGTTCAAGGACCACTAGGCCATGTGTTTTTCACTTCGAAAATCCACCTCACTCAGCTTCGACAATCCAACTCAACCGAAGTATGAGAACCAATCTCATCAAGGCTATCAAGAAATGGCAAGGCTAGGTTGAAAACACTGTCACACTTGGAGAAACCCATGTCATGACAAAAAAAACCACATGCATGCCAAATTTAGCAAGAAAAATAAACATGCAAATCGATACCTGCAATGAATCCTCTTATAGTTTCTTCATCTTGCCTTTCCTTGCTTGAACTTTGCTTCCTCTTGCCTTCTTTGCCTTTCTTGCTCCAATTTCAAAGTGCTCCAAGAAAACTCTAAGTGTCCAAGAGTGAGTGAGAGAGAGAGAGAGAGAGTAATGAAAGAGCTCCAAAACTCAACTGACAAAAGGTTCCTAACTTATCCTTGGAAGCCTTTTTATTATTGAGACCTCTATTTTCTTCATTATCCCTTCATTTTCCTCCTCACATGCAACCTGTGGCCTTTCACCTCCATTTTCTCCTAGTTTCCATTATTTTCATAAATAAATGCGCCAAAAATGCCATTTTGCCTTTCCGAAGCCTTACCCATTTCCTTTGCCAATTTCCTTAGCCATAAACAACCAAATGAACACCCCCATGATGTCTTGCCCAACATTTAGCTTGGAATAAGTATACCATCAACCGTGGTTATTATTTTTAACTTTTATTGCATGTAATTTCACCAGGGTTGTTACAATAACATTTGTCAATGTTAAATCTTCTTAAAATGTTGTAACACCCATTACTGTTGAAACTGATGAAAAATTGATGCTATAACAACTGCTACTATTGAAACTACTAAAATGGCAACCATTACAATGGATGTTGTAACAATATATGCCATAACAATTGTCAATGTTAAAAATGTTGAAAATGTTGTAACAGTTGATGCTGTAACACCCATTCAGATCCCTACAACCTGATAGTATCACCACTTTTCAGCAATTTGAAGAAGTCTTTCTTAAAAGATGGGATTGTAGTTATTTTATCATTATCTTTGAAAAAAAAAAATTAATTAATATATACACACACACAAACAAAAGAAAAAGGAGATATAGGGACTCTTTGAGCTAAGCTTTTGTAAAATTTTGTGCTATATATACACTACTTTTCCACACTCAAGTGAAGCAATGGCAATGTTTCCTTTCAATGTTGAGTAGCTAGATGTAGTAAATGTGTTGAAGATGAAATAGTTATGGAGAATGAGACTAGAGTCAACTGCAGGTGGAGTAGAAGGATCAACAAGAATGGCACAAGTGCAGTTACAATTGGTAGTGTTGATTCTCTAGTTCCAAGAAGTTGTGAAAGTGAGCTTACCTTTGTCTATGTCACATCTGGGAGAAATGGTTTGTGTTTGAAGCTCACATGTAGAATAGTTAAGAGGTAGAGGGATGGTTCCACCGTAGGCATAGGCTTAGAGCTCAAAACAAGTCAACAACTTGTGGGAGGACAAAAGAACTTGACTTTATTCTAAGAATGAAGGCAAGGAAGGTGACATAGAGGTGACCTAGGGTTGTTACAGGTCTGCACTAAAACTATAAGTTGATTGTTCATTGCAACTTCTGCAAGGTAAATACTTTCCATATAGATGATTGTTGCAAATTATTTGTGCTTGTGTAATAGTTTGAGAACATATTCAAGGTAGAGTTTGTCAGGGATAGTAATTAGGGGTCAAAATAAAAATCAAGATAATCCATGGAATCTATGAATTGGCATCAGTGAATTCACAAATTGGGCATGATGTAACTCTATTCACTAGTAAAGTTATGGAGTTTAGATGTTTCAGCAATTTTCAACTAAATAAATCAAACTTACTTATGAAATAACCTCTCATTGATGAATTATAATGTTGGAATCAATTTGGAATTAGATTTGAAAACCAATGCAAACATAATCAATTATTCCCTTTGTTTATTAAGAGCATTGATCCCAAGAAATGTTTCTTTTGGTCAAATGTATACAAGTTGAAGGTTAAGCATTGGTTATGTTGCCACCTACTGCAAAATGTGTTTCAAACTGCCCGAAGTGTGAAAAAGAGCAAAGAGGTTTTCATACATATTCCAAGCCACAAAATCACTCAAAGCTAAATCGGACCCTCTCCATTGGGAAGAGCTCTGAACAAAATTTCCAACGGTATGTGGAAATCTGAAAATGGACTTCTGGATCAAAAGATATGGCATGTTGAAGTTGGGAGTTTTGTCACCTTAAAAAGGAAAAAAGAAGAGCATATCGGAGGCCCCGACACATGCACGATCGCAATATCATAGGTCTAGGAGATGTCCCAAATCGCAAATCAGAAGTCCCAACACATCGATGATCACAATATCTTAGGTTCAGGAGATGACGCAAATCAAAAATCTCGGTACATCGACGATCGTAATATCAGAGGTCATGGCATAGCAACGCATCAAATATCAAAGGTCCCGCATGTCGGAGGTCCAAGAGATTGGCGCGTTGCAATTGAAAATCGAACATGTGACAACCTTTTAAAGTTGTGATATTGCATAAAGTTCTGATATCGTGCCTTCAATGTTAAAGCGTCGAGGAGGGCTTAATGCAAATTAACAAAGGATTTTAGTGAAAAACCAAGGGCATACGAACCTTTTCTCTCTCCTCTAGAGGGCCACATGGCAGAATACTATTGGTCTCGATAAAGCCATGTGGAATCTGACGTCATCATAATGTGGCAGTACGAAGGACACGTGACATGGAGATTTGGCATTTTCAAGGGTCCAAAGAGGGAAATACAGGGTGACACGTGGCTAAGGATGACTTCAAGTCACAAATTAGTGATCATTGGTTGAGGAATATTGATGCATTAAGTTAAAACCTCTGATTGAATCTTGCAATAGAGGAGCTCCAATGTGGCGGCTGGCCCAGGGCCCTAGAGAAGCAAAGGCTCGAGGTTGAAAACCAAGGGTGATCGCATATCGACGATCGTAAACAGTGCGAAATTAGCATTTTATAGAGAAGCATATCGAGGTTTCTTCCGATATGAAAATTGGGGAAACACCTGATATCATGGGCCCAAAGCGATTTGGACAGGTGGCATAAGGTAGGTCGCATGAATATGTGTGATTTATGTATCAAAACCAATGGTGGGTGGAGAAGTTGATAAAGGTTTTTTATAAAGTTGAGAAAGTTAATAAAGGATATATATGTTAAAATCTTTCGCGCGTACCCTCCCTCATTCCCTCTACACGTGGACCTAGACACGTCACTCATCGATGATCGCAAGTTTTGGAGGTGCAACCAAATACAATGTTATGAAATCATCGATTACCAATTTCCAACATTCAACTGGGCCCAAACACATATGTATTGTGGTCTTATGAGTTGTACGTTTGGACGTTGTAATGTAATAATGCTTCAAAGAATCGGCCCTCGTTCCATCCAAGGTTTTAATCCCCAAAAGGCTTTGGCCCTTATTCCCCATACCTCTATCATGCAGTTTCTACCTAATCCCTCGGGGCTAAGATAGAGGGGGCCAAAGGAGATCAGTGTTCACTATTTTGCAAAGTCTGTTCAGTTTAAAACCCGCTATCTCTAAGCTCTGATACACTTGTATGATTGTTTCACAGGGAAGGTTGGGTTCCAGTGGCTTGATAAAGAATGTAAGAAGGGACGAATGAGTTGGCAACTATGTTCATAATTTTTTATGACCATAATGGGTGATTGATCCCAGCTCCTGTAAGTAAAGACTAAAGCGGTTAAGACCGAAAGCAACAGGAAACTGGGCGAGAGAGTATGAGGCATAACATGGCCTGATCAAGGGCAGTCATTCAATTTTTCCTTTTCTTTTATTCTATAATTTATGTGTATTTTCAAGAAAGGAATCAAATCCTTTGTAATCATTTTGGGTAGCAGGATATCGCACACCGTGATAGCTAGTCAATCGGGCAACTGGCCTTTGGCTGAGATATTTTGTAATTGTTAATTAAAATCTCCCCCTCTCCTTATAAATAGGGGGAAGAAACACTTAATATTGGTACCAGAATTCTGCACTTGAGGGGTCCAAATTCTGTGATTCCACTTTTGGTTCTATTTTCTTCCTCATGAGCCACTTGAGCTATGTATTGCTAAATGTAATGACTGGTGAATTGGACTCATTTTGAGGATTAATGAAACTCTTTGGTGATTCCAATCAGAGGAATGCACAATATGTTTTTCTCCTCTGTATATCACTTCATGTATGTTTCTCTTCTACTGAAATAGTGTAATGAAGCTGCTAGTTTCACTCTTATTCATGGTTGTATGTTTGTTGTAAGTAGTGAGAAGTACCTGGGTAGTTACATATTTACTTGTGTTATTTGATAGCCTGCAATACCTATAATGTGCACAAATTTAATAATTGTTGTTTGGTGATAAATGCATACATGATGCATATAGTTTGGGACCTTAATTAGCGCTCCATTGTTTCTACCATTCCACCTCTTCAATCTTTCATACTTCTGTAGGAACATTGTTGCTTAGGATTCTATCTTATTTCCAACCCTATGCATTGAATTACCTCTTTTTTTTCCTCCTTTTAATTTTACTACAACTCCAATATTAAGTTGCTTATTATTGTGTGTCAGCCACCAGAACAAGAAATTCCTCTTTTAGATCATCCCAATTTACCCCCTGAGCATTTAGATCCATGTATTTGCTTTAGTTTATCTTGATGAAGGACTATTGAACCAAGCCCCCCTTCATTATATTTTTCCAATTACGTGACAATTGGAGTGCAGCAAAAAACCCTCACTGATAATATTCAAATGTACTCCTCTCTTTAAGATGTCCTAGGCACTAGTCTACAATCAACCCAGAGGATGTCTCTAGGAATCTTTCATATCTCCTGAAGCACTTGTGCTACAAGTGCTAGAAAAAGCGACAAATTTTTTTTGGCACCATTGCGGGGAATGAATCAGAACAGTTTTCCCTAGGTAGGACAAATTTTTACATTCCCTCCATTAGGTAATCAAGGGAAATGTGGATTGAAGATCTCTCACCTTGGTGACTCCACTGTCTGAATTTCATTATAAACACCCTGGCTACTCCACTGCCTAAATCTTATGGTAAACATACTAGTGACTTCACTATCTATATCTTTATTTGATCATCTTGGCTTTCAAGCAGCCTCATAGTCGCTTTGATGCTAAATAGCATAAAACTTCCCCTATATCTAAACTTTAGATCACTCACCTAAAGGGGTTTTCAAAAATGTCCATTCCTGCATTCTTGGCCAACAAATTTTCCCCACTAGATTTTTCTTTTATTGGTTGTTATCCCAATCATGTCCCTTCATTTCATGAATGGAATACCTATTTGCCTAGATTCAGTGGAAACACAGGTAGAGGGTCAGATGAGCACCTCAAGGACTTTAATGAATGCATGGAACAACATAGTATTGTTCTTGAAGATGTACAAATGAAATTGTTCATGTATTCTTTAGACAACGATGCTAGAGTTTGGTATAGAACAATACCTCATGGCAGCATATCTTCCTTAAAGATCTTTCACATAGCATTCAATCATTATTGCAAAAGATTATATCCACCGGATGCTCTGTTTGAAGATTGTTGTGCATATTTCAATGATGAAAATATTTTGAGGGTAATGATCCTGCTCAAGATGTTTGTGGGACTCCATTCCAAGAAGATATCTACTCGCATCAAGAAGCATCGCCCAGTGATCAAGAAAGCGAAGAAGGAGACAACATCGAGCTGCAGACAAACCCTCGTAAGCCTTATTCAACCAAATTTGATGATTCTCCTTCTTATGATGTATATGAATCTGATGGGGAGTCAATCAGTGCAAAACCGCAATAGTCCCAGTCATGGGAAGCTGCACAAAAAGAGGAGGCCCACCATGAGGTTGACAAAGAGGATCTAGTTTACGACTCACATCCTTCAAATGGAGAACCAGTTCAATAATTTGATATTATAGTTGATGAATATTATCTGATTTATGATTCATATGATTTAGAGGAGGATGATATGGTTACATATTGTCAAAGGAAGTTGTTTACCAGCAAGTGGGGAGAACAAATAGGTCTATCCAAGAGATTGGCGAACATATAGAATTTTGGTGGTTATTTGGCATGTAAAGTTGTATTGGCTTGTTGTATATTGATCTGTAGCTTGTGAGAGAGGGTATCACCCCAATTGAAGATATTTCCTCTAAAAACAACCAGGTTGGGTAAATAAATCAATCTCTCTTCAAAATATTTTGTGTTATTTAGTGCATGCAATCTGCAACACATCGCCATAAGATACTAATAAAATTTTCTCAAGGATTTTGTCCTGTAAACCACACTTGGCTTTTGACGAAAATTTGTAGGCCCTTGCCGCAATGACTTGATTATCACCCTGGCATTAAAGTTAGCCCAAGTCACATAAAATTGTGTATTCAAATCCTGCCTGGGAATTACCATCTTATAATAAGAATGTAAATCATGTGGATTATAGGTGGAAACCTCCTTTCCACTTTCACTGTTGGGAATTAGATTCTTGTTGTCCATATGTAGCAAGATCCATCAATAACTTTTGCACAAGGTAATACTTCTGCATGCTACTCTATGCATTATGGACTTCTTTATGTTTATGTATACTTCCATGTATTTTAAGTTTTCCGGTAATTCCTTTTGCATGAAGGTATCCTTTATATCCTTCCATAAAACTTTGATAGATTTATAAATGAAAATTTGTGTCTAATAGATTGGGAATAATTGGCTTGGAACATTCCACTGCCTCCTCAACACTATTTTCTGAGGTTTCTTTTAATGTAACCCATAGAGTGATAGGAGACATTGTTTCTACAGAAGGCGAGAGATTGATATATCTTGTATTTGTAGCACATGCAAGTGGAATATCACTCATGGTTGACAATGATTAGTTCACCGAAATCTCTACATATCGCATGCAAAATTATGCAAAAGACAATGATTAAGAAGGATTGGGAAAACTGGAGCACAAGCTTGTAAATATGAGACAAGGTGGCTTCACTAGCCACTGGAAGTACGCACTACGCCAAGACAAGGAAGAGAGGATGCAAGTCAGGATCACAATGCCCACGCAAGTCAAGACAAGAGCTTAGAACTATGCCATGCCCACTATTGGGAGAGATCGACTCCTCGTGGGGGCAGATTGCAGTTACAGTGAGCAAGGGTGAGGGACACTGCTGACTAAAGGTGCATAGTGTTCTAGGGAGGCCCAAAAAGGGCGTGAGTCATAGTTGCAGTGGGCATAAATGCCTCATTGTGGCTTAGAAGTGCATATGTTCTTTGGAAGGGCTACCTTTCTCAGCTATGTGTAGTTGGGATTTACAATTAGTGTCTGTTGCCTGTAAGTGCATTATGCTCAATGAAAGAACGATTAACTCAAGAATGGCTAAGTGATGGTTAGAAACAAGTCAATAGCACAGTAAAACAAGAGAAAAAAGTTGCAAGTGTTTATAAATCCTATTATAATCATGACTAGAAGGCGAAAGGTTATGGAATGCGAAGAATTCATAGAAACGACACTTGTGACAACAAGACGACACTTGTAGGAGCAAGAATATGTAAAAAAAACACTTAATATGCAAAAAACATATTAAAACACCAATAAAGAAAATAAAAGCGCCACTAAAAATGACAAGAGCGACACTTTGTCAAATTTACCAAATATCAGCACACTTGTGACCAAGAGTGAGGAAAAATCCTTGTGATGAGACAATGTTCTTATCTCAAAGTGAATAGCAATTTCCAAAATGTACAATAAACTGGGCTCCATATAAAGAAAATTGCATGCAACTTAGGATTATGGTTTTAATACATTCTCGCTAATTGTCGCTTGGTCACTGATTTTGGTGAGTTAAGTGGGAGAGGATCCCTATTTTCTAGGAGTTCTCTTTGCATGGAAGCAAGGGAGCGTGAATGTGTGAAATACAATGAGTGTGCACCTTCTAGAAGTAAGGAGTGCACACGAGTTGAAGATAAGAAATGCGCACTTCTGTTGACAAGGAGTGCGCACTCACTGTTGTTGCACTAAAAATTGTCACCTTGACATTTTGCAATCTGTGTGAGTCCATTACCACTCATACTTTCCTCCTTTACAAGTCTTAAGCCTCAGTTCCTCATATCAAGCCTTGAAAATAAGAGAAAGCCCTCAAAAGTCTCTAAAACTTTGGTTCCACACTTTCTCTTTGCATTACCTACAGTCCCGCACCTAATGGTCATGTCTCCTGCGTACCTAACCGCTCTGTCTCTATGTTATGGCTGCAGACCCCTGTAAAAGTTAAAAGGTTCGAGTATATTCTAAAAAACTCACTTTCAGTCATTTCTAGAAGCTTCTGGAAGGAATCTTGAGGTGGCAAGTTCGCTCTCTTAAGGTTCATGCATCCCATACCTTAAGGAGCTAACCCCTTGATGTAAGGAGCTTATCCCTTTGAAGGAGGATTCTATCCCTTCATAGGTGGACCTGTAACCTCCTCCTCTGCACTATAAAACGAAGCATTGGGCTGGTTACTTGGGAGGTTGAAAGTTGAATATTTTTGATGTGAAATGTTGTTGGAACTTAGTCTTCCTAGTTGAGTTTTTATGAGGAGAGATTACATACTTCTATGATCTCATTTGGAGGAGGGAAAGGCTTGTCAAAGTAAAGGAAATTCCTGTTTTGGACCCCAGGAAGAGCTTGTTCAACATCAAGGCTGAAAAGGTTGTAAGGTTATTCTACTTCAAAGTTAATACAAATAAGTTTGTTTTTCTCAATAAACTGTAGGTTTATGGTTTATTTTATGGATTCCTTGATCACCATAATAGACATGATCTATGATATTTGCTATACAGGTGCTATTTGATGTTTTCTTGTTTGTGATTGCAGGTTCTCAAAGGTAACTCTTTCAAACAGTTGAAGGATGGCTACTATGAACAAGCATTGGATCTAAGGTCGGGTCTTAACACCTCTATAGTTTTTATTTATAAATCGCATATGTCTAGAGAAAAATAGATTTGTTTGTTTGTTTGTTGCTAGATTATCTTCTGATACTAGGGAGATCGGTCTTGTCCGCAAGATCGATTTATCTAGCCAACAAATTGGCGACTCCACTAGGGATTTGAATTTGGTTTTTGGTTTTCCTTTGTATTTGACTCGAGAAACTTGTTTTCATTTCTGGTTTTTGATTGGTGTATGTTGACTTGGGTAGGTTTTAGAATCTGGATTATTTTTTGTTTTTTTCGAAGTTTTCAGGGGATCGCACTTTCTCTTTACAGACAGTGCGAGCATCTCTGCACTCTTCCTTTAGTAAACAGAGCGGTACCGCACTTGGTTCTTCTGGAAGCCTACGGACCCTATGATTTTTTTTTTGAAAAACCTAAAAATGTTTTCTTCCAGTTAATTTTAGGTTTCATTTAAGGTCTTTAGTGTCTACCTAGATCTGCATTTGTCCTGTCAAAAATCTCTTGTGAGTGAGTTCCGATGGTATTTTTGTTTTAGATGATTTTCTAGAAGTCTTGCATGCCTAGAGTGGTTTTCACATGGTCTCTGTAGTGACTCAAAGATCAGAAGCTTGAGAAACCTTAGATTACCCTGGTGTCTTTTGGTCTTCTTGATGAGTTTGACTTGGTTGTGAAATCTGTCCTTTGTGATAAATAGATTTAGTTTTCTCCTTGCAAAATCTTTGAACAAGCTTTGTTATAAGTTTTGAATTTCATTTTTACAAAAGAAAACATATCTGGATGTTTTTTATTTATTTATTTGTTATTCTAAACGAATGAATCCTTAGTTTACTGAACAACTAAGTAAAACGTCCTCAAAAATATTGAAGCTTTTATTCAATTAGGTTTTTTAGAAAATTTTAGATCTCAAGATTAGATTTTGTAGTTTTGAGTGTTTTCTAGAACTTGTAGATCTCTTTTGAAGAAAATTGTTTTTTGTAGTTTTGAGTTTTGAAAAAGGAAAGGGATTTATTGTGAGCATTAATTAGTAGCCTCGTTTTGAGTTCTTATTGAAAAAGACAAAAAGATTTTATTTTCATTTACATGTTGAAAGAAAGAATTGTTTCTCAAAGAATTGCATTCTCAAACTCTTTCTTTTAGTTAGATTTTCATTGAAAGAAAAACGAATTGTTGATCATTTTAGGTGCATTTTTTAGTGTTTTTGGAGTCAAGTCTTCACACCATCAAAGTTTCATTTCCATACCTATTGACTTAAAGAACAACCCATAAAGCAACGCTTAATTAAAATTGACCTAGTAATCTTTTTTATTTCTAGGGCTCTTATCACCAATATAGCTTAGGCTAGTATCTTGGAGTAGGAAGTAATTAACTCTCCAAAATAGTTAAAACAAACAAGTAGCTATATCTTGCGGTAGGAAATAAATCCAATTGTAATTGATGCATTCTGGGAAGCTTCTCTTAAAGGAGTCAATCACGAGATCATGTTCGAACCTTTGAGATGATCAAGTCTGTTTCATTGGGAAAGATAGAATATTTTCACGTATTATAAACAGTAAACCTCGGATTAACCATTGTCGAGGAGCTTGGGGTCACTTGTTGGTAAACCTCGAATTGATCATGTCGAGGAGCCTTCAAGGGGATTGAGCTTTGTTACTCTGACCTTGCACGTAGATTGGATTGTAGACTGTTCCCCCAGTTGTATTTGTTGATGTTGGTAACCTTAGTGTCCATAAACTTAAGATTATTTCCTAAGGTGACGGTGAAGGACGGGTCTCACTGTACCTGGAGTAGACGTCGACTAGACTCACTTGGACTCTCTGGGGGGTTCTCTTCACTCGAGATGGTTTTGTGAAGAAACTTGTGCCAGTCTGTTTCATTAAGTAGGTTGTCGGGGTAACTGTTCCAACCACCCTTTCTGTATTAAAATTCTACGATGTTGGATTTCATCACCAACTAGTGTTTTTAGTACAGGAAGTTATTGTTTGTGTGTGGTTTGAACTCTTAGATTTTTTAGGCGTGTGATTCAGATTGTTTGTTTCTTTAGAGACTTTAGGTGGATTTATTGAAATTTTCTTTGTTTGCGTGTGATTAATTAAATATTTAATTGTGGCTGAATTACTGAGACAATCTCGTAGACTTCAGGGGAAACCTCCTGAGTACACACCAAGTCAACTTGAAGGGCTACGAGCTCTTGTATCACCTAGTGACAGTAGAGTTGGATCACCAGAAGTCGAAGAGTCATCTTTAATTGTTCATCCTGATTATCAAATACAAACAACAGAGTACATTCAAGAGCCAATTTCATTTTCCAAAGTTACTGGTAGTATTTCTCCTACCAATGAATTAGCTGAAGAACCTGAAATTTCTAAGCCTGAAACTGAACCTGCTACTCCAACTTCAGGATTTTCTTCTCCAACTTCTAGTGGTCCTGGTTCGCCCAGGGTAGGAAATATCATTACCCAAAATCTTCCTTATCACCTCATTTCTATTGAAGAACTTGTCAGTTCGGACGAAGACGTAATTCTTCCCGAAAACAACCAACTTTAAATCTTAGGGAGCGTGAATCAATATTCTACAGTCCTTTTAGGAGTGATGCTTGGTACGTATCACTGAATTTTTTTTTAGAAAACCCGAGTCTTAGGTTTTCACCACCTCAAATTCCTTTTCATCCCACACCAAGAGGTTATTAGCCTCCATTGAATATGTCAATACAGTCATCTATGTTTTCCCAAACACCGGAAACATTTTTATATGGCGGTCCTTCTGTTCCTTCGGGGTACCAGTCACTCACTGGTACTTTTTCAAGAGCATCTCCTCAACCAATCAAACATGAGTTATCAACTGGTAATAATGGAGCTCAAGCGTTGAGCACAAAAGAAATCCTTATGATGTCTGGTAGTATTCCAAATCCTCAACCTCAAGGTAGTCAGTTACCACTTGGGGGGCAACCCCAAGGTAGTCAATTACCGCCTGGAGGGTAACCTCAAGGTAGTCAGTTACCGCCTGGGGGGTAACCTCAAGGTAGTCAGTTACTGCCTGGGGGCAAACCTCAAGGACAGTACATACCTCAAGGTCAACCCCAGACTTAGTACATACCTCAAGGTCAACCCCAGTTTCAATACATACCTCAAGGTCAACCCCAGTTTCAGTACGTGCCTCAGGGTTATCAACCTCAAGGTCAGTACCCAACTCAAGGTTTCCAACCACCTTCTGGTCAACCATTTTTACAAGGAGCTAGAAATGTACTGCTTAATTATCAGCCCTACATTCAACCAGATTATGGTCCTCCATATGCACAACCTTTTATGGGTCCATACCCCGGAATGAATATGGTGTGGGATCCATCTCAAACTCAACAAATTATGGAACCTAATGTGCAGTTATCAAGTCAACTTGGACAATCTTTGGTTTCTGGGCCTATCTCACCTCGAACTCTGCCTCAAACTACTGTTGCAACTACTGCAGCTTCTGTTCAACCTACCACGCCTGTTTCTAGAGTATCTGTAGCTCCAGTTTCTACTGTTTATGTATCAGTGCAAACTCCTCAAGCCTCTTTACCACAGTCAGGACCTACAGTTCATACTTTGGTCCAGATGCCTGTAGGACCAGCTGGTCCGAGTACGGTCGTCACAAGTAACCCGCAATTCACTTATAAACCGTACCAGGGATAGTATCAATTTGGTCCTACTGTACAAAATCCAGTTTATCAGTATCAACCGTATCCTAGCTATACTTATCAACAGCCTCAACAACCCCAGTTTGGTCCGGTTAATCCTAGTTTCCCAGGAGGTTATAACATTCCTAATGCAAATCCAATTCCAGGTTATCCTGGATATCCTCCTCCTGGGGCTGGTCTTGTTACCCAAGGTTTTCATGACCCTAATCGTTAGTTACCATTTATTGCAACTTTGGATTTACCTTATTTGTCACGCCTTACGAATGATCCAATTTACTATCTTCCATATTGGCGGCCAATGCCTAGTAAGTTGCCCAGTGATATCCCGAAATTCGAGGGTAAGTCAGGAGAGGATCTGTCAAATCATGTTATGACTTATCACCTCTGGTGTGCATCTAATTCCATCATTGATGATTCAATTCGATTACGTCTTTTTCAACGAACTCTGAGTGGTCTTGCTGCCAAATGGTACATTGAGTTATCATGAGGCTCTTTTTATAATTTCTGTCAGTTAGCCACTTCTTTCTTAACTCATTTTCAGTTGTCTGTCAGATATGACAATGGCACGGAACCGTTAACTTCACTAAAACAATCCACGTCCACATATGTTTCTGATCATATTCATGAATGGCGACGTAGAAGACATTTGGTGAAAGTCTTTATTTTGAATCAAATTTTAGCAGAATGGTTCGTTAAATCATTTTTACCTAAAATCACTAAGATGTAGCTAAGGCAGGAGTTGTCACTAAAGAGCAAGTCATTGCTCAAGCTCAGTACCTTGACCTCGTCTATACACAGTCAGGTACTTTGCATGAAAAAATCCCTGATCTTCCAAAACACGGGCAAATAACTGCAGCTCCTTCAAGGTCTCATGCCGCTGACGGTATGATTGGTTTAGTTAGTACTAAAAGTAAGAAGAAATCATCAAAGAATTCTTCTCCTATTATAACTTTACCTGATTCCCTGACAGGAGATTCTTCTGCTGAAATTCCTGCCGATATTCATGTCGTAGAATCATCTACGGACAAATCGAAAACCAGTAATAAAAAGAAGGGGAAGAAGAAAAACAAACAAAACTCAAAAGAGAAAACGGATAAAAATGAATCTACTCACGAAAAACATAAACCTTGCTATCCTTGTTTCATTTGTAACGAGGATCATTTTACCAAAGACTGCCCACATCCAGTAGAGGTTTCACAAATCGTTAAAGGTTCTCAAATGCCTGATGTCTTGAAGGATCCTTTTCCTACTCAAGATAGTAAGATGATTGGTTCTTCCTCGAATGCCTCAGAACAACCCGTTATGATGATGTCTCATGTCAGGATTGCGACATGATCGCAAGATTATGGTAGTAAAAATCCTATTGGTGGTAAAGAAGCAGAATCTTCTAATTCAAACACATCAACGACAACTCCTCCTGGTTCTGATACGCTACAGATCGAGAAACCCAACCCTGACTTAGTAATCAAATCGCCTGCTAAAGGTATACTTCGTAAATCAGCTTTCAATCCACATGTGAGAGCTGCTCAGAATTATAACATTGTTGAAGATTTAGCTATTTCCCCTTCAGCAATGTCGGCTTTGGAAGTGCTGCAATCGTTCCCAGCACAGCGTAAATTACTATTATCTACTATAGGAGTTGTTGATATTCAAGATTTGAACCTAATAATCTTCGATTTAGAGAATAGTACACCCCGCCTACCTCATCAAATGGCTTTCCAGATTCCAGTGTTAGTAAAAAACAGACCTTGCTTTCGGACTGTGATTGATGAAGGGGCTTCTACATGTATTATGTCGATCCAGTGTTGGAGATCGCTTGGTTCTCCCACACTCAATCAGTCTCCGACAATTCTAAAGGCTTTTGATGGCCGAGGGTTCCATCCTTTTGGTATTTTGCAGGATTTACCTATAGGGGTCGAAGGCAAAACCGTAAATCTAGATGTGGAAGTGGTTGATGCCCCTCTAGATTACAACCTTCTCTTGGGTCGCAGTTGGTCTTATGCTATGACTGCTATTGTTTCATCGGTCTTTCGGCTTATCAAGTTTCCTCATAACGGAAAGATCATTATGATAGACCAGCTGACTTATTTCTCATCCGACCCAACCTCTACGGATAGTATTCAACACGTCAATAAAACAAATATCCCTTACAAGGATGTTGGAGTAGGTTTGATTAAAGATTCTGGTTTACTAGGAACTTTTTCCTTCCCTCCTCCTAACATATCACCTTCTATTGCAACTATTCATATGATTTCATCGAACACTATCGCTTTTGATGATCCTTGGATCGTACCTTCCGATTCTGAGGTGGATTCATTTGGTGACGCGATGCCTTTGAGTCCCTTTGAAATTGCATATCAAGCTGTACAGTCGTTTTCTGATTCCTATTCAACCGAAATTGATCTAATGAATGTGGTCCATAGGGAATCACTTTCAATATCAACCTCAGCTTCAACAACATTTTCTGATCCTGTTCATACTGATGAGAAGATTCGTGAACTTTTTTCTGTTGATGATTTACCATGGGAAGATCTTCATCATCAATCTTCGTTTTTACCTAAGCTTGATCATTTTGAAAATGATTTTTCATCTATTTTTACTGTTGACTATGTCAAAGAACCACATAATCCATTGGAACATTCTGATTCTGAGTTAAATTTGGGAAATATCTCTCGAACGGTTCCTATTGACATTTCAGTTAAACCTAGAATTATTGAAAACATTCATATAGGTGCTTCCTGTACGGATGATGAAATCCAAACTTATAAACCCTATTTCAAGAATTCTGCGACGTGTTTGCTTAGTCATATGAAGAAATGCCAGGAATCGATCCATCAATAGTTGTTCATGAAATTAAAACTTACCTCGATGCTAAACATGTCCGACAACATCTGCATGAGATACATCCAAGAAAAGTCGCTGCTATCAAAGCTGAAGTTGAGAAATTACTTCGTGCAGGTTTCATCTATCCAATTCCTTTAACTGATTGGGTATTGAATATTGTTCTTATTAACAAAAAGCAAGGAACAATAAGAATATGTATTGATTATAGGGATATTAATCGAGCTTGTCCTAAAGACAATTATCCAACCCCCTATATCGATCAAATTATTGATGATTGTGCCAGCAGTGAAATGTTCTCCTTTATGGATGGTTTTTCTAGTTACAATCAAATCAACATACTCCCTGCCGATCAACCTAAAACAACTTTCATTTGTCCATGGGGGACAGTTGCTTATTGCAAATTACCTTTTGGATTGAAGAATGCTGGAGCAACTTTTCAAAGGGCTATGTCTTATGCATTTCATGACATCAAGCACATTGTGCAGCCTTATCTCGATGATTTACCTACCCATTCATTGCGTAGAGCTGATCATCTCACTCATTTACGAGCTATCTTTATGAGATGTAGGCATTATCGAATTACGCTAAATCCACACAAATGTGTGTTTTGTGTAGAAATGGGTCGTTTACTGGGATTTGTTGTTTCAAAAGCTGGCATTCATGTCGATCCCTCGAAGGTTGAAGCTATTGTCAATCTACCTCCTCCTTCGACTCTTCGCCAACTCCAAAGTTTGCAAGGGAAAGCAAACTTTTTACGTCGTTTCATTCCTAATTATGCCGAGATAACGAAAGGTTTTACCAGGTTGTTGAAACAGAACACTCCATTCTTTTGGGATGAGATCACTAACAAATATTTTGATGCACTTAAATATGCATTAACCCATGCGTCATTACTGCATCCTCCCAATTACAAAAAAGATTACTTTTTGTATCTCGTCGCTTCTCATTCCACCATTGGCATGGTTTTAGTTCAGGAATATGAATTCAACAATGAACATGTGATTTACTATCTTAGTCAAACTCTGCATCCGACTGAGCTTAAATATTCACATGTGGAGAAATTGGCATTGGCGGTTGTCCAAAGATTTCGTCACTACATCTTATTATGCAAAACCACGGTAATTTCTGACTGTAACCCTACGATATATATCTTGACCAAACAATTGCTAGGGGGCAAGTATTCCAAATGGATTGTTATCCTACAGGAATTTGACTTGGAATTTGAAAAATCTAAGGCAAATAAATCTTTGGTTTTTGCCGAACTGATGTGTGATTTCCCACGTATTGATACTGAAACAGTGGCAGAGGAGCCCATTGCGGATGAATCCTTGTTTCTTATCAGTACTCTTGATCCTTGGTATGGAGATATTATTGTTTATCTCTAAACCCAATCTTTTTGTCCTGAAATCTCACGATCTTAGCGTCGAAAAATACGTTTCCAATCCCAAAAATACAATATTATTAGTGATACACTCTATCGTCGTGGGGCGGATTCTGTATTCCGACTATGTCTAACTCATGAAGAAGTTGAAAAGGTTTTGAATGACTGTCACTCTCGAGCATGTGGCGATCATGTCTGGGTATGCCACATCCCAAAAGATATTGCACGCTGGTTTTTTCTGGCCATCCTTATTCAAAGATTGTATCTATGCAGTCCGAAAATGCCACAATTGTCAAAAATTTTATTGTAAGATGTGTGGTCCACCCGCTCCACTCCACCCTATAATTGTTGTCGGTCCTTTTGCAAAGTGGAGTATTGACTTTATTACATGTAACCCTCACTTGGCCGGGGGGAATGCGTATATTATCCTCGCGGTAGATTATTTTACTAAGTGGGCCGAGGCGATGCCTACATTTTCAGCAGACAGCAAGACTGCTGCAACTTTCGTATTCAATCATATAATTGCTAGATTCGGTGTTCCTCAAGCTATTATTATTGATCATGGAAGTCACTTTTGAAACATCATGATGATTGAACTAACAAATCAACTTGGCCTGCGTCATGATAGTTCTACTCCGTATTACCCACAGGCTAGTGGTCTGGTTGAAGCTATCAATAAATTTTTAGTCACTATGATCCAATGAATCATTGGTATTCATAAGTCGAATTGGCATAACATGCTATTTTCAACACTTTAGGCATATCGGACCTCAGTGAAAACATCAACTGGTTTCACTCCTTTTCAACTGGTCTACAGTTTGGAAGCATTGTTACCTATTGAATGCGAAATCCCGTCATTACAATTAGCCATAGAATTACTCCTAGCCACTTCTGAAGAGGAAAAACGTTTCTTGTACTTAGCTCAGCTAGATGAGAATCGACGCACTGCTGCAATAACAAACAAGACTCATGCAAAACGAATAAAAGCTCAATACGACTGAAATGTTACACCTCGTAGTTTTTCAGAAGGAGACCTAGTTTTACTATATGATCAAGCAAACAATAAGCTAGGGGCTGGAAAATTTGTACCTATGTGACATGGTCCTTATATTGTTAAGTCAAAGCTTGCAAAAGGGGCCTATGAATTGGTAGATTTTGACGATGTCTCTTTGGGTAAACCCAGAAATGGGTTTTATCTGAAGAGATATTATGCTTAAATTCTGGGTGGAGATTTTTGTTAGATTAGTTTCTTTACAGTTGGTGTGTTTTAGATTAGAAAATTGTGCCTAGTTTAGAGAGTGTTTTTATCACTATTCCTGCTTATCTTGATTTTACTCTTGATATTGTAGATGTCGACGTCTCTTCAAACATACATTGGTTTTGTTGATGGTGCTTGTCGTAGTACACGGAACATTTCTTCCGCAGTTTGGGTTATCTATTCACCCTCTGATGAGTTAGTATCTATGCATGGGGTAAGCCTCAGTCAAACAACGAATAACATTGTAGAGTATAGTGCAGCGATTGAGTTATTATCTGAATCCATCTCATTTGGGATTCGGATTTTGATTGTCAGGTTAGATTCTGAACTCGTTGTATTACAGCTTAATAGGGTTTATGCCATTAGAAATCCAGTGTTATTGAGATTATTTTTTAGAGTTCGTCTCTTGGAACGTGAATTTGATTACAATGAATATCAGCATATTCCAAGACATTTAAATACATTAGCAGACGCAGTTGCTTCTCGTATTATAAATGGACATTTGCAATAATCAAAATAGTAAATTTAAAAACATTCAATAACATGTTACACGAGATAAGCCGGTAATAATGATATATCATAGTATAGAAGAAGTGTGTCAAAATTTACATTGTCTTCGATCATAGGTTGAAAAACACCTTATGATCGGAAAAAATGATAGTACAAAAGACAAAAATTTTGTGTGAGTCTACAAAAGCGATCATCCTATCCCTGGTGATGATCACGATAAGAAACCACTACTCGGGCCACCCTACAAAGGAACCTCCTAAAAGGTCCTGGGACCCCAATCACATATCTCTGTAACCTAAGTGGAATATCATCTATGCCAGTCTCTGGAATATCTACTGTTAAGCACTCTAGATGATTCTCCAAGTCGGTCAGGATCTCTGTAGATTGATCCTGTGGGGCCGGTACTGCTGCAGCTGGGTGTCTCCTCTCATAAGGCTGGAGAGAGGCTGGTCGTCGTGGAGCCACATCTGCATTTAAAACTTTTAATTGTCAGTTTTGGATGATTTAAAAAACAAAAAAAAATAATTAAAACTTAGAAAGTGTTGAAAATAATTTTACCTGAATCATCCCACTTCTCTCCTGGTGGAAGAATCATGTCTGGGTCACCGCGATAATCCATCCCGGCATATGGAAAATCCTGAATCACAAAAAGTTGGTTGTTCAACCAACAAACATATTCAGGCAGAAATCGAACAACCTCTGGACCCTCCTAAGGGTGACGAGCCATCAAAGCAACCCAACGCATTGTCCTAGGCTCTCGAGGAACGCCAGCATCAACAGGAAGATGCTGCGAGGCTAGCATAGGGATCCTCTCTAGAGCAAAGCTGACAACAAGAAAATTGTATCTAAAGTTTTTCAGTTGTCCATTCTTTGCTCTAGTAAGTTGGCCTTTCACATTTGCCAACACAGCCTCGCACCAGTTAAATATGGTGCCTTGATAATAGTCTACAGCCATCTGCATCTGGGATCCAGTAGACACATGCAATGCTGCACTCCCGCATAACCTGGTAACAGTGAATGCAATAACCTTAAGTTCAGGACGGTCAATCGTTTTAATATCAATCTGTTTGTCCTTTGTTTGATCATTGCAAAACTCCAATCGAACACTAGCGACAGACTGGCCACCTAGCCTAGTCTCGAAAAGAGATAATCGTTCACCTCTCTTGGGAAAACCAGTCAAAAAATATATGTCCTCTAGCTCGATTTCGAGCCAGTGGCCACCAATCACGAAACACTGGTCCTGTATGTTCCACCTGTCTACTAGCCATTGCAAAAAGTCTACTTGGGCCCTCATGCCTGGTATGGCCCAGAACTTAAACAGTCTGCATGCTCTCAATGCATCCAATGTGGGTGGATGATTTATTGCGGCAAGATCCACATCCTCATGCTCGCGTTCCCGCCAAATAAGCATTTTGAGTGTCCTATAATGCAAAAAAAACATATTAGAACAATTTAGTTCAAAAAATTTTGGGCAAGATTGGAGAAATTTATGTTTTTCAAATCCATTTTGCAGGGTCCCCACCCGCTGCTTACAGATAGTGCGTAGGTCTGCACGCGTGGTAAGCAACAGGTGCAGACCCATGACTTTTTTCTTTGTAGAAAAATTCGGGGTCCGCAGGGGCCGCGTGTTGCACCTGCGGACCCCCGCGAGCGATTTTCTAAACTAAATTCTCCTTCAAAAATCAAAATTAAAGCCTAAAAATGAAATGTAAACGGTTGAAATGCAAGATAAAGAGGATGTGGATTACCTGGAGCTGACGGTTTTCGATTCCAACGGACGGATTTTCCAGAATCTTCACAGGAACTTTTTTACCCAAAAGCTCTCACTTCTCACTCTAAAATCAAATGGTAAAAATGAACTTAGAAAAGCCCTTTTTATAAGATTTTTTGAATAAATGAATTTTAAATTTATTTATTTTTCACTTTAAAAAGGTAAATTTTTAAATACATTTTTATTTATCTTTTTTTTCACTTACTAGTTCACGGATACCCAGGTCAGTGGGTAGCCGCTACGTCCAGGGTTTTAAACACTGAGTGGACGCCACCCGAAGGGCATCAACACCCCTCGGCCTATTTACTGACCTAACCCCAAGAGCTTCATGGATTCGACCCTGTGACCTCCCATTGGCGAGGCACTTGATTTGACCGATTGAGTATTTTTTTATTTTTATTTTTTATTTATCTTAAATAGGTATGAGTAATGTTTTGAGTTTTTGTGCAGAATATTCGATTTTTCGGGGAAAATGGATCATTTTTCAACAAAGAGTATATTTTTATCATTTTTTCGGACTCTTTCAAAAATTTATGAAAGAGCGAAACATTAGAGTCCTCTTTAAGCTCTTTTCTGACTCATAAAATATGAAAAGATTGTCGAGTTTTTCCCCTTTTTAACTCGTTAAACGAAATTAAAAGGGCGGTCCACTTACAGCTCTTTTCTGACCATATAAACATGAAAAGGTCACTGGACTTTTGTCATTTCAAGTTCGATACTGGTTATGAAACGACGTGTCTTCGATCACTTTTTTACTTTTTCGGATCGAAGTCACTAATTACGAAAAGTACTCCTTGATCGTAATGGTCAAGCAGTTCTCTCAAGTATTATTTTATACTTTTTCGGGCTTGAGGGACACAAATTTACGAAAAAGGACACCCATGGAGTTTTCTTAGGTTTGTCTTTTGACTCCCTAAAATTGAAAAACACCGAGTTTTTCCTATAGTGGACTCGTTAAAATTTAACAGTAAAGGCCCTGTTCAATTTTAAACAGGAACAAACCACTCCTTCTTAGGGTTCGAATTTTAAACTTAGTTGGACTCATCCGAAGGATGAGCTTATCAACAAGCAAATGTTATCCTCCTCAAGCTTGCCAAAAAATAAAGAGGTACTTGCCAGAAATGGTGGGGGAAAAGAGAGAAAAATGAACCTGTTTGTTACACTTTGTGTTTTAGAAAAGCTGTTAACCACTCTTGAACACGACACTTTTGTTCACCTAGGTTGGGAAATCCTTTGCCTAACAGTTAATCAAACCATATTGAAAGTCTTCAGTCGGTTTTTGGGTATTAGCTTTGGGTCAATTGTCACCAAACCATCTGCAATGTCGTTATGTGTTTAAGAGGTCAGTTCAAATAAACCATTCATTTGCAAAATATTTGTCATCCATTTTTTACCATCCCTGAGTCAGTCCTTGCCAATATATTTCTTCAAAACTTGATCTATGATTTCGTGTTGTGGGCTTGCCTACGACAGATCGCTTTCTATCGACTTCAGCTCATTATCTTGAAAGATGATCTAGAAATCGTCAGTACCTTGAAATCTGCATGCCCTAATGGCAAGTTTCTCGCCTTCGACGATAGGTTGCATCATTGACCTTCGATCAAAGGATTTTATGACATGTTCGACTTCAACTCATTTATTTCATGGATTGTACTGGGTACTTTGAGAGCCATTGACATTACTAGTGGTTGCTCTCACACTTGTTAACAGTTTACATCATTGACTGGTAATCAAGTGGTTTCTACCATGTTCAACTTCAACACATTTATTCACATGGATAGAATCGTACTAGTTCGGGAAGCAAAAATCAAGACCCTGGATCTAGTTTCTACCATCCAGGTTGCGAGGAATTTTGTTATTCATTATACAGTGGACTATTCATAACCAGATGGTTGCGTCCATTCTATGTCTACACATGTCTATACTCTTGATGTATTACAAAATCATTCCTGTATTAGGACAGTTTAGTCAGTTTTCTAGTCAGTTTTGATCTGAGTATGGGAATGCCTACCTCAGCGATGATATGTTCACATATATATATTTTTCATTGAATTTTTTTACAGGTTCCGACTGGGGTGTCCACAGGATGATCCTTGAAATGATAAAGTACTTCACTCTTCATAGATGACAAACTCTATCTTCATCTATTACAGAATTCGCACTTTAGGGGGCAATCTGTTGCACTAAAAATTGTCACCTTGACATTCTGCAATCTGTGTGAGTCCATTACCACTCATACTTTCCTCCTTTGCAAGTCTTAAGCCTCAGTTCCTCATATCAAGCCTTGAAAATAAGAGAAAGCCCTCAAAAGTCTCTAAAACTCTAGTTCCACACTTTCTCTTTGCATTACCTGCGGTCCCGCACCTAATGGTCATGTCTCTTGCATATGACCACTCTGTCTCTATGTTATGGGTGCGGACCCTTGTAAAAGTTAAAAGGCGTGAGCATATTCTAAAAAACTCACTTTCAGTCATTTCTAGAAGCTTCTGGAAGGAATCTTGAGGTGGCAAGTTCGCTCTCTTAAGGTTCATGCATCCCATACCTTAAGGAGCTAACCCCTTGATGTGAGGATATTATCCCTTTGAAGGAGGATTCTATCCCTTCATAGGTGGACCTGTAACCTCCTCCTCTGCACTATAAAATGAAGCATTGGGCTGGTTACTTGGGAGGTTGAAAGCTGAATATTTTTGAGGTGAAATGCTGCTGGAACTTAGTCTTCTTAGTTGAGTTTTTATGAGGAGAGATTACATACCTCTATGATCTCATTTGGAGGAGTGCAAGGCTTGTCAAAGTAAAGGAAATTCCTGTTTCGGACCCCAGGAAGAGCTTGTTCAACATCAAGGCTGAAAAGGTTGTAAGGTTCTTCTACTTCAAAGTTAATACAAATAAGTTTGTTTTTCTCAATAAGCTGTTGTTTTATGGTTTATTTTATGGATTCCTTGATCACCATAATAGACATGACTTATGATATTTTCTATATGGGTGCTACTTGATGTTTGCTTATTTGTGATTGCAGGTTCTCAAAGGTAACTCTTTCGGACGGTTGAAGGATGGTTACTACAAACAAGCATTGGATCTAAGGTAGGGTCTTAACACCTCTATAGTTTTTATTTATAAATCGCATATGTCTAGAGAAAGATAGATTTGTTTGTTTGTTTGTTGCTAGACTATCTTCTGATACTAGGGAGATTGGTCTTGTCCGCAAGATCGATTTATCCGGCCAACAACTGTGGACATGGAATGCGCTCAACCGAGAGAAGGAAGTGCGCTCTGGCTCGAGATGGCACAATTTTCTCCAACAGTGCATGTGTAATCACTAAGTTTGGAAAGTGCACTTTCACTTAAGGAAAAATGTTGTGCTTTATTGCTTTTGTGTTTTGTGAATGTTAAGTGAGGAAAATTTGGCTAAGTCAAAGAAGGGCTAGTGATTTTTGTATCTTTAGAAAGACAACATGCAACCTTCTAAAATATGAGAAGGTGACACTTAAGAACTTTGACCTAGGAGGAAAAACGATGTTGAAAGGATAGTCGACACTTACGAAAACATGAAAAAATGAAAAGACAACCTAAGATAGCTTAAAGCAACAACTCATGAAAACAAGAAGTCGGCTCCAAAATTAAACGAGGCAAAAAATTTGGAGGGTTGTTGCTGCAGTGACAACAACACAATATTCTTCGGGCTGGTTACTATTGATTGACTATGTTCAAGGATTCATATGCATGCGCAAATAAATGTAAAACATGTCAGAAAATTGTGGGAAAAGTAAAAATACCAACTTTACCTCTTTAACCTGTTCAAGTAGAAGGCCCTTTTGAACAATGGGGTCTTAATATCAGTGGTGAGATAAATCTAAATTCTTTAAAATTGCATAAATGTATTCTCATTGCTATTGACAATTTCACCTGGTGGACTGAAGCAATTCCTTTGAAAAAGGTCAATGATGAATAGGTAATATCTTTTCTTAAAAGCTATATAATATCCAGGTTTGGCATACTTACATCTTTCATGTTTGACAACACTTCTTATTTTTCGTCGCCTCAAAATAACTAAATATTGTTTAGATAAGGGCATTAAAATTAAGTTTTATGCTAATTATTATCCTTAGAGTAATGTATTAGCATAATCAACCAACAAGAACCGAATCCAAAGATTAAAGAAAATTGTTCAAAATCATCAAATAAATTGGCATAATCAACTCCCCAATGCTCTGTGGGTTGGCAAAGTTACTCCAAAGAGAGAATTAGGGAATTCCCCATACTTCCTTCTCTATGGTAAGGAAGTCATCCTCCCACTGAACATTTTCCTACCATCCATGCAATTATCTCAGGATTTAAATAGAAATTCAATCAAAGACATGGATGTTAGAATTTATACCTTATTGGAATAAGAGGAGGAAAGGCAAAAAACTAAAGCCAAATTCCACGAACTTCAACAATCATTAAAACATGGTTTGATAAACATTCAATCATTGATAGGGATTTTTATAGTAGTGATTTAGTTCTCAAATGGGGTAAGAGCCATGAGGAAAAAAGAATACCTTCCAAATTCCAACATTTATGGCTCAACCCTTTCAAAATCTCTTCAAAGCTTGGTCCTTCAACTTACATTTTATAAACATTATAGGCAAGATTCAAAATCTGCCTACTAATGGCCAAATTTTGAAGATATTTTTTTCCTAAATATCATTGGACCATATGTAAATAAAACACCATTTACTAAAATAAGTTGGTTTCCTTAAATTTTAATTTTATTCTTTGTAAATACTTATATGATTTTTCTTTGTACAAATGATTTTCTTTTAATTTATTTTTGTAGTATAATCTCAACAAAGGTTACACTTGTCAAGAAATGTATATTTATGATTATAATATTATTATTCAAATAGATCAAGATCTTTAGGGAAAATCAATCTTTAATTATATACAATCTTATATGCTTGATATTACTTTATTAACTAAAAGTTTTAATTAGTGAAGAAAATACTTGACATGTATTTTCAGGAGAGCTTCGTTCACTTTCACATAAAATAACACTTTATTTTATTGATGATGAATAGTAAAGTACCAAGTTAGAATTAGTAATGCATCAAAACTTTTGCTGATTAAAATAAATCGCATATCACCCCACTTTTTAGATATCCAAAAAAGTTGCAAAAGCTATACACATATTCGGTACCAAAAGGATATCAAATTATTGAGGAGTTGAAAGCATTTCAAAACAAAATGTAGGAAGTATTAGGAAACTCGTTGGAGCAATGGACACTTATTGGCAGTGGGTAAATTCTTCTATGATACTAAGGCATCTTCATTGGGGTCGTGGATGTGTGCAGGGTGCGAAGAAATGGTGGGTAAATGAGATATGAGGAAAACATGAAGCAATTTCTTTTGATAGTATTAATATTCAAAACTCAATATCAAAAGTTCAAAATTGATTGAATTTATGTCTGAAAACAATTTGAACTTCACCATTTGGCTCTTCTCTAAAATTTTAGACATGTTATGAGTACTTCTTTTGACTCTCACCTTATTTTCTAAATACCAAGCATGTTTAGAATGATATTAATTTTAGATAATAATAAAAAAATTAAAGTTTTAGATTTATTTGAATTTTAAATATTTAGTGGCAAAGATAACTATTTCTCCGAGTGTTTCACCATTTGTTGTTAGGTCTACAACAACCCCTCATTTTTTTTTTAAATCTAAAAACATATGCACCGTTTATAATTTTTATGTTTATTTTTCATATCACTAAAAAGGACCGCCCAAAATACTTGAGTAGTAAAAGAATTATTTCCTTAGTTTAAATATGCTTTCACATTGGAAGGGTCAAAATTTGGTACATGCGTTAAAACTTTATTACTCTATCATCCCAACTTTCTATACTCCTGGCGCCCTGAGTCCCGATCATCCTGATCATCCTGATCTCCTTAATTTCGATCATCCCGATCCTCCAAGTATTTAATTGAAATTTCATTTCTTTCACCTTTTTCAGTTTTTTATAATTTTTTCAATAAAACTCGGTACTCATGCTACTCAACTACTTGGTACTTGTTTTAAACATTAACCTAATAAACACCTCGACCTTTTGAACTCCTAATCATGTACTTCACCATTTATATGACAAACGATTCAAAACTTATTGTTGCATTTATTGATCTTTAATGGTTTCAATTCACACGTTTACAGGTTATTAACTCTGTGAGAATTTAAAAAAACTACATACTTACTCTTATAAGAAACTATTATGCTATGAGATTTTCGAAAATGTTGCCCTTTTATTATTCCAAGAACAATTATAGTCTAACAAATTGAGTTTTTACAATCTAAATCCTTGTTTTCTCTCTGTGCTCAATTCCTCCATTTTTCGTGAAAGAGTAATAAGTTATTCAAGAATTTGAGTTATGTCGGTTAGTATTTAACCCATTTTTCTATTTGAATTCAACTTTTCATTTGTTTGAAATTTGTATATCTTATGATTCTTATTTGATTGCTTACAAATGAAACAATGGGAAAGAAAGGTAAAAGTCAATCTTCAAGGCCCAAAGTTCAGAATATTAAAATGTAGATGAAAGCAACAAAAGTTCTAGCACCCGAGGAAAGAAATCCCAATTCACTGTTTATCTCAAACACAACATACAAGACCGGGGATGTAGGCTCTGTTTCTTGGGAAGAAGTCTATGATTTTTTTGAAAACAGTGAAGGAATGACCATGAAAAGTCAAATGATAACTCATACGATAAATTTGTGGAATACGAAGCAATTAAAAGGACCAAAATGCACAAAATTGCTACTAGGCCAACCATGTTCCCTTATTATGACATGGTAAGTTGGATTATCTCTCCATATCATGTTCACACTTGCTCCATTGTTGACCATGATAAAAATGCAATTGCTTCCTAGAAGCTAGAGTTTCTTAGGTCTATTTATAAGATTAATTCTCATGAATTTCTTCTGGATATATATTTTCTAAATTATTTCCATAACAATTTACTCAATATGAAGAATAGGGATTATACCCTAATTATCAAGAAGTGCTTGCATGATCCTGAAGGGGCTAAAATCAAAACTAGAAAAGATTATCCAATAGTCCTTTTTAAAAGACCTTATATATTTGTGATTAAAACGCTGACAATATTTTATGGTCAACTAAGGACCCGGATTTAAACAGGAACGCAACAAATTACAGAGATAACCATAAATACGGAGATGCAACAGAAATAATACTTCATTTCATTAATGTAA
Organism: Pinus tabuliformis; assembly: GCA_031772625.1. Classification (NCBI taxonomy): domain Eukaryota; kingdom Viridiplantae; phylum Streptophyta; class Pinopsida; order Pinales; family Pinaceae; genus Pinus; species Pinus tabuliformis. The sequence goes on along the minus strand of CM062813.1, from coordinate 302,259,551 downwards.
AATATTGAAATATGCTTACAAACAGAAATGGAAATAAACTAGCTCACGCCATGGTAGCTTATCTCTAAGGAGAGATGTGGTGGCTACATGCCTCTAAACTGTCTTACAATGAGGCTCGAAGGCCTATTTATTATTGATAAAAAAATGGAAAACCCTAAACATCCGAAATCCTAACCCTATGAGATAAAGCGCTAAACTATGGGCCCCGTTTTGTGTAAATTGGTACATCAACTTCCCGGGGTCGTAACTTTGGCATACGATCTTCGTTTGACGCGCACAATACCTCGTTAGAAAGATCTATCCGAGGACTAAAACTTTGGGATGTGAAACATCAATTCAAAAATACATGTTGCTCCTATTTTTCCCAAAAAAAACGTTGTTTAGGGCCTCAAAACGGCTCCGAAAGTTCAGGACCCGAAAAAACTGCTAAAAATAGTAAATTGTGCTACAATTAAGGAAACTCAAAAACTAAAAGAAACAATGGTGGGGGTCCAAGTGGAATTGGAGGGTGGCCACCAATATCCACCTAGATCATTCCTCCCCCCCTTAGGAAGCAATGGTCCCCATTGCGTTGAGTCCCTCCATGAGATGAGGAAACTTCTGTTGAACTTGGTCCCTAGTGAGCCACTTGCCCTGGTGAAGGAGTTGGCATGCTTTGACAACTCAATACAATTGGATCTTCTGTTGTCGAGTGTGCTTGATCTTCATGTCCATGATTCGATCAGTTGCAGCTTGTTCCATGCAATCTGGATTTAACTCTGTTGGTGTGAGTTGTTCTACAATGTCGGATGTGTCTAGTAATGGTGGAAAGTATGGTCGAAGGTGGTCAACATTGAACAATGGGTGCAGGCCAAGGAATGGGGGGATGCTAAGCTCAAATGCATTGTCTCCCACAGCCTTGGTAACAGTGTAAGGACCATATCGGATTGGTCTAAGTTTCCAATAAGCTCTGGTAAGGCGTTCCTTTTGCAAATGCAACCAAACTTTGTCGCCCACTTGAAACTTGTGTGGCACCCGATTTTGACCATGTCGCTGCTTGTACTTGGCATTTGATTTCTCCATAATGTCGTGGACCTGCTAGAGGATATGTTGGATGTCCTCAATGAAGTTGTTTTCCTTATTTGTTTCGGACTGGACATGAGTTGAATCTGCCTGAGTAGTTGCAAATGCCATGGCCACATCAATGGGACATAATGGTTGGAACCCCAAGCCCACCTGAAAAGGGTTGTGGCCAGTCGTGATATGGAGAGCTCGATTATAGTTGTGTTGAAGATAGGGGAGGCTCTCATACCATGTGCATGGATGCTTTGAGTTGTACATGCGCAAAATGTGTACAATCATCCTATTGGCAACTTATGTCTGGCCATTAGTTTAGGGATGGAAGGATGTGGACTTACTGAGTTTGGTGTCCAGCATCGACTAGAGACTGGACCAAAATGTACTAAGGAACCTGTTGTCCAAATCTAAGATGATAGACTATGGGATCCCAAAGTGTACCCACACTTGTTCAAAGAAGAGTTTAGCAGTGGCTTCTGCTGTGATATTCTTCTTGCAAGCCGCCATAATGGCCATCTTCGAGAACTTGCCGACGACCACAAAAACACAGTCATTTCCATGATTAGTAGAAGGAAGGCTCGACATCTAATCCATGGAGATGGATTCCCAAGGTCGACTAGGGGTAGGCAGTGGAGTATAGAGGCCTTGCTTCTTGATGGTCGGTTTTACAATGGCGCAGGCAGTGCAGGATCTGATGTACTTCCTGACATCCTATCAAAGATTCGGCCAATAGAAATACTTCTATAGTACTGCCACCATTTTCTCGACCCCGAACTGCCCAGTAGCCTGACTGTAGTGTGCTTCCCAAATCATCTTGGCATGCTCGCTTGAAGGAACACAAAGGTGACCCAGGTGGCATAACAGGGCACCCTAGAGGTGAAAATCTGGAACATGCTGACCCTCCAAGAGTGTCTGGTATTGTGGGGCTAGTTTCTTAAATTTGGAGTTGAAAAAACTTTTAAATATCAACTAGTCCTGATGTATTTGTTTTTGTATTATTATTAAGACATATTCCCAATACAACTACAAAAGCACGATCTTCAAGGGACTCAATGGTCTATGATTCATTGGACTTCCTTGGTCAAAAGGAACTATGAGGAATTTTCCTTCACTGATTTTGTGAACAAATTTCTTCACATATGCTACAGCGTATTGATTAGTGATATTACTCCCATAATTTCACTTGAAATCAAAAGGATTATGCAGCTTAGTGAACAAACAAGGCTTGTTGATTGGAATTTGTACCAACATTTTACATAAATTAGATTGTATGGATGTGAAATTCCACCTAATTAGTTGCCAATTTTTTTCCTATGCATATTTTTGTGCTTGAATTCATCAGAAAAAGCCTCAATGTAGATTAAGTGCATTTTTTAGCTAGAAGGAAACATATGATGTTCAAACTGAAGGAACATGTAGCACCATTTCTAGTCAATCAGAGGTCAGCAGACAAAGAGGTGGAACAATTATTGACATAAATGAAGTTTAAATTAGGGGTTACTTCGCCATATGACACCATTGGGAGAATATTAGCCATTGGAGTTCAATGAAAATCTCCACTTTATTTTCATGTGTCCAAGCCTGAGATAGAAAAGTTTGCTAATAAGGACACCTGGGAGGAAAATAGTTTGTTGGAAGTGACAAAAGAACAAACTGTGGAATAGTCAGTACGACTAAAAAATTTTGTTACACTTCCAATGAAAGGAAAAGAACTCAAGAGGACAGATCAAATCCTATGAGAGTCAAAGATGGAACAATTCAGAGTTTGCAAGAGAAAGAAGACAAACAATATGGAGGGAGCGGTATCAGAAACTGTCTCATCCGACATTTCTTCACCAGCTACTATTGTTGTTTCAGGTGAGCCCGTTTTCAGAATGCAAGAATTGGACCCATGGACAAAACAATTTTTTTTGTAACAACCTTGGGTTAAAAGTTCATGTAATAAAGTTAGTAAAGGAAAAATAAGACTAGGGTCATGGGACACGTATTCCAAGCTAAATGTTTGCCATAGCATCCTAGTGGGTGTTCATTTGGTTTATTAGGGCTAAGGAAATTGGCAAAGGCTTTGAAAGACAAAGTGGCATTAATTTGTGTTTAATTTATAGAAATAAATGAAATTAGGAGAAAAGGGAGGTGAAAGGTCACAGGTTTGCATGAGAGGAAAAGTGAAGGAAAAATAGTGGAAATTGAAGAAAATAGAGACCGCAATGATAAAAAGGCTTATGAGGATCGACTCACAGCTTTTGATAGTTCTATGGTGGAGCGCTCTCTCTATTCTCTCTATTCTCTCATATTATTCCACACTTAGATCACTCTAGCATTTAAGAAAGGAAGGCAAAGGAAGGACAAGGAAAGTAAGGGACAAGCAAGGGAAAGTTGGATCAAGCAACTTTAGCTGGAATACTTGCAGGTAACAGGTTGCATGTGTGATTTTCTAGTTGGTTTGTGAATACATGGTACATGCATGTGTATTTTGGTTCTCTTGCTATCATTGGAGTGGGTTTTGTGAGGTATGATAGTGGTTTCAGCCTTGCTTTTCCATTTATGAATAACAATGGTGTGATGGGGTTTTCTTATTTGGTTGACCTTTGGATTGTCGGATGGTTTTGGAACTGGATGAGGTGGTCTTAGGAAAACTTTGTGGGCCTAGGTATCCATTAATCGGTTTTGGCAGGATTGTGGTAAAGCCTAAGGGTGGAGACGTGAAAATTCTTGGTGAAGAAATTCCGAGGCATCCAAGATTGTTTAGGGCCTAGTGATCCCTTGACCAGTTTTAGTGGGATTGCAGTAAGCCTAGTTGTTTATGTATTTTTTTTTGGGCCTAGTGATCCCTTGACTGGTTTTGGCACGATTGTGGTAAATCCTGGTTGTTTATGTGCTTGCTTGGGCCTAGGAATCTCTTGACTGGTTTTGCCAGGATTGCGGTAAATCCTGAGGGTGGAGGTGGTTTAATATTCGGGAAGCCCTAGTTATTTTTTGTCTTGAGTCCCACATTCATGCTTGGAATATGCACGGGGGTGATTGGATGAAATAAATATTTGATTCAACCCAATCTATGGTCGAGTGGTAAGTGGAAATCCCTGACTTGTTTGGTTTTTGTATATGTTAATAAGAGATCTTTTCGTCTCGTATTTCATGAGTATTTGTACTTGTTATTATGTGGATTTGATGGTTGTTCTATCATGGTTATTATTCAGATTATATGTTGGTTACAAGCATGGTTTTGATAACAGGGTCTACTTATGGATTTTGATATGTTTGATTTTTTGATGGATGGTTAATGATTGTATTAGCTAACAAATGTTATTGTAGCTATTATGAGAAGGCATTAGACCTTCTTGATGATTCTCATATAAGTATCATACCCCTATGTTCAGATATGCATTCATGACCTATGGATTACATGTTATCAATATGTTTAACGAAATGGTTGTCATGGTTAGGCCTAGTTAGGTTAGGTCTTTGACTCAAGTTTACATGTCTAGCTTTGTTGTTATGTCATTTATGCATCTGAGAAGTTACATGAAGTTCTAGGCAGTGGTCTGGAGGCTGACCTAGAATTTAAGCTCAGAATCTGGGACTACATGTTGTTAATTGGGAAGTTTGGGTTTCAACTACATGAAGGGCTTGTTGTGGGTGCGGTTGAGGGCCCAAGGCAAAGAAGGAGGGGTCCAATTCAGGGTTTGGCCTCCTGGGATGGTTTTGAAACCTTTGTGGGTCTTGTAGCACCTATAGGATGTTGTGGATGGTCAATAAAGTGTTAGTTTGTCGATTCCACTTCCTTAATTATACTTAGGAGGTTCAGTCATGTCATCGTAGCCATTAGTTCATGTTTACCCTGACAAGATGGTGAAAGTGGGTAAATGTGGGAGGGTTGGTTACTTTCTCCTTCTTCTTCTTCTAACCAAAATATATTTTGAGAAGAATCTTCGGCAAAAATCACATAGAGATAATTTTTTCGACGCGTTTCGAACCAACCAGTGTGGTTCATCATCAAGACAAGTTGAATGAGCAGATCTTGCTATGCATTATAAATAGATCGGGCAGAATATCCAAGTAACGGCTAGAATAATGACAGCTCGATTTTCGCCGAAGATTCTTCCCAAAATTGATATGGATCACAGAAGCCTAAATTCAATAACAAAATATATTTTCTGAGTTTTTATAAATGAAGAAAAATAATAAGGCTTTGAAATCAGTAACTTATAATGAGTTCTGGAAGAAAACTTCTTCCACTAAAAACAGGTTGTTTTCAACCATTGATAATGAAAAGGGTGAACTTAAGTTAGCATTTCTTCAACCTAAATTTTCTTCTCCTAACGTTGTTGGAGATTATAAGACTTATGTTTTATCTTTCAATACTAACATATCCATCTTATAGAAAACAACTGGGAAAAATCTCTATAGAGATATTGATAAAAGAAATGAATTTATGATTGGAGCGCCAAGATTCGAGGTGTTGCATTTTGATCTAGGGTTTGAGTGAGGGTTTGGAGCTGGTGACCATGGAAGGTCATGGAGGAGGGAGTTCTTCTCCCTCCTACAATCAAATAGGTGCGAACAAAAACAAGGAAACCGATTTGCATCGCTTCAAGAAACCAACATAGGGGATAATTGAGGACACTAACATAGGAAATATCAAACCTCACAAACAAAGAGCAAATCATGAGGAAGAGAGCAGGGAGAAGAGGAAAGAGGGAAGCAGTCAAAAAGCTGCACCTTTGAGGGTGACAGGGGGAAACCGAAAAGGGAAATAAACCTTCACCTTGGATCTAAGGGTTTTTTACAGTGGTGTTCACGAGCTTAGAAGATAAAGACGGAGTGTTCAAGGGAGGACCCTATTTTTACGCTGTTGCAGGCCAGTACATGCGACCATGGGTGATGAACTTTGTCCCCGAACGAGAAATGTTCACTTCAGTACCAGCATGGATAAGACTATACTCCCTTCCTTTAGATTATTGGTTGTCAGAGTCTCTAAAGGATATTGGAAAAAAACTAAGGCATTTTATAAAGACATCAGATGCGACATTAAGAGGAAAATACACTTCCTTTGCCCGGATCTGTGTAGAAATGGACCTATGTGGGGCACTCCTAGATGATATCATTTTAGAAGTTTATGATGAAGAATGGATGCAGACGGTGGACTATGAGCATGTCCCATTTAGGTGTCGTAAGTGCCATGAACATGGGCACCTATACAGAGACTGCCCAATAAACAAACTGGATAGCAACAAAAAAACCACCACAAGCAAAGATCTCGAGGGTTTCACTAAGGTGGGAGGTAAGGGGAAAGGAGGAAGGTGGCACCAAAAGAGAATCAACGAGGACGGACAACTGAGCCATAATAGTTTCAAAATCTTTGAAGAAGAAATTGGAAACAACGGGGAAAACCATAAATCGGAGACTAAAACCAATGAGAAGGATAGGGATACTAGCATGGAGGACATACCAGAGAACAGCCAACAATAGGATGATCTACCGAGCATTGTGGAGCTCAGCAGGGACCATGAGATGACCCCAAGTGAGGCGGGAACGGAGGATCATGAACTACAGGAGATTCTTGAGAAGGAAAACTTGGATCTAGAAAAGTTTCTGGAGCAGGGTATTACCAAAGGAGTTGACTCCCTGCCAAAAGAGGAGTTTGACAAGGTTCAACAACTCTTCCTATGGAGATCCCAATCGAAGAGTTCTGGAGTCAAAAGAAACCATGACAGCCAGGAAAATAGAGGGATGAAGACAATGGAGGAAACATCGGGGCACTCTTCCAAGAACCTAGGTAGGAAAAGAGGAAGGAAAAGACAGAATGAGCTGCTGACAGAATGTGGAAAACTCATGATCAACTTAGGTAAGATGAAAGATCTCACCAGTTACTCTTTTACAAACCTTTCTTAATGAAGTTTACAACCTGGAATATTAGGGGCCTAGGAAATAAAAGGAAACAAAGAAATCTCAGCAGTAGAATAAAAGAAGGAAAACCAGACGTGCTTTTCATTCACGAAACAAAGTGCTCGATGGATAAAATCAGAGAAATACATATCAAATGGTTAAGCAGGTATGAGTATCTAGAGGTCAATGTAGACAACTCGGCAGGAGGGATTCTTACGCTCTGGGATCACCAAAAACTTGGAATCCCGCGTCCAGGAACTATCTTTCACTAGTAATACAACCTGTGGGTGATAAGGAGATTTACATGATTACAAATGTCTATGGTCCTCAAAAACTAGAAGACAAACTCAAGCTTCTCACTTCCCTTGAGGAGATAAGAGAGAGATATCCTGATATACCTTGGATTCTGGTAGGGGATTTCAATATGATCAAATCTCTTACAGAGAAAAAAGGGGGTATCAGAACACTAGGTAGAGACTCCATTGCCTTCCAGAACTTCATAAATAACATGAGATTAGTGGATGCTGAAACAATAAATCGCACTTTTACCTGGAACAACAAGAGAGGAGGGGCTTCTCAAGTTGCCTCTAAACTAGACAAATTCATGATCTCAGAGGACCTATTTCTCACAGGCCCTAACATGTCAACTTTAATCCTTCCTTTTGGATGCTCAGACCACTAGCCTGTCCAGCTTGAAGCCACTTTTATGGGTACACTGAGGAACAAACCTTTCAGGTTTGAAAATGTCTGGCTTTCTCACCCTGACTTCACCAGCAATATTGATAAATGGTGAATGGAAGAGTTGCCCTTTTAAGGCACAAAAATGTACATGCTACAACAAATACTTAAACACATCAAAGTCAGAATCAAAGATTGGAACAAAAAACAGTTTGGTAACATTTTCGAAGCCAAAAAAGAAGTTGAACAGAAACTTCAGGGGATTAATCAGCTCATGATCATAGATGGTTTTAACAAGGAAAGGAAATCTCAAGCTGATGCTCTTCAGAAGGAATGGGATGATAGGTGCACGCAAGAGGAGATTTTCTGGAGACATAAATTGAGAGTATAGTGGATTAAAGAAGGGGAAAGAAACACAAAGTTTTTCACAAGTCAACTTTGAGTCACAGGTCACACAACAGAATTTTAAAACTCAAAGATTCTCAAGGGAAAGAGCTCGTCACCCACAAAGAAATGGAATTTGTCCTAGTACAACACTTCCTTAGCATTGCAAAGGAGCCTCTCTTAGACAGGTCACAGTTCATTAACAAATTCACAAGGTACATTCCCAAGCTTGTCACACGGGAAGACAATCATAATCTCAATAGGCTAGTATCCGAAGATGAGGTCAGTGAAGTTATCAACGAGATGTAAAATGGGAAATCTCCTGGCCCGGATGGTTTCAATGTGGACTTTTTCAAAGCATGATGGAAAACAGTCAAACAAGACATCCTTGAGGTAGTGTAAGACTCAATAAGATCCAGATCAGTCTTGAAGGCTCTTAATGCCTCTTTCATAGCTTTGATTCCAAAGAAGGAGAAAGCCATCACACCGGACAGATTCAGACCCATAGCTTTATGTAATGTGGTGTACAAAATTATTTCAAAAGTGATTGCTAATAGACTCAAGCCCCTTCTTCCAACTCTTATCTCAGAGGAGCAAACTGGTTATGTGGAAGGAAGACAGATTCTCAACAATATCATACAAGCTCATGAGATGGTACACTCTCTGAAGAGCAACAAGCAAGCTGGTATGATCATATAGCTTGACCTAGCAAAAGCCTATGACAAGCTAAGTTGGTCTCACATCAGCGCAGTGTTGAAAGCTTATGGTTTTTACCACAATTGGATCAGATGGGTTATGGCCCTGGCACCCACGACTAGTTTTTCAATCCTGCTTAATGGCTCTCCCTCAAGAACCTTCATGCCTTCTAGGGGACTAAGACAAGGAGATCCACTCTCCCCCTTCCTCTTTGTGCTCATGATGGAAGGGCTAGGCAGAGCGATAAAAATGGCAAGTGCTGAGGGAAGAATCCAGGGTTTGAAACTCACCACAAATGGAGCGGCCTCAACTCACCAACAATTTGTGGATGACACTATGCTACATGGCATTCCCATGGTTAATAAAGCCAAAGCTTTTAAACAAATCTTGAATGACTTTGCTATGGCCATTGGTACAGAGGTAAGCCTTGACAAATCAAAAGTTTTCTTTTTTAACACTGACATTGCTATTCAGAGAAATCTTACCAGAATTCTAGGGTTCCAAAGGGATCAGTTACCCTCTAAGTACCTTGGAATGCCCCTTACAGACAAACCTCTAAGCAGGGGAGTGTGGGAGCCGGTCATTAACAAACTTCAGGATAAGGTCAGGAAATGGACATGCAGATCTTTAAATTTAGTAGGGTGCCTTGTGCTCACAAAAGCTATCCTGCAGGCCATACCCATTTTCATGATGTCAGCTCTTCCTGTTCCTAAAGGAGTTTTACAACAGATCAAGAACATTCAAAGAGATTTTCTTTGGGGCAAAGGGGAAGAGAAAAAGAAATGGGCTTTGGTAGCTTGGGATAAGCTATGCAAACCTAAGGCCCATGGAGGTTTGGGGCTTCATGACCCCGAAACCCTCAGCAGAGTTTCGGGTGCAAAGCTTTGGTGGAGGTGGCTCAAGGAATCGACAACCCCATGGGCCAAGCTTTGGAAACAGAAATATGCAAAAAATTGGCAGGAGAGGGATCATATTCGAATGTCTGGGCTTATCAAGGGCTCCCACATTTGGAATCTTGCTTGGGAAAATAGAGGCATTGTCCAGCAGCACAGCTTCTGGGAGATCCGAGATGGGAACCTGGCAAGATTCTGGGAGGACAACTGGCAGCAAGAACCAAACCTGTTTAGGGAAGAACTAACTGATCTCAAGAATGACACTAACAACAAAGGTTTATGCATGGTAAGTGACTTTTGGGAGCAGGTAAGGAACAATGGAAAATGGAGAAAATGGAAGGATCTAGGCTACATGGAAGAGAGCCCTTTGAAAGCACAAGCAAACTCTCTTGCTATGGACTTGGAACAAAGGAAGATTTTAGTTTCATCCTCGTCTGACCAACTAAGATGGGGAAGAAATACAGAAGGTAACTTTAACCTCAAAGAAGCCAAACAAATAGCCCTAGGGTTCGATTATCAAAACCCTGATAAGGCATGGAAGAACCTTTGGCAACACCCGCATTGGATGAAAATAAAGTTGTTCATGTGGTTAGTTCAACAAAAGAAAATTATAACTTGGGAAAATCTTCTGAACAAAGGTTTTGTTGGCCCATCCAAATGCTATCTGTGTGGTACACAAGAGAAGACAATGGAACACTTTCTCAACCTTTGCCCCTTCACCTCAACCTTGTGGGATTGGGTGGCCTCAGTCTTCAGGCAAACTGATAGGTTTTGTTGGCCCATCCAAATGCTATCTGTGTGGTACACAAGAGAAGACAATGGAACACTTACTCAACCTTTGCCCCTTCACCTCAACCTTGTGGGATTGGGTGGCCTCAGTCTTCAGGCAAACTGATAGGGATGGCCTCAATATTACCAACACTTTGAGGAATTGGAGAAGGAACTTCTCAGGCAATGAGATCATCAACAACTCTTGGACCCTGGTTCCAGGCTTCTTAATCTGGGATGTCTGGAAAGAACGTAATGGCAGGATTTTCAAGAGCAAAACTGGCTCAACGCAGAATATTATTGCATAGATATTAAGACAACTCAAAGATACTGTTGGTGCCATGTTAGGGAGACCTCCTGAGAACCCGACTCTGCCCCAGGACACTCGTATACTGTTGTAGTTGGGTCTTCATTCGCTAGTTCCCTAGGGCATATACAAGGATGTGAACCAGATAAATGTTGGTAAAGAGTTTTGGCAACCTCCTCCTCATGGTTTCTTGAAAATTAACATAGATGGAGACTCTAAAGGTAACCCAGGGATGGTTGGTTTTGGCGGGGTCATCAGAGATGAGCAGGGGTGCATAAAGTACATCTTTCATAGTCATCTGGGAACTGCCACGAATAACATGGCGGAGTTCATGGCCTTAGAGCAGTGCCTGGAAATACTAATTGAGTCAAATTCGCATAATGTCATTATTGAAGGAGACTTGGAATTGGTTATTAATGTGGACAAGAAGATCTGTAATGGAAAAGCACCTGGAAAATTATCAAAACAATGGCGAATTTTGCGGGTCATTTAGCGCATTCATTCCCACCTACGAACCCTAAGAACGGCCATCTTTGTTCATGTGCGAAGAAAAGCCAATATGCTAGCTAATCGTTTGGCGAATGAAGGAGTGTTTTGCAAATAAATTTACAGCAAGTATGCATGGGACTTCACACCCTCGGGTAAATTGCGTGAGGATTGTCAAAGATAGGCAAACAAAGACATGGAAAACTTCCAAACTATTAGGACTGAACAAGAAGGAAGACTAGTGGAAGCAGGAGAAAGCGGAAGTGTAAGTCATTTTTAACCGTTGATTTCCAAAAAAAAAAAAGAGGGAAAAAAGGGAGAAGATAAATGCTTAAAACAAAGCTTTCCATAGGGGAGAGGCACTTGGTAAACAACAGGCCTCTTAGTAGGTCGTCGGCCACGGATCTTGACAGCCTTTGTAATCAAATGGCCATCGGGTGGAAAAGCAATCGAAGGTTAACCACCAAAGCGGACCCGATGTTCTTTAGTTTAGCAGTTTATAATCCTCATCGGGTCTGAAAAGGAAATTAAAGACCGTGCAGGTTTCCACTCCGATGTCTCGGAGGACCGTCAGATCAACTGTTAGGTTCTATAAGTAATCGGAGCTTAAGTTTCAAAACGGACCCGAACTTTTATAAACTGATGGCTCACAACCATTATCGGGTCTGTGAACCAGGTAAAAGGAGCGCATGTTACCGAGACGATAGTATTTGTGATCGTCAGATCTCACAAGATCTTAGATGGTTTAGGGTTTGTTTCGGGGTATGTAATTGGTTACCCTTCATAGGGTTAGCCCTTGTTGATCCTTACATTGTAAATCCATGTAACATATGTAATCTTTCTTGCGGTTAATAGAAGGCTCCACTCTTATTTGACCAAAAAAAAAAACATATCCATCTTATAGATCAAATTGATCTTCATAAACAAACTGGTGAGATGATTTATTCCTCTCTCACTAGTTTTGATTCAAATGTATCAAAATTACAGAATTATTTAAATCATACTATTACAGGACTTAAAATGGAAAATATTTCTTCTCTGGCGAAGGATGTTAGCATCAAATCTCTAGAAAACCTTGTAATTAAATTAGGTTTGGATCCCAAAAATGTGGATGCAACTCAAGAGATTATTAAGAATAAAAATGAATATATTCAAGCATTTAGAAGATAGTTTAAGTTGCCCACAATAGAGCATCCCCAAACATAAGCAATTGGGGAATTAGAAAATGAGAAAAAAAACTCTATTATCCTTTCTAATTGAACAGAACCTGCAGATTCAGAAAATGCAAGAAATGATGGAAGAGTTCTTAAAAGAGAAGGCTCAAACTCATAGTGTAGTAATTCTAGCAACAAAAATAGGTTCCACAGAAGATATTACTACTAAAGTACTATCATAGGCATTATCTTCTCTTAACCTAAAGGATGTTGAGTTTGGCATATTGAAAGAAAAATTGGACAGAGCTTAGATTAACAAAATTAAATCAGACAATGCCTTATTCGAGGAACTAAAGAAAAATACAAATTTACAAATGCAATTAGAATAGTATTCAAGCAGTTCTAACAGTGTTCGATGTTTATCACAAACCAAAGAACAAATTTGGATAGAAATTATGTCATATGTGTCTAATATTTGGCAGTCTATGAAGATTATTGTAGAATATGAGGAGTTGATTGAAAGAGCCAAAGAAGTTATTAATGACATCAAAACACAATTGGGAAATAAATATGGATAAGCAAGTCATATAATAAAAGCTATAAACACAAGGTCTAGAGAAGAACTTGAAGAACTAGGAATTATAGACATAATAGAATCAGTTATTCAGACTAGAAAAGTTCTCATCAATAAAACTATGATGTTGAAGACAAAGGACAAGTGTGAAAAACTTCAAGTGCATGTCAATAAACTCTATAGAGAAAAAAAATAAAATAAATAATAAATAAATTATTCTGTGAGAGAGAGGTCTTCCATATTTTAAGAATTCATATGCCCAAATGGTAACAGAAGACCAATATGAAAGATTGTTGAACAGAGAGGCAGGGGAGAAGACAAAGTTTGTTGGAATCAAGGGAGATATTAGCAGTCAAAATCTACTTCAAATGTTAGTTGATGACCTTTTCATCTGCTACGAGATCAAACACTTGTTCATGGTAAAACATTCTTTTGAGAAGTATAATATTGCACATGAATCATACAAATAGATGATGGATCTCAGTTACCCAACAGATGAAGAATGGGAGCAGCTGGTCAAATTTGTTCAATATATTCAGCTTGTCAATGCAACATATTAGCAATATATCAAAACTGTTGAGCATTTTGAGCAACAAGAATAGAGCAGTTTCAAATACAATGAACTTGAATGTAGAAATCAAGCACAATTGCAGACATTTTTGGAGTAGTTTTCTTAGTAGTTTTTTATTTGTAGTTAAAAATTGTTTAAACATTATCCAAAGCTTTGGATAAAGAATACTTTGAATGCAAATCTTTTAAGAGATAGGATATTTTGTAAATCACTCTATATATACCTTATTTTTTAATAAGAAAGGGTTGATACCTAGAGCAAGTTTTTGTAATATTGTTGTAATACTTTCAACTTGGATATAATCAAAGGCTTTTGGTTTTCATTCATGACAAAAATTGTGTACTTGTGAGTTCTTCTTGTAATTTCATAATTTGTTTCTGCGTATATTTGAGAATAATATAGGACATTGGGAAGGCTCCCGGATGTCCCTCTACAAAGTTATTTTCACAATTGAGTTAGAAATTTAACAATTTGTTTAATTTACTTCCCAAAAATCTTTAGATTGTTGCTTCTATGTTGTACTTGGATATATTTGTGTTGACTATAGAGGTTCATTTATACGTATCTGTTATTATTAGATGATAATTTGTTCAAGGAGAATGTTTAGCCTTTTAAATACCTCTCAATTGCTCTTTCAATTCCTCAAATTGATGCTTTGGCACAATTGTTTAGCCGAGGACTGTCTACAAAGATACAACATGGAGGATGAAGAAAACAAATTGAGAAGCACAAACATATGTAACAATAGACTGAGAAGCGGATGTTGTAACAACAAATGCCATAACAACATGTCAATGTAAAATCTACTGAAAATGTTGTAACAATTGATATTGTAACAGTCGTTACTATTGAAAATGTTGAAATTGTTGTAAAAGCTAATGTTATAACAATTGCTACTATTGAAACTACTGAAACAGTGACCATTACAGCAGATACTGTAATAGAAGATGTTGTAACAATGTATATTGTAATAACAGATATTGTAACAATTGAGGGGGTAGCAAGTTATTTCATCTTGTTTATCAAAGCTTGAAAGTGGGCAACTAAAGAGGTGTTTTTGCCACCCAACATTACACCAACACTTGGGAGATCAAGAAAACAAATTGAGAAGCACAAACATAGGTAACAAAGGATTGAGAAGCAAATGTTGTAATAGCAGATGTTGTAGCAATGGATGTTGTAACAACAATTCAATGTTAAAAATGTTGAAAATGTTGTAACAACTGATGTTGTAACACTCATTACTGTTGAAAATGTTGAAACTGATGTAAAAGTTGATGCTATAACAACTGCTATTATTAAAACTACTGAAACAATGACCATTACAGTAGATGTTGTAACAACATATGTTGTAACAATTGAAGGGGTAAAAAGCCATTTCATCTTGTGAAAGCTTGAAATTAGGCAGCCAAAGAGGTGTTTCTGCCACTCAACACTACACCAACACTTGGGGGATCAAAAAAACAAATTGAGAAGCACAAACATAAGCAACAACGGATTGAGAAGAAAATGTTGTAACGATGAATGTGGTAACAACAAATGCAATAACAACATGTCAATATTAAATCTGCTGAAAATGTTGTAACAGATGATGTTGTAGCACCCATTACTGTTGAAAATGTTGAAATTGTTGTAAAAGTTGATTTTATAACAACTGTTACTATTGAAACTACTGAAACAATGACCATTACAACAGATGTTGTAATAGCAGATGTAACAGTTGAGGGGATAGAAATCCATTTCATCATGTTTGTCAAAGCTTGAAAGTGGGCATCCAAAGAGGTGTTTTTGCCACCCAACACTACACAAACACTTAGGGGATCAAGAAAACAAATTGAGAAGCACAAACATAGGTAACAATGAATTGAGAAGCAGATGTTGTAACAACAGAGGTCATAATAGATGTTGTAACAACGAATGTTGTAACAACGGATGTTGTAACAACAAGCCATTTCATCTTGTTTGTCAAAGCTTGAAAGTGGGCAACTAAAGAGGTGTTTCTTAGTAACTTTGCATTGGTGTTATTCTTCTTCTGAGACCTGTGTAGTAAGGCTATTGGTTTCTTTCATTAACAAATTTATCAATGTTGTGTGAATAGTTGAGATACCTGTGACTTTTCTCTAAGAAACCTTGATGAAGCACCTTGTAGTCTCTGAATCTTATTTTCTTTCATTCCATGCTCTCTATTGTAGATATAATGCATAAGATTTTATTTATCCCTATGCTTTAAACCTCAAATTTCTTTATATATTTCTCTCCATACTATAATGTCAATTTTAAAGGTTGTAATCACATCTAGGTAGGCCAGTTGAATTTATTCATTAATTTCTCCAAAAACTAGTTCACATTGCATCTAAAGGTCTATCATCACCTGCCCCACTTGTCTGATTATTTTAGGATTAATAAGGGTCTGAAAGAGATGGAATAGTGCGCAGACTTATGTTGTAGTCTTGAATGTGGGAAGAATTATATTTTGAAAAATCACAATTTGTGTGCTAACCATACTCCCCATAGGACTAGAAAGGCAAGTGTCTGATAGAGTTTTAGGTCCTTTCATTCAAACCAGGCCTTCAAAGTTCAAACAAACTCCAACACAGACCTACATCATAAATGTTCCTATTCTAATATTCATGTCCCTACATATTTGTTTAATCCATTCAATATACAAAAAAAATGTTTTAGACCTCAATACACCCTTCATCCTACCATATGGAAAATAATTTCTAAGGGAAGTGCTAAGACTCAAGATCATCCCTTGTGATATCATTCATCTTCATTTCTTCTCTAAGGTTTACATCACAAAATCTAGGTATTTCTATATTGCGTCACACAAGCACTAAGAACTCTCCATGAAAATTATATAGATGGAATAATAAGTATAGTGTAGACAAATACATTTTCTTCCCTCTGTAGAGAGTAGCTAAGGGAGGCCAACATTGGTAAAGTGGACTAATTACACAAGCAATTTAATTTAATGCACAAGATAAGGTCTCCAAGTGAAGTGCTCTCTCTCCAAGGTATACATGTCAAGAGACCAATCCTCAGGTGGTGCACTCTCTAAGCATGGGTTGCAAGTGTCAAGTGCTCTTCATCACAAGGTTTCTTTCTTTCCAAGACAATCATCCCATGCTCCTCAACACATGTATGTTGGGTCCATAATCAATCCCATGTAATTTGTTTTGTTGTCTACGAGTTATGTATTACATGGTCTTGCATCCCTCCTTTGGCCTAGGGTTTTTGGCAAAGGACTTGATAAAGCCATGATTGGATATTGATTTATAAGGACTTGATCATAGTGAAAGGTTTGTGATTTATAAGGGTTCTATGACTGATGGGAGCACAAAAGAACTCAAGCTACACATAAATAAACAACTCAACACAAGAAATGAATATTGACATATTAACGTAACAATATCCAACTAAGTCATTGAAAGTTAACTAATGAAACAAAGTTAACTATGATGTGTGGCATGATATTTGGCAAACCTAGCCTTCGAGGCCTTTTCTTGAAACATGCACTAGTTCAATTTAATTATGCACCAGTAAAATATAAAATAATTTAATTAATTTGAAATAATCTTATGACCAAATTTAAATACATGTATGCTATCCTCATCGAACTTCCTATGTGCATCTGCTCTATCATATGCTTTAACGATCTATTTCCATACTTTAATGCTTACATCAGTTAGCCTTCTTTTGGCCCTTAGCCCAGGAGGAAATTGTTTTATCATTTTCTTTTGGTTGCAACAAAATCTCTTGCAATTTTGAGTCATTTGTTGGTTTACTTGCTTTATTAACAAACCTGTCCCAAATTCAGTCTGCATGTCATGGATGATTGCCTTTTGAAGCTACATGGGTATCTTCGATAATGGAAGATGTAGATTCTCTTTGAAGTGTTAAAGGCATGATTCCTTCAACCTATGATTGAACACTTTCTCGGCATCTGTCATTCTGATATCCCCAAAGGCAACATCATATTCTACCTCGGTTTTGTATGTAACAATGCAAGATGCATAAGTACCTGTATTGGTGGTGGAAGAAATATGTATCTCAAAAGTCGGTCAGACATTGAATGTATTTGTTCCCTGTTCCACATTCTTAGAGGTTATTCTAATTGATTTTTTTCCTAGATCTTTTGCTCGATCCAGGAGTTGATTTGGAATCAATCGATTCTCTTTGACAAGGTTGCTTTGGTTGGTTTGTTTCAGTGCCTTTAGTGTGTTCTTCCGCATATTTGGAAAGCATGGACAAGTCCATACCTTCTAGTTTATTAATTGCTTCTACCCCCAATATAGAAGCCATTGCCTCTTTCAATTTATCACTGTCATGTCCCTATATATGTACAATAATTTTTTATTATTTTAAAATTAGAAATAAAAAAAGAAACCCTAATTTCTTCTTTTATAATTTTGAAACTAAAAAGTAAAAGATACAATTCAAACAAGCAATGGAAACATGTGCAAATCTATAAATTGAGTATGAAATACCTCATTCTCGCAAGAATCATATCCCTTTGCTCATTTCCCTCTACTATTGCTTGACATTTTTTGGCATCCTAGGGCGAATTTTTTTCCTCCATGTTGGGTGTGTGTTATATTCTTTCCACGACTACCCCACGCGCAGGGGGCGGTAGCCCCCCCTGTACGTTGCATCAGGCGTAGTAGGGGGGTCACAGAGGGGGCGGTAGCCCCCTTTTACGGGGTCTAGGGCAACACCCTGGGAAATTTTTTTTGGACCCTACATTAGGTGGCCGAACCTACCTATGGTTTTGTGCATGGTTTTCGCACATGGTTTTGGGCATGATGGTTTTCTGTCCATGGTATTTTGTAGATCCAGTCAAGGGAACTATGATTATGTTCTAATCCAGGGTTAATGGATTGGGGTTTATGGATGCTTCAACATGTATATATATGTATTGTAACGTTGAAAGGAATATAATGAAAAATCAATTCGATAGTCTCGGTTTTGGGATCTAGCAAAAAATCTTTGTGTATATTTTTTTTTATGTTTTATGCTCTTGCCATTGTTTATTTTATGCTTTTACGAATTTGTTTGCAGGTAATTTCTTTACGGGGTTAAATCCTACATTTGGTATCAAAGTTGTTTTGGCTTCAAGGGGACGACTTTGCTGTTGAGGGGTTTTGGTCAGGCCTCTGGTAGACCCTGTTCAGTGGGAGATCTGTGGGATCGATTATTGTGGTGAAAGAAGATGGCGAGCAGTGGAAAGATAGAGATTGCGAAATTTAATGGTTAGAGTTTTGAGTTGTGGAAACTGAAGATGGAGGATATACTAGTGGATAAAGATCAGTGGATCATGGTAGATCCGGGTACTAAACCAACAACAATGTTAGCTAGAGACTGGCGAAGTTCGATCGGAAAAAAAAGAGCACAATACAATTGTGTGTCTCAGATTCAGTATTGTTGAATGTATCAAGGGAAGCTTTGGCAAAGGCTTTGTGGGACAAGTTAGGGACTTTTTACGAAACTAAGTCTCTAGTGAAGAAACTATTCCTACGAAAAAAATGTATAACCTAAGGATGAAAGATGGAGACTCGGTGACACAGCAACTGAATGCCTTTAATATTATGGTAAGCTAGTTATTATATGTTAATATTAAAATTTCAAATGAAGATAAGTGCATCAATTTGTTGTGTTCTCTACCACATTTGTGGGATAGTTTGGTTGTTGTAATAGGTAGCAATGCAACTGCCTTACAGTTTGATCAAATAGTCTTATCCTTGTTGTCATAGGAGATGAGATGAAAAAATATGGAGAGCCAAAATGGTGATGCCTTGTCTGTACGAGGATGTTCCCAGAATATAAATATAAATAAGTCCTCAAGTGGGAGATCTAAATCTAGAGGGAGATCTAAATCTCCAGGAAAACCTATAAAGGTGTGCTAGAAATGTGGAAAGGAAGGGCACTTCAAAAGGGACTGTAAATCTAAAGCTCTTGAGAAAGGAAAGGGATCTGATGATGCTCCTTCTGCAGAGGCGAAAACCACCTCAGATGAAGGTGGGGATGTGTACTAGGCTTCTTCTTCAAGTACACATATAGATCATGAAGCATGGTTGATTGACTCAGGTGAATCCTTTCACTTCACTCCCCATAGAGAGTGGTTCTATGAGTATAAGAAATATGATGGTGGTGATGTCTTCTTAGGGGATGACAGGAAGGCCAGAATCGTTGGTCGCAGAAAATTCAAGTTGAATTTGCAAGGTGGAAGGATTAGAACACTTCCGGGTGTTCTGCATATTCCTGCATTGGCCAGAAATCTGATTTCTGTAAGCAATTTGGATGATGTAGGTGTACAAATAGTGTTCAAGAAAGATACTTGCAAGATGGTTCGAGGAGCACTGGTATTCATGCGGGGAGTTTAGATTGGAACTATGTACAAACTTCAGGGTAACACTATTATTGATGGGTGCAACAATTTGTGGTTCCTGAAAGTGGAGCATAAAATCTAGTGGTCTCTGGAGAAAAGACCATGCTATGGGATCAAAGGCTTGGACATATTGGAGAGAAGGGTCTTCAAATACTTCATCGTAATGGTATGGTAGAAGGTATGTCTAATTTCTCTCTAGGTTTTGATTTCTGTGAAAATTGTGTATATGGGAAGCAGAATTGGGTGAGTTTCCCCTCTGGTGCTAAGAGGGCGAAACAGATATTAGAGCTTGTGCACAGTGATGTGTTTGGACCTGTGTCGGTTCCATCACTGGGTAAGTCTGCGTACTATGTATCATTTATAGATGACTTCAAGGAATACATGGACATATTTCCTCACGAAGAAATATGAAGTCTTTAACAGGTTTAAATAATTTAAGGCTCCCGTGGAGAACCAAACAGAGAAGAAGATAAAGGTGTTGAGGGCAGATAACAGTGGAGAGTTTTACAAGAAGGAATTTGAAGAGTTCTGTAAGAAATGTGGTATATCACAATAGAAGACTACTCCATACAAACCTTAACAAAATGGAGTTGTAGAAAGAATGAACAGGACGTTGGTGGAAAAGGCAAGAAACATGCTCAATGGTGTAGAGTTAGGACAGGAATTCTGGGCAAAGGCGGTGGAGACTGCATGTTACCTGGTCAACAGATCACCTTCATCAGGCATTGGAGGATAATACTCCACAAGAGGTATGGACTGGTAAGAAACATTCTCTTTCACATCTAAGGGTATTTGGATGTGATGCATATTTAAATGTTCCAAATGAGAAAAGAACAAAGTTGGATAGTAAATCTGAAAGGTGCATCTTTATTGGGTATAAGGATGGTTTAAAAGATTATAAGCTTTGCAACCCAGAAACAAGGAAGTTTGTGTACAACCGAGATGTGATGTTTAGAGAGGTGAAAGATGTTATTAAACATGAAGTCCTACCAAAGGAACCTAAGAAGATAGAGCTAAAGGAGGGAGAATCAAACTCTACAGCAGAAGAGGAATCAGAAGATGGAAAGCCACAAACTCGAGCTGTGAGAAGATTAGTTTGAGAAAGAAGGAAGCTAGAAAGGTATATTCCATCTGCTTTCTGTTCAAAATTTGCTTTATTTATTACAATGATGGTCCCTGAACTGTGAGGGAAGTAGTAGATTTAGAGGATGGAAAACTCTGGAAAGAGGCCATGGTTGATGAAATGGCATATTTGCACAAAAATGAGGCTTGGGATCTGGTGGAGTTATCAGCAAGAAGGAAACCCATTGGCAGAAAATGGGTGTTTAAGAAGAAGATGAATGTGGAAGGCAAGGTGGAGAAATATAAAGTTCAGTTAGTAGCAAAAGGTTATTCCGAGGTGTCGAGAATTGATTTTGGTGATATTTTTTCTCTTGTTGTCAAGGTAGCTTCTATTAGATTACTTTTATTTGTTGCTACTGCTTTTGATTTTGAGGTAGAATAGGTGGATGTGAAGACATCATTTCTTCACGAGGATCTAAGAGAAGAGATCTACGTGAAGTAACCTAAAGGCTTTGTGGTGAAGGGTAAGAAAGAACTGGTATGCAAGTTAAAAAAGTCTCTGTATGGGTTAAAATAGTCACCAAGGATGTGGTATCATAAATTTGATACATTTATATGGGGAATTGGCTTTACCAGAAGCAAAACAGATCATTGTGTGTATTTTAAATTAATTGGTAATCGTGTCATTTATCTGGTCTTGTATGCGGATGATATGTTGTTGGTTGGAAATGAGAAAGAAATTATCTAGGATTTGAAGAACCAATTGTCCTCCAAATTCGACATGAAAGATCTTGGTGTTGTAAACTATATTTTGGGTATGGAAATTAAACGAGATCAGGCAAAAAGGAAGCTCTAGTTTAACCAGAGGAAGTATGTCGAGACAATACTACAGAGGTTTAATATGCAGGATAGTAAACCGATGAAGGTTCCTATTCCTGTAAGTGTAAAGTTATCTGTTGAATAGTGTCCCAAGACACAAGAAGAGGAAGAGGACATGTCTCGTGTTCCATATGCAAGTGTAGACGGTAGCCTGATGTATGCAATGGTCTATACTAGACCAGACATTGCACATGCAGTGGGAGTATTGAGCAGGTTTATGTCAAAACCAGGGAAGGAGCATTGGACAACATTGAAGCAGTTTTTCAGGTATTTGTGTGACACTAGTGACTATGGTTTATGCTACCAAGGAAGACTGGGAGTGGACAAAGTTCTGGACATAACTGGCTTTATTGATGCATACTGGGTTGGAGATATGAATCAGAGAAGATCTACAAGTGGGTATGTGTTTAACCTATTTGGAGGTGCAGTCAGTTGGATGAGTAAGAGACAGTATGTAGTGGCACTTTCAACTACAGAGGCAGAATACATGGCAGCCACTCATGCAAGCAAGGAAGCAATTTGGTTGCAGAGATTGTGTTCAAGTATGGGGTTAGTACATCCAAAGTGTGTTTTTCTTGGCAAATAACCCTGCTTATCATTCAAACACAAATAATATTGATGTTCAATATCACTTTGTGAGGGATATGGTTGAGGAGAAAAAGGTGTTGTTGGTATAGGTGGACATTTTTAAGAATACTGTAGATGCATTGACAAAGTCTATGAGCACCGATAATTTCTCTTAGTGTAGAGAAACAATGGACGTTACAGGGCTGGACCAATGACTGAGCTCTCTTGTGGTCACATGTGGAAATAAAACAACAAGTGGGAGAATGTTGGGTGTGTTTTATATTCTTTTCACGAATACATCACGCGCGGGGGGGGTCACAGGAGGGTGGTAGACCTCCTGTATGTTGCGTTGGGCGCAGTAGGGGGGCCGCAACCCCCCCCCCCCCCCCCCCCCCCCAATTGGGGGGTTTTGGACCCTATATTAGGTGGGCGGACCTACCTATGGTTTTGTGCATGGATTTCGCACATGGTTTTGGGCATGATGGTTTTATGTCCATGGTATTTTTTAGATCCAGTCAAGGGAACTACGGTTATGTTCTAATCCAGGGTTAATGGATTGGGATTTATGGATGCTTCAACATTTATATATATGTATTATAACATTGAAAGGAATATAATGAAAAATCAATCTTCTAGTCCCAGTGTTGGGATCTACGGGAAAATCTTTGTGTAGATATGTTTTATGTTTTATGCTCTCGCCATTGTTTATTTTCTACTTTTACGAATTCGTTTGCAAGTAATTTTTGTACGGGGTTAAAACATACACTCCAAACTATTAAAAAAAACTCCTTCTCTTTGCTCCCTTCCCTCTAATAGTTTTAAACAACAATACTGCATAATGGATGGACAAGGGTTTGATTTTCGTCTATGGTAGGGGGTGAATGAGATGCTCAGATTGATTTTGAGACTACTAAAGGTCGAATCACACCCACAAATCAATTTTTTTTATTGAAATTCACAACAGGGGAGGAGAGGTTTGTCAATATCTCTGCCCACCATCAACAGAGATCCAATCAATTAGTTATTTTCTTTCATAGCCTCAACGTATTGCTCCAACCGTGGTCTGCTCCAACTCCGCGCAGAACTTCAAAGCTCCCTCGATTTGTAATTGGTGAGTATGAGAATGGAAATATGGTGAATGTATTACATTGTTTTGGTTGAATAGTCGAGATACACAATAGGTTTATCCATTGTGCGCACGAATTATAGATTGGCAGGGTTTTTTTTCTTCTATTTTGGTCTAATTTGTAGTCGTTGTCATCTTTGCACTTTTCAATGTCAATGTGGGAGGCTTCCATGTTATTGTCATTTTTTATGATGTTTGAATACCAATATTGGATGTGCAATGTGCATAGGCACATGGGATAAGTTGAAATGTTGGTTGATGTAAAGCCCTATAAATGGTGTTTTAACCCTGCAATGAAGGGTGTTTTATGTCATATTTTACTAGCCCACTAATGAATTTGGTATGATTTCAAACTTTCTAATTTTATTTTATTAGCCAATGGCTCATAATGTAAGAATCCACTAGTTATAGTCACATACACACATTTTCACCTTTAAAGGTTGTGTTGCTTAGTGATTATGTATACATGTGACACAAACATTTTCGATCTTTCCACTCACTCTTTACTCCTTTATAGGGTGGATGGTGGCACTAAAAATATATCTCATCCACAAGTTAACTTATACTAATTATTATATTATATATTGAGTTCATTTAGAAGACTTAAAAATCAAAATTTGAAAATAGTATATTCTCTAACATATAGGGTCAAAGGAATTATTTTTTTAAATATACAAAAATACAGATATTTGGTGGTTTAAAATTATAGATGAAGAATTTGAATTAAGTTAAATGAAAATATGAA
Source organism: Pinus tabuliformis (assembly GCA_031772625.1). Classification (NCBI taxonomy): domain Eukaryota; kingdom Viridiplantae; phylum Streptophyta; class Pinopsida; order Pinales; family Pinaceae; genus Pinus; species Pinus tabuliformis. Next base: position 302,235,331 of record CM062813.1, on the reverse strand, counting down.
CAAAAAAAAAGAAAAAAAAAAGTATTCCATTAGTTTTCATAACCCTCATCTAAGATTTATAAGAGTTGTGTAATGTCACCATATTGGGAGTAGAAAATAACAAAAAAGGTATATATTGGAAATAGGGGCATTTTAGTTAGAAAGGTGCATTAAAAACCAGTTGGGCTTAATTGACTATGCTTTTAACGAATTGGATGGAGCAACAACAAAGTGCATAGATGTTATGTGACTAATGTCATTGTTGTGTATTACAGGATCTAGAGGAGGCCATGGATAGAGGACGTGGACAATGTAGACCTACTAAATCAACGAGAGGAAAGTGGGTGGCCATAGAATCGGATACGGAATCTGCAGATACAATAAAGGTAAGAAGACAAAGCAACCTCAACCAAAGGAGGATGATGTTTATGAATTCACAAATGCTACAACATAGACGATATATATTTATATAAAATATGTTGTTGTTTTTTTCAAATCCAAAACATGATATTGATATGTTAAATATATGAGTAAAGTAAGGTTTTGTGTTGGATATCATATTAGTTGAAATGATATAATTGGTGTAGTAAAGACCATTGAATATGTTATGTATTATAGGGGCAAGATGAGGCCATGGCAACAGATCATGTCATATCAAATAAGGACACAACAGATGTCGCAGGACATCAGGTAATCAAATTTTGACTTAACTTAGGAAGCATTTTGTGATACATCCATCCTTTTTCACAGTATTATTAGAATTTATAGTCTATTATCCAATATTGAAATAAATTAATGCATGCTTTTGATATTTCAGATGGAGATTGGAACAAGTGCACAGCCTAAGCATTCAACTAACCAAAATATGTGTGTGTGTGTGTGTGTGTGTGTGTGTGTGGGCGTGGACCTAAAATTGTTAAATCACAAAGAACATAGTGTTTGGAAGAGGATATGACAATGGATACTTCAAACACAACAAATAATTGCACTGAAGAAGAGGTTGGTCAAGACTATAGTACATGGGATGGGATTTGTTAAGCGATATTTGATTATATTTATTTGAAATTGATACATTTATGATTTATCCAATTCTTGCCAAACATTAAATAATGGTTGTGTTTGTCGATAAGTAGAAGATGGTGATGAAAGAAAGACTACTAATACCCAAGTTGATCCAGCTGACCTATTAAGATTCGAACGGGATGATCCTTTAAAAAATTCCAGGGCGAAAAGAGCATATTTAAAGAGAACTCTGCCACATGAGAAATTTGAATAGCTCATGAGATTCACATACATTGATGACATGCTACCTAGCGGCCTTAATGATGATGATCATGACAATGAAAATGCAGTGCATGAAGAAGGATTGAATGAAATGCTTACAAGTTTCTTTACGAATAGAAACAATGATGACAATAATGATCATATGGTTGACAATAACGATGACAACATGGGTAATTACCACCATTGTAATGTTGATGATAACAACCTGATGAAAGACTCCATCAAGCAAGCAAAAAAACACTCATGTTCAAATTAGGTGCAAGTAGAACCTCAAAATTGGTATGCACATTAATATTATTAGAAATCAAGTCACTTTTTTGTTGGTTAGTCAAATAATTCACCACCCTATTGAAGTGAGTTGAAATATATTTCTTACAATGCATTGTCAATTGGTGTATGCAATTCGTAAACATTCATAAACTTTGTTTATATTTATTTAAATATATTTTAAAACCATATATTGTATATGAATAATCAAAATATAGATTGACATATCAATCATGTTCATGATCATAAGTCAAACATTCACTTGATCTAATATTTAGCAATCTTACAGGGCACTAAAATCTAAATATTTCCTGGAGAGTATGTGTTGTCATCAACTTGCAGAGAGGCAAGTGAGTTGTTGGTTAAGTTGGGGATTGAATATACACAAATTCATTCATGTAAAAATGATTGAATTTTATACATAGATGAATATCAAGATAAGGTAGAATTCTATGTATGTAAATAGAAGAGATATTGTAAAGATGTACAAGGTCCCACAGTTCCAAAGAAGGTTTTACGTCACATGCCAATTATATATTGACTTCAACTAATGTTGTTGTAAGTCACTTGCACAATTGATGGATTGACATGCAAATAATAGGAATAAAGATGGATTCATGTGAATTTCGGCCAACTCCAAAGCATTGAAACACATGGAGGAAAGATGGCCAGCAAAATTCAAAGATGAACCGCGTAGTATCAAGTTTGGTCTTGCAATTAATGGAGTGTGCCCATTCTCTTTCATGAGCTCAAATTATAGTGTTTGGTGAGTCGGATTGATAGTATACAATATTCCCCCATGGATGAGTGTTAGAAAGGAGCGCCTTATGTTGACTATCATTGTTCTAGGAAAAATATCAAGTTAAAAACATGGATGTTTATCTTATGCTTTTTATTAATGAGATGCAACTGCTATGGAAAGGCATAAGAATGGTTGACATATCATGTCCTCCATAAAATAGGTCCTTCATCTTGTATGGTGTGCTATGTTGGACTATTCACGATTTCCTAGGACTTCATTTTTGTTCCTGTAAGATAATTTTTTTTACCTATTTACATTCATAATTTATTGTCATCCCATTTTTCACACTGAGTTTCATACTACTATTTTGATGTTATAAACCTTATTGAATTACATTGTTCAAGGGGATATTTGCATGTTCAAGATGTGCATAACAATTTGAAGGGCGATATTCTAAAGATCTTCATTTAGAACCCGCCATAAGAATCAATTTAATGGAAAAGTTGAAAATAAAGGCCCTCCCATGATTATGGGTCCAGATGATTGGTTTAATAAGTATGAAGATTCTGAACTGAAAGCTTGGCAAGATTTTTTTGATGGGGGTGATTCTATTGAAGAACCATAACAAGTTGTAATTAAGATGCTAGAAGGGATGAAAGGGAAATCCATATTTTATGAGATCCCATATTGGAAGGATCTATTAATATCTCACCTATTAGATCCCATGCACATCTTTAAAAAATGTCCCAGATTCAATTTTTCGACATATAGCAGGCAAAGAGAAGGACACCTTGTCTTTGAGGAGAGATATTGCTCTTTCATGTACCAAATTTGATAGAAAACATTTGTGGTCAAATGGGGAAATGAAAAATATGTAGAAATTCCATGGATTTTGAGAAAGAAAGAGCTAGACCAAAAAAACGACATATGTTCAATAAGGACACCTACTGGATAAGGGTCATCAGTAAATAAATCTTTTACTATCGATGGACATATCACAGGATTTAAAAAACATGATTTTCATAATTTTATGAACGTTTTATATATCATCATTTAACATTTATTGGTAAAATTAATTAGGTACTAAATACATTATGATATTCTATTGTGTGACAAAAATAACTAATGATGATCTTTGATAAATGTGTTTGACAACATATCAAGCCATTGGCAATTGGGGGGATCCATGTCTTACCGTTGACTTTGTTAGCGCTTGAAATTTCACCTCAGGCTGAGAAAGGTAAACCTCAAGGCAACATCAAACCACTTAGCCTCGTAGCTAGCCCTACGGGGCTGGAGAGGGCTCTCTCCGGTCTATCTCGGTGAAATCTTCAATGGATGAGATGACCAATAGGGTAACACTGATTTTAGGCTAGTAAACTGATCAAAAAGGTTGATTTGGGGTTTTTAGGGTTTTTGGTGGCAAATTGAGGGGATGGCAATTTTGGGTGCGGGGATTGGACACAGTTTCTGCAGGGGGTTCTTTGGGGCGAGGTAGGAGACAGTATTGATGCCTTTGATTGAGGTGGATGGTCAGGAATGACAAGTGAGGAGCTAAGGAGAGCAAACAATAACTTTGAATTCTCCTTAAACAGTAGAAAACATTGAAATTAAACAAACTTAAAAGCAGAGCATGACAATCATGAATTCTTACTTTAACACTTCGTTTGTTTAATGTGCAGAAGGAAAAGAAAGGAAATGATTCACATAACACAGTTACAGGTACATATAGAAACACACCATCACTACATGTAACCACAAGAATCCAAAAAAGGACTGCAAAACCCTGGTCTTCCTTAGCCAAAAATTGCAGAGATACAGTGAATAATACAATGATAGCTTCTCCCTCAAGACTCCAACCATGAAAATGAGCAAGAAAGTACATAATATATATCATCTAACCTCTTTCCCTGCCTCCATGGGTCGAGCTCACTATCCTAGGAGCTGTTTCAACCACTTCTAAACTAAGCACTACAAACTAGGCAGTCAAAACAACTTGCCTCTATAAGTTAGGAAACCAATTCATTCATTTAATTTTCACCCTTTTCATGAATGAATCTTCTAGAAGAGGTACATAAGAGTAAAAGTGTCATAAAAGTACAATAATTACATCAAAGAGCCTAATAATCCACCCCAAAAAGTCAAACAGGGTCAAACTGCGTTTTTCTGGGCTATATACTGAAATCTGGAGAAGTTTGCCTAACGGGTCGCGCGCCTCTGCCTGACGGGTCGCGCGCCTTTGGGACCACATTTGGGGCACTTCCAGGTGGCAAAATTGAGCAAGAGTAGGCTTGTTGGAAAGGTCTGTGAGTCTACTTTCCAACCCAACTGGAATTTCTGAATTTGGTGGTCATTTGCCCCTCCAAAATTGTAATCTCCCAAGACTGCTTTCTGCAACTCAAAAATGTGGCAAAAAGTCATTTTTTGCTCCTTTTTTGACTTTCTGGAGGCCCAAAACTTCATAAAATCTCAAGTCCATTGATAAGCATATGTAACTTCTCATGACAAGTCTGGAAATGCTAAGTTTTTGCAAAATGAAGTTGCCGGGATGAAGGGTCGCGCGGGGGGTGAGACCCGTTAATGGACAAAAACCTGTAAATTGCCTGAAAAATCAAAATTGACCCAAAATTTTCAAAATTTCTTGGGATTTGTGCTGTGGCTGGGCTATTTAGTGCTTTGGTCCTTCAGTGAGGCCTCAGCCAAGATATGGAGGGGATCGGGCCTCTTTCTCCTTTTTTGTGCCTTGGCCAACCGCCTTTGGAACATTTTCATCTTTGCCTTGCACACATGCGTTCTTGCATAGTAATGGTTCTTCATGTTCCTCAGCAATTTCTTCTCTTGGTTGGCCTTAGCCAACAGCCTCTCCAAGTGTGCATTTACCCGGATGAGCATGGACTCTCGGTCAGCGGGCAATGGATCACCGGGTCTTCTCCGGTTCAAAATGCGGTCACTACGAATCCTCCACAGCTCATCAAGTGCTTGCTCATCCTCCAACTGTTTGTTGCGCTGCTCGAGGTATGTGATGGTCCATTGTGCCCCCTCTAATCTCCTCTGCAAGGCATCATTTTCAGCTCTGAGGTGCTGAATGATCTCCTTTGCCTCTCGGCTAGGAGAACTGACATCAAGATCAATAAGCTCTATATCCGGAACACCTGATGGTCCCTCATCAATCTTGGGCTGTTTGCCCCTCCCTGGTACCTGTGCTGCTGAAGAAAGCGAGGCCCCTTCCACCTGATGTGGAGATAACACTCGCTGAGCCGATGAAGAAGGCGAGACCCCTTCCACCTAGTGTGGAGATAATACTCGCCTGGCTGCTGCAAATAAGGCCCTCTGGCCTCTCTGATAAGTAACCAAAGGTGAGGAGCTGACATGTCTAGTGATAGGGATTTCATGCTGCTGTGATGGTCCTCCCTCCTCGTGAATAACCTCAGGATGTGGCGGTGGTGGTACTGTGAAAAGCTCACGAGAGATGAACTCCTCCCATGAGATGCCCTGCTGAGCCAACTGATGTAATACCACTAGATGAATCAAACCATAATGATAAAGGCTCCTGTACTGCTGTGCCGGGCTCTTCCTTTGCATCATGGACACCATCTTCTCAATGTTCTGATAGAAGAAAACAGGGATGTTCATCATCCTCACTCGGGTGAAGTGCATCAAGAGGCGAATATGGTATGAATATACCTGTGAAAATCTGCCCTCACAGGTAAAATAGTGCATGATGAGCCTCATCATGGGAGCATACTCGCTCCTGAGAAATCTGAAGGGAAACACTCCTGTCAAGTGTCTCATGAGTGCTGGTCTAACAAAAGGCTCAAAATGAACACTGTCCAGCACCTTGCGCTTATTCCATACCTCTCCAACACTAGGTATCCCTGTAGCCTGTGCAATCACCTCAGGTGTCAATGTGAAGTCCACCCCGGCAAGGTTGACATGTCCATCATGCAAGTGTAAAACAAACAGGCGAGCCAACTCTCTGTGGTGCTGAATCCGAGAGATCCTCTCACAAAACTCATAGCAAGACATGTACTGGAAACATGAGACTGCCATAGGACAAGCTTGTAACTCTGTCAAAGAGGTGGGCTCCTCTCGCCTATGATGACCACCCTTGCCACCCTTATGAGGCCTCCTCCGTATCTCAACCTCTGAAGCTGATGCCTGGTCATCACTCTGCTCATAGGTTTCGGTTTCTGACATTGTTTAAGGAGCAGAGTGGCCAAAATGTACTGTTGTTTCTGCTTTGTAAAATGCTGATTTGTATGTTGTTTCAAGGGGGACAAGGAGCATGAAGGGAATGTTAGGGGAGGGACACTTTTAAAGGGAAAATGGGAATAAATATATAACACAGGGATTTAAGGAAAAAACATTGCCAACAATCATTGCACATGCATCATCATATACATTGTTTTCATGAGTAATGAGAGGTAGGGTTAGGGCTTTAATTTTTCATTTCTTAGGGAAGAGGGGTAGGGTTTGGCTTTTTCTTTACAAATTCAAAAGAGAAATTTATATAGAAAAACAAGGAAAATGACATGGGAAATGGGGAGAATGATTACAAGGGGAATACCTTCAAACAGCATAAAACCCTAGGCATATTTTACAAATTTAAAATGCAACAACATGGAGCTTTTCTCTTGCACATGGAGATCCTTTAAAAATGCCATTAAGATTCCCATTGATCATAACAAGCAACCATTCTTAAGTTTGGAGAACCTACCTTGGCAATTTGGCGATTTCGAAGGATCCTTGGATAAATTTGCAGTCGGTTTGGAAAGGAGGGCGCTGACGGGTCGCGCGCCTCACCCAATGGGTCGCGCACCACTGACGGGTCGCGCCCGTTGAAAAAATGCACTGCCGGAACGCTGCTGACGGGTCGCGCGCCTGTCCAGCTCCCAAATTCACTCAATCTTTTACTCAATCGCTCTTGCAAACAACTTGGATGCACAATGAGGGTCGATGGAGGGAGATTGGGCTCTTATAGCTTTAATTTGAAATAATTTCATGCTCAAACCCACTTTATAATGTTTCTCTTTGACACTTTATAAAATTGACCATTTTGGTTTCCTTTATCCTGAAATTGACTCATTAATGCTTTTGCTTGATATTTTTTGCAGGGACATCATCTGAGGGATCTTGGCAAGGGAGCCAGGGTTTCATATTGTCCTTGGAAGCTTTTTGAAATTTCATCACTTTTTACAAAAATTTGAAAAATGACCTTGGCTTTAAAAAACAGAGTTTTTAAATCCAAGGTGAAAATTTACTGTACAAGATAGAAGTTTGCGAAGAAACACTTTGAAAAACATCCCTCTGGCTTGCTGGGCACCATTTGACCTTCAGAGACATGACCTTGTAAACCATTTTGACCAAAACCCTAGACCTAGGAATTTGACCTCAAGCCAAGACAAGACAAGCTTAAAAGTGACTAAGGACTGAAATGACTTGATCCAGCAATGCCAAGAGGGGGACAAAGACACCAGCTCCTCCATCAGGGTTATGGCATGCCTAATGGGATGCAAAAATTGACACTGATGAGACACCTACTAATGCAAATGCAAAGAGCTTTGATCGCTGATGGAGGGCAACAAGACCGACTCTAACATTGGCTCCAATGGGGATGGTAGCTCCTTGGAGGTACCAAGAACCTTAGACCTCTAGGAAAGCAGACCAGTGCTTTATCATCATTGGGCAATGGAGTCTATATTTACACATGTGACCCAAAGTTGGACAACTTTATTGACTTTAACAACTAACTGAAAATTAAACTAACTTTGACACAAACCGACTCACTTTATGCAGAAAATAAACTGACTGAAACAACTTGAAAAACTCACACCAACTAATCATCATCTTCAGAATTATAGCCTTCACCGCGGGCCCCAGACTAAAGATGGGAGATCAGTTCACACTTGCTGCAGAATAAAAGTAAAATGGTAATTACAATGAGAGTGATTAGAGCAGAAAATGCTCAAGCATGATACCTTTTGAGCAGCCGGCCATTCACCGACCCACCGAGACATTCATCACCGTTCATTTCTTTGAGAAGAAAAGCATTTGGACCACGGTATGCTGCAATTTTGTAGGGACCTTTCCACAAGTTGTCGAATTTTCCATGTTTCCCTTTGTCTTCGTTTCGGGCATCCCATCTCAAAACAACATCATCTATCTGAAAATCATCTGGTTTGGCCTTTTTGTCATAGATTTTCTTTATGCGTTCCTGCAACTTAAGGGAATTTTGATGAACCTCCTCTCGTGTCTGCTGTAAATGAATCATTTGACTAATCCGCCGTTGCATAGGATCCTCCTCGCCACCAGCCTCTTGAAGCAACTTTGCCACTGGAACACTAAGTGAAGTAGGAAACACTGCATCTACCCCATAAACCAGTTCAAAGGGTGACATACCAATTGACTTCTTTTGACTTACTCGATCAGCCCATAATGCATTTACTAACTTTTTGTGCCAGCTCTTCTTATTTATTTCCAGCAATTTCTTTATGATGTTCACTAGAGATTTGTTCGAAGATTCGGCCAGCCCATTACCTTGCGGATGGTAGGCGGTCGAATGCCCCAAGCTGATGTTATATTTGTAGCAAAAATCAACCATTTTCTTCGACTTAAAGGCTGTTGCATTATCTGTAATCAACTTATGTGGACAGCCGAAACGTGACAATATGTTATTCTCAAGAAAAGAAATAATTACCGAATCCGTGGCCTGTCGGGTGGGAATGGCTTCAATCCACTTCGTGAAGTAGTCTGTGGCGGTCAAGATCCATCGATGCTGCCTGGAAGATGCTGGATGGATTTCGCCAATAAAATCCAAGCCCCATTGCTGAAATGGTGCGCTGATTTCAATGGGCTTGAGAGGCAACGGCTGTAATTTCTGCTTTCCTTGAAAAATTTGACATTCATGACAACTCTTAACTGCTTTATATACATCAGAAAATAAAGAAGGCCAATAAAAACCAGCTCTCAATATCTTATTAGCCGTGGTCTTCCAAAACAAGTGACCCCCACAGTCACCTTTATGGAAATCTTCTACTGCTGTCTTAGCTTCTTCTTCGACCAAACAGTTCAGTAATATGCCACCGGGGTCCTTCCAATAAAGTGCAGATTTGATAATACAAAATTTGGCAGCCTTTAGCTTCAATGTTCTAGCTTTGTTTCTAGGCATCCCAGGGGGTGAAGACAAATTTTGAAGCACAGATACTATATCAGCATACCAAGGAGAGGACACAAAGATATCGGATACCTGTAGAGCTGAATTTTCTTCGTCTTCATCGGATAAGGCAGCAATCAAATTGATGTCTAGGACATGAAGATTCGTTTCAGCCATCAACTTAGCAAGACCTTGACCTTTAATCAACTTGGTAGGCTTAATTTCGACATCATACTCTAATAGTGCAGCGATCCACTTACCCCTTCTTCCTTCCGGTTCCGTTTGTACTAAAACATCCTTAACCGCTGCGTTGGGAACATATGCCAAAATATGAGAATTCAATATGTATACCCGGAAATCTTTCAAAGCTTTTATAAGCGCCAATGCTTGCTTTTCAATGATATTATAATTCAGTGCTCCGTCCCTTATGATACGGCTGAAAAAAGCGATGGGTCTCTCAACCCCATCTCTCTTTTGCATCAACACGGCTGCCAACGTATGCTCAGAAGCAAATGAAAACAAAATAAAATCTTGTGTATAATCTGGGCTGATCAAAGTTGGGGCTGAAGATAAGATTAACTTTACCAAGTTGAAAGATTTTACCGCCTCTTCGGTCCATTTGAGCTCGCTATCCTTTTTGAGCATGTTGGTTATCTCTCTAAGATGTTCGGCAAGATTGGGAATGAAGCGACGCAGAAAATTCAATTTGCCATTGAAGGACTGAATCTCTTTCTTGCTTCGGGGCTGCTCTAACTGCTGAATTGCTTCCACCCGTGCAGGATCGATACGAATGCCATCTTTAGAAATAATATGGCCCAATAGCTTGCCTTCGCTCATAGCAAAAAGGCTCTTCTTCGGATTCAACGAGATACCATACTTTCTGCACCTTTGAAACACCTTAGTCAAATGAAACAAATGCTCTTCATCAGATTTAGAAAACACGGTCAGATCATCAAGATAAACAACCAAAAAAACATCTTTCTCATTAGCAAAGGCCATGTCCATTACCCGCTGAAATGTGGCACCCGCGTTCTTCAATCCAAACGGCATCTTGGCATAATGAAATGTACCCCACGGAGTAGTGAATGTTGTCTTGTCTCGGTCATATTCATGTACCAAAATCTGATTATACCCGGAATAACCATCAAGCAATGACATCCTCGATGCCCCCACTACCCGCTGCAATATATGATCCATTTTGGGCAGCGGATAATTGTCCTTTAATGACACCTTGTTCAGATTTCTGAAGTCTATACACAAACGAATCTCACCAGTCTTCTTTCTCACGGGCACCAAGTTAGAAATCCAATCAGAAAATCGGATTGGCACTATGATTCCAGACTTATATAACCTGTTGACTTCCTTCTCGATCAATGGCAGCAACTTAGGATTAATTCTTCTCAACTTTTGTTGGAAAGGCTTTTGATTTGGCTTTATGGGAATAGTATGCTGAATGATACTTGTGTCATAAGTTTTCAAATCTGAATAATCCCATGCAAAAACATTAGAAAACGAAGACAACAATCTGATATATTCATTCTTTATCTTGGACGACAATGCTTTCGAGAGCTTCACCATCTTTGGATTTTCGGCTGTCCCGAGATTCACATCTTCAACACCTTCTTCCATTGGCCTCAAAGTTGGTTTGCGGGCCACACCATCTTGATCGAACAATTCTTCTAAAGGAATTAATCCTTTAGGAATGTAATTGTCCTTGAGCTGCAACACATCCATCTGATTTACTCCTTCAGCTTCCGTGTCTATTGAGATGTCTTCGAATTTACCCTCAATTTGCAGAAAATCTTTGATTTCTTCGTCATCTTGGAAAACTTGCCAACACCTTTGATTATCTGGAACTGTAGGACGATGCTTCACATATATCTCAAACTTATTGCTGGAATTCATGGGTATTTTAAGATTACTCGCTGCCTTTGCCAATGCATCCGCAACACCATTTTGAATCCGGGGCACACATGTCAAAGTATGTTCTGAAAACAGTTTTAAGATATCTAGGACAGCATTCCGATATGCTCGCATACGAGGATGTTTGGCCTGAAATTCACCTTTCACTTGCTTGATAACCAACTCGGAGTCGCCATATACCGCTATCTTCTTTGCCTTCAACTTCCGAAGGATTTTCAGACCAGCAATAAGAGCCTCGTATTCCGCCTCATTATTTGAACAATCAAATGCCAATTTATATGAACATACCCGTACCTTACTTGGAACTTGGTTTTGAACTGAAAATGGGCTTCGAATCCACACACCTATACCAGCACCATCGCTGCCCACCGCACCATCAAAATCCATGGTCCAGAGACCATCCTCATCATCTTCTAAGTGCTGAAAATGTGATGTCGATGCATTCTCTGTTTGCTGCCCATTTATTTCAGCTGTTGGCTTTATGACAGCAGACCTTTCTTCACTTTCCTTTCTCAAAACTTCTCTGAAATTTTCTGAAATGTCTGGTATATCTTCTGCTTGAACTAACTGACTATCTATCTCATTGAAATTATCCGCAAACAAAACAAAAGATTCTAGATCTGTTTGTACATAATTTACAGGATGATTGACGGGCTTTTCCTTACTAGTGATCATGTATTTCATCTTTTGTTCCCGATATAACTTCCTCATCTGACCAAAAACCGGAATTGTAGCATAGGAAAAATCGAGTTGAAGTGTACCTTTGAGCTTGGCTCCCCATGACCTTGAAAGCAACATGCCAAATCGCGGATGAATATCCGCCACCACCACGTCCATCAAAACATTCTTTGCTGGGATTTGATCTAGACTCACCACCAAGTCCTTGATCAAACCAATACATTTCACCCGGCTGGAATCAAATGAATACAAATCATGATACTTCCTTGTGATGTCAAGTCCCAGCTTCTCCATAATCGCTTTGGGCATCAAATTATGTGAAGCTCCCGAATCAAACATGGCATTGTGTAGCACATACTCATGTAATCGCAAACTGATATAAAACGGAGGAACATCACTCTCGGGAGACTCACCATCTAAAGCGGGCCCAAAAATCAGCTCAGGCCGATCATCTTCTACATTCACCGTGTCTAGCATCGGATCGAAATTCAGCATCTTGGAAATCTGACCTCGGTAAGTGCTGTTCTTCATGATTTCCGTCAAGGGAATAGACAACTTCAACTTTGCAATCTCATTCTCCAAACTGAAAGCTGAAATCTTCTCACCTTCTTTAGCTGGATTGTCTCTTTTTTCACCTCTATCTCTTGGTGCGTTTGATGGCTGATCTATCTTGGCTGCTGATGGTGATTGACTTGCTGAAGGACCAACTATGTCTTTTCCTGTTATGTGTGGGGGAGCCGAATCATTCTTTGCTTATGTATCTTTCCTTTTCTGAATGGGATTTATGGGAACAGCTCGGTTTCTCAATTGCCTTTGCTGACCTTGCTGGGCTGATAAAGCATGCAAATACCCTCTTTGATACTCTTCGGATTCTTCTTCAAGTGTTGCATCGTTTGACAAAATATAATGCTCATCTTGGGAAATGATGGAATTACTCACCAACTCATCTTCTTCTGTAATATAAGTGGGCATATCATCAGGAGTGAAGAAGTGATTTTCCTCTCCAACATTATCACCTTCATCCTCTGATTCTTGGCTAACAAAATTCTGCTGAAAAGGAGGTTTCATTTGCTGCTGAACTACTGCCTCTTGTGCCTTTGTTTCACGCTGTTTGATTCTATATTGTGGCTGCTGTGCACCTCGGAAATTAGGATTCCGGATCTGCGGTTCCAGCTTGTCAATACGAACATTTTCAAATGCCCTTTTAAGCTTTTCAACTTCACGAAGAATGTGATCTGATGTGGATGCTTCTTCTTTGATTGTGACTCGCTTTTCTGCCTTCATTCTTGCCCTTTTATCATTTAAGTTTGCCTCAACACTAACAGCAATTTTCTGCATATCCTCCAAGGTAGGTGGATCTCTGTCTCTCAATGAATAAGCCATCTCCGGATCAAAACCATCCGGGAACTTAAGAAGTGCTGATTTTCTAGATGGCCTCAAATCATCTGGAATAGCATTATAAACTGTATTGAATCTGATTATGTAATCTTGAACAGACTCACCCGGATTACGCTTGAGGTTGTTGTATTCGGCATTAATCTGAAGCGGATCCTTTCTGATTTCCCATCGATCTAAAAACTGATTCTGAAGTGCTTCCAAGGTAGCAATGCTATTAGCTGTCAACCCTCTGAACCATTTTCTAACCTCTCCTCCAAATGTTTGCACGAACAACCGCATGGTGACATCTTCTTCATCTATCTCATATAGATCAAAGAAGGTGGTCATTTTGTCAATATGTTGCTGAGCAGAAATACTTTGTGGAGTACCATCAAACATAGGGATTTTACTTTGGTAATCGGCTGGCATATCATGAAGATTCGCGGGCAGAGCCAGTGGGGCAAACCGGGCAACCATTGCTTTAGGAGGAGGAGTAGGATGAGTATGAGGAGGAGGAGCTGTGATAGCAGGGACTATAATAAGAGGAGCTGTAGCTTGTGGAGTTGGGGGAATCGGAGGGGTAGGAGAAGTAGGAGGGGTATGTGGTGTAGAAGGGGAACCGACTGTGGATTCGGGATAGGTGATTATAGGCGAAACTGAAACATAAGGAGGATAAGATTCTTCGTGAGCCGTGATAGTGGATCCAATATGATCAGAGATATTTTCAACAAAATCAGCGAGGGTAGTAGCTTGAATACGTGTCTGGAGATGTCTCAAGATGAAATTTTCGACCAATTTGTTATGTCTCTCAAATTCAATAGCAGCTGCAAAATCAGGGTCAAGGACTAGAGAATCGAGCGCACTTTCAGACTTGGCTTTAAACAGAGACAACTCAAAGCTTTCGTCAAAATCAATATCTTCGAGATAATCAAAAATATCTGGGCATGAATGAGTTTTGAAAATGGGTCTAGGATCTGTAGCCAGCTTGTTTTTCTCAAAAGATTAGGAAAGAAAAACCATTCAGCCTGTGAAAACTCTCAACCTATCATCAACGGCTCAGAGTTAACAATTATACTGGGATAACGTGTCAATGAAGCGCTACGTTCACAAGCTCACGGAGATTGACTGAAGCAGCGTTTATCTACTAACGCTGATGTAAAACAAGAGCGTTTTCGAAGGCTACCTGGCGTATCTTCAGGCTCCGTCTAAGACTTATGAAATAACACGTCAATGAGCAAACGATTAATTTTTTCTCCCCAGTATGGTCGCCAGTATGTTAGCGCTTGAAATTTCACCTCAGGCTGAGAAAGGTAAACCTCAAGGCAACATCAAACCACTTAGCCTCGTAGCTAGCCCTACGGGGCTGGAGAGGGCTCTCTCCGGTCTATCTCGGTGAAATCTTCAATGGATGAGATGACCAATAGGGTAACACTGATTTTAGGCTAGTAAACTGATCAAAAAGGTCGATTTGGGGTTTTTAGGGTTTTTGGTGGCAAATTGAGGGGATGGCAATTTTGGGTGCGGGGATTGGACACAGTTTCTGCAGGGGGTTCTTTGGGGCGAGGTAGGAGACAGTATTGATGCCTTTGATTGAGGTGGATGGTCAGGAATGACAGGTGAGGAGCTAAGGAGACCAAACAATAACTTTGAATTCTCCTTAAACAGTAGAAAACATTGAAATTAAACAAACTTAAAAGCAGAGCATGACAGTCATGAATTCTTACTTTAACACTTCATTTGTTTAATGTGCAGAAGGAAAAGAAAGGAAATGATTCACATAACACAGTTACAGGTACATAGAGAAACACACCATCAATACATGTAACCACAAGAATCCCAAAAAGGACTGCAAAACCCTGGTCTTCCTTAGCCAAAAATTGCAGAGATACAGTGAATAATACAATGATAGCTTCTCCCTCAAGACTCCAACCATGAAAATGAGCAAGAAAGTACATAATATAGATCATCTAACCTCTTTCCCTGCCTCCATGGGTCGAGCTCACTATCCTAGGAGCTGTTTCAACCACTTCTAAACTAAGCACTACAAACTAGGCAGTCAAAACAACTTGCCTCTATAAGTTAGGAAACCAATTCATTCATTTAATTTTCACCCTTTTCATGAATGAATCTTCTAGAAGAGGTACATAAGAGTAAAAGTGTCATAAAAGTACAATAATTACATCAAAGAGCCTAATAATCCACCCCAAAAAGTCAAACAGGGTCAAACTGCGTTTTTCTGGGCTATATACTGAAATCTGGAGAAGTTTGCCTAACGGGTCGCGCGCCTCTGCCTGACGGGTCGCGCGCCTTTGGGACCACATTTGGGGCACTTCCAGGTGGCCAAATTGAGCAAGAGTAGGCTTGTTGGAAAGTTCTGTGAGTCTACTTTCCAACCCAACTGGAATTTCTGAATTTGGTGGTCATTTGCCCCTCCAAAATTGCAATCTCCCAAGACTGCTTTCTGCAACTCAAAAATGTGGCAGAAAGTCATTTTTTGCTCCTTTTTTGACTTTCTGGAGGCCCAAAACTTCATAAAATCTCAAGTCCATTGATGAGCATATGTAACTTCTCATGACAAGTCTGGAAATGCTGAGTTTTTGCAAAATGAAGTTGCCGGGATGAAGGGTCGCGCGGGGGGTGAGACTCGTTAATGGACAAAAACCTGTAAATTGCCTGAAAAATCAAAATTGACCCAAAATTTTCAAAATTTCTTGGGATTTGTGCTGTGGCTGGGCTATTTAGTGCTTTGGTCCTTCAGTGAGGCCTCAGCCAAGATATGGAGGGGATCGGGCCTCTTTCTCCTTTTTTGTGCCTTGGCCAACCGCCTTTGGAACATTTTCATCTTTGCCTTGCACACATGCATTCTTGCCCAGTAATGGTTCTTCATGTTCCTCAGCAATTTCTTCTCTTGGTTGGCCTTAGCCAACAGCCTCTCCAAGTGTGCATTTACCCGGATGAGCATGGACTCTCGGTCAGCGGGTAATGGATCACCGGGTCTTCTCAGGTTCAAAATGCGGTCACTACAAATCCTCCACAGCTCATCAAGTGCTTGCTCATCCTCCAACTGTTTGTTGCGCTGCTCGAGGTATGTGATGGTCCATTGTGCCCCCTCTAATCTCCTCTGCAAGGCATCATTTTCAGCTCTGAGGTGCTGAATGATCTCCTTTGCCTCTCGGCTAGGAGAACTGACATCAAGATCAATAAGCTCTATATTCGGAACACCTGATGGTCCCTCATCAATCTTGGGTTGTTTGCCCCTCCCTGGTACCTGTGCTGCTGAAGAAAGCGAGGCCCCTTCCACCTGATGCGGAGATAACACTCGCTGAGCCGATGAAGAAGGCGAGACCCCTTCCACCTGGTGTGGAGATAATACTCGCCTGGCTGCTGCAAATAAGGCCCTCTGGCCTCTCTGATAAGTAACCAAAGGTGAGGAGCTGACATGTCTAGTGACAGGGATGTCATGCTGCTGTGATGGTCCTCCCTCCTCGTAAATAACCTCAGGATGTGGCGGTGGTGGTACTGTGAAAAGCTCACGAGAGATGAACTCCTCCCATGAGATGCCCTGCTGAGCCAACTGATGTAATACCACTAGCTGAATCAAACCATAATGATAAAGGCTCCTGTACTGTTGTGCCGGGTTCTTCCTCTGCATAATGGACACCATCTTCTCAATGTTCTGATAGAAGAAAACAGGGATGTTCATCATCCTCACTCGGGTGAAGTGCATCAAGAGGCGAATATGGTATGAATATACCTGTGAAAATCTGCCCTCACAGGTAAAATAGTGCATGATGAGCCTCATCATGGGAGCATACTCGCTCCTGAGAAATCTGAAGGGAAACACTCCTGTCAAGTGTCTCATGAGTGCTGGTCTAACAAAAGGCTCAAAATGAACACTGTCCAGCACCTTGCGCTTATTCCATACCTCTCCAACATTAGGTATCCCTGTAGCCTGTGCAATCACCTCAGGTGTCAATGTGAAGTCCACCCCGGCAAGGTTGACATGTCCATCATGCAAGTGTAAAACAAACAGGCGAGCCAACTCTCTGTGGTGCTGAATCCGAGAGATCCTCTCACAAAACTCATAGCAAGACATGTACTGGAAACATGAGACTGCCATAGGACAAGCTTGTAACTCTGTCAAAGAGGTGGGCTCCTCTCGCCTATGATGACCACCCTTGCCACCCTTATGAGGCCTCCTCTGTATCTCAACCTCTGAAGTTGATGCCTGGTCATCACTCTGCTCATAGGTTTCGGTTTCTGACATTGTTTAAGGAGCAGAGTGGCCAAAATGTACTGCTGTTTCTGCTTTGTAAAATGCTGATTTGTATGCTGTTTCAAGGGGGACAAGGAGCATGAAGGGAATGTTAGGGGAGGGACACTTTTAAAGGGAAAATGGGAATAAATATATAACACAGGGATTTAAGGAAAAAACATTGCCAACAATCATTGCACATGCATCATCATATACATTGTTTTCATGAGTAATGAGAGGTAGGGTTAGGGCTTTAATTTTTCATTTTTTAGGGAAGAGGGGTAGGGTTTGGCTTTTTCTTTACAAATTCAAAAGAGAAATTTATATAGAAAAACAAGGAAAATGACATGGGAAATGGGGAGAATGATTACAAGGGGAATACCTTCAAACAGCATAAAACCCTAGGCATATTTTACAAATTTAAAATGCAGCAACATGGAGCTTTTCTCTTGCACATGGAGATCCTTTAAAAATGCCATTAAGATTCCCATTGATCATAACAAGCAACCATTCTTAAGTTTGGAGAACCTACCTTGGCAATTTGGCGATTTCGGAGGATCCTTGGATAAATTTGCAGTCGGTTTGGAAAGGAGGGCGCTGACGGGTCGCGCGCCTCACCCAACGGGTAGCGCGCCACTGACGGGTCGCGCCCGTTGAAAAAATGCACTGCCGGAACGCTGCTGACGGGTCGCGCGCCTCTGACGGGTCGCGCACCTGGTCTGACGGGTCGCGCGCCTGTCCAGCTCCCAAATTCACTCAATCTTTTACTCAATCGCTCTTGCAAACAAATTGGATGCACAATGAGGGTCGATGGAGGGAGATTGGGCTCTTATAGCTTTAATTTGAAATAATTTCATGCTCAAACCCACTTTATAATGTTTCTCTTTGACACTTTATAAAATTGACCATTTTGGTTTCCTTTATCCTGAAATTGACTCATTAATGCTTTTGCTTGATATTTTTTGCAGGGACATCATCTGAGGGATCTTGGCAAGGGAGCCAGGGTTTCATACTGTCCTTGGAAGCTTTTTGAAATTTCATCACTTTTTACAAAAATTTGAAAAATGACCTTGGCTTTAAAAACAGAGTTTTTAAATCCAAGGTGAAAATTTACTGTACAAGATAGAAGTTTGCGAAGAAACACTTTGAAAAACATCCCTCTGGCTTGCTGGGCACCATTTGACCTTCAGAGACATGACCTTGTAAACCATCTTGACCAAAACCCTAGACCTAGGAATTTGACCTCAAGCCAAGACAAGACAAGCTTAAAAGTGACTAAGGACTGAAATGACTTGATCCAGCAATGCCAAGAGGGGGACAAAGACACCAGCTCCTCCATCAGGGTTATGGCATGCCTAATGGGATGCAAAAATTGACACTGATGAGACACCTACTAATGCAAATGCAAAGAGCTTTGATCGCTGATGGAGGGCAACAAGACCGACTCTAACAAACTTGAGGAATGCCATAAGTCGGTTGTCATCATTTGCAAGGTATGTGGTATGGAATGTTCATGTGTGAGAGACATAGAGATATTATATTGCATTTTTATTTTTTCCTAAAGGTTCATACTAATTTAGTATTCATATATTAGGTGGGTGACATCCAAGGAGATCCACAAATGTGAAGTGCCAAAATGGAAGAAGTAAATTGCACAAACTATATGTGTAATATTTGAGAAGGAGCTCCCTACAAGTTTCATGGACCTACAAGTCCATTTAATTATACACCTATTTGATGACATTGAATTGACTAGTGTCGTATCAACAAGGTGGATGTTTTTCTTTAAGAGGTATATAAAAACTCTAAAAAGATATGTCTGACAAAAGACACATCCAAAGGATTGCATGGCTGAAGGGTATGTATTGAATGAATCATTTTTCTTCCTATGTGAATTCCTTGGTAAGGATTTCAAAGATGGGCCAAGCTTTTGGGATGAAGAGCGAGCATTAGATATTATTGATGGAGAAAAAACACAATACAATGGTGTTCAAGTAAAAATTAGTAAGTAAACTCATGATCATTGTGGTTGTTTTTATTGTGATCATTAATTTATTATGTAATTTATTTGTAAAATTAACAACATGGCCTTTGGAGTTTGAAATAAGCATGTTGACATGTAATAAGTGGAGACGAAAGTGCTATACTTGACAAGCTCATTCTGTACCACATGGATTTTATGAACAAATGGATTGATTTGTATGATAAAAAGAGAGAAGAAGTATTAGAAGTAAGGAGACAATTTAAGACATCGAACCCAAGGAATACTCCATTTCCTATGGATATGCAAGGGGAATGGGGCAAGGATTGCACACTATAATGGGTTATTAAACAAATTCAAAATCAAATAGAAGACGCAGGTACATATTCAAACATAACAAAAGATGAAATCAACATGTCTAAAGGATGTGAAAGTAAGGTACAGTTGGAATTTTACATAATGTTGTTTCCTTATAGTTTTGACACTATTAACTATTTGAATAATCGTCATTATATTTGTTTTAACCAAAATAAATGTTCTTTCACAAGTAAGGAAATATCCATCGATGTGGACATATGGTCGACACTATCGTGTAGAAAGTGTAGATGTAAAAAGGCAATCCTTTGATTGTGGCATCATTGTTGACTCAAGAAATCCAATCAATCAAACTCAAAAGAGAAGATTATTATTAAAAGGAATTACAATATGTTGGGAAAATACAATAAATTATTGAGTTGGATTACCGCTCTTTTAAATGTTGTATTTTTAAGTGTAGATGGTATGAAGCATTTGAGAGGACATGAAGACATGATACCCATAATGGATTGTTTTCTATAGATTCCTCAAAGTTCCTACTGGAGGATAAGGAGCCTTATGTTCTACCAATTCATTATGAGCAGGTATTTCTTTAACTCAAAGAAGAAGCAATAGTGATCAATAATCTATTAATACATTTTTTATTGTGAATATATACATGTGTTTATTAATCAATAATTTTTTTACAACATATGTCTAATATATGTATGTACTCATTCATGTGCAGGTATTTTTCTATGAAGATATTATGGACCCAAAATGGATATTTGTCATACATTATGATCCAAGATTAAGGCATGTATTTGATGATGCATTAGTGGATACTGAGCAAAACAATGATGGCCAACAAAATGAGAGAGAGGAATTAGAGAACATTGAAGAAATTGACATCCATGATGATGTTGAAGATGGTTGTGTTCAGGCACAAGAAGGAAACATAATAGAGTTACATGATGTTATAAAAGACAACAATATGGATGGTATAGAAAATGATGATCCAAATACATTTGGTAACAATATGGATGTTCTGTTGTTAGATTTCAATAATGATGAAGATGATGAAACTCAATACGAGGATGATGATAATATTAACTACTTGAAAGATCATATGAACATTGACCATGATACACTTGATGACATTGTTGCAAACAATGGTGTTAATGACCAAGACTTCTAAATTTTCAAAATTATTATTATTATTATATATATATATATATATATATATATATATATATATATATATATATATATATATATATATTTTCTTTTCTTTTTAACTATAACAGTTATATTAATTATTTAAAATCGGTTGGGCCGAAACCAAAACAACCATCAATACAATATTCAGGATTCCTTTTTGTTGCAGCTCTCCTTTTCCTTACATAGATGTAGATTTACTCTAGATTATGGGATCAGGTTCCATGTTGGTTCTTCATCATTCTTGCTTAAGGTTCCTTGTGGCAAGAGGCATGCCAAGTTTGCTTTTGCATCTACTTCTTTATTTCAGCCACGTAGAATATGGAAAAGGAGATAGGAAGAGAAGTCTTGGAGCACGTATCTCAGCCTTTGAAGTGTCTTGTTGAGCACCGAATTGCTGAAGTGGTCCTCCAAATTTAATATCTTTATCAAAATTTCTGAGTCCCCGAAGACTTGTATTTCCTTAATGCCTTTTTCACGTGCTATCTGACAGGCTTTTAGCAACCCAAGAATTTTTTCCTGGTTGTTGGTTCTTTGTCCAAGTCCCCAGCTGAAGTTATCTTCACGAATACCCTCCAGGGAGTAGATCACTTTGCCTGCTCCTGTTGTCCCTGGATTACCTTTGGAGGCACCATAAAAAAAGATTGTTGTTTTACCCTGTTTCCTCCACCAAGCTTGAAAATCTGTGTCTGTTTCTCGTAGTCTCCATACAAGAGGTTTACTAGGGCAAGTGGTGTTTTTTATCCTGTCTCGGAATACATAAGTTCCCATCCATTTTTTTTCTTCCGAGAGAAGCATGTTATCATTCTTAAGGGGATGATTGGCCACAATCTTGAGGAGTAATGCTTTTGCTTTTGCTGCCACGTTCAAAGGGGAGTTCGAAATGATGTTGAAGATCTGGTTGTTTCTAGCGAGCCATATTTTCCAGCAGACATATTTAGGTAGTGCTTTTCAGATTTTGTTCCATGTTGTCTTTCTTTGGGTCATGTGGGGATAATACATTCTCCAGGTGTTGAAAAGGTTAGCTACTTTGACTTGCAATAGGGCCGAGACATTAAGGCCTTGAAGGATGCAGTCCTAGACTTCTTGAGCAAAAGAGTAGTCCACAAACACATGCTCCATGGTTTCTTGGGATTTGTAGTAGAGAGAACACCGATGTGGCCCGTGAATACCTCTTTTAGTCAGATTGTCGCCAGTAAGCACTTTCCCATGCATTCATACCCAAGTGAAGAAATTTATTTGGGGAGACCGAGAGGGTCCCAGACTTGATTCCACACAGATGCAGTATGGCTCGAAGCTTGTTGTGGTTGAAGAGAGGCAAATCCATGCCCTGTGTTGTAGATTCCAGTCTTTCCCCATCCCCATTTGTCTGTCAAACACATGTGAACCAGTGCCAGTCCCGTTAATGCTTCTTCCAGGAGGGTCCTTTGACTATGCATTTGATCTAGAACTCGAGGGATTTCCCAAGTTCGTCATTTTTCGAAGTTGTCCCATGTCGAGATATTTGTCAGGGTGAGGACTCCTTGCTGAATGAGCCAGTTCATGATTTCTTTGATTGCTTCATTTTTGCTCAAAGGCGACTGTCCCATTATGATGTCTTGCTAGAGCATCATGTTTTTTCCATTGCCAGGAATGCAATACAAGTGCTTTTGGAAGAACTCTATCCCACGGCGGCAAAGATGCCATATCGACATCCCTTTGATGTTGTTATCTATCTATATGTTCCTTAGCGATGAGCCTTTTAGATATTTTTTCCTTATGACCTAACTGACAGGGTGTTTGTTGTTTGAGAGAGGGCCCAAAGTACTTTACCTCCAAGAGCCAGATTGGCAAGGCTTGGGTCTCTTATTTGCAGGCCTCCTTCAGAGATGGGGCATTTAACTGTATCCCAATTCACTAGATGGAATTTTCTTTGGTTTCCTCTTCCTCCTCTCCACAAAAATTCCCTGATAAGTCTGGAGATCTGTTCCGTGATCTTCTTTGGAGCCAGAAGAAAGGAAGCCTGATAAATAGGCAGGGAGGACAGTACATATTTTATAAGGATGAGTTTGCCAGCATTAGTAAGCCATTGACCTCCCCAAGCTGTAATCTTGGACTTAATTTTGCTTATTACCTATTTCCACAGCGATAATTTGTTAGGGCCCAGGTTATTGGTAACCCAAGATATTTGATTTTATCCCAAGAAGCAAATCCCAAAAAGCCTAAGGAGAGGGCTATTCTCTGAATTGCTTGTTGATCCACATTCCACCTGTATATTGCACTTTTCCATTTATTTATAAGAGCTCCTGATATGCTGCAGAATTTTTGAAGAATTCCACTATAAACTTTGGCTATCTTGATGGAGGCTCCGCCCAAAAGAAGAGTGTCATCTGCAAATAGTGCGTGATTGAGAGGCTCTAGCCCTTTCGTCAACCTGACTCCTGGAGTTGTCCCAGCTTTCTTTTCAGTTGCCAGTTTTCTACTTAGCAAGTCTGCCATCAGAATGAACAAGAAAGGGGAGAGTGGGCAGCCTTGCCTTAGTCCCCTCGAGACTTGGAAATAGTTTGTTGGCCTACCATTAACTAAAGGAGCCATCCATGGCTTTTCAGTACAAGCTTTAATCAAATTGACAAAGTTAGAGCTGAAACCAAAGGAAAGGAGGACTTTGTACAGGAAAGAAAGATTTACCCGGTCGAATGTGTTTGCCATGTCTAACTTTATGAGCATACCTTTCTCCTGCTGAAGATAACTGGAATGTATGACTTCTTGTACCTGCATTACATTGTCCAATATATGTCTCCCTTTGACAAAGTCGCCTTGGGTGGGAGAAATGAGTTTCCCAAGCAGTGGCTTGATTCTGTTTGCCAACAGTTTTGTCAGGATTTTGTATGATGCATTGCAGAGCAAGATTGGCCTAAACTTGTCAAAAGTGCTCAGATTCAACTCTTTTGGAATTAATGCAAGGAAGGTAGAGTTAGTATTGCCTCCCACTTTGGATTTTTGATGAAAAGCTTTAATCATCCTCAAAAGATCAGTTTTTATTATTTCCCAACAGGTTCTGTAAAATTGAATTGAGAATCCACCAGGTCTTGGTGCCTTGTCTGGTTCCATGGACCATATTACTTTACAAATTTCTTCCTCGGAGAAAGGTTTCGTAAGACTAGTGTTGTCCTCCTTGCTTACCAAAGATGGAATGTGGGAGAGAAATTCATAGGTGACTTCTTCACTTCCATTCCCTTCCTCTTTATACGGATTCTGGAAATGATCTTCTGTTGCCTTTTTTAGTTGTTCTTGTCCTTTGAGCACAGTCCCATCTGAGCAAGTGATTTTAGAGATATGGTTTCAAGATAGTCGGGCTCTAGATTGCCTGTGGAAGAAATAGGTATTTCAATCTCCAACTTTAAGCCATAGGCTATGAGACTTGAGCCTCCAAGTCTCTTCTTCATGGCGGAAAGCGCGAAATGATTTGATTTGGGCAGCTTGTTCTTTTTTTAAATCTAAAGCAGAGATCTCCTTATTTTCCAAATCCATTTGCAGATCTGATAAAAGTTGAATTGTCTCCTTTTTGTTTCTGGTAGGAGAATTTGAGGGTTCTTTAATCCATTTTTTCAGGGCTCTCTTGGTTATTTTTAGTTTTTGCTCCCACACAAAGCTGGGAGATCCTGTCATAGGTATGGACCATGCCTCCAGAATAGTTTCCATGAACCCTTCTTTCCTTGACCAAAGCAGGTTGAATCTAAAGGGGATAGGGCCCAAATTTTCTTCCTCTTCCAGCTGTAAGAGAACAGGTTTGTGATTTGAGGCCAACTTTGGGAGAATTTTCAAGGAGATTAGTATTTTTCCTAGCAACAAAGAGCTCTGCGCTAGGAAGCGATCTAGATGAGTAGAGATGTGTTCTGCCCCAGCTCTATTGTTTGTCCAGGTGTAAAGACCTTTCTTTGGTTTGAAGTCCAGAAGATCCCAATGAAGTATCAGCTCCTCTACTAATGGAAGCATTTGGTCCCTGCCACTATTGCCACCTCTCTTTTCTTTTGGATCAATGACAAGGTTGAGATCTCCAGCTACTATTATATTCCGAGGGGAGTAAATGTCTAAGAAATCAGAGAAGGTCTGCCTCTTTCTTCTTTGTAAGGTGGACTGGAACATAAAGGTTGAAGAGCGAGATGGAGAGCTTATTAGAGAGGTGTCGAAGTTCGGTGAATATCCAATTTTGGGTCTCAAAAGAGCTTTCTAGTTGATACTTGTCCTTCGACCACAAAGTTGCTAGGCCACCAGAGGTACCTCTTGCACTAATGGCCTTTCCTGCATTTTTCCCCCATTTTAATTTGTTGATATCAAGAAGGGTTTCCCCTTCAATCTTAGTCTCTTAGAGCATGAGGATCTCGGGAGTTTCTATTTTTAGAAGATCTTTGACTACTTCAGCTTTCGAATGGTTCCCCAAGCCTCTGCAATTCCAAGAGACTAGTTTCATTATTTAACAGAATTGGAGTGAGTTGATCCCCCCTTAAAGGGCCTTGTTCTGGTGTTTCTCCCCATAGACATTTCAATGGTGGATTGGCTGCCTTGCATTTTTTGCATCTCCGCCTCTTCTTCCCTGGCTTCCTTATGAGATTTCCTTCCAACTCTTTTAGAGGGTCTCTCGAATGTCTCGTCTTCCAATGACCCAGAGGTTTCTTGGGGTTTTTTCCTTATCATTTCTGCATATGTGGGTGAGGAGGAGGTTCTTGTTGGGGAGTCAAGTTGGGTTACTTCTATGTTCTTCTTTTCTGCTTCAAGTGAGGGGACTTGTCATTCAATCTCCTTTGTCTCTGTTTCTGGAATTTCGATTAAAGTGTTGAGGGTTTCAAAAGGGTTTATTGAGGCTATTGTCTTTGGTTGTTCTTCTCTTCCTTATGTTTGGACCATTCCTGTTAAGGGGGTTCCAGACTCCATCGATACCTCTTTCCCTTTATTCCTGCTACTCACCTTGGCCTGGATTGTTTTCTGCACCTGGATCCATTTTTCTCCTTTCAACTTCTTTAGATCTTCCTCCTCCTTTTTTTTTGCAGTATCTTGCGAAATGCCCATATTCATGGCAATTTCTGCATTTGAATGGTAGCTGCTCGTAGTCTAACTCTTGGATATAAGACCAATCTGCTATTGTTAACATTATGGATTAAGGTAACCTTATTTCCAAGTCGACTTCGACGCGTATTCTTGCACATGAATACTGATCCCTTCTCTCTACTCTATCTATGTATTTTCCCAGGGTGTTACCAATCATTTCTAGTGACTTTGGGTTCCAGCAGTGCAGTGGAAGATGAGGGAGGCACACCCACACTGGAACTGTTAATAGCACATCTTGTGTCAGATTGAAGTCTGGTGTCCATGAGTTTAGATATAGACCCTAAGGTCCCATGAAATATGGTCCATTCCTAAAGATGAGATTTATGTCTTCTACTGAATCAAAAACAAAGACAAAAAAGCCCTTACCAACCAGGAAGCTTTTGATGCCTTCCTTTACTAGTGGTCGCCAGTTCCTCTGTACCCACGCCTCGACAACCTTGGGGGAAGGCCATAGCCCTGTAAATTGACCAATGAGCCCTCTTTCAGCTAAGTTCAAAGCAGATCTGCAAGAATCTTCAATGGGCAGGGCGACTGTGGGGATGCTGTCGAGTTTCTTTACAAACTTTCATTGAGTTTCCCTTGTTGGGCGTTTACTAATGTCGCCGATCAAGTTCTCGAACTCAAGGATCTCTGGTGGAGGAGGAGCCTCAGGGCTCCCTCCCGGGGCCATGGCGTTGGAGGGAGTGTTGTACCAGGGGCTACTGCTGCGTGCACGAATTGTCTCCAGCCCGCTCCCGTCATTCAGCTAAGGTTCCAAAATTATTTTTAATCGTGTTTAAAAAATGATGATTCTTATAACCTAAACTTTGAAATGCTTCAGTATTATTTATGTCAATACAAATTACCAATTGCAACATCATTAAAGTGTTCAAGGTATGGTATGAATCGTTGGCAGAAAAATTTAGTATTACTTGAATGCTTCTTCCATTCATTTTGTATCAACATATGTTCATGAAGACATGAAAATTAATAAAATATTAATGCACGTATCTCACAATTATGTGAATAGGCAACTTTGTTAACTTCATTATTTTTATATTGTTTGCATTTTAATGTTGGTCGACCTACTCTTACATTTAATTATCGATCCAGGTAGGCTTTAATTTTTACAAGACTGTCGTGCAAAGTCTATGATAAGGTAGATGATGACTGACTAGTACAAAATAATATCGACCCAAAGTCATTGCACACACACTCTCAACAATCAACAAAGTTGTTACACATTCCACACATATTCAATCCGAAGAAATACTGCAGAATAAGTTACTCTATAATTCAACCACTCTCACAATGCTCTTGAAAACCATCAGTCATTCAATCCGCACCCATAAAAGAAAGCACAATCCAAACTGTAACAACAAAGCAAATAATTCATTGTCGCACTAAACTGAGGGATCGGTCCAGGACTTAAGATGT
Organism: Pinus tabuliformis; assembly: GCA_031772625.1. Classification (NCBI taxonomy): domain Eukaryota; kingdom Viridiplantae; phylum Streptophyta; class Pinopsida; order Pinales; family Pinaceae; genus Pinus; species Pinus tabuliformis. The sequence continues at coordinate 302,207,679 of CM062813.1, read as the reverse complement.
CCCACCATCCAAAGCTTACTACAATTAATTAAAAACACACAGAATAAACTATAACAGTCGTAGAAACAACAATCACATAAATAAGAAGTATCTATGCAATCTTATATTCAATGACTCGTATAACACCTCTGAAACTATCACTCATTTAATATGCACACATAAAAGGAAGTGCAATCCAAATTTTAATAGTAAAACAAATAATTCACTGCCACACTAAACTGAGGGACCGGTCTAGGATTGTCACGCCATCCAAAGCTCATTGCGATTAATTAAATTACACATAAAATTAATTGTAGCAACAACAATAACAACAATAATATAATTGAGAAATATTTATGCAATCTATCATTCAACCACTCTCACAGCACTCCTGAAAACCATCACTCATTCAATCTGCACACATAAAAGGAAGTGCAATCCAAATTGTAACAACAAAGCAAATAATTCACTGCCACACTAAACTGAGGGACCGGTCTAGGACTTAAGTTGTCACACCATCCAAAGCTTACTGCAATTAATTAAATTACACACAGAATTAACTATAACAACAACAGTAACAACAATCATATAACTGAAAAATAATTATGCAATTTGTCATTTAATCACTCTCACGGCACTCCTGAAAATCATCATTAATTCAATATGCACACTTAAAAGGAAGTGCAATCCAAACTGTAATAACAAAGCAAATAATTCACTGCCACACTAAACTAAGGGACTGGTCCAGGACTTAAGTTGTCACACCATCCAAAGCTTACTACAATTAATTAAATTACACACAGAATTAACTGTAATAGCAACAATAACATACCAGAGAAATATTTATGCAATATGTCATTTGCCCACTCTCACGACACTCCTGAAAACCATCACTCATTCAATTTGCACACATAAAAATAAGTGCAATCCCAAATATAACAACAAAGAAAATAATTCATTATCACACTAAACAGAGGGACCGGTCTAGGACTTAAGTTATCACACCATCAAAAGCACACTTCGATTAATTAGATTACACACAAAATTAACTATAACAATAGAAATAACAACAATCGCTTAACTGATAAATATTTATCCAATATTTCATTCAACCACTGTCACAACATTCCTAAAAACCATCACACATTTAATCTGCACACATAAAAGGAAGTGCAATCCGAACTGTAATAGAAAAGCAAATAATTCACTGCCACACTAAACTGAGGGATCAGTCTAGGACTTAAGTTGTCACACCATCCAAAGCTCACTGCAATTAATTAAATTACACAGAATTAATTGTGACAACAACAATAACAACAATCACATGATAGAAATATTTATACAAATATGTATTCCACTCTAACTAACCAGTGATCCCTGCTAATAAGGAGGGTCCTTCCTCCTCAACAAGGGATGGTGCAGTAAAAAGCACACAAACTACTAAGAGGAAATTATTGAACCACAAAGTTGAGATTTGCATTAATAAAAGTATGAGGATTGCAGAGCTCTAGTGTTTCCCCTTCCTAATCTTATTATCTAGTTCTTCGCTTTAGCTCTAGCGAGCAAACAATCTTATGTTTTATAGATCTTAATTACAATGAGAAGATCAATATAAAATCTTTTGATTCTCATGTGATCTTAAAATAAAACGATATCTTAATAATTACACAATGATTTCCATGGAAGGGGTAAAATTATAACAATTTTATTTAATTAAAAATAGAGTTACAAAGGATCTAAATGCTCCACAAATATCTCCAAGTGATGAGTTGTTTCTTTTGACTTTGACACACTCCTGGATCCAATCTGATTAGGAAAGGCAACATGTGCTTAATCAATTATCAGTGTAACAACAACAGCTCCTGTAACCTTAATAAATCCAAATTAGCAAAGGAACTAAAATGTAATCCTGTAGCAACAAGCTTCGACATACCATCCAAACTTGAAGCATACCATACATTAGTTTTATGATAAAAAGTAGCCTAAGATAGTGGTTCTAATGTCAAATTATAAGTAGAATTGGACTAAGAAAGCGACAATTGAAAAAGGACATACTTAAGTGAATAAGGGTTGTTACAGTAATAAGATATGGTTTTGTTGGCAAAAAGGGGATAAAATAAATAGGAAAATTAGTAGGAAAAAGATGATAATTCTGTAACTCAACATCTGCCCCCAGCTTAAGCTTTTTCAGGTCCTCACGTAGACTCATGTCACTGATGGCTAACATACTGAGAGTGAAGTTGTGTGAAGTTGTAAGTTCCTACCATGTCTTCACCTTTCACCCTGTATCCTCGAGAAATAACCAATTTTTCCTCCCAAAATTTATCAGTAATACTATCTGGATGTTGATACCGATAAGTGGGTAACCAAATAAGAGGGAGCTTGAATCTAAGTCTTGTATAGCCCGCACCACACCTCCTAATACAATCAACATACTAATGAACTCTGAAAAGTGCTTACTCAAAATTTTGATAACAATAGGGGTCTCCCTTCTTCAATTATTTTCGGGAAAGATCCTATCTCAATTTGCTTCCTTCTAAGGCACTAATGTTCATTCCTCATAAATTTCTCTAGCATTCCATAGAAATAATTCTCGATGGTCCATCAGCAGTGTCTTAGTGGCTAGGAACTGCCATATTTTATTGTAATTTTTTGTAGCAACTTCAGTTGAACCAGGTTCTCCTCTAATAAACAGTTCTACCCATTCTTCATTAGTTGTTACAGTATCATGGGCAACTTTCCATCCTATCTGATTTTGCATAAAAGAAACAAAAACCCTGAGTTGTACATCTCCCACAGAAGGTGTCAAATTGATTGATTGTTCCCCAAAGCAAGCAAGATCATGTAGTTACAACTCGCACAACAAATGTTGCTTTGAGAAATTAGCACTTTGAAATGTTTCCAGGAAGTCTTGTATCTATTTTGTCTTATATGGTCACTTTTCCTTCAAGGTTGTTAATTTGAAGACATAATGTTTTTCTTGCAAATATAAAGGATAAGAAGGAGAAGGAATACTATTGCACAATAAGCCATCAATGAACTCATAAATGAGCCCCTTTTCTTTTTGTAACAACTAAATATCTCCTTATAGGTCCTTCATCATTGCTTGATTCCTCCCCTTCTGAATTTTCACAAATTATGCAATTATTTAATTTTTAGCCCACTCCTTCTTAAGCTTATTGACCATTTCCTCTTGCTACTTTAGGAAGATTACTTAATCTTTGGGAAATAATGCTAATTTATGTCGTTGCTCTAGTACCCTCATCAAATCTTCAAATTTAACACGAGTTGTTTCAGATGTTGTTTCAACATCCTCATTCTAATCTCTTTTCTCCTCTTGTTGCTCTATATGAACTGTTGATTCTTGTGTAACAACATCATCGATAGGTTCTTGTGGTACAACAGTCTTTTTATTTTCAGTTTGCTCTGTTTCAACTGTTGGTTCTTGTGTAACAACAACATCATAAACATGTTCATGTGGATTAACAATTTTTTCTTCTTCTTACTGCTCTGCTTTATTTGTCAGTTCTTATGTAACAACGATGTCATTAGGAGGTTCTTGTGGCATAGAAAGTCAAAATTCTTTGTCCTATTCCCCCCAATTGTACTTCAAATGAAACAATAAAAATATCCATGACTTTATCCTCCTCAAGGATTTACTCGCAGCCCTCACAAAGTTTTTCTCAGATAGTAGATCATGCCACCTCTACAACCTTTGCCAACATATCCAATCCAATTTTCATTCTTAAAATGAAGCCATTCTTTAACCAAACCAAGTTGTTTCTTTCACTCCTCATTTTACTTTCTCAGATTTTCAATTTGAAGGAGAGGGTCAATTTTCGTCTTACCTGGTGAAGTAACAACCTCTTATTCTTTTGTCTACTCTTCTGTTACCAATCCTTTTTTCTCTTGTTATTTATCTAGTTCTTATTCAACCTGTGGTGTAACAACTTGGATTTCAAATATAGAGGGGCTTTCTTCAACAGACTTCTCCTGCTTTTTTTGCCTTATTGCTTCTCAATCCCATTAAGTCCAGGTGTATCAACACATTCCCCCTTAGTTGTAGCAGTAGGTTTTTGAGTCTCTTCTAGTATAACAACTATTCACACCCTTTTCCCAAGGGTTCTTCCACTAATTTTCCTTTTCACTTTCCTTTTTTCTACACTATTACCTTATTTGATACTCCCCTGGTACCTTCAGGGGTCTTCACTTCCTCAACTCTAGTTTCAGGCACAACTATTGTACCAATTGCTTTTTCCTCCAACACTTCCTCTACAATCGAGCACCCACCTTGTCTTCCTCTGATGACTTACTAGACAACACCACAGCTAATTTTATCTATTTCTCCTTTCCTCGTGACGATGAACAAGGGGTCGTTCTAATGGAACTCCACCTCTTAGGGTTCCATCAATTAGTCATAGGATGTGTATCATCCCTACTCCGCTAATAACCTGTGATTGTCTTTCTCTTGGAAGATGTATTAGTTTCAATAACAGGTGTTGTTTCAACGTTGGGTGTTGCTTCAGTACTTGGTTTTGTTTCAACATCAGCAGTTGCTTCAGCATTGGGTGTTGCTTCAACACTCTCTTCATGCTCCTCATTCTCACCAACACAAGGTCTCACTATCAAAGCATGCCACTAGCTCCCTTGTCTCTGTATTGAATGCATGATGATTAATTTAACAAGTGCATGGTTAGTGACGCAAGTTTCTAGATTTTTTCCCCTTTCACAACCCCTGCCATGTGTTGTAATGAATTCAACAAGTAGTATGGTAAATTAATTAACCACCCTGTCCTAAGTTGTGCCAACAATTGAAAGTGATAATTCAAATAATCCCAAAACGGCACTTATAGGTAATGAATTTTTGGATGAATAGGGTTACATCTTTCCAAGAGTGAGGAATAGATGTTCTATCAAATCCTTTGCACTTCGACGTCAATTATTCTCCCTCTTGTAAGAATGTGGCCTTAGCTTCAGGATTGGCCATTTTCCTTGAGAACCACCACTCTCTTGTCCTAGGCATCCCTATCACTTTTGCGATAACTTATTATGTAATAACAATTTTGAAGCCCCTCACCACAGAGTATTGTTCAACTAAGGCTTGGGAAAATTCTAAAGCGACCAATTCATTGAATCCCTATAAATTTTCAAAATAACTCAACCATCCAACCCTTCGAAAAATTCCAATGCTTCTTGATGTTGTAACAACACGTTAACATAGTCAAGGTCATGTTTGACCGTTGCTCCACCCATAGTTGCTCACAAGCACACTACTCAACAATGTTAAGAACCTGTTACAGAGTTACTTCAACACACATAGATGCCTGCTCAGGGGAGAATTCCAAGGTGTTGGAATTATCGATGGTTACTCCTCCTTATTACCAATTCAGAACTTTTAAATCAAAAGGAGTTTCCAAACAATTGCATTGATCTCAAGATGTAACAACACGAATAAAAAAAAAAAAAAGAGCAATAATGATGAAGGAAAATTAGTACTAACGATGACGCTTACACTGGTTTAATTGTAAGAAGTAATGGTTTCAGAACAGTCTAATCACACAGTATTATGGTAGGGAGAGGTATGTATTAATTGGACAAATGATTGGATTTCCTAGATTTGGTATGATTAGGAAAGACAACACGTGCTTAAGCAAATGTTTGTGTAAAAACAATAGCTCCTAGGACCTTAATTAATCCAAATCAATAAAGGAACTAAAATGTAGTATTGTATTAGCAAGCTTTGAAGACCATTCATTAACCATTAAACTACCTAACCTAATCCTCAAATCCCCTTGTCCACTTAACCCCTAGCACATCAATTAATTAACTATTTAGGCGCATCTGCCGCTAAATTTGGGGCTAAAAAGGGAGCTAACCAAGGAGGTAATTTAGGTGCAAAAAAAGGAGCTAAACTTGATGCTATCATTGGCGCTATTAATGGGTAAATTGATGGCATTATTTTTGGCTCCACTTCTGGTGCTATTATTGCCTAATATAGCACCTAAATGTTTTGGTTGGCGTAAACAATGCCAAAAATAATGCCATCTCGATAAATAACGTCACCTTTTAAAAAAAATGGAGAAAAATAAACTAAAACAGTCCTTGGAAGAAAAAAAGGGAGCCAATCACAGGGATTTGTTGTAGTGATAGGTCAGTAGTTGGCTCTCAATGGATCTACAAGATCAAGTATGCTATAGATGGAAGCATGGAGAAATATAAGGCTAGGTTCGTGGCAAAGGGGTATGCACAGAAGGAAGGCATCGATTACAAGGAGACTTTCATACCAGTGACCAAATACACTTCTATGAGGGCAATGATCTCATTAGCAACACAAATTGGATGGAAGATTCATTAGATGGACTTCAATACAACTTTCTTGAATGGGTAATAGAAGAGGAGGTGTATATCGAACAACCAAAGGGATTTGAGATGAATGGGAGAGATACACATGTTTGCAGCATGAAGAAGGCACTATACATACTCAAGCAAGCTCCTAGGGCATGTTATGGTCGAATTGACAACTACTTGTAGTAGATGAGCTTCGTGAAGAGCTTGGAATATTCCAACCTCTACCATTTAATGGTAGGATGTGAGCCACTCATACTAGTACTTTATGTGGATGATCTGTTCTTGACAAGGTCATCAGGGCTCATAGAGGACGACTGTAAGAGGGACTTTCCAATAGAGCTTGAGATGAAGGACTTGGGATTGTTGCATTATTTCTTAGGACTGGAGGCATTATAGAGAAATGGGGAGATCTTCCTTGGGCAAGGGATATATACTATGGAGATCTTGAAGGGTTTTAGGATGCAGGATTGTAGACCAATGTTTATGCCTATGATTACCAAATGGAGGAAGATAGATGCATCAGAGGATGCAACAATGGACCAACCTTGTATAGGTGACTAATTAGATCTCTCATATATATGGTCAACACAAGGCCAAAGATTTGTTTTACGGTAAACGCTCTTAGTTAGTTCATGGTGGAGCCAAAGACAGTGCACTCAACAACAACGAGACATGTATTTAGGTACATATGAGGTACAATCAAGTATGGATTGCAATATACTCAAGGTGATGGTGTCAATTTGATAGGATATACTAATGCAAACTAGGCAGGTAGTTCAGTGGATCGAAAAAGCACCTTATGGTGTTGCTTCAGTATCGGATCAGGGGTTGTCTCTTAGTGCAACAAGAAGCATAAGTCTATGGCATTGAGTTTTGTAGAAGAAAAATACATGGCAGTGAGCATGACCACATGCGAAGCTACTTGGCTTCAAAATCTGCTAGTGGGACTATTTGTTCAACAGTTAGATTCGACCAATATCTACTATGATAATTAGAGTTTCATTAGGAAAATCGAGAGTTCCATGATAGGTCTAAGCATATCAAAATCAGATACCACTTCATTAGAGATTATGTACAATGTGGATCAATTCGGCTACAACGTGTTCCCATAGATGAACAAGTTGTAAATATTCTCACGAAGGCCTCGGGTAAGGCAAAGTTTGTCTACTTCAGGGATAAGTTGGGAGTAGTGGAGAATGCCTTCCTCGCTAAGAGGGAGTGTTAGTTTTTGGTAGTAACGGGCAAGTGTTCTAGTCTTTATGGTGTTTAAGAGGCTAAGGAACACATGAGGATAATTATCTACAAGACCTAGAAAAAATATTTCCAGGGAAAATTACTTAATTAGATTAATTAGCCAATTGTTAAATATTTTCCTAAGTCTAACTTAGGAAAATTGGTTAATTAAATCATATTAATTGAGGTAAATCAATTTTTCTCTTGATACTTCCTTAAAAGTCACTTGATGGGGTCAAGATTATCTTAGCCATCGATTGTGATTAGATCATGTTTGTTGATTGTTGAACTAGAGATTATAAGAGTAAGTCTATGGGGCATCAGAGATCATTAAGAGATTGTGATTTGAAGTCATAGCAAGAGCGTAGAGGGACACACCAACAACGAAGTTTCAACAAAGAGATTAGGAAGATACTTTATGGAGGAATTATCCACAGATTTTATAGCATTCCAAAAGAGGAAGGGCAGCTGAATTATTCTACAGTAAGGCCATACCAAGTAGTGCAAATTGGCTAGTTCACATAGATGAGTAGTAGATCGATTTCCAGTTGCCGAAGACAAGTGCTAGAGGAGGTGTGAGTTGCTTAGAAAAATTGCAGGAGGAAAATATCATTGTTGGAGCTAATTTATAGAGGTAATGCAAGTTCTAGAGAGGGTTGTACACATCTTTCAGTTGCCAGTGCAAGTTGAAGGCCAGAGGCCGTGTGGTTTTGCAGAAGGGAAACTTAGGTTTCTTGATCGATTTTGTCAGTGGAGATATTGTATGTCGAAGCTTTGCCAATGAGAAGCAAGTTGATTATATTTCTCGACTTTGTTGAACAATTAATAACAAAATGCTCATATACAAAACTGGTTTTCCCTATGCTAGGGTTTTTCCAGGGACTATTGTCCAAAAATCTTGGTGTTCATTGTTTTGTGTGCATGCAATATTTCTCAGTTCCTGTTATTATTTGTGAAAATTGCAGTAGTGATTTAATCATTATTTTCCATAATTAATTTTTGAAGACATATAATCTCCACTAGATAGAAGATTAAATTCTAGATGTTGCAATTAAGGAAATTCACATGAGCATCATAATTGAACCATCCATATTAAGAGAAATATCACTCTGTGTCGGCCTAAAGCTAGTATGATATCCCTTGTGTCTAGTAACACCTCCTCCTAGATCAACCAACGGTACCAAGGGGATTAAAATGTACCATTTGAAAGATGGTGTTTGTTGGATAAATTTCCCATCCCAGGACAACCCACATCCAACAATCCATAGCCCTGACTTCCCATTAGACTCATCGGGGCCACATCTAACAGCCCACATGAATTGCAGGGTCCACCTTGCTTTTGACCTTTAACAAAAGAGTGAGGGCAAGGACGAAATGGTTTGTGCCAATACTTCCCACATCACATCGATGGTGGGTATGCATCCCCCCTGGCTCCCCTCGTTTCAAAACCACTAGGGAGGGTCTGCATATCGTTGGTTTCCAACAAGCGATTTGTCCTTTCTTCCGCTAATTTCTAATATCATTTAGATGATACACTAATAAATAGGGCATCACTCAAAAATTTATGGGTATTATGCACTAGGTAAACTGCACTATTCCATTATGCATTATTTTATATCAGTGATGCAGAATGAGATTATTGCTAGACTCTCTTGGAATGCTCACAAACTCTAACATGTTAGCTTGTTTAAGGTTTCCAATTTGTAGATGCTTCAAAAAATAATATGATTTCCTTTCACATGTAACTTCATTAAATTATTTAAATTCTTCAAGGTGATGATTATTCAAGGAAGCATGTGACAACCAAGGAGAGGTGCACTCATCCCCATCAACAATTCATGTTGAGCTCCTCCTCGATTTTTGCTCTTGATAAAGGAATCCCCAAAACATCCCCCTATATATATGCAAGAACCACATTAATAAATAGCCCAAATTTCCTTCACATATTGTGTTTTCAACATGAATTGATATTACTTTGCCAACAATGCTTTCTACTTTGTTTTCATGGAAGTTGTTCATCGAAGAGGGCTACACAATTATGTGAAGTGCATTCCTATAGGATTTTATGCCATGGATATGTTGGAAACACATATTCTTTCATGTTGTTCTATAATCCAAATTTCCATTAGAAAAGTAAAAAAAAAATTGTCAAACATCAACCCTGGAGGTGATCCTACACTAAGTTTTATCCAAAAGAAAAATAGCCTTCTGAGATTTCGGCATCATTTTCATTCTATATAAATCCAAATAAAATTTGAGAGTCCTCAACATACATTTCAACTGCATGCTTTGGACTAATTCTTAAGACTTTGTGTTGGCCAAAATATTTTTCTACCCCTTGCAAGCCCAATTTCACAACCGGCCAAAGTGCACAATATCTACACACCACAATTCACATTCACATCTATAAGGGAATTCCCCACAAATATATTAAATTAAAATTCCCCTTTTAACTATTTAGTTGTGAACTTGCATGCCTTAATGAAAAAGTATGCTTTCAATGTCATGATAACACACGAATATTTCATAGAGTCATCTAGGTGTCATGGCATCAAAATCATGGAAAATACCATGAAATTGAGGCCCCAAACCACACTATGTCACCCCAATGCCACTGCTAGAAACTGCACATAATAATCGTCCTTAATTTTGTAGTACTTGTTGCCTCATCAGGCTTGGAAAAAAAAATAATGGTCTCATTGTGCTTGCAATTGTGTGCACATCATGTCTTTATGGAATTCCATGAGGTGACTTAACACAATGCAAGAAATCCGTTGTTATAGGCCTATTATCTTGGCACACACAAGGAGAATTTTAAATGATCGGCAACAGAAGTGGGTAAGTAAGCTTCAAGCTTATGATTTCGACATTTTTGATGTGAAAGGTGAGAAGAATGTGGTTGCTGACGCTCTTTCCAGTATGCCTACTTTAGAAAGTTCAAAAGCATAATTACATATATAATATATGCATTGTCGAAGATCAGGTTATCACTTTACTTATTGGGTGGCCCCTCTCAAATAAGTAACTAAAAAAGTCATGCTTACGCATCCTCTCCTTATCAGTCGAGCCCCCTGTCGGGTCCTCTCCCGGTGGTCGAGCAACTAAAGTTCCTCTCCTCTCCCTCTCCCTCTCCTCTCCTTATCAGTCGAGCCCCCTAAAGGGTCCTTAACAGTCGAGCCCCTGACGGACCTTATGGTCGAGTATATCATGGTTATAGAGTTCACTCTCAAACCAATAGTTTTCAAATGACGAAGGAGTTCCAAAGCTTTATAAAGGAAACCATTTGTGCATATGCAACAACCATGACACTCCACCTCCTCCATTCATTTTACCAAAACAAAAAGGTCTGTCATTGCTATTTTTCCCACATTTTATATAGACACTTATAAACGCGCGCACATAACAAGCACCATTCACATTGTAAGTATGCAGTTTTGCAGCTTTGCCATCCTACTACTATGGCATTCTACAACATGATTATGTTCTGGAACTTCGCCAAATAGTTGATGTATAACTCAAATTTCCATCCTCGTAATGATAGTTACCCATGAAACCACATCTAATCTCGTCATTTCCTCCATCAGGTTTAGGGGCCTCATCAACGCACCCATTCTATGCTTCACTGCCACTTTTGTCAAACATTTGGCTTTTGAAAATTTATGCTTTGTCTTTGGTTGGCTTCACAGGCCCAAAGTTGGAACTTGGGAATAATTTTATGAGGACATTCAAAGATGAACACTGGAGTGAATTTATCAAACATTTGGCATCTATCTCCCATACACTGTCCTCTATATGAAATATGTCCATGTAACCTCTTAATAATTTCATCTTTGTGAACCAAACCTTCACATAACTCAAACATAAATGGGGTCTCAAACCCAAATGCAAATGTAGATGAGGGTTTACTTCCTTGGACTCTATATAACTCATAATCCTTGTTCAATATAGAGGGAAATATTGCTCTCTAGAGCAATTTGTCAAACACATCATGCTCATTCTCTAGAAGTTATTGAAGTCCAAAAATCCACATATGATGAAGTATTTTGCCAAATATTTTGTAGGAAAACGTCACCAAATCTTTCCCCTGCACTCTACCTTTTTCCCATGCAGACAAAGTGGTACAACCAGACTCTGATACCACTTGTAACATACCTTGGTCACTGCTGGCTCATTCTTGCCTCTCATGAAGCCCAAAATTCATGACAGAAACCCTGGCAACCTATGACCCTAAAGTTTTTACTTTCTTAGGGATATATTATGTGGTAATTTAACATAAAGCAGTGCATTCTAAAATGCATCATATATGCACAAATTTTTTTTTAACATAATTTCCTCATTTAATTAACATGTATTTATGTTTTATTAACACATAATTAATATTTGCAGCAGAAATAAACACATAAAAGAAGACTTATCTTTAAAAATAGTGCAACTCGTTGCATTCTTGTAACGTTCCACCTAGCCATAAACCATTTTCTTCATTTCTTTCAACAACGAGCCACCCCCAAGTTTGGGCTTTGACTCCATACGGTATTTCGCATCAACTTACCCAAAAACATGGTACTTACTCAGTACCAACAACTACCGACTAAGGTACCAAGCTCGATAGCTTCCAACCAATAGTATTATGGCTTATAGGAGTTACATTACCCTCATAGGCCTTCTAGGCTTCACATAGACAAGGTACCAAGGTCGACGACCTTCAACCAATAGTCTTGCAGCTTCTAGGAGTTCCACTACTTTCACATGCCTTCTAGGCACCCATATAGGCCTAATTTTCCACAACTATCTCCATGCTTCCATGGTTGTATTTTCATTCTTCACGAGAGTTATTTCTATTCTCCATGGCACCAAAATCAACTATGTCGCCCACCTCATTTAGCTAACACACCCATTCTTATGTGCATGCCCTTTATTTTTCCACTCGACATTCACCTAAGCCCTTAATGGAATTTGGTTATATGCATAGGCACTTTTTATGATTATTATATCATATAAGCCCCTTTAACTCACCCGTCCAGTGCACCTCATTTTTCCATTCTTGTTTACATCTTTTTGGGTTTGCAGCTTGTTTATTTTTTAGTAATATGTGTAACATAATTGCATCACTAGAGCTTCTAGCCTAAAAATATAAAACATGTGCATATGGGTACAACAACCCCATTACACATATACACACATACACATGGGTGTTGCAATCGTCATAAGATGTCCTTGGCTCACTAGCCTAATATGATGGGTTTTATAATCCAATTACATAGGAAACCCAACCTTGTAACATATCAGTTCCAAAGCCCATCAACTTAACATTTATTTACATACAAAGGAATGTAAGCCTCAATAGGATTATGCCTCTCCAGTCTAAGCATTGCATGTACATGTACATTACAATTCATGGTTTGGGCTAAGGGTAATACAAGAAGCATACTAGAACATAGGTGAATGAGTCATGTAACTTTTGGAAGTTGCATGATCCTTGTCGCAATTATTTTGATCACACTCCATTAGTACTCATGGCTTTGGCTCATGAACTTATTTGGTCTTGCTCCTTCATTATTGTGGCCATAGGGATATCCTTAGTTTGCTTCAATTATGGTGGGTAACAATAACATAACCGTCCACTGTAGTCATGTTTTACGATCACTTTTTTTTTTCCATGCCAATAACCTAATAAGTTGACAATAACTACTAGCATATACAATTTATGATTATGATTAGTTTCATAGATCATGCACAATGTTTGCTATGAAAAATTTTAAGGGGTTGACATATTATTGCAATACAAAGTTTGATATTTACAAGATTATGGCTAGTTCTTAATCTTGTTGTGAGCCTTAACTCTACTTATATTTGTGTGTTATAGATCTTTCATAGTGAAGTGATGGTAACATTATTTATACAGCTTGCTTGAGTTATAGTCTTCATAGAGGTATAATGTTCCATGATAATTTGTAGTTTTATTTTTTCAGGGTGGAAATTGGCTATGTCATAATTATTGAAGATGTCTAGTGAACATGGAAAGTTGTCGAGCCCATTATACCTTTGTCTTTTGTCATTTTGTGTTAGTTGTGGGAAGTGTTACCCACCACCAATGGGTGACTGCATAAGAGAAATTATCTCCTAAGATTTGTCTTCAACCAGCAACCAACAACCCCTTGCTAGTCACACAATGGCTTTGGTCTGCTACTTTCTTCACCTAAGCTAGCCATTGCATACCCTTGCTCATTTTTCATGATCTTATGTTTGAAGGTGGGCCATCCGATCCTAAAGGTATGATTTTTCATTATGTAATTGGGTGTTTATGCTTGTTTTTTTTTTTGGCACACTTGGGGATGGATTATTGGGTGACTTGGAAGAAGGAAGGTCTTTGACTGTACTCTTGTTCCATTATCTCAACTGGGAGTTAATCCTTAATCCTAGTAATGTGGGATCTCCTTTACTAGCTACTAGATTTAAGAGTGGCGCTACATAGGAAACTCTGATTTTGGTTGCGTGGTCCTGCTTACCGATAACATATATCTCACTCCCCTTTGTTCATTACAAGCCCTTTCACATTTTCCCTATCTAGGTCCACATTTATCCATTGGGTCCACAAGGTGTTAACATCCCCATCCCCTTGTCCACACCCTAGGTGGACCCTGGAATGATACCCCAAAGGTTGATGCAGCTAAAAAAGAAGAAGATAAAAACATTATATGGCCAGATACAACAAGAAATGTGCCACAAAATGCAAAAGATGGTCAAGACAATAAAATTTAGTGTGTGGGCAAAAACCAAACATGAGTTGTAACACTTATCATTACGGCCATCACCCTTGTTCCTAGGGCACCTATGAGTGCCCCTTGCATCATTAAGGAACTCATGGATGTTCCAACCCCTGGTGGGTGATGAACTACCCTACCTTAATGGGGTAATCACTACCATATTTTACACATCATGCTCTCATCTCCTTGAGCCCCGAATAGTAAAATGTAGAAAAATCAACAAAAGGCAAAAGGAAAAAGAACCAAGGTGGAAAAACAAAGGTTGGGCTAGCTCATGTACCATGATTGCTCCCTCCTACATTCATATACCCAAGGTGTGCGATTTCATCATTATAGCTACCCTTGTACCATGGCACGTGGCTTAGAGCCTTACCTTTGTACCCGCTTTGTTCCATCATTATTTCACATGACCACTACCATTTGATAGATGTACCTTGGACTTGTCATTCCCTTAAAGGTTTAAACCACCTAATAAAGCCCATCAACCATTCCTACCCTGGAATGTAACACTAGTACATGTTCAAAACCCAAAATTTGGAAGGGAAACCCCCTATGAAGTGTCGATTTATGCCCTTGATTAACATGCTCATTTATTTAATTAGATTAATGTATCATTGTATTTGAGGGTAAGGAAATGCATTGCATCTTATACAAGATTTCAAGTAGGATTTCATCTTGGATGTGGCCTCCCTATACGAGATACAAGCCCTCAAGAGGATCACAATGACATTTGTAGGGTAAGCGTTGAGAACCATGGGCCTCCATTCATGCAGAGTATTGATTGCCACACCATGGGCTTCTTTGGAACCACCATTTGCATGTTTTTACCCCAACTATTATAGATAATGATGCACTTGGACCACATTGCCCCATCTGAATACACATTGCTCCAAACACTTGACTGTTGATCAAAGGTCGAGAGGAGGTTATGTATTTCCTAGGGAAACATAGGAGGGAATGTGTCATCTTATAGCCCTCATTGATGGAGCATCGACTTGATCTTGATCCACTCGGAGACCTATGCGACACATTTGGAGCCCACAAATCCCAAATAGGGGTTTGGAGATATTTTTCAACATATAGAGGGCATGACCCTCTTCATTGTGATTTTTGAGGACCTCTCCCACATTCTTAGCATAGGAGGCATCAACATTGCCCCTTTAGGCCAACACACATGCATGAAATCAACCTAGTGGGGGCTTTGAAGGGAAATAAAATAATTTTTAAATTTATCATGGTTGGAGTGTAACCATGGGTGGGTTACTTAGCACATTAGGCATGTAAAGGGGGCTTCTTTCATTTGATATTCAAACTACCTAGTTTTGTATAAATTGGAGAGACTCTCTCTCATTTGAGATCATCGTACATGGGATTTTTGATACCTCGTTAAAAAATGTCAAAATTGCAATTTGTGGATGGATTTTGGATATTTTTGGATGAATTTTGATGTTCCAATCATTTCACTATCTTTCTTTGAGCTTCTAATTGGCATTGTTATGGATGGATATGTTCTTCACTATCTTGTAACTGCTCTTATTTGATGAATTTATGATTTTGTTGATGTTTAATGTATGGAATATCTTCTCATGGTTATTAATGTGCCCTAGTTATTGAAATATTGTCTAAAAATTGTAACTATTGAGAAATTTTGCATGTATTACTCATATATAGTGAATGAATGAATGTTCCTGTTAAAGTCCTTATAATACTAGTGTATTCCCTTATTATTATTGTCATTTTAGCCCCTTATTGTTATTGTTGTGCTCATGTTGTCCCCATATTGTAATTATTGTGCCCCATAGAAGCCCACTATTGTTATTGTTGTGCCCTTACATCATTATTGTTATGTCGGCTCTGATTATATTGTGACCCCTTAGACACCTATATATAGAAAGGAGGTCTTGTCATTTGTATCATCCAAGAATTGTTCATTTGTGTAATATAAAGGAGGTTTCCCCCTCGAAGAGGCTGATTTTGAAGTCATTGATCTATCTTTTCTTCTATTTTGTGAGCTGGTTGCATAACATTTGGTATCAGTGCTTTGGATTCTAGGGTTTTGCTCCTTCAAACTGGCCATTGTGGCATTTTCGCTATAACGTTTTTTCTTCAAAGTTTCACAAGTTTAAATTAAAATTCATTTGAGCCAAAATCTTTATGAACCTTGGGTATGAATTTTATATCTTGTTTCGCTATATTTTTGGATATATGATCCAAGGAAGTTAGGGTGTTTGCAGGTTCCCGAATTATATCTCAAACAGGTGACCTGGGGAAAATCGTCATAACTTTCTCTCTGAGAAATATATTGAAATTACATAGGAAGGTACGGAAAGAAGACAGAATGTAGTTTTTTGTGTATCGTTTTCAGGTCCGAAGGTCGAAACATTGACACGTGGCACTTCGTAGAATTTCGCTCTACTGAACTAGTCTATAATCAGGTCATCATGGGAGATTTGGAATAACTCTTACTTGGAGAAGCCAATCTTGATTAGACTTGCGGGGGTTGGAAAGTGGACTCAGAGGAATACCTCAAGACAAAATTTTAGACCTTGGAGATCCGAAATTACAAAGATACAATAGATTCAATATCGAGCTCCTACAAAGCAAAAAAAAAAGGTGTGTGGTCTTTTTAAAATTTTGCATAAGTTTGGTTTGAAAAATTAGTTTGAAGGAATTCAAAGGGCATAGTGAAGCATAATTATAATTAATTGGTGCCATGAAGAAAGAAAATGGAAACACCTAGTAATCAACCTGAAATATCTAGCATGACTCATGAAGAAGAGGAAGAAATGCAACATGATATATCAAAATTATGAGACCAAGTGCAACAAATTTCATTCTCACAAAAAATAACAGAAGCTAAGATGGATGGTTTAAAGAAAGGTGTGGAAGCCAATATGGATGACATGGAAGCTAATATGGATGGTGTGGGAGCTAAGATGGATGGTTTAGAAGTAAATATTGAAGATTCGAAGAAAGACATGGAAGGTCTGAAAGGAGGTTTGACAAAGTTGCTATAAGAAATGCTTCCTAATGGCGAAAAGGTAGTAGAGGAAACTCATAATGAGAACAAAAGAAATGTTAGTCATTATTTCATAGACTCTAACATTGGATTGAAGACCCACCATGTTCCAAAGATTGATATGAGGAATTTTGATGGCAAGGATCCCGTAACATGGATACTACAGATGGAGCAATATTTCGATCTCCATAATGTGCAAAACACACAAAAGGTATGCATTGCAACTTTATATTTGGAACCCAATCAGTTTGTATGGTATCGATGGCTTTGCTCTCGTAAACAAATTGTCACTTGGGCAATTTTTATGGAAGAAATGATAGCACATTATGAGGATACAAAAAGCAACACCTTTTTTAGCCAATTGATAAATCTCAAACAAAAGGGTTCAATGGTGGAGCACATTGAGGACTTCCAAAAATTGAATATAAGGGTAAAAGATATTCCAGAGGAGCATAGGATTGATGTGTTCATAGGGACTTTAAAGGATAGCATCCAACATGAGGTTTGTCTTTGGGAACCTGATTCATTGGAGAAGGCATTCAGGTTGGAAAGAAAAAATGAAAGCAAAATTATGGCAACAAGGAAGCATACCAATCACAACTATAAAGATGGAAGTGTTGTTTCCCCTAGACTTCCACAGCCTACAAGGTTGACACCACAACAATTTGAAGAAAAAATAGCAAAGGGATTTGTTACAGTTGTGAAAGCAAATACACTAAAGGTCATAAATGTGCTGAGAAGGAATTATTTTACATAGATTGTGAAGAGGAAGAAGAAAAGGAACAAGAAACATCAAAAGAAGAGGATACACACTAGGAACAAACCCTAGAGAAAGAATAAATTAATTCAATCATATCTTATAATGCACTGGCCAAAATTACCACTCATCGAACTATCAAGATAGAAGGACATATCAAGAAGAAAAAGGTAATAATGTTGATTGATTCGGGAAGTACCCATAATTTTTTCATTATAAGCTAGCGAAGGAATTGAATTGCTTCCTATATCTAGCACCAGAGTGTCAAGTGATGGTTGCAAATAGAGGAACCATAAATTGCTCTAGAAAGTGCCATAATATCAAGCTATCCATGGGAGAATATGTGTTGAATAGTCCAATGCTTTTCATTCCAATGGGTGGTGTTGATGTTGTACTAGGAGTCCAATGGCTAAATTATTTGGGTACGATAGCTTTTAATTTTCAAGAACCTTTTTTTTTTAGCTTTTGATTTTCAAGAACCTCTTTTTTTTTTTTCTTTTTTTTTTTAGCTTTTGATTTTCAAGAACCTCTTTTTTTTGTTTAGCTTTTGATTTTCAAGAACCTCCTTTTTTTTTTTTGTCAGAAGGAAAGGAAGTTGAATTAAGGGGTATCGCGGGGAAACTAGGAAAGATAATCAACTCTAATGACATGATAAAGCTTCTAAAGACAGAACAACGTGGTGTAATTGCACAATTATGTTTGCTAAAGGTTCCCACATCGAAATCATCTATTTCTCCAGATCTCCAAAAAGCCTTGGACGAAGGTATTTGAGACTCCCAAAGGCCTCCCACCTATTCGTGATCATGATCATGCTATTCATTTGATTCCGGGAAGTGTTCCTCCAAACATCAGGCCTTACAGATATCCTTATGCCCAAAAGAGTGAAATTGAACTTATGGTTCCAGAAATGCTAGAGGTTGGTATAATTCAACCTAATCAAAGTTCTTTCTCTACTCTAGTAGTATTGGTGCATAAGAAGGATGGATCATGGTGCATGTGTCTGAATTATAGGGATCTCAATAAGCTCACTATTAAAGATAAATTTCCCATTCCTGTCATTGATGAAATATTGGATGAAATGCATGGAGCAATTTAATTCACCATGTTGGACCTTCGTTCAGGATATCATCAAATCATAATGAAGACTGAACACATTCCGAAAACAACATTTAGAACTCATAAGGGTCATTATGAATTTTTGGTCATGCATTTTGGCCTTACCAATGCACCTTCTACATTTCAAGGTTTGATGAATTCCATTTTCAAACCCTTCCTTAGAAAATTTGTGTTAGTATTTTTTGATGATATATTAATCTACAACAAGTCTTGGAAGGATCATGTTCAATATGTTGATAGAGTGCTCAAACTATTGGAGGAGAAACAATTATATACAAAAACCTCCAAATGTTTCTTTGGAGTACAAGAGGTCGAATATTTGGGTCATATTGTATCTCATGAAGGTGTTAAGATAGACCCAAGAAAAATTAAAGCCATTAAGGAATGGAAATCCCCATATCCATAAAGCATTTTTGAGGATTTCTTAGGTTGACAGGGTATTATTGCAAGTTTGTTAAGAATTATGGGAGAATAGCAGCACCTCTAACAACATTACTGAAGAAAGATGCATTGTCTTGGACTTCAGAAGCAACGAAATCCTTTGAACATCTTAAAGAGGCAATGTGCCAAGCACCGCTATTAGCTCCGCCAAACTTCACAAATATATTTATTGTGGAATGTGATGCCTCAGGAAATGGAAATGGTGCTCTTTTAATGCAAGAAGAAAAACCCATTGCTTTTAAAAGTCGTCCAATCAAAGGAAAGTATCTACACAAATCTATTTATGAGAAGGAAATGTTGGCAATACTACATGCACTTAAGAAATGATGACCTTACGTAATGGGAACACAATTCAAGGTAAAAATGGATCATGATAGTCTTAAATACTTTTTAGAACAAAGATGATCTTCAGAAGAGCAGCAAAAATAGGTGACAATGATGTTGGGTTATGAATTTGAAATCATCTACAAAAAAGGGAAGCAAAATGTTGTTCATATGAACTCTCGAGAAAGGATAAGGATGTGGAAGCATTTCTTTGGGCCTTTTCTATTATCCAACCAGATTGGATAAATGAAGCAAGGGATGAATGGAAGAATGATGAAGAAGTGTGGGAACTCATTCAAATTTTTTTGCAAGATCCAAATACATCTAATACATTTAGCTGGAAAAATGTTTCGTTATGGTACAAAGATCGCTTATACCTCTGTAAGAATTCCCAACTCAAACAAAAGATTCTTCTGGAATTGCACACCTGTCCCTTAGGAGGGAATTCAGGATTTTTAAAAAGTTACCACAGGGTTAAGAAGGAATATTTTTTAGATGACCTTAAATCTGATATTCAAAATTTTGTGACGAAATGTTTGATTTGCCAACAAAATAAAGTTGAGACAATTAAGACCCCATGTCTATTACAACCTTTGTCCATTCCAAGTCAACATTGGGAGGAGGTTTCAATGGGTTTTATCATAGGTTTATCCAAGTCAGAAGGAAAGAGTGTCATCATGGTGGTAGTTAATAGACTTACCAAGTATGCACACTTTTGTGCATTATCTCATCAATTTAAAGCTAGAACAGTTGCTACTGCATTTATGGAAACAATTCAAAAGCTACATGGAAACCCAAAGATTATTATAAGGGACAGAGATCCGCTAAAGATTCCACATGGGAGGATGAGAATTTTATACAGAAGCATCCAAAACTACTCAAGCGTTGAGGACAACACTTTTTAGGAGGAGAGGGGCATGTTAGGTCCCTATAATACTAGTGTATTCCCTTATTATTATTGTCATTGTAGCCCCTTCTTGTTATTGTTGTGCCCTTACGTTATTATTGTTATGTCGGCTCTGATTTTTTTGTGACCTCTTAGACTCCTATATGTAGAAAGGAGGCCTTGTCATTTGTATCATCCAAGAATTGTTCATTTCTGTAATGTAAAGGAGGTTTCCCCCTCGAAGAGGTTGATTTTGAAGTCATTGATCTATATTTTCTTCTGTTTTGTGAGATGGTTGCATAATAGTTCCTAAGGGATAATTGCATTTGCATCCTTGAAACTTCATTATCAAGTGTCGATGAAGTGTAAATATCTATAGGTGTAGAGAAACTGCTTCCATTATGTCTCCTTGAAAGAGTGAGTTGCCAAATATTGAGATTATCCTTGACTCCATAGCCTCCCAATGGTAAGGCACTGGTCTTAAATCTTTCGTGATCATTCAAAACTCAAAGATTATCTCTCTTTTCACCTTTGTTTTTTCATCCCCTTCAACAAGATTCATACAATTTCATACCAAAATAGTTCATACACAAATGCTTAAGTTAAACAACATACATTGCTAAAGCAACCAAAATAGTCTAACTATAATAACAACATACGCATGAAAACATGTTGGCTCAGTTATATTATTAAGTGAAAGTTCCATCCATACATAAACCATTGGCAACTACTAGCCCCAATAGTGGAACATTACAGTCAACACCGCCTACTCCTTCAAAGAAGTGTGCTCGCTCTATGCTGTGGAGAAGCCAAGGCTCGTCACAATACTCTCCAAGCCTTCTGTAAGCAATGCCTAGCCAAAAGATTGGCTCCCAAAAGTCTCTACTATGAGTTATGAGGTTTTATATATAACAAAGGGTGGGGTGACCCTTGACATTCCCCTTTGACTCTTTGACTACCCTCATGACTCTTCAACTCCTTTACAAATAACTCTTTACATTATGTAGTGACTATTCACATTCCACTAATGACACTTGGAATTTTACTCACAGTATATTTACAAATAATAATACAATTTCCATATATACCCATGTGGGACAAAATAGGCTTGAGTCAACCTAATAAGACAAACGCCATCACTCAGAAGCTTGGGGAAAGACCAACTCGGCAACATACTCTTGATGGTATTCAGTGACGAACTGATACCAAGCTTGGTACTGCATTATTGTGTCCCTGTATTGTTTAGTGATGTCTTTCTAGAAATAGACTCTTGCCTCCATGAGTTCTGGGTATATGGTCTTAAATCCTTTGTCCAACTCATCTTGAAGCATGTGTAGCATTGTCTTGACTGTGGTTGGACCACTAATGTACTTTTGCTTGTTTTCTGAGCTTAGCTGTAAGTCATTGTTGGTGGCCTCTCACATCAACTACTCCATGTACCTGTCGACCTCCAGCAGTACTTGGTTCTTTTTAATGGCTTGGGTGAGGGAACCGATTGAAGGGATCCTGTGTGTCCTCACCATGACATCCAGACTCTTGAACAACCATGAATAGGAAGCCTCAATGCCAATGATGAGTGGAGGGAGTTGCTCATAGTTTCATATCAACATCAGAATCCATGCTTTGTCTAGCTCTGCTTGCAGCTTCATTATCTTCTCCAAGTAAAACGAGGCTCCCTTGTATCTCATTGTCCATTCATGTTCATGCGCAATAATAGTGTGTATGTCTTTGAGAGTTTGGAAAATCTTCATGCACCACTGTAGAAAGCCATATAGATGGACAACTGCCTTGTGCACGGTGACAAATTTATCATACAGTTTCTGCATGGTGGTCTCAAGAGTCGATACTTCAGCAAGTATCACTTTTCTCATCTCTTCCATAATGGATCCTGCAGATTGTTCTGTCCTCTGCATGGCCTCTTGTAAGTCCTTTTCCATCCGAGCATTCTCTGCTAACAAGAACTTGACTGTTGAGCTCGTGGCTTCTGCATAAGCCTTAGAAGTATTATCCATGGTAGATGGATGTATTCTAACATTGGACACAATCACCCTTTCCTCCATATGTGTAGGTGACACGTGACCATCCGGGATTGCTTTCTTCGCGCCTCTATGGTCCTTCGATGCAACTGATCAAATGACAAATTGTACACATCCATCACCGAATCATCATCAAGGAGAACATCCTCTCCTTGCTCGCTCAGGAATGGTTCTAATTCTGGAGGTCGTGGACACTGAGGGGTGACCTCGAATTTTCTCAGCATGAGGTTAGTATCTTGGTCCCATGGCTCTTGTTCCAACTCCATGTTCGTTGCTTCAACCATTTGCTCTATCTATTGAGCAAGCTCTCGAACCTACACCAACTCACCATCTTCTTCATCTGTTGGATGCTCTGACTCCTCAACCTATATAGGCATGGTTTGTTCTGTCATTGCACCTTTTCCTTGTTCCTGTTCTTGGTTCTGCTTCTCTTCCCTTTCTCTCCTTCTTAGCTCATGCTCTTCTTTCAGCTTCTTATCTGTTTCCTACAACTTCCTCTCTGCATCCTCCAACATTTGATTCTCTCTCTTCTTCTGTTCTTCTCTCTTTATGCATTGTTGCCTCTTTGCCTCCACTTCCAAAGCTACTCTATCAATGAGAGGATCTTCTCTAAACTTGTAGCTTTGCTCAACCTCTGGGTTCTCGGCAAGCTTCCTCTTTCCTTTGTCTTGTGTTGGTTTGCTGCTCACTGTTGCTATTGTTGCTGCTTCTTGTGGTGTTGTTGCTTGTAGAGCAGCTTTCCATTCTATAGCCATGTTGACCGATTCATTGAGCTTAGAGGATTTATAAAATTACCTCCAAGGATCTTCCTCTGCCCAATGAAATGTCCAGTGGATCCATGGATAATACACCTTCGCACAGTAGTTCTTACATATGTAGTGGGGATCATACAGATTGTACTCCTTGTTGTAGAACTCAAACTTTTCGAAGTCCTTTGGCTCAGCATTTGCATCCTTCAAGCTCTGGATCTTGTACAATCCAATCCGCAAAGGAAGAGCAGGCCATGGTGCCTTCTTCCTCTTGTGCAGTCACGCTGATAACCCTGTGGACATGTGATATGCAACTTCTTACATGACCAACTTATCCGTGGAAAACCTTGGTAGCACATGCAGAGGCTTCTCTTTGCCAAACATCCTGATGAAGGTACCACCGGGTGAGGCATACCAATCTGCAATGTTAAGTAATGCCTGCATCGCTTCTTGGGACATGCAAGGTGGATCCTGCTCAAAGATCAACTTGTAAACCAGGATGATGAAATGGTCAGATAGCCTTGCCATGACTCCTCGGTAGCTGCACTCAGAAAGCAACTTGCAATAAATGTTCACAACATTCTCTGATGGTGTCCATGTCTAACCCCATCCCAAGAAACTGACATTGGGCACAAATTGCATCAAGTAAGTACACAAACATATAGAATCTCGCTTTCTCATCCTTGGGCAGATTCTGGGCATTAGTCACATGTACTTTCAGCTGAAGAGCCAACATATCTGACCAGTTGAATGGCCTTCCTTCATTTGCCAACTGATCCAACACAACCACCCAATTCTACGGAAAGGTCTTCGTGCTCTCTTGATTGTACAAGCGACATGCAAAGATGATCAAGAGTTGGTATGCCTTCCTGAGTGACTTAGTCTTGTAGACCTGATTGGGTGTCGACCTGAAATTCGATGGCTCTTTCACCTAATGCTTCATGATGTCTCTAGTGTTCACATTGTTGTTGGAGATATAGAAAAGTGCATCCATGTGGTTCACCGGTTGCGGTAAGTGATACATCCGATGATATTTTTCCATCCTGAAGGTAGCAAGTTGTGTTCCACTGGTACTGCTCAATGTCATCGTCTCGGGATTGGTATGTGAGACAATCCAGTGAATGATGTTCGCACATGGGAAGGCAGGATACCTGCATGCAACCTTATAAAAGTCCGACTTGTGCATGTTGACATAGACCTACCAATCTTCTAGATCTTCCTTTAAGTTGCCTACAAAGATATCCTTGATTTCCTACCATGTTATCTTCATGGCCTTCTCAATGAAAAGTTGTTTGTTAGCGTAGACTGGAAAGTTCACTGACACCTGTTCAACTAAATCCCCAGTGTTTCTCTCAACAATATCCTTTGATTCAACTCTCTTGGAAGCCATGTTACCTGTACTTCTGAAAAGTTGCTCAACAATTGTTGTACATGGAGACAGATAGGACACTCGTGGCATGCAAATATTAGCTTAAAATAGAAAGCACTTCAAGATGGACCAAGTAACAAACTGGGCAACTGTTGGGCAAGATTGCAAAATTTTGCGTTTCAGAGGTGAGGGATTGTCCACTGGATCTGCGCATTGCTCGGTCCCAATTGTCAGTGAGGAGGTGATGCTGATTGGAACTGCACAATACGCAGTTCAATCTGGCTTGTGCTAGCTGGGACTCCACATTACGCAATCCCAATGTCCAAGGCTCTTGGGCTGGCTCCTTGAACTATGCAGTGTGTAGTTGGAGCCAGTCACTAGCAACCTCTATGCACTTTCTGGAGCCAAGGTAGAGCCTTGAGATCCAAAAATGCATAGTGCATGCCGAGAAGAGCTAGATTCAGGCCAAGGAAGCCCATATATGCCCAAGGGAAACATGAAAACGAGCAGATCTAAAAGTGTGAGTGATGGTTGGTGCAGATTTGAGTGAATGATGATGCATGCAATCAAAATAATTGCAGGAATTAGTCAAAAAGAAGAACAACAAAGCTTATGGAGAGAGCCACCGCAACAATGACCATCAATGCAAAAAATGGGTTATGCATGCGACACTTGGGAAGGGAAATTCAAAACTTAAAACAACTATTCTACAAGCTAAAACAAATAAAAACGTCAATGGTCGTTCAATAAAATGGGTAAAACAGCACTCTCACAAGCCAAGGAAACAAAAGCGACAAGAAAGCAGCAAAAGACTAGAAAATCAAGATTTATTCAGAAAAGGTGCGAAGACTATGCCGAAGGTTCTTAGATCTCCTCGGGAATGCCAGAGCTCCAAGATCGAATTTGAAAATGAGATCTAGCGGTGCCCATTAAATAGATTTGATCGATTTAGGGTTCATGACGTGAAGGCCAAAAATCTAGGAAAAAGCAACACATGGCGACAATTTCCAAAAATAGCTCAAGTGTAACTCCAACATCTAAAAATAGATCCCTATTTTTTAGGGATGTTTTTTCATTTATTTATTTTTTTGCTTTTTTTCTTTTCGGAAAATGTTGCCATGCATGCACAGAGAAATTGCACAGTTCCAGGGAGAACTGGGCAACTCACTAGCACATGCATTAGGGAGCTGATGAGGGAATGCTTCTGCACAATTCCTGGGTTGAGTGGCTTTGGCTACCTATCATGCTCTACGCATTTTCCCAGTTGAAGACAGGTTGCCAGCTGGGTCTGCACAATTTTGGAGTCGAAGCTCACTGTGGGCTTGAATTGCACATTTCCTGAGAGCAAGGTTGGTTGCCCTTCGAGATTGCGCAGATCACCAAGGTAGTGTTAGAACCAGATTGCAACCAAGTGAAGAGGCCAGCTTGTGGTTAGATAGAAAAGAAAGTAAGCAAACACAAGTTGTGAAGAAAAAAATAAACTCAATGAAATCACAAGTACCTAGATAAGTGTGAGATAAGTTGTTGAGATTTTAGTAGGGAGGCTCCAAAATGAAGCTTAGGCAAAATTTTGGAGGGTGGTTGTAACCGCTACAACATTGGTGACACACGGGTAGAACTCCAGCTCTCTCTGTGGACCTTGTCTCGTTAAAGCGAGTCTAACTCCTCGGGAAGTATTGTTTGATCCTTTGATCGTCATGGTTCCTTTATCAGCTTGAGTTAAAGATGTAATCACTACCATTCTCTTGATCGGTCGTCGCACATACCAAGACAAGTTAACAGAGTTGTATTGATTGGGGATGAGGGGTATATTGATGCACAAGTAATATAGATTATCAGAGTTTAAGTTTCATCTCTGGTGTTACTCTGCTGCCAGCAGGCTTGGACAGTACCCCGACGGAGTCACTTCAGGAACACAAGCATCGCTCCGCTATCAGCGAGCCTGGACAGTACCCCAACGTAGTTACTTGCTTCACCTCTCTGTGCAAGAATCATTTCTCTTCTTTCGCATTTATTTTATTTTTTCATTTTTCAAAGAACTATGCATAGGCACTTATTTATTTCATGAGGCGGAAGAGGGATCCTGACTTATTGAGAGTAGAAGAGGTTTTCCCTTCAGAGAAGGATGTTTATATATACCTCTAACATACTTGTTAAGGTTTTCCCCGTCATCTTACTCTACTTGACTGAGTTGACAAGGGTTAACCGAAAAGATAAAATCGATTAGAGTAGGCGGTACTAGTTAAAAGTGCAAGCGTCATGACTTCACCAAGACTCACTCTGAAAGGAAAGTATTTTTCATTAGGGTATCATCGACTAAATGAACACAAGATATTCATAAAGAGAGGGAATAGACAGATAACCAAACGTTGATAGTTGTACAAGTCCTCTTCTATTTCACCCTTCTTGTCTCAAGAAGCCAAACACAGTTTCATGGAAAACTAATCTTACAGGTGCATAACAAGCAAACAAGTAAAGGAAAGCAGTAAAATGAAAGAAAAAAACAAGTAAGAAAACACCAAACAAGAAAGCAAAGTAAACACTACTCCTACTCCTAAACTAAACAATGCATGGGCCTTCTCACGTGAAGTAATACTTCCATTGCAGCCACCGACGCATTGGTTGGACCATGTAAGTGAAGGCATGGTTAACAAGAAAGATATTCAAGAAAACCAACAACTAAGAAAGATAAAGCAATGAAAACCAACACGCTCAAAGTTTGAATGCGTCCACATAAAAGAAAAGAGTAAAAGCACATGGCAGGCACTCTGTAGATGTATCATGGTGTTGTATCACACTGTGCGAAGATGATAAGAGCGTACACTCTTTTGATCTTGACGAATGAGCAAACATGCAAAAGGAAGAAAAAGTTTGTTTCACAACATGACTTGTTACATATGACTCCTGCAATGCATGAGCGATAGGATCGGGTGATTCTGGTGGAGGATGTGAATTTTGTAGATCATATTGATTTTCAATGTGCACAAGAGAGTGATGAGGAGCCTAGTGTGATCCAACAATTTTTTGATTGGAAGTGGAACTAACCTCAAGACTATGAGAAGCTGACATGACCATTAGCTCGGGCTGAAGTGCCTCGACAGCTTGAGGGGTTTACTCTTCATCAGCAAATAGATCATCAAAGACCGGTGGCTTAGAAAGATCAAAAGCAAGTGAATCAGAATCATGATAAAATGAATGAGTAAAAAGATCACGACAACCACGATCAAAAATTTCGAGATGTGTATTGGCATCCTCATGATTTGACGAATCATACAGAGGGGTTGATGAGAAACGACATTTTTCACCCTCTGAATTTCCATAAATGAAAGATGATAGATTGGGTGGATTTGGGGAGAAATATTTGTCGTCTCCGTAATAAAATGTTAGAATGACATCCTGTGTGTCCTGTAAATGATTGGAAGTAGAAACATTTGGGTATGAATTTTCACAAGAAAAAACAGAAATGGCAGAATCACAAAAGATGCCAAGATAGAGCGAATGAGGTGCAAACAGAAGGAGGTCATCCTTCACTATTGGTTCTTCTTCAGATTCCCACACATACTCATAAAAAATGACAGCGCGGGTTGGTTGCTCAACACCAACTCCGTTGACAACTTGATCCTCGTGAACATCACATGTGGAATATGGAATGGATGAACATAAGACACCGAAATCTAGAGGTTCAAATGAACCAAAGGATGAAGGTTGAGAAAACGAGATCACGTGACAGCCATTAGGGTTGCAGTCCAAATCTACACAGATATTTAGAGCAAGTGGGGTGGGAGGAGGTGATAATTCAACATATCAGTTCGCAACTTCTCCCACCTCATCCTACAGAGCTAGAGTTGTTTGATGAGAAGAGGACGAAGGGTCACTTTTGACAGCAACCTTGTCCGTCTCAGATTTGGAAGCTCTAACACTGAGGTATACTAGGAGGGGTTCGAATGATTCTAGCTCATGTGAATTTTCAGATACGTGAAGAAGATACTGAAATCTTTCTTTGAGAAATTTCCAATCAGCTTCATCTTCAGGGAATTGAAAAGCAATATTATAGAAGCGATCCCAAAATCGTAGAATAGATTCATCAGGTGCTTTCCGTAATTCCATATGTTTTTTATTAAGTGCTTTATAGTCATAACGGAAGAAAGCACTACCTAACTCTTTGATTATGTGATTAAAAGAGTGAATAGAGGTTGTGGGCAATGTGAGACACCATAGTTTAACGCGCCTTTCAAACGTGTAAGCGAACAACCCACATGCAATGTCAAACGAGGGGACTTCATTCCTCTCACATAAGACCAAAAATGCAACTCTGTGTCTTAACAAGGCTATTCCACCTTCAACATCATATTTGATTTGTGACAAGTCATCAATGACATCTCCAACGCTTCAAAATCATGTGCATGAGAAAAAACATGTCAGAGTTGAGATTGTGATGTAAGTCATGAATGATGTGTAGAGATTCAAAACAGACTTTGAGGGCTCAACTTGTCATCTAGCCCTCCTTCTAGTGCCAAAAATTTTGATGGTGTTGGACCTGCCAACATCTCAAGGGGATCTCCACGGTAAGAAGTCCTAACTAGACCTCATACTGTTTGGAGTAGGAGTCCCAGCCGTGGGTGGTAATGTAGTGCCTTGACCATGGTAGCGCGCAAAGGTAAGTATGATAGCTTTGGTCGGAAGCAAGTGCGTAACCTTGCAACGAGTCAAGTGAGATGCATGGGGGTTCTAATAAAAAGAGGGGAAAAGGAAATGTGTCCCTTAGAATCCTGTAATAGTACGCAGCCTAAAAGGAACACATGAGTGAAATGACATCACGGGCTGGAAGCGAAATAGTCCACAAACCAAAGTGACGGTTAATCCAACAACACACCTTCAATAAGATTCATACAATTTCATACAAAATAGTTCATACACAAATGCATAAGTTAAACAACATACATTGCTAAAGCAACCATAATAATCCAACTACAATAGCAACATATGCATGAAAACGTGTTGGCTCAGTTATATTTTTAAGTGAAAGTCCCATCCATACATACACCATTGGCAGCTACTAGCCCTAATAGTGGAACATTATAGTCAACACTGCCTACTCCTCCAAAGAAGTGTACTCGCTCTACGTTGTGGAGAAGCCAAGGCTCGTCACAATACTCTCCAAGCCTTCTCAAAGCAATGCTTAGCCAAAATCTTGCATCCCAAAAGCCTCTATTATGAGTTATTAGGTTCTATATATAAAAAAGGGTGGGGTGACCCTTGACATTCCCCTTTGACTCTTTGACCACCCTCATGACTCTTCAACTCCTTTACAAATAACTCTTTACATTACATAGTGACTGTTCACATTCCACTAATGACACTTGTAATTTCACTTACAATATATTTACAAATAATAATACAATTTCCATAGATACCCATGTGGAACAAAATAGGCTTGAGTCAGCCTAACAAGACAAACACCATCACTCAGAAGCTTGGGGAAAGACCAACTCGACAACATCCTCTTGATGGTCTTCGGTGACAAACTGATACCAAGCTTGGTACTACGCTATTGTGTCCTCGTACTGTTTGGTGATGTCTTTCTGGAACAGACTCTTGCCTCCATGGCTTATATGTATATGGTCCTGGAACCTTTGTCCAACTCATCTTGAAGCTTGTGCAACATTGTCTTCAGTGTGGCTGGACCACTGATGTACTTCTGCATGTTTTATGCGCTCAGCTGCAAGTCATTGCTGGTGGCCTCTTACATCAATTGCTCCATGTACCTGTCGATCTCCAGCAGGACTTGGTTCTTCTTAATGGTTTGGACAAGGGAACCAATTGAAGGGATCTTGCGTGTCCTCACCATGACATCCAAACTCTTGAACAACCATGAATAGGAAGCCTCAATGTTAGTGATGAGCGGAGGGAGCTGCTCATAGTTCTGGATCAACATATGAATCTGTGCTTTATCTAGCTTTGCCTGCAGCTTCATTATCTTTTGCAAGTAAAGCAGGGCTCACTTGTACCTCAATGTCCATTCCTATACATGAACAATAACAACATGTATGTCTTTGAGAGTTTGGACAATCTTCATGCACCACTACTGAAAATCATATAGATGGACAACCGCCTTGTGCACGATGACAAATCTGTCATATAGTTTCCGCATGGTGGTCTCAAGAGTCGATACTTCAACAAATATCACTTTTCTCATCTTGGCCATAGCGGATCCTATAGATTGTTCTATCCTTTGCCTGGTCTCTTACAAGTCTTTTGCCATTCGATCATTCTCTGCTAACAAGAACTTGACAGTTGAGCTCTTGGCTTTTGCATAAACCTTAGAGGCATTAGCCATGGCAGCTAGATGTATTCTAACATCTGACACAATCACCCTTTCCTCCATATGTGCAGGTGACGCATGATCATTCACGAGCTACTTTCTTCGCGCTTGTACAATCCTTTGTTGCGACTCATCAAATGACAAATTGTACACATCCATCGACAGATCATCATCAAAGAGAACAAGCTCTCCTTGATCGCTCGAGACTGGTTCTGATTATGGAGGTAATGGAGACTGAGGGGAGACCTCAGATGTTCTCGTCATAAGGTCGGTATCTTGGTCCTGTGGCTCCTATTCCAACTCCATGTCCGTTGCTTCAACCATTTGCTCTATCTGTTGAGCAAGTTCTCGAACCTACACCTGCTCACCCTCTTCTTCATCTACTGACTGCTCTGACTCCTCAACCTGTATAGGCGCAGTTTGCTCTGTCATCGCGCCTTGCCATTCTTCCTGTTCATGTTTTTTGCTTCTCTTCCCTCTCTCTCCTTCTTAGCTCCTGACCTTCTTTCAGCTTGTTCTCTGTTTCCTACAACTTCCTCTCTACATCCTCTAACCTTTACTTCTCTCTCTTCCTCCGTTCTACTCTCTTTATGCACTATTATCTCTTTGCCTCCACTTCCAAATCTACTTTCTCAACGATAGGATCTTCTCTAAACTTGTAGCTTAGCTCAACCATTGGGTTCTTGGCAATCTTCCTCTTGCCTTTGTCCTGCGTTGATTTGCTGCTCATTGTTGCTGCTTCCTGTGTTGCTGCTACCTACAGAGCAACTTTCCATTCTATAGCCATGCTGACCGGTTCATTGAGCTTAGAGGAGTAGTAACAGTACCTCTAAGGATCTTCCTCTGCCCAATAAAATGTCTTGTGGATCCTTGGATAATACACCTTCGCATAATGGTTCTTGCATATGTATTGGGGATCATACGGATTGTAGTCCTTAGTGCCGAACTCAAACTTTTCTAAGTCCTTGGCCTTGAAATCCACAACTCTGGATCTCATACAATCCAATCTGCAAAGGAAGAGAAGGAAATGGTGCCTTCTTCCTCCTGTGTAGTCTTGTAACTTTGGATCTCATACAATCCAATCCACAAAGGAAGAGAAGGCAATGGTGCCTTCTTCCTCCTTTGTAGTCCTGTTGATAACCCCGTGGAGATGTGATATGCATCCTCTTGCATGATCAACTTATCCATGGCAAACCTTGGTAGCACATCTAGAGGCTTCTCTCTGCCAAACATCCTGATGAAGGTGCCACTCGGTGAGGCATACCAATCTGCAATGTTAAGTAATTCCTGCATCACTTTTTGGGACATGCAAGGTGGATCCTGCTCAAATATCAACTTGTAAATCAGGATAAGAAATGGTTAGATAGCCTCACCATGACTCCTCGGTAGCTGCACTCAGAAAGCAACTTGCAATAAATGTTCACAACATTCTCTGATGGTGTCCATGTCCAACCCATGCCAGGAAATTGATGTTGGGCACAGATTGCATCAAGTAGGCATGCATACATATATAATCTTTCTTTCTCATCCTTGGGCGGATTCTAGGCATTAGTCACATGCAATTTTAGCTGAAGAGCCAACATATCCGACCAGTTGAATGGTCTTCCTTTATTTTCCAACTGATCCAACACAACCACCCAATTATGCGGAAAGGTCTTTGTGATCTCTTGACCGTAGAAGCGACATGCAAAGATGATCAGGAGTTGATAGGACTACCTGAGTGACTTAGTCTTGTAGACCTGATTGGGTGTCGACCTGAACTTCGGTGGCTCTTTCACCCAACGCCTCATGATGTCTCTAGTGTTCACATTGTTGTTGGGGGTATAAAAAAGTGCATCCATGCGGTTCACCGACTGTGGTAAGTGATACATCTGATGATAGTTTTTTGTCCTGAAGGTAGCAAGTTGTGTTCCACTACTACTGCTCAATGTCATCGCCTCGGGATCAGTATGCGAGACAATCCAGTGAATGATGTCCACACATGGGAAAGCGGGGTACCTGCATGCAACCTTATAAAAGCCTAACTTGTGGATGTTGACATAGACCTGTTGATATTCTAGATCTTCCTTGAAGCTGCTTGCAAAGATATCCTTGATTTCCTGCCATGTTATCTTCATGTCCTTCTTTATGAACAATTGTGTGTCTACATAGACTGGCAAGTTCATTGACACCTGTTCAACTACAACCCCAGTGTTGCTCTCAACAGTATCCTTTGGTCTAACTCTCTTGGAAGCCATGTTACCTGTACTGTTGAATAGCTGCTCAACAACTGTTATACCTAGAGACAAAGAGGACACTCATTGCATGCAAATGCTAGCTTGAAATCTAGAGCACTTCAAGACAGACCAAGCAACAAACTGGGAAACTATTGGGCAAGATTGCACAATTATGGGTTTCAGAGGTGAAGGACTGTCAGTTGAATCTACACATTGCGCAGTCCCAACTGTCAGTGAGGAGGTGATGCTAATTGGAACTGCGCAATGCATAGTTCAGTTTGGCTTGTGCTGGTTGGGATTGCACATTGCACAATCTTAGTTTCCAAGGCTTCAGGACTGGCTCCTGGAATTTTCAAGTGCACAGTTGGAGCCAGTCACTAGCAACCTCTACGCAAAATCTGGAGCCAAGGCAGAGCCTTGAGATCCAGAAATGCGTAGTGCATGCCAGGAAGAGCTAGATCTGGGCCAAGGAAGTCCATATCTACCCAAGGGAAACATGAAAATGAGCAGATCTGAAAGTGTGAGTGATGGTTGGTGTAGATCTGGGTGAATGATGATGCATGCAATCAAAATACGTGTAGGAATCAGTCAAACAAAATAACAACGAAGCTTATGAAGAGAGTTTCCACAACGACGACCGTTAGTGCAAAAACTAGGTTATGCATTCCACTTGGGAATGGAAATGAAAAACTTAAAACAACACTTCTACAAGCTAAAACAAATCAAAACACCAACGGTCATTCAATAAAATGGGTAAAACAACACTCTCACAAGCCAAGGAAACAAAAGCGACAAAAAAAGCAGCAAAAGACTAGAAAAGCAAGACTTACCCAGAAAAGCTGCGAAGATTGTGCCAAAGGTTCCTAGATCTCCTCGAGAATGACATAGCTCCAAGATCAAATATGCAAATGAGCTCTGTCGATGCCTATTAAATAGATTTGATCGATTTAGGGTTTATGTTGTGAAGGCCAAAAATCTAGAAAAAGCAACACATGGTGGTAGTTTCCAAAAATAGCTCAAGTGTAACTCTAACTGCTAAAAATATATCCCTATTTTTTAGGGATGTTTTTTCGTTTTTTTTTTTTTTTTTTTGGGAAAGGCTTCCATGCATGCACAGAGAAATTGAGTAGTTTCGGGGAGAACTAGGCAACTCAATGGCACATGCATCAGGCAGCTATTGAGGGAATGCTTCTACGCAATTCCTGGGTTAAATGGCTCTGGTTGCCTCTCATGCTCTTCCCGTTTTTTGAGCTGAAGACAGGTTGCCATCTGGGTCTACACAATTCTGGAGTCGAAGCTCACTATGGGCTTGAACTATGCATTTCCTGAGAGCAAGGTTGGTTGCCCTCTAGGATTGCGCAAATCACCAAGGCAGTGCTAGAACTAGATTGCAACCAAGTGAAGAGGTCAGCTTGTGGTTAGATAACAAAGCAAGTAAGTAAACACAATTTGTGAAGCAAAAGATAAAATCAATGAAAGCACAAGTACTTGGGTCAATGCAAGATATGCTACTGAGATTTTAGTAGGGAGGCTCCAAAACAAAGCTTAGGCAAAATTTTGGAGGGTGGTTGTAGCCACTACAACATCTATTAATGACAAAATGCAGGGTTTTTAATATATTATATAGGTAGGACTTATGGAGAATTTATTACCCCACCTCCATCAAGCACTATGTAATATTTGTAAATCCTTCAATCCTATCCCAAGTTGTTCTTAAGGGGGGATGTTAGGATATTCCGACACATAGGAAATAGTTAAGTTCAACTTGGTCTAGTATAGAGTTAGGTAAAGTGTGTTTCTTTACCGTTGTACATTTTGTAACTTACAATCCGACGGTCACGATATGTAGTGATCCGACGGTTCATTCTCTCCTCGGTATTACCGACACTTGATCCGTGGCTTGACACCCGATTGGTCCATGAGTTCTATTTAAAGCGCATGGAAGGTCATTGTTCGGGTAATCCGTGCATGAGAGAAGCTTATGTAAATTTTCATTCTTTGATTAATAAATTGCCTGTAGTACCCATGTTGGGATAGGCCGTGGACTGTTTCCCTCTTTGAGGGTTTTAACCACGTCAAAAATACTGGTGTATTGATCTGTGATCTGGTTGTGAGCGGTGTCCTTTGGTATTCTTTCTGAGGAACTTACCCTGTAAATTCCTACATGGTATCAGAGCTATTTGAGGGCCGCGTCCGTTGGTGATCCAAATCTGAAGCCGGTAGAACTGCATGCGGCTGTCGTTTCCTAGATCTGTTGTTTCTGACTGCTTTCGGGCCGAGAGGACTACTCTGTTGTGTTCGGAGCATCTGTTCCAGTGAGAAACCCCTTTCGTTTCACGCGAAAAGGTTTCCGGTAGCCCTAGCTGCGTCATTTTTCAGATCGGGAGGTATACAATGTTTTTTTGCAGTGTACTGTTTTTTTCTCTCTGCTCTGCTTATTTCGGTTTCGGTTTATTTAGCCCTTTTTTTTAACCGAATCTATACCTTTCATTTCTGCGTATGCTCTTTGCCCTGCGACTCTGTGCGATCTGGGCAAATCAGAAACAGAAAGGAAGGATTTTTCTCATGCGTATGCTCTTTTCCCTGCACCTTAGTGTGATCTCGGAAAATCAGAAACATTGAGAAAAATATTTAGTTTTTCGGCTAAAGCTAACTTTGAGATTTTTTTATTTTTTTTAAATTTCTAGTTTTTTTGGCTAAAGCTAACTTCGAGCCGCAAGGTTCGTTTTTCTTTGCATATTCGTGTTGGGTTTTGTGTTTTGTAGGGAAAAAGAGCTTTCTCAAGGCAAGCACGCAAACCAAGGCCCCCCCGTCCCCCCCATCCCCCCCAAGGCTCTCTCTCTCTCTCAAATTTTTTGTATAGATCAATTGGTTCAAAGCTATTTTAAGAGAGTAGAGGTCTTGGGTTCAAGTCTCCATTTTGTGGGGGCGGATTTTTTCATTCCCGCACATTCGCGCACTTTGCCGGCAACGTCAACAATTTTTTTTCAAAAAGCCATAACTTCTTCATCCGGAAGCCTTTTTCAGAGCCGTTTTTTTTAAAACCGCCTATTTTTTCGAGATCTATCCATTGGAACACTTACTTTCAGCATCTTCAGCTTCAGTTTTTTTTTTTTAATGGAAAGTCCATGCCAAGTCATTCTTGACAGCACTAACTACTTCCAATGGGTAGCCTACATGGAAGATTTACTTAGAAGTAAAGGTCTCTTCAGAATAGCCACAGACCAAGAGAAGAAACCAAAAGATGAAGACAAGGCTGCAAAATGGGAAAATAGACAAGATCAAGCACGTGGTTTGATAGGGATGTCTGTTTCTCCTGATCTTAGATTCCACATTGCAGAACTTGAGACTCCTCATGAAGCATTAGAAAAACTCGCTAAAGTTTTTGGGATTAAAAATGAAATTAGAGCCCATCAACTTGAAAATGAGTTGCTTACTTTGGATCCTAATAATTTTTCTTGCATTGAAGATTTCTTGTCCAAATTCAAGACCCTTAGATATCTCTTGTAAGGTGTTAAAGTTAAGAAAGAAGATGGTAACCTTATTTATTCCATCCTTACTAAGTTGGGACCAACCTACTCTGTATTTGTTTCCACTTTCCATTCTACAAGGGAAGCTTTCATTTGTCAAGGAAAAGACTACAAGGCCCCTTCCTTTGACTCCTTTTGTGATTCTTTAATAAGAGAACAAGAAAAACTCTTACACCTTGGTCTTCTTAATCTTGGAAACTCTTCCACGAAAGCGTTAGCCGCCCAGCAGCAACCAAATTCAAAGAATCCTAAGAAGTCATATCCTCAAAAGAATGGTCCTAAACCAACTCAGCCTCAAAATGAAAGATCATTTCAGCAAAATGATAAGACCAATAAAAACAAATGGAAGAAGACTGATAGACATTGTAACTTTTGTAATCGAGATGGCCACTTAGAATCTAAATGCTTTAAGAAGATGGAAGCCTTGGAAGCTGCAATGAAGAAACATAACATCCATGTGGAGCCTACTTCAACTTCAACTTCCGGAATGGCACTTTCTGCATGTCGTTGTCAATCATCTCAGTCTGGTTATGCATTAAATGTATCTTCTTCTTCTTCTCATTCTCATGAGTGGCTCATTGATTCTGGAGCCTCTTATCACATGGCCAAAAACCAAGCCATGTTTTCTTCTTTAAATGATTGTAACACCAAAAATATATATGTTGGTGATGATAGATCTCTTAATGTTGTAGGGACTGGAACTGTTCATCTAGACAATGGTCAGTTTAATGATGTATTATGTGTTCCAACCTTATCCTGCAACCTTCTATCTGTCTATCAGATAACTCATTCAGGTGAAGGTAAAATTGTTGAATTTTCACCTCATGATGTTGTAATCAAGGATCTAAAAGATCCTAAACAGATTCTAGCTACTGGTCTTGCTGATGATTCCACAAGGTTGTATAAGTTTCACAACTTTGGGTCATCAAATCTTCCCTCAGTATTTGTTGCTCATAATGATGAAGTGAGCAAACTTTGGCATGAGCGATTTGGTCACTTAAACTATCGCTCCCTTCAGCATCTATGTAAAGAAAATATGGTGACAGGTCTTCCTATGGTATCTTGCAGAGATGGTGTTTGTTCCGGATGTGTACTCAGAAAACATCATCGGGACAGTTTTGACAAACGTGCCTCTTGGCACGCCTCAGCCCCTTTACAGCTTGTGCACAGTGATTTATGTGGTCCTCTTCCTGTTGCTTCATTCTCTGGCTGCAAGTACTTCTTAACTTTCATTGATGATTTCTCCAGACGCACTTGGGTATACTTCTTAAAACTCAAGAGCGAAGTATTTAACACATTTTTTGCCTTCAAAGCCTTTGTTGAAAAACAATCTGGACATCAAATTCTTAAGCTAAGAACTGATAATGGTGGAGAATATGTTAAAAACACATTCATCAACTTTTGCACCGAAAATGGAATTCAAATGCAACATACTGTTCCATACACTCCACAACAAAATGGTGTAGCTGAAAGGAAAAATCGCACCTTAAAGGAAATGGCTAATTGTATGCTGCAATCTAAAGGACTCAGTCTTAGTTTTTGGGTCGAAGCAATTAATTGTGCAAATTATATAATCAATCGCACTCCTACTAAGGTTCTAGAGAATATCACTCCAGAAGAAGCTTGGAGTTCCATTAAACCAGATGTAAGTCACTTTCGTGTGTTTGGAAGTGAAGCATGGGCCCATATTCCAGATGAGAAGCATAAAGCTTTAGAACCTAAGAGTGAGAAATGTACTTTTGTTGGATATTCTGAAGATGTAAAAGGTTATAGACTTATTCCATTTAAGTCCAAAAATGTTATCATTAGAAGAGATGTAAAATTTGATGAAAATAAATCGACCTGCGAGCCTAGTCCGGCGGATGTGCCACCTCTTCCTATCTCTTCTACTTTTGAAAACATTTCTTCTTCAAATGATGAAAGTGAGGATGATAATCCTCCCCCGCCTTCTCAGGATCCTCAACTTCCAAGATGGGTCCGTGCTACTCGGGATGCAGCAGGTGATCTTGCCGGTGATCCTACAGATCAGCGACGTACACGTTCTCAGTTTGAAAGAGCCTCTTCTTTACTGGCTCAAGCTCCAGTAAATCATGATCCTGACACTTTTGCAGAAGCTTCAGGCCATCCACATTGGGAAGCAGCTATGAATGAAGAATATCATTCATTGATGACAAATGATACATGGGATCTTGTTCCCCTACCAAAGGGACGCAAACTTGTTAGATGTAAATGGGTTTACAGAACCAAGTATGGACCAGATGGGAAAGTTGATAAACATAAAGCTCGTCTCGTTGCTAAGGGCTTTTCACAGGTTGAAGGCATTGACTACATTGAAACCTTCTCCCCTGTTGCCAAAATGAACTCTATCCGCCTTGTTCTTTCCCTTGCTGCCTCTTTAAAATGGGAAGTCCATCAGATGGATGTTAAATCTGCCTTCTTGCATGGGGACTTGCAGGAAGAAATCTATATGGAACAACCCATTGGCTTCATACAAACAGACTCCAGCCTTGTTTGTCGACTTAAGAAATCCCTTTATGGCCTCAAGCAAGCTCCTCGGGCTTGGTATGCCAAAATGGATAGCTTTCTTTTAGAATCTGGCTTTTCTAGGTGTCATTCTGACAATACTGTCTACACCAAGAAAGTGGGCAACTCTCTTATCATCCTTGTTCTTTATGTTGATGATCTTATTCTTACTGGTAGTGATCCCAACCTTATAAACCATGTGAAGTCCAGCCTTAAAAAGAAATTTGAAATGACAGACTTAGGACACTTACACTATTTTCTCGGTCTTCAAGTCTTGCAATCCAAGGAGGGTATTTTCCTTTCCCAGTCCAAGTATGCTTGTGATATTCTTCGTCATTTTCACATGGAAGACTGTAAGCCAGCCCCTTCTCCCTTTCAGTCTGGAGTCAAACTTTCAGTCTCTTGTACTTCTCCTGAAGTTGATGCCACCTTATACCGTCAACTTGTAGGAAAACTCTTGTATTTAACCCATACTTGTCCTGATCTTTCCTTTGCTGTTGGCCTTGTTGCTCGTTTTATGCAAAACCCCCGTGAAAGTCATTGGAAAGAAGCTAAAAGAATACTTCGTTATGTTCGAGGTACAGTACAGTTTGGGATTCATTACAGTGCCAAAGCAGCTCCTCTGTTAGTTGGTTTCACTGATTCTGATTGGGCTGGTGACCCTGATGATCGGAAGTCTACTGCCGGTTATGTCTTCACTCTTGGTTCAGGACCTATTACATGGGCTTGTAAGAAACAGGCTGCCATTTCTCTTTCGTCAGTAGAAGCAGAGTATCGTGGTGCCGTGGAAGCTAGTAAGGAAGCCTTGTGGCTTCGTCAGATCCTATCAGAGTTTGGCTTTGAGCAGCAGCATCCAACCACACTTTGGTGTGATAATCAAAGTGCCATTCAGCTATGCAAAGATCCAGTCCAGCATCAGCGCAGCAAACACATTGAACTACACATGCACTTCATCAGAAAGCTCATTCATGACCATGTTCTTGAAGTGCAATATTGTTCAACAGATGATCAGGTTGCAGACATCTTCACAAAGGCTCTCACAGAGGCGAAGTTCACTAAACTTCGATATATGCTTGGAATTCAGGAAGTTGTCACTAAGGGGGGATAGGCTCTAGTGCCTCCTTCCTTCTCCTATTGTGTCATATTTGTAAATCCTTCAATCCTATCCCAAGTTGTTCTTAAGGGGGGATGTTAGGATATTCCGACACATAGGAAATAGTTAAGTTCAACTTGGTCTAGTATAGAGTTAGGTATAGAGTTAGGTAAAGTGTGTTTCTTTACCGTTGTACATTTTGTAACTTACAATCCGACGGTCACGGTATGTAGTGATCCGACGGTTCATTCTCTCCTCGGTATTACCGACACTTGATCCGTGGCTTGACACCCGATTGGTCCATGAGTTCTATTTAAAGCGCATGGAGGGTCATTGTTCGGGTAATCCGTGCATGAGAGAAGCTTATGTAAATTTTCATTCTTTGATTAATAAATTGCTTGTAGTACCCATGTTGGGACAGGCCGTGGACTGTTTCCCTCTTTGAGGGTTTTAACCACGTCAAAAATACTGGTGTATTGATCTGTGATCTGGTTGTGAGCGGTGTCCTTTTGGTATTCTTTCTGAGGAACTTACCCTGTAAATTCCTACAGTTTTGAGGCTCATTGAGCATCTCATACCTTGTGTCTTAATTTGTAAATCATCTCTACATCTTTGTATAATTCATGTGTGCATAGTAGACCCAAGCGAGGGAGCAAGTTCAACTCCTAGCCATTTTGGTGTCTACTTGACATTGTAGAAGGATTAGTGAAGTTGTAGAGTGATAATATGTAGCTTGTTGTTGTTCATTAGTTGTAGATATGGTTTAGATATTATAGTAAGGTTTGACATGTGAATAATTCCAACACTTGGCTTGAGCCATTGATCTAGATTGGATTATGTAATAGATCTGACCTGCAAATATACCTAGAAATAACAAGAGGTAAATATATAAACTTCTCTTTATTAATATCAAAACCCTCAGGGTAGGGCAACACCATACATTCACTCCTTAAGGAAGGAGAACACTCCACAAGCTATATGTTTGTCCAGCCAATATTCCTTCACATCTCTCAATGGGGAGTCTCTAACCTCTATATATGATTCATACATACAGTACCATGGGTCATTACCATGGTTCTCTCAATACCATATATCTAATACCACGGGCTTGCTTTATAGCTATGGCCCATCCCATTATTACATCATTCCCTTGGGTACCTCCCTCTGTACCCCATACTATCCCCCCTAGGTATACTACAGATTATCACATTATTTATCATCCATATTGATGCTTTTAGAGTGGAATTATCAGAGAAATCATCTCATAGGACCATTTTTATTGATGGGTCCCAATTTGGAAGATTAGGGTCTGAAGCCTTCCATAAGTAGTTTGAAGCATCAAATGGATTTTTTTTTGGGGGTAAAACATTTCAACTTAAGTGGAGCACCCCTAGTTTTGTTCTACACACAAACACCTTTCCAATGGAGTAAGAAAAACGTCAAACAAAGTCTGTATGCAAAAGTTATGCCACTCAGAATGACCTTCTTGTTTTGACCACCATGATTCGAGAGGATGCCATGTCAGCCCCCATTATTCATGGAAAAGGGGCTAGCCATATGATCATGATGAATAAGATTATAGAAGAGTCAATGTTGTAACTTTGGTTAAGAGTTAAAGGAGTCAAACTTACCTACTAGCAAGCTATTGGGTTGTGGTATAACTAGGCCACTAGGAGGAAAAGGGGTTCCATTCTATTTGAGTGCATTTTGTTTCCATGAATGAGCAAAGTAGTTGAGAGTGGATAGAGAGAGAACAAACCAAGAGGGTTTGAGCACTATAACAACCCACTGGCCACATGTCTCACTCTTTTGTACTTGTATCCATTTACATTGAGAGAAAGAGAGAGTAGAGCAACCTTACCTTCTAGTCAAGTTTTCCCTTGTAAGGGTTTCTTTGCTCATATCTTATGTTAATTATGGTTTATGGGTTTATTTCACTATTCTCTATGTTCCATATTTTATTTATTGCATGCATAAACATAAAACAATAATTAACGAATCCATAAACCTAAGGAGAAATTTACCCTCATAATCTATGTTTCGGATTTTCAAATATATTTTAGATCTATTACGACAAATTGTCCACTGGAATATCCACGACAGTTTACGAATCAACCTCCATCCTTATCCACCCTCACATCAATAGCCACGAAGGCAGAAATTTTAAATGTGTACATGCTATTTTTTTGTGAAAAAAATAGTAGGCTTTACCCTTGTAGGTTATCAATGAACCTCATCCACGCCCAACAAACATGGAAGAGTAGTGATGGCATATAACTCTAGTTCAATATAAGCTAGAACTTGGCAATATTGTTATGGTGGAGAACAATTGGGTTGGGCACTGATATCTCTGACTGTCTAAGATGTATGTTAGAAGGGTAGTGATCTTAAAGACTTCAAACATGATAACATAATCTAGAATATCTTCAAGTAAATTCAACCAAATATGGCGTGTAAACACCGAGTTTAAAGTGATCTTGAAATAAATTCTCTTGAAATGATCCCATTTTTTATTATTATTTATGGCCCAAATCTATGGTCTAAGTGTCATGGTTGTTGGAATTTGTATTGTTTGCACTTTCCCATGCTCTATAATCCACTTGTTAATTCAATGCATTTGAGCCATTGATTTTAGTGTCGTGGTTAGATCTAATTAGTTAGGCTCTAATGCAAATAGGTTAATCACAACATGGGGATTTATTCCTTGGATGTCTTACTTGCATGTCCATAT
Organism: Pinus tabuliformis; assembly: GCA_031772625.1. NCBI lineage: Eukaryota > Viridiplantae > Streptophyta > Pinopsida > Pinales > Pinaceae > Pinus > Pinus tabuliformis. Next base: position 302,164,243 of record CM062813.1, on the reverse strand, counting down.
AAAGTTGGCGCATGTAGCTTCTTGTCCATAAAAGGTTGGGCACTATGCACTAGGTATCCAACACAAAACTATTTGCTATCAAACCCTCATCACACTATTAATGTCATGGTGATTTTAGGCCTCATAGATCAAATGTATTTTTGGGTGATCTTACGTCGAATAATTCATTACCTACAAATTGGTCTTAAGATGACACGAGTTGTCCTCTTCTCCGTCATCACAACCCAACTGGGTTAATAGTAAAAAGGGTAATGAAGAGGTTACTATTTGTGATCAACATGTTTTATCATTGTCTCTCTTCTCTTACATTGGTTTTGGGACGACCAAATGGTTGGCATAATGGATGTTATCTCCTCCACCTGGTTTCAAATCCCACGGAGGACATATTTTGGCTTGTTGTGACGAGGCTCAAGGAGTAGACTCCCCAACCCTCGTGGAGTCTCGACTATTACTAAGTCATAAATTCCTAGTAGATTTGGCTTGTGAGCTGTTGGATATACTATTAATGTTATAGTGGTAGTTGTTAGTTTTGATTTTTTGCCTCACCAAGGTTAATCCAATGAATTACCTATTTCACCATGGTTAAAAAAACAGAAGAAGAAAAAAGGAAAAAATAAAAGAAAGCAATCAAATGCTTTGGCAACCACTATTTTGGTCTTTTGCTCAACCAAGATTACTCCAACGAATTACCAATTTCACCACTGTTAGGAAGGTGAAATAACACCAATATAAGAGGATTAGGAAGTATATATATATCTCACTAAGTATTTATCTAATTGTTGATTATAATATGATTTCTTACACTAACCTGAATATCGTTTATTATTCAGAAATGTATTTCATTAATAAATTAATCAAGTTGTATCCTTTAATCACTCACATCCATTCACATAATCACAATCCTTCTTCCGTGTATTATCCCCCATCACAACTCTTTCCACCATATATCAAAATTGTAGTTTGCATTGTCTAAAGAGATTGATATCTTGTTTATCTCTAAAGTCATAGGGTTGTTTGTCCCTTAGATAGATAATTTAGTATTTTTTGTTTTTGTTTTGTTTTGTTTTAAATCATGGTTAATCGGTAACTCATTGGAGTAATTGGGGTGAGGCCAGAATCAAACTCACTTGCTGCCACCATAACACTAAAATAGCTTGACAATATTTTTTTATTTTTTAACATGGTGAATCAGTAACTCATTGGAGTAATGTGGGTGAGACCCACAATCAAACCTACTAGCTATCATTGTAACATCAAGAGTATATCCAATAACTTATGACTTAGTAAGAGAAGATCCAGGATCAAACTTGCTTGCTGCCACCATAACACCAAAATAGCTTGACACTATATACTTTTTATTTTTTATTTTTTAACATGGTGAATTAGTAACTCGTTGGAGTAATGAGGGTTTGGCCCATAATCAAACCTACTGGCTATCACTGTAACACCAATAATATATCTACTAACTTATGACTTAGCAAGAGAAGCGACATCTCGAACCCCTCGAGGGAGACTTATCTAGGGCTTGCCTACTATTTGAGCGTTATAACAACAAACTAAATGTGTCCCTTGGAATTGAACCCAGGTAGATGAGAGAACAAACTATGCTCATGTCTCTTCGTGGGACAACTAAGTGGTTGACACAACGAGATGTTACCCCCTCCACCTGATTTCACATCCTACAAGGGGACATCTTTGGCCCGTTGTGATAAAGCTCAAGGAGTAGGCTCCCTCACCTTGGTGGAGTCTAGACTCTTGCCAAGTCACAAATGTCTTGTATATCTAACTTATGAACTGTTGGATATACTTTTGGTGTTATAATGACACCCACTAAATTTGATTTTGGGCCTCACCAAAATTACTCTAATATTAAACACACCAATTCACATGCCGAAAAAAACTTAGTACTCCACCATCTTAATAAATGAAAATGATATTTTGTAACCTATCGAAAAGGCGGCAATTAAATGGTGTTTTAAGGCATTCAAACCCTAGCCCAATACAAACCCGCGCTGCTTAAGTTTGGAAGGAAGTAGGGTTTTACTTCTTAAACCCTTCAAGTTGACGATACAGCTTCTCCAAAGTTCATATTGGGCGACCATTATACGAATTACAACGATTATTGCAGGCGGTTTTGTTCTCATAACAGGCTGAGCTTTTCAATTGGTCGCCGGATTTCGCCTCGCACTCTCAAATGGCCTTCTGGGGTAACAATATATCTGATTCATGTTTTCTTATTCATTCCTTTAAGTAGTATTTTCCCGAAACTGCCCTTTCGCAACTACGAAGTGGCCTCGGCCTGTATCGTTGTCTGCGGGTTTTTAAATGGCAAAAAAAATGTTTATTTTATGTTAATTTTAGACGCTAAAAACGAAATGTTTTTAAATGGCAACAAAGATGTTTATTTTATGTTAATTTTAGACGCTAAAAACGAAATTAATTGTTCTGATATATTGTCTTTCGACAGAAATGGTTAGTTACTTCTCATTTTATTTATTTGTTGATATCTGGAATAGTACATCGCCATTGAGCACCAGATTCAAAGCAAATCCAAAGTTGTCCGCAATTATATAACATAAAGAATAAGGTCATACAGAATAGATTATTGACTTCTGCAACTCTGTTAGTGGCAGTAATGTAGTCAGAATCGACAGAGCAGATTCTAGGAGATTTCGATAATAGTATAATGTGTATCTAGCTCCTTAAAGGCTAAGGTACGTAGGATTTATGGGGTTAGGTGTTTTGGTGAGGCTTGAGAATTTGTCTTGCTGAAATTGGGATTTGACATTCTGTCGGGCCTATAATCCAAGAAAAATGGTTGGCTTCAAGGCAGCTTTGGAATGCTTCAAAGCTTTTCACAGCACATTTCAAAAGCAGGAAACAGGGTGAGGATAAATTTTTCTGTAAGTAGCTTGTAAAGATTTGAGAAGTGTGTTTTGGTTCAAGAAGTCATACTCTATGTGTGTTAATTGTGTGACACTGACTTCTTTAACTAGTAGATTCGGAGTGCAAAACTTAGCGATACTTGAGGGGGTATTCTTGAAGGATGCGGCTGTTGCATGTATTATGACCTATCATCGGACGTGCCAAGTAAAACAGCATGGTCACAGAGTTGAAAACACTGGTTGCATAAGCCAAGGGCACAATTGGGTTGTAAGCAACTGGGGGCTGATTGTGGTTCTGGTGAAATTTTGTGCACTTGGCTTTTTGATGTTGTTCCCTTAAACAGTGTTTCGACCACTGACAAATGATGATTGTCAGCAAGGAATATGCTGAATTAAAGCATAAAGATACATTGATTGTGTATAAAATGAAGTAACAAAGATATGACTTGTTGCTAGTAGTTATATCCATTAATCGAGGTGGCAAATATTTCCAGAAATTTATTGGAAAAAATTGGATGTATTTGATCCATAACAATTCCCTAGCAAGAGTCGGAGATTATTTACTCTATATTCTAACACGAAGGTAGATGTGGGAAGATAATCTCAAATATCTCTTGTTATTTTCGAACAAAAGCTACTTGGTTGTATCTTGTTATTGTTTGTTTCTTTTCTTACATTTCAATAAATACCCATGGGGAGGACTCAATACTTTTTTTTCATTGATACCATACTTTATATACATGCATTATAATGATCATGGAAAGCATGCATGTTTTCCATCTTCATTCCCATCATATATGGATATGTTTTAACATGTTCCTCTACATTTATAAATCCTCGTCACTTCATGGAAAAACATGATAGATATCATTGTGAACTAATACCATTTATGGCAGTAGTTTCGTGGGAGTTAAAGTTAGTGACCAATTTGTGAGATAGCAAAAGCAAGAAAGGACTAAGACAAATTGTAAAGTTCAAAAATTCTTTGTCATGGAGAAGTAAAATGCCAAGGTAGTTTCTCAAGTAAATGGCACCTAGTTGAAATACGTAATATATAATGGTTATAACTATAATGCTTGATTGGGATTCTCTACACTGGTATTCTACCTTTTTCTCAAAGATTGAACACATGTCTAGTAATATGTAGGATTTGAATTTGTTCGAATGTTCAAGATAGCTATACCCTAGCAGATTAGCTATGTATGTAATATGTACAAGCAAATGCAAGAGGAATTGATGGAGACACTCACTTCTTATGTGTTGCTTTTTTCGTTAATGGCTTTTTTTCAAAGGTATCTCCTCACATGATTTGTACTTGTAGAAGATTGAAGTTGATTCATAACCATTGTTGAACGATGTTAATTGCCAAGCCCCCCCTCAATGAACTTTCTTCATGAATGGGATTTTTTATTTGTTTGTAGATCAAAACATACGCTGCATTATATTTAAGATAGTATTTTTTAAAAAAACATTGGAAAATATTTATATTACTAAAGTTTGTGGCTGAAGTGCACAAGAATGATGCAAGATTCATCTGTTGAGTTCAAAATTGAGTTCTTTGGCCACCTAAGACATATGTAACAACTAACCTTTTTGTGCTTTGATATAAATTGAGACAGAGGATTTACCAACTCATACATTCATACTTTGAGTAGGGTATAAAAAATTAACAATGACAGTAAAAAAATACAAGCCTAAGCTATAAAGGAGTTATAGAACTGTAAAATTTCTAAGAAAGCATGACTAACTATAGCCTAAATTTCATAGATTTGCATAATGATGGAGGAAAAACAAAGTGCAATATACTCAATTTTTAGATTGTTGAAGGAATTGATTGCCAAGAGTACCTATGTTCGTAGTCGGAAGTGTTAAAATTGTTGAAGAATGGGGTCTTGACACGCCATCACTTGGGTGACTAGTGACCTTCAACTATTTGTCCTAAGCTTCGAGTAGTTTGTCAAATTTGCAAGCCCTCTATTCTAGAGCATCGATTCTCCTTTTGAGATGAAACATAATGTAGAAAATCCATAAAAATTTGATATGCTAATATGAACAAACTGAAATAAAATTTCTTCTCACATAAACACAAAATTTCTCCAATTGATAGTTTGTTCTCCATCTCTATGCTCTCCAATTGATTATGGATGAAATTTTGAAGTTGTGACGCTGCTTCTAGGTTGAAATTGTCGAAGTTGCATCAAGGTGGAAGTTGCAAAAATTGTTGCTGGGGACAAAGTTGTTGGAGAAGTTGCTTGAAGGTCAAAATTTGTTGTTGGAAGCTGTTCAAGAAGGAAAGTTGACTCGGTCTTGGACGGTCTTGGTCAAGGGTCATAGGGCTTGGAATTCGTCAATTAAAGTTCTATAAGAAGAGAAGAATTCTGGTGGGTTTTCCTCTCAGTTCGAGAGGTTTTGGCTCTGGTTGATCGCTTACATCTTATGTCCTATTGTCTCATTGTTCTTTATGATTTGGTCGTTGTTTGATGATAGAGAACACCAATAATAATAAAGGAAAGAAGAAGTTAACCAAGTAAAGTAAAAATACATCACAAACAATTATCAAAGTAAGAGAAATTACCTACACTTGTTGCCCCCTAGATTTCTCAACAACCCCTTCATTACTAGTCTGACCCTATTACATATACATTTACACATTACATGTACTTTTTGTTGAAGAAAGTGTAACTTGGTTCGGTCTTCATAAATGTAATATTGATCTTTGTACTTGTAAAAGAAAAGAATTATTATTTTTGTCATTTGTATAAATGAGTTTCTTGCTCATTGCATAGGTCAAGCACATGTTTAAGTGCTTCTAGGAAAGTCAAAGAGTCAATGTAATTGTTAAAGATCCACGAGGGCATGTTACACTATGTAAATCTATGTACTAGAGTCAAAGAAATATGTCAAAGGTGATCCTCCAAAGCAAAGACAAGTCTCCTCTTCAAAGTCGGCTCAAAGAAATGAATTTTTGGTGCACTTAAGGACATGTCGGCCTCACTACCTCAAGTCAGCCTAAATAGGAGGGACAAACTCCTATATATAGGGTAGTTCGACCTCACAAATAGACCATCAAGTGATCTATGAAATCAACGAAGAAGAGAGTCAAGAAAGAGGTGTGCAAAAAGGAGCATAAAGGTGCTTCTAGGGCAATGAAGAAGGAGAAGTAGAAACCGGGTTTGGGAGGGTTGTTTTGGGGCTAATATCTGCCACACGTGCAAAGGAGAAAGGGTCTGTCTGCTGTCATATCAAATCTGCAAGTGCAACAACATAAGAAGAGTTTTGTTTGGGTAGAAAAGAGTCTCCAAATAAGTCTCCATCTCAAGTGAAGTGGGTCCAACCTAAAGCAAAGAAAGGGAGTAATAAAAAAGGTCAAGAACAAGTCTATATCAACCACACATGCGAAGAAATCAGACTTGCAATAGGCAAGGAGAATTAGCCTCTCAACTCAGAAATATCCCTCAAGGAAGGTCTTATTCTCTATCTCAATCATCAAGCAAAAGGAAGCTTGCCAAACGAGAACAAGAAGGAAGGAATACATTATGAAATAGGCTGTCAAGGAGATCTAGGGTTTCCATAATCGTGCTACTAGTTGTCGAAAGAAGTGCGAAGGAAGAGATCGAGGAGCAGTACAAAAGGAGGCATTGATTCAAGGACAACAATAAAGTTGCAAAAGAGAGTCTGTGTCTTGTGTTGGGAGGATCTATTGGTCAAGGGTTTAGGGTTTGGCATTCGTCAATTAAAGCTTCAATAAGGGAAATCTGCAAAAGGGTTTTCCTCTCTTGGAGAGAGAGGTTTTGTCCTAGTTGAGAGCCAATATCTTGTGTTTTTGTCTCTTTTGTTTTGGTAACTATTTGATGATGAAAGAAAATATACACTAATAATAATAAGAGAAGATTGTGCTAATAAGAAAAGTAAAAGTTGTTCACAAATAATTATCCTTGTCAAAAGAATCTCATCATAACCTAAATGCCCTAGATTCTTCAACACTTTTAACCCCATATATGCCCCACCTTGGGTGTTCATATCATATACATATATCCTTATAAATGCCCCCTTTGGGGTCATAACCCTTCTTCAAAAAGCTTTGTCTTCAATGCGTTACAATTAAGGGTGTTACATGTGATGAAACCAAATAATAAGATTTCCTTATATTTTTGCTTTCTTCTTGCCAATGATGATTATTCATCCATCCAAACTCAAAGATTTACAATGAAGGTGTTACATGTGATGAAACCAAATCATAGGATTTCCATATATTCCTACATTCTTCTTGCCATTGATCACGATCCATCCATCCAAACTCAATTCTTTTCGATATTGATCCTGAATGGTTGGTTGTTGCATAGTTTCCTTTCCCTTGACACTCCATGTAGTGTTGTTTTGACTTCTCCAATTTGCAGTAGTTGTTGGTCTTTGATAGTATCTTGTTGAATAATGATTTTTGTGCTCTTTTCCATAAATAATGGTGAATATTCGATATTCTTCTTTGATAATGTGGATATCAATGTATTTGTCTTCCTCTTCGTTGAAATCTTTCTTGGCATTGAGGATGTCGATATGGTTTCACATTCAATGGATTTCATTCACTTTGCATACCCATTTTATCTGTTTCCTTTTCAGAGACAATGGTTTCGTCTATCCTCTTTAACTGATTTTTGATTACTCTAGCCTTGGAGATAATACCATCATGTTTGTCACACACTTCTTCTAGATGGAGTTAAACTTTTTCAAGTATCTTTTGGTGACTTTCTTGAATCTTGTCTTCTTTCTCCTTTTGAAGTTGCAATGTGACCTCTTCTATCAAATTACAGAATATGCATTTTTGGTTTTACCCCATTTGTGGACTTTGTATAGGGCTTCTTCAATCTTTTTGCAAATTTCGTCTTCAAGTCTTTTGGTAGTTTGTTTATCTAAAATCCTTGTGTCTTTTTGAATTTGACAATGCTTCTTTTCTTCTTTTAATCTCTTGATGCCATCCAATAGCCTTTCTATTAAGGTTTGGTAATATACATATTTTTTCATCTTTATTTTTGAATTCTTCCTTTGAATCGTCCCTTTTCCAATTCCCCTTGCTACTCTTTTCCCGTTTTAATTGTTTAATCTCCTTAATGAGTGGTTTATTAAGGTTTTGTATTTTAGATAGCTCTTCACCTTTCTTCTTAATCTCTTCTTTAGCTTCTTTTAACTCATCTTGTATTTATGCATCACTTCCATTTTCGAGTCTTTGACCCATTTTTAGAGAACAATTCTTTCAATTCCTCCCATGTGATGTTTAATCTAGTATCTTCATCAAGGCTTTTCCACCATTTAGAAACTTCACCTTCCAAGGTAAAAATTGCCAAACATAGATTGAATGTAATTTCTTTTTCTTTATCAACCATTCCATGGGATTGACTTCATCCTTATCTTTATCTCAATTGAATTTAGATATTGCCATTGCTTATTAATTGAGGTCCAACCAAAACCCTCAGCTTACAACTTCTATATATTGAAACAAAAACTTCTGACACGCAGAAATAGATATATAAATATTTTATTAAAATGATGAATTACAGATGATGATGTTTACAATGGGGTTTCCTGGCTTATATACTGCCATGGGCACCCTTTGGGGAAGGGGCATGATCTTATGATTGTGCCCTTTCATCTAATATAACCTAAAATTAAATAATAAACCTAAATTTAAATACTAACTAATTTTTTACATAACATTGCCTTCCTCTCGAAAGAATGCTTTGTCCTCAAAGCATGAGTAACGACGGATGTTGTTGAAGAATGATTCATTCTCCTAGAAGGCGTCTTCTTCGGGTAAGTCCTTCCACTTGATCAAATATTCCAAGATGATCAAGGTCCCACACTCTAAAAGGTCTTGGATTAATCTCTCAATTTCCGTTTTTTGGTGATGTGGATATCGGTATGGTTTTTTCATAGGTCGGTCTTGAAATACTTGTTCATGTTTCTAAATTAGATCTTGTATCTCTGGTGACTCTTCACTGGTCATATTTGCAGATAACATTTCTAATTGGTGACATTGTACTACATAAGCGGGTGCTCCCTTTCGAATCATCTTCATCATCTGTGATGATGATACAATTTGATTTTCGGGTGCTTGGAATCTGTGTAATTTGTACTTTTGACCTCCCCATTTGAATTTTATAAATTGTACTTGGTGGTTGGCGGCATAAGTACCTAAAGTTCGTAACCACTGGATACCTAAGACTACATCTACTCCTCCTAATGGTACTGTGAAAAATGGAGACTCTAAACTGAAGTCTTGAATCTGCAATTTAACCTTATGGCATTTCCCCACCTTTTCAATCTTCTTACCGTCAGCTACCATCACCTTCATGTTTGGTAAGGGAAATGAAAAAATATTGAGTCTCTTTGTCACGGTTGCATCCAAAAAATTGTGTGTGCTACCAGAGTCAATGAGAACCACCTCGTTGTTCTTCTTTATGTGTCCTTTTAAATTTAAAGTCTGAGGTTGTGATATACCTGTCATAGTTGATAATGATACTTGCGGAATACTTTCGTCATCTAATTCTAGTGAGAATTCTGGGGCATCTTCTGTTTCTTTAATGTCAGAATCTTCACTGTTTGAATCATTGGTTGCTTCACAATTATATAGGTTCTTTGGTTTTTTTCCTTTAGCACACCTATGCTTGGGGTCCCACTTTTCACCACAGCACTTGCATTTACCCTCCTTTATCCTTTGCGTTTTCACATTAGATTTTTCATCTTCACGACGATGTGGTGGAACATATCTTGTATTTTTTGCGTCCGCATACTGAGGTGTTCTTCGTCTTGAATATGTTTTTTCGAATTTTGACCAAAATATTTGTTCGAATTTCTTTTCGGCTGTTTTTGCTTTTCGTCTTGCTACTTCTATTGATGAAATGTCATGCATCTCAAGTTCTACTTGTAAATGGGTTTTGAGTCTCGAGATGTATGACTGAATTAGACAAGATTCTGATAACCCAGGTACTCGTGTTACTAAGGTGTCCCATTCTTGAGTGTATTCGTCCACACTTCCTTTTTGTTGTAATTTGATGAGTTTTGAAAAGAACTCTTCTTTCTTTACACCTTGGAATCTTTTAAAGAATGCATCTTTAAATTTCATCCAGCTAATGAAGTGTGTTGTCTTTTTCCACCACATATACCAATTATATGCTTCTCCCTCCATTTTCATGGATGCATGCTTGAGCTTTTCGTCATCGTCATTGATGTCATATATCTCAAAGTATTCTTTTGCTTTATTTATCCATGCAACATTGTTTTTTTTGTTTCCATCGAATTTAGGCATCTCGACTTTTGTGCCCTTCGCTAGTATGTTGCTAATGGTTGAGCGAAAAAAGGGTGTTGATTGGTAAAGTTATCCCAGAGTTGCTTGTTTGTAAAAGCTGTGTTACTCACTTCTTGGTGGGGTGTTGCTGATTTCCTTGGGGATTCAACTTTTTTATGAGAGTCAGTGGACTTTGTTGAATCTGATGAGATGTGTTCTTGGTTCTCTTCATTTTCTTTTAGTAGTTGTTCAGGTGTACAATTCATCTTTTTACACAAAAGTTTCAGCATTGTTACGACATCTCTGATGTGTACTTTTGTTTGGACATGTTGATTTTCCATCTTTGTTTCTATTCGACTTGTTGTATATCGTGAAGATTTTTGATTTTGTCAGCTTGCTCCCCAAGCTCGATCTGGAATTCACTTAATCTTTTATTGACCTCGTCGTGGTTGTTATTTATCTTATGTTCCGCATCCAACATTTTTTTTTGAAAATTTGCCATCGTCATTGTCGACATCGAGCGGGTTTGCGGGGGCGTGTATTTATCTGCCAGCGTAAATAATAATTTTTTTTTTTCTTTTTTTAATAATCAAAAAATATTATTAATTTTTTTTTAATTAAATTATAAAATATATATTATATATAACTTATACATATAATTATATTATATATATCCTATGGACAGTTATGTTCACCCCAAAACGTCACGACCAATGCTTCCAGCAGATATTACCGCAAAACTCAGGCAAATTTCACCGCAGAACTCAGGCAAATTTCAGCCTACCAATCGAAGAACAATAGCTTACCCATTGGAAAAAACGCAGATTTGGATCAAATACTTTGCAGATGCGACGGATAGCGGATGGCAGAACAGGGAGCGGGATTGGGACAACGCATATTATGGTTTGCAGCGGTAGCGGAACATGAAAAAAAACAACTGCGTTGGAAAGGTATGCCAAATGTAAACGATAAAAGACAGTTGGAAGAATGGTGAGTGTGGAGGAATGAAGATAATGGTGGTTGAACAATGTTGCAGGCGGCAGGATCGATGCTCCGATACCAGATGAAACAAAAACTTCTGACATGCAGAAATAGATATATAAATATTTTATTAAAATGATGAATTACAGATGATGATGTTTACAATGGGGTTTCCTGGCTTATATACTGCCATGGGCACCCTTTGGGGAAGGGGCATGATCTCATGATCGTGCCCTTTCATCTAATTTAACCTAAAATTAAATAATAAACCTAAATTTAAATACTAACTGATTTTTTACATAACATATATTCACAATAATGATCTCAAATAATTATGATCATTTTCTATGTACATTTTTCTATGTTTTCTCTTTCCAACAACTTTTGAATCATTTTAATTTGACATTCCAATCAAAAGTAATGATAATTTGAGGTTAACATATCTTTTAAAATCTTGTTTTGGAGTTTATCTTTTTGGCTAGACTTTCTTCTAGTCCATCTTTGCAATTTTGGCCCTTCTAAGTCAGGAATTTCTTTTTGTAGTACTTTGATATGTCTTCTCTGCAATTCCACAAGTATGACCAAAAATTGATGTGCCCAATGAAAGTCCTATTAACTTTCCCAAAACTATGTTGATTTTTAACCTCTTCCCAAGAATGAGCTTGTGCAACATGCCACATATCCAATTTTTCAAATATGCTTATGAAATTTCTACCTAAGATTACTTTAGTATGTCTCCTTAGATTCTTGAAAATTTTATAGTCTGAAACTTCTCTATGAAAAATGTTACAACAAGCCTACGAATATAGCTCGTTTAAAAGATGATTTCAGGACTAGTCACTAACCCTTACCTCCATAGGGTATATCTCCAAACTTGTAGCGAACCAAATTTCGAATTTTTTACCACTAGTAACTTGATAACTCTACTCAATATCTTTAAAATTTTACAGTTCGACGCTTTTGAGGAACAAAATTATCACGAAACTTCCAAAATGATTTGTTTGAAACTAAATCCATATATTGTTACAAACACTAACTTCCACAGGGTATATCTCCAAAAGTATAACAAATAAAACCTTGCAATTTTGACCACAGGTACAAAGATATTTCTCCTTAATTGCCTCCAAATCTTGTTGTTTGAAGCTTCCTAGAAAAAGTTATATCGAAAATGGCATGAAGTCTTGATTGAAGGAGAAAAACCCTAGGATCATAGCTCTGATACCAATTGTTATGAACTCAATTAAATGAAATCTAGAAGTACACACTATGTACACAAATATGAGCATGGAACACAACTCCAATATAGATAAAAGCGATTAGTTACACAATAACTCCTTAAAGGATAAGATAACCTCCTCCAGATACCCAAATACATTCATACATCCAAATCACATGGCCTCAATAATGGCCATATGATTTCTATATATACCTATTCACATGTTGCCCATGTGGCCCCTTCATTATTAACCCCACCCTATTAGATAATAGATATACACTTACACATTACATGCACATTTAACCTTGTATATGCCCTTTCTTGGGGTCATATCATATACATTTAACCCCATATATGCCCCCCCGGGGTCGTAACAATGTATGTGTTAAGAGCATATTTGGGAATGTCAAAGACAATGAGTTGTTTGTTGATTTGTAGTTACCAAAAGTTTCAACAAATTATAGAGGATTTTATTTAGTTGGGTATGAAAGAAAGTTGAAGATAAAATGTCTTTTCTAAAGCAAAAGCTTGGTTTACTAGTATGTGAAAATATGGAAAGTGTTTCATAGATACTATGAGACTTTTTTTGACTAGTTTGAGCTTGAATTCTTTTACAATAGCAACATTTATAGTCACCTTGTCTGTAACAAGTTTCTTTAAGGTTGATTTGTGAGTTAGAAATCCCTACGTTCATTATATATCTAAATGTCAATCATCTCTATAATTAGTGATGGCAATGGGAACCATGTTTAAAATGATTGAAGTAATACTTACATGGTAGGATAGTTTTACAAATTGTGGGACAACAAGATAGTTTGCCTATTATCTGTTAGCAAGAGTTTCAACAAATTAGGATAAGAATTTCTTTTCCAAGCAATTTGTTACTATTGTGAAGGCTTCCTTTAAAATCTCATTGAACTTCAAATTCTTAATGATGTGATGTTTGAACACTAGATGAGGCCTATAGGAAGGCAATAACAATCAAATCATATATATATGTATGCCATCAATATGTGCAAAGAATGATTTGACTTGACTTTGTGGGCTTTGTATTGGACCATGGGAAAATACTACCACATGTAACTTAGTTGAAGATCAAGTTAGGTCAACATGATTCAAAATTAAAGAAACATTCAAAGAGGTAAAGTGTAACCATCAAATGAGCATATTTTATTAGGGATTTTGACATATTTATGTGAAAGATAATTGAATTAGGTAGCATGAATTATGGGTGATGCTCCATGTTGAATACCCAAATTCTAGAAGGAAATGGATCTCTAATAATGTTGGCACAACAATCGATTGTTTCAAGATATTATCTACATGATCATTGAGTTTGTGATCTTTGAACTTGACATGTGAACCTTTTGTTGATCAATGCCACATGTACAATGCTCAATATGAGTGGGTGCTTTACCTTAGATAGAGTGCTAGCATAGCACACTTATATAGGAGGTTGTTATCCTACATGGGATGATGACTAAGCCATCGAGGGCGCACAATGGTGAGGCAATTGTTTTGTTAGGAGAGGTACCTATCTAGGAAGATGAACATTAGGCATTTGGAGGAGGGCACCTAGCCCTAAGAGCATGGAACCATGTGACACACATCTTGGAGGTTAAATACTTGACTTGGGGGTTTGAGGATACTTGGATTGAGTAGTGTGCCTCATGGAGGTTCGTTGTATACTTGGGCACACATGATGAGGAGTGTTGGGCACAAGAGGACATGTGGCACACAACTAGAGGAGGAGCACCTTGGATGAGGACACTTGGGGGGAGGAATCATGATGGAAGAGGGAGTATTGGTGTAATGTACTAACACCAAAAATCTGAACTAAATTCCTCCTCCAAAAATTCCAAACTTCCCTGTAGCAGACTTTCTACAAATAGTTTGCATGCATACTTATAATATACTCAGGAAATTTGTTTCAGCAGTCACATTCAGGAATTTTAACAAACATATAGCAAGCACTATGCAAAGAAATTCCATCCACTAACATCAATTTCATTTCATTATTGAAAATGGTTTCTTTCCAAAAGTCTGAGTGAGGAACCTGGGTTTAAATTGCCGAAGTTGGTATTTTCAGCTATCCCTCCTCCAAATGTAACTCGTCCTCCTTAAGCTGGAAAATATATCAGCTGGGTATAAAATCTGAGATGACACTTCCAGCTGTACCACCTCCAAGTAATCATGTCCTCCTCAAGCTGGAAAATTGATCAGCTGCTATAGATGTTAATTCTGCCCTCCTGTAGCTACTCATCAATTCGGTCCCCTGGAAATTGATTCATCTCCACCCATTTGGCCTCTTTAAATTTCTGAAAATGATGCCTAACCTCTGCAACCAAAATTCTGGAAATGGGCTGGACCCTTCTCAAGAAATCTGCCCCCAACAAAATGGGCCACCTGGAAGTGAAACCCCTCTGCAAACTCGGCCCCCAGAACTGATGATTTCAGCCCTCTTCAAAAGGATTTGGGCCCCTCTGGAGTCTGAATACACAACAATTTCGGCCCAGAGAATTGAGGGGAAGGACTCCATTACACTACAAACACACTCGGCCCACAAAATTGGTTGGCAATGATAAACTCGGCCTGGAGAAGAACAAGAAACTCCGCCCCTGGAATCACTAGCTTGGCCCTCAAAATGTGCTGCTTGTCCCTCCTGGGAAATTCTACAATTCAGCCTCTTTGAGCTTGGAATTTTGGCCTTCAGACAAGGAAATCGACCCCTTTTGGTAGCTCTGCCCACCGGCATGAAGACAGCTCGGCCCTCACACACAAAACTCAGCCTCCATGTAAAAGATTATCCCTGCAATAAAATTTGGTCTTTGTACTCCAACAAGGAAATGATAATTTGGTCCAGCGATGTACCGAACTAGAGTGGCAATTTCTTTCACTGAAATTTGCAGTCAGTTAGGGTAGCAATTTCTTCTACTGAAACTGGATGGAAGATGTTCCTGGAAACCCTCCAAATGAACTCCTTTGAGTTCTTGAGCACTGCAATAACCTTCAAAATGAGCTCTCTTCCTCCTTTTATAATCTTCTTGGTGGGTCCCTTTTTAATTTTTTTAATTTAGAATGAGTAATTCCAAATGAATTCAACTTTGTAACTTGATCACTTAATAAATCAAATATTATTTGCAATCTTTGTGTATTGATCTCTCAATTGAATTTTATAAGATGCTTACTGTTGTACAAGTTTCCCGTAGGCAGTCCTTGGCTGCAAAAGCTATGCCAGGAAAGCAACTCAACCATCCTTTAGGTTCAAGCTGGCCCTTGAACCAGAGTGGGCTCCCTTAGTTGTTACGAGGCTTTGTTTAACGCTATTCACCTGTCACTGAACAACAGCCTTTGAAGCACAATGGCCAGATTTATGGTTTTAATTGGGGGTGGTTGGCGATCAATGACAATCCCTATTCATGATTAAAGGCCTCTCTCACAGGGTCCCTTCTCAAAGTGTCAGCTTCCAGCCTGACAGAATGACTTAGCTTTTCAAGGATTATGATAGAAGAATGTAAGGAGATTCCTAATAATTGAGTAGTCAGCCTAACTACTTAACAACTAGGGAAATTTGGATGCGTGTAGAAGATTTCTACAGCCCAACAAAACATATTCAGGAGAAGATAGAAGGACAAACAATAATCAGTTCAAAGAAGAGCTAACTCAGACAGACAATCCAATATACTAATCTCTTTAAACGATTATTAATTTGCAGGGGATTTCAGAGAGATTGAAACTCAATCTATTCTTACCCAGATCTTCTATAATACTTTGAACATGTGTAGAAAACAAGTTATGGAAACACTAGAAAGACATACTAGAAACACAAATTATGTCATAAACTGGAGTTAGAAAGCTTTCATTAGAAATCCTATAATAGAAGCTATTACAAAGTCAAGAGCCTTGGCATCAAAAGCCAACCTTGTTTATTACAAATGAAATAATATATATAGACAAGATCTCTCCTAACTGTTACAATAATTATGGAATAAAATCTTGAATAGTATACTAAAAATAAAACAATCTCTCTAATTTATCTGTTGGAAACTTTGAATTGCTTGCAAGTATCTTGCCTTGAAATTTGGAATTGGTTCACTAGTGCTAATATTCTGCCTTTGTTTGTTGAACTGCTTGAGTCAAATTCCTTGGAATTGAATTTGGAATGTTTTTCCACTTGTCTCCTTTCTCAAAAGATAAGTTCACCCCTTTCCTTAGTAACGAATAAACATTCATAACAGGTTCATATTTTACTTTAACACATTTAATAAAGATGTTGGAGTATGGCCATTGATGATTAGAATTAAGGGACTAATATTTCAACTTGTAGAAAAGGAGATTTGCTGCCCTGTACTAGAATGAACTCAATCCAGTAGTGATAATAGAGTTTAGTCTCTAATTTGTAGTACTAACTTCAGCAAATGAAACACCATTATCACATGTACCTTTGAGTATGGTTTATTCCCCCACAGTAAAACCACCAACTAGTTGACAATGGTAGCATCTCCACACTTGAATTAGATGTATTGTGGTCAATCTTAGATAGGTAATCTGCCACAATCTGCAATGACTTTGCTGTACCTGAAGGAGGCACAGTTTGGTCCTCTAACACAAATTGTGATTGGGTGGTAGCTTTTGGACATTCTTTCCACCATGCATTCAACCATTCATCAAACATTGTATTTCGAGTAGCCTGTTGCAAAGTATTCAACATTGTATTTTGTTCCTCTTGGGTAAGGGTTGTTGTCACCCACGACAACATTGTCTGAAGCACTTTTGTACCTGTAGTACCAATTATCTGACCTATAATCTTTTGTTGTTCCTTTATAGAAAAATGGCTATCAAATAATGGCCACAACTCAAGCTCTTCACGGTACACATGTTGATCTAATGCTACTCGGATTGATTTGCACATGCATTGCAACTTTGTACAAAGTAATTCATACTCCTGTATTTGATCTCCAGATAAATAATTTCTCACATCCAAGGCCATAGGGAGAGTGTTACCAGTCACATTCCCATGCAGCTGTGAAAGCTTCAGAAAGAACAATAGAAACATCTTTGACAAGCTTCTCCTCCTGCTGGTGATCTATGACATATGAGTGACTCCCATTGTGAATAGCCTCTTTGGCCTTTAGGGCTGGAAATACTATCTCATCTTCAGCATTGCTGTGAGCACGATACAAGCCCAACAAAAGACAAAAGCGTCCACTAAATTGTTGTAGGAAGGCCTCATCACAATCAGTAAACCTAACTGACTCAACATCCAAGTATTCAATATCCTTGCAAATTGCCTTGTGAAACTGGAAAATATGATCAATAGGATTGGGACTGGATGCTTGGCCATGACCAATATCAATTCCCAAACCAAATAAGATAGAACAAATAGATGTACTGGCCTTAGAATCAAGAGGAAAAGAATGAAAATTATTTCCTTTAGAGTTCATGACTAAGTTCAGATTGTTACTGGTTATACCCAGCTTAAGAACACCATAAGCTTGGTTAATAGAGGGACCTCCAGTCTGTCTCATTTGGCTCACTAGAGCACTTTGGTCAGAAGTAAAACTTTCATGCTTTGTTTTGCAGAAAACGACATTGAACATATACTCTACAGGAAACTAGCAAAATCTCTCTATTTGCTCACAATTTTCGCAAAAATTCTTGCGTGAAACCCAATTGGGATCATTCTGCAAAAAACACACGTTTTGGATTTTTTAGATTTGACTTTAATTGCCCAGAAATGGAACCCGAAATTCACTGTCTATAAACATTGCGAAATTTTAAATGAAGTGCACAGTAAAATTTCTTTCTTTGATAATCTTAAAATTGGTAACTAGGGCCAAACTCCATGTGGATCACCTTATTTGTGACTACTGATATTTTTCCTAGATTCGTCTCATCGAGAGGTGTAGGATTTATCTAAAGATCATCCGGTTTCGATAAGTATTTATGGAGATATGAATTTATTTTGATTATGGAAAAATTATCAAAGTCAGCGAGCAACTTATGTAGGCTCAGAAGCCCAACAGTCATGTCTATTCAACCTCAACATTTTACTATAAAAAGAAAAGGTCATCAAGTCATTTAGACACACACTCTTCTTGTGATCTCCTCCTCTCCACATGTCTTTGGGTTTTGGTGGAGGAGGGATACTATGAGTATACGTTGGCCGCAGTAAAGATGATGCCCTAGCCGCAGTAAGGATGATGCCCTAGCCACAGTAAGGAGGGTTCTATATGCAGCTAGAGGAGACTTCTATCCACAACATTTAAGGGTGCCCTGGTCGTAGCATTTAAAGGTGCTCTAGGTCTTAGTCAATGAGGATTTTTACGCAGCAAGAGGAGGCACTTATACGCAGTCTAGAAGAGACTTAATTCCACAGAGAAAGGAGGTTCGAAACGCAGCGATAAGATGCCCTAAGTCACAGTTAAAGGGAGGCTCAATACACAGTCCATGAAGGTCCTTAATTATGCAGTAATTAGATTCTCATATGCTGTTTAAGGAGAGCTACAATCCACTGTCCTAGAAGGCTCCTATACTCAGTCCTAGAGGAGAGTAAGACGCAGTCATCTAAAGGTCACTAATCAGTTGTAAAGGAGAAGATAACTGCAGTTAAAGGAGAGCCCTATCAATGGTAAATCTAGCTGCAATCGTGGGGAAATTTGACCGCATTCAAAGGAGGCCTAAACATCGCAAAGAGAGGCCAGATCCATAGCCCAGAGGACTGATCCACAGTCTATAGAGACCTAGCCACAACAAAATAAAGACCTGTAATTTACAACAAGAAGGAGCCTAGACAACGTGGGATTTGACTGTGCTTAATAAGGCTGATCTAAGGTCTGGTGCAGCTTCAAAGAGAAGGTCAAACAATTCTGTCTAAGATGATCTCTCTGGGTAAGATTGGAAGACACATTGCTGTTCAAAGGCAGTAATATTTGGGTGCTATGTGTAAACCTATCTTGCTGTTGAGCTAGGCCGTAGGCCATAGCCAGCAGCATAAAACTTTAAGGGCTGAACTAATCAGTGGCAGTGCTGGAACCTCTCTTGATCTTTAAGTTGTTGATTGTTTCAAGGACTAACATGATGTAGGTGACATCAATGAAGTTGAGAATAGCTCAGTGATATTTGGGTGCAACACTGAGACGATGAAGTATAACATGATAGTGAGGTGTAGCATGATGATGAGTTGCAGCATGGTGATGGGAGCAAATCAGTGATGGGAGCAGCTCAGTGACTAGGTGCAGCACAGTGACGAGATGCAACACTATGATAGGTGAAGTAGTCACCTTGGAGAATCAGTTGAAGCAGCATGTCTTCAACTGATCTCATGTAGATATAGAAAGTCAAAGTGTTGACTTCTGTTGTTAATGTACTATCTATATCTCTCTCTATCTGTTGGACTATTGAAGAACATAAAAGAAGAATTGATCAAGGGTTTCCCCACATTGGGGTTTGTCCCTGGCTAGCGCCACATCTTGTGTCCTCTTGTCTTGGCTTGTCTTCTGCGATTTATGTTTATGTTCTATCTGCAGTTTACTTTAATGCTAATGTGATTGCTAATCTGGAAAAGATATTGAGCTAACTGTGAAAAATGAAATAAATTGCTCTAAGCATAGAACATACCTAAAATTAACAGATAAAAAGTGGTGCTTAACCATCAAATCCCCTTTTCAAATTGGTGTTGGTGTTATCAAGACGACTTTTGGCACCTGATCACGATGCTTTGAAATAAAGAGGTTGAAGATGGAGATCTGTTAAATTTGGACAACTAGGTCCAAACTCCATGTTCTGATGCTCAGATTAAGAGGCTAATATTTTTGTTGGATTCCTCTTTCTGAGAGGTGTAAAATCCATATAAAAATAGTCTTAATCCGATGAGCAGAACTTATATTTTGAATTTATTATTCTTAATAAATTATATGTGCAAAGGTCAGCCAGTTTTGTAATGTAGGCTCACATGCCCAACAGATGTGTCACACACCCTCATTGATGGATATATATATACAGGAAAAGTTGAAGAGAATTTGATTACAACACAACTCACATCTTCCTCTCTCATCCTAAAAGTACGAGCTACCTGGAGGACGAATTTCAGCCACACGTGGGAAGGACGAAGAGGATTTTTCTACTGCTAGGGTTTCTGCTGTTAGGGTTTCGCAGAAGTTTGACCAGCGTTGACTTTGGTCAACGCTTGGTCCAAACAAGCTGAAAACTTGTGGGAGGTTCGATTTTTGAAGGCCATACTACCTGGCACAAAAATCGAGGTCAAAGGGTTGACCGTTTTGCTGATGCGTTGACTTTTAGCTTGCTGCCCCTGCGTTGACTTTTCAGGACAACGTTAACTTTTGTAGAACTGACTTGGGTTGACTCATCTACTGGTTGGAGGGTTGTTGTGACACATGCTGGGCTGGCTGACCAAAGGAGACTTTGCTGGTTGAAGCATCCTGTTGACCGCCGAAACAAACACATACATTTTTCTTGTTTCTGATTTGTCTTCTGTAAGATCTGCTTATATGTTCTATCTGCATTTTGCTTATCTACTTGTATGATTGCTGTGAGAAAAGTGAAATTGATCTTAGCATAGAACATCTACAAAACTCTACAAGATCCCATAGATCGTTGTGGGTATAACTTTATGGATGACATCTTATCTACGTAAACCCAAAGCTCATAACTCTTCTTCATTAACAGTTCAATAAATGAATGCCTTATCCTTGTATCCAATCATGGAGATAAGCCTAATTGCTTGCATTAACTCAAAGTCCAAGTTGTCCATACCTGAAAATGCTTCCACAGAAAGGAAGGAGCCTTCAAGTCATTGATGTCTGGAGACCATGATAACGGAATTGCACCTAAAAACAACCTAAACATTTGCTTCTTACACCATAATCTCAATAGTGTAGCCAGATTAAGGAGGAGATTTTAAAAGCAGGAAGGGTTCAAATTAGAACCCCAAGTTTGGAGAAACATATTAACCATAGTGACTTGACAGAACTCACATTTTGAAAGTAGGGTTGACTTATTGTCCAGTGGAAGAAAGCAAAGCAACACTTATTCAAAAATTCATGGTCAAAATAGGCCTGTGGGAAGCAGAAACAAAGGTTTGAAAATGTGTGATGAAATTTTGAATGAAATGAAGCAACCCACCCAACAACCCAACACAGATGACAAAGATTGAATGGACAACATACATTCTTAGCACATATATCAGTGAATATTTATCTACAAGACTAAGGATTGGAAGTTGGAATGGAGTTGGGGAATTAGAATAAGATGATGGGGATGACAAGCATAACAAAGATCTAGGCAGCCAGGTAGGAGTGAAAGACCCAATAAATCCATTTCTGTCAATGTGCACATGCCCAAATTTCCACGAGAAAAATGATACCATTTGCTTCTTGCAAAATCTCATCGAAGTGTCTTAAACCCTCTATGGTCTCAATCTTAGCAAATATCTGTGTCTGGTGAAAATCACCAAGCTTAGAAAGATAAGTTGGTTTGTCTAACATCCTTTGCAAGTGTCATCCTTGCTGTATGTATCTAGAATATGCGTCTCCTTGTTTTTATGTCAGGAAGATAATATTTAATCCTTTCAAGCTTTAAGAGTCAGAGCTTGGATTTGGTCAGGGCGTTAGATTTGTCAAAAGCTGAAGAAAATGGCACATCTGGAAGAGAGGAAAACAAAGAACCTTGGTCAAATTCAAACCCCAACTCGCATATTGATTCACACTGTCAAACATCCTGTTGTATTGAAACCATAAGTTGATTTCGAAGGGGGTCCGTAATGGTAAGCAGTTTTCGACCTAGAGGGACCGAAATCCATAGGAATATGCCACGTACTCGTAAGTTGTTTTTATCAAAACAAGACTTTGGAAACCACCCCCCCCCCCAACTGTTAAAGCTCAGATGACCTTTGGGGGTCCGAAATGAAATGAAAACTGTTGATTTGGTTGGTGTGAATCTCCGCCATTAAAACTTGCCAGAAATTTAATGGTTGAGTTAAAACAACAATTTTAATTTTAAAGCTAAAATTAAAAAAAATAAAAAATTTGATGAAATATTTTAATGAAATTAAAATCATTTAAAATAAAAATTATTGTAACTTTTTAATAGTGTCAAAATAAGTTAAAGCACTTACATCGAATGATAAGTTGTAATATTTTTGGAATAAATATTATTTGATAACCAAAACTTATCCTTAATCTTCAAGATCATTGACTAAAATCCTCGTCAATTGAATTTGATTCATGACAAATGCATTAGATCATTACAAAGATCTTGGAAATAGATAAAATTTAAAGAACTTCGTAACATTATAATATCCCTTCAATTTTTTAATTAGGATTTCCTAGAAAATTTCTTCAAAATTTTTTGCCACTAATTCTTAACAGAAATAACACAAAAATATCGATACAAAATAATCCATAAATACTTCAACACAAAATACATAAGATAAATAGCCTCAAACTCGACTAGATTTAGCCTTATTTTTATTAATATGCAATAAGGCTATGAGAACATGTTACAATAGAAGATGGCTGATAATAGCTCCTCAGGTGATTGGAAATGTAGCCCACACTAGAGATCTAGATGATCCCCACCCCAATCCACAGATCTACTCCAGATCTGCTCTCCAACTGATGCTGCTGAAGCTCTATGAGATTTATGAATGAAATCTCCTCAACAGTGTGTTGGGGTTTCATCCAACTCACACAAGGAAACCCAATGGTTTTTGTCTTGTGGCTTTCTGATCTTGAAACCCAAGTTCGAGAAACTCTCCAAAAGAAAATACAACCAATCCAAGGTATCCCCAAATGACTTGCTTCTCCTCCTTTTAAAGGCTTGATAGATTTCTCTCTGGCCTTCTAGAAGTACTTTATTTTATTCTCACTCTAGAATTTTTTCTCTTTTTTCTTAATTTAGGTGACTTTTTAATTTATTTTATTCAAGTCACTTATCCCCTTTTTGACCTTTTCTCCAATCAAGCACTTTTCTCTTCTTTTATTTAATTAAATGACTAATTAAAGTCACTTTTAATCTTAGGAAATGGTTAATCGGCCACCATACTTCCTTTAGCCACTAGAAGTCACTTTTCACTATCCCATCCTGTAGATCTCTTCATTCCAGTTCCGATGAGCTATTACACTAAGATGTTTCTCCAAATAATCCTCCCCAAAGGACACCTTAAGCGTATTTAATTAAAATACGTTGATACTAACCCCATTTTACGGGATTCATTGGAATGCAACGAAACCAAGAACGAATTGTGCGATACTGACCTTGATGATGAGATATAATGAGCGAACATCGTTGGACCCCATAAAACTCCACCAAAAACCCTTTGGGCCCATTGATGGTGTAATCTCGCTCCTGTGACTTGGCTGTCACACATCCTAGAAATACATCCTAATTGCATCAAATGGGGACATTGCAAAGTGTGAAAGGATTACGAAAAGAGTTCTAGTTCCTTAGGATCAATGATTGAGTCAGTGTTTGAGAATGTGGTATTGGTGGTAAAAATGAAGGGCGTCTTTTTGATTTTTCTGCTTGATAGAGGTTTTGATGTAGGTTTGGCATTGATCACATGGAAACGATTTTATAAAATTAGTTTCTAATATCAATTAAGAAATGCCTTAATGTTGATCATATTATTAAGTTCGAAAGCCAAGTGGCTAGCTCAAATGATTGGTGTCAATGTTGTTGGGCATTTGGTTAGTTTCATGGCTGTAGGTATTCGGTTTGAATCCCCTTGGCAAGGCACAATAGTCTACATTAATGGGTTTACTATGATGCCTTCCACAACTGTGGGAAGGATCCTTTGGGTTACCCCAGGATGTTTTCCTTGCGAAAAATATTATTAAGTCTTGAACATAAGAACAAACCATGGCTTGGGATTTTTTTAATTAAATTATTATTATAAGTTTCATGAAGCCCAACTTGGTTTTATCAAGGTTTTAGTCCTAGTGTCATCATGGTTTATTGATTTTAAGCTTTAGGTCAATTTGAGTGATGTATCCTCAATAGTTTTAAAAGGTTGTGACATATTTCCAAAAGGAAAATATCTATGATATTTGAATTTGGTCTTTTGGTGGTCATGGTGTCTGGTAACTAATTGAAGGTCATTTTAGTCCAAATTTTATGGTTTAAGGTTTTTTGTAGCCATAGGCCTCAATTCTCGAGGTTCTTCCATCCATCAATGGTCTTACTACTGTATAGATATTATTATTTTATTTTTCTCATATAGGAGTGGAATAAAAATGCCTTTTTGCTTGTGCTTGAAGTGGCTCTAAAAGGTTTTAAAGGTCATGTCCACTATTGAATTCTAAAGCCTTGGACAATAAAAGAGGGTTGGGGCAAACTATGGGCTTTGTCCTAATCTTCTTCTGCACACACGATCTTTCTGTTCTCCTCCCTTCCCCACCCCTTGGATATAATGTTTGAATATGATGAAAGTATAAAATACAGCTCGAGAGCATTTATATCTCCATGAATATCAGAACTTAGAAGGATATATATGCTTCATTTGAGTCATTGAGTAAGTATTTGTGAGTTGAATTGATTGAATATGGGTTCATTGAGTTTTGACAGCTATTTTTATGTGCACTTCTTTGTATTGGTTTCATGTACTTATTAGGAAAAATGCCTTTTAATGCAAACCTGCAATGGGAATTCTTTTTAATATTATTTGCATGGTAGGTTCCGTGTGGTTAGATTTGTTATCATTGTCTTTTTTTATTTTGTACTAGTATTAGCCATATCAATAATGAAACTTTGATCACATAGCAAAAGCAAGTTTGCAAAGTTCTTGATGAAGTGTAGCACTATGTCATAACCGAGATAAGTGGTCCATATTGGTTTGTATCAAGTTATATATATTAGATAGTTTATTATACCATTGTGTTTGTTGTGGGATGTGCAAATTACTGGACACTTTGCACTGAGTTTCAAATCTATGATAAGACTGTACGTTTCCTTTGAATGAAAATCTCAATGAACGAAAATTTTAAAGCTTTGAATGTCACCATTTTCATGAATTATAAGTGAGGAGCAAAGCTGGCAATGGATTTCATTATGAAGACAATAACATGTATTCAATTTGTATCCAATTTTGATATATCATGGGTTGGTGACTAAGAAAGGTTGTGTGCAGATTATTTTTAGCATTAGTTTATGTCAGGATAATCAATTAAGGATTCTGCATGGGTTACTTATGATAGTTAGCAAGTAAAGGGTTGTTGCAATGGCCCTAACCAACAAGGAGCCATTGCAAGGCATTGTGTTCAGTTTGAACTTTTACATAGAGTGGCATGGTTACGTATAATGAATATACAATGTGCTTAGTCATATGTTTATCACTTTTCCTTTTAAATGAGACAAAAAGGGAAACACATCTTTTGACAGTTGATAAACACTGAAAGAACTTCAACCCATCCTCATACACTTGAGTAAAGATTAGGGTTTGCTGGCACCTCCCCAGTGGCATCACAATAATCTGTCTGAATCACCTTCCCAGTGGCATCACAATAATCTGTCTGAATGCTACTACAAGAATATTCAATACAACCATTAGCCACATGTAGCAAAACCCCATGTAGGGGTGCAGCATGCCTGCTACAATTTGAGCCTAGACCACAGCCTGACAGAGAGTCATATGTTTATCAGTTCTCAATATGGGCTATGTATTTTATTTATTTTTATTTTTTTCTTAGTTAAATCCATCATTATGCTTTAATGATTTTGAACTTGAGTCTTACTTGATCAGTTCTTCATGTCTTCTTCTTATTTTTAATTTTTTTTCTTAGATAATACATCATTATGCTTTAATTATGTTTGAACTTGAGTCTAACTTAACCTTTTTGTTGCAAGATGATAAATTTGAAAAAAATTGATGCTGGCCCATGCAAACTCGAATTACATGGCACTGTGATTCAATGTTTAAAATCTTGGTTATATCTCTTAATTTTTTCAATTACTTGGCAATCTTATGGAGCTTTTCATTTTTTGTTAGGTGTTGAAGTGAAATGTGGCAAACCTGTTACTCTTAATTGTGATGGGGAGAAGGGAAGACTTCGCCTTTCCCAGGTTGGCTATGCACTTGAAATTGGTGAAATTTGAGTTCACGTTAATCCTAAGGATCCTTGTCTTTTCTTGACATGCATAGTTTTTGAATTAGCATTATTCAAGTATTATTTTATATCCTTGTGAAACTTTGGTTTGATAATTATGGATTATGTTTTGTTACTTGGCAGGCCACATTAGGTTTTAGTTCCACCTCTCCCATAAAGAAGAGTGTTGTCCAATGTAATGTTGGTGATCGACCTGGTGTTCTTTTATGCTCCTTGTTACCTGGGAGGAAAGAGACATGTTCCTTAAATCTTATCTTTAATGAAGATGAAGAAGTTGTTTTCTCAGTTTTAGGACCTAGTAGTGTACATCTTACTGGATACTACATGCCTCAAAATGAGGGAAAAGGACCTTATGATTCGTATCCTTTTAAATTATTTGTTAGATCGAGTGTACTGGTTAAAAATATTTTTTAGTAATATGGTATGTTGATTTAGATCTGTGTCATGGTTTCTCTCTTAACACTCATAGGGATACGTCTGGTGAAGATATAACTGGTGATAGTGAGGATTTTAGTGATGACACTTGTGATGATGACTATGAAGAGGATTTTATTGATGACGAGGACATAATGCTTCATTCACGAGTATCAAATTCTGGTGGTGAGTGTGTGATGTTTCATTGTTGTCAATTTGATCATAATATATCCATCTATAATATTATATGGTTCTTTTCGGTTTAGGGCTTGTCATATATCTTCGATGCATATGTCTCATGTTCTGTTCAGGTCTTTGGGTTGGTTGATGCACATTTCAAAATATTTGTTGCAAACATAATTGTATTTTACTGGAAAATATTATTACAATAACTGTATACGTTTTTAAGATTCTCTCTTTGCAACTTGCACAATATATAAGCACAAGTGTTTTTTTATCTTTTCAAATGCCTTTATACTAACAGTTCCTTCTCCATATTGAAATAATAAGTTAATGGTTGCATAGTATCAAGCATTTTATAGTTTAAGGCATTATTTTACAGTCTACTTACTATCCAAGGGATGATGCTTTCAAGCATGCTGGTGGATGTCATACGATATTTGTTAAGTTCTATCAATTTGTTATTCCATTTTGCCAATATATGAGTTATTGTCTCTAGAGAGACGGGTGGCAATAAAGTGAGATATAGATATATATCTGGTATTTTTATGCTGGAGGTTGATTGCACAATTGACTTGTGCATGGAAATCTGGGAGATTATTATAGAGAAGACCGTCATTTCAGAAGTTGGTAGCAAATTCTCACTTTAGGATCTTGTCATTGAAGCAAAGTTAATTCTGAATGCGCACAAAATTTAGTTGAACCAAGGTGAATGCAGAATTATTCATCCATTCCTTTGTGTAATGATGGCATGACTTCATGAAGGACTTTGTCAAAACTAACCTCTATAATAATGGGTGAAAGTTGTAGGTAGGTGTATTTCTCTTACATTTATTTCTTGTTTGCAAAATTCATAAAACCAAATTATGGCATAAACCTTATATAGTACTACAAAATTGCCGCCTCTGCAACATCGTTAAACCAAAGTTTGGTGTAATGCTCATGCAGTATACAACTTGTCCCTTATAATGGTGGCTTGGTTCATAGAATTTAATTTTGTTTATAGCACTAGTTTACCAGTTTATCTTCCCAAACTACAGTCATTTTTTTTTTCAATAGGAACAAACTGTCATGCCCAGTTATGGTTCATAGTACATACTACATACCATGGGGCAACATTTATTTTTGATTGATAATCCTGACTTTATCAGAATATAAAATATAAATTTAAATAACTGTATCCGGAGATAAAAGGGTTTGATCACTATCTTGAAGAGTAGTTCATGTTACATATATTCAGAAATAGAAGAAACTAGATTGAATTGAAGGACAGACTTTCCTTTTCTTGTCGAAAGAGTCTCTTTTAAGATATCTTTCCATGTATAATAGTTCATAACCCTGTACTTGCATAGAAAACATCTTGACCTACATAAAGCATTTTGTTAACTTCCATTCTCTTGGATATCCATAAAACTTTTATTTATAAGATAATGATTGCAGGATATTTATCAACAAGAAATTGCAACATGCAAGTACTCAGATTGGAATTGCTGATTTAGTTTTTAAAGAAACAGAAGAAACTGAATTAAATTGTTGGATGAACGTTCCATTTTAGTGTTGAAAACATTTCTTTAAGATATCATTCTATGTATAGCAGTTCACAACCCTGCGTTGCAAGTACTTGGATTGGAATTGTTTATTTGGGTTCATTGAATGTTGAAGTACAAATGTTTTCTAATGCTAATGCCATTACCACTACTTCATAATATGTTGGAATCACAATTGCCGTTACACCAAAACCTGCAGGTGTTGTAAACAGATGCATTGCCAGAGTTAACGGATCCTCGAGAGGCGATCAAGCACATGTTGAGAAACACACGGGGAGCGCTGCCAAGTCCAACAATCTCCTCCCCAACACAAGTTGGGGGTGTTTCGAACTCGAGACCTTTTGCTCTCATACCACTTGTTGGAGTCACGATTGCCATCACTCCAAAACCTGTAGGTGTTAGTAAACAGAGACATTGCTAGAGTTAATGGACCCTTGAGAGGTGGTCAAGCACATGTTGCGAAACACATGGGGAGCGCTGCTAGGTCCAACATAATTTATTGCATGCTCCATAAATATGAAGATCATATGCACGACCTTCCAATACACTGAGAACTTAACAAGTGCCCAATAAAATAAATGAATGTAAGAGGTACAAAAATTGGCAATGTTGATTCCAAGGGAGGGATATTTCATTGAAAATAATTCTTATTACTAGTGTGGGGAACTCAACGTGGTCCATATAGTTTTCAAAACCGACCCTATCCAAACTGGAACTGGTCAAATTGGCTGGTTGGACTGGGTGCGGTACTGAATCGACCAGTTGACAAGATCATATGGTTGGTTTGGTAGCTAGAGATTGGCCATAAACAATTGGTCAGATCATGTAATATCCTCTATTTTGTGAGCTGCTATGGAGATAGCCCTTAGCCCCCTTGGTTCCTTGGGCAAAAAGGGGTGAATGGGAAAGGGATCACTTTTTGGCATATTGTACTTAGGAGGTATGGATAATAAGTGTGTCCCATTTTAAAAAAGGGTCACTTAAGTTGTGGACCACATGGCAAGTCGCACCACTAGGAGGGGTTGAACTCACACGAGGAGATGGGGGCCACCAAGGGTTTGAATGGGCCCATGAGGTATATAAGGGTAGAAAAGGCCACACCAAGGTATCTTTTGACTATCACACTTATGAAAATCGACCTCTTTTGAGTTGCTTAGCGCAAGGGTTTCTAGTGGAATCTAAGTCAGTTTCATAGAACTACGAGTGTCTCCCTAGTTGGAAATTGGAGGAGTCTATCTCAGGGCTCCCATAGAGCATCATCTTCAGCACTGAGTTAGTAGTGCACATTTATTGGTGGGCACAGAGGCTGTGCATGTGAAAAATTGGTGACCTGATTCCTATTGCAGCGAATTGATGATATTTCTCCTATTTGTTAAATTACTTGTAGTTGTCTACGACAAATATTGAAATACATACACTGCAGCTTACACAAATTAAAATACTGCGGAAACTAAACACTACACTGGAGAGAAATAAACACACACACATTTACACAGTTGTTTTTGGACAATGTCCTCGGAAAAACCCAATGTGGGAAAATCAGTGCAACAATTGAGGGTTTTATTTATTATGCAGTAGTAATTTGAGTACAAATCGTTAGATGCCCAAACTAGCAATCTGATACAGAGAAATACTGACAAGGAGATAGTGAGAAAAATCTCACACTGTAACTGGTGATCTGAATTTGATCCAGGCTTTGGATTGCTAGCCCCACGCTGCCTCTGTGTCAGCCTACGCAGATTTGCGTCATAGTCTCTGGGCTTTGCGTCACCTCCTCCTTTGATCTCCTGTTGGCTGGAACTTCGATCCTCTAGCCCTCAGTTCTCACACCTCGACTTTTGGCTCTGGAATTCGACTTTCCCAGTTGAATCTCAGACTCCCTCTGAAGCTTTACGTTGCCTTTGCGTGGCATTGCGCCGCCTCTCTGAAACACTCTCTGTCTAATTTGCCTTGCACTCCCCGGATTTCGAAAACTCTCCTCTGGTCTACTATCCTTGTCGCTCTCTCACTGCTTCGACTTTAGTAAGTCACTTCTGGCAACTCACAGCTGCTACTTAGGAAATTGACTTCCCACCAAAATCGAACTGCACAAGTGTGTTGTAAGTCACTTTTGGAAACTCACAGCTGCTACTCAGGAAATTGACTTCCCACCAAAATCGAACTGCACAAGTTTGTTCTCCAAGTGCCATTGAACTCCTTATAATCTCTCGTTTGAGCACCAACGACCAAGATTAAAACATAATCAAGGGCTAAGATTAACTGGGAGTTGATCCTTGTCTTCTTCTAAAAGGTTCACACCCAATTTAATTAATACCCTTTAATTAACCAGATTTCCTAAGTTTAACTTTTAGGGAACCATTTAAAATAGTTAATTATTTTAATTAAATCATCTCTAGGTGAATTTTCCCAAATGATTTCTGGGTATTGGAGAATGCATGTGTCTTAGCCTCCCTGCAAAATCTCGAGGCAAGAGCACATCCGATGCTATAGAAATCAACAGTGCGTTGGGTTGTTCAGTTGGGCCAATGTCAGTGGATTGAAGGGTGAGAATTGCGGAATATTTTCCTACTACCTCGAGTTGGAATTTTGGTGGAGATTGTATGTAAGAAACAAGGGATATTCATGAGGGCCAAGCTTCTCAGTTTGGCAATGCGAGGGTTTCTTGGGGAAAACTTGCGTAGGCCCTTGGTGGGAAGAATTGTATCTTATTTTGGGAGCTAGAGTTGGGGTTTGCTGCGGAGGATTTTTAGTGCATTTTGGGAAGGTTTTTAGTTGATAGGTTGTGGCCATTTCTAGGAGTACCTATTTTTGTAGAGGGATGCATACACTGTTCATCTGGGCCATTCACACCATATGTTGGGTTCTCATACTTTTGAGATCCGGGCCAAACCTTTTTTGGGATTTTGTAGGTTTTTGGAGAGGAGATTGTGGGAGAATTTACAGGTTGCTCTGGGCACTTTCCAGGCTAATAATCACAGTTCTATCATCCAACCAGCCTTAGTCACCAGGTTTGACTACTTTTCCTTGTGAAGTTCGAAATTCGTCGATTTTGAAGGAACCACAAACATAATAGATCAAATTCACCCATAAAATTCGCTAAATAATAAGCAAATAATTTTTGGTTATTATCAGATTTAAATTTATAGGTGAATTCATTCTTTTCAAGAAAAAAATATTTTAAAATTAAAGTATATTTCAAAATAAATTATGTTATTTCATTCAACTCGAAATATTGGGATTGAAGATAGAGAGCGGAGTGGGAGCTTGGAGCAGCGTGTGTGGGAGGAACCAGATAGCGGGAGCCTAGTGCATCCCCTGATGGTAGGAGGAAGCCAGGGGAGTGCGCAAAGACTCGAGATTGCGCGAAGCTCCAGAGCCATGGCCCCAGGAGGGGGCCGCGAAAAGGAAACTCCCTTGCCACCTGAGCTAGCCGCTTTTTGGGATCTGATTGTAGCTTGCAATAAAAGGCCAGCAATCGAAAACCAACATAAGTTCATGAAAAAAATGGCATCTATCCCCACAGTTGCTCTGCCTATTGAAGAGCCCTGCAAAGCGGCTTTAAATCTAGCAGAACAAGGGCTCATTGGCCAATTCACAAGCTTATGGCCCTCGCTAAAAGCAAGCCTGGGTTCAAAGGAACTGGCGGTCACTGGTCAAAGAAGGAATAAAAAGCCATTTCGTCGGCAAAGGCTTGTTTGTATTTGTATTCGAAGTAGCAGAAGACAGGAACCTCATATTTAGAAACGACTCGTATTTCATGGGGCCTCAGGGTCTATATCTGAATCAATGGACTCTAGACTTCGACCTGACTCAGGATGTGCCCTCGGCCGTTCCGGTCTGGGTGTGATTGCCCCACCTTCCTCTTCACTGCTGGAACCCTAAATCCTTGGAAACCATAGGCAACAAGCTAGGCAAATACATCGACCGAGCAGAAAGAAGAGATCAGTATTCCTGTGCGAGAATTTGTGTAGAAGTAGACCTGGAGGAAGGTCTCCCTGAAGCCATTAAACTCATGGTGGCTGATTGGTCACACATACAAGTGCTAGATTACAAGCAACTCCCATTTAAATGCAGACACTGCCATGGCTACGGGCACTTTGCCAAGCATTGTAAAAAGAAATCAGAGGATGTAGTTGAGAAGGAGAAGGGAGATCAATGGACTCAGGTTCAGAAATCAGGACCAACTAAGCAGAGCAATAGGAACAAAGGGAAAGCCGTCTCCACTAGGAGGGTTGCTCCTCCAGAACCCCAAGCAGAAGGAAGTTCAGTCCCTCCAATAGCAGACATATCAACCAACCCCTTTCATATTCTTAGCACACTAGAAAAACTCCAAGATCTAGTAGATAAAGAGATTGAACAACAGGCAAACAACATGGAAGAAAGCAAAAGGCAAGAGGAACCAGTCCAAACTGCATCCCCAAAAGGTGCCTCTAGCTCCCCAACCTATGTAGATATGACAAGAAAGAAGACCCCTGAGATATCAGGATCCTCGGAAGATGAAACATCTGAGAGGCCCTTGAAAAGAGTGGGGAGGAAATCTCACAGAGAGGCTAGAGAAGAAGAAGCAGAGAGACAAAAAATGCAAGGCAGTCAGGCCACTATAGAGATGTCTATCGACAGAAATACTAGAACCAAGCCTCCCAAGGGAGGTGCTGCCCCAACCCCTACCAGTAAATAATGCGATTAGTCTCTTGGAATTGTAGAGGACTGGGGAACCCATCAAAAGCTGAAGCAGTCAAGAACCTATTAAAGTCAGAACTTCCTGAGATCCTCATGCTCCAAGAGACTAAAATAGAAGGAGAAGCCCTTCTGGAACTCAGCAAAGCAAAATGGAAAACAAAAGCTGGAAAAGCGATAAGTGCTAGAGGTACACGCAGCGGGTTAGCCACTCTCTGGGATGCTGACAAATTTCAGCTTGAGAGCTCCTTTCAGACGCATCATTGGATTTACGTCGAACTTCGATACCTACCAAGTAAGATAAACATTACTCTCTTTAATCTCTATGTTCTTGTCCTCTATGTAGAAAAGGAACAATGCTGGCAAACTCTGACTGATTTCTTGGAAGCTTAGTCCCTCGATAATATAATTATTGCCGGAGACTACAATCTAATCCTAGACCCAAAGGAAAAAGGAGGAGGAACTAGTAGCAGGGATTGCTTCCTCCCCTTAGTGGAAAACATGATTCAACAATGGGATTTAATGGATTTTAAGCCAACAAAAGGACTATACACCTCGACAAATAATAGAATAGGGGAGGAGCATATTTCAGCCAGGCTGGACAGATTCCTTCTTCAAAGCTCCTTCCTCTCCGAGAAGATGATCATCTCCACAAAAATTCTGCCAAGGAGGACCTCAGACCATAAACCCATCCTCCTTCTGATGGAAGAAGAAGAAAACTTGGGACCAACCCCCTTTTGGTTCAGCCCACTATGGGCAAATAGAGAAGGGTTTTTGGAAATAGTGAATAAGGTATGGTCGATTCAAGTTCTTGGGTCACCTAGCTATGTTTGGGAGCAAAAGATAAAAGCCACCAAAACGACCCTTAAGCAATGGATAAAAAAGCCCACAGTCTCTCCCACTACCCAAAGGAAACAGAGCACAAAGCAGCTGTCGGATCTCCAAATGGGCCTGGAGATTCAAGACATAACTAGAGCATAAATTCATAGTGAGCAAGAACACCAAATCAACACCCTCCAGACATTTAGAGAAGAGGAAGAATATTTGAGGCTCAAGTCACGCAATCTCTGGCTTGTGTCTGGAGACAAGAATACAACCTTCTTCCACAAGCAAATTCGAACCTGCCTCTCTAGAAACCACATTGCTGAAATCACCTCGCCAGATGGGATTGTTCTTAAAGGCTCAACTTTGATAAAAGAAGCGGCAACCTCCCATTTTCAGCTGCTGTTCAAGGAAGAAGGCATGGAGGATAATGAGGAAGCTCATGACTTCCTCAAGCACGTTCCAAGGATGGTTAACGAAGAGGACAATGCAACTCTCTTGAAGCCATTCATTGAAGAAGAAATTAGCTATGTCATATGGAAGATGGAACCAGACAAAGCCCCGAAACCTAATGGATTCTCAATACACTTCTATAGACTCTGTTGGGATATCATCAAGGCTGATTTGTACCGAATGATCAAAGGATTCCTTCGAAAAGCCAAAATGGGAGGAAGCACAAACTCCACCTTCCTAGCCCTAATTCCCAAAGAAGCCAACCCGGAGACATTCGACAGATTCAGACCAATCTCGCTTCGCAATGCGTCCTACAAAATTCTCACCAAGCTACTTGCTAATAGAATAAAACCTTTGCTGGACAAACTCATTTATCCCAATCAAGGAGGGTTTGTCAAAGGCAGGCACATCTTGGACAATGTGATTTTGGTGTAGGAAATCATCCATTCCAGCCACCAACGCAAAGAGCAAGGTATGCTCATCAAACTGGACATGGCAAACGCCTTTGATAGAGTAAGACACTCCTTCCTCCTCCAAGTTCTTTTTCCATTTGGTTTCAGTTCTGAATTTGTAAACTTGATTAAAGCATGCATTAGAGAACTTTGGATAGCCCCTCTAGTAAATGGTAGACCGACAAACTACTTCAAAGCTTCAAGGGGAATCAGACAACGCTGCCCTCTGGCCCCCTTCTTGTATATTTTGATGGTAGACTCTCTAAGCCGAAAGCTCACAGATGAGAAGCTCAACGGGACACTTCTTGGCATTAGGGTGATACCCGGAACAACCCCAATCAATCATGCCTTGTTCACAGACAACTCTATCCTTTTGGGAGGAGCCTCTTTTAAAATAGCAAGAGCCTTCAGTGGAGTAATCCAAAGCTTCTGCAGAGTCTCCGGAGCTATGGTCAATAATAGAAAAAGTGTAGTGTATGGCTGGGCTGTAGACCAGCAATCTATACTTAGGATTGCCCAAGCCCTAGGCTTCATTGGATATGTGTCTTGGGAAAAATTCAAGTATCTTGGCCTGCTTTTAACCTTGGGTACTACTAAGGCCCCTCATTGGATGGAAATTATCAGCAAAATCAAAGCAAAAATGACTGCTTGGGGTGGACAATGGCTTACCACAGCAGGGAAGCTCACTCTGGTCAAGTCAGTCCTCTCATCCCTTCCTATCTACCAAGCTTCTTTCCTTTTAGCTCCAAAAATGATCACCGATTAGTTAGCAAAGCTAATTCGAAATTTTCTACGGCAAGGAGGAAAGGGGAACCAAAAAAAAATCCATAGAGTAAGCTGGGATATAGTGAAAAGGCCAATATTTGAAGTTGGACTTCAGGTAAGAGATCCTGTGTTGGCCAATTTGGCAATGGGAGGAAAGATCCTTTGGAAAATCTTCTCAAACCAAAGGCACCTTGTAAGTCAAGTTCTAATTAAAAAATATCTGCACAGACTCTCAATAAAGAATATGGAAGAAGGAGCTTCACACAAAGGAACCACGCTGTGGAAGTTGTGCAGCCAAGGTTGGAAATTCTTCAAAGAACAACTCTACAGAATTCCAAGAAATGGGAAAAAAATTAGACCGTGGGAGGACAAGATCACGGGTCTCCAACACCTAAATTTTGCACGAGATATAGCAGACTTGCGTCACTGGCTCATCCAAAAAGGTATCCACAAACTGGTTGACATTTGCACATGGGATTCAACAGGGAATTGGTGTAACTGGGCCCTTCATCGCCCCCCTGATTGGATGCTCCCTCAACTCCACCAATTACTAGATAAACTCACTGGTCTGGCCCCTGTGCACCTTCATTCGAGGGACAAGTGGGGCTGGGGGAAGACTGGTTCTTACTCAGCTCGGCTGGGTTTTGCAGCTCTCCAAGAACAACAACATCAAATCCATACTACAAAGCTTTGGCAGCATGTTTGGGTCTCATTTGGACTCCCAAAAATCGACTTCTTCTGCTAGACTCTCATGCACAGAAGGACCCTCACTGGGGAAAACTTAGAGAAAAGAGGAATCATTGGTCCACATAGATGCCCTCTCTGTTGCAAGGACCAAGAAACGATCGATCACCTGTTCATAGATTGCCCCTTTTCTCAAGAGCACTGGATACAAGCAATTATGGGACTCAATGCCCAAATCCCACAACAAACTTCAGTTGTTAGTCTTTTTGCAACTTGGAAAGATCGCTATCCTCATTCTTTGAATAACAAATCAATATGGACTAAAATCTGGAATGCAATCCCAAAATATATCTGTTGGGGAATCTGGCTGGCTAGGAATGAAGCCATCTTCAACAACGGACTACAATCCTCCAACACAGTGACTGCCAAGGCCAAAGCTCTGCTGCTAGAAACTTTTGAAAATAGACCTCACAACTCAGACAATACCCTTCTCCTTGAAGAGCTCAGTTGGCTAGGCGATTCCCAAAGACGGGCCAGCAAAAAAAAGAATATTTCCTTGCCCAACCACAATCCAGAGTGGTGTTTGCGGATCCCTAAAGCAGACTTTAAAAAATGGTGGAAAAGTCAGGGCAAAGTCACGATTTTCTTCGACGGAGCCTCCAAAGGAAACCCTGGGATATCAGGGGCAGGAGGAATAATTTACTCTACAGATGGACAAAAACAGGGCAACTTCAGTTGGGCCCTAGGTCAGAGCACCAACAACCAGGTAGAGATCCTCGGAATGCTCGAAGTGTCTCAGCTAGCTCAGAGGAACAGAGCGGGAAATCTTCAAATCATTGGGGATTTTGAAATCTTGATTAAAACTCTCAACACGGGCGACCATCTTAACAATTCGGCTCTAAACAAGACCCTTGAAATAGTAAGAAAGGTTATTCAAAAGTTCTCTTCCTGCTCATACTACCATGTCCTACAATCTCTTAATAAGCAAGCTAATATAATGGCTAACAAAGGATGTCTCCTAGCTCAAGGTATGCTGGTAAAGAATGATGAAGAAGCTGAAAGGCAACCAATTCCTTAACAGACAAGGAGCGCTGGTCATGTGCAAAACTCCGTAGAACACAGGCTGGCTTAGGCTGACTTTTACTGACGAGAGAGTGGGAAACTCCTCGCTGGTTTAACATAGCGCGGAGTCGACAGGGAATTGGTTTTCAGCAAGGGACAACAGTGTTGGGTGTTTTAGCATGGAGCAGAACCGATTTCATACAGAGGAAGGTTATGAAAGATATGATGTGTTGGATCTGGGCAGGAGAAGATGCGATGGTAATCGTGCGCTTGAAAAGGAGGGGAGTTAACGATGTGAGGAGTGGTAAGCGGTACACATCGCACTGCTTCAGGTCCCTGGGCAGTGTTTCATGAAATGGATGCGATGTACCTTAGGGTCTGAGGCGTGGCAAGCCAAAACTGCTCATTTCGCGCGCTCTTGAGGTGATAAGGGCCGGACAGAGAAGGACGCGATAAGCGTTAGATTTGGGCTGGGCTTGATCTGACAGTTATCGCGTTGTGGATATTGAGGGGACTTAACCTTGATGTGGGGTCGGGCACGGATGAGGCTTGGAATATCGGAGGTGGGGTCAAGTTAAGGGCCGGACAGGGAGGGACCCAAAATGCATCGGATTCGAGTGGGGGTTGATCTGATGGCCTTCGTGCAGTGCAAGTGAAGGGGCGTTAATTACGTTAGGAGTGGTAAGCGGTTTTCATTGCACTGCTCCTGGTTGCTGGGTTGTTTTGAATGAAACGAATGCGATTCCACTTAGGGTTGATGTGTGGTAGGATAAAATCGCCCATATCACACGCTCCTGAGGAATTAATGGTCGGACAGGGAAGGACGCGAAAAGCGTTGGATCTAGGTGGAGGAAGATCTGACGGTTATCACGCGTTGATTAAGGTGGGGTCTTAACCTTTTTGTGGGGTCGGGTTCGAATGAGATGCCCGATATCGAAGGTGGGGTCAAGGTATATATTAAAACATTTTAATATATGCAAAATATAACTCAAGTATATGCGGATTTAACTTAAGCTAGGAAAGTTTCAAAGCAACGAAGGAAGTGGATTGCAAGACAGGACACTCAGATGCCATCAGTAAAGCAAGGAACGCTAAGCCATGATAAAAGCGCCAAAAGCAACAGCTCTTCTCTGATACTAATGCCAGAATATGAGGACTCTATAAAGTCAGAAAACTCACAATTGACTGTAATTGAGGTTGTTTGCCCACGACCAACCTCTTCTTATGAATAAAACTTAATCACTTTTGTTAAAAAAAAGAATATTGGGATTGAGCACTAGGTATGTATTATTTACGAGCCGAAATTGATCAAGGAGTACATTCTCTCTCTAGTGATGCGAGCCATCCTTATTAAAAAATGGAGGAGCTTCCCAATTTATGGCTAGTAATAGCACATCATTAGAAAGCATAGACAACAATAGAACATCCATTCGAGTCCATGGATGACAACGGAATAGGGAGATTTATATCTTCCGTTTTTTTTTTTAATTTTTTTATTTGAAATAAACTATTTATGTTTGTGACCTCAGCTGTAATTCTTAAAAGTTATAAATTAGTTTAAACTTATACAATAAGACTTGTATTTTTGTTTATATAACATATAAAATATAACAAAATTTTATTATTTATAGAAATTATATGTATAAAATTCGACATTAAGTTCAAATAAACGACAACGGAACAGGGAGATTTATATCTTCTATGTTGATTTGGGGTAGCATCGGTTGTGCTCTAGCCACGAAATTTGGTGGAGAGGTTGGGGCAAATGAGATATCCAATACACAGAAAGAGTTTGGGCAGATTCTAACAGGTCAGGAGATATTAAATAATTAATATTTTTAATGGAGTCCCAAAGTCTTAACTTAGGGAAAATAAAATATTAATGTGTATTAATATGAATTCGTGTTAGAATGGTCCAAAAGACATGGATCAAACCAGATCTAATCTTAACCGTTGATTAGGGAATTAATCTTGGCCGTTGATATGTCAACAGGAAAAGTATAAGAGGAGGCTTGAGGGTCACTTGGAGAACACACCAGAGTGATCAGTGATTCTATTCTCTAGGGCGGGGTTTGCTAAGAGAGATAGAATCAGTGATTGGAGAGCAGCGGAGGGGCATTGAGTACAGAGAGACAGAGAGGCATAGATAGTGCCGGGAGAGCAGCAGAGCAGCCAGAGAGAGTGGCGCAGGAGCAACCAGTTCTCACGCAGGGCCACGCAGAGATAGCTAAGTGCTGTGCAGAGCACCAGAGAGGCCAGCGTAGCTGACACAGGGCCATCGCTGGGCTAGGAGAGGCTGACGCAGTCCAGATTGGGCAGACACTAGGGTTTCTGAGCAGTTTTGTGTTGAGGAGCTGCCGGAAGGATTATCCGGGGTTTCAGCTAGGAGATTTGTCAGAAAACAAGAGGTATTACTGCCAAGGAAATTCTCTGTTGGGTAGGCCAGTTTCGGCACCCAAATTGTACTCTGATATTGCTTAACAAGAAAACCCTCAGATAGCTGCACCGATTTCCCGCATTGGGTTTTCCCGGGGACATTAGTCCAAAAATAATGGTGTCATATGGTGTGTTTGTTTCTGTTTCTTTGTAGTTGTTGATTTGTAATATGTTGAGCATACACTAGTGTTTATTTTCAGTATTTACATTGTAAATAACTTGTTAAGGAAAATAACAAGTAGGTAGGAATAAATCAGCTAAGGTGCATGGAGGGTTTTTAAGTAAACTTAGAAACTTCAACATGGTATCAGAGCGTGATTGCAGATCACGGGAGGACTAAAAGACATCAGCCGAGCGGAGCAATAGCAGCAGAAAACAACTGTCCCAAGGTGACAGACGCTGTTTCTAGCAGCGCAGAAGCCAAGGAGTGTGACGCACAGCTAGCTAGGACTCAGACAGGGCAGCCGGTAGCTGCGCAGAGCCTCAAAGAGGCTAGTGTTACTGACGCAGAGGGCCAGAGGGTTGACACAGGGCCCTCCAGGGCTGACGCAAAACCATCTGGGGTGATGTAGGGCTAGCATGAGGTAGAGAGGGGTTGACACAGTCCACAAATAGGCAGTTGCTGGGGTTTAGAAGGCTGCAGGAATATTGCAAAGTGGAGCTGGTGAGGTACTGTACTCAGAACAATCCCTGACAGAGCAAGGCCAGAGGAGTTGCTACCGAGGGTTTTTAACCGAGGGACTTGGATTAGTGGTGCAGTTGCACAAGACTATCAGAGTAGGGGGCATCTCGACAAGTGACAGAAGGATTTCCAGGAGGGAAATCAGGACTCAGAGGGATCCCAGACGAGAACTTCCAGACGGGAAGTAGAGACTCAGAGGAGTCGAACAGAGAACTTCCAGGAGGGAAGTAGAGGAGCATCATGGCACTACACAGAGTAAGAGACCAGGATAGATTGGACAGAGCATCGAATTTCGCAGTCTGGAAGTCTAGAATCTTATTCGTACTTGACCGGAATCGTGTCGAGAACTTCGCCTTGAAGGTAATAACTATCCCAGTCGACCCCAGTGATAATGATAGGTACGAGGAGGCGATGGCGAGGGCCAAGAGCATTATCCTTGACAGGGTCAAGGATCATGTAGTACCACACATAGCTGAGAAGGAAACAACATTTGAGATGTGGGAGGCTCTCAAGAAGCTGTACCAGCATACTTCTGTGTAGAGAAGAATGGTGCTTGAGAATCAAATGAGGTCGTATCAGATGAAGAAGGGACAATCGATTGACACCTTCCTGGGAGGATTGAATGAGATTCCGAGATCAATTTACTGCTATAGGGTGACACCGGATCCAGAACTAATGGTGAGGACAACCCTGTATGCTATCTCAAAAGAATGGGAAGTATTTGTCCAAAGTATACTGGGTAGAGGGACACTTGGGCAGCTCTCTGCCAGGAAGAGATCAGACGACAGTTGAAGACGGGTAGCAGCAGCAAGGGGATCAAAGTCAAGCAGAAGGAGGAAGATGTGGCCCTAGCATATGAGGGAATGTAGGAAAAGCGGAAGAAAAAGAATCTCTCCAAGATCAAGTGCTTCCACTTTGGGGAGCTGGGTCATTATGTGACCCAGTGTCCAAGGAAGAAGAGTAAGGGAGAGTCTTCTGAGACTAACGCAGCGCCAGCACGAGCAGAGATGGAAGTTTTGACGGACGACGACTGTGCCATGAGTGCACACACGCCACTTGAGCGGAAGTGGGGAGACATCGAGCTGTAGTCAAATGGACTACAGGCGATGAAGGGCAAGATCCTCGAGGTACCCAACCTCTTGGATTAGGCCTTGCTACGGGAGCCCCATTGAGGATTAGCAGGACTAGCTGAGTGTGTAGAGACAGATGCGGATGGAGCGGCAGAGAGAGCTACAGTGCAGGAGTCCTGAGACAACGTGAGGCTAGCAGGCTGCAGTGGTGCGAGAGGCACATGAGTGTTGCATTAGTGCAGGACAACACAGAGAGGTGTGCAACGATGCAAGATGCAGGGAGTTGTTGCAGCAACGCAGAGGTTAGAGAGGGAGAACTTGTTAGCAGCAGAGGGAGCTTCAACATCAGTGGGTGTCTCTAGCCCAACAGGGAGGTCAGATTGGGAGATCAGTTACTTAGTAACTGAGTTGCAGTGTAGCAGTGTTCTGCATGATGAGAGGAGGTGCTGTGCGGATGCAGTGCTGGGAGAAAGGACCATCAACAGCACAGATGCAGAGGGAGCTGTAGTACAAATGCAGCAGTGGCAGGGGTAGAACCATGGGCAACAATACAGGGTGCAACAGTGCAGAGGATGTTGGGCAGGAAGGCCTAGCATCAACACAGGTAACGATGCCGAATGATCAGAGTAATACTCAATGAGGAGTATTGCTAGAGCACATTCCTCACTAAGAGGGAGTGTTGATTTGGGGTAGCATTGGATGTGCTCTAGCCACGAAATTTGGTGGAGAGGTTGGGGCACATGAGATCTCCAATACCCACAAAGGGTTTGGGCAAATTCTAAACAAATCAGGAGATACTAAAATAATTAATATTTTTAATGGAGTCCCTAACTCTTAACTTAGGGAAAATAAAATATTAATGTGTTTTAATATGACTCTGTGTTAGAATGGTCCAAAAGACATGGATCAAGCCAAATCTAATCTTAGCCGTTGGTTAGGGACTTAATCTCGGCCGTTGATATGTCAATAGGAAAAGTATAAGAGGAGGCTTGAGGGTCACTTGGAGAACACTCCAGAGTGATCAGTGATTCTATTCTCTAGAGCGGGGTTTGCTAAGAAAGATAGAATCAGTGATCGGAGAGCAGCTGAGGGGCATTGAGTACAGAGAGACAGAGAGGCAGAGATAGTGTCGGGAGAGCAGCAGAGCAACAAGAGAGAGTGACGCAGGAGCAGCCGGTGCTCACGCAGGGCCACGCAGAGGCAGTTAAGTGTTGCGCAGAGCACCAAAGAGGCCAGCGTAGCTGATGCTGAGGCTCAGAGAGTTGACATAGGGCTGACGCAGGGCCAGCGTTGGGCTAGGAGAGGCTGACGTAGTCCAGATTGGGCAAACGTTGGGGTTTCTGAGCAGTTTTGTGCGGAGGAGCTGCCAGAAGGATTATCCGGGGTTTCAGCTAGGAGATTTGTCAGAAACCAAGAGGTATTATTGCCAAGGAAATTCTCTGTTGGGTAGGCCATTTCGGAACCCAGATTGTACTCTGATATTGCTTAATAAGAAAACCCTCAGATAACTGCACTAATTTTCCCGCATTGGGTTTTTCCGGGGACATTAGTCCAAAAATAATGGTGTCATATGGTGTGTTTGTTTTTGTTTCTTTTTAGTTGTTGATCTGTA
Source organism: Pinus tabuliformis (assembly GCA_031772625.1). NCBI lineage: Eukaryota > Viridiplantae > Streptophyta > Pinopsida > Pinales > Pinaceae > Pinus > Pinus tabuliformis. The sequence continues at coordinate 302,120,903 of CM062813.1, read as the reverse complement.
ATATGTTGAGCATCTACTAGTGTTTATTTTTAGTATTTACATTGTAAATAACTTGTTAAGGAATATAACAAGTAGGTAGGAATAAATCACATAAAGTGCATTGAGGGTTTTCTAAGTTCAATGTTCTATTTTTTATTTGAAATAAACTATTTATGTTAGTGACCTAGGCTATAACTCTTAAAAGTTATAAATTAGTTTAAAATTATATAATAAGACTTGTATTTTTGTTTATATGGTATATAAAATGTAACAAAATTTTATTATTTATAGAAATTATATCTATAAAATTATTTAATATTAAATAATTTTAGTAGGAGAGATCCTAAGGAAAAGTCGGAAAAGCTGAAACTGCAGGAAAAGCCAGAATTGCTGGAAAAGCCGGAAATACCGGAAACGTCGGAAAAGCCGGAAATGCCGGAAATGCCAGAAAAGTCGGAACTGCTGGAATTGCCGGAAACGCTGGAAATACCGGAAACGCAGGAAAAGCCGGAAATGTCGGAAACGCCGGAAAAGCCAGAACTACTGGGAATTGCAGAAACAGCTGGAGCATCTGTCTCCGAAGGAACACAGCATGATGTATGAGATCATGGGCAACATAATAGGCAGCATGATGATATGAGCATGGACAGCATAATGATGAATGAGATCATGAGCATGGGCAACTTGATGATGAATAAGACCATGGAAGATGCAACATGCTGAGCAGCATGAAGATGAGAGCAGCTCGGTCATCAAGGTTCAACACATGTGACAATATAGCAAGGTGTCACACGGTAATGTGCAACAAATAGACGAGATGCAACACTATGATAGGTGAACGAGTCACCTTAGAGAATCAGTTGAAGCAATATGTCTTCAACTGATCTCATGCCGATATCAAAAGTCAAAAGTGATTGACTTCTATTGTAAATGTACTATCTCTCTCTCTCTGCTGAACTTTGAAGAACATAAAAGAAGAATTGATCAAGGGTTTCCCCACATTGGGGTCTGTCCCTGGCTAGCGCCACATCTTGTGTCCTCTTGTCTTGGCTTGTCTTCTGCTATTTATATTTATGTTCTATTTGCAATTTACTTTATGCTGATGTGATTGCTAATGTGGAAAAGAAATTGAAATAACTTGCTCTAGCATAGAACATACCTAAAATTAACAAGCATTTATGCCAAGAAGGAAGCAACCACTCTCAGTGAAATGTGGTCTCTATGTAGAACAAAGGAAACCAAACTTGAGGCAAAAGAAGATGTGGGATCAAAGGAGCAAGCATTTGCTGCCATGGCCAAAAGAAAGGGTAAATTTGGCAACTCTGGTCCACGAAGAACAAACAACGAAGACATGTCCAAGATCCAATGCTTTGGATGCCAAGAATATGGACATTACAAAAGGAATTGTCCTAAGCTTAAGGACAACAACAACAGAAGGAAGAGGGAAGAAGCTCACATAAGTCAAGAGATGAAAGAAGAAGGAAAGAAGCAAAAGAAGGAAGATCCTCTGGATCTCTACTGTGACTAGGTCAAACTTTTTACTTCTAGGAATCACCCTAGAATCATGGGAACACCTCCAAGCATGGTCAAATCCTCTCCTAGCACCAACGAAGTCTACAAGCAGCAAAACAATGAATAAAAGTAAAATTATAGTACAAACTGCAAGTCGGCCTAAATGACAATCATGTCGGCTTAAAGAGGAGGGACATACCTCTATTTATAGAGGCTGTCCACTCCTCATTTGGACACACAACAAGAGCTCTGAAATCCGCAAACAAGGAGGAGACAAGAAGGATGAAGGAAGCCAAGTTCAAGGGTTTTAAAAGGGCAACAAACAAAGAGAAAGAACAGTGAAGGAAACAGGTGTTTTCTAGGGTTTCTGCAGCCACACGTGCGAAGGTAAAAGTGGTTCTCTGCATTCATTACAGCAGCAGCAACTATCTTGGTTTTTGGGCTACGGAACAAGCACTATAAGACCTCCCCAACCAGTGAAGAAGAGGGAAAAGACAACGAATAAAAGGAGGCTGTTTTAGGGTTTTTGTTCACACATGCAGCAAGTAAACTTTACAGATTTGACAGCAGTTAAGGGCAGTAGCATGAGAAGCCTCATTCGGATATGCATCTAAGTCTACAAGGTATCCCAAGTAAAGCGAAGAAGGTCCTCCCTATAATGAAGTAAAGAAACCCTAATATTCTAGGGTTTCCTAACTTAGACAAGCAGCAGAAGAAGGACGAAGCACTAAGGAGCAAGAGCCTGAAGACAGAGGGGACCATGTGCTGGAAGCTATAGTGCAGAAAGAGGAAAGATTTGACTTGTGCTTGGAGGATCCTAGAGTCAAGGGTCTAGGGTTTTGCAGTTGTTCAAATACGAAGCTTCAATGGGAGAAATCTTACAAAGGGTTTTCCTCTCAAGAGTGGAGAGAGTTTGTCCCTGGCAGAGTGCCAAATTTTGTGTTCTTGTTATTTTGTTTTGATAGTAGTTTGATGAAGCACACACATATGCACTAATAATAAGAAGAAGAATTATAAGTTAACTAGAAAAAGTAGAAAGACTTCACAAATTGTTATCAAGTCACGGAGAATCATCACAACACTAATTTGCCCCAGATTCTCTAACAAGCATGACAACTATCTTTTTTCATAAGATTGATGAACTATCAGAACATTCTCTTCTCTGTGTACCTTGTCAACAAATATCAATATGACTGTTCTTACAATGTGACTCAGATCATTTTTTAAATTTTTTATTAGTAAACCTGCTGAATGTGAATGGAGAAAACTATTTGTTTAACTGTTTTGAATGTGACTTGGCAAATAATTGTGTCCTAGTAGCAGTTTTTAAACGGAAGCAGTGTGAATTTCCAATTTTAATCCATCAACAATTATCAGATGGCACTCTTTCATTGTGTGGATTCCTAAATAGAGGCCAAGGCTTGCATATGCATAGAAGGATGTTTTCTTGGATCATCTTTGATCTTTTGAAGTTTCCTGTCTCTCTTTTCAGATACAACTTCAATTTGGATTAAAGCATTTGTTATTTTGGCTGCTTGTGGCATTCTTATTGAAGTAATACTGCAATAAAATAATAAGTGTCAGAAGGGTAAGATTATATTTGCACAGTTCTATTTAGCCAAGAGACAGCTATAATATTTACTGTTAGGCCCTCTTTTTTATGATCAATTTATAATTTGTGAACATAAAATCTTTCCCTTGCAAAGTACATAAACACTACAAAAGGACTAATGCAATTAATCTAATGCTTTCACTTCAAAAATTGCTCACATGTTTTGTTGTCACTATTTTTTCTTTCCAGTTGTTCAATTGTTCTTTATTTTTCATAAACATTTTATTTGTTGTATTTTTATATAATAATTTGCAGGAGAGTTATGATGCATAAATGTAATATTTTTCTATAATTTGCATGGCTTCTGTAGCATTTGCCCCAAACATGTTGTTATGATTTTATAGTGGAGAGTGATTTGCATGGCGATACATATAATTGATGGTTTTGTATTTCCAGTTAAGATAGAGGAGATTGAGGATGAAGACTCAGAAGAGCGACCCAAAGAAGTTTTGAAAAAGAGAAAGAAGAAGTCTCTACCTGTGACTGAAGAGGAGTCAGGAAGCAAACCTGCTGAGATGAAAAATGAATCAGATGAGAAAGCTGCTGAAGAAGAGAATCAAGGTGGATCTGAAAGTGAAGATGAATATTCAGAAGAGCGAGCCAAAGAAGTTTTGAAAAAGAAAAAGAAGAAGTCTCTACCTGGGACTGAAAAGGAGTCATGCAGCAAACCTGCTGAGGATGGCATGAAAAATGTATCAGATGAGAAACCAGCTGAAGAAGAGAATCAAGGTGGATCCGAAAGTGAAGATGAAGATGGATTTCCCATGCCTACTAAAAGGAAAAACAAGGAAAATGGTGTAACAGAGCCACCAAAGAAAAAGCAAATGATAGAGTGAGCTAATGTTACTTCTTGCTTACTGAATATATAGGTTTTCCATGAGATAATCTGAAGCCCTTTGTTCTCTATTATTACATGATGTAAATTTTAGTTCCATCAACCTATTTCTGTGGTCATCTGTGGGCCTTAACAAAATCAAGTTCTTTTATCTATGTACTTCTCTAAGGTTTTAAAGGAATGACAAGCTGATTGTATGTATTTCATATGTACAGGGATGTTGCTGTGGCAAGTGATCCTACTGAACAGACAGCTAAAGATACACCAAATGAGACAAAGAAAGCCAAAAAGAAAAAGAAAAAGACGAAAACCAAGAAGGGAGATGCTAAAGAAATGGAAGTTAACAATGTAACTCCTGACAAGGTCAATAATGCTTCTGTGGAGAAGAGTGAAAAACTTTTGGAAGAAAACGAACATGGTAATAATATCAGAACTTTCCCCAATGGTCTTGTGATTGAGGAACTGTCAATGGGGAAGCCTGATGGCAGGAAGGCTGTTCCAGGAAACAAGGTATTGCATATAACATCAATGAATGTGTTAAGTGTCTTTTGCATAATTAATTTTTATTGCCACCCTTTGAAATATTGCTATCTACAGGTGTCAATGTATTATACTGGCAAGTTGAAGAAGAATGGAAAAATTTTTGACTCGAACATTGGTCGCAAGCCATTCCAATTCCGCTTAGGTGTGTAGTTCTCTCCAACTTGTTTTTTTTGGATATATGATGCTTTTTCCATAGAACATGAACATAAATGCTGTTTGGGAAACTCATCCCTTTCCAAGGTTGAAATTCAGGTCATTGCAAGACTTTCTACACAGTTGCTCCATATTACAACTAATGAAAAGAACTTTCTATGCAGATCTACATTCAGAACAGTACTGAATTAAATAATGATACGTAAATAGGTCAAATGACAAAATTCCTTTTAGTAGTTGCCACCTTGGTTAAAGAATGCTTCCTTACACTTATTAAGAGTTTAGATTAATTTGATTGACAAGTGGCCAATGCTTTCAGAATAGTGGGAGAATTTACCCACTGGAAGTAGATACCATTGAAGGCCTGCTTTGCACAAGTTGTAATGGAGACTTTTCTGCTGATGTTTTGTAGCTTTGCCCAAACTGTATTGGGTTTTATTCTCCTGGTTTTTTTATGCATTCCGACTTGTTATTCCAGCTTTTTTCATTTTTTTTTCAGGAAAGAAAAATCAAACATGTTTTCATTAAGAAAAAACCATGTTTACGTCAATACTGATAAACATATATGCACGTCCAAGCATTTAACCATATGGTATCAAACCACTGATCATCCAAGTCCATCATCCCAGAAACACTTACACAGACTTACTCTTCATCATGACAAAACAAATCCATCAACCCAGTTGGTCAGATTACCCACCAAAAAACACATATATATAGTCATCTGACTAAATACCAGCACCAAGTAGACAGATTTAAACCCCCCAAAAAGGTGGGTCGAGAAACCTTGCTGTTGTACAAAAAAAAACAAAAAACAAAAACTAAATAAGTGGATCAATCCATCAGCTCCAAGGGAAAAAACCCGATTTTATGTGGTGCCCCTCCCTGAAGACTGAGAACTTGATGAGACCCGGAGTCATTGCCAGACCTTCCTTTGACGACATATCAGCAACATGGTTGAATTCCCTGTGCTAATGAGGAAATAATGCCTGCTGAAAGAGTCCCTTACTCTTGTGGATCCATTCCATCCAGTGGCCCATATGTGTGTTAAATTTTGGAGGTTTAAAATTTAATTTCTGAGACCATAAAACATAGAAGACAGTCAATGAACAGCAAGACACAAGATTTGGTCCAAGATCAGGGAAAAACCCCACTATGGGGGGAAAGCCCTTTTTAAAATGCTCTTCCATTAAATCGTCTTCAAATGTACAACAGAGATACATAATCAGAGTACAAAACCCTTTTTACAAATAATAGTAGTAACACCCTTTTTAATATGACAGTTTCAAAATACCACCACAAGCCTCCAAAGGCTTCCAAAACAAGAGCAGTAGACACAAGTGCGTGAACAAAGTGCACGCGTATGAGAGCTAAATACTGAGAGCAATCTTTTCCAAATGCGAGATTAGAATGTTACTGAAGCTAGGGCAATATACCAGCAATCAAACTCTGGTGCGAAAGCAATATCAAGAATACAATATCTTTGGAGTGAGATCAATACAAGAGCTAAATACTTCTGGTGTGAGAGCAATACCAACTGCAATAATACTTCTCTGGAGTGAGAGCATTAACAACAACAAATAACAAGAGCAGAAAGCACTGGCGCGAGAGCTGAACTAGAGTTCCGAGATTTGTCAATAGATCTGCCAAAAGATAGATCTGCCAGATAATAGATCTGTGGAACAAACAAAGTTCGTTCTTCAGGTCAAATACTCCAGAAGACTTGGAATATGTAGATCTCCATTGAGATACAAGAATATATATTAAAATGTATGAATAAGAATGATGATGCAAATGAGAATGAGGGGCCTGCTTATATACCAAGCAGGTGTCCCTTTATGAACGATCATGTCTCCTTAGACATGCCTCTTTGTTTAACTAATTATTATTTATTTACATATTATTATGATTATTATTTATTATCTATATTTATTACTTTTACATAAATTATATTCATGACAATCTGTCAAACAATAGATTTGCCAATGATGATAAGTGATCTGCAAATCTGCAATAGTTCTGCTACTGATAATAAGAGATCTGCCAATGATGATAAGAGATGTGCAAATCTGCAATAGTTCTGCTACTGATAATAAGAGATTGCCATTGATGATAAGAGATCTGCAATTCTGCTATAGATCTTCTACTGATAATAAGAGATCTGCTACTGATATTAAGAGATCTGCCAATGATGATAAGAGATCTGTAAATATGTAATAGATATGCTATTGATAATAAGAGAGATAAATTACTGATGCGAGGGCTTGATCATCAATGCGAGAGATAGATCACCAAAGCGAGAAAGAGAGAACTCAATGTGTTGCAAATGAAGATTTCTCTTCAATATATAGAAATCTTTGAGGCAAAATCCCTTCCTCGAATTAAGTGTTTTGGAAGCTCCTAGAGTGATCCATTCGAGTTAGATAACTTAAGTGATTTTATTTTATACGTCTAATTGAATCTCTTAAGTGATTTTATTTTGCACATGTCTAATTGCTTTATAAATTTTTTTTGAAATATCTTTTTCTCTTATGAAAAATAATTTGCTCTTGAGAAATAATTCGCTTCAAGGGTGAAAGGGGTTAACCACATAACGTGATTTCTAGGGAAATTTCTCCCTAGTTGCTAAAAAATTCTCAACTAGGGAGGAATTTCCATCAATAGAGCTAAAACTGTTATACCTATCAAATCATCATGACTCATGCTGAACATTCTCGAATCTAAAGAAGAAGAATACTCATGGCAGGGGAGCTACTGCTACCACCCTGAATCCAAGCTCAACCAAATAAAGGCTTCGAAACCTTCACCAGGGAGTCTCAAGCTTCAACTTGGTCCAAATAATCATCGGGGAGCCAATTGCTTCCACCTGACATCAGGGAGTCACATGCTACAACCTGGAACAAATACCATCGGGGAGAGTCATGCTACCACTCGGAATGAATACCGCTTAGTCAATAAGACTAATAAACCATAATAGCTCAACACATAGGCTAAGAATTCACAATAGCTTAGCTCAAAGGTTAAGAATCCACAATAGCTCTGCTCAAAGGCTAAGAATCCACAATAGGTCAGCTTAAAGGCTAAGAATCCACAATAGCTCAACTTAAAGGCTAATAATCCACAGTAGTTCAGCTCAAAAGCTAAGAATCCACAATAGCTTAGCTCAAAGGCTAAGAATCCACACTGTTCAAGAACACCAACATCTATGCTGTTCAAGAAAACCAACATCTTCAAATTTGAGCGAGATACAACTTACCATGACTGGTAAGGATCAACATCCGATCTCAAGTAATCAACACCCATTGGCCAGATGGGTGGGAAATAAGATGCATGACTGGGGCATACTTTTGATTGGAGGTCCCTCATCCCCAGGAGCTCACTAGCTCAATTCCTCATCCTTGGGAGCTCAACCAGGGCAAAGAGCACACATCTCAGTGTTCTTGATTAGCTGGGTCCCGAACTTGGAAGAGGTACATCTCTTAATCCAAGCATATCTCTGAAGACTAGAAATTCCTTCTTCGACAGTTCTTTGGTAAGTGTATCAACAATCTTCTCATCAATCTGAATGTGGTGGAGTCTCACTGCTCCTCTCTGTAAAATGTCTCAAATAAAATGATTTCTGATTTCAATGTGCTTGGATCTATCATGAAATACAGGATTCTCAGACAATCGGATCCCAGTCATATTATCACAAAATATCACTGTAGTATCCAGGACTTGCTCAAATAACTCTCCAAAAAGTTTTCTTAACTAGACAACTTCACAACTAGCTAAGCTAGCAACAATATACTGAGCTTCTGCGGAATTGAGAGCAACTGATTTATGTTTCTTGCTCATCCAAGAGATCATGGTAGATCCCAAACTGAAACAACATCCTGAAGTGCCTTTTCTGTCAACAATGTTGCTTGCCTAATCAACATCAGTATAACCATGCAAATTTATGTTGCTAGCAATATATCGAAGACCAAAATTAATTGTCCCATGCAAATATCTAAGCACATGCTTAGCAACAACCCAGTGATTATGTAAAGGCTTGGTCATGAATTGACTCAAGGTGTTTACAACATAGCAAATGGACGGGTGTTCACTAGAAACATCAATGCTCCAATCAACTGAGGATACTTAGATGGATTATATAAATCATGTCCAACTTCATCACCATAGAGTTTCTTGAAGTTCATCTCCATGGGATTGCTCATGGATTTGCACTCTACCATTCCAAACCTTTCCAATAGCTTTACAACATACTTCCCTTGGGAGAGAATAATTTCGCCAGGTCTCTACCAGACCTCTAGGCCGAAAACAAAGTGCATCATCATAAGGCCTTTCATTTCAAATTCAGAGGCAAGCTCCCTCTTACACTGAATCATCAGAAGTTCATTACCTGCCAAAAACAGTCTGACAACATATAATACCAAAATCAAAGGCATACCTTGTACAACTTTGAAGTAGAGGTTTGGATCAACACTGCTCCTCGTGAATCCCAACTTTACTAAGCAGCTGTCAATGCAAGAATACCAAGCCTTGAGCGCTTGCTTTAAGCCATCGAGTTCTTTCTTCAGTTTGCATACATGGGTTCTTCTGTCATGTACCTCAAAGCCTTGAGGTTTTTCAACATATACTTTCTCCTGAAGAGCACCATGGAGAAAAGCTGTCTTGACATCCATCCTTGACTAGCAGCTGAAGCAATAATAGAATGAATGGTGGTATAACGAGCAATAGGAGCAAATATGTCTTCATAATCAATTCCCTCTTTTTGAAAGAATCCTTGAGCCACAAACCTTGCTTTATATTTTTCAATATTGCCATTCATGCTATGTTTTATTTTGAACAACCACTTTGAAGTCACAACTGATTTGCCCTGAGGTCTAGGAACAACTTCCCATACACCATTTTGCATAATGGATTCATATTCTTCTGCCATGGCATCCTTCCGTACTTGGTGCTTTTATGCTTCTTCAAATGATCGAGGTTCGCTCTGTGTGATAGAACTCATAACAACAACATAGTTTTGATATTGATTGGTGTTAAAATTGGCAACTAGGGCCAAACTCCACATGTGGTGTTAAAATTGGCAACTAGGGCCAAACTCCACATGGGTCATCTTATTTATGACAGTTGATATTTTTTCTTGGATTCCTCTCTCCTAGAGGTGTAGGATTGATCTAAAGATCATTTGATTCCAACATGTACAAATAAAGATATGAATTTATTTATATTATGGACAAATTGTCAAGGTCGGACAACAAGCAAAACATGCATTCCAACCCCCAACTCATCCTCAACGTTGCATATAACAGGGGACCTCAAGTCATTTTCAACATCATCTCATCTGACATCTCTCTCGCTCCTCTTGTGATTGGTTACGCATTTTTGGGCATTCTTCTTTCTCACACGTGCCAAGGAAAGGAGTTTAAATTTCTGTTGACTGTGTTGACCAACGTTGATCGAGCTACAGGGAGGCTGCTTGATTGTGTTGACTTCAAGCGTTGACCTATTTTGACTTCGGTTTGGGTGATGCATCATTGTCCTAGTAGGTCGCAGATTTGGGCACTAAAACCGAGGCAATCTGACCACTCCTTTGACTAGCCTTGACTGTACTAGGGCCGGTCGTAGGGTTGACTTTTGTTGACCAGTTTTGGCTGGAATTTTTCAGACTGTTTTGGGCTGATTACACTTGTTGGAGGTTGAAGTTGACTGGGTTTGAGCGAGCAGAATAGAGGAAGAATTCTGCCCTGTTGACTAGCGTTGACTTTTCTAGTTAGGGCTTTTTGCTGTTGTCATAAATTATCAGATTTGTAAATTGTACTCTCTCTGTGCTGAACTATCAAAGAATATAAGAAGAATTGATCAAGGGTTTCCCCACGTTGGGGTTTGTCTCTGGCTAGTGCCACATCTTGTGTCCTCTTCTTTTGGCTTGTCTTCTACTGTTTATGTTTATGTTCTATCTGCGTTTTACTATCATGTTGATGTGATTACTAAACTGGATATTGATATTGGACTAATAAAGAATTTTAAGTAAAATTGCTCTCAAGCATAGAACATACCATTGTTACCTAAAATTAACATGGTATCAGAGGTGAGGTGAAGACAAAGTCCAAGCAAGAGTGAAAGAGCAATCACCAAAGACAGTTGGACAAAGACAAAAGGCTCAATGGGTTCCTCATCCCACTTCCCAGTTGAAGACAAGCTCCATGACAAATTTGACTATCATGGATGGAAGATGTCTCTTGATTTGACCTTGGAAAAACAAGAAGTGTTGGATTATGTGAAGGGTAAAATCCTTGAGCCTGCTTCATATGCACCGGTTGCTGCGAAGACCAAGTACAATAGGGATGAATTCAAAACAAAGAAGATTATCAGAGATTCCATTGACAAGCGTTTGGTGGCCTACATCTCCGAATTGAAGACCTCCAAGGAGATCTACGACAGGCTGATCAACATGTTCAAGGTTAGTGATGCTAATCAAATTCTAACTCTCAAAACTAAGTTGGATATTAAAAAGGGCAAGGACGAGGATATTCAATCCTACTTATTAAGGATCACTGAGATCAAGAATGATCTACTTTTGATTGGAGAGGTCATTCCTGACAGGGCACTTACTATCACTACCCTTGGAGGACTCCCACTCGAGTGGTATATATTTAGAACCATTATTCTCTATAATGATCGAATTCCAGGGTTTGAAGAATTGATGTCGAGATGCATTCAAGAAGAAACAAGAATGGTGGAGCAAGAAATGCCTTTTAATAGGAAGCAACCCCACTGCATTCTCCGCTCATGCCAAAAGGAGAAATAATGCAGGGTCTAAAGGTCATTTCAATGGAAAGCCTGGATCTAAGGGAGGAAGGAAGGGTAGGTGCTTTGTTTGCAATAAGTTTGGCCACTATGCAAGGGAGTGTCCAAATAGAAGGGACACATCGCATGATGATGATCACAATCATTCCAAGGGCAACTTCAACAACAACTATCAAAGGAATGGCAGGTCCTATGGCAAGGGAAAAAGGAATGCTGGATATCAAGGAAATGGTTGACCCTCCAAGAAAGCAAGGAACTCCAGGTATGAAGAATCAAATGTTGTTAGCAATAAGCAAAAGGAGTACTATCTTATATCAGCCCTCTCCACTACCTCTCCACCGGATACTTTGGGGAATTGGCTAATTGATAGTGGTGCCTCAAGGCACTTCACCGGATACAAGAAAGCTCTCTCTAATCTGATAGAGGAGACAAACTTGGAAATTATCCTTGGAAACGATGCCACCTATCCCATGAAGGGAGTAGGGAATGCCACCCTTCAATTTGAATCAAGGTAACACTATTCATTTACAAGAAGTACATATGTACCTGATCTCAAGAAGAACTTGGTGTCCATTTCGGCAATGGAAAGGTACGTGTTTGGAAAAGAAAATTCAAAGATGCTTTGACTCTTGGGTTCGGGGTTGACACTTTGTATCAAGTTGGAGGAAGTTCATTGGGAGCCATGCCTTGCGACACATCTCTACAATCTGAACTATGGCACCGGAGGTTTGCCCATCTTCATTATAAGGCTCTACCTGATGTGAGATAGATGGTGACAGGTATGCCCGAGTTCAAGGTAGAGCATGAAGGTGTATGTCCGGGATGTGCTGAAGGAAAACTTACAAGGGGACCATTCCCCTCAAGTAATAGCAAGACCACAATAATATTGCAATTGATCCACTCCGACATATCTGGTATGATGCCCGTAAACTCTTTGATAGGTCACTTATATTATCTCACCTATACAGATGATTATTCTCGGAAGACCTAGATCTACTTCTTGAAAAGGAAGGATGAATTGTTCACCTGGTTCCGTCACTTCAAAGCCTTGATCGAAAACCAATCCGAGAAGAAAATCAAGATATTGAGGACTGATAATGGGACTGAGTACGAATCCAATGAATTCCATGATTATCGCAGAGAAGCTGGCATTAAGAGGGAGACTACAACAACATACAATCTTGAGCAAAATGGTGTAGCTAAAAGGAAGAATTGTACTATTGTAGAAGTTGTTCATGCCATGCATCATGATCAAGGGCTTTCAAAGTTCCTATAGGCTGAAGCTGCAAATATCGCCGTGTATGTTCAAAACTGATGCCCTCGTCAAGCATTGGACTCCAAGACTCCCGAAGAAGTGTTCACTTGTAAGAAACCCGATGTCTCTCATTTTGGATTTTTTCGAAGTCCCGTGTATTTTCATGTGTCGAAAGAGAAAAGAAGCAAATTGGGTGCATCAGGGAAGAAAGGAATCTTTGTGGTTTATAGTGAAAGTTCTAAGGGTTATAGAATTTATGTGGCTAGTCAAAGGGAAGTTGAGATAAGTCATGATGTCACCTTCGACGAAGATATGGCCCTCAACAAGATCAACAACCTTCCTATCCCAAGGAAGGACAAAGAAGCTAACACCGGAAAACAGGGTGCAAAAGAAGATGAAACGATGCTGAATGTTGATGAACCTATAGATCCTATTGATCCTCCTAAAGAGCCCTCATCCTCCAAGAGACCCTCATGTCATAGGGAGACTCTCGAAGATGCTGAGAGACATATTGCACCAAGGGGGACTTTCCGTGAAAGCAAGAAGTCGAACAGGTATCAAGGATACTTGATCGTAATGAGCTCTATCATTCAAAATGAGCCTTCATCATTCGAAGAAGCCGTGAAGCAACAATTATGGAAGGATGTTATGAATGAAGAATACGAGTCAATTATGAAGAATGATGTCTGGGATGTGGTTCCTATACCCCAGGACAAATCGATTGTCATCTCTAAGTGGCTCTACAAAATCAAGCATGGAGCTGATGGAAGTGCAAAAAAGTTCAAGGCTCACTTTGTTGCTCGAGGCTTCTCTCAAAAGGAAGGTGTGGATTACGATGAGATATTTGCACTTGTTTCCCGACACGACATTTGCTCGATCATAGCCCTTGCTGCTTCGCAAGGATGGAACCTACGTCAGATGGATGTCAAGACTGCTTTCTTGCATGGTTCGATCAAAGAGGAAGTCTATGTGGAACAATCGATGGGTTTGAGGTTCATGGCCAGGAATCTCATGTATGCAGGTTAAAGAAAGCTCTCTATGGTTTGAAGCAAGCACCTCGAGCTTGGTATGAGAGGATTGATAGCTATTTGATGAAGGTGAGATTCACTAGAAGTGAAGCCGATCCGAACCTTTACTTTAAGGTTGTTTATGATAAACCTCTCATATTGGTACTTTATGCGGACAACCTCTTTCTGACAGGTGCAAACCCTCTCATTCACAAATGTAAGAGGGAGTTGACTTTTGAATTTGAGATGAAGGACCTAGGACTGATGCACTACTTCCCAGGGGTGGAGGTCTAGCAAAAGCCAGGGGAAATTTTCCTATCTTAAGGAAAATATGTTGTGAAGATATTGGAAAGATTTGGGATGGTGGACTGCAAGCTTGTGACTACCCCGATGGAACTTAACTATAAGAAGTTATGTGGTAGTGCTGCTGGACCTGAATTGGGAAATGCTTTTGAGTATCGTCAAATCATGCGAGCACTGATGTTCTTGGTGAACTCCTATCCGAACATAAGTTTTGCAGTTAACACGTTGAACCAATATATGGTTGAGCCTCATCATATACATTCGATTGGTGCCAAGAATCTTCTGAGATATCTTCGGGGCACAATCACTCATGGACTAAGATACACTGCCGGAGATGTGAGGCTGCATGGTTATTCTGATGCTGATTGGGCTGGCAGTGTGGTGGATCGCAAGAGCACTTCTGGATGTTGTTTTTCTTTGGGTTTTGCTTTGATATCTTGGATGAGCAGGAAGCAAAAATCGGTTGCCTTGGGCGCTGCTGAAGCCGAATACATAGCTGCTATTATGGCCTCCTATGAAGCTGTCTGGTTGAGGAAGCTCTTCAGTGAGCTGTTTGGCCATGTGGTGGATACCACCGTGATCCTTTGCGACAACCAGAATGGGATCCGATTATCAGAGAATCCCGTGTTTCATGATCGCTCCAAGCATATAGATATTAGGTACCACTTTATCCGGGATATGGTACAACGAGGAGCAATAAGGCTCCATCACATTGGGACTGATGAGTAGGACGCCAATATTCTGACAAAGCCCCTGGGGAAGGTCAAGTTCTTGGCCTTCCAAGAACGAATTGGAGTCACGGAGAGACCCTCTTATGAGGGTCCTGTATGGGATGGACATTGAGCTCTGGGAGCTCCGGAGGGCTTGGGGTACTTCTTGGAGCGATGAGCAACCAGAGGGTGAGTGGTTCAACCTTCCCCTAGTTGTTTGTTGTGTACACGGTGAGTGGTTTAGCCTTCCCATGTGATACCCCTTGGCGACATGAAGGCAGGATGAGTGGGTCACCCTTCTCCTAATGAGACATTCTACCCATGTAGTCTGGGACTCATGGGAAGTACCTCTCATCTGGCCAATGAGTAAGAAAATGAGGATAGGGACCATAGTACTACCGATGGACGCATCGTGTACTATCGTACTCCCTATGCTAGGATGACCGATATTGATTTGTGATCAATTGGAACTGACTTTGGGTCAGTAAGAGTGGTATGAGACACTCTTTTGATTGGAACTGACTTCGGGTTAGTAATAGTGGTATGAGACACTCTTTTATTTGGGACTCACTTAAGGTCAGTAGAGAATGGTATGATACATTCTCGATCACTTCTTCTTCTTCATAGTTTAGCAGAGCAGAGCAGTGCATTGAAGGCATAGATGGTACCGATTGGCAGATGGATTAGTAGATGGAGTTCTCCCTAGTTGAAAGGGAGTGTTAAAATTGGCAATTAGGGCCAAACTCCACATGGGTCATCTTATTTATGACCACTGATATTTTTCTTGGATTCCTCTCTCTGAGAGGTGTAGGATTGATTTAAAGATCATCCGATTCGACATGTACAAATAAAGATATGAATTTATTTATATTATGGACAAATTGTCAAGGCCGACCAGCGAGCAAAACAAGGTATTCAAACCCCCAACTCATCCTCAATGTTGCATATAACTGAAGGAGACCTCAAGTCATTTTCACCATCATCTCATCTCACAACTCTCTCTCCTCTCTTATGATTGGGTACGCATTTTTGGGCATTCTTCTCTCTCACATGTGCGAAGGAAAGGAGGACAAATTTTTGTTGACGAAGTTGCAGGGAGGTTGTTTCACTGTGTTGACTTGTTTTGACTTCGGTTTGGAAGTTCCTAGAGTGATCCATTCGAATTAGATAACTCAAGTGATTTTATTTTGCACATGTCTAACTGAATCACCTAAGTGATTTTATTTTGCACATGTCTAATTGCTTTATAAAATATTTTTGAAATAAATTTTTCTCTTATGAAAAATAACTTGCTCTTGAGAAATAATTCGCTTCAAGGGTGAAAGGGGTTAACCACATAAAGTGATTTTTAGGTGAATTTCTCCCTAGTTGCTCAAAAATTCAACAATGTGGAGGGGCGAATATTGAACCATTATATGGATATTTTGTTTACACATATTCCTACATGCATCATAATGTGTTTTATTGGTCGAGTGACCTGCTTGTTGATAACTTGGATGGTAGCTGTGTATTGTGTTATAGGGAGGTTTACAATTGTTACTCTTGAGTGTGATTTTTGATCTATTTCACTGGTTGTGAGGCTGGAAAACGATAATTGACTCACTGAAAGTGAGGTCATTGTCTTGTTTTGGCAAATCTGTATGAAGAAATATGTACAATGCATATAGTTGGCAAGAATAGGGCTTGAAGACCAATTTAGGACACTTGTGTGCCATTCTAGTTGTTAAATTTCCTTCATCCTAGCAACTGGCAAGTTATTTCTCAGTAATTTACTTGTTGTAAATTAATCTAAACAATGGCTTACTGAATAAAATGCACCGCAGGGATTTTAACTGGTAACTAAAAATAAATTCCGTTGAAGCAAATAGACACCAATTTCACATATGCACACACAGAATTTCTGCCCTTTAAATATGCTGTTCATTAAATTAATTTGTCAGCTTACCTGGGAAATGAATTGCCCACTCAGGAAAAATGCTATTATAGCAAAAACAAAAATTTTCTGGGCAATATGTTTGAGGACCAATCCTCAAACCACCGACAATATGAGCTTTCTTTTCATAATCTTTCCATACCACCATTCCTCTTGTTTGAGGACCAATCCTCCATTTCCTTTCTGCAAATGTTTGAGTCCTTTAACCTTCAACACTTTTGCCTTCAACTTGTCTTTTTCTATCTAGCATAGAGACCACAAGTTGTCGAATGAGGTAACTTCCTTGTCTATGGATATTTGTTACCTTGCTTATCAGTTAGTGTATTTAAGAACAATGATGATTATCTTCTTATCATCTCTCCCAGATCTCCAATTGAGATCTTATGAAGATATCCCTTCATT
Organism: Pinus tabuliformis; assembly: GCA_031772625.1. Classification (NCBI taxonomy): domain Eukaryota; kingdom Viridiplantae; phylum Streptophyta; class Pinopsida; order Pinales; family Pinaceae; genus Pinus; species Pinus tabuliformis. The sequence goes on along the minus strand of CM062813.1, from coordinate 302,103,861 downwards.
CTTTGATACCTTCAATTTTGTGTAGATCATGTCTAAGTGATATGACCTTCTTTTCTGCATTATTCAGAGAATATATCTTCTAGTATTTCATATATCTCCTTTATGTCTCCTCGCCTGCTACATAGGGATGAGAGGACCTTAAGAGTTCCCTCCCATGAATTCAAAGGAGACCTTTTTCCTTGATATGTTCATTGGCTTCTCTTATCTATGAGGATTATGGTAGTCCTCCTTATTCCATGCAAGGACCTTTGATGACCCATCCAACCTATAGATCTCCTTGCAATCATGAAGTCATTTTACCAAATTGATTAATGAAAAATACTTACTTGACATGTGAAGATAAAATCTTCACTTTGATCATTTTGAAAGTGGTTGAAGCAGATGCATTGATGCTTCCTCCGGATGAGATCCTTGTTGTAATGATAGGAAGCTTGCCTTCAAGTTTCTACGACTTATACATCTGATCCTTATGATTTGAGATGGCACTGTATTGCTATCACACAAGTGAACCTTGTAGTATCCAACATCATGTAGAATCATAGAGGATCAAAGTTACTTGCTATGATCACCTTATGGTAGCTAGACCTATTTCTGAGCACTATGATATAGATGATCCGCTTCTATATGTCATCGAGTATGCATCATGAATCTGAGTTGTCAAGACTGTATACTTTTTAGAAAAGGATTCAATCTGAGGTAGTGAATATCACTGGTATGATGAGATCATGTTATTATTGGGATCACTGTATGACATAGACTGAAACTGTGGGAGGCATCGAAATTGTTGCCATGTACCCGAGAACGCTTCGTCTTTTGACTGAGATTACTTGATCTTGACACCGAGACTGTGGGTAGTATGAGACTATGAAATTATCCGAGATTCAGATAAGGATCAAATTAGTCTCACTTGAGGACTAAATTGACTTGCTGTTGTACACTGTCTCCTTCAATCTTTGATGTAGGTTTTGAAACACAAAGCCCTTCAACTTGCTTTGATGCCCTTCTTGAAGCTTGATCCTTGAATGTCTCTTTTATGCCCTTCCTTTGACTACTCATCTTAGCTCTGATGCCATGTTGAAGAATCTAGGGCAAATTAAGTTAATAAGATTCTTCTTGCCATGATAACTATTTGTGAGGTATTTTTAACTTTTTCTTATTAGCATAGTCTTCTTTTGATATTATTAGAGTGTTTTCTTAGTTCGTCAAATAGTTACCAAAACAAAAGAGACAAGAACACAAGTTGTTGGCTTTCTGTCAGGGCCAAGACCTCTCACTCTTTGAGAGGAAAACTCACACAAAATTCTTCTTATAGAGATTCCAATTGACGAATACCAAGATCACGACCCTTGACCTATTAGGCCAATCCAAGACCAAGACACCAATCCTCTTCTTTGTCACTGTTGAGATCATCATCACTGCTACTTGAAGTCATCACTGCTGCAACACTGAGGCCATTGCTAATGCACCATCGAGATCATTACTGCTGCAACACTGAGGCCATCACCAAGATCATCACTGCTGCAACTCTGTTGCACCTTCATCGAGATCTACACCAAAACAACGAGATCTGTGCACTGAGATATGTATGTATATATGAGAGCTGCACCTAGATTCACTGAGATTATGACCTTGTAGCTATGCCTCCATCAAGATCATGACTGTGTCTACATGATTACTTCTATGCCGAGATTATGACTGCATCTAGAATGTAGGCCGAGACAGAGAGTGTCACTTCAATATCCTCCTCTTCACAAATATGCCGAGAATGTAACGCTGCTTCAGTGATGACTGTGATCACTGAGACTGTATTCATTAAGACCATGAGGAGACCGAAAACTACATCTCTGTGGTACCCATCCGAAGAACACAAAGATGCTGTCCATCCGAAAATCAGAACTTCCTGTACCCATCAAAAATCTGTACTTCCTGTACTCGTCCGAAAATTACAGAGAATCCGAGTTTTGCATCTTGTTCTTTTGCGCAGACCCTCGCTGGTATTTATAGTCGTTCCACCTACATATTAAGCCGACATGACAGTGAACTGTTGTGTCTCCTTATATGAGCCGACATGATTGCTTTTTATCTTGTTTGGAGGCCGACTTCTTCAAGAGGGATTGTGATTGTCTTTGGAGGGTTTTTGGACATTTCTATAGACTTGTATACATTAAACATAGGCTCAAGAAGAGCTCTTCATACATGACATTAATTCTAGACTCTAAATGACAAATCCCATTATTCTAAAATCACTTGCTCATGAAACCCATGAAGCAAGTTTACAATAACAATTTTGTTCTCTTTATTACATCATTTACATCAGTCATAATTACATGCCATTATGAAGACCGAACCAAGTTACACTTTCTTCAACAAAATGAACATAAATATGTCACGTTGATTACTAAGTAGATTGATATGATAATACAATGTGAGAATACAAACATTCCTAGAAGAATCATGAAATAATCAAATCTAGCCTATGTTAAAAAGATCCAAAATCTAGAATCTAACAACATGGATTAAGGAAAAAAAGTGATAATGTAGATACATGCAAGTAATGTAGAGAACTGAGGACCAAAAATATTAGACCTCTTGGGGGCATGCCTTAGTTAGGGGTGATCAACATCCCTTGGTGCTATCTCTGCTAACATTTGAGGTTGAAGTAAAGAAACTCTTGCTAGATGACTAGTTAGAGGATTTGAAAGAGTAAGAAGGTATGGTATGAGATATGTTGTGCTATTTGGATGCAATATGTTGCGGTTTAATCAGGGAGGACATATACTAATCACTGGTGCGACATGACTTGTCTTGGCATATGAGGCTATATGTTTGTAAGGGTTGTGTTGGTCAAGCATAGATGGCCTCTCGTGGACTCTCATATTTGATGTTTGTTGTAGTACTATAGTCTAATTACCTCATGTTACCCATGCCAATTGGAAGCACAAAGAATCTATATTAGTCAAATGGGGTTCGGTTTGGGTTGGAGTAGGTGGAGTGAGATCTAAATGAAATGGTCAAGCATCTTTGATTGGGAGATGAAAGAACATGGATAGAGAGTTTTGAGACTCCCTAAAAAGACAATAAAATTGTCAGTGAATCTTGTATTAGATGTAGCACTTAAACATGAAGTGCTCATTTGTCTGAGTCTCGTGAAGATGGCAAAGTTGCAAATCTTGTTCCCTGGGGTGATGTGGTCGGTTCCAGCTCCAAGGATAAGAGAACCTACTTTAAATTGCCTAACGAGAATCTAGAGAGCATGTATCTAAGGCCTCAATGTGTGGGGAGTTGAACAATAAGGCCATCACTTAGCTAGGAATTGCACTCCATAGAAGGTCATCTTGGTGTTGATCTCACTTGGTGGACCAACCCAAGTAAATTGAATAAATTGTTTAATGGTGCCCTATCTAATAATCTTATTCAACTCCTCCCACTTTCGGATGAGTTGGTTGAGGGCATCAAGAGAGTTCCTAAATAGGGGGAGGTGTTCAATCAAGACACCAACCGATTGAAGTATATAGATGAATTAGCAATGAGCTTGAACAAAGGTATTGTTAGTGGCTATGTCCTATGAGTAATATTAGGCGATATAGTGTTCTTAGCCATGGCAGATTATGATTGTGAATGTATTGTTGGAAGCATCTTTTGAGCTAAAATAGTTCTATGTTTTAGAGGTGTCACATCATCCTTGATATGTGTGGTTTTGAATTCTGTGTAAAATTGTGATTACAATTATGCTAATTAGTGTTGATTTTCCTTTGGCCCTAGATGTGGTTTGAGGCTTACCAAGCACAAAAATACTCTAGGAAACCCCAACTTACAAGCACTTTCCCAATGGAAATCTACAACAATGAAATCAATAAAGAACACTAAGATATTGAACCCAAATCTTGATTTTTTTATTAGTCCATCAATGAAAGAATCATGGGGCTCCTGTACCAGGGATCATGGCCCTTCAATTGCTAGTACAACTAGTTTACACAATATACAAAATATTAGGGTTTGAGGTCAGATCCATTCGATCCTCAATCTTCCCATAAAAAACACAGAGACAATTCTAGACTTACTTGTTGAAGGCAGTGCTTCGTCTCCAACCCTTTAGGTCCTCTTGTGCCCTGTTCCTTTAGCAGTTCTTTGCCTCCTTCACGCAGTGACCTGACTCCTTTCAGAGCTTTTTCAAACCGAGTTGCACACAATTTGTTTATCTTATCAAATACATTGCATATCAACCTTCAAATCACTTCAACAACTCAGTGAATTAACCATTCAATTCACTGTATATCAACCTTCAAAATATCAAACACTCATACTAGAACAAACCATTGCACGTTAGTCCTTAAAACACGTTGTCCTTCAAACCATTGCACGTTAGTCCTTAAAACACGTTGTTCACAATTCCTTTCGTGAACAAACTTTAGAAATATACATTTGCAATCCACCTTTCTTATTTAACAACAACCCTCCGTTTGTATCTTAATGGCCTTCTACTCAAACCTAAGACACATTCACACGCTTGGCCACCAACTTAAGCTTCTTGGCCTCTGCTCGTAGTGCTTTGAGCCTCTCGACCCTCCTTTTAGGCCAACGACCTACTTTAGATACCCTCATATCCTACTTTATCCTTTATCTTGCTTGGGTGACCTTATAAAGGCATGGTTGACCTCCTTTACCCCTCGATTTCACCGTTTTTATTAGCCTGAGGCCTCATGGCTTGCTCCTTATCTATGTGTGGCCCTTCTTTCTATTCATAGCACGGAGTGCTAACAACCCTATTTCTCTGCTTGAGGCAGATCCGAGGCCTCTTGCCTCCATCTAGGGCTTCGACCTCCCATTTTCTAGAGCAAAACAATGGCTTTAACAGATTTGAGGCCTTTTTGCCTCCTCCTAGAGCACAAACAAAACTTTGGCCCTTAAAATCATGGAGCAACCCTGGATTGTACATGACAACCTCCCTTCTTTTGCACAGATAACCATATCCTCCACGTCTAGTAGTAGGTTACTCAACTTACTCCTTCTAGGGTCGAGTCCTCCCAAAATCAGTTTCCAGACGATACAAACATCTTCCAACTTGCTGTGGATTCTCTTTGAGGATATCAACTCTCCTCTTGGGATACATCTTCCACAAGGATGATATTGAAATTGTGTGAGACCTCTCCTTAGGTCTCCTCTATTCATTCTTTTCTCTTGGGTTGTTTAAGAAACCTCTAGATCTTAGGGTTTTGGCCTCTTAACCCATTAGAATAAACTATTATTTTCTTAGGTCCTAAACTCACTACTTTCGCTCCAAAACTCGAACTTTGGGTAAATTGCCCAACCAATTCATTTTGGTGTGTTTTCACCTCTCGGAAATGCCTTCCGAGCTACCCACATTCCAACACTCACTCTTAGTGAGGAAGGTATTTCCTTCATCCTTCCAGCTCCATGAATTTCCTTGCATGCCCATGCCTGTCCTTGCATGAGGCATGCCTTTCCTTTGCATAGCCATATCTGGCATCGCACGTGCCATGTCTTCTTTGTACTTGATAAAGATTTGTCTTACATGGCTCATGACTGTCCTTGCATGCAACATGTTTTTTCCTTGCATCACCATGAACGTTCTCGTAGGGTTCATGACTATCCTTGCATAGGCTGAAAACCTTTTATCTCGTTAGACCCTGAAGATTCAAACTCCCATTGGGTGGCTGACGTTCCTTCACAATCTCCCTCTGAAGCTAGATTCCCTCTGAGCCTACACAACTTCCACTAGCTCATTCTGCTTCCCGTGCACACTCTGATCCATGTGCTTTTCAAAGTCAAACTAGCTCTGATACCATGTCGATTTTCCTTAGGCCCTAGATCTGGTCTGAGGCTTATCGAGCACAAAATCATACTAGGAACCCCCAACTTACAAGCACTTTGCACATTGGAAATCGATAATAGTGAAATTAATAAAGAACACAGAGATATTGAGCCCAAAACTCGTTTTTTTTATTAGCGCATCAATAAAAGAATGATGGGGCTCTTGTACCAAGGATCATGGCCCTTTAGATCACTAGTACAACTAGTATACATAGTATACAAAAGATTAGGGCTTGAGATCAAATCCATTTGATCCTCAATCTGCCCATAAAAAATGCAGAGACAATTCTAGACTTACTCGATGAAGACAATCCTTCGTCTCGCACCCTTTAGGTCCTCTTGTCCACTATTCCTTCGACAGTTTTTGCCTCCTTCACACAATGACTTGACTCGTTTTAGATCTCTGTCAAACCTAGCTGCTCACAATGTGTTCAACCCATTAAATACACTGCATATCAACTTTCAAATCACTTAAACAACCCACAATGAATTAGCCCTTCAATTCACTGTATATCAACGTTCAAATTATTAGACACTCACAGTGGATCTTGTCCTTCAAACCATTGCATGTTTGTCCTTAAAACACGCTGTTCACAATTCCATTTGCGAACAAACTTCATAAATATACCTATGTAATCCACCTTCCTTCTTGAACAACATCCCTTCTTTTGTATCTTGCTGGCCTCTACACAAACCTAAGACACATTGACACGCCTGACCACCAACCTAAGCTTTTCAGCTTCTGCTACGAGGGCTCTGGGCCTCTCAACCCTCCTCCTTTTAGGCCTGCGACCTACCTCTGAAACCCTCATTGCGTGCGACCTCCTTTATCTTGCTTGGGTGACCTTATAAGGGCATGATTGACCTCCTTTGCCCCTCGGTTATGCTCGTTTTCTCATCCTGAGGCCTCATGGCCTCCTCCTATTCTTCTTGCGACCTCCTTATGTGCCTATGGCCCTTCTTTCTGTTCAAAACATAGAGAGCTAATAGCCCTATTTCTCGGCTTGAGGCAGATCCGAGGCCTCCTACCTCCATCTAGGGCTTCAATCTTCCATTTTCTAGAGCAGAGCAATGGGTATAGTAGATCTGAGGCCTTTTGACTACATCTTAGAGCACAAACAAAACTTTGGCCCTCAAAACATGTGGGCAAACTTGAATTGTACAAGACAACCTCCCTTCTTTTGCATATAGAACGATATGCTCCACGTCCAATAGTAGGTTACTCGACCTACTCCTTATAGGGTAGAATCATTCTCCCAAAATCATAAACTAGACCATACAAACATCTTCCTCCTAGTTGCGGACTCTCCTTGAGGATCTTTGCTCTCCTCATGGGCTACATCTTCCACAAGGATGTGATGACAATTGTGTGAGGCCTCTCCTTAGGTCTCCTCTATTTATTCTGTTCTCTTGGGTCATTTAGGAAACATCTAGATCTTAGGGTTTTAGCCTCTCAAGCCATTAGAATAAACAATTATTTCGTAGGTCCTAAACCCTGTGCTTTGGGCCCAAAACCCCAACTTTGGGTAAATTTCCCAACCAATTCCTTTTGGTGGGTTTTCACCTCTTAAAAATACCTTTTGAGCTACCCACATTCCAACAATTAGCAACTTGCTAGCATGGTAATAGGTTTCTAGCTGTAATAATGATTTGTAGAGGCGACATATGTTAACAAATACATGGTTCTCATAATAGCACATTGAAGCAACACTAGCAAGTTTGAGGATTTAGAGGCATTACATAGATTGGTTGGCCTCTATTCTTGATCTTTTTGTTTCCAAAGAAAAAATCTAGTAATTTTGTTATATAATAAACAAAATTACATTTGTAATTAGCACGAGCATTTAGATTTGGCAAAATCCCATGATAGTTTGCCAACATGGGGCAAGAGATTATGTATGCTCATAGAAAAGGGCAAAAAATATGTGTATATATGATAGAGATCATCGGTCTATATATCAAGAGAGAACATCATTTAGAACCTGTCGGCTATCAAAGAAGATACAAAAAATATTGTAGGTAGAAGTCTTTGTAAGCCAAATCTCGTTAAGTATCCTTTTAGGTTAAAACATGTGATCAACAAAAGAACTCCAAAGGACTACCAATAGTCAATCTGATTGGAGCCAAGGCTCATGAAAATATTCAAATAGGTCTCCTTGGGCATTTTCTAGATGCCTTGGTCCAACATTCGTCTAGCTTTGGAGAGGTGGTCTGCTTCTTGGTTCTGTTCCATGTACACATGGAAAATCATTCTTGAAGAAGCAAGATTTGCAAAATATTCAGTTGTCACTTTTACCTTGTAGCACATGTATTTTGTTGAAATGGCATGGTTGTGATGATAAAGGAAAAAATATTTCTTGAGTAGGATTTACGTTAACATAAATTTTGGAGAAAGTTTAGAGCTGAAAATGTGTAATCTATTGGTTTTTATAAACCCATAAAAGATCACTTCTTGACCTGAAAACACATAATAATGAAAAAATGAATATGGGATCAACAATGATTTGGGCATTTTGAATGAAAGGCTAAGAACCTATGGATCTCAAAAGTTGTTTCTAATGGGTCTATAGTAAGTTTTTCAATTTTGAAGTTTGTCCAAATGTTAGTAACAATGTAGTGATTTCCATGTGTCTCTGGGTGTTATTTGAACCATCTCTTGATGGGTTTTTAATAAGTGCTTTATTCAATATCTGGTTTGTTTTTACATTTTTATAAATATAAAAACATTAGAAAACACTAAACTAACTCTAAAAATCGCTATTAACTGAAATGAAATGGTATTAAGCCACACAATCTTAAAAGATATCTCTAAATAGTAAAAACTGTGGAGAGACCTTTGATTTCACAAAGTTGTAGTTTTCTAATATTCAAAAGAGCATTCACCAAGGTTTTTTCTTTTCACATGAAGAGGAAATATGGCATAATCATTTTATTAGGATGATAACACGTGTTAGCTTTAATTTCAAGAGGAAGAAGTGAGGACCCAAATCCTTTGTTGATATTTGTGAACATCGTTTAGTAAAAGAGCCAATAATATAAGGGTAGCTATTTTGGAGGGTTGTAATTTTTGCAATAAAGGTGTTTCAAGCTATATTGGTGTGAGTGCCCATTTGCCATTTAAAAAAGGTTTTGGAGGATAAAGCTTGTCTTAAAATTCACTAGGACAAGAAGTTGGAAATATTGAAGCTGCAAATAAAAAGCTTATCTATTGCACAATAATACAAAGATGAATCGAAATATGATTACAATGGGGATGAGGAAATCACTTTATATTGCTTGTTGAGTTTGTCAAGTTCTTTGTCAATTGTCTCAATTTGGTATTACTCCTACTAGCAGCTATGATTGAGTAATTGAAGGTTGTGATGAAGTCGACAAGTAATTGGATTGTTTTGTGAAATACAAGGTATCTTTATTTTTAATTTTTATTTGCTAAGTTATTGTAGAGATTTTGCTTTTCTTTTTGTCAAGTTTGAGTCAAACTCTTAGTCTTTGGACTTGCTTAGTTGTTCATCTAGTGATCAATATTTACACAGCTTACAAGTGTGGACACGTAGGATATTCACATAGTGTATTTTAAAATGGATTCTCTTTTAATGTTGAACTATCATCCTAACATGAGAAGATGGTGCAAGAAATTTGGGAGCTACACAAGTTTTCAACTCACCCAAGGACCATCTTGATTGACGATGAATTTGAACTGAGTGGAAAAAAACATGGGATAAATAAGCTTTCTTTAATCTTGGCCATGGAATCATAATGGATGATTAAGTGCCCATTGCCTCACTGCCTCTTGTTAAATATAATCAACAGCTCATTTGAGGATCCATATTTTTTAGAGGCAATACATTGCTTTTGAAAGTATAAAAACAAGACTTTTTTAATATGAAATCTTTAGATATACTATTTTGGTTACAACCTCAAATGTTCATGCAATTATAGATTCAACACTTGTTTGTTCTTCTACATAATTCATTTTCCATAACCATTTTTAACTTTTGTTTTGTTCCTTGAACTTCTTTTGTCGCTCATGCATTGAATAATTCTTGAAAGATATGGCGACGATTTATGAGAATTATGAAAGATATATTGTAGCCAGGTTTGTGCAGATTATTATCACTATTATTGTTTTTCTAGGGAAAACCTCATGGGAAACCCAGAGGATGCTCCCCATATTTGTGGATGGCATCCCTAGTAAACTTGTTGATGTAGACTTGTGTACTTAACCCAGGGTGATTCAAACGGAGGACTTGTTGGCATGAAACTATCCAAATGCCCAGCAAAATTGGTAACAACCTACTGAGTTGATTGCAATACACACCATTATTATTCTAATATGATTGATAGTAGATCCATAAGAAAAGAGGGCAAAAAATGCAAAAACCTGTGCTTTACAGGTAATCTCGAGAAGCACTATAATGCTTGATGGTGCTTCATGGATATGCTATTTTGGTTACAACCTCGTATGTTCATGCAATTATAGATTCAACACGTGTTTGTTCTTCTACATAATCCATTGTATAACCATTTTTAACTTTTGTTTTGGTCCTTGAACTTCTTTTGTCAATCATGCATTGAATAATTCATTGAAAGATATGGTGATTTTATGAGATTTATGAAAGATTTATAGCAGCAAAGTTTATGCAAATTATTATTACTATTACTGTTTTTCCAGGGAAAACCTCATGGGAAACCAAGAGGATGCTCCCCACGTTTTGTGGATGGCATCCCTAGAAAACTTGTTGACGTAGACTTGTGCACCCAACCTAGGGTGATTCAAACCGAGCACTTGTTGGCATGAAACTAGCCAAATGCCCAACAAAATTGGTAACAACCTATTGAGTTGACTGCAGTACACACCATAATAATAGTACACACCATAATTATTCTAATATGATTGAGAGGAGTAGACCCATAACAAAGAGGGCAAAAAATGCAAAAACTTGTGCTTTACAGGGAATTGTGGGAAGTGCTATAATGCATGATGGTTCTTAATGGATATGCTATTTTAGTTACAACCTCAAATGCTCATGCAATTATATATTCAACACTTGTTTGTTCTTCCACATAATCCATTGTCCATAACCATTTTTAACTTTTGTTTTGGTCCTTGAACTTCTTTTGTTGTTCATGCTTTGAATAATTCATTGAAAGTTATGGCGACGGTTTATGAAATTATGGAAGATTTATAGCACCCAGGTCTGTGCAAATTATTATTACTATTATTGTTTTTCGAGGGAAAACCTCACAGGAAATCCAGAGGATGCTCCACACATTTGTGGATGGCATCCCTAGTAAACTTGTTGAAGTAGACTTGTGCACCTAACTCAGGTGATTCAAACCGGATACTTGTTGGCATGAAACTAGCCAAATGCCCAACAAAATTGGTAACAACCTATTGAGTTGATTGCAAGGCACACCATAATTATTTTGATATGATTGAGAGGAGTAGACCCATTGCAAAAGAGGGCAAAAAATGTGAAAACCTGTGCCTTACAGGGAATCGTGGGAAGCGCTATAATGCTTGATGGTTCTTCATGGAACTTTTAATGAGGATCATTAGATAACTATACGTTGGCCTCGTCCTTTAGGTAGGCTTTAGGAAAGAATGGTCATTGTGAGGTTGAAAATAAAAAATGCAATTGGAGGGTTTATATGGTAAGACCAATGTTGTTCTTTGTGGGTGTTTGAACAAACCAAGCTCTCGTTAGCATTTGGAAACCTATGGTTTATATTCTAAATAGTATTAAAAACATGCTTGTGTAGACAACACAAAGGTAAAGGATATAAAACCTTTGTCAATATCAGGTTACTGTTTCTTTACACTTACAAATTGGACATCCGATCACCTCTCCAATTAAAACATTTATGATCTTAACTTTTGTCAACTATAACGAAATATGGATTTCCACTTGTAAACAAACACCTTACTAAGTATTGGAGTATTTATTTATTGAATTCTATGCTGCATTATTTGGAATTACATACATGTACCACTAGATGTGTAAGAATATCATGTTCATTGAGTATAACTTGTAAAGCTTCCCATTTTTGTTACCTTTGCATCGAACCAATGTTTTATCAACATCAACCTCATGCCTCTTAACCATTTCTGGATATTACATAATTCCTACCATGTGGCATGCGTATAATTGTGCCCGTACTTGTGGATGTGTGCGCTTGCCCACACAATAGAGGTTACTGCTAATTGAATTCTAAATAAAAAACTAAATAGTGCTAGTAGTTCCTCTTAATGCTAAATTTGGGTGCCTTTAACCTAATCATGATAAAAAGTTGTTGGTTCCAAACAAATCAACCAACAAAGGAGAATTTAAATTCAATGTCCGTATTTCATAACGCTTACATTTAAGGAAACAAAATAACGAAAGTTAAAATTCATAATCTTAACATCATAATTGCATAATTGATTACATGGTTGCTCCCAAGAGGTGCATCAAGATCAAGCTCATCATAATCATCTAGTTGCATTGATTATTGCAATTCATTTGGTCATACACCTCCCTAGATATTGGCTGTTCTGAATCTGCAAACTTGATCATGTAATAAATTGGTTTGGTGAATTGCAAAAACATATTTAATCTGTGACCAAAAGTACATGTCAAGAATAGTGTCCTTGGCTACATTAGCAACATCTCTCTCAGTGTTAATTTCCTCCCTTGATTCAAAGGTCACCATATTAGTTAAAGCTTGTCTCACCTTCACTCGCCGCCTAAAGGTGAGGTAATAACTTGCAAATCTTGTTTTTGCAAGTTTAAGCAACTACAACTTGGAGTAAGTGCCATAAAAGTAGTTTACCTTTGTATGCCCTGTGATAAATTTAATGAGTTGCTTCCCTCTCTTGTAAAGCTCATTAATCCATCCACATTCTTTATGCTTCACAATATCATGCATCAAAAGGTTCAATGTGTGCACCAAGCACCCAGACCAAAAGATGTGTGGATGAGTATGCTCAATAACTTTTCCTGTTGCCTTACAATTTGTTGCATTATCAATGATCACTTGAACCACATTATTAGGACCAACATCTTTGATTGATTGCAATAGGAGATCTACAATGTTTTGGGAAGTTGCACTGATGGAGGAGGAGTCATGACATGTAATAAATACTGCACCACTAGTAGAAACAACAAGAACATTTATCAAATGTTGGTTTCTTACATTTGTCCACCCATCTGAAACAATGGATACCCCACAATCCACCCACTCATTTGTAAAACGTGTCAAAGCTCTTTGAGCCTTTGCTTTTTCTCTTTTTAATAACACTGTTCTAGCTTTCTCATAGTTGGGGCTCTTGTATCCTTTTTGGGCTTCATTGATGGCCTTAACCATATCATGCCAATAGGGAGAGCGAAGCACATTGAATGGTACACCGCAAGCACAAAGAAATCAAACTATCTTTCCATCCACATCATACCTCCCAGCAACATTCAAGAAATCCCCTATTGTTCTTCGACTTCTAGAGGTTGCAGAAGTACCATGAGGAGTTGAGCTACCAAATCTAGAGGTTGCACTTGATTCAAACAAAGTTTTTTGTTTCTTGCTTTTTGGTTGTGCAGTCTCCTGTATTTGGATGTATTTTCTTCTTTGTTCAGTTGAAATGTTTGGGCAAATTTGTATCCCCATGACACCCTTTTTGTCATCACTGTGCAACACCCCACAAAGATGCCTCCTCACACGAGTATATGAACCACTATATGGTTTTCCTCCATGACAACCATGAGGGCACAAAAACTTGTAGCTTCCACCTCCTTTTCCCCCTTCAAGTTTGGTCACATAGTTCCACAAGGGTGTTAATGCAGCTTTCTCCTCTAATGTTTCATTGTTCTCTTTAGGGTAATCTCCTTCCTCTTAAAACCCTTCCTCCTCACTATACATTGGGTCACTCATACGGGGACCACTATCCTCTTGTTCTTCTTCCCTCTATTCCTACTCCCCCTTGCCATCACGAAAACCAAAAGTGGAATGATGCATTGAAGCCAAAAGAACACAATCTTGGAATATGAATATAGGTGGTGGACAATTTGGAATTAAATGCGCAAGAAGAAAGAATGGGAAAGAGTAGGAGAGGGAGGAGAAAAAATACAAACAGCAATTACAGAAAAATGAGGGAGTTTGGTGTTTGCACTTACCTCTTTGGCTCTTGCAGATGGAAGCCCTTCTTTACTCCTCCAAGCTCCTCCACCTTCATTGCTCCTAGCTCCTTCGTCAATCCTCCAAACTCTCCTCAAGTCTCTCTTCCCTAAGCTCTTTTCTCCTCTCTTCTCCGAGCTCTCCAAAAATACAAGAGAGGAACTGAGAGGAGAAAAGGAGTTTTATTCCCCTTATTCTTTTCCCTACCCTAAGCTAAACCCACCCCAACAATAGTTAAGCGAAAAACAAAGACAATTTGTGGGTCTGGCCCGCGGAACCGCTTGGTGGACATCAGAGCTGCTTGGGATCTGCCTGGAATCGCTCTCAGTCCACGAAAGATCCGATGCCGGAGCCATGGATTGGGTTGACATGGTTCCGATAGCTCAGGAACTGTCTTTTCTAGCCCGATTCGTGGCTCCACTTTCCTGAACCGCGGTTGCAGAGCTGGATCGCCCATGGATCCTTACAGTGCGCAATTCTGGCTTTTGATCTGGGGGAGGGGGGCATTTCCTGCAACACTGGTTTTGTGTATTTCAAATTGACATTAAAGTTGTTTGCATCGAGAGAAGTGTGATATATTCTACAATCTAATATTGAAGAGGTTGATTGTCTATTTTGGCCGTAACAGTGACATATGTTGGTCCAATATAATATTTTATACAGACTAAAAATTAAGTTACAGTAATAATGCTATAATGAATCAATGGCTAGGCTATTCCATTTGGTATATTTCTTGTTGTTTTCTATCTATTCATAGTATGAAAGATGAGTTGCTTGATTCTAGACAGTGATACACACAGACACACACACACACACACACACACACACACACACATATATATATATAGTATGAAAGATGAGTTGCTTGATTCTAGACAATAATACACACACACATGCACATATATATATATATCTATCTATCTATTCATAGTATGAAAGATGAGTTGCTTGATTCTACACACACACACACACACACACATAAGGTTTTTTCCAGAGGGAAAAACCTTATATTTCATAGACATATACATGTTACATCTTGAAGGCTAGTTGATATTAAGCCTTTGGACCATCTGCCCATTACATCTTTTACAAGAAATTGCTCATACTTCTATCTAGTTATTGATCAAAACTTAAATCCTTTTCAAAACAAGAATTTTGTCACCGTTTGTCTATAAAACGTCTATCTTTCCAAAACATATCAGTAAATATAGAAAGGCACTCCCTTGGGCCATCGTTATACAACAACGCTTTCATGGGCCGTGCTTCGGAAAGTTATAGTAAGCAAGAGTTACATGAAATAGGCCATACCATCCATGTCTTTTGGTGGTTTGCTTCTCAATTTTTTCTTGGTCCATCAAGGTGCTTAATATATTTGAATTTAAGATGGATTTTTGTTGGTGCTAGTGCATTCATCATAGAGTGAAGGAAATGATTTCCCATCATATTTGGCCTTCAACATGTGGGAACAATATATAGCTTTGTGGATAGAAGCCTAAGAAGGTATAAATGCTTGAGATGTCAAATGTGTGGCAATTGGACCTTCCATAATAACTTTGAGAATCTTTTAACTTGGAGGCTTACTAGGGGACATAACAATGTCCTTCTATATGTACTTCCAACCTTCTAGTTAGATTTCCTTAAGTTACCTACCAAATCTTTGTGGTAAATGGTTCAGAAATTGTAGATTTGTGGAAGAAGAAATTCATGTGAACTTCCAAGTTGACACTAGCAAGTTTTGCAAAAACTATTAGGTGAAATATTTGCCAATATTATAGAATTCTTGGATTAAGTGTAGGTCCTGTGTGTAAGCTCACAAGCTCTCACAAACTCCCATGATCGACGGGGATGCATATGAGCGATACTCGAAGGTACCCATGGGGACTCACACGCTTGTCCCTCTTATACATCACTTACATGCACATACAATTTGGCTGTTGTCCTTTGACACTTTGGGCGGGAGTAGCGGGGCACAGGGAGCTCACCCAAGATATTGGGATGACACTCAATGCACTAGGGGAGAGACTTCTCAGCGGTGGCATTGGATTGGTGCACGAGTTGACAGCGACAAGTTGGGGGATGAGGTGATCATTTGCAGGGGTGGCATATTGTTCCTCAGTGAGCCTACGGCTGGGGCGCTAGTCACGAGGGAAACATGTGTCACTCTTTCCACGGGGCATGTTAGGACCATGCATGAGCAGAGGATACCATGTACGACTGAGGTAGTTTTCCAGTGTGTGTCCGACCTCTAGACATTGTATTGGCACATTATCTAGACAGCGGATGGCAGACTCAACAATGATGGTTGGCAGGAGCAGGTGGGGTCCACATACACTGAGTCAATTGCGAGTATCAGATACCTACCTATTGGTTTCCTTTAGAGGGTAGTTATTTGGCACATGTGGCTTCCAACAGTCATCGATACTATGTAGTGGCAGGCATAGGGCAATTTAGCATGCATCAAATTAGTTCATGATATATGGGGCCTATATGTCGGTTGCATGCAGGGACTAGGGATAAGGAACAAACGGATTCCAACAGTTGTTAGAGCTGTGTTGCAGCAGGTTTGGCTAGGAGATCTAGGGTTTCAGTTGGTTGATAGGTCACTCCATCTCGTGAGGAGCAGGGCCATAACAGAGGGTGATTTAGCTCACTTTGGGGTTGATGTATGGGGGATCACTGCGGCCTCCAATGTTTGGCAAGGCAAGTTTCTTCAGTTGCAGCTCAGGATTGAGACTAGCGATGGGTTGGTAGATATTGACATCATAGAGAGATCTGGGCAAGATGAGCTTGACCTTCGTTGATATTTCGCCTCCAAGTTTCAAGGGAGGAGGCTGCAGTGTGCACATGATGTGCAACCTATTCGAGTTAGAGTGGCACGACGATAACATGGTGGTGCTTTTCTTAAACGAGCATGGGAACCGAGCATCACAGTACTAGACAACTCAATGACCTTTAGGGATGAGCTCGCTGCTATAGGGGGAGATCACTCAAATTTTCCATTGGGCTTCAGTGACTCGCTGATGGTGTGGGAGACTTCATCAACTTGGCAGGTTAGTCAACGGGAGGATATCGGGAGGAGCTCATGCGGAGAGAGACTTTGTCCCCACAGGGATTGGGTTGTATCTTCAGGAGTTTACTCTTGTTGTGCATGAGGTGGACTACTTGATAGGGCAACTTCATGGAGAGTTGGACAGAGTCCTACGTTATCATGATGCTCTACTTATTGATAGTATGTAGAGGGCTTCTAGAGCTTATACCTGGTTGGACGGTGAGTGGAGCAAGGGGTGCTTCACATTGATTAGGATGCCTTGTGATCTTATTATTGAGAGATTCCTTCATGATCAGACAATGTAGAGATCGGGGTTGAATCAATGGCACATTTGGGACCCTGGTATCACTGGTGATGATAGTGGTGATTAGCAGTAAGAGGGGGTGCTTGTTTCGACATTAATTGAGGACAAGCAACTTTTGGCTGGGAGGACTATAATATCCCCAATTTTGTGAGCATGTGAATTTTGCCTAATTTTGGTGATATTAAGTAAAGGGGCAAATATATTGGCAGAAAATTATTATTTTATAAAAATGGAGGCAAAAGCCACTTAGTGGAAAATGGCTTCCACCGATAAAATAATAATTAAATAAAAGAATCTAGAAGCATGGGGAGAATTTATAAAAGGAGGATGGACTCATTTGATAATCATCTTTTGACTATTACATTTCACCTTTCATCTTCTCTTGGGGTTGTTTAGCATAAGAAAAGTGCTATTTAGTACTAGGAATTCCAAGCGGAATTCCACCTCTACCTTTGGCGAACTTCAAGTGTCACCTTAAGGGAGTAAGGAGTCCATCTCAGGGCTTCTCTAGGAGCTACATTGCATACTATTTATAGTTGGAGCATGCTTCTCTTAGGGCGCATAAGGAAATTCGAAGGGGCCGAGAGAAGCTAGCAGACAATGGAGTTTTGGCCAGAGAATTTGCGGAGAATTATCCATAGGGAGGACGAGTTTTTCCTTAGGGATTTATAGAACCGAGAGTGCTGCATTTTGGAGGACCAAATTTATCTATTCCAGGGCCTTCATAGGGGTTTACTGATAGCTTTTGTGCACTTGCAGAGATTTAGAATTTGGGGAGCATTCTAGTTGGGATATGCTTGGTGATTGACAGGAGAAATTTGCAGGAGTTGCCAAAAACTGTAGGGATTTTTTTTGGCCAAATTGAGCAATTTACAGTTGTTGGGGGTCAGCGGGGGTCGGTGGATTCAACCCAAATTCTTTTTGGGTTTTTGTGGGTTTGGTGAGAGGGGGCTAGGATTAATTTTATAGAATTTTCCGAGCACTACTGAGGGTAGATTCCTTAGTTCCATTCAACAGTTTGCAACATAAATTGTTGAAGGAGGGCGCAATTTACCTAGGACCATTTCCACCACTTCGGTCTGTGAGATATTTCTAGGTTTTGTTGGAGCTAGTGTGGAGAGCCTACATTTAATTTTGCAGAATTTTTGGAGTAGATTTGAGGGCCAAAATCTCAGTTCACCTACAACAATAGTGGCAATAATTTTCTGGGCTAGCGCAAAATCATGGTGGGGAGCTCATCTGACATTTGGGTAGCTTGATCATCACTTGGGTTTGGATTTGCTTGCTGTAGCAAGCCTAGGTTCCTCTTTCATACTCATTTGTACTCTATTTGCTCGAAAATAAATAAAATGGCTTAGAGTTTTGGCCCATTTCCTCTTGTGTTGTGATTTCTTGCGTATGTGTTGAATTTCCTAGTTGTTGTTATAGTGCATGTTTCTGTTGTTCACTTAATATTTCCATTAGGAATCTACAAATCCATTTAGATTGATTAAGCTAACCCATTTTGCTGTATACCGTACCTAGTTGTTGAAATTGAGACTTAAGGTTCAAATCTTGGCTAGCATGCTTCTTTCTTGTATGGCTATTAGGGGTTATGGCTATTGTTGTACAATTATAGCATTTGGGTTTAGTGCACCCTTGGTAAATAAGATTGATATATTGGTTTGTGTACTCATCTGTATCCTTGGAGTGGCATTGGCTAGAATTAATGTACCTTGACCTAGCTCAATATTAGCGACCTCACCTGTATCTACTATAATTGCATGGGGTGGGGTTGATATTGTCTAGGTTTATCATCCAAACAAATACGGTGACTTCCTTTTCAAAAAAGGAACATTATTATTTAAATAAAGGTGACTCCCCTTTCAAAAAAGGAACTTTATTATTTTATGTTTATAATATATTTTATACTTTTTTTCCAAGGAAAACTTTATGGGAAATGTGAGGGATGCTTCTTGACATTCATGGATGGCATCCTTACTAAACTTCTTGGTGTAGATTAGTGCACCTCACCTTGGGGGATTCGATCCGAGCGCTTACTGGCGTGGAACTAGCCAAATGCCAAGCAACATTGTAACTACTAGGTGAGTTGACCTTGTGGGTCAAAAATGTTTGGAACAAAACAACCTCTTATTTTTACTAGATACCCTTTTTTATGCCCCTTAACACCCATCAATGCCGTGGTACCTTGCATCTTCCCCCCAATACCTACAATATATTGAATTTATTTTTCACATTTTAAAATCCACCTTTATGAATGAACATAGTAAGATAATAGTCAACAAGGTCAAATCCCTATGATAAATTGAGGGCTATACTCGTCACTTATGTTTTCATGGATTAAAAGACACCCCTTACTTCAATGTTGGAACAAATGTCATTGAGATTTGCATTTGAATGGTATACCCGTCACTTACATTCTCATGGATTAAAAGAAACCCCTTGCTTTAATGTTGGAACAAATGTCATTGAGATTTGCATTTGAATGGGCAAGGGAAAAGTCCTTGTGCTTCCATTTTGCCCCGCAAATGCTATATATTATATATACTATATGGAACATATTGTGTATTAAGATAGTATACTATATAGCGTATACATAGTATAATACCTCTGTTACACTGGAACCGCTCCCAAGAGGTGGGAAATCCGTTCCAATGATTCCCACGCTCTTGAGAGCTTTGGAACTGTATGTGAACGTTACCTTTTCTGCGGGAGCTGCAATGGGCGCTGGGGAAAGTTCTGGGAGCTTTGAAGACTGTTTTTTTTTTGGAGTTCTGAGATTCTTTGAGGTTGGGGAATACAAAGCCTGTAGAGAAATATGCTGAATTACCCACAAAACATGAGTCTATGTTGAAACCTTCGCAGGAAGAAAGGCCAAAGACATCCTTAACACCGATATCCTTAATTGAGAAATTGGAGCAATCTCTTGATGGGTTACGGAAGTGTGTGGCACCTCGACATAAGGGCGATATATGGGATGTCATGCTAATGAGTATTTCTTTTACTATTTATGTATACATATCGTAGAAGATTGTGTGTGCATATTGTATGTGGCAGTCAATGCTTAAACATTAGAGTTGCTTTGATTTTTCTCTTACGAATAACTAGAGAAACATATGTAAAACTGTTCCTTTGTATTTTTAAGCCAAATTGTTTCAAAGACTGGTCATGTGTTAGAGAACTGATAATGAACTTGACATTTTATATATATAAAAGGGAGAGATCATGGAAAGAGACACCCAAAGAATATATTTATATATAAGAGACATTATATATTTATTATTTATATATTTAAATTGATTTTAATTTTTGAATATTTTGATTCAATATTAATTTTGATTATTATATAAATTATATAATTAAATTTTTTTATTTTTATTTTTTTATTAAATAATATTACTACTCCCTATTAACTGTTTCCTATAAATTTTGGGGAAACTCCAGCCATTCCAGACACTCGTACCCAAATCCCCAACATTCCCACGTTCCAAAAACTCATGCAACATAGTATAATACTATACATTTATTAAAATTAGGGACCACAATTTTGGATGTAATGTCCAAGGATCACTTGACGGTGTAAAGGGATGTCAAAGCATATCAAAACTTGTTGAGGACAAGTTGGCAATGACTACAAAGCTAAAGAATTGCCTTCAAGATGTTTCTAGAGTATGGGGGAAGTCCTAAGGATTTCAAATTGATGTCTCATATGTCTTGGAGCAAATAGGAGATGCATGAGATGCTTCTCCTCATCCATGGGATGCAAGGAACGTCAAGGGCATACCCACCAGTTGTGGGAATGCATCTGTGTGGCATGTTGGGAAAAGGGTATTGATAATCACACTGACAAAAAGATTGACCTAGAAAATGTCCTTTAGTGGAGGAAAATAGTTTTATAGAATATTGTACTATGTAATTTGATGCACATATTCTGTCTAGATCCTTGAGGACCTTTGAAGACCTAATGTGGATTATATTACGCTATGTCCTTGACAAATTTAAGGAATGAAATAACAACTTGATGTTGAAATTAGGCAGCCTTGGGAGGTACTCCCACACGTCCTAGGTGCTAGGCTTGTGAGGAGAAAACCCACAAAAAGAAGGGTTTGTGGGCGAGGCACCCAAGTTTGGGTTTTTGACCCAAAGTGGGTGGGCTTGGAACTGAAGGAAAGCAATTTAATATTCTAATTAATGGTTGAGCTTGAGTTGGCAACACCTTAATGGGAAAAGGGTTCCAAGAGTCACCCTAAAGAAAGGTATATACTATATATTGAAAGCGAAAGGATAGGCTAAAGCACGGATGAGAAGGACATTCATCTTCTGGAGAGCTAAAGTAGGCGTTGCAGTCAGCTATAAGGAGAAGTAGACGAGTCTGTTGAAGGAGGCCGAGAAGTTTGGAAACTGTTTACCATTCATAGGGATCAATAGTAGGGTCGAGGGCCGCAGGGCCAAGGGATGTAGGTAAGCCGTGAGGTAGAGCATCTTGGTTGAAGGTCTGTTGGGGTAAATAACCCTACCCGCAACCAGTTAGGAAGTGTTGCAGACTTGTTACACATTGGATGAGTGCAAATAGAATAGGCTGAGGTTTGTGCAAGGTTTGCAACAACAAGTTAAAGGATGTCTGAATGTTGTTAGGTGCCTAGGAGAGTAGGAAACAAGGTTTGAGTGTTGCTACAACAAGGGAAAAGGGTGTTGGCTACATGTGTTGATGGAGGTAGAGGTCTAAGGGAGTGAACCTAGTGCCAAAAGAAGATTGTTAGCCGCTGTTGCAAGCAATGAAAAGTAACAACAAGGTAAAGAAGCTGACCTCAAAGGAAAATAGGTAAGAAAACTAATTTGTTAAGCAAAGCACTGTCTTAATATGTTTTGTTTGGGCAGATGAGAGTCTAATGGGCTAGGCCTTAGCCCTAGTTGTATTGGTTAAAGAGCGTACCTGATTTTGTGTATTGTGCTGGGATTGTAAAGGGTCATGATCCCTGGTACGACAACCGTTAGTTTTTCTTGTTAATGGATTGATAAGAAACAAGTTTGGGCATATTAATTCTTGTGTAATATCCTTGATTTGATTGCTAATGTAATTTTCGCTGTGCAAAATCTTTTGAAGTTAGACTTTGCTAGTGTGTTTATGTTTCCTAGCTAAGGCATAGACCAAACCTAGTGTGCTTGGAATTCTAACATGGTTAGAAGTGTGCACAGGGATCAACTCCAAGAGGAAGCTGAAGTTATCTTGTTGTTGAAGGAAGGACAACTGGTAAAGATGGTTTCTATCTTGATGTTTGAGGACTGGTTGGAAGGGCTTTCCAACTATAGTCCGTGGAAGGAAAAGCTCAAGCTAGTGTTGTTGGTGAATGGTCTGTGGAATCATGTTGACACCAAGGTTGTGGAACCAATGGGCGTAGTAGATTTGGCTTTGTATAACCTAGCAGAGCCCAAAGCCAATTTGATCATTCTTGATGGAGTCAAGGATCACTTGATACCTCATTTTATTGGAAAGAAGACTACATCGAACATGTGGGAAGCTTTAAAAGAATTGTTTCAAAACAATAATGAAAACCTCAAGATGGTGTTGAGGGAGAAGCTCAGGGACATCAAGATGGGAAGTTTAGAGAATGTGACTTCATACCTCACAAGGATTTCACAAGTTTGTTATGAGCTTGCAACTATAGGGGATGCTGTGGAAGAATCAGAGTTGGTGAGAACTGTGATAAATGGCTTCATAGATTAGTGGAAGCCAGTAATCAAAGGAGTAGTCTTACGGGAAGAACTTTCGGATTGGAATAGGTTGTGGGATGATTTCATTTGGGAGGAACTTTGGGACGAAGAGCTTCTTCGAAAGACTGATGAAAAGAACGCTGCCCTTGCTAGTGAGATGAAGAAGGGCAAAGGGAAGTTCAACAATGGCAACAAGAAGAAGGATTTAAGCAAAGTGAAATGCTTTGCATCTGAAGAGTATGGTCATTATGTGAGCAAGTATCCATATAAGAAGAAAGGAGGGAAAGAGAAGAGGCTTGAGATGGTGATGACTGCTCTAGCTACAATGGATGAGGATGATTTCGCCAAGAGTTTCGAGTAGGAATTTTCTCTCATATCTTAGTTCTTTGGGAGCACCATATGCGACAGTGCTTGGTTCATTGATAGCGCAGCATCAAAGCATA
The DNA here is from genome assembly GCA_031772625.1 of Pinus tabuliformis. Taxonomy (NCBI): domain Eukaryota; kingdom Viridiplantae; phylum Streptophyta; class Pinopsida; order Pinales; family Pinaceae; genus Pinus; species Pinus tabuliformis. Next base: position 302,080,373 of record CM062813.1, on the reverse strand, counting down.
TGACAGGTTCACGAGAATTATTTGAGACCCTGATCGAGTAGGATTTTGAGTTACATGTGAAGATTGGTGATAAGAGTCAGCATGCAGTCGGAGGAATGGGGACTGCACAATTTAGGATGGAGTTAGGTGGATTGTTGCGAGTCCATGATGTACTTTGGGTATTGGAGCTCAGGTACAACATCATTTAAGTCCCAACAATTGAGGCAGAGGGGTTTGATGTTATATTTCAGGAAGGAAAAGTGATACTCAAGCACAATGGTTTTAACTCTACCCAAGGAGTGGTTCTTAGGGTCAAAGAGAATGGTTTGTATAGACTAAAAGGAAAGCCTATAGACCAAGTATAGCAAAATGTTTCTAAGACTTAGAGGGAGTCAAGTTCTAGAGGGAGTTTGTAGACTCAAAGGGAGAATGTGCAGCCCCAAAAGAGCACACTGAAGGAGACGTCCGTATCTGAGGAGGAGGAGCCATGCAATGGTTTAAAGGCCTATATGGAATTGAAGAGTTAAAAGGCTTCTAGTAGCTAGGACACTTTGAAGAAGGATATTGTTCATACTGCAAGTTATGCTTCTGTGGTGGAAAATGAAGCATACATTGATTGTTGGATGGCAGTCATGGAAGAAAATTGTGTTCCAGTGTGGGAAGAAGCGAGACTTCCAAGGAATGGAAGTACCTCCCTCGTTGAGAGGGAGTGTTGAAATTAGGTAGCCTTGTGAGGTAGTCCCACAAGCCTTGGGTGCTAGGCTTGTGAGGAGAAAACCCACAAAACGAAGGGTTTGTGGGTGATGCACCCAAGTTTGGGGTTTTGATCCAAAGTGGGTGGGCTTGGAACCCAAGGAAAGAATTTTGATGTTCTAATTAATGGTTGAGGTTGAGTTGGCAACACTTTAATGGGAAAATGGGTTCCAAGAGTCACCTTAAGGAAAGGTTTATATTGAAGGCCAAAGGATTTGGCTAAAGCACAAGTGAGAGGGACATTCCTCTTGTGGAGTGTGTGGAGAGCTAAAGGAGGAGCTGTAATCAGCTAGAAGAAGAGCCAAAGCAGAAAAAAGTAGCTGAGTTTGTTGAAGGAGGGTTGAGAAGTTTGGGGACTGTTTACCAGCTGCAAGGATTAACAACAAGGCTGCAGGGCAGAGCAACCTGGCTGAAGGTTTGTTGGGGTAAATAAACCTAGCTGCAACTAGTCAAGAAGTGCTGCAGGCCTGTTACAGGTTGGCTGAGTGCAAACTGAATAGGCCGAGGTCTGTACAAGGTTTGCAACAGCAAGATAAAGGAGGTTTGAAGGTTGTTAGATGCCCAGGAGAGTAGGCAGCAAGGTATGGGTGTTGCTACAACAAGGAAAAAGGGTGTTGGCTGCATGTGCTGATGGAGGTAGAGGTCTAAGGGGGCAGACCTAGTGCCAAAAGAAGGTTGTTAGTGGCTGTTGCAGGAAAGGAAAACTAACAAGGTAAAGAAGCTGACCTCAAAGGACAATAAGCAAGCAAACTGATTTGTTAAACAAAGTACTGTATTAATATGTTTTGTTTGGGCAAACGAGAGCCTAATGGACTAGGCATCAACCCTAGGTGTATTGGTCAAGGGACAGACCTGATTTTGCGTATTGTACTGGGATTTTGAAGGGCCATGATCCCTGGTAGGGGATCCCGAGGTTTTCTTTTTAAAGGATTGATAAGAAACAATTTTGGACATAGTAATTCTTGTGTACTGTCATTGACTTGATTGCTAGTGTAATTTCCGTTGTGTAAAAGTTTTTAGAGTTAGGCACAGCTAGTGTGCTTATGTTGCCTAGCTAAGGCATAGACCAGATCTGGGGTTTGTGGAATTCTAACACTTGAAAGACCATATTGTCTTAAAGTAATGCTAATGTTTACAATGATCAAGCTTAATTAATAATGCTCCCCCTCTATAAGTACAATTTACCATAGGACATGCCATCTTAGAAAGAATTTCCTAATGCCTATAAATTTGCAAATGCCAGATATAGTAGAGAGAGGTGAAAGGATAGGTTAAATTCCCTATGTTCCAAAGCTAGTGTACCAAATGCAAAGTAACACCATTATTCTTGTCACATGAAATATCTACTGCATAGGTCATCCTAATAAGAGCTTATAAAGAGATTGTAAGATTGAGAGTTGCTCTTTCCTTGTAGTTGAGCATATATGCAAGAGTAGATTCAAGTTGGGCAGAGCCAAAAAGTAAGCAACCCCTGCTTATGAAAATAGTGGCTTTTTGAGAATTGTTAAAGGAGGAAGGACAAATCAACAAGGTAACAAGGAAATTGGAAGACAGGTGTTATAGCTCAAAATGACACTCCCTTGAGTCCATTAGAGAAGTAGCACAGAAAAAAGCCTGGAATATAGCATCAGCTTCATGGAAACCCTAAAGAAAGTCAAGTTTTCGTCCTCCAGTACTCCCAGGGCTCTGGCAAAGGGCGTTGCAATGCTCGAAGTGGCCTAGCAAGATGGGTTGAATTCCCCAAACCCTAAGACAAAGAGCTTTGAAGTGGCTAGGGTTGCTAGAGTGAGCAGATATGTCTGTGATAGGGTCAAATAGTTGTCAGCTTCAGTGTGGGATGAAATGACCCAATCAAACCAAGTCAAAAGGTGTCTAGATTTGTCAAATCACCTTGTCAACTCAACTATAAAAGCAATGCTGATCCATGAAGTAAAGAGGAGAGAATAAGTGAATAACAAGGAAATGTTGATCAAACCAAAGTCAAAAGGTGTCGAGATTTGTCAAATCACCTTGTCAACTCAAATATAAAAGCAAGCAAAGCTGTTCCATGAAGGAAAGAGGAGAGAATAAGTGAATAGCAATGAAATGTTGTTGGAATGGCAATGGCTTTAGCATTGAGATACACCAGTACCAACAGTGAGCCTAATTGTGGATGCTTGGTAAGAGGAGGAGCCCTGGGTTAAAGAGCTTGGAGGTGCTGCAAGTGTTGTGCCTTTTGTTTAATGAAAAGGACTATGCTTTTTGCCATATTATTGTATTCTTGCTTGTTTATGATTATATGTTCATGATGATGTAGTGTTGGTAACACTAATGTTGTATAGGATTGGATAGTTGGACATTGTGGTCTTTGTTTACAGGTGCAGGTTTGTGAGATTGGGAAGAGTACTGAATCAACCAAGGATCAACCTAGGATCAACATCCAGGGGAAGATGAATCTGTTGTCCGTTATCAATTTATATCAATTAGCCTGCATGAATCATTAGGGGTAGAAGTTAGTCACATGTATCTATCTGTCATAGGGCTTGGGCAAGCCTGTGGGATGGAGTCTCTGCCTACAGAGAGGAAATCCATATAAACAGAAATGCCGACTCCACTAGGGAGACAACCCAATGTGTTTGGTTTTAGCTCTTTGACTGCTTGGAAACCGATAAATTGAACTAAAACCCTAATCAATACTCTTGCTAAGTCTTGACAGAGCATTGAAGCTCTGTCCAATACTTTGTGGTGGCTCTGTTAAGAGGAGGAGCCCTGGGTTAAAGAGCTTGGACGTGCTGCAAGTGTTGTGCCTTTTGTTTAATGAAAATGACTATGCTTTTCGCCATATTATTGTATTCTTGCTTGTTTATGATTATATGTTCATGATGATGTAGTGTTGGTAACACTAATGTTGTACAGGGTTGGATAGTTGGACATTGTGGTCTTTGTTTACAGGTGCATGTCTGTGAGATTGGGAAGGGTACTGGATCAACCAAGGATCAACCTCCAGGGGAAGATGAATGTGTTGTCCTTTATCAATTTATATCAATTAGCATGCATGAATCATTAGGGGTAGACGTTAGTCACATGTATCTATCTGTCACAGGGGTTGGGCAAGCCTGTGGGATGGAGTCTCTGCCTACAGAGAGGAAATCCATATAAACAGAAATGCCGACTCCACTAGGGAGACAACCCAATGTGTTTGTTTTTAGCTCTTTGACTGCTTGTTTGTTTGCTTTCTTTGGCTTTTATTGTTTCTAAGTGGTCATTAGACATCCTGGTAGGATTTGAACTAAGAATATTTGCTTGGAAACTGATAAATTGAACTATAACCCTAATCAATACTCTTGCTAAGTCTTGACAGAGCATTGAGGCTCTGTCCAATACTTTGTGGTGGCTCTGTTAGAGCCTTGCAATGTGATGTCAGGTCATTGACAGTGTTAAAGCCTTGCAAAAGTTTCTGAAGGCTTTCTTTTTATCTTTCTCTAGCTTTCCTGCAGACTCTTGACCCTAGAGCTTAGGTCAACATCAAGTTTGATTCATTAGAGTCTGTACTCAGTCAAAATATCTCAGATTCACTCAAGTTAGTGGATTTGGGGTCATCTTAACAGTCTGGAATCCTCTCTTGGGTATGATTCCCTATAGAGCCATTGGATCTGAGTAGAACCTTGTCACCATTTTCCTATAACTTCTCTGTTTCTCCCTGATATAGTTAGTGTGTTGAGTCTTCAAACTTCTCTTTTGAATACTTGCTTGCTAGTAGGTGGGGTTTCTAGGTTTTGGGTGATTTTTCTTTGGTTTCCTTTGGATTTTTGCTCGTTTATATGTTTCATTTAAGATCTGATTGTAGATGTTCAGAATGAAAAAGGAGTGTGGTAGGGAACTGTATTCATAGTTACATTGAAAATATATCACCCTGCTTTAAATAGTTTTCATCGAAAGTGAAATATTGCACATTCATAATTTGCATACCTTTCCTTGAAGACAATTCAAACACACTTCAATTTCATGACATAACCCTTGACTTAATCAACAACCATTAAGAGAAACATAACTAAAATTTATTAGAAATATTTTTCTCCACTAGTAGCACACTGACATTAGCTCAGGATTTTAGGGCCTTGGAATAGGTTGGAGAGGATGCTCTCCAAGGCCACAAAACAAACATTAGAATCATGAGTCAGGGATTGAAAATCCATTTGTGATCAACTGTTGCTTGGGAAGCCCCTTTAGCACATGGGTCAAGCATGATATCGCCCTGGAATTCATGGAGTGATAGCCGCACTTCATTGGGTTTTGGTGGTGCGGACTACACACATACGGGGGTCTCCTTCAGGAGGGTTTGGGATTGGATACCTTGCCTTTTTGTGTGTACCTGACCCATGACTGTTACCCTAGATCGATTGGTTGTAGGTGGTAACCTTGGTGGCCATTATTGTAGGGAGCCCACATAGGTGAGTGCGGCTGGGGTGTGCCTGCAGTATGTGGACAGATGTTAGTCAGAACTCACTAGGGTCCCTTAGGGGGTGCTTGCAAATGAGAGTAGTAAGCTGAATCTACAGCCCAGTATGATATAGATGATGTCATGTGGGTTTGACATCTTGTCTTAAAACAATATAATAATACTCTTTTAACGATTAATAATAATATTATATGTTAGCCAAATATAGCTACAACTAGAAATAAAAATATGGTTCATAACAAATAATAATAATACTATATCTTAGCCAAATATAGATACAAACTGAAATACAAATCTTTCTCCATATATAATAAGACTGATATAGAGAGATAATAAGAATGATCCAGATTTACATATAAATAAAAATACCATATCTATTATATTTACATAGAATTTATATTGCTACCCTCATCTTCATCTGTGCTTAGAACCATCTTAATGATAAAAAATTTACACCTCGAAAGATTTGATCCCTCTGGCTGTTTGATATATCTGGAGTTAAGATGTGTTTATGCTGTTATTTTGACTATTTTCATTCGAAGGAATCATGAACAGTAATTGGATAACCAATGTAACTCTTTGATTGATGACTAACTTGTCACTATAAATAGTAAAATAGAATGCTGCAAGAGCCAACACAGGATCATGTGTACAGGTGACTTATGATGGAAGAACCTTGAGTCTTTTTTTCTGTTTTGTTTATAATATTTGGAGAAGTTGCTGGTCTTAAATATTTGTTTCCGTCTCTGAACATGTTATGGGCCCAAGCTGCAACTCTGTATAGGTTGAACTTGGCTTGTGGAAAAACTACAGTGAGTAGAATGTTATTAGGGGTAGCATGTTTCCAACTGGAAATCTAAATACTATGCCAAAGGTTTAATATGCTAAGCAAATTTTCACAGCGTTCACAGCGTTCACCAGTATATCATTATGAGTTATTTTTTTCGTCGCATTCAAAGAAATTATCCTTGTGAGTGAAAAGTTATCTCTGTTATCAATATACTGAGCTCAAATACTACTTTAAGTTGTGTGAGAAATAATTTTTCAAGGATGCAAATTTGCTTGTGCATTTGGGCAGCCTTTTGAAACCTAGTTTGCATTTTATAGTCATTGCTTGGGCGACCTTTAGAAACCCACTGGCCATTGCTATTTTCTGGAATCATGGCTTGGGCATCATTTAGAAATACATCTATTGCCGGTTCTCTGCAAGCCATTGTATTTTTAAATGTAAATGTAGTTATTAAGAATATAAAATCAGAATTATTTGATAACATTTGATTTTGTTCCCAGGTATAGGAGAAGTGATAAGTGGATGGGATGTAGGAGTGAAAGGTAAATTCTCTACTTTGTTTTATCTTTTGCAACCATGTTAGTTAAGTAATTTGTCATGCCATGAGGCTTTTTATCATCACCTTATTTGGTGTCATTTTGCAGGAATGCGTGTTGGTGACAAACGGAGACTGACTATACCTCCCGCAATGGGGTATGTAAAAAGGCCTTTATTGATAAAACTGTTTGGCTAGCGTGCTCTTTGTCTTCGTGATTTTCTCTAGACTGAGTGTTTGTGACGTGTAGACAATTGCTTATCGTTTGATAGTGTAGGGGACAATTTGAGTTGAGCATTTGGTATGTGTTGCAGGTATGGAGCAAAGGGAGCAGGAGAAATACCAGGAAATGCCTGGTTAGTTTTTGATGTGGAGTTGGTTAATGTAAAGTAAAAATCTTTGATTTTATTCCAGCGTGAACTGTAGTATAATTGGCAATTTTGATGATTGGCGGCATCCCAAGGTCTGTTTGATGAGTAAGTTTTTTAGCCATTCTTCTGCTGTATTTCTAGCCTAAGATATGTCATGTTTTATGTTTTCTAAAATACCACATTTCGAATGGATACTATTATAATTGGCAATTTGATGATTGGCGGCATCCCAAGGTCTGATGAGTAAGTTTTTTAGCCATTCTTCTGCTGTATTTCTAGCCTAAGATATGTCATGGTTTATGTTTTCTAAAATACCACATTTCGAATGGATACTATTATAATTGGCAATTTTGATGATTGGCGGCATCCCAAGGTCTGTTTGATGAGTAAGTCTTTTAGCCATTCTTCTGCTGTATTTCTAGCCTAAGATATGTCATGGTTTATGTTTTCTAAAATACCACATTTCGAATGGATACTATTCAATGTGGGCTGGGCTGTTCTAATTGTATCGCTCTTTCTTTTATGTTTAAAGATACAGTCCAAATTTACAGGTAAGATTGCTTTTATAGTTAGGTTGCGTTTATTGTTTCCATCATGTCACTGCTTGGTTAGGTTGCGTTTATGGTTTCCTTCATTTCACTACATTTAGGGATATTATTAGTAACATGCAGCTTTGTTCCAGTATTGATGTGCTTGTGTTAGCATTTCCACAAAGGATGGTTGTATTAGTAACATGTATTTTTGTTACTATTTTGATGTGCTTGTTATGGTAGCATTTCCAAAGGGGCACTCATATCCTAGCATTCATAATTTCTTAAAGTAATTGATGGGAAATTTATTATATTGCTTACATCTTAATTTTTTTAAATAACATGTTACAATCTATGGGAAAGTTTTTATCACAATATTTTCATATTCTAGAATAATGTCATTAACCATTCTTTTGTGAAGTTATTCTATCCCATAAAATATTCCAGGTAAATTTTTGAAGACATTCTGCTTGCTATTGTCTTGACAACTGGTGAATCATCTGGAATAGGAACGGTATTGGTCTTTGGAATGGAAGTCTTTCAAATCAAATGCAACGTGTAATAAACTATTGTACACGTCCAAAGTAATACGCTATTTAAACATCTGTAATAGTAATAGCAAACAATTATTACAATAGTATACAATTAATGTGATAAGATATAATATTACAAAGTTATAATATAATATATTAATAATGCATGGGTAATATTGATAATTTTATTCCTAATGAATTATTAATTTTTTATTAAGTTATTTATATTACATCTGCATAGTCCTTGTTTCTTTTGATAGTTATCGATATGATGACATAATTAAGGCAGTATGGGGTGCTTGTTTTGCCTTTATGATTTTTTTGTACGTGGCGACACCTCATGTTTTTTAATATGCGACGATGGGCATTGACCGCTGAGTGCATGATGCCCTAATAACACGTCGAATGGCTGATTTGCCAAAAAATTTAGGGTGGTGTCTTGTCCTCATAAGATGTTTTTATTTATTTATTTAATTATCTGTATATGGGGACACTTCTCGTTGATGCACTTTCTTGATTTGTTTTCAGTTAGTAAGCCTTAATGAACTTTTTAATATCTGTTAATCTGCATTGTCGGAGATTGAGTTTATGCCGACATTTAAGTAAAGCAAATGTGATGAAGAAGTGTACATAGGTGCTGAAGCGGGGGAATAGAGGTTTCTTCACACATTTTGCAATTTGCTAGGACGGATACTAGTTGCGATGCCCCTTTACACCTTTTTGATTCGTTTGATTTGTTTACAACTAGTAAGCCTGACGTTTTTTAATATTGCCGCAAAAAGTGGTAGTGGGTAGAGGGGAATGTGGGCAAAGGTGGAGAAGTGGGGGAATAGAGCTTCCTCCGCACATTCCACAATATACTAGAACGAGATACTAGTTGCAGAGTCCTTTGAATCTTGATTTGTTTGTAGCTAATAGTGCTTCAGAGTAAGTGTTATTAAGCACTTGAATGTTGTATGCGTCTATTTGTCGAATAAATGTTGAAGTGGCATATACTAGAAGGAAAACATTTGTTAATCGGAAGAAGTGCAGTAGGGGAATAGAGGTTCCTTTGCATAGTTTACAATCTGCTAAGATAGATACCAGTTGCATGGCCTCTACACTTTTGATTTGTTTGTAACTAGTAAATGTTCTTGATTTGTTTGTAACTAGTAAATGTTCTTGATTTGTTTACAACTAGTAAGCTTTAATTAAATTTTTAATATGCGCTAATCTACGCTGTGAGATTTTTTCTTGATTTGTTTATAACTAATGAGCCTTAATTAATTTTTAATGTGTGTTAATGTGTGTTGTGAGATGTTGATTGAGTTTATGCGACATTTTGCTAAAATGTTGCCATGAAATGGGGCAGTTCACAGAATAAGTGTATGGAGGGGGAATGTGCAAGAAGGTGCAGAAGCGTGGGAATAGAGGTTCCTCCGCACATTCTACAATCTGTTAGGACGGTCTTGATTACACATCGATTCACTAAATAAATGTTGAAAAGGCCTATGTTTATCGAGAGGTGAGTTTTTGTTAACCATAGGATTAAGCCTTATTTAATTTTTTTAATGTGCTATTAGGTAGTTGAACGATGTTTTGATTACCCATTGATTCATCGAATAAATGTAAAAAAACTTACATTTACCGGCATGGAAGTTTTTGTTAATCATATGATCGCTTTAATTATTTTTTTAATATTCACTAATCCACACTATGAGAGGTTGGTTGAGTCTATGTAACATTTTGCCAAAACATCACTGCAAAACAAGACAATGTGGAAGAAGTGTATGGAGGGGAAATGCTTGCAGAGGTGGGGAATTGAGGGAATAAAGGTTCTCCTGCACATTGTGTGGAAGAAGTGTGTCGGGGGATGGGGGAGGGAAAAATGTGGGCGGAGGTGCGAAAGTGGGGAATCCACACATTCTACAATGTGCTAAAATAGATACTAGCTTTGAAGTCTTTTGCATCTTGGTTTTTTGTAGCTATTAATCATTACACAATGCTTTAGAGTAAACACTATTAAACACTTGAACGATGCTCTAATTACACATCGATTTGGTAAATAAATGTCAAAAAGACTTATATTTACTAGCAAGGAAGCTTTTGTTAATAAGAAAAAGTGCACTGTGCGGAAGCGCTGTGCAGAGGGGGAATGTGTGTGGAGGTGCGGAAGTGGGGAATAAAGGTTCCTCTGCACATTCTACGATCTGTGAGGAGAGATACTAGCTATGCAACTGGACACCTTTTTGATTTGTTTGCAACTAGAAAACCTTCTTGATTTGCTTACAACTAGTAATCCTTGATTAATTTTTTAATATGTGCTAATCCGCAGTGCGAGAGGCTGATTGAGTTTGTGACATTTCATCAAAACATTGCCACGAATTGGGGTGCGAAATATGTGCGTAGGAGGGGCAATGTGTTTGCATGTGCGAAAGTGGGTGAATAGAGATTTTCCTTCACACATTCTGCAATATGCTAGGACAATCGTGATTATTCGTCGATTTGCTGAATAAATGTTGAAAAGACTTGCATTTACTGGGAGAGAAGCTTTTATTTATTGTAGGATTAAGCCTTAATTAAATTTTGAATATGCTATTAAGCAATTGAACAATGTCTTGATTATATGTTGATTTGTTTAATAAATGTCGAAAAGACTTGCATTTATTGGTAGGGAAGCTTTTGTTAATCGTAGGATTAAGTCTTAATTAATTTTTTAATATTTGCTAATCCGCGTTGCAGGAGGTTGGTTGAGTCTATGTAACATTTTGTTAAAACGTTACTACAAAGCATGGGAATGTGCGAAAAAAATGTATCAAGGGGAATGTATGCGGAGGTGTGGAATTGAGGGAATAAATGTTCTCTTGCGCATATCCCTTTTCTACAAGCCCTTTTAATCAACTATGACAGATACTGGTTGAAGAGCCCTCTAAGCCTCCTTGATATGTTTACAACTAGTGAATGCCATTAAACACTGGAATGATGTCTTGATTATACATTTATTCACTAAATAAAAGTGGGGAGGACTTTTGTAATATCGATACATGATTTTTTGATTTGTTTAAAACCAATAATCATTACACAATGTGTCAGAGTAAATGCAATTAAGCATTAAAACAATGTTGTGATTGCGTGTCTATTCGTCTTACATTTACTAATTTTCTAGGTTTCAAGAGTGATATATTCAAATTGCTAGAACTCCTCATGATTAAATATATTAGAGCTAGCTGAAGGCTACATGTAACCAGTGCTTTACAAGAACACTTCTACGTTATACTAATCAGAAGTTTTAATCGTAAAAGTTTTATTTGTTGTGCGGGATGGGGATATGCGAAAGAAGTATACAGAGGGTGAATGTATGCGAAGGTGCGAAAGAGTATGGAAGGAGGGACATGCAGAAGGGATATCCGCATCTTCTGCAAAGCACTTCTTGCATTGGATCCCGGTTAAACATGAGAAAAGAATAATGGCATAGAGATGTATGCAACAAGTGTGTGGAGGCAAAAATACTTATGAATGGTAGTACTTAGATTTTCAATGCTATTTATATATAAACAAAGTGAACAATGATAGTCTTGCTCATTTGCTAATGTCTATAGGCCTATGTTGCAAGTGCCTCCACATGAAAAAAGTTTAACACTAACATTGGTGAAAGTAAAGGATGTGTACAATAAGACGAGTAGAGTTAACACATCTAAAATTTAAAGATTGTACGAAGGGAAAAATGTACATTGATGTGTGAAAGTGGAAGAGACATCAAAGCCTTGTGCATCTTCGACAAACTTTTCTGGAATGCGACTAAATATTTTATGCCAATGTCTTTGGTTATTGGCCCAATTGCTTAGAGAGTCTGCTGCACCCTACAAAATGAAAATATTATTGTTGTCATTTCTCAAGTAAGGGATGTGCACAATAAGACGTGCGAAGCTAAGGCATATATGAGTTAAACACTGCCAAACCAAGATGTGTGTAAAGTGAAAGTGCACATGCGAACAACACATATTGCATGTGCGAAGGCAAAAATATAAGTTTCATAGCGTTGCAAAAACTAGAACTAATATGGAGATAATCAATTTATAATTGGGTTCGTTAAAAGTGTCGTACATGATGAAAATGTGTGGAACAAATGTGCAAAGGGGTGAATGTGTAGGGAAGTGAAGAACTTGTACGTACGCAAAACAAGTGCTTTGTGGGACATAGGTGTGCCAAAGAAGCATGCTGAGACAAGAACGTGTGCAAACACATAGAAGTGAGTATGTGTAGCGAAGGGAAAGTGATGTGTGACACAAGAATGTCGAGCCAAATAGTATGCAGAAGCAAGTCATGTGACAAGCTAAAGTTTCTGCAAAAATAAACAATGTGCATAAGTAAAACATGTGTTGAATTAAAGGAATAACCATCATTTGACCCCTCCCGCAATTGCAAAAACATAGAGGAATTTAGTTTTACACTTAATTGATGCTTGCAACACAAACATAGATCCGAAAGTAATAAATTCAATTTAAGTTGACATTAATTGCTTGATTACAAAAATTTAGATCATTTTGATCAATAACAAAATATTAGATATAATATAAAAGCTTAAAGCATATATTCAAAAACTTATGCAAGGCATTATTTCAGAACTCTTCACAAAATTGGTGAATAGACTTGGAATTTAAGCAAAGCAACTAGTCTTTGTCCTTGAGAAGTCTTGAACAATAACCGAGAAAATTACAGTAACAAGAATTATATATAGATTCAAATGCTAATCATCATATGTATGGTTAAGATTAATACTACATATGTAACAAATATCTAAGATCCAAATTTGTTATTGAACGTTCATTTTCATTGTGATCAATAACAAGATATTAGGTATAATATGAAAGTTCAAAACATATCCTCGTAAACTTATGCAAAACATTAGCTCAAAATTCTCCACAAAATTGGTGAACAAACTGAAACTTGGAACATAATAGTCATTCTTTGTGCTTGAAAAGTCTTGAACAATAACCAATACAGTTACAATAACAAGCGCTGTACCTAGATTCAAATGCCAATCATACATAGCTATGATTAAAATAACAAATATTTGAGATCCAAAACTTTTGTCAAATGTTCATTTTCATTTTGATCAATAGCAAAAAATTCGATATAATATATAAGCTCAAAGCGTATCCTCCAAAACTTACGCAAAACATTATATCATTTTTTTTTTTCACAAAATTGGTGGATAGACTCAAAATCAGTGTTTGTGCTTTAGAAGACTTGAACAATAAACAACATAGTTACAGTTACAAGCGCTGCATCCAGTTTCAAATGCTAATCATCATAGTTATGATTAAAATAAATACTACAAATGGAACATATATCTGAGATCCAAAACTGATGTCAAATGTTCATTTTTATTGCGATCAATTACAAAACGTTTGATATAATATAAAAGCTCAAAGCATATCCTTGAAAGCTTATGTTCAATTAATGTTTTTGGACAATGCTACAAAATTTAGACCTATACAAGATCTTATGCAAAACATTATCTCATAATTGTTCACGAAATTGGTAACAGATTGAGAATTAGAACAGAGTAAACAAAAATTCATTTTCATTGTGATCAATTACAGAACATTAGATATAATATAAAGCTCAAAGCATATCCTTGAAAACTTAATGTTCAATTAATGCTTTTGGACAACAACACCATACCTATGCAAGATCTTTTTTTTTTCCAAAGAAAAAAAACCTATGCAAGATCTTAAGCAAAAGGTTATCTCAAAATTCTTTACAAAACTGGTACACAGATTCGGAATTGGAACAAAGTAATCAAAATTGGAACCAAAATATAATATAGATTTCACAACCCCCTGATTTATGGAGATCAATGTTATTTATTTATTTCGGAGATTGCTTGTATAAGTAATGAGAATCTTTTGATACTTCATCCCAACAGTGCATTCACTATGGTATTTTGGCATGTTCTTTTTAAACTATCCACCCTGCATCTCAAAAAATAACAATAATTGTTCTTCTTAGAAATTAAGTATACGTAACAAATGATAATTTATTTCTGAAAAAAAGGTACCTTGGAGAAAGGCAGGCTTGCGTGGATGGAAGGCATAATGTAGCTGAACTTACATTTATATATTAAACCATTTCAAATGCTTTTGTTGCGGAGAATAATGTTTGGTGCCTAAAGCACTCATCAAAATCTTGATACTTAATTGCAAAAGTAAATGCATTCATCCCAACGGGGATCGAGATTGGGCTCCCGTGAACCATAATGTGAAAAATGAACTCGCAAGGAAAATTATAAACTACAACCAAGAATTATCTTAGTTCATGATAACACAACCAACAAACTTGAGTAATTAGAAAAAGAAATATTCCAAGATTTAAGAACACTCACAATATGTGAAAGCATAGACCGTGATTGCTTGACTGTCAACTATTTTTTGGATTTATGTTTTCTTAAAGGAGTTTCTGTACTTTAGCTTGAATGAAATATGCCATCGGAGGGATTGCCATCTCTATTTTGACATTTTCATTGAATATCTCCATGTTTGGTGCCTAAAGCACTTATCAAAATCTTGATACTTAATCGCAAAAACAAATGTATTCATCTCAATGGGAATCGAGATTGGGCTCTTGTGAACTGTAATGTGGAAAAGGTACCCTTAAGGAAAAACTAAAAACTGCATCCAACGAACAAACTTGAATAAATAAACACTAGTAAATAGAAAAACAAATATTCCAAGGTTTAAAAACACTTACAATATGTGAAAGCATAGACCGTGATTGCTTGATTGTCGACTCCCTTTTGGATTTATGTTTTCTTGAAGGAGTTTCTGCACTTTAGCTTGAATGAAGTCTTTCATCGGAGGGATTGCAATCTCCATTTTGACATGTTCATTGAATATCTCCTCAATTTCCCTAGCCTCTTTTTATAATTGTGCAATCAAGACATACTTTTGTTCATTAACAAAAGTAATTAGCCATTTGCTAATTTCCTCTGTAGTAAAATCAATTATACTATAGAAATTTGTTTCCTTTCACTTTTTTAGCTTATTGAATAAAACCATAAGTGTGTCTTTCGAAAATAATCCATAGTCGCATGTGATGTGTGGATCGTTTATATCCCAAACAATAACCACTGCCTTGAAAAATGTATGAACTCCTTTACTATCTATGCTTTCACATTCAGAAATAATGTTTTCTAGTGTCTTGATTTTCTCAGACCATGCAACTTTGACCTACTTCATTTGATTAGCATTCAGGAGTCTTTGATTTTTTCTTATATATATATATATATATTTGTGTTTTTTTTGGTTAGACTAAAGAGTAAATCAAGCCTCTGATTAAAAGTAAGTCATTTTCTATGAAATGCTTGTTTCCCTCAAGATCATTTTTAACTAGCTCGATAAGTGACTTCATTTTCTGTACTAAATGCCGCAAATTGGACGCCGTTTTCCATGCATGTTCAATAATCTCCGATCATTTGGATAATTACTAATAATATATTATTTCATTACATTAAGGAGGTTGACAAGTTTATTAAATCTATAGGGTGTACCAGGGTAAAAATTGCCAATGGTGGTACTTGTATTATTAGTGTAGTCATTAACAAATGACCTGGATCTAGAGCATGTTCTAGCCTTTTTATTCGTGCTTTCAATCTAAGGTTTCCTGCTTCCTTTTTGCTAATAGATTGTGCAAGTGCGTCACCAATAGCTTGATGCAATTTTATGAATTGGTGGTTCCAACCCCAGACACATAACATCCATTTTTGCTTGATCACAACCTTTTTATTACGAACATTTACTTTTTCAATTCTCAAAATTTCACTGCCCCTACAATACTCCACATTTTGCAATGTGACAAGGCAGTCATCGAAAGTAGTGACTTCTTCGGCAATTTGCTCCATTATTTTCTGATTTTCTACTAAACAAGCACTAACCTAATAAGGGGGTATAACACTGTCAACTTCTCGTCCATATCTTCTTCAATGTTCCCTATTTTGGGGGGGCTTCTAGATTTGGTTGATTTAGTCGTGTGCACTCTCTTCTGAGTGAATCTCTGAGGGGCTCTTCATTTTCTCCACCACCTGGTAGCCCTCCGTGAACCAATATTCCACTTGTAATATTTATTTTTGATTCGAAGATGAACTCAGACCAATACTAGGTGTGCTAGTTGGAGATTGTTGCGTAGGATTTGTCCCTCTTTGCTTGTATTTTCCTTCCGTGCCGAGGTTGACTTCTTTAACAATTTTGTCAATATCCATTACTAGGTCTTGATTTTTTGGTTGGTGCACTCTGACTGTCCTCGCTTTGCTCTGTAACTCTTATAAACAAGTTGCATACCTAATAATACCTAGGTGTGCGGTAAACAAGCCTTCTAGATCAAAACTTTCGAGGGCGTCAACTTCATTTAAGTTAAAAGAATATAAAGACTTTGCAAGCTCTGCAACGTGAGCCACATTCTTCATAGCAACTTTTGCAACAATAAATGACAAATAAATAAATTGTTTTTTGTTTTTTTGTTCAAATGTAACTAGCGAGTCACAATATTGCCTACAAACTTTAACAATAAAATCCCTATTTATAGCAAATTTTGGCAGATGCAATGAATTACCTTCAAATACATAAATTCAAATTACCATATTACTTTCTCTTTTTTCATCCATCCCTTTTCCCCATAGGAAAACTTGGGCGTGGGCAAATATTCAACGAGGCTCTTGTCTAGTTATCATGTAACTCACTTGATTTACAATGACATCTTGGATTAGATACAAATTTAAAGAAACTTTGTGGAAATTGTACTTCCACAATATGGGATATCATAACTGCACTGGTTCTTCTTTGGGATGTAATTATGTTTATAGGGTAGGTCATGAAAGACATAAGTGGAGATAAGGGTTGTTATCAGTTTCACCATCATAAAGAATCTATTACTCCTGGACAAATTGATTAACTGAAAAGCTAATTCATTCGAAATGAGATCAACCCAATCAAATATACAATTTTTTTTGTATGAGCGATAAAGCAGATGAAAAATGGATTTTGAGACATTCGTTGTAGTTTCTCGACCCATCATGCGGTCACAAGGCCAATAGAAGTCCCTAAATGATTGTCTAAATAAAGAAATATCTAGGAGGGAAAGATTAGAAGGAACCTAGGAAGTTGGGGAAATAAATTCTTGAATAATGTTACGCCGCTTCCTTGTGACTCCAAGAAACTATCTACTTCCAACCTTTTTAAGCATTTATTTGGTTTCGGTAGCTTGAATATCCATCTGAATGCGTTGGGATTCTGAGAAATATTTTTTTCTCCTAACATATTTGTTTTTGTTCTTGAATAAAAAATGTTTGCAAAAATAAACAATTTTTTTGAAATCAAAGACTTTTGGAACACATGAAACATTCGCTAATCCGTTAGTCCAAATCTTTTTGTTGTTCTTCTCTTCCATTGGCAGGTTCACATACCACTTATACGCAATTGACCAATTAAATTTCTCATCGATACGTGCAAGTGAGTTAATCATATCAGTGCAGGAATGTTTTTAGGCTGGCTTAATACGCCTTTATATGTTTCAACTCATTATATTTCCTTAATATAATATACATGTTGATTTTTCTCTCTAAAAAAATCAGTGCAGATAACTTCTTTTCTTCCGCTGCTAGCCATTTCCTCTTTGTTCTTAAAAATATTCTCTTAATCAATAACATTCTCAATATTGTTTAACTATCGATTTCTCAGTTCCCTATATAATCACCATCAATTACTATTTTGCGTGCGAAATTTGTTATACAAGACACTTAATAAATAGCAATTAAAGATACCAAGGCCAATGTTTACAGAAAGTAGTGGAAGTAAATGTCAAAACTCCAAAACCATCTTGTCCATTTACTTTGCACTTTTGTCTCGCTTTAATATCATTGATATACATATCTTAAGTGACAAAAATTTACGAACTAAAATAAATATGAATTCTTTGTGATCATGACATTTAGCACACACACTGTCAAAAATAACTCTAAGTCGATAACCGTGCAAGGACAACTGCAAAGAAATATTATGTGGAGACATGGTCAACTACATCCTACTATGAAATGACTTGATGGCTGGGCTAGTCCCCACCACTATGTCAATTCCGGTTCTCTCTATTTGATATCAAACTACAAAGAGGTTGCACCAAATTTTATTTACGAATATCCTGACACACAATTTTGAAAACTAGGGTGCAAAGCTAGTTGTGAAAACACGTTCAAGCTGGTTGAGTTGATTTTGTCTTGTTTCACTGTATATGCTATACAGTGATCATGACATTTAGCACACACACTGTCAAAAATAACTCTAAGTCGATAAGCGTGCCAGGACAACTGCAAAGAAATATTATGTGGAGACATGGTCAACTATATCCTACTATGAAATGACTTGATGGCTGGGCTAGTCCCCACCACTATGTCAATTTCGGTTCTCTCTATTTGATATCAAACTACAAAGAGGTTGCACCAAATTTTATTTACGAATATCCTGACAAACAATTTTGAAAACTAGGGTGCAAAGCTAGTTGTGAAAACATGTTCAAGCTGGTTGAGTTGATTTTGTCTTGTTTCACTGTATATGCTATACACCGGATAATACATTTCTAAACACAGGGATTTAGTTGCAAAAGGCGAAGAGTTGAGGTGGAATTTTGAAGAACATGAATGGTTACCAGATTTTGGTAACATAAATGCTAAGATCGCACACACTAGAAAATTTTGAAGTGCTAATGCAAAAAGAAATGAACATCACAATTCCCTCGAAATCAAAATCCTCAGAGATGCATGCAGCGTACACGAATCATTGCGAATTGCTTCATTCTCTTATCTGTCAACCATATTTCGTCTTTTGTTAGAAATACACATTTTACTATCGACTTGCTCAACACTACTTACCCCTAAATAAAGTTTATTTGAAAAATTAATCCCACTAAAAAAGAATTCATGAACGTACAAAAGAAGTGTTGTGTGAGATGTGAGTGCGCGAAAGAAATGTGCAAAGTGAGGAATATGTACGAAGGGAGGAATATGCAGAATGGACACCTGCACTTTCACATCTTCCACACAACACTTTTACATCTTTTGCATCTCCCATTGACATGGCAAGGAAAGGGCTCCGCATTCGATACACTGTAACTAGGAATCAACTTAAGTCATGGTAACACAATCAACAAACTTGAATCATCAAACACTGGAAAGAAAAAAAACAAATGCTTCAAGATTTAATAATACTCACAACATATGAAAGCAAAGATCAGGATTGTTGAAGCATCGACTGTTTTTCACATTCATGATTTCTTGGAAGGTATATCCTCTATTTCCAGCTGAGCCTGAATGACATCTCCAACCTATGTTAGTTGTCGATAACAAGGAACATCACATGCAAGGTACTTAAAACCCAAATTTTTGAACATAGACAAGAATTGACACTGATCAAAATACGAAATATTGAACAAAAAGTTACTACGATACATTGATGAATTCCATGATTACATTTATTATTGAAAATACTGAACTCTAATTTGTATCCACCTCCTCACACTTGCATAATGATTTGCCATCAACAGTGAATTAATAGTTTATGCTAGTAGATTTATGTTTAACATTTTGTACTTTGTGATAGATGTGCTAATATCGTATACACTGGAAAATTCAGAAATGCCGATGCAAAGAGAAACCTTAGAGACACATGTAGCATTTTCCAACCATTGCAAATTGCTTCGTTCTCTTATCTCTCAAGAGAATTGGCAGTCATCAAAATAGAAAGACTGACCAAAAAGTTACCGTGATACACTGAAGGATCCCCTAATTACATTTATTATTGAAAATCCCGAACCCTAATTTCTCTCTACCTTTTCGCACATGCATAATGATTTGCCATCAGCAATGAATTAATTATTGGTTTATGCTAATAGCTTTATGTTCAACATTTCGTGTTTTGATTAGTGCTAGTTCACTTCTATTTTCAGAAGTTTGGGTTTTTGGGTATGTTCTATGTGATAGCTAGAGATGCCATTTAGGCACAATAGAAAATTGAAGATGTGATTTTATGTGACATGAGCTTCGTAGGAGAAAGTTTATGTAACACAACAAAAGTTTGAAATAATTTTGGCATGTGCAACAACCCTATGCAAATTTGAGCTTGCCACACGCGCAAGGGGGTCTCAACAATGGGTTGACCTCGCTCTATTTTTTGTGAGCTTCCCTCGACTTCTTCGTCGAGCAACTTATACATGCGATACTAGGAACAAATGCTTACGTTCACCCTTGCAATAACGATATCGAAGAAAAAATTCACATTTGTATTTTTTTTCGTTTGGATCTTCTGCGGCCCACTAATGAGGTCTCTCTAGTTCCTTGACCCGTTTCACCATGACTTGTGTATCAACTTGAGAATGAGTTGCTTACTTTGGATCCTAATAATTTTTCTTGCATTGAAGATTTCTTGTCCAAATTCAAGACCCTTAGATATCTCTTGGAAGGTGTTAAAGTTAAGAAAGAAGATGGTAACTTTATTTATTCCATCCTTACTAAGTTGGGACCAGCCTACTCTGTATTTGTTTCCACTTTCCATTCTACCAGGGAAGCTTTCATTTGTCAAGGCAAAGACTACAAGCCCCCTTCCTTTGACTCCTTTTGTGATTCCTTAATAAGAGAACAAGAAAAACTCTTACACCTTGGTCTTCTTAATCTTGGAAACTCTTCCTCGAAAGCGTTAGCCGCCCAGCAGCAACCAAATTCAAAGAATCCTAAGAAGTCTTATCCTCAAAGGAATGGTCCTAAACCAACTCAGCCTCAAGATGAAAGATCATTTCAGCAATATGACAAGACCAATAAAAACAAATGGAAGAAGACTGACAGACATTGTAACTTTTGTAATCGAGATGGCCACTTAGAATCTAAATGCTTTAAGAAGATGGAAGCCTTGGAAGCCGCAATGAAGAAACATAACATCCATCTGGAGCCTACTTCAACTTCAACTTCCGGAACGGCATTTTCTGCATGTCATCGTCAATCATCTCAGTCTGGTTATGCATTAAATGTATCTTCTTCTTCTTCTCATTCTCATGAGTGGCTCATTGATTCTGGAGCCTCTTGTCACATGGCCAAAAACCAAGCCATGTTTTCTTCTTTAAATGATTGTAACACCAAAAATATATATGTTGGTGATGATAGATCTCTTAATGTTGTAGGGACTGGAACTGTTCATCTAGACAATGGTCAGTTCAATGATGTATTATGTGTTCCAAACTTATCCTGCAACCTTCTATCTGTCTATCAGATAACTCATTCAGGTGAAGGTAAAATTGTTGAATTTTCACCTCATGATGTTGTAATCAAGGATCTAAAAGATCCTAAACAGATTCTAGCTACTGGTCTTGCTGATGATTCCAAAAGGTTGTATAAGTTTCACAACTTTGGGTCATCCCATCTTCCCTCAGTATTTGTTGCTCATAATGATGAAGTGAGCAAACTTTGGCATGAGCGGTATGGTCACTTAAACTATCGCTCCCTTCAGCATCTATGTAAAGAAAACATGGTGACAGGTCTTCCTATGGTATCTTGCAAAGATGGTGTTTGTTCCGGATGTGTACTCGGAAAACATCATCGGGACAGTTTTGACAAACGTGCCTCTTGGCACGCCTCAGCCCCTTTACAGCTTGTGCACAGTGATTTATGTGGTCCTCTTCCTGTTGCTTCATTCTCTGGCTGCAAGTACTTCTTAACTTTCATTGATGATTTCTCCAGACGCACTTGGGTATACTTCTTAAAACTCAAGAGCGAAGTATTTACCACCTTTCTGGCCTTCAAAGCATTCGTTGAAAAACAATCTGGACATCAAATTCTTAAGCTAAGAACTGATAATGGTGGAGAATATGTTAAAAATGCATTCATCAACTTTTGCACCGAAAATGGAATTCAAATGCAACATACTGTTCCATACACTCCACAACAAAATGGTGTAGCTGAAAGGAAAAATCGCACCTTAAAGGAAATGGCTAATTGTATGCTGCAATCTAAAGGACTCAGTCTTAGTTTTTGGGCCGAAGCAATTAATTGTGCAAATTATATAATCAATCGCACTCCTACTAAGGTTCTAGAGAATATCACTCCAGAAGAAGCCTGGAGTTCCATTAAACCAGATGTAAGTCACTTTCGTGTGTTTGGAAGTGAAGCATGGGCCCATATTCCAGATGAAAAGCATAAAGCCTTAGAACCTAAGAGTGAGAAATGTACTTTTGTTGGATATTCTGAAGATGTAAAAGGCTATAGACTTATTCCATTTAAGTCCAAAACTGTTATCATTAGAAGAGATGTAAAATTTGATGAAAATAAATCGGCCTGCGAGCCTAGTCCGGCGGATGTGCCACCTCTTCCTATCTCTTCTATCTTTGAAAACATTTCTTCTTCTGATGATGAAAGCGAGGATGATAATCCTTCCCCACCTTCTCAGGATCCTCAACTTCCAAGATGGGTCCGTGCTACTCGGGATGCAGCAGGTGATCTTGCCGGTGATCCTACAGATCAGCGACGTACACGTTCTCAGTTTGAAAGAGCCTCTTCTTTACTGGCTCAAGCTCCAGTAAATCATGATCCTGACACTTTTGCAGAAGCTTCAGGCCATCCACATTGGGAAACAGCTATGAATGAAGAATATCATTCATTGATGACAAATGATACATGGGATCTTGTTCCTCTACCAAAGGGACGCAAACTTGTTAGATGCAAATGGGTTTACAGAACCAAGTATGGACCAGATGGGAAAGTTGATAAACATAAAGCTCGTCTAGTTGCTAAGGGCTTTTCACAGGTTGAAGGCATTGACTACACTGAAACCTTCTCTCCAGTTGCCAAAATGAACTCTATCCGCCTTGTTCTTTCCCTTGCTGCCTCTTTAAAATGGGAAGTCCATCAAATGGATGTTAAATCTGCCTTCTTGCATGGTGACTTGCAGGAAGAAATCTATATGGAACAACCCATTGGCTTCATACAAACAGACTCCAGCCTCGTTTGTCGACTTAAGAAATCCCTTTATGGCCTCAAGCAAGCTCCTCGAGCTTGGTATGCCAAAATGGATAGCTTTCTTTTAGAATCTGGCTTTTCTAGGTGTCATTCTGACAATACTGTCTACACCAAGAAAGTGGGCAACTCTCTCATCATCCTTGTTCTTTATATTGATGATCTTATTCTTACTGGTAGTGATCCCAACCTTATAACCCATGTGAAGTCCAGCCTTAAAAAGAAATTTGAAATGACGGACTTAGGACACTTACACTATTTTCTCGGTCTTCAAGTCTTGCAATCCCAAGAGGGTATTTTCCTTTTCCAGTCCAAGTATGCTTGTGATATTCTTCGTCATTTTCACATGGAAGACTGTAAGCCAGCCACTTCTCCCTTTCAGTCTGGAGTCAAACTTTCAGTCTCTTGTACTTCTCCTGAAGTTGATGCTACCTTATACCGTCAACTTGTCGGAAAACTCTTGTATTTAACCCATACTCGTCCTGATCTTTCCTTTGCTGTTGGCCTTGTTGCTCGTTTTATGCAAAACCCCCGTGAAAGTCATTGGAAAGCAGCTAAAAGAATACTTCGTTATGTTCGAGGTACATTACAGTTTGGGATTCATTACAGTGCCAAAGCAGCTCCTCTGTTAGTTGGTTTCACTGATTCTGATTGGGCTGGTGACCTTGATGATCGGAAGTCTACTGCCGGTTATGTCTTCACTCTTGGTTCAGGACCTATTACATGGGCTTGTAAGAAACAGGCTGCCATTTCTCTTTCATCAGCAGAAGCAGAGTATCGTGGTGCCGTGGAAGCTAGTAAGGAAGCCTTGTGGCTTCGTCAGATCCTATCAGAGTTTGGCTTTGAGCAGCAGCATCCAACCACACTTTGGTGTGATAATCAAAGTGCCATTCAGCTATGCAAAGATCCAGTCCAGCATCAGCGCAGCAAACACATTGAACTACACATGCACTTCATCAGAAAGCTCATTCATGACCATGTTCTTGAAGTGCAATATTGTCCAACAGATGATCAGGTTGCAGACATCTTCACAAAGGCTCTCACAGAGGCGAAGTTCACTAAAATTCGATATATGCTTGGAGTTCAGGAAGTTGTCACTAAGGGGGGATAGGCTCTAGTGCCTCCTTCCTTCTCCTATTGTGTCATATTTGTAAATCCTTCAATCCTATCCCAAGTTGTTCTTAAGGGGGGATGTTAGGATATTCCGACACATAGGATATAGTTAAGTTCAACTTGGTCTAGTATAGAGTTAGGTTAGAGTTAGGTAAAGTGTGTTTCTTTACCGTTGTACATTTTGTAACTTACAATCCGACGGTCACGATATGTAGTGATCCGACGGTTCACTCTCACCTCGGTATTACCGACACTTGATCCGTGGCTTGACACCCGATTGGTCCATGAGTTCTATTTAAAGCGCATGGAGGGTCATTGTTCGGGTAATCCGTGCATGAGAGAAGCTTATGTAAATTTTCATTCTTTGATTAATAAATTGTCTGTACCCACGTTGGGACAGGCCGTGGACTGTTTCCCTCCTTGCACTCTGAGGGTTTTAACCACGTCAAAAATACTGGTGTATTGATTTGAGATCTGGTTGTGAGCGGTGTCCTCTTGGTATTCTTTCTGAGGAACTTACCCTGTAAATTCCTACAACTTGAACCTCCAAAAAATTTTAAGAGCTTGTAGCCCGAGTACACAGAGAATAAAATAATAGAATTACGAATCTAGTTGACAACTACAATGTTTATTGATAATTTCAAAAACTAGCCATCATTTGATAACATTTCAGAGTAAATGCAATTTAGGGTGAATGCATGAAGATGGGTTACACTTTTGGGCCAAATGTGGCGATGAAATTTCAGGTTTTTTTTTTTTTTTATCAAATTGAAGCCGTCAAAAATCATATAAGCACTCTGAATTTTGATTCGGAGTAAAAAAACAAATTGTGGAGAATTATGTTGTTGTCTTAATGATATTTTTTTGAAAAGATATTTAGTGTCGTATAATATGTCAATTTTCCATTAAATGAAATGCTTGTCCTTCCAATTTTTCACACTTCTTAAGAGGTATGTGTATGTTCACGTAGCATAACTTAGTCTGATATATATATATATATATATATATATATATATATATATATATATATATGAACATGATCTACACGGAGAGAGATAAGTTTTTCATATTAAAATTTTATTTTTTTGTGCAAAATTATATATTTTATTATTTTTTGAAGTTGGAGAAGCAATATTTCAATTGCATTTTGCAGACAAATGTTCACGTAAGGTCTTTTTCAACTATTTAAATAAATTGAAAAACCCAGGGTAACTTTTTGAATAGCACTCAGAAACGAAGATAGCGATATTTTTTGAAAATTTTTCCTTGTTTATATTTTATGAATATTTATTTTTTATTCAACCCTTTTAAAACTGTTGAAAAAAATTTAAAACATTGTGTTTACAAGAAATTAGATGAAAAATATCATATGAATTTGAAAATGTCAAACTCATGTTCCATTGGATAGAGGATTCCTTCATGAATCCAACATGATCAACTCCGCCACACAAGGAGTAAGAACACTAGACAATGTATATATTTTGAGTAAAATTTAAGAAGATAAATGCTATATGAGTCAAGCAGATGAAAGCTAGTTATGGCACAAGCGATTGGGGCATCTAAACTTTGATAACTTGGTTAATATCAGCAAAACAAATGCAGTAAGGGACATTCCAAAAATTGTCAAGACAGATCAAGTTGTGTGTGGCCCATGTCAACATGGAAAGCAAACTAGAACCTACTTTAAGACTAAGGAGTTCTCAACATCAAAACCTTTGGAGATCATGCATGTAGATTTATGTGGACCAACCAGAACTTCAGAACTACAAGGCGAAAGATATTTTTCTCTATTTGTGGATGACCATACTAGAATGATGTGAGTATTCTTTATAAAATTCAAATATGAAGCATTTGAATGTCTTAAGAATTTTAAGTTCTTGTAGAAAATGAAAAATAATCAAAGATTAAATGCCTTAGAACATATAAAGGAGGAGAATCCACTACGAAGGAATTTGATGATTTATGCAAAGTGCATGGAATTAAGAGAGAGCTCTCTATTGTTAGAACTCCCAAACAAAATGGATTAGTGGAAAGAAGAAACATAATTGTACAAGAGATGGCAAGGACAATGCTACTAGTAGCTTATTTGCAAGCCAAGTTTTGGCGAAAAGCAATGGTGACAACAATATATACCTTGAATAGAACTCAATTAAGACCAAATAATGACAAGACTCCATATTGTTAATCAAGGTTGTCATTGATGTCAATATGGCATTGGACGAGATGGCAAATATTGTTGAGATGCCTAATGAACATCATGAAACCCTAGAATGTGATGACAATAGATGCCTGGTTCCAAATGATGATGTCATAAGGCATATGTTGAACAAACACTTGTTTGATGAGGATGCCATTAATATGTCAAACCACTAATGAAGTTCTTGAACTAACTATGATGTTTCCAAGTATCAATCATGTGCCTTAATTATAGAGCTAGACCTTTAGTGCCAATGATGTATCTAATATACAAGCCCTTGTTGACATAGGGAGGACTATACTTGATAAGGTCTTGATAACATGGTTGGAAGAATGTTTTTGAGCTCTCCTAATGGGAAATTGATGCTGCACTATGACATATGGATAACATTGTTGGATACACTCATGATGACATGGTTGGATACACTCATGCTTGATACACTCATGATGACACTCATAATAACAATGAATAAGCCATAGAATGAAGAAGCCACGCTGTCCCAAACATTCCTCATCCTGTCCTAAACATTTTATGCACAAAATTTAAGGAAAATTTAAAAGAAAAATAAAATTGAGCATCTTGAAGGCAACCTTTCAACATGGGACCTAGAGCATCTTAAAGAGGATTTTTTCCTCTTTCCAATGAGCCTTTACTTGCCCTGAAACTCCTAGTGGTTGATGAGATATGGAATTTTTTAAGTCAAGAAAATTATATTTAGCAGTGAGCCGACCTACACCTTGTCATTCATGTCAACCTCCCTCCATAAGACATGTCCATTCATCTTAATGTCAAAATCATATAAAAAGGAGGTTCATAGTATTCATTTGACCAAGCAACTTCGGTGAACAATCATAGTACTTGGTGAATATTAGTTAAGAAATACAGAACAACAAGACAAAAAGGCCTAGGAGGGCATAGTCATTTGTGTTTGGACTATTGGGTTATCATTCTAGCTAAATGTACAGTCACCTGTAGATATGAAAGACCTCACACAGACCTAACTCAGATTTTTGAAGGCTGAACAGTGATCAGATAGTAGTTTGATACTTGACTGTGTGAAGAGAAGTAAACACCTTCGGATCTGTGGAGAATTGCAGCTCAGACTTATTAATTGTAGTCTTGGACCTGTTGTGGCAAGCACATATTACAATGCCTCAGACTTAAAGAAGGTGTGTAGACTGTCTCTAGCAGCTTGGATAAGGGTTACAAGACCTCAAAACAGTTCCTTACTCCTCGGACCTATGTGAACTCGGTTTATTGACAAGTGGAGAGCTCAGATCTGTGATAGAAACATTAAAGTTCGAACCTGTGCTCAAGACTTCAGGACTTGTGGCTTAAGTACTAGGACCTGTGACATCTGTTGTGCTTAGACTTGTGGAAACTTTGGATCGGACTTGTGCTTTTCTTGTGGGTAGACTCTTACTAGCTCAGACCTGTGAGTTGTGGCACTTAATAATTCAAACTTGTGGCACTTGGTTGGGAATTTGGCATCTCTTGTGAGCACTCTATTAGGCATCCTTTGGAGCAGCCTAGTGACAATGTTTTGGGAGTTTTGAGGATAGTGTTTTATGATCCATTAAAGGAAGACTATTAAGATAGCTTGTGACACCTTTGGAGCAGAGTTACAGTAGAAGAGAAGTCTTGGTGAAGTATTGAATAAACCTTATTATAACTGTTGTAACAAAATTGTAGCATTGTTTGATGAGGTCCATAGAGTAGCTCTAATGAAGTATCTTGAAGGTTTATTGAAAATATTTTATTGAAGGATCCTTGAAGTCTTGTTGAAACAACTTCTTAAGAGCATTGATGACTTAAGAATCTTGGAGCATCTATAGTATTGTTGGAGGTCTCTTGAAATCCAGTGTGTAGATTTTGGGAAGACTTGTTGATAGATGCAAACTTGAGCAAACTATTGAAGACATTTCTTGGGACAACTGATTGAAGACATCTTGAGGCATCACCAAGCATTAATTGAAGTCTTGGAGACACCCTTGGAGATCATGATGCATTGAAGCCATCATGAGGTGACCTTATATTTTGTTTGGGTGACATGAACATAAGTGGTGACACCTTCTAAGAAGGCAAGGTTGTCATTGATGAAGTAATTTGGAGAAGACATTGCTGAAGAGATTGACATGGCTAATTAAAGAAGATATTGGGAGATGTGAAGAATCATCAAACTTATCTTGACGAATTGAAGCTGAGGGTTGGAGCCTTATAGAGACAAGGTTGGTTCCTTAAAAGATAGTGTTGGAGCCCTAGAGGATAGGAGTCCTCAAGAGACTAGGTTGGAGCCCTAGAGGTTGGTGCCTCAAAGTGACAAGGTTGGAGCCTTGGGAAGTCCAAGTCGGTGCTTGGAAAACTACAGGTTGGATCCTGAGAGATTGAAGATTGGTGTCTTCATCTAGGGTTGGAGCCCTACTCATTATTGTATTGAATTTATTGTAAAGAAGAGATTAATAAAAGTATTTATTCTTATTGTTCATTTTGTGTTTTAATTATAATATATCTAATTGGTAAAAATAAAAATTGAAAATAAATATTGATTCCCCCCCCCAACAATATTTCCAACATTGAATTATGGAAAGGAAGACCTGCTTCAGTAAAATATTTTAGAATTTTTGGAATCAAATGTTTTATGACGATCGATGATGACTCACGAGGCAAATTTGATTCTCATGTTGACGAAGGAATATTTCTTGGATATTCTATGAGGAGCAAATAATACAAATGCTACAATAATCAATTACAAAAGATTATAGAAAGCATTGATGTAAAGATTAACGAAGCACTCCCAGAAGAGGAAATTGAAGTATGTGAAGAAGATTATATTCTTGAATATTTTGAAGAAGATACAACAAAGGAAGAAAAATATCAAGAAAATAAAAAGGAACCATCTCAGAGTCCATCATAAGTATTTTTTTTCAAAAACACCATCCGAAAGAACAAATTATTGGGAATACAGACATGAAGAAGGATGACAAATACACCAAGAAAAGATAATGTTGCCTTAGTATCCATGGTAGAACCAGAAAACTTTGCTTAAGCTAGTAAGGACCGTCATTGGGTGGAAGCAATGGAAGAAGAAATGTTCCAAATCGAAAAGAATGAAACATGGGAACTTGTACCTCGTCCAAAAGATAAAAATATAATTGGAACCAAGTGGGTGTTCAAAAACAAAATGAATGAAGATGGACAAATCATCAGAAATAAGGCAAGGCTTGTTTGTAAAGGTTATTCAAAAGTTGAAGGAATCGACTTTAAAGAAACCTTTGCACTGGTAGCTCGTAAGGATGTTTTTGGCATTTGCTTGTTCAAAAGGATTCAAAGTTTATCAAATGGATGTGAAATCAACATTTCTAAATGGTGATATAAAGGAAGAAGTTTACATGGAGCAACTAGAGGGGTTTGATCTAAGAGAAGGAAAATACTTTGTATGTAAGTTGAAAATGCATTATATGGGTTGAAACAGGCTCCTAGAGATTGGTATACAAGAAGGATTTAAAAAGGGGTGGCAAGAAGTAATCTCTACATGAAGATGGACAAGCTTATATTACTAGTCACTGTTGTATATGTTGATGATTTGATTTTTTCCAACAATGATGATCGTATGAGCCATGAATTTGCTCAAAATATGTCAAAAGAGGTCGAAATGTCGATGATTGGTGAGTTATCTTACTTCCTTGGACTACAAGTAACTCAAACTAAAGCATGCATGTTTATATCCCAAGCAAAATACCTTAACAACATGCTTAAGCGATATGGGATGGAAGAATGTGCACCTATGAGCACACCAATGACCACAGATTGCAAATTGAGCAAAGATGATGAATCCCCCTCGGTAGAAGCAACTCTTTACAGGTCAATAATTGGAGCTCTCCTGTACTTAACTACTTCAAGACCAGATATTATGCAAGCAGTAGGAATGTTGGCAAGATTTCAATTAGCTTCTGAGCAATCCCATTTGTTGGCTGTGAAGAGAATTCTCAGATACTTGAAAGGTACTCCTGATTTTGGTCCATGGTATCCCAAAAGCACAACTCTTACCGTGACAAATTACACCGATGCTGATTGGGATGGAAGCGTAGATGATCGAAAAAGTACCAACGGAAATGCATTCTTCATGGAAGATTGTTTAGTATCTTGGCTCAACAAAAAAAATATTCTATATCTATCTCCACAGCTAAAGCCAGATATATAGCTGTTGCAGATTGTTGTACACAAATATTGTGGATGAAGGAAGCATTGAAATATATCCACATAGAGACTAATCAACTAATTATCATCTATTGTGACAACACTAGCACCATCAATCTTTCAAAGAATCCGACAATGCACTAAAAGACCAAACATATTCCAATCAAATACCACTTTCTATGCGAACAAGTTTATGAAGATAATATCAAGTTGGAATATGTAAATACAAAGGAGAAAATTGCAGATATCTTTACAAAACCCCTACCACGAGATGCATTTGAATATCTTCGCAAAAATATGGGGGTCATTGCTGTTGCATCACATTACGAGAACACATCGACAAGGGTAGAAGCACCATGACAACGGGAGAAACATGACAAAGAAACTTGATAAGAGGAGTACTTTGGCACCCCATGTTGGAAATACTAGGGGGGGGGGGTGAATCAATATTTCTTTTCAATTATTATTTTTATCAGTTAAAATATCTATAATTGGAACACATAAATAGATAACAGGAATAGATGCTTTTATTAATGTGATCTTTGCAATAAATCAAGTACAATATATATATATATATATATATATATATATATATATATATGGTTTCAATCAGTTGCCAAGCACCAACTTGGACTCTTTGTGAGGCTCTGTTATGAAACCAGCTCAAGAAAAAGATTAAAAAGATAGATCAACGCCTTAGAATTCAGCCTCTTCGAGGGGGCAACCTCCTTTACATTACATAAATGAACAATTCTTGGATGATTCAAATGACAAAACCTCCTTTCTATATATAGGAGTCTAAGGAGTTACAATATAACCCAGCTGACCTAACAATAATAATATAAAGCCACAAAAATAACAATAGAGGGATTCTATGGGGCACAATAATAACAATATGGGGACAATAGGGGCACAACAATATTAATAAGGGATACAACTACAATAGTAATGGGGTAATCACTAGTATTATAGGGACCCAACATGCCCCTCTCCTTCAAAAAAGTGTTGTCCTCAACGCTTGAGTAGTTCTGGATGCTTCTGTATAAAATTCTCATCCTCCCATGTGGAATCTTCAGCGGATAAGTTCTTCCACTTGATAAGATACTCCGAAATTGATTGATTTCGTAGCTGTCGAGTACTTGTTTCTGTGACTGCTTCCGGTTCCAATATAATTTTTCCTTCCTTGTCAAGTTCTGGCAATATTGTTTGAACTGGGAGCTTGTCGCCTATAACCTTCTTTAAACATGAAACATGGAAAACTGGGTGCAATCGAGAAGCTGTAGGAAGCTCCAATTTGTATGCCATAGTACCAATCTTTTGCAACACCTTGTATGGACCATAATACTTTGGTGATAATTTATTATCCTTCTTAGCTTGCTTGAGGGACATTTGCTTATATCGTTGTAGGCATAGGAATACCCAATTACCTACATCAAAATTTCTTTCGCTGCGATGTTGATCTGCCTGTTGTTTCATTCTCTTATGTGCCAACACGAGGTTATCCTTTAAGAGTTGGAGGACTTGTTGTTGATGTTCGATGTGATGTTCCACTGCTTGAACCTTAGAATTTTCTCTTAAATATGATGTGATGGATGGTGGCTGATATCCATAAAGTGCCATAAATGGGGTCATTTTTGTTGTTGTATGGAAGGAAGTGTTATACCACCATTCAGCCAAAGGCAACCATTTGACCCATTGTGTCTATTTATCAGATACAAAGCAACGAAGATATCCTTCCAAATATTTGTTTACTATCTCAGTTTTCCCATCAGATTGAGGATGATAAGATAAGCTATGAGCTAACTGAGTACCAAGACAAGAAAATAATTCTATCCAAAAATGTCCAGTAAAAATGGGATCTCTGTCACTTACAATAATCTTTGGGTTTCCATGTAGCTTTTGAATTGTTTCCATAAATGTAGTAGAAACTGTACTGGCTTTAAATGGATGTCCATACTTGGTAAGTCTGTCAATTACCACCATGATGACACTCTTTCCCTCAGACTTGGGTAAACCTGTGATAAAATCCATTGAAACCTCCTCCCAACGTTGGCTTGGAATGGATAAAGGTTGTAATAGACCTGGTGTCTTAATTGTTTCAACTTTATTTTGTTGGCAAACCAAACATTTCGCCACAAAATTTTGAATATCTGATTTAAGGCCATCCCAAAAAAATTCCTTCTTAACCCTGTGGTAAGTTTTTGAAAATCCTCAGTGCCCTCCTAAGGGAGAAGTGTGCAATTCCGTAGGAATCTTTTGTTTTAGCTGGGAATTCTTATAGAGGTATAAGCGATCTTTGTACCATAACGAATCATTTTGCCAGCTAAATGTATCAGACGTACTGGAATCTTGTTGTAACTTTCGAATAAGTGCCCACACTTCTTCGTCATTCTTCCATTCCTCCCTTGCTTCGTTTATCCAATCTGGTTGGATAATAGAAATGGCGCACAACAATGCTTCCACATCCTCATCCTTTCTTGAGAGTGCATCTGCCACCACATTTTGCTTCCCTTTTTTGTAGATGATTTCAAAGTCATAACCCAACATCTTTGTGACCCACTTTTGTTGCTCTTCAGAGGATAATCTTTGTTCTAAAAAGTATTTAAGGCTATCATGATCCGTTTTTACCTTGAAGTGTCTTCCCATTAGGTAGGGTCGCCATTTCTTAAGTGCATGGAGTATTGCCAACATTTCCTTCTCATAAATAGCTTTTTGTAAAATCTTTCCCTTGATTGGACGACTTTCAAAAGCAATGGGTCTTTCATCTTGCATTAAAACAACACCAATTCCATTTCCTGAAGCATCACATTCCACAATAAAGGTTTTTGTGAAGTTCGGTGTAGCTAAGACCGGTGCTTGGCACATTACCTCTTTAAGATGTTTCGAAGGCCTTTGTTGCTTCTGGAGTCCATGAAAATGCATCTTTCTTCAATAATGTTGTTAGGGGTGCTGCTATTCTCCCATAATTCTTAACAAACTTGCGATAATACCCTGTCAACCCGAGAAATCCTGGCAGATTCCTTATGGATGTGGGGATTTTCCATTCCTTAATGGCTTTAATTTTTCTATGGTCTACCTTAACTCCTTCATGAGATACAATACGACCCAGATATTCCACCTCTTGTACTCCAAAGAAACATTTGGATCTTTTTGCATATAATTGTTTCTCCTCCAATAGTTGTAGCGCCCTGTCAACATGTTCAACATGATCCTTCCAAGACTTGCTGTAGATTAGTATATCATCAAAAAATACTAACACAAATTTTCTAAGGATGGTTTGAAAATGGAATTCATCAAACTTTGAAATGTTGAAGGTGCATTGGTAAGGCCAAAAGGCATGACCAAAAATTCATAATGACCCTCATGAGTTCTAAATGCTGTTTTTGGAATGTCTTCAGTCTTCATTCTGATTTGATGATATCCTGAACGAAGATCCAACTTGGTGAAGTAAATTGATCCATGCAATTCATCCAGTAATTCATCAATGACAGGAATGGGAAACTTATCTTTAATAGTGAGCTTGTTGAACTTCCTATAATCCAGACACATGCGCCATGATCCATCCTTCTTGTGCGCCAATACTACTGGAGCAGAGAAAGAACTTTGACTCGGTTGAATTATACCAGCCTCTAGCATTTTTGCGACCATACGTTCAATTTCACTCTTTTAGGCATAGGGATATCTGTACGACCTGATGTTTGGAGGAACACTTCCTGGATCAAATGAATAGCATGATCATAATCACGAATAGGTGGGAGACCTTTGGGAGTCTCAAATACCTTGGAATGATTGTCCAAGACTTTTTGGAGATCTGGATAAATAGATGATTCCAATGTGGAAACATCTAGCGAACGTAATTGTGCAATTACACCTCTTTGTTCCTTTTTTAGAAGCTTTGTCATACCGTTAGAGCTAATTATCTTTCCTAGTTTCCCTGCAATACCCCTTAATTCAACTTCCTTTCCTTCAACAAAATATTTCATGAAAAGTTCTTGAAAATTAAAAGCTATTATACCCAAGGATTGTAGCCATTGGACTCCTAGAACAACATCAACATCTCCCATTGGAATGGAAAGCATTGGGCTAATCAATACATATTCTCCCATGGATAGCTTGATATTATGGCACTTTCCAGAGCAATTTATTGTTCCTCCATTTGCAACTATCACTTGACACTCTGGTGCTGGATATAAGAAGCAATTCAATTCTTTTGCTACCTTACAATGAATAAAATTGTGGGTACTTCCTGAATCAATCAAAACTATTACCTTTTTCTTCTTGATTTGTCCTTCTATCTTGATGGTTTGAGGAGTGGTAATTCCTGCCAATGCATTACAAGATATGGTTGGATTCATTTCTTCTTTATATAGGCTTTGTTCCTAGAGTATATCCTATTCTTTTGACCTTTCTTGCTCATTTTCTTCTTCCTCTGAATAATCTATGTAGAATAATTTCTTCTTAGCACACTTATGACCTTTAGTGTATTTTCCATCACAACTGTAACAAAACCCTTTTGCTCTTTTTTCTTCCAATTGTTGTGGTGTCAACCTTATAGGTTGTGGAAGACTAGGGGTAACAACACTTCCATCTTTATAGTTGTGAGTGGTATGCTTCCTGGTTGCCATAATTTTGCTTTCCATTTTTCTTGCTAACTTCCTTCTCTAATGAATCAGGTTCCCAAAGACGAACATCATGTTGGATATTATCCTTTAAAGTCCCTATGAACACATCAATCCTATGCTCCTCTGGAATATTTTTTACCCTTATGTTCAATTTTTAGAACTCCTCAACGTGCTCCATTATTGAACCCTTTTGTTTGAGACTTATCAATTGGCTAAAAAAAGTGTTGCTTTTTGTATCCTCATAATGTGCTGTCAATTCTTCTGTAAAAATTGCCCAAGTGATAATTTGTTTACGAGAGCAAAGCCATTGATACCGTACAAACTGATTTGGTTCCAAATATAAAGTTGCAATACGTACCTTTTCTGTGTTTTGCACATTATTGAGATCGAAAAATTGCTCCATTTGTAATATCCATGTTGCGGGATCCTTGCCATCAACCTCCTCATATCGATTTTTGGAATATGGTGGGTCTTCGATCCCACATTAGAGTCTATGAAATCATGATTAACATTTCTTTTGTTCGCATCATGAGTTTCCTTTACTACCTTTTCACCATTAGTAAGTATTTCTTGTAGAAAATTTGTCAAATCTGTCTTCAAATCTCCCATGTATCTCTTCAAATCTATCTTCAAATCGTCCATCTTAGCTTCCACACCCTTTATCTTAGCTTCGATTAGCTTTTGTGAGAGTGACATTTGTTGCACTTGGTCTTGTAATTTTGATATATCATGTAACATTTCTTCCTCTTCTTCATGAGTCATGCTAGAGCTTTCAGGTTGCTTGCTAGGTGTTTTCATTTTTTTTCCTTGGGGCATTAGTTACCGATAATAATGCTCTACTATGCCCTTTGAATTCCTTCAAAACAAATTTTCAAACCAAGCTTAAGCAAAAATATAAAAAAATCTACGCACCTTTTTTCACTTTGTAGGAGCTCGATATTGCCTCTGATGTATCTCTGTACTTTCGGATCATCCAGTTCTGAAATTGCGACCTGCAGTAGCCTTCTGTGTCCTCTTTCCAATGCCACTAGTGTGATCCAAATTGAATTCTCCAAGGAAGAGTTATGTGAAATCTCCCACAGTGACCTGATTATAGACTAGTTCAATAGAGCGAACTTGTATGACGTTCCACGAGTCACTGTTTCGACCTTTGACTCTGAAAAATATATACAAGAAACTACAGTCCGTCCTCTTTCTGTACCTTCTTACGAAATTTCAATCCGATGCTCAGAGACAAAGTTATGACGATTTTCCCCAGGTCACCTGTTTGGAATGTAACTCAGGAGTCAGCAAAAATAACAACTTCCTCAGATCATATCTCCACAAATATAGTGCGAAAAGCTCTGAAATTCGGACTCGAGATTCAGCGCGATCTCTTCTCAAATGGGTTTTTTTTTTAGCTTCTGAAACATTGCAGGAAAAAAGTTATAGTGAAAATGCCAC
Source organism: Pinus tabuliformis (assembly GCA_031772625.1). Lineage (NCBI taxonomy): Eukaryota > Viridiplantae > Streptophyta > Pinopsida > Pinales > Pinaceae > Pinus > Pinus tabuliformis. The sequence goes on along the minus strand of CM062813.1, from coordinate 302,043,850 downwards.
GATGACCTGTTTGGAGCAGCGAAACCCTAGAATCCAAAGCTCCGATACCAAATGTTATGAAACCAGCTCAAGAAAAAGATAGAAAAGATAGATCAATGCCTTAGAATTTAGCCTCTTCGAGGGGGCAACCTCCTTTACATTACATAAATGAACAATTCTTGGATGATTCAAATGAAAGAACCTCCTTTATATATATAGGAGTCTAAGGAGTCACAATATAACCCAACCGACCTAACAATAATAATATAAAGCCACAAAAATAACAATAGAGGGATTCTATGGGGCACAATAACAACAATATGGGGAAAATAGGGGCACAACAATATTAATAAGGGATACAACTACAATAGTAATGGGGTAATCACTAGTATTATAGGGACCCAACAGGCTCCAACCTCCAGAGCACCAACTCTGTCTTGTCAAGGCACCAACCTTGAATTTAAGAGCACCAACTCCCATGACACCAATCCTTTCAGTTCTGAGGCACCAATCTCAAGGGCTCCAACCCTTTGCTGTAAACTGTTTGGATCTATTTGGTTGTAATTCTTTGCTCCCAACCCTGTTGGACCTATGACTTACTTCTGTCCTCCTATTCCTTCCACTTCTGCAAGAACTTCGGCTTCCTTTGTTTCTTACAGTTTGCTAGCAACATTAAACTTTCCTTGTTCTCTGTTTTATATGCATGATACACCTGACCTTTGGCTTCCTCCTTGCTCGCTTGAGCTTCGGCTTCCTCAACGCTCGCTCGACCTTCTGGCTTCCCTCCTCCGGTTGCTTGAGCTTCAGCTTCCCAATCTACGCTCGCTCGTCCTTTTGTCTTCTTTTCATAATCACAAGTTGTGAACTACCGTTCTGTTTTGTGATTGATACCCACAGTAGATGATTCATTCGAAATGATACGCCTTATCGTAGATTTATATGAGTTTCACCAATGGAAAGACGTGTTTAGTGGAAGAAGGCTGGCTGACTTGAATATTAAAAACATAGTGAAGAGTCTTCCATATTCATGGAAATCATATAGAATAGGCTATACCCATATAAAGGTCCCACATGCCACGCCATCCTTTTATCGCAATCGCAGCTTCCAGAGGTTCACACATAACATAGCCGATTCCCAACTGTCGATGGAGCGGATGTGATATGGTATTAAATAGTTATTAATAAGTCCGTCGGGTCCACACTCTTATTGCAATCACCGGTTTGACATTCCTTTGTACATTGCGATTACCGCAGATGCGACATTTGATTAAGCCATGCTATAATGGTGTAGTCGGGTCCGCAATTATATCGCAATCGACAGCCTTGCGGTGTCAATTCTTTTGAACATTGCGATTCAACGGATGCGATATTTCAATAGGTCATATTATAATGTTGCAGTGGGTCCACATACATATCGCAATTGGTGGTTCGGGGGTGACAACCCTTTATAACTTGCGCTATGAGAGTTTCGATAGGCGAATGCGATATAACAATAGGGCGCGATATAATAGGACCATCTGGTCCACAACTGTATATCACATTCGGGGGTTTCAATGTGGTACTTAATAGAACCCGCCGATGTGATTTCTTCGATATATATATATAACCTTTCCACTCTATGACATTGGTTATATAGAATTTAAGCAAATGAAATCCTTATATCCATGCTATTTCTATTATAATGTTTATATAATAGAAATACACAATAATCATGCGTAACTTACCTTTTCCGCCTTTTTTACAGCCTTTGCACATTTTCCGATGTTTGCCTTTTTCAGATCAATCCTCCATCGTAGGTCTTACCATCCCATCCGACGGTTGATATTACACCTAACCAGCACAAAACCATCCGTTGATCCTTCGCTGTCGATCAACCCGTGCTAGATCCAATGGCCTTCATGCATTTCGGGTGAGCCACTTGCAAGAGAAATAACCACCCGAAAAAGTGGTTTTCTCTCTCCACCCGAGTGCTACGTGTTGCTCAGTTAATGGAATCATGCGCCCTCGTTTAAATACCACTTACCACCTAGCGTTCTCCCGATAACCACTGCCACTATTACAAACCCGCCGGTTAGTTGTTGAACACGGTTACACAGAGTAACGACTCTCCGTTTTTTGCTTCTCGTGGTTTCAAATGACTCTTCCTCTATGCTTCTCTTGCTCCTTTGATCAGTCTTCCCTTTGGATTCCGATAGTTCTTCTTTGGCATATATTACATGCGATGCTCCTCTGTTAATTGCTCTTTCGCTAGCTTCTCCTCCTGATGCGTGTTCCTCTTTGTTCCTTCTAATGAACTTCTTCCCTGCTTTGATAGATCCTGTGACTTTTGATATTCTCTCCAATGGCTTGACTGTATTGGATTTCCTTTGGTTTCTCCTCATGGCTTCTTGCTCCGATTCTCCTAGAATATTGCCATATTGACATCAATGACAATCTAGGTCAACAATCTCACCCTTTGTTATCGATGGCAATATTCTTCTTCTCTCCCCCTTTGACATCAATGTCAAAGGAGTTCTCAGGGACTCCCCCTATCGAACTTCTCCCCTTGTCCTCCAACATCTTTATGAATCAACTTAAGTGATGCTAAAGAGATAACCCCCATCTTTTTGATGAAGATGTTCAAATGCTTCTCGAGGAAGAGGTTTTGTGAAAATATCAGCTATTTTCTCCTTAGTATTGATATATTCCAAGATGATGTTTTGTTCAGCTACTTGTTCACGAAGGAAATGATACTTGATTGGTATATGTTTGGTCTTTGAGTGCATCACTGGATCTTTGTTGAGGCTGGTTGCACTTGTGTTATCACAATAGATGGTAATTGGTTGATCTGTACCTATGTTGACATCTTTTAGAACTTCCTTCATCCATAGTATTTGAGTACAACAATCTGCGACAGCTATATACTCGGCTTCAGCTGTAGATAGTGATATGGGTGTCTGTTTTTTGAGCCAAGATACTAAATAGTCTCCCAGGAAGAATGCATTTACACTTTTAGTTTTCCGATCATCGACACTTTCGGCCAATCAACATCGGTGTATGCAGTCAAAGTAAGAGTTGAGCTCTTAAGGTACCAGAGACCAAAATCAGGAGTTCCTGATGCGGGAGCATGTGACTCAGAGGGAAAAGTCTTCCAACTTATTCCAAAAATCCAAAAAAAAATCTATAGGCAAGGGAGTGGGGTCCTTTAGCCTGCAATTTCCATGTTTGTTTAGTTAAAGATAGAATAAATTCTAGAAATAAAACATGCTAATATTATTACAGATGGATAAGCTGTAGTAAAGTTTTCACGCTTTAAATCATTCCTGTAAAGCATGCTCTTGTAACGGATAAGGACCGAGAAGGCCTATCCTTTAATTATAAATAAAGAGGCAGCGATACTCTCATCAGAGAAGAGAGGAGCGAGTGCCAAAGCATTATTACTTAAACTTTTCTCTCGGCGTTACTAAATCAATGGTTTCTGTTAATATGTATGCATAGCTTATTCTATTGGGTATTGAAAGTATTGAATTGCCTCATTGTTCCCCGCATGATGCTTTTACTGTGTGTTTAAGCATTTTGAATCATTTTTCCTTTCGTTGTGGCGGATGCCAACTCTTTAAATTCACTTTTATAAAGAAAGAGGAGAACTCTGTTTACACAGAGAAATTACAATAAGCGGAACAGTGGCGGACGTGAAATATTATCAATATTGGTTCTAACCCTTATCGGGTCCGAACCAATATCGCATCGCATCAGAAGGGCTTTATAACAGTGGAACGTGTAAGCTCCGATATATCGGAGCCGAATTATTATAAAGCGCGACATATAAAGGGCGTCGGGTCCGAAGGGAAGCCATAGCAGTGCTCCGATTTACGGAGCCGAAATATTATAAACCTCAGTATAAGGGAGCGTCGGGTCCGAAAGGACTTTAGCTTTGGTAAGCTTCGATATTCGGAGCCGAAATATTATACATAGCAGTTGAAGGGGTCGTCGGGTCTGCAAGATCCATTACATTAACGAACCGCCGATAGGGAATCGCAGATAGGTCGGGCCCGAAATCCATATAAAAGCGAGTGTAAAGTGCGTCGGGTCCGCATCGCATATTGGAGGTATTGTGTATAGACTCCGCCGATAGCTATCGCCAATATCGCATCGGGGAAAAGGAAAGGGACAATATAAAGCGCCGATAGTGTTTTAAAGTAATTCCTTTGGAATTACTGCCCCGATGGTGTATTGCGTAAGTCCTCCCATGATAAAGTCGCTGATATTGTTGGGTGTATAATCCCTCTTATAAAGCCTCCGATAGTATTTGGAGTAATTCTTTTAGAATTACTGCTCCGATAGGAGTAAAGCCACTGTTTTTGCCAAATTGCAAGGTTTAAGGGATTCGGAGGAAATAATGAAGCTATCAGTTTAATGACTGATACGCCACAAGGAGCAGAAAAGGAAGTTGAGGCTGATATAGAAGAACTTGCTGTCAGATTAGGAAGGTTATCCCTAACGCCTGCACCCACGCCATCATTAGTGGTATCAGAGCCATCAACTGACATTGAATTGAATCTCAGGAGCAGGAGAAGGATGGCTTTTAGATTTGGAAGAGGACGAGGACGTGGTGGAAGAGGACGACCTGTTGTAAATGCTGAATTAATGGAAACAGTAGAAGAGCTGCGAGCTAGATTGGATGCGTTAACTTCAGGCAGAAACATAGATGATGGAGATGTTAGTGAACCCGAGGTTGAAGCTACAGAAGAGGAGGAAGCTGTATAGGTTACTCCTGAGATGAGGTTCTTTCAGTCAGTATTGAAATCCACAGCCAGGCCAAAGACCGAGGTACCAGTATACCAAGGAGGACTGAATCCAGAAGAATTGATAGACTAGATCAATTGCATGGAGAAATTCTTCGATTATGAAGAAACAGAAGATGAGAAGAAAGTGAAGTTTGCTATCACCAAGTTAAAAGGCCATGCAACGCTCTGGTGGGATGGTGTGCAGGCGGAAAGGAAGAGACTTGGTAAGCAGCCAATCAAGAATTGGAGCAGAATGGTAGCAAAGTTAGGAGGTAAGTTTTTGCCAAGTAATTATCAGCAAACATTGTTTAGACAAATGCAAAATCTAAGACAAAGATCTTTGACAGTAAAAGAATATACATAAGAGTTCTATAAGGTGAGTATAAGAGCTGGAGAAGCCCAAGATACAGATGAGAAGGTGGCTAGATATATGAATGGTCTCAGGATGAAATAAGTCTGCTGTCTCCTAAAACAGTAGAGGAAGCTTATCAGATAACACTGAAAGTTGATGAAAAACTCATGAGGAAGCAGTCTGCCAGAGGGAGAGGGACTTTCAGAGGAAAAGGAAGTCAAGGTGGTAGAGGAAGATCTACAACACCTAAAGATGGAGCTAGCAGTAGCTCAACCCAGCATGCACCCACAGGAGGTGATGCAAGAGGCAGAGGGAGTTTTTCTAGAGGAAGAGGAGGTAGAGGAAGAGGCAGAGAAATAAGATGTTACAGATGTAACAAGCTGGGACACAGAGCTTTTGAGTGCCTAGAGAATGCAGAAACAAAGCAGAGGAATGCAATTGTTGCTCCAGCTGAGGGAGAAGTACCAGTGGCAGCAGTAGCAGAAGAAGAAAATACACCAGAAAGAGGAGAATCTCTGGTAGTTAACAAAGTTCTACTTAAGCCAGCAAAGGAGATGGCTGAACCGCCACAAAGGAAGACTTTATTCAGGACAATGTGTAAAGTTCAAGGGAAATGTTGCCAGATGATCATTGATAGTGGCAACACTGATAATTTGGTCTCTACAGAAGTAGTGGAGAAATTGAAGCTGAAGACAATGAAGCATCCAACACCTTATAAAGTGTCATGGTTGCAAAAGGGACATCAACTGTTGGTAAGTGAACAGTGTGAAGTGGAATTTCAAGTGGGCAAGTATAAAGATAAAATTGTTTGCGATGTGATGCCCATGGACGTGTGTCACATATTGCTTGGAATACCTTGGAAATATGACAGAGGAGCCATACATGATGGGAAAAGAAACACCTACAAGTTTGGAAAGGATGGTGTCAATCATACGTTGTTGCCTCTGCAAGAAGAAGATGTACCGGGACAGAAGACTGATCCAAAAACTTTGTTACTTGGAGGAAAGGAATACTTGAAGCAGATTGAAGAAAATGAGGTAAATTTTGCTGTAATTTGCAAGCCCAAGGTAATAATGACTTCTTCTAAAGTTTCTGATTTACCCATTGAAATTCAAGAAATGCTGAAGAAATATTGTGATATTATTGTTGATGATTTGCCTAATGAATTACCACCAATTCGAAGAATCAGTCATCATATAGATTTAATTCCTGGAGCAAGCTTACCTAAAAAAGAGGCATATAGAATGACTCCTGCAGAAAATGAAGAAGTTAAGAAACAAGTGCAATAATTGCTTGACAAGGGGCTGATCAGAGAAAGCTTGAGTCCTTGCGCAGTGCCAACAGTACTGAGCCCAAAGAAAGATGGAGGCTGGAGAATGTGTACAGATTCGAGAGCTATCAATAAAATTACAATCAGGTACATATTTCTGTTACCCAGAATTGAAGATTTAATGGATTGCTTGTTTGGAGCAAAACATTTCTCAAAACTAGATCTTAAAAGTGGGTATCATCAGATAAGGATGGGATGAGTGGAAAACCGCTTTTAAGACCAATGAAGGATTATATGAATGGAGAGTAATGCCTTTTGGGTTGTCAAATGCACCAAGTACATTCATGAGGCTTATGAATGAAGTTCTTAAAGAATTCATTGGTAAATTTGTAATAGTATATCTGGACGATATATTAGTCTATAGCAGGTCCAAGGAGGAGCACTTGAGGCATTTAAATTATGTCTTACAGAAGCTACAACAAGAAAAACTATTGCTGAATTTGAAGAAGTGTTCATTCATGAAAGAGGAGCTGGTGTACTTGGGATTTGTTATTTCAGCTGAAGGGTTGAAGATGGATCTAGAGAAGATCAAAGCAATTATGGAGTGGCCTTCACCCAAAAGTGTTTTTGAGGTAAGGAGTTTTCATGGTCTTGCTAGTTTTTACAAAAAATTCATTAAGAATTTTAGTAAGATTAATGCACCTATTATTGAGACCATAAAGAAGGATAAACAACCATTTAAATGGACCGCCGAAGCAGAGAAAAATTTTCAGCTGTTAAAGAAGAAAATAACTGAAAAGCCTATTTTGGTTCTTCCTGATTTTAACAAAACTTTTCAAGTTAAGTGTGATGCCAGCGCAGAAGCAATTGGAGGAGTTTTAAGCCAAGAAGATAGACCAATAGCTTATTTCAGTGAAAAGCTAAATGATGCAAAAAAGAAGTATTCTTCTTATGATAAGGAGTTTTACGCAGTTGTGCAGGCATTAAAGAAATGGAGGCATTATTTAATGTCCAAAGAATTCATTCTTTATACAGATAACCATGCATTGCAGTTTATAATGCAACAGCCAAAACTCAGTCAGAGACATGCTAAATGGGTAGAATATCTTCAAGGCTTTCATTTTGTGTTGAAGCATATAACTGGACAATCAAACAAAGTTGCAGATGCCTTAAGTAGAAGAAATGTATTGCTTCAAGAAAGTCAAATCCAAGTGTTGGGTTTTGATTTTCTTAAGGAATTATATGAGACCGATTCAGATTTTAAGGAGGCATTTGAGGCTTGTAAAAATTCTGTTTTGGCGGATAGGAGCAAGTGGTTGGATTATTTCTTACAAGATGGACTGCTATTTAAGAAAAATCAGCTGTGCATACCAAACTGTTCAATGAGAGAAAATTTAATCAAAGAGAAACATAGTGGAGGACTTGCAGGACATTTTGGTACAGAGAAGACTTTTGAACAGCTCAACAGATTTTATTTCTGGCCGAAAATGAAAGCTGAAGTAGAGAAGTATGTAAAAAATTGTAAAGTCTGCCAATATGCAAAAGGAAGGAGTCAAAACACAGGGTTGTATATTCCATTGCCAATTCCAGATAGGCCTTGGGATATGGTAAGTATGGATTTTGTGCTGGGATTACCAAAGACTCAAAGAGGTTATAATTCAATTTTTGTTGTAGTGGACAGATTTTCAAAAATGGCACACTTTATTCCATGTTATAAAACTAGTGATGCTTCTCACATTGCTAATTTGTTTTTTAAAGAAATTGTAAGATTGCATGGATTGCCCAAAAGCATTGTTTCAGACAGGGATTCAAAGTTCGTTGGACATTTATGGAGAACACTATGGAAGAAGTTGGGAACTAAATTAAATTTCAGTTCTGCCTATCATCCACAAACTGATGGACAGACTGAAGTTGTGAACAGAAGTTTAGGCAATCTTTTGAGGAGCCTTACTGCAGAGCATCCAAAGCAATGGGATCAAGTGTTACCACAAGTTGAGTATGCATATAATGACTCACCAAACAGGAGCACAGGACAGAGCCCATTCCATATTGTTTATGGAATGCATCCAAGAGGAATATCTCAATTAAGGAATTTGGGAAAAGAAGAAATGAGAAGTGCAGAGGGTGAAGACTTTGCTTCAAGAATGCGGGCGATACATGAACAAGTGAAACAACAGCTGCAGGATAGCAACATCAGGTATAAAACCAGAGCAGATATGAGGAGAAGAGAAGTAAACTTTGAAGTTGGGGACTTGGTTTTAGCACATCTCAGAAAAGAGAGATTTCCAAAGGGGGAGTATAATAAGTTAAAATCCAAGAAAATTGGACCGTGCAGAATACTGAGGAAATTCTCTGCAAATGCTTATGAGATTGAATTACCACCTGATGTGGGAATATCACCAATTTTTAATGTTGCAGACTTGTACAAGTATGAGAATGAAACTGCAGATGATACAACACAGGATCAGGAGACTCCAGAGATTAACTGGGTAAAATAGTTACCCACAGCAAAGAATTTACAGCCAGAAAGAATTCTAGACAAGAAAGTGCATAAGAAGACAAGGGGATGAGAGTACTTCTAGTATCTGGTAAAATGGAAAGGATAGCCAATCGCTGAAGCTACTTGGGTTACAGAAGATGTTCTACAGAAACTGGGCAAATTTGTAGACGAGCTCATGGACAGGAGCCCATGAAGAATTTTGTCCTCAGGAGTCTGATGCGGGAGCATGTGACTCAGAGGGAAAAGTCTTCCAACTTATTACAAAAATCCAAAAAAATCTACAGGCAAGGGAGTGGGGTCCTTTAGCCTGCAATTTCCATGTCTTTTTAGTTAAAGATAGAATAAATTCTAGAAATAAAACATGCTAATATTATTACAGATGGATAAGCTGTAGTAAAGCTTTCACGCTTTAAATCATTCCTGTAAAGCATGCTTTTGTAACGGATAAGGACCGAGAAGGCCTATCCTTTAATTATAAATAAAGAGGCAGCAATACTCTCATCAGAGAAGAGAGGAGCGAGTGCCAAAACATTATTACTTAAACTTTTCTCTCGACGTTACTAAATCAATGGTTTCTGTTAATATGTATGCATAACTTATTCTATTGGGTATTGAAAGTATTGAATTGCCTCACTGTTCCCCGCATGATGCTTTAACTATGTGTTTAAGAATTTTGAATCGTTTTTCCTTTCGTTGTGGCAGATGCCGACTCTTTAAATTCACTTTTATAAAGAAAGAGGAGAACTCTGTTTACACAGAGAAATTACAATAAGCGGAACAGTGGCGGACGTGAAATATTATCAATATTGGTTCTAACCCTTATCGGGTCCGAACCAATATTGCATCGCATCGGAAGGGCTTTATAACAGTGGAATGTGTAAGCTCCGATATATTGGAGCCGAATTATTATAAAGCGCGACATATAAAGGGCGTCGGGTCCGAAGGGAAGCCATAGCAGTACTTCGATTTACGGAGCCGAAATATTATAAACCTCAGTATAAGGGAGCGTCGGGTCCAAAAGGCCTTTAGCTTTGGTAAGCTCTGATATTCGGAGCCGAAATATTATACATAGCAGTTTAAGGGGTCGTCGGGTCCGCAAGACCCATTACATTAACGAACCGCCGATAGGCCGGGATCGAAATCCATATAAAAGCGAGTCTAAAGTGCGTCGGGTCCGCATCGCATATTGGAGGTATTGTGTATAGACTCCGCCGATAGCAATCGCCGATATCGCATCGGGGAAAAGGAAAGGGACAATATAAAGCGCCGATAGTGTTTTAAAGTAATTCCTTTGGAATTACTGCCTCGATGGTGTATTGCATAAGTCCTCCCATGATAAAGCCGCCGATATTGTTGGGTGTATAATCCCTCTTATAAAGCCTCCGATAGTATTTGGAGTAATTCTTTTAGAATTACTGCTCCGATAGGAGTAAAGCCACTGTTTTTGCAAAATTGCAAGGTTTAAGGGATTCTGAGGAAATAATGAAGCTATCAGTTTAATGACTGATACACCACAAGGAGCAGAAAAGGAAGTTGAGGCTGATATAGAAGAACTTGCTGTCAGATTAGGAAGGTTATCCCTAACGCCTGCACCCACGCCATCAGTTCCTTTCAGGTGTCTGAGAATTCTTTTTACAACCAATAAATGGGATTATTTAGGAGCTGATTGAAATCTTCCCACCATTCCTACTGCTTGCATAATGTCGGGTCTCGTAGCAGTTAAGTACAGAAGGGCTGCAATTATTGACCTGTAATGAGTTGCATCTACCGGAGGGGAGTCATCATTTTTTCTCAATTTGCAACTTGTGGTCATAGGTGTGCTCATGGGTGCACAATCTTCCATTCCAGTCTTTTAAGCATGTCTTTAAGATATTTGGCTTGAGATATAAACATGCCTGCCGTCGTTTGAGATACTTGTAGTCCAAGGAAGTGAGATAACTCTCCTATCATTGACATCTCGAACTCTTTTGACATATTTTGAGAAAATTTATGGCTCATCTCATCATTTTTACTAGCAAAAATCAGATCATCAACATAAACAAGTGTGACTAGTAACTTATCCTCATCCGTCTTTATGTAGAGATTACTTCCTGCCACCCCCTTCTTGAAGCCTTGTTGTTGTAGATAGTGATCCAATCTTGTGTACCAAGCTCTAGGAGCTTGTTTCAACCCATATAATGCCTTTTTCAACTTACAAACAAAGTCTTTTCCTTCTGTTAGATTAAACCCTTCTGGTTGCTCCATGTAGACTTCTTTCTTGAGTTCCCCATTCAGAAATGCTGATTTTACATCCATTTGATATATTTTGAATCCTTTTGAGCAAGCAAATGCCAAGAACATCCTGATAGCTTCCACACGAGTTATTGGTGCAAATGTTTCTTCAAAGTCAATTCCTTCAATTTGTGAATAGCCTTTACAAACAAGCCTTGCCTTGTTTATGATGATTTGTTCATCTCCATTCATTTTGTTTTTAAACACCCACTTGGTTCCTATTATGTTTTTGTCCTTTAGATGAGGTACCAGCTCCCATGTCTCATTCTTCTCAATTTGAGAAATTTCTTCTTCCATGGCTTTTACCAAATGAGGATCCTTAATTGCTTGAGTAAATGTTTCTGGTTCTATCATGGATAGAAGAGCAACATCATTCTTCTTTGGTGTACTAGTCATCCTTCTTCGGGTTTGCATCCCTTCATCCATATTGCCAATAATCTGCTCTTGCAGGTGATAATTTTGGAGAAATTTAATCTTTGAAGGGGTTTGAGATGGTTCTTTTTCCTTGGTTTTTTCTTGGTCTTTTTCTTCTTTTTCAGGTTCTTCTTCTTCAATGAGAGGATCAACTTCATGTTCTTCAATTTCTTTTTCTGGAAGGTCTTCATCAATTTTTACATCAATGCTTTCCACTATTTTCCGTAGTCAGTTATTGTAGCACTTGTAGGCTTTGCTTCTTATAGAATATCCAAGAATGATCCCTTCGTCAACTCATGAATCAAATTTTCGTGATGAGCCATCATTGATTTTTATGAAGCACTTGCTTCCAAAAATCTTGAAGTATTTTACTGAAGCAGTTCTTCCTTTCCATAATTCATAAGGAGTCTTTTCATTATTTGGTCTTAATTGAGTTTGATTCAAGGTATAGACAGCTGTCTTGATTGCGTCTCTCCATAATTTTGGTTGCAAGTCAGCTGCTATTAACATTGTTCATTCCATTTCTTGAACTGTTCGGTTTCTTCTTTCAACTACCCCATTTTGCTTGGGTGTTTTGGCAGTAGAGAGTTCTCTTTTAATTCCATGTATTTTAAAGAATTCATTAAATTCCTTTGATCTGAATTCTCCCCCTCTGTCCGTTCTGAGGCACTTAATCTTTGAGTCATTTTCATTTTCTACAAGAGCTTTAAGATTCTTAAAACGCTCAAATGCTTCGGATTTATATTTTATAAAATATATCCACATCATTCTAGTATAGTCATCAACAAATAAAGCAAAGTACCTTTCTCCTTGGAGTGCTGGAGTTCTAGTTGGTCCACATAAATCAACATGGATGATCTCCGAAGGCTTTGATGTAGAAAACTCCTTGGTCTTGTGGCTGGTTCTGGTTTGCTTTCCATGTTGACATGGACCACATATTCCTTGATTTGGTTTGAATAACTTTGTAATGTCTCGTACTGCTTTAATCTTGCTGATATTGATCAAGTTATCCATGCTTGTATGTCCAAGTCGCTTGTGCCACAACCAACTTTCATCAATTTGACTTAAGTAGCATTTATCTTCTTGAATCTTTTTCATAATGTAGATGTTGTCTGGTGTTCTAACCCCTTTCGCCACAAGTTCCCCTAAGGAAGAGTTCCTTATTTCACAGTCTTTGGTGCTAAAGACAACATTATGTCCTTGATCACAGATTTGGCTAACACTCAGGAGGTTGTGTTTGAGCCCATTTACTAGCAAAGCATTTTGAGCTTTTCCTTTTCCATTAATAAGAGTAATAGTTCCTTTTCTAGCAATTTTGGCAGATCCACTTCCAAAGTATATATCTCCTTCCTTTTTGTTCAATGAGACAAACTTCCTTTTGTACCCTGTCATGTGTCTGGAGCACCCACTATCCACAAACCAATGATTTTCAATATTTTGAGCACATAGAGCTAGGCCACATTTATCCGTGTTGTGATTCTCACTTCTTGCTTTTCCTCTTTTGAGTGGGAAATTTTATTCATTGTGTCCATTATTATTACATAATGAGCAAATCAGATCAAATTTGGTCAAGGGATCAAAAGAATTGTAGGTCTTGATTTGTCCTTGCCCTTTGGGGCCATATGGTTTTTTTATTTGATCCTTCAGTTTTGATGTGTCATTCTTACGAGCCATGCAATGTCTAGCTTGATGACCAAAATTTTTACAATGGAAACAATGCCCAAAAAAGATAGTTTTGTACCTATTGTAATAGCCATGATTTGAATTAACATTTTTCCTTGGCGTTACTCCCGCTTCATTCTTTGGATTTGCGATGGGCCTTTGATGAAATACTATTTTGTATTTGTTGTAACATCCATGATTCGAATCAACATTTTTCCTTGGAGTTACTCTCTCTTCATTCTTTGGATTTGGGATAAGCCTTTGATGAAATAATCTTTCTTCTTTTGGGTTGCTGGAAAGTACGTTGGCATAGCTTTTCGCATTATTCTTAGTACTTTATGATTCTCCTTTAAAACCTATTCTAGATTTGTCATGTTGAGGTTTTTGGTTATTTAGGATAGTGTCAAGAATTTGAGAGCTTTTCCAACCCTTTTTAACTTGCTCCAATTCCTTCCTCAGAGATACTATTTCAGCTTCACGTTCTTCACAAGCTACTTCTTTTTCTTTTAGCTTATTATTCAAGAGATCTTCCCTTCTTTTTGTTTCCTCATTTTCTACCTTGAGAGAAATGATTTTATTCCGTAATTTCTCATTTTCTTCAATGGCACTTATTAACAATTCATCTACATTTCCATCTAGCCCCGAGTCATCATCATTTGTGAATTCCATGAATAATACTTCTTGGCTTCCAGCATGGTCATTTTCTTCATCTGATTCTTCATTACCTCCTTTGCGGTGAGGGAGCTAGTTAGTTGATTTATTTTTGATGACTACAAATTCATCTTCATCAGACTCATCTTGCTTAGAGAGGAAATTCTTTTTATTGAACCCTTTCTTTTTGTATACCATCCTTTTAGAATTTTCTTCATCATCACTATCATGCTTATGAGGACATTTTGCAGCATAATGACCTATTTTCCACGATTGAAACAAATAAGAGGGTATTTACCTTTTAGCTTAGATCCTTTCTGCAACCTTCATATGAATTGCGCCAATACGGATTCAACATCAGAGTCATCACTACTGACATTCCTTTCTTTCCCCTTTTTTGATTTTGAGGCCTTGAATGCTGCATCTTTAGAACTTGGGCAACCTTTTCTAATCTCATAGGCAATGAGGATTCACATTGGTTATATAGAATTTAACCACATGAAATCCTTATATCCGCGCTATTTCTATTATAATGTTTATATAATAGAAATACACAATAATCATGTATAACTTATACATCGTTTGCACATTTTCTGATGTTTGCCTTTTTCGAATCAATCCTCCGTCGTAGATCTTACCATCCCATTCGACGGTTGATACTACACCCGACCAACACAAAACCGTCCGTTGATCCTTCGCCGTTGATCAACCCGTGCTAGATCCAACGACTTTCATGGATTTTAGGTGAGCCACTTGCAAGAGAAATAACCACCCGAAAAAGTGGTTTTCTCTCTCCACTCGAGTGCTATGTGTCACTCGGTTGATGGAATCGGGCGCTCTCCTCTAAATACCACTTACCGCTAGCGTCCGCCCGATAACCACTACCACTGTTACAAACCCGCCGGTTAACTGTTGAACGCAGTTACACAAAGTAATGAATCTCTGCTCTTTGCTTCTCGTGGTTTCAAATGACTCTTCCTCTATGCTTCTCTTGCTCCTTTGATCAGTCTTCCCTTTGGATTTCGATAGTTCTTCTTTGGCATATATTACATGCGATGCTCCTCCGTTAACTGCTCTTCTACTGGCTTCTCCTCCTGATGCATGTTCCTCTTTGTTCCTTCTAATGAACTTCTTCCCTGCTTTGATAGCTCTTCTCTGATAGCTCCTATGACTTCCGATATTCTCTCCAATGGCTTGACTTTCTTGGCTTTCCTCTGGTTTCTCCTCATCGCTTCTTGCTCCACTTCTCCTAGAATATTGCCATATTGACGTAAATGACACTCTAGGTCAACACCCCATTTGGAATTGATGTCAAAGGGTGAGAACGTTGGAAGAAAGAATATTTCTATCAACGACAAAGGGGGAGATTGTGGGTCAATAATTGTCATTGATGAACATACTCTTGAAGGTTACACTCATGGAGACGATATGATGACATGGTTGGAGACCATATGATGACATGGAGACGATATGATGACATGGTTGAAGACATGATACACTTGTATGATGGTTGGATACCATTTTGTCACAATAAACCTTATACATAGAGAAAATTCAAGAACAATCACAAAGAAAACTATTTTTTGTCACCTTGGAGACATCTTATTACGTTGGCTCTTTATCCATACTTAAGAGGACTCTTTCCTCTTTCCAACGAGCCCTCACTCAACTTCTAACATCAAATACTCTAAGAGATTGATTTCTGAAGGTCATATGCCTTATTTTTACAGTCTAGCCGACCTATATCCTGTCTCTTAAGTTGGCTTCCTCCATAGGTCACGTCTCTTCACTTCAAGGTGAAATCCATATATATATGAACTGAGATCTTCATTTCACAACCATCCAATTTGGTCCTCCATCACATAGAGTAAGATATGGTTCACAAATCGTGAACTTGAAAGAACAAAAAACGAGACTTAGAGGCCGAGAAGGATAACTTGATATCTGAAGCAGATAAGGATGTAAGAGATCGAACATGCAACCACACTTAGAAACACACGACTCGAACTTGGTGCATCTATTCAGAAGCTCAGACTAAGCCACCTTCTATATCCTCGGTCCTGTACATACATTCTGTAGCTACTCTCGAACTTGTGCATAATTCTGTGGCTCAGATTTGGGAACATTTCAATTTTGGTGGAGCCCAGATCTGTGGGACATTTCAGTTTCGGTGGAGCCCAGATATGTGGGACATTTCAATTTCGGTGGAGCCCAAATTTGTGGGTAGTGCAGTCTTGGTGGAGCCCAAATCTGTGGGTATTGTCATCTCGGTGAAGCTTTAAACTTGGAGTGTAAATCATCTACAACACTACTAAATTGGTGGCTCAAAACTGATCTTTGTTATCTTGACTGACCAATGATATAAAAGTGTGAAGGACTATGATCTTTTAAGACTACTGGAGGAGAATTACTGATAAAAAGGGTGAATAAATATTTGCACTATATGTGGAGGGGAAATACCTACAACACTAGTAGTTAGATCTCGCCACAAGGCATCTCAGATACAATTTAGTTTGGTGATACAATAATGGAATGACTCTGGTGTCATCATTCATTATGATCATCTAGTGAGGGACATAAAGGATTGAGAACCTTGGACAATGAAGCTAATGGACAAGTGAAGTGCAGAACAAGTTTTGTGGAGAAATTCAAGTAAGTAACTTATCTATCTTTATTAAGAAGACTGAAGGGTTGGTTCCCTAGTGGTTGGAGCCTCTAAAAAATCATTTGGAGGCTTGAAAAGGATAGGGTTGGAGCCTCACAAAAGTCCAAGTTGGTACTTGGCAACAGGTTGGAACCTCGAAGATTGAAGGCTTGGTACCATTAAACATCATTGTACTCACTTTTTTTGTAAAAGAGGATTGGTGTCCTAACTTGTTTATAATAAAGTACGTATTATTTATCTTTTTGATTATAATTGTGAAGAATCTTAAGTGCTAAACATAACACTTGAAAAGAAATATTGATTCACCCCCCTCAGTATTTCCGACAATGAAGCACTTTATGTATCTTTGATGAAGGTAGCTGGAACATAATATTTTGTAAAATTCTAGATAATATTTCCATGGAAAATTATCATTTTCCCTCCAGGTGAATGTACAACACATATTTGAAATATTGTATTTTAAATATGTATTATATAAAAAAATTGAATTGTTGTACGACATCAAAACATTTTTTGTTGTTGTTTAAACATAATATTCTAATTGTCAAAGTATTTTAAATTTTTTGAAATATAGAGGGGAGAGAGTGGGAGAGAAGGGTAAGAAAGAGAGAAAGGGGACACAAAGATGGAGAGAGGGAGAGGAGGAGAGAGTCTCTGAGAAAGAGAGGGAGCTCGAGAGATGGAGTTGGAGGAAAATATAGGGAAGGAAGAAGTTCAAGACATATAGAGAGAGAAAGGTGGAGAGAGAGAGAGGGAGTGACAAGGGAGAGATGGAGAGAGAGTGTGTATGTTTGAGGGTGAGATAAAAATACAAAGAAGGAGAGATGGAGAGAAGGGGAGAGAGAATGAGAGGAGGAAGTAGATAATCAACAAAGTTGCAGAACACACACACACATATCTAGAGAGAGAGAGAGAGAGGTAAGAAGAAAAACATATAGAGAGAGAAAGATGGAGAGAGAGGGAGTGGAAAGGGAGATGGAGAGAGAGAGGGAGTGAGAAGGGTGATGGAGAGAGAGGGAGAGAGGAGAGTAAGAGGGAAGAGAGATCGAAGGGGAGACAAAGGGAGAGAAGGGGAAGATAAAGAGAGAGGGAGAGGGAGAGGGAGATGGAGGGATATATAGATAGATATGGAGAAATAATGTGTATGTTTGCGGGGTGATATAGAGAGATGAAGAAGGGGAGAGAAAGGGAGATAGATGTATAGATGGAAGGGGGAGAGAGGGAAGAAGAGAGAGATAGAGGGAGGGAGGGAGAGATAGATAGATATGAAGAGAGAGTGCGTGTGTGTATGTGGGGGTGAGATAGAGAGACAAAGAAGGAGAGATGGAGGGAGATAATGATATAAATGGAGGGGGGAGAGAAAGGGAAGAAAATTGCTTACACTAGATGCACTGATTTTAGTGTACAAATGCTACTTTCTAATCATATTTGATTTCTTGCATTAGATGCATTGATTTCTATGTAGATGTTGATTTCTAATTCTTTTTCATTTCTTGCATTAGATTCATTAATCTCATTAAAGATGTTAATTTCTAATCTTGTTTGATTGAACTTGTGTTGGATGCATTGATTTCAGTGTAGATGTTGATTGAACTTATACGTAATTATTCCCTCATTCTTGGTGCAATTTCATTAATGGAATCTTCTGCAACTACATTAGCCAAGGGTGAAAAGCCCCAAAAAGTTTTGTTAGGATTTTCAATCACATGGAGCTCAGTAGACTTATGCAAGTTTGATGAATTAGTTTTCAATGTGTTTTGATGGGAATTTCCTAATGTGTTTATAGTAGATTTGGGGATGGATCCAATATAGGCATGTGTGTAAAATATATTTTGATGACCTTAATTATTTATGGCTTGAGTTATGTTCATCACATTTGGGTTTTTTTTCCCACCATTAAGTTTTTGATGGCCATTTCACTGTTCTTAGTCATTTTTCATGCTTTTGTCAACTTGCTGGTCTCATTAGATTTGGTGTTATTGGCAGCGTTATTTTTAGTTTTCTTATGCTATTCTTCCATTGGAATTTTGTTGAGGTTTGTTTCTTGCTATCTCCATTCTTCCTTGCAACGTCATCATTTTTTGGGAACTATTGTTTGGTTTGGGTGTATTCCTTTCTCAAATTCTTCTTGTTGGTTAAATTTTAGTCGACCACCTTCTATATATCTCATCAATTTTTCTTTTCTTGTCTTGAGGAACTACCATGATTCGAGAAAAATATGCTTATTACTAGTCCTAGTGGGTTAAGAGTTTCCAATTAAATGGCTATCCAAAAACAATTTTTTACTTGATTCCCCTTAACCAACTATTGTATTGATTTTTCTTCAAGAGTTTATAAACTAGATGAATTGGTTTTTTAGGGAAACCCTTTCCTAGCAGTGCCAAATGAGTTTTCACCAATACACACACACACACACACACACACACACACAAACTCACACACACACACACACACACACACACACACACACACACAAACTCACACACACACACACACACACACACACACACACACACACACTCAAAAGTGGTACTTCTTGAGCCAAGCACCATTGAATACCTTTTCCAAAAGATTTTTCCTTATAGAGTTCTTAATTGCACTATTCCATTTTTTCAAATATGTTAAATTAAATATGGGCCCAACCTTGTGGTTTCTAACTTCCTCAAAATGGTGCTTCTTCAGCCAAGCACTATTGAATACCTTGTCCAAAAGTTTTTTCCTTATAGAGGTATTAATTGGACTATTCCATTTAGTCAAATATGTTAAATTAAATATGGGCCCAACCATGTGGTTTCTAACTTCCTCAACTTCCCTTTAATTTTACTATCACTAAGGAGTATCATGTTGCCAATGCTTATATATTTTTTTCTTAGATGTTGGTTGTGCCATGCTTTTCATTACTGCTTTTGCATTTCCTTGTGATGAATTGTTGTTAGCCATTATTATTCAAGCTTATTAAATCAATGTAACCTTCCTTTCTTTGTCATACTGAGATTATAATGTAGTATCAAAGCAACACATTTTCCATTCATCCAAAAGTGTAGTGGAACGAAAAATTCTTGACCATAAAGTAACTTAAAAGAGGTTTGGATAATCAACCACTCGTTTGTAGTGTGATATGCCCATAGCATAACTATTTCTTTATTGTTGAAGTTTGTAGCTCAGGAAAGTACTTATGCACAAGCCTTGTGTTTAGGCATGCAGAAGTCACCCACATATCACCTTAGAATATTTGCTGATGTAACTTAGACCAAGTTAAACTTAGGAAAAAACATATAATTATATGTTGGCTCATTGAGCTAAAATCAAACTTAGATAAAGTAAAGTATTTACTTTAGTGATTAATTTTTAATCTTAGCCGTCGATCTCAAGTGATGCGAGATCTAATCTTAACCGTCCATCACTTTGAGATTGGGGTTAAGGCTAGGGTTAGGGATATGTCTCAATGTAAAGTCATCAAGGTGAGGCTAAGGTGAGGCAAAGGACATAACAACAACACAATATTGGGAGACTCTTATCAATGTGTGTTGGGTTCGAGAGAGTGCAATGAGGTTGGTGATCAGTTTTATATTTTTTTGATTGAGCCATTATCCCTAGTACAAGAGCCCAAGTAAGTTCCATGCTTAATATAGTAATGAAGAAATACTAATTGGGAAGGATATGTTTATGTGTTTGTGATTTAGTTGAGTAATTTTTTTATTTCGATATATTTTTTATGTTAGAAATTTTGTCATGTATTCGTTCAATAATTAATTGTTGGGAACCGAATACTGGGTGCTAGGTTTGGGAAGTCTAACATGGTATCATAGCACCTAGTCTTAATCGATGTCAAAATTACAGGTGTCGATTTCGTATCATATCACTGGAGCTAGGTTGGTTCAGATCATACGAGCAATATTTTTTTTAAGTTGGTGATATTTTTTCAAAGGGTTGAGAGGAATTTTTTTTGAAGGAAAAATTTTGAGTAAAATAAATATAATTAAAAAAGAGTAAAAAAGGGGCCCTTTTTTAAGGAGAAAAAAAGTAAAAAAACATGAGGCTGAGTGGTTGGATGACATCCCACCAGCCGTTGCGAGTAGCCATAGGTGACAATGACTACCAGGGTAGCCAACAGGCCTCCATAACACCAGTGTAGGAGAATATGTAAATCATTGGGATGAGAACATCGATTAACTGCACTGCAACTCAACTACTCATGAGATAGGGAGACCATCGATAGGGCCGAGCATGAACGTATTTGAGACAAGGAGACCAGGGGGCTAAGAAAAACAGAACAATTAAGCATGAAGTTTGGGTTGAGAATCATCGAGCCGTTAGTGCTATAACCGACCAACGTCAGAAAGAGCCAAATGTGCCACTAGATAGGCCACATATAGATAGCCCATAGACAAGTGAAACATTTGATTGATCGATAGAGAAGTTAGGGCCAATGGCCAACATGAAACACATGAGAGACGTGATCACAGTGAAGGTGTGGGTCGAGCACAGTTCGACCGAGAACAACTAGGTGCGGGGCTCGTGGAAAACAAATGAGCACCGACATAGTCGAATAGTTGAAGAGGGTTGGGGTGTCATGCAGGGCAAACGAGCTATGCTGACATAGAACACAACCACATAACACCCATCTGATCGAGCATCAAGGCTTGTAGAGCATGAGAAGGGCTAGACTAGAAAAGGCAGTTTAAGCTATTAGATTATAAAGGCACAAGAGTAGTGTTAGGTAGCTGCAGTATTCGGGTGAGTGATAACTTGAAAAAGAACTAGGTCATAGGTTTGCAGAGGTATATGCATTAAAATTAATCAAGAAAAATTCATTGCTAGACTATTGAAGTGTCTGGGAAGCACCCATAAGTTTTGGGCGGGGATTAAGAAGGGTTTTGGAAGCCTTGAGAAGTATGCACAAAGTCTTTAGCAATGGGAAGGAAGTCTCGAGTAGTGGAAAAAAATCTCGGGTAGAGGGAAGCAAGCTCAGGCAACATGCTTGGGTAGTGTACAGAAGGTGAAAAGTTAACTATTGGTGAGTTTGAAAAGGATGACTACTAGGTCATTACGAGGATAGGTTGGATGGGGCAGGAAATTGTAGACTCTAGAAGGAGCATATTGTTCTATTATTTGAGGAGCAGGAGTTGTGGGACATCATGGAGAAGGTTGTCCCAATTCCTACAAATCCTACTCAATTGGATGAGTTTAATAAGATGAACGCAAAGGCTAAGAGAATAATACTTGACTCCAGTAGATACCATGTTATACCTCATGTGATGGGGAAGAAGATGCCTGTGAGATGTGGGCATCCTTAAGCAAGTTGTACCAGAGTACAAACCAAAACATGAAGGTGTTTTTGAAGGATAAACTAAGAAATGCCAAGATGTATGAAACTGACACAGTTGCATCATACCTATCCAAGGTCACTCATATTAGATATGACTTAGAAGTAGTGGGGGAAACTATTGGTAGTGAAGAGTTGGTCAGATCAACCCAAAGTGGCTTTCCTCCAAAATGGGATGCCTTTGTTGATGGGATCTTCGCACGGGAAAATATGCTCAGTTAGGATAGATTGTGGGATGATTTTGTATAGGAAGAGATAAGGATAAGTTACAAAACTGCAAGCCAACATGATGGTAAGAATGATGAGGAGAATTTTTATCTTGATATAAAGGGAAAAATTAAATGGAAGTGCATGATTTTCTTTTGTGAAGGACATGAGAAAAGTGAAGTTCTTTTCATGTCACAATACTGGTCACTATGCAAGTGTTAGGCCCCTATACTACTAGTGTAACCCCTTATTGTTATTAGTACAACCCACTTATTATATTGTTGTACCCATGTAGTCCCCATATTGTTACTATTGTGCCCCATAGAAGCCCACTATTGTTATTATTATGCCCTTGCATTATTATTATTGTTATGTCGGCTCTGATTATATTATGACCCCTTAGACTCCTATATATATAAAGGAGGTGTTTTCATTTGTATCATCCAAGAATTGTTCATTTGTATAATGTAAAGGAGGTTTCCCCCTCGAAGAGGCTGAAGTGTAAGGCGTTGATCTATCTTTTCTATATTTTTGTGAGCTGGTTTCATAACATTTGGTATCAGAGCTTTGGATTCTAGGGTTTCACTGCTCCAAATAGGTCATCATGGCATTTGTGCTATAACTTTTTTTCTGCGATGTTTCAGACGCTAATTAAAAAAAACCCATTTGGGTCGAAATCGTTCTGAACTACAGGTCCAAATTTCAGAGCTTTTCGCTCTATATTTACAGAGATATGATCTGAGGAAGTTGGCATTTTTGCAGACTCCCGAATTACATTCCAAACAAGTGACTTGGGGAAAATAGCCATAAATTTTGTTTTGAGCATCAGATTGAAATTTAGTAAGAAGTTACAAAAAGAGGATGGACTGTAGTTTCCTATGTATATTTTTTAGACCCAAAGGTCAAAACAGTGACACGTGGCACTTCATACAAGTTCGCTCTTTTGAAAAGGTCTATAATCAGGTCACCATGGGAGATTTGGCATAACTCTTCCTTGGAGAATCCAATTTGGATCAGATTGGTGGCATTGGAAAGAGGACGCAAAGGGCTACTGCAGGTCACGATTTCAAAACTAGAAGATCTGAAATTACAAAGTTACAGTTGTTTCAAGATTGAGCTCCTAAAATCAAGAAAATGTGAGAAGTGGAAGTTTGATGGCAAGGATCCGGTAAATTGGATACTACAGATGGAGAAATATTTTGATCTACATGGTGTACCACTGTTACAAAAGGTATGTATTGCATCTAATTATTTAGAACCGAATCAATTTTTATGGTATAAAGGGCTTTGTTCTCATAAACCACTTGTCACGTGGTCAAATTTCATGGAGGAAATGATAGCACATTATGAGGATACAAAGAGAAATTCCTTCTTTAGCCAATCGATAAATATCAAACAAAAGGGTTCAATGGAAGAGCACATTGAAGACTTTCAAAAATTGAATAGAAGGGTAAATTATATTCCAGAGAAGCAAAGGATTGATGTCTTCATAGGGACTTTAAAGGATAACGTTCAACATGAGATTCATTTTTGGGAACTTGATTCATTGGAGGAGGCATTCGAGTTGGCAAGAAAAATTGAAAGCGAAATTATGAAAACAAGGAATCCCACCACTCATGACTATAATTATGGAAGTGTTTTTTCTCCTAGCCTTCCACAACCTACAAGGCTTACACCACAACAATTGGAAGAAAAAAGAGAAAAAGGGCTTTGTTACAATTGTGATAGAAAATGCACTAAAGGTCATAAGTGTGCTGAGAAGAAATTATTTTACATAGAGTATGAAGAGGAGGAAGAAAAGGGTCAAGAAACATCAAAAGAAGAGGATATACGCCATGAGCCAACCCCATAGAAAGAAGAAATGAATCCGACCATATCTTGTAAAGCATTGGCAATAATTACCACTCAAACTCTCAAGATAGAAGGACATATCAAGAAGAAAAAGGTTCAAGAAGTGAAAGGTCACATCGAGAAAGAAGAAATGAATCCAACCATATCTTGTAATGCATTGGCCAAAATTACTACTCCTCAAACTATCGAGATAGAAGGACATATCAAGAAGAAAAATGTTCAAGAAGTGAAAGATCACATCGAGTATCAAGAAATGAATCCGACCATATCTTGTAAAGAATTGGAAGAAATTACCACTCCTCAAACTCTCAAGATAGAAGGAATTATCAAGAAGAAAAAGGTTCAAGCAGTGAAAAATCACATCGAGCATCAACAACAAGTTCTCCAACTTTTAAAGGATAATGTCACTTTGGTGCAGAATCGAATGAAAAAACATGTAGATCAACATCGTAGTGAAAAATGTTTTGATGTAGGTGATTGGGTATTTTTACGGTTACATCTAAAGCAAGCTATTTATGAGAAGGAAATGTTGGCAATACTACATGCACTTAAGAAATGACGACCTTACCCGACGGGAAGACACTTCAAGGTAAAAATGGATCATGATAGTCTTAAATACATTTTAGAACAAATATTATCATTAGAAGAACATAAACAATGGGTCACAAATATGTTGGGTTATGACTTTGACATCATCTACAGAAAAGGGAAGAAAGTTTTTGTTGCAGATGCACTCTCAAGAAAGGATGAGGATGTGGAAGCATTGTTTTGTGCTATTTCTATTATCCAACCAAATTGGATAAACAATGCAAGGGATGAATGGAAGAAGGACAAAGAAGTGTGGCCACTCATTCAAAAGTTTCAGAATATCCCAATTCAAACAATAATGCTAGAACTTGAAGAGGAAGGAAAAATCATATTGGAACCTGGAGCAGTCACAAAAACAAGAACCCGACAGCTAGGAAATCGATCAATTTCAGAGTATCTCATAAAGTGAAAGAACTTACCCTTTGAAGATTCCACACGGGAGGACAAAATTTTTATACAGAAGCATCAAAAACTACTCAAGCGTTGAGGACAACACTTTTTGAAGGAGAGGGGCATGTTAGGCCCCTATACTACTAGTGTAACCCCTTGTTGTTATTAGTGCAACCCCCTTATTATATTGTTGTACCCATGTAGTCCCCATATTGTTACTATTGTGCCCCATAGAAGCCCACTATTGTTATTATTTCGCCCTTACATTATTATTGTTATGTCAACTTTGATTATATTATGACCCCTTAGACTCCTATATATAGAAAGGAGGTATTGTCATTTGTATCATCCAAGAATTGTTCATTTGTGTAATGTAAAGGAAGTTGCCCCCTCGAAGAGGTTGAATTATAAGGCGTTGATCTATCTTTTCTATCTTTTTGTGAGCTGGTTTCTTAATAGCAAGCCTGTGTCCATAAAGAAGAAGGAGGAGGAGGAGGATTAGGTGGATGCATTAACATTAACTGAGATTGATGACTTTACAAAGAAATTTGAGAAGGAATTTTCTCTAGTTTCCTATGTTTCTAACAATAGTACTATTGTGTATGAGGATAATAGGATATGGCTAGTGACTAGTAGAGCGTCCAGTCACATGACAGGGATGGGATCATTGTTCCATAGTATTTCATATATAGGCTCATATTGCAATGTGCTTAGTGGAGCTAGAACCATGCATGCAATGAAAGGGGTTGGATGTGTCATATTCCAGCTGGATTTAAGAGGATTTCTAGAGGTGACAAATATGTGGTTTGTTCTAGGGTTGATGGTACACATGCTCTCAGTATCAACCTTGTAGGATGTTGGACATAGTTTTTTGTTTTTGGATGGACAAGTGCTTCTATATTCAGAGGGAGCGACCTTGGATGTATTCGTAGTGCTTGGAATCACATAGAGGTAGTCATATAGGTTGTTAGGACAACCTGTGGCTATATTTGAGGGGATCTTGGATACATGAATAATGTTAGTTACTCAGAGGAAGTAGTTGGCAAGGAAGAGTGATTCTTTATAATCTTACAAAAGCCTTAGCTGGTATGATATGTCATTGATGGATGTTGAGGAGTAGGATCCTCAAAGCATGGTTGGATGTGACATGTTCTTAGCTCAGGTTTCAGATCAGGTAGTAGGAAAAATCTCAGTGTTAGAGGGAGCAACTATAGATACTGAGATGGGCTTGGAGACATATCTAGGTGGAGGATGTTCTTCTAGAAGTAACTCTCTCACTAAAATGGAGTGTTGAATTTTGTATCTTGGGCAAGTATTTCTGCATAGACCTTGTGTATAGGCATGCAAAATTCGCAAATGTATCATCTTAGAATATTTTCTGATGTAACTTAGCCTAAGTTAAACTTAGGAAAAACCACATAGTTATATGTTGGCTTATTGAGCTAAAATAAAACTTAGATAAAGTAAAGTATTTTCTTTAGTGATTAAGTTTTAATATTAACCGTTGATCTCAAGTGAGATGAGATCTAATCTCGTCCATCCATCACTTTGAATTTAGGGTTAGGGTTAGGGATAGGATTGGGGTTTTGGTTCAATATATAGTTATAAAGGTGAGGATGTGAGGAGAATGACACAAAAACAACACAAGATTGAGATAAGCTTCTCAATGGGCGTGTGTTGGGTCCGATAGAGTGCATTGAGTTTGGTGATCAGTTTTTTATTTTCTCAGTTGGGGCATTATCCCTGGTACAAGAACCCAAATAAATTTCATATTAATTTATGAATGAAGAACTATTGCTTGTGCATAATTTTTTTTATGTGTTTGTGATTCAGATCGAGTAATTTTTTGCTTCTGTTATATTTTTTGTGTTAGGAATTTGATTGTGTATTCATTAAGTAATAATTGATGTGAACTGAATACTAGGTGTTGGGTTTGGAAAAGTCTAACATTTATTCCAATCATCTTTATCATTGCCACAAATTTTTTGAAGTCTTTTTAGAGAGTCTTATTAAAGGATTTGACCAATCCATTTTGTTGGGGGTGATATGCTGATGTCTTTTTTTTGGTCATTAAGCACTGATCCATTAATACTTTATATATTACCACACACAAATTGTGTGGCTTGATCAATTATTGATGTTATATGGAAACTAAATTTAGTGATGGTATTATCCTATATAAATATTGTTTTGACATTTTTTGTACATGTGCCAACTGCTCTGCATCTGCCCATTTGGTTAATTACTCAACTACAATGATTATATATATAGAACCTATATGATTTTCTCTTTTTGAAATGACCCCACAAAGTCAATGGCCCAGATTTTGAAATGTAGGGTGGGATCAATTGTAGTACCATGGAGTTTGATCATTTCAAAGTGGTCACCCCATTCTTCGACACTTATCTCATTTGTTAGCTTTGGTTTGACAATATATATGCAATTTAGGCACCAAAGTCCTACTTGTAAATTTTTTTTGCAGTTTTTTCAGTCTGAAAATCTTCTCTAAATGAGCTGATGTGTGTTTCGTCAATTATAACATCTCTTTCATGTACTAGAGCACACCTCCTCAATATAACATCTAGTCTATATTTATAAAGATACCCATTCATAAGTGTAAAGGGGGCAACTTCCTTGACTAATACTTTTGTTTTGAACTACATAGTCTTCCAAGGCTTTTCTCTCTTGAACGAATTGAATTATTTTGAATAATTATTTTGGGGTTGACTAGACCCCAAAGAGATGAGAATACAAAAGTTTTTCATCTATGTTTACCACATATTCTCATATTTCAACTCTTGATAGGTGATTGAGTGCTACATTGATTTATCCCAGTCAAACCACTAGTTTGAATTCAAATTTATGAAAAAGTAAGAAACAATTTTTAAACTCAGCCTTTACATACTAGTTTTTTGACTAAATACTTCAATGCTTGATGGTCAATGTAGAATATAAAGAGGCTAGCCAATAAATATTTTCTAAATTTATGTAGGGTGCATATCATTCCAAAGCCTTTTCTTTCTATGGTCAAATAGTCTCTTTCTTCCTTCTTTAGTTTTTGATTGGTGTATGTGTTTAGATGATTGACTGTTTCATCACTAGGCCAAGCAAGGATTTCCTTTACTGCTACGTCAGATATGTTGACATGTACATGAAATTTATTTGTTTGTTCATGGAAGCTTAAGATATGTTCTTTGACAAGTTTTATTTTTAGAAGATTGGAGGACGCATTGCATTCTATGCTCCATATGAATTCATCATTATTTATCAATAGCTTATCAATGGGGAAGGTGACATCTAAGTAGTTCTTTATATGTTTATTTGTAATATTTAGTGTGGCCCAATTTTTTTTAACATACTTTTGATTGACTAGTCATTTTAAGTGGAGAATCAATTTGATTTTGGCCATGTTGACCTTAATGTCATCCTTGAAAATGACATGTCCAAGCAATATACTAATAGGAGTAGCAAATATACATATCTTTATGTCTAAGTAAAGATGTATTTTCCAACATTTTTCAAGCATCATGCATAACCAATGTATATGATTTTTTTTTATCAAATTGTATAAAGTCCAATCATTGAAATACATAGCCATTGTTTTGCATGTGTATTCTTGAAATGATTTTCCTACAATTTGGGAGTATATTGCAGGAGCATTTTTTAGTCCCAAGGGAAATATCTTATAGGTGAATGACCCAAATTTTGACATGGCGTTGGTTTTCTCTTTATATTCCTAGGCAATTGGTACTTGAATGACCCTAAAAATACATCTGTTAATAAGTAACATCCATACCCAACAAATTTGTTTATAACTTCATTAGAAAAAGGTGTAGGGACTGGCTCTGTGATTGTCAATTTGGTCAATCCCCGAAAATCAACATAAATTATTAACCTATCTGGATCATGCTTCATATGTTGAATGGCCATTAGACTAGCCCATTAAGACTTGTTATAAGTTATATAATTCATGCTTCCAACATAAATTTGATTTCCTTTTGAACATTTTCCTTGTATTTATGTGACAACTTTTAGGGTCTCTTTTCTATAAGTTTAGTTCCTGGATTCATATCAATTTTCATTTCCCCATTTCCTTTGCTAGTCCCTTTAGGTATTTGTAATATGTAGTGAAAATGTCTTGGTATTCCTTTAAAAGCTTGACTATTTTATCTATTTAATTTTTAGTTTAATATTCATATATCCATGCCATTTTGGGTTAACTGTCATTTTCTATATCAATTTCCTTGATTTTAATTTCCATATCCATCCATCTAGGTTGTTTAAGTCATCTAATCTTCTTTATCCTTTGCAAAATTTGTTATATATAGTGAGGAAATTTCTCTTCTTAGATTCCTCTGCATCAAGTTGTTTTGATAATTTTTACTAATTTTAGGTAATCATTCCACCATATAAAACTCTTCCTAGAAAACTTTCATTTTCCATGTTGATATGATGAGTAGTTTGACTGTTTTGATCATGGCATGATATATAGTTGCAAGTCAAGTTCAACCCAATGCCAACCTTCACTTTTCCTTTCTCCTTAGTTGTCTTGGCACTTGGTTTTTCAATATACTTTTTAATCTCATTGACAATTTATGTTAAATCAACTTCTTCTATTTCAATGACAAAACCTTTAACAAAGTTTTCTTTCAATTCCTTCCATGAGAATGTGTGACCCCATGCTTCTTCAATATTACAACACTTATAGGGTAAGTCATCCAATGTATTGGGAGACATATGGGGCCATTATATTTCATCCTTGTACCCATTCTTTTGCATTCCCTTTCATAGTCTATGAGATGAGTAAGAGGGTTAATTTTTAACTTGAATTTGCTATATTTTTTGCAAAATATAATTTCTTCCCCCCAAATTTCTCGATGAATCATGTGGTCGTGACCATCTAGGTTTGTAAACAAGATGAATGTGTATCCCACCATTGTTTTTCTTTCCTTGTGAATGATTGCACCAATATCTATAATGATCCTTGCTCTCTGTCTGAATTGGATACCTTATCAAGGTGGGTCGTTGGTGATTGTCATTATTTAAAGTGAACTGGGGAAGTTGAATTTAATTTTATATCTACTGGGTTAGGGTCAAGTTTTGTTTAGTTTCCCTTTTGTACACAAACAATATATTCTTTATAGAAAAATGGGAACAAAACGTGTCTCTAGAAATGGCTTCAATCAATGAACATTCTTGTGCTTTTGACTGATAGTTTTCTAATCATCATTCATAAACTTCCATGTTCAAATTCTGTTTGACTAAGAAAGGTGACCCCATTGGTATCTTTCCTTGTGAATTAGGCTTAAAATTATCATGATCCCCTTAGATGACTGATATAACATTTTGGATTTAGACTCTTCTTCCCAAGGTTCTATTCATGGTTTACCTTCCATGGGGTCTAAAGGTACAATAATTTTATTACAATTTATTTTTGATTTAATTTTTTCTCTCTCAAGTGAAAATATTGCTTTCATTTTTCTTTCACATGGTTGACCAACCCACATTAAGTTGGTGGGGATGCCTTTGATCAAATTGATCACTTTAATGTTGACCAACATTAGGATACCCATGATAGTGCTTTCTACATTTTTGACTATGCCAATAGGGTCAATGAACTATTGATCTACTAATTTTATGAAATTTCTAGATCTTGTAAGCTTAGGTATTATTTCTCTGATCCATGTTTCTTTTGGGAGGATGTTGACTTGGGAGACAAAGTCAACCACCACCCATGGGATCATAAATCCTTCGACCTCCAAGTCAACTTATGGTTCACAATCATCATGAGTTTTCTCTTGGGTAAGATGCTTCAATTTTTTTCATGTCCTTTGGTCTTCCTTTTGTCCTTTAGGATATTCGATAGCTATAATAGCTAGGGTAATAATTGGTTTTCCTTTAACATCTTAAGGAAGTCATCTAAGACTACATCCCTCATACTAACCTTTGCTATTTCTATGTGTTTTTTTCTACTCCTTCCTCTTGGTCAAAGTACCCAAGAACTTCTTTTACAATGCATCTTTCTTTCTCAGGGTTTGAGTAATGATTATCCACTGATTATCTTTCCTGACATGTTGAATTTGTTGTTTTCTTGTTACATTCTGTTATATTCTTACCCTAGATCTCGTGATAACATTCATATTTTTGGAATTAAGAAATTCATACTTAGATAGCATATGGAGAATATTTTCCAACATGATTGGGCAATCCTCAAGTGATAACATTCAAATTTTTCGAATTAAGAACTTCATGCTTAGATAGAATATGGAGAATAGTTTCAAGCATGTTTGGGAAATCTTCAAGAGATTGATTGTTAACTCCAAATATGTTACAAAATTTTAGATAGTTCTATCCTTTACAAGATAGTTAGGACTCATGTGGTCATCTTTTAGACAAATAAAACATTAAATTTATCAAACCTTTCTTGATTATGGCCACCTCTTCCATATAAACCATGATATGCTCCCCTATAAGCACCTTTTCATTGGTAACTTCCTCCTCATCCATCATAATCTCCTCCTCGGCCTTGATAGTCATCTCCTCTATTCCTAGGTCTTGATTTTGATCTATTAATTGTGTATGATAAATAGTGTGGCAGTTAGTCTTATATTGACCATTATGTTGACAGTTTTGTGTATTATTTGTTTATTATTCGCAAATAACATACCACCTTGGCTTGAAGTTTTGAAATTATGAGGGAAATATTTTATGGTTTCATTGGTAATACTTTGTCATATTTCATAGAAGTATTGTACCTAGATTCTTTTGACATTTGATTCCTTTTCAATTGTGAAAGTCATTGGCATGTTCATCATTCATGCAATTTGTACATAGGAGGTCACTTCTTTATAGAGTCAGAGCCTAAAGTGATTTTTGGAACATTTTGAATTCTTATTCAAATTTCTTATCTAATGATGGGGTAATCCAACCGTCATATGATTCTATTTATTGTGCTTTTTTAGGCCATCTTTATAGGTTTTTACCTCATTTGAAGTCATCCTTGTGTTGTCCATAAAATTATTTCCACAAAATATTGTATGAACAAATCCTTTTCGACTTCTTAGGGAATTTAGCTGAGTAAATTTTTTTGTCATAATCCCTCATAAATTCTCTAGGAATTTTCTTAATTTCTTTTAGTTTATGTGCAACCAAAATGAAAAAAAAATGTTCTTGACTTTTACTTTCATTTTTATTTGTGTAATATCCATTAATAATAATAAAAATAAAAATAATAAATAAAATAATATAGTAAATGATAAACAATCAAGAAAAGATAATAATGGTAAATAAATAGTAAAAATTAAAGAAAATATAATAATAGTAAATAAATAACGAAGAGAATATAATAATAATAAAAAAATAAAATAGTAAATAATAATAAAATAAGTAAAGTTAACAAAAAGTAAAATAAAATAAAAAAGAGTTAAATTAAGAGAATTATAAAAATAAGTAAAGTTATCAAAAAGTAAAAAGGTATAAAATAAAATAAAAAGTAAAATTAAGAGAAATATTAAATTAAGTAAAACTTAAACTAGAGAAATAAAAGTTACATGTTGACACATAAAATGTGTGCATGTGGACCCTTTCCATTGTTTGAACTATATAATGGATGATGAGGAAGATGAGAAACACTATTCCTTCATCCATTCTCTTGGGAGAAAAGTGTTGTGAGACAAAGGATTCCCTAACAGTAGTATGTTGATTGAGGGCTCGAGAGTGGCCAATGGTATAAAGATTATGTACCACTGAGCTTACAGTTGGGTGGAGAGTTGTCCCAAAAAATTTGTTGCTGTTAGCAGGATTCAAATAGCGTTCAACTTCGAAATTACAACTAGTGAATATTATCCCTACAGGTAAGTTGTCTTTGCTCATATTTTTCAAAATTCTATGCTAATTAGTTGAATAGATGTGTGTTGATTATAAATCACATAATTGATCTAATTAGTTGTATATTTAAATTGTGGGTTGTTACATAAAAATTTGAGAAAAATACTTAATTAAATTCATCAATAATTTTGCTTTAACGAAAATAAATTTGAGAAATAAATACATTTTTTTTAAAATAATTATTATATAAGTTATTAAATAAATATCATTAATTTTACAATAATTATTATGAAAATTATTAAATAAATATAATTTCTTTTATGAAAGTGGATAAACTTTTTTTTAATAATATTTGGACATATATACATACTCTACAATATAGTAACATGGATACTCTCAATGCATTATATATATATATATATATATATATATATATATATATATTTTTTTTTTTTTAATTTGTAAAATTAAAGAAGCACAATTAATAATATATATGCATATGTTATTAATCTTCAATTATAATTTTTGTATATTAAATATAAAAGTGAATTAGTTGTCTTTTGAACTAAAATTTTATTTTAATTTATTAATTTATTTAAATTAAAGATTATTTTAAGCTAATTCTTTATATAATTGTTATTATAAAATTTGTGATTTACTTGTGAAGTAAAAAGTTATTTAAAAAAAACTAAAAATAGTTATATTTCAAATTGAAAATTAGCTATTGATAATTAAAAGTTATATTTCAAAATGAAAACTAGTTATTAACTAGAAGTATTTTGAATTTTATTATTAATATTTATTTAAATTAAAATTTATCTTAGGTTAGTTATATATAAATGGCCATAAATAACTTTATTTGATTGTTTTCGAAGGAGTTTGTTATTTGGAAAGGTAAATCTAGTTATATAATAAATAAAAAAGAATTAGTTTAAATATTAATAATGAGTGTTATGTAGAATATATATTAATATATAGTATAAAAATGAATAGAAGTTTTAAAGATTGGGAAGAAATTTATAAGATGTGGCTTCATCCATTTAATAAACTGGATGAAAGAGCTTGAATTTGTTTAATTATTATTAAAGTATTATGTTGAAATGGGTAATGAAGGTTGAATTTCTTTAGTTAATATTAAAATATTATCTTAGGATTGATAAGTTATTATTCTATTTTATTATTTATTAGAAGTACATTGTATGAAGGTTTATAGAATCATTATTTATAATAATTATGAGTGTGGTATTTGATTTAATAAGAAATTTGAGTGTAAATTAATAATTTATAAAGAATTTATTTGAATATTAAAAAAGAAAAAAGAAAAAAAGAGAAGATGGAAGAAAAGATAAGGATTAAGATAATATTTGGTTACTTACATTGGAGGAGAAGTGAATAAACAAAAACCTAGTAATAATGATGTGGATTAGTTGGTTAAGTAAGATGGAGTGATTGAAATTTTGGATTCATGGTGAATATTGGTAGTTTGTTGGTTGACTTTTCTCTAAGGATGTAGCCTCTTGAAGAAGGAAAGAATGATAATGAAATCATAACTATGAACATTAGGAAGAGGTCATCCAATATGAAGTAACATTCGAGATTAATAATAGGCTAAATTTTCCAAGTTACATGTGCAAACTAGGTGTGGAAAATCATATTTGAGTGATACACACCTTTTAGAGTGATGCATTATGGAAAATTAACGAAATATTGGAAGGTTGAAGTGTTTTAAGTTTTTTTATATCCCAATGAGATGAGGACCAATAAAAAACAAACTTTTCAAACTTATTTATGATGAAACTATGGGATGATGATTACTATGACAACCTACTAGGAATGATGTAATTTGGAAGTGAGAATTTAGTGATATAAATGAAAGGAGGTAATGTTTATCAATTATCATGTTTTCTTATCAAAGGGAAAATATTAGTACGATATACAATCCATAAAGAATTGGGAGTTTCATGTGGAAAGTATTTAAAGTGGATGTGGAATATATTTAAAGTGCCTATAGAATATAATTCAAGATGTTATGACTTTGTTTCGAGGATATCTCCTCTTAAAAAGGGAAAGAAAATGATACAACATTGAAATAATAGTGCTAACAACTAGCATTGTGGAAAAATAAGTATAAGGAGATATATGTATTAAATATTATTAAAAGAAAAAAAGGAGGGGTTCTAAGATTTCTCCTTATTCTTAACAGTATATGTTTAATGAAGTTATATAAGAAGGAATGACAATGGAGGAACTTACAAATCTATTATTAATGATAATGAATGGTAGTCGTGGTGACCATGACCAACTTGGAATAATGAGATAAATAAAGAATAGTACTGGATAGATACTTAAGGGAATGAGTGGAAGTTTCACAAACAAGCGTAAGAAATCAACAAGAAGTAATAAACTGTCCTAGAATATGATGGAATATTTTGCAATAGGCATTGATAACAATTAATGAAGTTTAATGATCGTGATGATTATGAAGTTCATTAGAGTTGTAGGAATTATGGTAACCTATGATTACATAATCCATGAATGTTTGCAGGATGGGAATAAAGAAGCTAAAAATAGAAATTGGGAAGATTTTGCGAGCAGAAACTAGGAAAATGCCTTAGCATTAAGGTATTGTTTTCATGGTAAGTCCAACATTAGTGATAGTGAGCATGGTGTTAATGTGAATAACAACAATATGAAATTTTAAGATTGGAGTAGCTAATTAAAGTTCATACAGTTCTTAAGGTGCATAACATTAAAGTGTGAAGGGAACTGTGAAAATGTAATAATGTCTAGGGCTAAATTATGAGGTCTATCTCTGGAAATTTCTCTTAAGGATATTGATGAGTGGATTGAACAACATGATTGGTATGAGTCATAGTGATGACCTACAAAATTTAGAAGTGTCAAGATTGGAATTTGTGAATACTTGTAATTGGTGAGAAATGACAAGTGATAAACTAGAGAAACGTTTCAAGGATAACAATTGTTTAACTTTTGGAAAAAGGAAATAAACTATGTAGACTAATGATAAAACATTGAGTATGAAGCAAGGTCAAGTGGTATCAAGATGGGAACTCGATGAGATAAGTAGATATTTTGAGGATGTACAATAACAATTACGCGTGTGATGGATAAATCACCAAGGGACAACAAGCCCTCATGAAGGTGGATTAAACATGACATAAGACTTAAATAATGATGACCTAGTGTATCTGTGCCATTTGGATAAGAAAAATATGTATAGTGATCATGGAATTTTAATTGATATTGATAATTTAGAGAATGATTGTACAACCGATAATATCTTAACAATGAATTCCACTAAAATTTCCTTGGGGAAGGAAGATTACATGACAAGAGATTAAGTCTCAAGATAATGAGGCTCATTTGAAATTTAATGATGTACTTAAATCAATATACCTACAGTGTAAATGGTCAACTTCCTAATATAAAGAACAAGAAATGATTATCGAAAAGTAATTGGTATCTCGATGAAAACATGACACTAATAGTAGTGATGAGATAATATAGATTCTAGATGGATGTTGAATAATCTTAGTTCATAGTTGATATTCAATGTTTATACAAGCAAATGGAATTGTTTTTTCTGACGAATCATGATAAGAATGCTTATAGTGTATTATTCTATATTTGATAAGTATTGATACGATTCTCATATTGATGATGTTTCATGATATGATGGTATAAGGATAATGATGCACATGTGGTTCTTATTCTTTTAGTTGCTTTAATAATGATGTTTTATGTTCATCATGGATATGATATGCATAGGGATTATAATGTTAT
Organism: Pinus tabuliformis; assembly: GCA_031772625.1. Classification (NCBI taxonomy): domain Eukaryota; kingdom Viridiplantae; phylum Streptophyta; class Pinopsida; order Pinales; family Pinaceae; genus Pinus; species Pinus tabuliformis. The sequence continues at coordinate 302,007,327 of CM062813.1, read as the reverse complement.
GATATGAGGTATATTTACATGTGGTTCATTTATTATGTGATGATATGTATTTGATGTTGAATGTTGATGTTATAACTTATAATGATGAAATGTGATATGTATTTGATGTTGACATGCAACTTTTTGTGATAATAATGATGTTATGTTCTCACAATGACATGCAAGACTTGGCATGTGGATTATTTATATTATACTATAATGCTATAGTTAATGCATTGCTGCGATGTGGTGATCGACAAGAAATGCACAAATGAGCAGAGAGGTCCGGTTTATTTGATGTCTCATGGGAGCCCATACCTGTGAGGGAGAACATGTAACACCATGTGGGATGGGGACAAACTCAATCAACACTACATATGCCAGTGGTTTCTTTGTCTTGTATGGATCTTGATGGATAACCCTTGAGGGGATATGGGACCATCTTATGGAGGCCAAGTGCCTGATATTGTAGGCCAAGTGCCTAATAATGGATTGGGATGCCGAAGTCTGGTGGGCATGTAAGGAATTTGATGCATGGGGTTGTGCACCTTAGTGAGTGTGGAGGGAGTGGGCCCGCCTTGCGAGATGCCTGAAGTCATTGAGTACTGGGACTGGATGCCTGCCTTAGGGTAGATGAGGTCTGAGCCGGGCGCGCGCCTTGGGATATGGTACAAACCGATGAGGCTTATGCCTGGTTCCGAAAGTGGGAAAAAGGACAAAGATTCCTTGGGATTTCTCGGGTGTTGTGGAAACTTTTGATTCCTGCTGGTTATACTAGTTCAGCAGAGGGTGTAGGGTAAACGTGGAGTAATAAATAACTAAATAAATAAAATGTTAAATAATTCAACTTAACTTTAGGACAAAGTTCCTTAAAGAGGGGGAGTACGTAATATCCCCTAATAATAATAAAAATAATAGTAATAAATAAAATAATATAATAAATGATAAACAATAAAACAAATATAATAATGGTAAATAAATAGTAAAAATTAAAGAAAATATAATAATAGTAAATAAATAATAAATAATGAAGAGAATATAATAATAATAAATAAATAAAATAGTAAATAATAATAGTGAAGTTCTATATATATATATATATATATATATATATATATATATATATATATAAAATTAAACTATAAAATAATAAAAATAAGTAAAGTTAACAAAAAGTAAAATAAAATAAGAAAGAGTTAAATTTAGAAATAAATAAGAAGAGTTAAATTAAGAGAAATATTAAATTAAGTAAAACTTAAAATAAAGAAATAAAGTTGCATGTTGACACATGGAATGTGTGCATGTGGACACTTTCCATTGTTTGATTTATTTAATGGACGATGAGGAAGATGGGAGCCATCATTCCTTTATCCATTCTTTTGGGAGAAAAGTGTTGTGAGACAAATGATTCACTGACAGTAGTATGTTGATTGAGGGCTCGGGGGTGACCAACTGTATAAAGATTATGTTCAGATGAGCCTACGGTTGGGTGGAGAGTCGTCTCCAAAAATTTGTTGTGGTTAACGAGATTCAAATAGCGTTCAAATTCAAAATTACAAGTAAAGAATATAATCCCTACAGGTAAGTTGTCTTTAGTCATATTTTTCAAAATTCTATGCTAATTAGTTGAATAGATGTGTGTTGATTATAATTCTCATTATTGATCTAATTAGTTGCATATTTAAATTGTGGGTTGTTACAGTTTGATTCTCTCTTACATTCGCTAGCAATGTTAATGCTCTTTTTATAAGTGTTCCAATAAATTGCACTATTTTCTTTACCTCAACCATAATGTCCATTGCATTCGACCAATATTTCTCACATATAAGCCAATGCCCTTTAGGGTCTTCATCTCTTTCATATAGGAGTAAATGATGGTGGTGAATATTGTTTGTAGAGGATGGCTTTATCTTCCACTGAATTATAGTTGGTGGAATTGACTGAGCTACTTCTTCAATAGTTGTTGTTTACTACTTACTACGCGACCCATCAACTTTTGTTGTTTTGACTAAGATGTGTATTTCATCCATTTGAAAAGTTTGATCTATATATTCTATGAAAAATATTGAGTATGGTCATGTCTCTTTATCATGAATTTTAATGGAAATTGTATGGTCTTCCTCATGTTTGATATTTGGTAACGGGGCTTTAGTCATGAGATCCTTTATATGGAGTTGTACTATTATCAACTTCAATACTCACCCAATTTAATTCTATATAGGGAATTTCAATAAAAATTTTGTCTATGACATTTACATGGTCATCTAGTCTACACCACTATGAAGAGTGCCTATAACTTACTTGTAAACGTTCCTAGAGGAATTCTCAAACTTTGGGACTTGTTTTATATGAGTTTCGATTAATGGAGCCAACAATAGGTATCCTTGTATTATATTAGATGAAGCACCAATAACATTTGATACATCCTATATCACATATATTTATATGTTACATTAGGTGGAAATTCGCTACAACAATTCTTAACTACCCTGGTTGGCCATAATGACCCAATGATTGGCAACACGACTACATATTCAACTCATTTATGTAGTCAATTCACAATTATAATGGTCAATTACATGGCCTAGTCGACTAGATAGATAGGACCCCCAATAGCCCCCATTAATATGAGATTGATGAATGGTTGAGGTCTTTGTTGAAGATGATCACCATGGTTATATGGATCCAAATATCTTTCCACCAAGATTTGAGGATCATCTAGAATAAAAATATCATTCACATAGTAGCAAAAGGTTGGTTGTGGATATCAGAGGAAGCACTACAAACTAAAAACTAGTAGACATAAGATACTCATGTCTTCTCCCAATGATGTCACTTCATATGGAGTAGATTTATTAAGAGAAGTTGAATGTATTTGTCTTCCCATAAATGGAAACTATCCATTTCCTTGTAACCTTACTCTAAATAAAATCAACCATATATGTCTCTAGTATAATTATCTTTAACATGTCTCTAAAGTTTTAACTTTTGGAGTGCTTCACACACTTGCCGCAATTGTATTTGTTACTTACAAATATTAGTTACGCATCAACTAATTCATTGTAGAATGTTAGTGTGATGTAGAAGTTTTCTAACTTCAAGTAACCACTTATAATGTTCTTTATACTCTATAGAAAATTTGAAAAAAAAATGAGGATATTATTCTACTACAAAAGTTGCATATAAGGTTAGAAATTTTTCAATGATGGGGGAAAAGATATGCATTTTAGATGCAAATTAAATGAAAATATGAGAGACAAGTTTTGAAATAAAAATCATATAAGCTTGCATTTAATGGAGCTCCTTTGTGCGATTAGGGTTTTGAGTTTGCAATTTTAAAATGGACATAAATTCCTCGATATTGATTAGAATCACTATTATGACACCAATTCATAATGACATGTCCACTTTAACTCTCATGGCATCGATTTGGCTGTAATGTGATTTGAGAGCATGGAGTTAATCACGTTGCAAGGATTTCTCATGAGGGTTTTGAGGCAATGATTGGAAATGCGTGTAAATTTATGACATTTTTCAGAATCACATGTATGAAATGGCATGACCACTCTAATACTAATGAAATTTATTTGACAACAATTTGGTTCATCCACAAATAGAAAATTGTGTTGCAAGAATCTCCCATGGTGTTTTGAGGCCCTAACTTGAGATTGATGTAATTTTGGGGGTAATTCTTATAATTACTATTATAACCCAAAATTAGAAGTGGAATGACCACTCTGCTTCAAATGACATTGGTGCCACTATGATCTAGTTAATAGACTGAGAAATACCTACTTGTCCTTAGCATAAGAAAGAGATCTAATACCACTTATTTGAAAAAGGATAAAATAATCCTTTACTTCATAATACCACCAAGGTAGGTCAGCACCATACAATAATCCTATTATGGAATGATAAAATCACGCTGATTTACCTCTTTGATGAAGAAATCTCCCAATGAGTCGATGCTCTAATATAGTAACAAGATTTGACATATCCCATAAGGAGTTCTTCATTCTTATTTGTAATTATCTAGTAAACCCTAACCTTAACCATCAATGTCAAGATACATTAATGAATGTGCCAAATTACATTTTTTGCATGATAACTAACTATTGGGCCCTATTTAATAGTGACTAACATAGTGGACCCAATCCATATTACATTAAATTTCCATCATACCCATAATATTATTAACTTTAAGGGGCCCTTCACCCCCCATTACATCACTAGGTAGGATCCAAACACACCCCATTTAAAACTAACATAAATATATTTTATAGGACCTCAATAATATGATTTTATTCCATAGAACATTTCGATATTAAAAAAAATAGATTAAACAATGTCTCTATTCCATACTTTACAACATGCTAACATGGTATAACTAGTAGAAACAAAGAACGGCATTTTAATTGATTATTTAAAAAAAAAAGTAATTACAAATCCTCATAGAACATATTCTCTAAAGCTTCATTCCTATCATTTATTATTGAATTGAATAACCTTGACCTCCCTTGAGGTTGAATATTGGTAGATATTTATGAGTGAATTCTAGAAATTGGACTCCCTCCAAATTTATAAGAAGAGAGAAAAAGAGAGAAGCCGTAAAAGGTAGTGAAAGATCATGACCTTACCCCATTAGTCAGAGAAATATTCATGACCTCTATAAGCCCATTATGCATTATGACTCCCATACCAGGGGAATTAAGTAACCTTGAGCCTCATTGGAGTTGAATATTCATACCCATGTGTTAATGATTCCCATCACTGTTGAACTCCCTCCAACAAAGAGAATATGGGGAAAGTAAGAAGTCATGAAGGTGGTAAAATCGTGGTCTTTGGTCAGATTCATGGTCATTGACTTCTACAAGACCATTACTTACTATGGTCCCCACGTGAGACGAATTATTTCCAGTATGATTTTAACCAATATACTCCTTGGAATGACACAATGATTTTGGGAGGTAATGCTCACTTGCACATGCTTGATTAAGCATTAAGTTAACATTGTATGCATAATGATTCTTTTTTCATGATGACCTTGTCACATGCAAGTTCATTATACTTTTTCATCCTTATGTTATTTCAAAAATTTGATCAAGTGTCGATATTGGGAGAGGGTTAAAATTTGGTAATTTCCTTAACATGATTAGGAAGATCCATCGACACCTTACAGCCCGTTGAAAACAGTTTGTCCCCATACTTTAATTTCAATAATACAATCATGTTGTACCCCACCTTATCACACATTTATTGTGCCTAAGTTCATATTTGATATTCAATGCTATATTAGTACTCTCCATAAGGTTTTTGTGGATCTCGACTTTAAGAAAAAGTGGGAAAATTTCCCTTTTCACCTCTATAATATGACCATTCCATGTGGAGGATAAAATATTTTATCCCTTATGTGCATGTGCACCTTGATTAGTGACTTTATTAGCCACTTGATTCATTCTACAACATACATGATTGAAATTAATGTTGCAAACAAGTCATTTGCATTTGAATTCTACTTGTGATGATGCAGTGGTGAAACTCCTCTCCCTAATGTCAACTCAGACCTAGATCAGTGAGCTTATTAGTGGCTTTATTCATCCCATGATGATGATGATTTAAATTGATGTAATGGGTATATCATTTGTACACAAACATCACTTACAATAATGCAATGCAACACCACTTGATTTAAATGATTCTCTAAGAATATTAACAATTTTGTGATAGTTCCCTTATACATAAAGGTTGTAGAGGTTCAATTTTATCATAATGTAGAGATATTTGAATGCTATCACCATATCCTCCATTTCCTCCACACGTATATAGGTTCACTCTCATGATCCCTACCTATTTCTTTGATCCACACCTTGTTTGGGTTTCCTTGGGAGGTTCCATAAGGCGAGATTGAAAGTTGAGAATTTTAAGCTAGTCCAATTTACCACATCATTCTCCAAATATTTACAGGTACGTAAATCATTCTTCTATGTTGAGTTTTAATTCCCCATCCTTTGCATGCTTGCTATCTTCTTATGAAATCTTTAGAAATTCATTTTTCCATGGCCTTGTAATAATGGTCTCTTGAATATTATTTGAGAGCATTTGGAAAAGTTGTTTTGCTAGCAATATTTTGTTATGAAAGCACCTTTGGTTCCTTTTCTTCTATAGGTTCCATGTAATGACCCCACTATTTTTAGAATTTAAGATATAAGATCTCCCTTATATTATTTCCTTAATTAATTTGAGAATCTCCATAGTCTATCTTCTGACCTTGCATTTTTATTATTGCCATGCTCTAGATGTGCATAGCTACATCAAAATGGATAAAGAGATGAATGATACCTTCCTTTGTCTCATGACACAACACACATCTAAAATGACACACGTGAAAGAACCTTTGATTCATTTCCTTCTAGAGGTTCCATGTAATGGCCCTAGTATTTTTAGAATTTAAGATATAAGGTCTCCCTTAAATTATTTCCTTAATTATTTCATGAATCTCTATAGTATATCTTCCGACCTTGCATTTTGACTGTTTCCATGCTTTAGATGGGCCCAGCTACATCAAAATGGTTAAAGATATGAATGATCCCTTCCTTTTTCTCATCACACAACGCACATCTCAAATGACAAGTGTGACCTTGTTTATAAAGGTTTTTCTAAGTGAGAATATTATTCCTTGCTATGCGTCGTAGGAAATCTAAGACTTTTGGCCATTAGACAAGATTCCAAAATCTTTTAGGTTAGATTCCTCTCTTATTGTTGATATCATCTTAGTAGCTGGAAGCTATAAATTTTAATGTTAGGTTTCCTATCCTAATAATACCCTATTGAACTCTTTCTTTCCATAACTTTATTCGTAAAATTCATTTATTTAATTCCTTCCATAGATTTTCCTTTATATCTTGTAAATTCTTTGACCATTTGTTGATGAACATACTGATGGGCCATTGAGTTGTATATTTAAAGGCCCATCTATAGTATAACCTCTATCACCTAGGAATACATGTATTGGTGACCTTTCTTATTTTGCATTTTGCTAGTTTACATGTCATTCCTTATGTCGATCAAGTGTGTGCCTATGAGATTTAAAAATACTAATAATTTTTGTGACCTTTGACAACCTTAACATCCTAATTTGGACAGGTTTTTGAAGGTCACCGAGCTCCTTCAATATCCCTCTAGTAGCCTAGCATGAAGATACGGGCCCTGTCCCCTTGGCTATCAATATACACCTATACGATCACTAAAAAATTGGAGCTATTAGTAGTTAAATACAAGGTGGATGCACAACAAGTCCTAGGGAACATTTACCATGATTCTAGGTATTTTTGGATGGAAAACAACCTCCTATTGAGGATGTTACTCCCTCAAATTTTGCATAAGAAGGGGAACTTGAGTTAGTAAAGGAATATTTTTTGAGAAGAAGAATCATATTACCACTCAACAAATTTATAGATTTTTATAGTTCCATTTATGTAATGACATTTTTCCATTAATGAAAAGATAGATTTTTTTACTAGTTTCCTGAGTTGATTTTGTTTAAGGCTCCTCAATACCTCGGGGAGGGACCACCAACAGGCACTTTGAAACCATTCTTGTACTTTCTATACCTTATTTTCACATGTTTCCTTAAGCTATTATAATTTCTAATTGTTGTATAGTGATATTGACATAATTTAATGTTCTCGCAGATGCTTGAAGATAACATTTCCTATTTATTTAGTAATATTCATAGTTTCCATAAGTTAGAACTAGCTTCATGTACCCTATTTCATCTATCCTTCATTGATTTGTTCTACTTATGTCATTTCTAGAGTTTCTTATAGAGTTACATGTATTCCTGTAGAAATACAGGGTTTCCTATAGAACAAACTCAAGAGTTGTGTTTTTGCATGAATCTTTAAGATTTTATGTTGCTTATATGTAGAACAAATCAACAAGTCAATTTAACATGATTAAGTGAACGAGGAGGAATTGAAGAATTAGTTGTCACAAATAGATGATTTCCTACAAGATCACATATTATCTTACGTTAGTTTTGCTGAATGGATTGCTTTACTTTAAGATCACATATTATCTTACGTTAGTTTTGCTGAATGGATTGCTTTACTTTTCTACAACAATAGCATACCATTTTTTTCCTTGCAACATAATGTAGTTCCTTGAGTGCCATTAGTATTGTTTGAAATCTTACATCTTTTATTTCCAACATTTTTACTTCTGCATTTTTTTTTTCTTTGATTTCTGCAACTTTAATTATGCAATTTCAATTCCCATGCTTAGATTCATGAGTCTTCATCTCCTGCTAGGCTAAACTGATTACAATGATTTTTTATTAGCATTACCACTTTCTTCACTCGATCAAGAAAGTAATAGTTCTCATAGATTAGTATGAATTAAAATAATGAAAAACTATAAGTTGCATATATAATTTCTGATATCTCTTAAGTTTGTACAAACCCTAGTTTGTCATATAAAGTCAAGACCCTCAAGGCTACAACATTGTTGCTAAAATACTGAGGGCCATCACCTACCGTTATTCCTTTAAGTTCTGTTACCAATAATGGTCAAAATGGATGCATGTAGTGTCTTTAAATTCTCTCTTTTGTTGTATCCATGCTTCACTTTTATTTAAAGGTTCATGATGCTCCTATGCATCCTCCTAGAGCAAAACAATCTCCCATTATTTACGTCTTAAAAGCATACAACTTGGCATGTTTTAAAAACATCGTTGGACCTATTGTACATGAAAGGATTTTTGGACAACACATAGTTTGATGAGATCCTTATAAGTGGTGGTTCTTAGAATATCCCCACCCCCCAACATAATTGGGTTGATATTGCTTCTTTTGAATTCACCCATTGTTAGAGAATCCTACACTTAAGGGTTGATTGAAAATATTTATCTCACTAATTCATTTCCTCCTAAAGCCTTTAAGGCGTGATTTTAATTTAGGCCTAAAAAGGTCATTTATTTTCCATTGAGGTCCCTCCCCAAAGAAAGTACTTTTTAATTTGTTCCAAATCCTTAATAAATTTTATTGGGGTTGAGAGGTATGAAAAAATAAACACTAGTATTCTTTGAAGTTGTAAATTTATCAGATGAATTTTCCTTGCTAGTGAGAGAATTATGAAAGTTAAACTGTGGCTTGTTTCTCATCTCACTAATAACTTCCTCCCTAGAAAGATTCATCCTCAAGTTTTCTATGAGAGGAACACCATGGTAATTTTTCTACAGGTTGGCCCTTGAAAAATTTAAGGTTTTGTTGATATTATAGCTATGTTTCCAAGCTAGTGTGAAAAATAAAATATTGGACATTTCTTCATTAATAATACCTCTTGAGTAAATAAGAAATATGTTCATAGATTTCTTCATAGTCCTTTCCTATAGATTCTTCACTTGCAAATAATGTATCATACAAAAAGTGTAGGGTGAAACAACTTCAAAGATGGGGGTTGGTTTTAGTCCTTTAAGTTTGTGGAAGCCAAAATAATACAAAGAGGGGGTTACGGGGTGGTTAATAGGTGTTATATAGTTTCTAACAATATTTAAAATATTTAAGATATTTGTTATAAACCATACAAAAACACCATTAATCAAATTGCACACACATAGATAAGGAGACTCACGGTTTTAAGTGGAAACTTGTATGAGAGAAAACCATGGGACAAATTTTTATGTATATATGAATGTAGGCACCAAACTACTATTACATCAATTTATTGGCACTAACTAGAAAGAGACGCCCATCCCTTAATTTATAGGTACCAACCTGAAGGAGACACCAATCTACTAATTTACAAGAACCCACCTAAAGGAGAGACTAATTCCCTAAATGTTTTATAAGTTAAATTTGAATATTTTCTAATCCAAGTATCTTCTTCTTCATGTACACTCAATATGTTTAAGGTCTACACATTTCACTTATGATATGGTCTCTCTTCAGCTCTCTGCTTAAATATAACTTAGCTTAACATTATATTGCAACTTTGGTTTGCATTCTAATCTATTTTGGTCTCTATCTTTACATAATATACATTTTCACCACTCTCTAATATGTAGTTCAATTTGTTTAGACTATGTCTACTCAAATTGGTTTACCCCCTTTCACTTGGTCTTTTATTGTTCTCTTTGTCTCTATAACTTTAGCAAGTCTCTATGACAATTTTCTCACCCTCACATATACACTATCTCAACAACATTTTGAATTGTCTAGTCCTACATTTATAGATTATGGCCTCCTTTACCATGGGTATCAATCCATGGTATTGACCCATGGTTTCCTGAATTGACTGGGCCAATCAATTAAGCTTTCTTGCACACTCCAGATCTCACACATGGATTTCCATATGCTACAACAAAATTCATATTCATAATGACACTAAATTGATATTTCCTTCATAACTGGCATAATTGACACATTTATGCTACCAATTTATATCTTCCCCCCTCCATTTTATACCTCCTTTTCAATTTTGAACTTATAAAAAATATCCTTTTATGACCCTAAGCTAAAGGTATAAATACTTTTCAATATTTATTTTATTTTCATGTTTGGATCGAAATTAAGGTGTGTTTTAGAGTTATCAAAGTCTACTAAGGAATATGTGTGTTTAATAAATGAACCAAATCTTCAATGCAAAAGGATCTTAGTTGCAGTTATAGGTTCAAAGCCACTTGACCATGAACAATTATCAAATGTGCTGGAAATTTTACAATTTGCTACAAGATTCCCCTAACTTTGGATCGCTAAGACTCTTCAAGTATCATGAGGTCATGGAATCTTATTCGCCATCTCTGTTGGGTGCATTTTTGAAGGATCAATTGAATCCAACTTCCCATCGAATGTCTATGTAGTTAATGAAAATTGTTCAATAAAATAATATCAACAACCATGGTTTTCACTCGATCTTGACATGGAGTTATATGGTATCCTTAACCAACATGCACATTCGCTCGAGCAATTGGAATCTAGGAGCACTCACAAGAAAATAACACACAGTTAGAAATTTTTTGTTAAAGGATCCCCTTCTAGTCTCTTCAACGCAATAATAGTGGCAATGCCACAAGTTCTTGCACAATGAACATGAAATTAAAACCGCCCACGAGAATCATTACGTTATGTGATAGCTAGAACAGAATGAATATATTTTTGTAATTTATTGTAACTAAGAACTAATCTATGCATTATTTTTGTAGTTGAGGCAATTTTGAGAGAATAAAAACTCGTCAAGTTGACTACACGATGATCCCTCTCTCTCTCTCATGTAAGCTTTGATTAAAAGCATAACTAGAAAGTGAATATAAGAATTGTGTGTGTTGTAAGTGAATTGCTACTTTGTGTTTTGATAAAAGAATTAGTTCTGCATGGTTTTTAATTTTCTTTAGACCATGTGCTAGTGACTTCGTGAGGACAAAGCATATGCTGACCTTGGGGAGGGCCCACACAAGGTAAGGCTCTATGCTCATCATTGTTTTGCTCCGAGTTATGATAGTGAGTTAACAACAAGTTCAATTTATCATAATTCAATACTTCCTATTGCGTTTTCTTTTGATTTTACAAGTGTTTTTTATCATAGTGAATGGATTTTAAATATATGAATGCTAGTAGTTTTATTTTATTAGGTTTTGTTTCTAAAATATTTATTTAGAGGTGATTATATCTATGGCTGATTGTCATAGAATCATACTGCTATTAAAAATGTGACAATAGATGTTATGTGATTGGCATGTTGCAGGATTGTCTAAATTTAATCTATCCAGTGAAATAGATCTAAGCACCCAAGAAGAAAACTTAGGTGTGTGCAGTGTAATCTAGCTAAGTTGTAAGCTAATACTAAGACTATCATCTATCTAGGCTCTGTGTCACTAAATAATTTCCATTTTTAGTAGGTTAGGTCATTTAGGGAAAGTAAGGAACCTACTTCTTGTGTATATTGCACAAAGTGCCTCACAATTTTTACAAACCATGGGTTGATAGTATAAATGAATAATGTATATTAGAATCTCCCTTGAAATAAGGAAGTATACAAACACACATACTGCTCACACCATTTACATATGCACATGTTTGTGACCATCGAACCATCATACCAGGACATTGAAATCCTAGGAACCTTTTTTCCATTTACATCTCTTAGTGTGGCAATGCTTAGCCCTTAGAAGCTGCTCCTTAATGCACTGTGCCTATGGTTTGTGAATGTGTCCTTACATACTAGGTACTAAGTTGTTTTTTTATCTCTTTAGGTTCAAGCTCTAGAACATTAAGCACCTACAACTGTGTGGATTTTCCTTGTCCTCGATGTAAAAATTTGATTGTTGGAACCTTGTCGCCATATTAGATAATGTTCAAACACTCTAGGTCCATGTGATAGCCCATTAATCACCCATGAATGAGTGTTGTTACCTTGGTCCTAACATATTGCTCTAGTACCCTTTCAACTGCAAATGTCCTGGTACTGGTAATTTAACTCCATTTTCTACACTATTAAGCACTCGTGACCACATGTTCTGACCTTAGTCCTATCATATTGCTCCGGTATATTACAAAATGCAAATGTCCTAGTAGATAGAAATTCAAGTGACAAACATTTCACCCTTGACTCCAACTAATTCCATTTTCCCCCATCACACCATACTCTTGCATACCGAAGTTTCTACCAAGTTGATTGTCTTGGTACCCCAGTATAGGGCCCCATAAGGACCAAGTATTTGGTCTAGTGATTTTGGCCCATAACCATGATTTTTGATCTTTTCTGACCAAAACCAAATACATAGGAAAGCATTGCCTAAACAGGACATAGTACAAGTCTCAAGACTTCTAGGTCTACCAAGTCAATCCACCATGGACCAATCATTATATGCCACATGGTCCCTTTTCCATGTCATCTATGGCAAGTCATCTTTTCCATGTCATACGAGATACTAGCCTTAAAATTTATAAACAAAAATGGACTATGATGCTTTGTGCTTTGTAACCTCGGTAGAGGACCTACCATTTCTATGTCGCCTACCAAGTCACCTACCATGTCATCTTCTACAACCAACCAATGCTTGCCACATGTATGGGTGCTAACATGCACATGCCACTTTTCACCTATGAATCATCTAGTTAGCCAACCAAATCAATGAAAAATAAGTGCCATGTGTCACTTGCCGTTTCTACCATATCATCATATCTGCCACCTATTTTTCCATGTAGTTCCATGTCATACTAGATCGAATGCACACCCTGCTTTATCCACCATGCATGTGTGAGCCTGATAGAGATCTAGGCTATTGAATCCATCATGTGCATAGACACACAGTAACCTTCATGCATGTTGTGAGACCACTACAAATCTTTATTTTTGATCTTCAGGCTCGATACATATCTAGTTTGTTGATATTCTCAAGGTCAATCATCATAGAAACACCAAATTTGGTTTGTGAAACACTAATTTTTGTTTAGTGCCTATGCAAGTGTGCCATGAAAACACTTCCAACACCCCACTTGGACTTTTGCTCCAATCACCATGCTTGACCTTTGGTTGCATGAACTTCATGTGAAATTTCCACGATTGTAGTGAATGGGTATTATTCTCCTAACTTATACAATTTATTTGTCTTTTGTAAATTAATTTATGGAAAATAACGAACAATTTACTACAAAAATATTCACAAGTATAAACATTGTGGAATATAAAATACTATAATTGAGAAAATAATGCACACACACAATAATTTTGACACCATTATCTTGGAAAAATGTCCCTGGAAAATCTCCGAAGGGAAAACTAATGTAGAAGGTGAGGGTTTTATTATTGTGTTAAACAAAATAGAGAATCACATCTACTAGCCTTTCTAGCTAAGCTTCAGAATTTTTATCTCACTAGAAAATAACTGGGAAAATCCTTTTCCCTTCTAGCAAATCAACTTGGCCTCCTCCAGGCCACTCATACTCCTCTTTGGCACTCACATTGCTACCCAGAAATGTGCACTGCAACCTATGAGAATTTCACATAGCCTCTGAGACCCCTCCTTGCAATTCGTATTTCCTCCCTTTGCCTCCTAGAGCTTCTTGCACATCCTTTTGGTAGCTCTCCCTACAAATGGAAGTGATTTACTGCTCCTGAAACTCGCATTGGGGAACTGACCACTCACATTGACTGAATACAACCTCCCTGCTGGTAAACTTGGCCTCTTTTCCTGACTTTGGAACATTGGAAACCTCCTGAGCATTTCTCCATAAATTATCATTGTTGAAACCCATGGAATTGACTATCTCCCTAGCTTCAACAGTGTCCTTTCTGAGTCCCTACAATTGGGTAGTCAAATTGCTCAACTCTGTGTCTCAACTATTGTATCTCTCCAACCCCATTGACCCTGCTCTTATAATCTCATGTTAGGCAACCAACAACCATGATAACATCTCAATCAATGGATATGATCATCTCGACTCCGTTAATTAACTTTTATAGAAGTCTTTAGTGCAAACTGACCTCCCTCAATTAATTTGATTTTATTAAAAGCTTTTCCTAAGTTATACTTAGGAAATATTAATTATAAGCTAATTAATCTATTGAAAATGTAGCAAGAAAGTCTTAATTTGATTTTTCCTTTGTCAAATTGAGAAAATTCGAATTTCCACATCAAAAGACAACTTAGATGCAGTTAACTTGTGTGACATGGCTCTTGTCATTCAGTTAGCTTTGTAAATTCGATTTAGAGGAGTTGGAGTTTAGTTAAGCATGTGTGATTGCTAATTTGTAGTAATCAAAGTTAGTTATTTCAAGTTTTTTTTTTTCAGTTAAACTAGTTCTAACTGTTGGAGGAACAAGTGGAAGGGTAGTTGTGCAATGGGACTTTCGTCTAACTCAGTGATCATCTAGTTAACTGATTAATCAATCCAAAATAGCTAGTGCATGCAGAGAATTCGAGTTCCCCAACTGTGGTGGAGATTCCAAGGTAATGTAACTTTAATTGTAGACTAGTCTTAAGTGTACGTGTTACATGCAGTCAAATGATAAACCTTGGGAATTGCACAAGCATTTCGAAGGAAATTCCTAAATAATAGGGGCCTAATTTCCTCAGGAATTGCACAAGGAAATAGGGGCTCAATTAGAGGTAGAAATTGACTAAGTCTGGGTCAGAGCCTCTCAGTGACTAAAGAGATAGGTTATTCACTTGCAGGTTGAGCTTAGATTGAGCTAGCAATTTCAATACATCTCTATTCATCAGATTAATACAATCAGGAAAAGGGGTTTTTAGTAGATTGCTTTCCCTTGGAAAAATATTGTATGCATGTGTTTTATTTCTCATTTCATGTTTGTGATCGATGTTTTAAATTGTGAATTGAGTTTTGCAAAGCAGTAGAGTAGGATTGTGTCTTGTTATTTAGATTAAAATTCATCAATAGTTGCAATTCTACACCATAATTTCTACATGGTATCAAAGCAAGGTTCACATTAGAATAAGAATTTCGAAGTTGTTTCTCAGGAGGATCAAATTTGTAGTTTAGTGTAGCAAGATCTCTTCAGAGTTGGGATGATAACCTTCAATGGGATGAGACTAGAGTATGCCTTGGAAGGTAGCTCTAATTTCATTGCATGGAGGGATCGCATGGAGGCCATATTGGATGACAATGGATTGCTAGAATATGTCAAGACATACATTGGAAAACCACATGCATCTGATGCACAAAACCTAGCCCAATGGAAGCAATATGTAGCCAAGGTGAGGAGAATAATCCTGGAGGGAGTGAGAGACCACATTGTCTCAAATATCCATGGGAAAGAAATTCCTTTCACAATGCGGAAAGAAATGATAGGATTTTTCAAGAATAGTAGTGACCACATGAAATTGGGACTCAAGGATAAAATTTGAAATATCAAGATGCAAAAGAATGACACTATTTCACAGTATCTGAGCAGATTTACACAAGTTTTTGATGAAATTGGTGGGTTTGGTGTTAATGTTGCAGAATATGACTTGGTAAGCTTAGCTCTTCTAAGCCTTCCCAAAAGATGACATAGCTACCAAGACTCGGTGAACGAGAGGGAGAAATTACCAAATTGGGAATGCTTATGGTCTGATTTGGCACAAGAGGAGATAAGGTGGACTACTAGAGATGGGACTTCATCCAAAGGCGATGATGAAGAAAACTTTGTATTGGTTGGAAAGGGAAAGAATGGAAAAGGGAAGAAATCTCAAACCAAACTAGAATCCAACCAAGGGGGAAAGAAGAAATATTTGTCTAAAATTAAATGCTTCAACTATCATGATTTCATGCACTATGCCATGAAGTGTCCACACAAAAAGTCGAGTAAGAATACCTCAGGAGGAGCAACAGGTGAAGCTTTGGATTCATAGTTCGAGCTTGAATTCACCCTTATTACATGCATGGCCAACATAGTAATAGGAAGCATGTGGTACTTAGACTCAGGTGCATCATTCCACATGACAGGGTGTAGATAATTTTTCAGTGACCTGGGGGAGAAAGATCTCTAGATCCACATCGATCTGGGGGACGATGGAAGGTACACCATGATTGGGATTTGTACAGTCACCTTTTAGAGGGAGTCGGGATGCCCTCTCAGACTTAAGGATGTCATGTTTGTTCCGGGCTAAAGAGAAATATTATCTCTGTTGCAGTTTTGGAAGACCGTGGTTATGGTGTGAACTTTAGCGAAAGGAAATAATTCCTAAGAGACATAGCCATGGGATAGGTGAGTAAGATCAAGGTTCATGTGAAGAACCTGTATATGCTATATGTGGAAGACTGTGCTACATTAAGTAGTAAGGTAGAGAAAGTACATAATCACGATGTCGGTGAAATTTGGCACAAAAGACTTGGCCATTTGCATCATGGCACTTTGAAGATTATGTGAAAAATAACCAATGGCCTCCCTAATGGAGCACTTGAGCAACATGATGTATGAAAATGATGTACCTTGGGGAAGTATGCAAAATATATATTCCATGATCAGGACAACAAAGCACATGCAGTATTTGAAAGGATCCACTATGATGTCTGTGGACCTTTCTTGAAAACCTCAACTGCCAGACATAAATATTTTGTAATTTTTATTGATGACTTCTCAAGGAAGTGTTGGATCTTCTTCATGTGAAAGAAAGATGAGACATTCTCAAAGTTTGTAGAATTCAAGGAACTGGTTGAGAAAGAAGCTGACAAGAAGGTGGAGGCTCTTAGGAGAGATAATGGTAGTGAGTATGTTTCGAATGAATTCAAAAATTTCTTTGTGAAAGGAATTCAAAGAGAGCTGACAACACCCCAAGACCCACAGTAGAATGGGGTAGCTAAGAGGAAGAAACAAAACATTGTGGGAGCAACGAGAGCTATGTTAAATGACCAAGGCCTACCTCTGCATTTGTGGGATGAGGCATGCAACACAACATTCTATTTGCAAAACTAGAGTCCTCATCAGATTTGGTATGATTACACTGGAGGAGGCTTTCTCGGGGAGAAAGATAGATGCGTCGCACTTTATAATTTTTGGAGCCTCTGTTTACTGCCATGTCTCCAAAGAATCAAGGAAGAAGTTGAGCCGACAACAAAGTTAGGGGTATTTGTGGGTTACACAGAAACTCCTCACAATTACTGTGTGTACTTGCCTTCCCTAAGAATGACAGTTATGTGAAGGGATGTAAAGTTTGATGAGGAGAAAGTGATGCGGTGCTCTCTTGAGAGAGAGGTTTAGATCCCACTGGAAGAGGAGATTTTAGCTCCAAAGGTGGAGCCTGAGGAAGTTGAGGAGCAATGAAAAATTGAGGAGCAATGAAAATTGAGGAGAAAAAAGTGGAGACATCCACTCAAGCATAACCATCCAGATAAGGTAGGAAAAGAACCAAGGAAGTTGATAGACTTGTGGAGGATGCGAGGGAGAATGTGGGAGCTCCTTCAAATTTGTGCAGGTAGAGGAGGTCACCTGAGAGGTACATTGCCTACATGGCTCTAATGACTGAGCTCGTAGATACTGAGCCATCTTGTTTCGAGGAAGCAATAAATAAATCTATATGGATTGATGTAATGGTGGAGGAATATGAATACATTGTAAAGAAAAATATTTGGGAAGTTGTACCAAGACCATCAAATAAATCAGCTGTAGGTTCGAGATGGATCTTCAAGGTTAAGCATGAACCATATGAAATCATAGAGAAGTATAAGGCCATATTTGTGGCCAAATGATTCTCTAAAGTTGAGGGAATTGACTATGAAGAGACATTTTCTCCTGTAGCAAGGCATTCACCCATTAGATAAATTCTTGCTTTGGTTGCGTAGATAGGGTGGAAGATCCACCAGATGGATGTAAAAACAACATTTCTCAATGGGGATATTGAGGAGGAGGTGTACATCAAGCAACCATAAGGATTTGAAACATTTGATAAGGAGTGACATGAATGTAGACTCAAGCGAACATTTTACAGTCTCAAACAAGCACCCTGTGCTTGGTACACTAGGATCGGCAACTATCTCACTGGTTTGGGCTTCACCAAAAGTGAAGCGGATGAAAACCTCTATCACATATTGGTAGAAGGTAAATTGGTTATTATTGTCTTATATATTGATGATTTAATTTTAATTGGTGATGAGTAGCTGATCATATCTTACAAGGACCTTGCAAGGGAAGTTGAAATGAAGGACATGGGTCTCATGCACTACTTCCTCAGGTTGGAAGTATGGCAAGGCGATGGGTAATTGTTCGTATCTCAAGGAAAGTACCAAAATGAGATATTACATAGATTCCACATGGAGAGTTCCAAACCCATGGAGGCACCTCTAGGGACCAACTGGAGGAAGGATGAAGCCACTTTAGGTGAAGAAGTGGATGTTATCATTTATCAACAACTAGTGGGTTCACTAATGTATCTTGTGAACACACAACTAGATATGTGCTACGCAATCAACCAACTGAGCCAAGCTATGGTTAGGCTGACTAAATTGTTTTGGAAGGAAGCTAAGAATGTTTTAAGGTACCTTAGAGGAACTACCTAGTTTGTACTATGGTACAAACGAATAGAGGGAGTGAATTTGTGTGGATTTAAAAATGCATATTGGGTAGGGAGTCCATTCGATCGAAAGAGTACATCCGGTGGAATTTTTAGTGTTGGGTCTGCAACATTTCCCTGGTACAACATGAAGTAAATATCTGTGGCACTCAGCTCAACAAAAGCAGAATACATGGCTGCAAGTCAAGAAGCATGTGAGGCGAACTGGATGAAAAATATACTTGTGGGATTGTTTGGTCAGATGATGGATCCAGCTGTGGTATATTGTGATAATCAGAGTTGCATCAAGGTCTATGAGAATCTTGCGTTTCACGATCAATCCAAGCATTTAAATATCTGGTATCACCATTTACAAGACTGTGTGTAGAGGCAGATAATGTTGCTATAATACATTCTGACAAAGGAACAAGATGCTGACATTTTGACGAAGGTTTTGTCAAGAGGGAAGTTTGAGTTCCACAGGTGCAAGATAGGGGTGGTTGATAATCCATTTCTTCCTGAGAGGGAATGTTGAAAATGCAACACGAAAGTCTCAATTTGATTTTGCCTTGGTCAAATTGAGAAAATTCGAATTTCCACATCAACAAACAACTTGGATACAATTAACATGTGTGACATGGTTCTTGTCACTCAGTTAGCTCAGTAAATTCAAGTTAGAGGAATTGGAGTTCAGTTAAGCAGGTGTGATTTCTAATTTGTAGCAATCAAGGTTAGTTATTTCAAGTTGTTTTCAGTTAAACTAGTTTTAACTATTGGAGGAACTAGTGGAAGGTCAGTTGTGCAGTGGGACTTCAGTCTAACTCAATGATCATCCAATTAAATAATCAATCAACCCAAAATAGCTATTGCATGTAGAGAATTCTAGTTCCCTCGCTGTGGTGGATATTCTAAGGAAGCATAACATCAGTTGTAGACTAGTCTTGAGTGTACAGGTGTTGAATGCAGTTAGATGATCAACCTAGGGATTTGCATAAGCATTTAGGAGGAAATTCTTAAATAATAAGGGTCTAATTTCCTCAAGAATTGCGCAAGGAAATAGGGGATCAAGTAGAGGCATAAATCGACTAAGTTTGGGTCAGAGCTTCTCAGTGAGTAGAGAGATAGGTTATTCACTTGTAGGTTGAGATCAAATTGAGCTAGCAATTGTAATACATCTCTATTCATCAGATTAATGAAAGCAGGTAAAGGGTTTTTTAGTAGATTGCTTTCCCTTGGAAAATTACTGTGTGCATGTGTGTTATTTCTCATTGCATGTTTGTGATTGATGTTCTAAATTGTGAATTGAGTTCCAGAGAGTAGTAAAGTAAGATTGTGTCTTGTGATTTAGATTAAAATTCATGAGTAGTTGCAATTCTACACCATAATTTCTACATAATGTAATTGAGTTGCTTCTAAGGGTTTTCTTGCGAAACATTTCTGGGTTTGGGAGATATCATGTTCCTTATCCTCTTATACACCATATCTACTAGAATACATGTCTGTTTCTACCTAAAAACTAACACTCCCTCATAGCTAGGAAGGTGTTCTCCATTATTCTCATCTGCTCCATGAAGTAGACAAAATTTTCCCTACCCAAGGTCTTCCTGAGTATATATACAACCTGCTGATCTATGGGAACATGCTATATCTAAACTAATACACACTATTGGTGTATTTCATCTGTGATACACTAGTTCCATAATTATCTAACCTACAGTAAATTTATTCCTTCACTTCTACTAGCTGATTTGACCTCCTAGAAGCTACTTGGCCCCTGCAAATCATTTTTTTCTCCCTTTGAGACCCTGAACCAACCTTTGCAGCTACATACCAACATCCTTCGACAAACTCGCACTGTTGGGAAAATAGTACAACCTCCACTGGAAAATCAAACGATTAAATTAGGAACTTCTTCTCCTCTGCAAATCAATCTGACTAGCAAGGTACCTCGTTGCCTTGACAACTCACCTTAGTAAAATCACACCCCTGGAGAGACTACATCCTCCTCTGCAAATAAATCTCCCTCTATCATTGAGAGGCTAGAAATCTCTTGGAAGAAAATCCTATAGAATCATTGTCCACCATGTTATTGCGCTACTCTGATTCACCTTCTACTTACAATAGCTGAATCAATATATGATTCCACTACACTACTATGATATCATATTTTTGATGCCCCTGCATTGGTGATATCACTGAAACTGTGTGTGCTAATATCTCTTGATCTATTGTGTCACCACAACTAGCTCTGCAACTATCTCTTGAGTATCTGATTGCACCTTTCTCTCACTACAACTCTCTCTCGAGTATCTGATTGTGCCTTGCTGACACTAAACTCATGTAGCTCCTATATCACAAATGTTCCAACATTACAATCCTCCTACTACCCAATGCTTGGATCCTGGAGCAAGGTATTGGTCCAATTGAGGAATCTCATGCTCAGTGACTGGATCCAATCTACTGATCAAGCCCTCCTTAGCTAGATCTAGATCTCCTTGCTCTCCTTCCTCAAACCCTACCTGAATTGGAAAATTGGAGTGTCATATTCCTCCTCATGGAGATACTACTACTATCAGTGTGAATTCAACCTCCAACCTAGCGGACAAATCCTTTATCTCTGTTGAAGCACTTGTCTGCTTCCCCTTCTTATCCTTCTTCCACTTAGGACACTGGTTGACATAGTGACCAAGTTCACCACAACCAAAGAAGTTGACCTTTAACATATCCTTCTTCTCCTTTTCTCCTTTTGAGTCTTATCCCTAGCTTGGACCCTTCTTCGCTTTTCCTTTTCCTACAAGAGTGACATTCTCTTGTTCCTCCTTAACCTTCACTACCTTCCCACTACTGCTGGTAGTGTCGTCGACCAAGATGAGCCTTAACTCCTCCTGAGTGAAATCACTCCATAGGGGTTCCCATCATGGAACTGTGTGTCGCCCAAAAATCACCTGAACAAATGTACACCACTCCTTGGTAAACTCATTAAGTTCTATATGCACTAGCTCACCATCTGTTGGATTCTCTCCTATTGCAGCGAGTTCATCTCTAACAGGTTGAATCCTGGTGAGATAGGTGGCCACATATCCTCCCTTATACATCTTGAAGATAATCAACTTATTTTTTAGGATCATTTTCTGATTATTTGACGGATCTTGGTACAACTTGAAAATGGTATCACACATCTCCTTCTTTGTTCCCTTCTCTATGATCTGCGTAATGATGTGATCCTTGACTCCATCAAGGATCATCGTCTTGGCTTTGGAATTATCCCTCCTATACTCATGAAATCGGATGGTATCTGTGAGTACAATGATAATCGCTATAGTAAAATCCTTAAGACTGTGCCTGTCCAATAAAAACAACATCATGACCTTCGAGATGCCAAAGTTGAAGGATCCATCCAACTTGTCCTGATCTCTGAATCCTTCTATTGCAATCTTTGGTAAATATACAAACTCAAATACTAGAGAAATTAATAAACTGGGTCAAAACCCTCGCTTGATTCCTCTTCCAAGCCCTGTGTTGTTCTAATCTTGCAAAACCATTTTCCGACAAACCATTTGCTCTAGATTTGTTCTGCGTTAATTTACCCAACAAACTCTTTGCAGAAACCCTTTGTGCTAAATATGTTCTGTGAAATTCGATTTACCTCCAAATATCCTTTTCGACAACCTCACTAGTTACTACTGCTCGTTGAGGCAGCTCACACTTCGTTGAGATCACCGCTCTGGATAGGAAATTGAATTGCTACCTCTAAAACATGCAATGGCTGGCTAAACTACACATATATGATCTCCAGTGCAATAATCTCTCTTATCTGCACCATCCTCACTCTAGATATTCTCCGATCTGACCTACTGTGATACCATGTGAAATTTCCATGATTGCAGTGATTGGGTATTATTCTCCTAACTTATACAATTTTTTCTTTTTCTTTTGTAAACTAATTTATAGAAAATAAAGAACAATCCACTACTGCAATCTTCACAAATAAAAACGTTGCATAATATAAGATATTGAAACTGAGAAAATAATGCACACAAATAATATAATTTTGATATTGTTATTTTGGATAAATGTCACTGGATATTTTGATATTGATATTTTGGATATTATGGTGTCTTCGAAAATCAAGGAGGTGTGCCTAGTGAGTGTTTAGTTGTAAATATGTCAAGGTTATTCTACTGTAGAGAGGGGAGAAAAGTGATCCTCTAAGTGAGAGGTAGTATTACCACCCAATAAGTGACACACATGAACTAGAAGGATCCATCTAACATCCAACAGAATAGTCCACAGAGGATGCGACAATCATTACAACCAACAACCATTACATCACATTCTCAATAAGTTAAGTACCAAAATAACCGAAATAGTTCAACTATCTTAGCACATATGAAAGCAAACATGAAATACAAACATCCACATAATAGTCTTACAAACATTCATAATCCATGCATTAAGAATGTGCTGGCCTTTAAGGCTTCTATCATTAAGTAAAAGTTCCAAGACACATGTTTACAATGTACATCACTAGCTCCAGTAGTGGGACATTAAAGCCACTCCTTTCTCCTCAAAGAACTAGATTATCTCTCTAATGCCTTGTGGTAGGAGCCAAGGTGACAATTCCTTTGCTCATAAAATGAGGGAGTATATATGACCAAGGGGTTATTCTTCCCCTCCTTGTGACTCTTTGACTACCCTCATGACTGTTTTACTTCCTATGACTTTTCAGCTTACATGACTCTCCATGTTACGTATGTGTCCTTTAGACTTCCACTTTACAATGAATATAATATACATGGTCCACAATGATGACGTGACATATGGAAGCTCATGAAAGACATGCCATGGAACTGTTGATATGAACTGCTTGAATGATGTGGAAATGTTAAGCCACTTCTTGTGCTGTGAATGATGTCTGCTTGAGAATTCTCTTGTCTTCCTCCTCCTCATGGCTTGGTGATGGGAATCTTCAATGATCTCAAGTTTTGATTTGTGGTCACGAGTTGGTGTCCCCCTGATTTGCCTTGATAGATCATATTGTGTGCTTATCTATAGGAATGTCTTTTGCATGTCCTTCTCCTTCATCCCCTTCTTCATCATCCAACCATCGTATGATAAGATACACGTATTTGAAATTCACTCATGACGAGACAAGATCAACTCAAAAAACCTCCTAGCCTAAGATGATGCATTCTGATTGATGGACTGAGCTGGAAGCAGGTATCAGGAAGGAAAGGGGCGCTCAGTGACTACACATTCCACATTTCCAGCAGCCAGGGCTGAGGCTTGAGGCCTGAGACCGCGCAATGCCTAGTTCAGGTTGGGTTGAGGGAAAAATCTACGCAGTTTTTGAAGCCAGTGGGACATGCTGAAGGGATGGTCACCATGGGAGAATTATACACATTTCTGAGAAGCAAGGGAGGCTGGTCCACTTCGGGATTACACATTTCAGAGGCTCAAGGAGAGATCTTGGGGCTTGTGCTTGCACAATGCCCAGTTAAGGCTAGGATGTCTGAGAGGATTACATAATTCTAGAGGTTAAGGCTGGGTCTTGGGCTCAAGAATTGCGTAGTGCAGTAGTCCTGGGAGGCAGGTACTGCACATTACGTAGAATCAAAGGCCAAGTTCATAGATAGAGGAATGAAACTATGCAATGTGCAGTCTAGGCAGGCCGGGTGAGGTCAATGTACTAGGTCGAGAAGCCTCTTCGGAAACAGTTGTGTTAGACTAGTGAGACTGATGTATGAAGTGATAAAGATTCGACTGTGATGTACCACTTATAATACTTGATGAATCAACAACATAGATCACCCATGATCCATAAGAAATAAATTTTCCTGCGTGTGACTGCTCTATGACCAATTACGACAAGTGTGACACCACAATTTACACTTTATGATGACCATGACAACACTTGTGCGACAATGTTCAAAACTTTGTGAATGACTGCGACAAGTGTTTATATGGTTAGGAAAACTCATAAGCAAAAAGATGGACCCTTGAAACCACCAGAATGATATTTTACACTTGATGCAACAACCCACATGCAAAAAGATGGCAGTTTTCCTAAGTAACAAATGAGACCAAAAAACTCCAAAAAGATACATGAAATGAGTCTTGGTCTTTGCAAAAATAATGTACAAGGCCAAGGAAGGCTCCGAAATTAAGCAGAGGCCAAAATTTTGGAGGGTGTTGCAACCACTACAACACTTGGTGACACACTTGTAGAATTTCAATTTCTCTGTTTTGGTTCTCTTTCATGCAGGGCCTTGGTTATTCGAGGAGTATTAATTTATCGTGCAAATTACTTTGGCCTTCACACTTACCCCATGAATAGACATGGTCCCCTCTATACCTTCTTGGTTGAACACAACATAAGATTCAACATAATCATAATTCTTTGAGTTGGGAAGGGTAGTGTAGCTCGCAAGCTTAATATTTTCAGAGTATAATTTTTCATCTCTAGTGTTGCTTCGTTGCCAGTAGGCCTGGATAGTACCTCGACGGAATCACGGAGGAACAAAAACATTACTTCGTTGCCAGTGAGCTTGGATAGTACCTCGATGGAGTTGCTAGCTTCACCTCTCTGCACATGAATCCTTTCTGTGCCTTCACCTTTATTTATTTATTTAAAGAGAACTGTGCATTGACACTTATTTATTTTGGGGTGGAAGAGGGATCTCGACTTATTGACAACATAAGAGGTTATTCCTTAAGAGAAGCATATAGAGACCTCTGATTTAGGTTTTCTCATTTTATATATTTTCCCCTTATCCATTTCTCCTAGTTGGATAAGCATGAGGACATCAAAATATAAATATCGAGTGTGGGCATGAGGTTTTTGGACTAGACATAGGTTCATGGTTGGACCAAAATTCTCCTTACGTACGGATTATATTTTTCATTGGAACTTCATTAGCCAAAAGATGCAACCAACATAAGGAAGAAGAACAAAAGGCTATCCAAATGCTGAAGTGTCACAAGACTCTTTATAGTTTGGCCACTCACATACTTAGAAGACATAACATGTCCAGGAACAACACTTATTCACACAATGGAAACAAAAAGTGATGAACAACAAGAAAGAAAACAAAAGAAACAAAATGAAGGAAAGACAACACACATCAAGGGAACAAAATCAAAAGATGAACAACAGAAGCTAAACCAAGGCATAATGCAAGAGAAAGTAAGAAAATATAAGAGAGATTGTAGAGAACAACACGAGATGGGTGTAAGAGAAGAAAATTAAGGTGCAACTAATCCTACTCTTAAACTAACAACTGGAAGGTTAGGGTAATGTATAATTAAATTTCCGGTGAAGCCACTGTAGTTGTTCCTGACCTTCATCCACAAAGATGTGAACAATTAAAATAGATATAAATTATTGTGCAACATAAAATATAAGAACTTGAATAACTTGCACAAACATTTAAAGGTCATGCCCGTGGGAAGAAACATGTGTCACAACCACTACTTTCATCCAATCCACATTCTTACCTTTTCGACGGAAAACATAATAAGAAAAACCTCGAATACTTCCTGCAAATGCACCTTCTACTATGTCATCCTGCTTAGCAAGCACAAGAAAAGGTCGAAACCTGTTTATTGCAATGGAGCTTTCCAAGTAATATTTCTCTAACTACTAAATGATTGGATCATAAAATACATGATGATCCTCTTGAAAACCCTGAAATATTTGAAAATATGGATTTTCAATTAGAGGCACAGGATTATAACGAGAATCATGTGAAGGGAAATAGATATGATCATATTCAACAGTCATGTCGAGATGGTGAGGAATTGACATAACCATCAATAGAGATTGAAACGCCTCATCTGCTTCACAAAAATCTGAATAGTAAGGTGTTTAATGATGAAGATAGAGGGATGTAAAGCAACTGCCATTGAATATACTAGTGTGAAAATGATAACATGAATGAAAATCATCAAAGACAGAATAATGATCAGATGAGATGACTAAACATCAGATTCCTGGTTTGTAATAAATGAAGATAAATCAATTTGAACAGTTCACGAATTCTCTGAGCAATCGAACCAAGTTCCTTGCAAGCCAAATGTGACACACCGTTTTCCTGTAACTGGTGATAAATTGTGCAAGCATCGTATCATGAAAAGGATTTAAAAGGGATGTCAACACAACAAATACATGAAATAGTTAGGACATTGTGAACGAAGAAGAACTTGAACCGTGCGATAACTCATGCATTCATTATTACTCAAGAGGATCTCAAGTGCGATGAAGGACAATATTTTCAATATGATACTCGCAAGGAAAACCAGGAGCTACTCAGCATGAAATGAACCTGATAGATATGATTCCTTCAGCCAAATATGGTATTTGGAATCATCAAATTCACAATTCCATGACTCTATGAGAGACACACATTCCAAACCCGAGTTTGCTGGGAGGGATTTTCATGAAGATGAGTGAAGTGAAAAAGATTAATGAATCCAATCAAAAGTAAAATATTGGAAATTTGAAAGATCACATCTGAGGTACCAAACATTTCTCAAGAAGAAATTTTCATCGAGTGAAACCATGCAAAGAGAAGGATCATGTGGGAGAAACCATATTTGACTTAGTTCGGGGGGCTTACTAGAGTTGCGAGATCTTGACATAACCATCAACAAAAGTCAAAGTGCCTCGACTCCCTGGTAGGTCCCGAAACTTTCTAGAATTATAAAATCACATTTTGAATATTATACGAGATCGTGCATGGTGTGAGGGTGGATGCTCTTACTAGTTTCAATAAGCCCACTTCTCACCAGATGACAAACATATTTGTCACTGGTTTGACCGGATTCTTCAACTTCAATAACTAGATCACTCAAGTCGAAAGGTTATTTTGATCGTAAATTTAAAGATAAATGAATCAAGGAATTTTCATGAGCAAGCTGATTTGAAGGATTGTCTTTATGCAAGTGAAGAAATGATGAGGGCTAGGAAGAGTACTCAAATATTTGATTGTTTTCATTTGCACCATGGATAATCTCACTAACTTGTGCCAATTTAGAGGTTAACTCATTGAATGATGAATTGAAGAACATGGAGTACCCCCATTGCAAGGAGATACATTGCAGAGAGTAGAGCACAAGGGATAGTGAGATGAAGAGGAAGCTTTGATAAGAAAATATTCTTTGACTGAATCAGATTCTGTATCCAAAGTAAAATCTTCATGAGAAGCTAAGATATCAACTAATGCACCTGTGAAATTGTGATCACATATGTCAACAAAATCATCATCATTGGAGTGATTGTTGTCGAGGCTACAGATTGATTGCATTTGATTTACTACTGAGATTAGCAGATTGACAATCACCCAAAAATGGAAGTGCATCATCTTGACACAGAGGGTCTTGACAAAAATAAGAAAGATTGAGAGCATCTTCACCTTCCTTCTCCTCTGCGTGTGTAGAGTGAGTACCTTGTACCTGATGCAATTTGAACCAGCAATGTGAAAATCAAGAGAGTATGAAAGACTAGATGGTGGAGTAGATTGATTGAGCAGGTCATCATACAAAGAGGCATGGAATGTAGATGATAAAGGATAACAAAAATCTAGATCGGATTCGAGACTAGAACAATGAGCAGTGACAACATCTTGCAGAATAGAGGAGTTAGCCTTCGCTATAGGCTTCGTGAGTCATTTTGGAATTTCCTCCATTGAATCTGAAACATGAAAAGAAAAAGTAGAATGAGAAGGTGGATTAGGAATTTGATTTGCGGATTTTTAACTTTATTGCTATGACACAAAGGCACCCTCACTGAGAATGGAAAAGGAGGAGGACAAGGCACAAAAGCAGTAGTAGGTTCCTTCTTCGAAATCAGAGGTGTCTCATGATTCACAAGAGTTGGGGAAGTAGAAAAATCATGGGGTTTAGGTTCACAGTGTAAAAAGATAAGAACCAAGCACTCAAACTCTTGTTTCAAGAAATCCTAATTCATGTCTTCTTTAGAAATTTCACAACAAATGTGAAAGAATTGATTTAAAAAATCCTCAACTAATTCATTAGGCTTCATTCTTAAGAGATTGATTCCTTTACAAACATCTCAGTAATTATACATGTCAAAGGCTTGATGGAGCTCCTCGAGGAAATGATGAAGGTAATGGATGGAAGTAGGTGGAAATGTATGGAACCATCGAATAACATAACCTTTAAGGGCGAGGAAGAAAAGAACACAAGCAAGTTCATCATCATTGATTTTGTAAGATTCACAAAATTTAAGAAAATCAGAAATGTGCTTGGTTATGGGTGTTCCTTCCTCAACATCAAACTTTAACTGGGACAAGGGGTCGAGAGGCTCATTGGGGATTGAAAATTGATAAAGAGGAAAATTGGAGAAACACTCCGGGAGTAATATTTGTGTATGATCCATTTTAGAGAAGAGATCGAAACCAAATACAATGGGCTCAACTTTTCATCTGGCTCTCTTTCTAATGACAATGTTGATGGTTCTATAAATCCATCAATCAAGGGGTCTCCTCGATGTGAAATCCCAATTAGACCTTACATCATTTGATGTAGGAGACCCATCTGGAATATTGGCCTGGTTGCCATATATCTCAAAGATATGCCTTGGCTCTAACTGTTAGCACAAGATATGGATGCAATGGTGTCTTCGAAAAGCGAGGAGGTGTGCATGGCGAGTGTTCAATTGTAAATGTGTCAAGGTTCTTCTACTGCAGAGAGGGGAGAAAAGTGAGCCTCTAAGTGAGAGGTATTAGTACCACCCAAGAAGAGACATAGATGAACTGGAAGGATCCATCTAACATCCAACATAATAGTCCATAGAGGATGCGACAATCATTACAACCAACAAATGAAGAAAGATATGTCTAATATCCTGCAGAATAGTCCACAAGGATGGGACAATAATAAAAACCATTACAAAACATTCTCAATAATTTAAGTACTAAAATAACTGAAATAGTTCAGCTATCTTAGCACATGTGAAAGCAAACATGAAATACAAACATCCACATAATAATCTTACAAACATTCATAATCCATGCATGAAGAACGTGCTGGCCTTGAAGGCTTCTATCATTAAGTAAAAGTTCCAAGACACATGTTTACAATGTACATCACTAGCTCCAGTAGTGGAACATTGGAGCCACTCCTTGCTCCTCAAAGAACTAGCTTATCTCTCTAATGCCTTGCGGGAGGAGCCGAGATGAAAAGTCCTTTGCTCATATAATGAGAGAGTATATATAACCAAGGGGTGATGCTCCCCCTCCTTGTGACTCTTTGACTACCCTCATGAATGTTTGACTTCGTATGACTTTTCAACTTACATGACTCTCCATACTACATATGTTTCCTTTGGACTTCCACTTTACAATGAATACAATATACATGGTACACAATGATGATGTGGCATATGAAAATTAATGACACGACATGCCATGGAATTATTGATATGAACTGCTTGAATGATGTGGCAATGTCAAGCCACTACTGTTGCTGTGAATGCTCTTGCCTTCCACCTCCTCATGGCTTGGTGATGGGAATCTTTAATGATATCAAGTCTTGAGCCGTGGTTGCGAGTTGGTGCCCCTTTTATTTGCCTTGATAGATCAACTTTCATGCTTAGCTACATGAATGTCTTTTGCATGTCCTCCTCCTTCATCCCCTTCTTCATCATCGATCCATTGCATGATAAGATACATTTATTTGAAATTCACTCATGACGAAACGACATCAGCCTGAAAAAACCTCCTAAACTAAGATGATGCATTTTGATTGATGGAAAGAGATGAAACTGGGTAGAAGGGTGGAAAGGGGGGGCTCAGTGACTACACATTACATAGTTCCAGCAACCAGGGCCGAGGCTTGAGGCCCGAGACTGTGTAATGCGCAGCTCAGGCTGGGTTGAGGGACACATCTGCACAATTTTGGTAGCCAATGGGACATGCTGAAGGGATGGTCATTGTGGGAGAATTCTCCACAGTTATGAGAGGAAAGGGAGGTTGTTCCACTACGGTATTGCACAATTCAGAGGCTTAGGGAGAGACCTTGGGACTTGTGCTTGCACAATGCACAGTTAAGGCAAGGCAGTTTGAGAGGATTGAACAATTCTAAAGGTGAAGGCTGGGTCTTGGGCTCAGGAATTGCGCAATGCAATAATCCTGGGAGGAAGGAACTGCACATTGTATAGAATCAAAGGCCATGGTCACATGTAGAGGACTGGAACTGGGGAATGCGCAATCAAGGCAGGCCGGGTGAGGTCAAGGTGTTGGGTTGGGAAACCTCTTCAGAAATGGTTGTGTTAGACTAGTGAGACTGATGTGTGAAGTGATAAAGCTTCGAATGTGATCTAACACTTAGAATACTTGATGAATTGACAACATATATCACCCATGACCCATAAGCAATACATTTTCCTACATGTGACCACTCTATGATCAATTACGACAAGTGCGACACAACATATACACTTTACGACAACTGTACCGACACTTGTGCGATAATGCTCAAAACTTTGTGAATGAGTGTGACAGGTTTTTATATGGTTAGGAAAACTCATAAACACAAAGATGGACCTTTGAAACCACCAGAATGATCTTTTACACTTGATGCAAGAACTCACATGAAAAAAAAATGACATTTTTCCTAAGTAACAAATGAGACCAAAACACTCCAAAAAGATACATAAAATGAGCCTTAGTGTTTGCGAAAACAATGTACAAGACCAAGGAAGGCTCCAAAATTAAGAATAGGCAAAAATTTTGCAGTGTGTTGCAGCCACTACAATAGAAGGTCAAAGGTATAGCCATATAAACCCAATTTTTTTATGTATCACACAATTCAAAATATTCTAGCATATTGACAATTAATTCCCAATTATATTTAATCTAATATTTCATTATATCATTTTGGTCTACATCCTACTATTTTTCCTAAATTTAAGGGATTGAACCTCTTACTATGCTATGATAATGTCATCAAGATTCTGTACAGTTGCAACAAATGCTCTTTCTTTGTAATCAAATGTTTATACCCATTTTGTTGTCTTGTTAGTCTAGTATTATAGATTTGGTAGGGGATTGAAAATATTTTTCAAGACACATATATGAGCATATGGTGTGTACCTCATTGCTGAAGTCAAATTTGATGTTTTGATGAATATTCCCCATGTTCCTATGTCCTTTGGTCTTTTTTTTGCTCCAAAATTTTAGAGGCAACGACGAAATTTGAATCCACATTAGAGATTTTAGGAAGTCCTTTGTAGGGTTGAATCATTCAATCCAATATTGCATATGGAGTCTAGATTGATTAAATAAATGCAAATAAACTTTGAAAGTACTTTCCTAGTATCTAGTAAGGTTTTTTTATATGAATAAATCATACCTATAAAGTTTGAGTTCAATATACCCTTCATCTTTCTTGTTGGCATTAATCCACCATCAAAATTCTTGTTTGTAGAACCGATATTATAAAATTCTACAAATAATGGCATGGTGCATCATGTAATCATGTTTCAACCAACACCATATGAGGTTATCTCAACCCTCAAAATCTTAGATATTTTTTCTAGACAATGACATGACCTCTTAGCTAGAAGCTTTGAAGCCTTCCTAAATATGTTTGTATTTCCCCATAGGACACTCAAATCCTTGCTAATGTTACCTCTTATGATGATAGACAAAAGGTGGTCTCCATTCTTTACATTAAGTAGCCATGTCATCCCAACCTTGATATTGTTACATATTTTGTCTGCTCAATGTAATTCATACTCTAATAGAGGATACATTTTCCTCCCGTTTAATGTTCTAATTCTTTATATTTAACCAATAATGATAATGAATAGCAATTATATTTAAAATTAATGATAAATATTAAAATTAATATATTTAATACATTTATCATCAACAATTACACACACACTTTTCAAGTTTAAATATTGCTCTTTCCTTTATTGGCCTTTTTGATGAAGACATTATCAAACCATATCAAGAAATGTGCAAACACATTATGAATTAGTGGGTTTTTTCTTTTGTAAATAAATAAATTTACAACGCTTTTCTCCATTACATATTATACAATAACTTTTATCCCTTATCCAAAACTCCTGAAAGAATCATGATTGGCCAATATCGCTACCTAGTAAATTGGACCATACCTTTTAGAATATCACTAGCTAGTAAATTGAACCATAGCTTTTAGAATATAGCTACCTCATAAATTGGACCATACCTTTTAGAATATCACTACTTATGTCACACAAAATAAAAATATAATGTCTCATGGATTATAAAGTACATTCCTAAGGCCATACCTTTTAGAATATCGCTGCTTATATCACACAAAATAAAAATATTATGTCTCATTGATTATAAAGTACATTCCTAAAAGTCAACGATGAGATTACCACTTCATCTTTGCTAATGGTCCTTGACCTTGATTTATTATCCCTATATTTCTTTAAGCCATCCTAAGAATTTGGTGTAACATGGAGTCCTTTAACTTATCCGACGTTATTTCTTATTAATTATTATTATTATTATTATTATTTTATTTATATATGAGAAATATTATTATTTTTTCTATATTATGAAAATTATTATTATTATTATTATAAGGAATATTATTATTATTTTTATTTCAATTATATATTTTATTAAAATAATTAAAATTTTATATAGTTTTTTAATTTTTTAAATGAAAATAAAATTATTTATAAAATTTAAAATAAAATATAATATATATTTTTAATTAATTTACTAATAAAATTCCATTTTTTTTTATCTTCTTACTTTGGCTCCCATTTTGTCTTGAATAATCCTAGGCATATTACCTACTGCCTTCATGATTTTTTACACTACAATGCTACCGAGTTTCCCTAGCAAAAATCTTGATTTTAGTTTTATTGGTCCATATAATTGTGAAGGATCTCATTTATTTGGTACCCAATATATCCATGGCATTATAAAAAACGATAATGATTCATCTAGTGGTGCTTTTAATGATGTAATCATTCATGTTACTCATAATGTGTTGTATTATTATTTTGTTACGATTGTCATTGGTGAAAAGATATCTTAAATAAGATATTTGAGTATTTTTTTACATAAAAATACTCGTAATTTTATTCACCCTGAAAGAAAGAACAAAATTATATTATGTATATGGTGAAAGCATTCTGGAATGTGTGCCTCACGATATTTGAGTTAATGAGAAAAACTATAAAAAATTACAAAAGAAAATATTCGAAGTTAAGAGTGGTAATAATCATTTAACTTCTCTTTTTTGCCTTTCTTTTTTTGCACTTTTTGTCATCCCTCTAAGTTTGGTTCAACGCGAACTATTGCCAGTTCTCTTTCTGATTCCATTGGTGGGAATTATTTATCCGATTCCAAACTCTCAGAAACATGTGCTCTTTTTGTGCCCCCCATCCCATTTTCTGTACGTGCCTCATTTTTTTGTGGGTTTGATTCTTGCATCTCATGAGCTTTAATGTCATTATGTAAGTGAGATATGTTAGTCTTGTGCATCCTCTTTTGCTTGGGTTGAGAGGTTGTCCATGGTTTTTTCTGCTTCTTCTTCAGAGAAATGGGGGATCTAACACTGTTATCATTTTGATTTGTGGGCCAAACCCTTCTTTTTTTGGTTGGGGGGGGGGGAAATTTTTTCCTATAGCATGTGTTATGCAAATGACCTGTTTGGAAGCATATACGACATCAAAATGTTGTGTTCTCATAATCTAATTCTTGGTTCCATTGAACATTTTTATGTTTCAATTGAATGCGATCAGGTAGACCTTTTCTAAGGTCTATTTCTCAAAGATTCTAGCAAAAGTAAATAGACATTTATTTGTTCTTTCGAGGTCCATCTTTCTAAATTTTCCAAGAGTGTTTCCAATTTCCTCTAGAACCATATGGTGCCAGAAAGGGAGGGGTAGATTTCGTAATTTCATCCATACTGATATAGTTGAGACCACCATTTTGGTGGCATCAAAATCTAGGAACTAATGGGTGATGATGAGCCCGACTCTTCCCCATAACTAGGGCCCCTCATGTAGGGATTTATCTAATTCATCTTGAGTATCAAATTAGACTATAAAATATCCTTTAGAGAATAAATAAATATCACAATTTGGTGTTCGGGAAGAAAATACCCATTGATGTAAATCATCAATTTTTGTCCATAATCCATTGAATCTACATATTACTACCTTGGATTGAAGGGAAGAAGAAATCGTGGTTTACCTAAGGGAGGTTGTTGGGATGGGGTCCTTGGGGTCAGTTTTGTTAATTTTTTGGGCAAATTTTGTAATATATTTTGTAGCGAATGTAAAGTCTTTGTGAAATGTGGAAGTAGAGCGCAAATCTAGTAGAAGTCAAAGGGGCTTTAGTCCCTTAGTTGGGTAGATGATAGAGTTGTTTTGAGATCCACCCATGGTCCATGAACCATGGTATTGTAAAGCAAATGCTATATAAAGTTGAGTCATAGCGAGTCTTGAGGAAGAACAGGAAGGAAGAATCATTGTAAGGGCAAGGTGCTAAGGCATGAAAGGTCTGTTTCCTGTACTTAGGCGAAAGGGGAAGGCTCCTATAGTTGAGTGCGCGTAGACATTGGTAAGTCTGCAGGCTAAGTGAACGGGCCCTTGTAGATGAGTGTGCGAGATAAGAAGTCTGTAATTGAACTTTTATACTTAATAAAGACGGTTTCGAGACGATTCTAAAGCATTTGTGCCTTGTTATTTACTTATGCTAAAGTTCATGTATCTTTGCTCTGTGACATGTTTTATGTGAATTAATGCTTTAATATTTACTGTGCGAAACTGGTAGATATGTAATGTTTATGTATGATAACTGCAATTAAGTACCTTCGCGAAGACATGAAAGTCGTTTACATAGATTTATAATAGTTGTCTGTTCGGAAGGGATAAAGTTGTATGAATATAGATTTAAGTCATAAGGATATAAGGAAACCATCACACATGCCTCTGGATGCAGAAACCTAGTTCTAGCACTGCCCGATACTGCTTCGGGTGAGACTCCAGCTTGCACTACGCGAGCTATTGCTAAAATGGCTAGTAGTTAGGGTTTTGTTGGTTGGTGTAGATAACGTTGAACCTGGGTCAGGCCCCCTCAATCAAACAAATGGTTCAATGACCTCCGAAACAAGATAGATGAGCCAACTAAGTGACTCGAGGGTGAGTCACCCAATTTGTGTTGGGGGCTTGTTGGGATGGGGTCCCTGGGGTCAATTTTGTTAAGTTTTGGGCAAATTTTGTAATATCTTTTGTAGTGAATGTAAAGTCTCATCGAAATGTGGAAGCAGAATGCAAAGCTAGTAGAAGTCAAAGGGGCTTTAGTCCCTTAGTTGGGTAGATTATAGAGTTGTTTTGAGATTCGCCCATGGTCCGCAAACCATGATATTGTAAAGAAAATGCTATATAAAGTTGAGTCATAACGAGTCTTAGAGGAAGAATGGGAAGGAATAATCATTGTAAGAGCAAGGAGCTAAGGTAGGAAAGGTATATTTCATGTACTTAGTCCAAAAGGGAAGGCTCCTGCAGCTGAGTGCACAGAGACCTTGGTAAGTCCGCACACTGAGTGTGCGGGCCCTTGTAGCCTAGTGCGTGGGGATAAGAAGTCTGTAATTGAACGTTTATACTTAATAAATATTGTTTTGAGACGATTCTAATGCATATGTGCCTTATTATTTACTTCTGCTAAAGTTCATGTATCTTCGCTCTGTGACATGTTTTATGTGAATTAATGCTTATTTACTGTGCGAAAGTGGTAGATCTATAATGTTTATGTATGATAAGTGCAATTAAGTACCTTCACGAAGACCTGAAAGTTTCTTAGATATATTTACAGTAGTTATTTGTTCGGAAGGGATAAAGTTGCGCGAATATAGATCTAAGTCATAAGGATATCAGGAAATCATCACACAGGCCTCTAGATGCAGAAACCTGGTTTTAACATCCCCCAATACTACTTTGGGTGAGACTGTAGCCTGCGCTACACGAGCTATTTCTGAAAGGGCCAGTAGTTATGGTTTTGTAGGTTGGCGCAG
This sequence comes from Pinus tabuliformis, assembly GCA_031772625.1. Taxonomy (NCBI): domain Eukaryota; kingdom Viridiplantae; phylum Streptophyta; class Pinopsida; order Pinales; family Pinaceae; genus Pinus; species Pinus tabuliformis. Next base: position 301,970,306 of record CM062813.1, on the reverse strand, counting down.
ATAATGTTGAACCTGGGTCAGGCCCCCTCAAGCCAATAGAGGTTAACCTCAATAAAAAGCGCTTGTTTCATTTGTTTAACAATATAGGGTCCTGGGTTGTTTTTAGGTTGATCTACAGGGTAGGAACCCTTTGCTTGGGCCACATCCTTGTAAGATGCTGATTTGTTAGATATATTGGGTCTCAAAGCTCCTATACACAACCTTAGATTCAAGGCTATGGTTGAGTTCATTGTGATGCAATAGTCTTTAATATGGGAAGAGTCCTGAAGCAACTTGCCTTTTTATAGAAGGCATTTAATTTTTGTAGTATACCCCGCCTATTCTTTATGCACTGCTTTAGGTTATTGATTGTATCTGAGCTCCCTGTCGAGAAAAAAGAGGACTTCCCACTTACATTCTTGATGAAAATATGGAAAATATTTTGTCCCAGCTCTCCCTATATTTCATTATGCTCCAACGTGTTGGAGTGACATACCTCCTTGGGATGTGTTTCCCTTAAGGATATGCCAATGAAAGAGCCCCAAGTTGGAAGGGGAGGGTATTCGAAATACAACCCTATTGGGTTTTCCCAGTGTGTCTACCTCAAATCTGTCACTCTGCTTGATATATAGACAATGGAGCCATTCTTCAAGCCTTGTTCCATTGCTTCATTTTCGCAACGAGCCTTGTTGAGGGAGGAATCTATATGGCTATGCATTTTATTGCCTTCTTAGGCTGTGGTTGGTCTGCAACAGGGTTTCCCACTCCACAAGCGATAGGTCCAAAGATGCTTGTTGATCATTTCCCTTAAGGAAACTAAATTTTGTATCTCCAAACCCTAGCACACCTGTGGTGAATGTCTCAAGGGCTTGAATTATGACGACGCGATTTGAAGAACCACAGATGAGCCAAACCCTAATCCATGGCGCGAACTCCATCTTTCCTTTCAATCACCAACTATAATTTATATTTGATTATTATTTATATCTTGATATTACTACATGATTGTTATTGAACTTAGAGAAACAAAACATTCTTATAACTTAATAGAAAAATAACACTAAATTTATATATCTATATTATTAATAAATTAAAATGAAAAAAATTCTAAAACACAATTCATAATCTATTGCACTGTTGTTTGGTTATGATTACTTTTAACGAAATTGTAACTTTAATAAGTATTTATATTTAAATATTGTTACATCTTGATATCTTTTTTCTTAAACACAAATGAGTAAGAATTATATTAAATTTGTGACTGGTTGCACCAAATACAAGAGCTATTCTTTACATTGCATTAGTTTCAGAGGATCCTTTACTGAGGAGCGTATTATCAGATAAAAAATAATGCCAAGTAAAAAGACTATGATATTAGACCTACATACATATATTTGACAAAATTGAGATAACAAAAGAGAAATTTTGTGGAAAGATCCCATTAGTAAAGAAAGAATACAACTTCCTATGTGGGCATGTTCAAGTAAAATTGCAGGTTTCTAGAGACAGTGCTTGAAGCAGTGTTTGTAGTGTCCGGGATCCATGTGGCATGGGCATTTAGCTTAAGATCATCTAGTTGTCTTCGAATAATGTCTAGTTTGTTGTCCTAGTGGGAGAGTTTGTTTTTTAGAGTCTAAAGAGGAAATTAGCCTGTTGATGTATTTTCCATTTTAAATCCAATTTTTCCACCTATAGTGCCTCTAGATGCTTGTTATATACATTAAAAGCAAAAATTCCAGAGGCGGAAAAACTTCTCAGACTGGTAGACATGGTTGATGAAACAATGAGTGGGGTCCGGGAGGCAGTAGAGGCCAATCACAAGTTGTATATGGAGAGGACGTCACAAGGGATTCACGAGATAATAGTGGGATTAAGGGTATCTAGGGATGAAGGTGCAACGATAGAGGCTAAGTTTAAGACAAAATCATTGTTTAAGCTTAGGAAGGTCAAACATTGGGGGTCGAGATTGATGAAGGGGACACAAGATGGGTTTGAAATTAAGTAGTAGAAATCACCTTCAATAATAGAGTGGGGAGTGAAGGAAATGATGGGCCAAAACAATTTAGATATCCAAATGAGGTTCTAGAGTGACCCAGATTGATAGAGGATATTCATAGCAGAACAATTTACCACAATAGGAAGAAGGGGCCAGAAAAAACGAAGCACATGCACTGAAGGAAAAACTGAAGGATACACCCAATACAGTCAAAATACAAGCTGTAGAAATTGACTTGTGCTCTAACGCTACTGATGTTCTTCTCAGGAAAGGTCCTCGAGAGAGAATTCCTCCAATTGACCAAGTTGTAGAGGTGGGGAAGCCAGGGTCTTGTCCCACTAATGTTGAGGGTTCTTTCAATCACATGGGGCTCATTATAGACCCTCTTGGTGCACAAACTTGCAAATGCCATAACAATATCAAAGGGGAAGAGGCCAAAATTTTGATGGAAATGAGAGGGAAAGATCCTTTGCAGATAATTTTCCTAGACGAAGTTATGAAGGGGCCCGAACTAGGCCTAGAATTTAACATTGGAGTGACGACTACCACATGCGGTGCTAATCAAATCACTGTTAAAACAAAACATGATCTAGCTTTCTAGATTCATCACTCTGCAAGGTGGTGGAGTAGAATGAGATAAGCTATTCTGTACAAGGTGGGGAAAAGTGTGGAGAGTTAGTATAACCTACCACATATGGGCCATACACTCAGCGTGCACCATGAAGCTGACCATCGTGGCCCTTATAATTTTAATTCTTATGTGTACATTGTTTCTTAGTGTGTCAGTGAAGGGGAAACACGAGAATGAGTGCATGGAGTGGGGAATTGATATTGTGGACTTATGGAATTATATGCCAATCCTTGAGATCACTAACTTCCTTTTGGCCCAGTTGCAGGAAGTAGGCTAGATTGGCTTGACGATCTACCTTTGAATTTTGGCTTCTGAAGATATAGAAGAGAGAATTTGAGGATAAGAGGTCCAAAGCACAATTTATTCTTTTGAGAAGGAGTTTGAGGAGATTCTCCTTTGGATAGGAACAATTGATCAGGTGTTGTATAGTAATCATAGAGTCACCCAAGATTATTAGCTCTGAAATTCCCATGTCATGGGCTAGAGTTAGATCTAATAAAAGACCATATGTTTTTGCTTGATTGTTGGTTTTCCTACCTATCCCCAAGAGTATTTGGCAACAATTTTCCGGTGAGGATTAGATATAATCCTCTTTGCGATCCCTACATTTTGATATTATTGTATGGATGTTATTAAACTAAAAAAGCAAAAATACTAATTTATCTAATAATATTTTTTTTGAAATCTAATTTTAAAATAAAAAATTAAATCATAGTGAGAAATATTTTAAACGTATTTTTATGGGTCATCCATTATTATTTATCTCAAAACTTTATTAATTTTAGATCTCAGACTTTTGTGATCCATATTGATAATTAGTATGTCTTCGTGATTAATTTGGAAGACATCTTAATTAATTATTATTTATCTCAATTTTTTTTTAAATAGAGTTGATGTGACAAGTTTATGGACAATTACATATACAACATGAAAAGTAGAGTGAAAGAGGCAAAAGCCAAGGGAGAAATGAACATCAGAGGGTTGGAAGTTATCGAGCAAATGCTGAACAATGTATAAGAATGGTGAGAGGAAAATGAGCGGGCAAAGGTGAAAGTATTGAAAGGGAAGTTGAAAATGTTGAATGAGATATGCATCCCATCCACATACAAATCACTCTTCTTTGATTTACTGCCTTTGGAATGAAATCGGTTACAAAAGTAAAAGTCTATTTTATATTTTGAGCTTTATGTCGAGTAGATTTTTTTTTTGTAGTTTGATCCTTGTACTTTGTATTGTGATTTATATGTTAATGGCAGATTCAATACTCAAAAAATTTACTCTTTAACCAAGGTCTTGACTACCGTTGGAACGATATCAATTGTAAAAGTAGAAACCTATTTTATATTCTGATCCTTGTAGTTTGATCCTTGTATTTAGTGTTTAGTAGAAGGTTATTTTGTATTAAGATGTATATGTTAATTGCAACTTCTTTTTTTTGGTCAAGTAAGAGTGAAGCCTTCAATTAACCGTAGGAAAGATTACATATGTTACATGTCTTTACAAGTATAAAGACCAACAAGGGCTAACCCGTTGATGAATAATCATCAACAAAACTCGAAACAAAACTTGAAGTTTTACACATAAATCTTACACAAAACCTCCACCCAATATACAACCTGATGGCTTATTCGATAAGACCCTAGTGAACCACCGGTCCTTAAAGAAATCACTTCAGAGACTTGCGTGACCCTTGCCTACTCTACGGAGCCGACTGAGAAAATAAACTGTCAATGAATAAATCTTCAGGTCCATCCTAGGACTTAACCTCCGAACACTTTTAACACCCGATATCCATACGATCAGGCCCTTGATAATCTGACAGCCCTCCGAGATATTGGACCGGAAACTAGCTTGATCTTTACCCTCATTAGGGATTTGATGAGGATTATAAACTACTGATCTAAAAATATTTGGGTCCGCTTGAAGCCATAACCTTTGATCAATTTCCAACCCGATAGACAATTAATGACGGAGGCCATCAAAAACTGTGGTCAACAACCTTCCATCAAGCCTGCTATTTACCAAGTGCCCCTCCCCTATAATTAACTTTGTTTTGAGAAATCTAAGTGGGATCAACGAAAATGATTGACTTCTACTTCAACTTTTTCCTGCTTCCACTAGTCTTCCTTCTGTTCGTTCCTCATGGTCTAGAAGTGCTCCATGTATTTGGCCATCTATCTTTGATAATCATCACGCAATTTCCCCGCGGGTGTTGAATCCCAAGCATGCTTACTATAACTTTCCTTGCAAAGCACTCCTTCATTCGCCAGACGATCAATTAACATATTGGCTTTCTTCGCACATGAACGAAGCTGGCTGTTCTCAGGCTTCGTAGGTGGAAATGAATATGCTGAAAGACCTGTTAAAGTTCCAATGTTTTGAAACTTTTCCAGGCGCTGTTCCATTACATATCTTCTTGGCCGCATTAATTACCGATTCAGAGTCTGCTTCAATGATGGCGTTGTGTAGATTTAACTCGACTAGTATTTCCAGGCACTGTTCTAAGGCCATGAGCTCCGCCATGTTATTAGTGGCAGTCCCCAAATGACTGTGAAAGATGTCCTTTATGTGCCCTTGGTCATCTCTGATGACCCCGCCAAATCCAGCCACCCCTGGGTTTCCCTTAGAGGCTCCATCTATGTTAATTTTCAAGAAACCAGGAGGAGGAGGTTGTCAGAAGTCATTACCCGCAGTTATTTGTCTCAAATCCTTGTTTATGCTCTGGGGAACTAGTGAATGGAGACCTAACTGTAGTAGTATGTGAGCATCCTGGGGTAGAGTAGGGTCCTCGGGAGGTCTCCACAAAAGGGCTCCAACAGTGTCTTTGAGCTGTCATAATATTTGTGCAATAATGTTATGGGTTGAGCTAGTTTTATTCTTGAAAATCCTGCCATTGCGTTCTTTCCAGACATCCCAGATTAAAAATCCTGGAACCAGAGTCCAAGATTTGTTGATGATCTCATTGTCTGAGAAGTATTTTCTCCAATTCTTCAAAGTGTTGGTGATGTTGAGCTGTCCCTGTCAGTTTGTCTGAAGACTGAGGCCACCCAATCCCATAAGGTAGAGGTGAAAGGGCAGAGGTTGAGTAAGTGTTCCGTCATCTCCTCTTGTAAACCACATAGATGGCATTTGGATGGGACAACAAAACCCCTTTTCAGAAGATTTTCCCAAGTTAGAATTTTTTGTTGTTGAACCAACCACATAAGCAACTTTATTTTCATCCAATGCGTGTGTTGCCAAAGGTTCTTCCATACCTTATCAGGGTTTTGATAGTCAAACCCTAGGGCCAATCGTTTAGCTTCTTCGAGGTTAAAGTTGCCTTCTGTGTTTCTTCCCCATCTCAGTTGGTCAGATGAGGATGAAACCAAAATCTTCCTCTGTTCCAAGTCTAGAGCAAGAGAGCCTGCTTGGGCCTTCAAAGGGCTCTCTTCATTGTAGCCTAGATCCTTCCATATTCTCCACTTACCATTTTCCCTTGTTTGATCCCAGAAGTCACTTACCATACATAAACCTTTGTTGTCAGTGTCATTCTTGAGAGTGGTTAGTTCTTCCCTAAACAAGTTTGGTTCCTGCTGCTAGTTATCCTCCCAAAATCTTGCCAGGTTCCCAGCTTGGATCTCCCAGAAGCTATGCTGCTGCACAATGGCTCTATTTTCCCAAGCAAGATTCCAAATGTGGGAGCCCTTGATAAGCCCAGTCATTCATATATGATCCCTCTCCTCCCAATTATTCACATATTTCTATTTCCAAAGCTTGGCCCAAGGGGTTTCCACTTCCTTAAGCCACCTCCACCAAATTTTTGCCCCCGAAACCCTACTGAGGGTTTCAGGGTCATGAAGCCCCAAACCACCATGGACCTTGGGTTTGCAGAGCTTGTCCCAAGCTACCAAAGCCCACTTCTTTTTCTCTTCCCCTTTGCCCCAAAGAAAATCTCTTTGAATATTCCTGATCTGTTCCATAACTCCTTTAGGAGCAAGAAGAGTTGACAACATGAAAATGGGTATGGCCTGTAGGACATCATTTGTAAGCACAAGACGCCCTGCCAAATTCAAAGACCTGCAAGTCCATTTCCTGATCTGAACCTGAAGTTTGTTAATTACTGGCTCCCACACACACTTGCTCAGAGGTTTGTCCGTAAGGGGTATTCCAAGGTATTTAGAAGGTAACTGATCCCTTTGAAACCCAAGAATTCTGGTGAGGTTCCTCTTAATAGCAATGTCAATGTTAAAAAAGAAAACCTTTGATTTTTCAAGGCTTACCTCTGTATTAGCAGCCATAGAAAATTCGTTCAAGATTTGTTTGAAAGCTTTGGCTTCCTTGAACGTGGGAATACCTTGTAGCACAGTGTCATCAACGAATTGTTGATGAGTCGAAGCAACACCATCTATGGTTAGTTTCAGTCCCTGGATTCTTCCTTCAGCATTTGCCATTTTGATCGCTCTGCCTAGCCCTTCCATCATGAGCACAAAGAGGAAGGGGGAGAGCGGATCTCCTTGTTTGAGACCTCTAGAAGGCATAAAGGTTCTGGAGGGAAAGCCATTAAGCATGATTGAAAAACTAGTCGTGGATACAAGGGCCATAACCCATCTAATCCAGTTGTGGTTGAAACCATAAGCTTTTAGCATTGCCCTGATGTAAGACCAGCTTAGCTTATCATAAGCTTTCACCAGGTCAAGCTGTATGATCATACCGGCTTGCTTAATGCTCTTAAGAGAGTGTACCATCTCGTGAGCTTGTATGATGTTATTGAGAATCTGTCTTCCTTCCACATAGCTAGTTTGCTCCTTTGAGACAAGAGCTGGAAGAAGGGGCTTGAGTCTATTAGCGATCACTTTGGAAATAATTTTGTACACCACATTACATAAAGCTATGGGTCTGAATCTGTCGGTGTCATAACCTTTTCTTGCTTTGGAATCAAAGCTATGAAAGAGGCATTGAAAGCCTTCAACACTATTTTGGATCTTCTTGAGTCTTCCACAACATCAAGGATGTCTTATTTCATTGTTTTCCAACATGCTTTGAAGAAGTCCACATTGAAACCATCCGGGCCAGGAGCTTTCCCATTTTGCATCTCATTGATAACTTCACTGACCTCATCTTCAGACACTGGTATGTTAATATTGTGATTGTCTTCCCTGGTTACAAGCTTGGGGATGTACTTTGTGAAATTGTTAATGAACCGTGATCTGTCGAGGAGAGGCTCCTTTGCTATGATAAGGAAGTGTTAGACTAGGACAGATTCCATTTCTTTGTGGGAGACGAGCTCTTTCCCTTGAACATCTCTGAGTTTTGAAATTTTGATATGTGATCTGTGATTCAAGGTTGACTTATGAAAAAGCTTTGTGTTTCTTTCCCCTTCTCTGATCCACTGCACCCTCGATTTCTGTCTCTAGAAGATCTCCTCTTGCATGCACCTATGATCCCACTCCTTCTGAAGGGAATCTGCTTGAGTTTTCCTTTCCTCGGTAAAACCATCTCTGATGATGATCTGATTAATCCTCTGGAGTTTCTGTTCAACTTATCTTTTGGATTTAAAAATATTACCAAACTCTTTTTTGTTCTAATATTTAAGTATGGATTTGATATGTTTAAGTCTTTGTTACAGCATGAACATTTTAGTGCCCTGAACGTGCATATCTTCCATCCACCATTTGTCAATATTGCTGGTGAAGTCCGGGTGAGAGAGCCAGGCATTCTCAAACCTAAAAGGTCTATTTCTCGGTGTACCTATACAAGTGGCTTCAAGGTGGACATGCCAGTGGTCTGAGCCTCCAAAGGGAAGGATTAAAGCTGACAAGGCAAGGCCTGTGAGAAGGAGGTTCTATGAGATTATGAATCTATCTAGTTTAGAGGCTACAAGAGAAGCCCCTCCCATTTTGTTGTTCCAGGTGAAAGTGCCATTCATTGTTTCAGTATCCACTAGTCCCATGTTATTTAAGAAGTTTTGGAAGGCAGTGGAGTCTTTGCCTAATATTCTAGTACCACATTTTTTCTCTGTAAGAGATTTGATCATATTGAAATCCCCTGCCAGAATCCAGGGCATATCAGGATATCTCTTTCTGAGCTCCTCAAGAGAGGTGAGAAGCTTGAGTTTGTCTTCTAGTTTTTGAGGACCATAGACATTTTTAATCATGTAGATCTCTTTATAACCCAAAGGTTGAATCACCAGTGATAAATAGTTCCTGGACGCTTCAGCGTCCAGGATTCCAAGTTTCTGGGGATCCAAAAGCGTAAGAATCCCCCCGCCGAGTTATCTACCTTAACCTCTAGATACTCATACTTGATTAACCATTTGCTATGTATTTCTCTGACCTTGTCCATCGAACATTTTGTTTCCTAAATAAAAACCATATCTAGTTTTTCTTCTTTTATTCTACTGCTATGGTTTCTTTGTTTCCTTTTACTTCCTAGGCCTCTAATGTTCCAGGTTGTATGCTTCATTAAGAAAGGTTTGTAAAGGTGTAACTCGTGAGATCTTTCATCTTACCTGAGTTAATCATGAGTTTCCCACATTCAGTCAACTGCACATTCTGTCTTTTCCTTCCTCTTTGCCTACCCAGGTTCTTGGAAGAGTGCCCCTGTGTTTCCTCCATTGTTTTCATCCCTTTATTCTCCTAGTTGTCATGGTTTGTTTTGACTCCAAAACCTTTCAATGGGATCTCCAGAGGAAGAGCTGTTGAACCTTGTCATACTCCTCTTTGGGCAGGGAGTCAACCCCTTTGGTGATTCCCTGTCTAGAAACTTTTCTAGATCTAGATTCTCCCTCTCTAGAATCTCGCGCAGTTCATGGTCCTCTGTTCCTACCTCACTTGGGGTCATATCATGGTCCCTGCTCCATAATGCTTGGTATATCATTCTTTTGCTGGTTGTTCTCTGGTATATCCTCCATGTTAGCATCCCTTTCCTTCTCAGTGGGATTTGTCTCCGATTCCTGGTTTGCCCTGTTGTTTCCAAATTCTTTTTCTAAGATCTTGAAACTATTGTGGCTCGGTTGCCCTTCCTTGTTGATTTTCTTTTGGTACCACTTTCCTCCTTTCCCTTTACCCCCCACCTTAGTGAAACCATCGGGATCTTTGTCTGTGGTGGTTTTCGTGTTGCTCTCCAGTTCGTTTGATGGGCAGTTTCTATATAGGTGCCCATGTTCATGGCACTTACAGCACCTAAATGGGACATGTTCATAGTCCACCGCATGCACCCATTCTTTGTCATACACTTCTAAAATGATCTCGTCCGGAAGTGCCCCAGATAAGTCCATTGCAGCACAAATCCGGGCGAAGGAAGTGTATTTGCCTCTCAGAGTCGCATCTGATATCTTTATAAAATTCCCTAGCTTATTACCAATAGCCTTTAGAGACTCTGGAAACCAATAATCTAAAGGAAGGGAGTACAATCTTATCCATATCGATACCGAAGTGAACGTTTCTTGTTCTGGGACAAAGTTCATCACCCATGGTCACATGTAAAGGCTTGCAGCAACGTAAAAATAGGGTCCTCCCTCGAACACTCTATCTTTATCCTCTAGGCTTGTGAACACCACCGTAAAGAAGCCCTTGGACCTAAGGTGAAGGTTTATTTCCCCCATTGGTTTCTAGTGGTTCCTTATCCATGTGTGCAAAGCCTTCTCTGTCGGCCAAATCCCCATAAATTTGCATATAACCGTGTGTTCCACCATGTGATCTCTGTGCACCTGTATCGCTGGGTCACTTAGAACTACCCGAGGAATAATGGTCGACTTGGGTTTGCAGACCCCTGTCATACTCATAGGTGCAGCTTTCTGACTGCTGCACCCTGTCCTCTTGTCCCTGCTATCTTCCTCGTGATTCTCTTCCTGTTCACGAGGTCTGGTATTTCCTGTGTTAATATCCTCAGTTGTCACCTCTGTTGGTTTCTTGAAGCGATGCTGACCAACGCCCTTGCTTCTGTTCGCAACTACTTGATTGTAGGAGGGAGCAGAGCTCCCTCCTTCGCGTTCCACCATGGTTACCAGCGGCCAAACCCTAACTCAAACCCTAGTTCAGCTGAGTCTTACGCTACTTCCATCATTGCTCTGATATCACTCTCAAACATCGCCCATAGGCATTGATTCCGAAAATAAAAAATACACTAAAATCTTACTCATGTCATATGTTAATTGCATTCAGTACTAAGAAAATTTACACTTTAAACGTGATATTGACTGGATATGTAGTTCGGTAGTTGACCTCTATTTGATAATAGAGATGTTATATCAGTTGATTTTGGAGTAAAAATAGAGGATGTCATGTGGATGACTTATGAGTCATGTATTTATTACCAATGGAAAATGTGAAATATCAGAATTTTGAATGTTGTAGTTTAATTTGTTGATGATAGAAATTGTATAATCTTATTTATTTTATATGTTGCAAAATAAATAATTTAGTTAATTTAGGTTTTAATAATTGGTAAATTGAAATATTTTGTTAATTGTAATTATGTATTATAGTGGTAGAGAATCCAATCTTACCCAATAATAATAATAATGTTTTATTATAGCGATAATGTTTTTGTTGAGAAAATTTTGTAAAAAGTTTTACATTTTTGCTGTATAGATAGATCTATTTTAAATAGTTGTTGTTCTTTCCAGATATATATGCAAAAATGAGATGGTGGTGAAAACTCTTCAAGCTATGCTCCCTGGTTGGGTTCTACATGGGTTGGATGCCTGTGGTAGATCTGGTGGGCTTCTTATCGGCATAAACCCTAGAAAAAGTAGACCTATCTCGGCATGGTGGGGCTGTGGATTTCTCGGAATGGATATTATTCTGGGAGAACTTGACATTCCGATCAGATTTATTAATATCTATGGGCCAAACCAGAATAGGTTAACTTTCTGGCAACATTTCCTGTCTGGTCACCATATCACTCAGAATACTATCATTGGGGGCGATTTCAATTTCTCATTGGGGGCTGGGGAAACCTGGGGTCATCAGGCGCAGTATGATCCTCTTGCGGAACAGATGAGCATGTTACTTGATGCTCACCACCTTGTGGATATCCCTATGAACAAGAAGCTCCCCACTTGGCACAACCAAAGAACTGGGGAGGCTGCTCTTGGAAGGCGACTTGACAGATATATGATGCATGAAGTATTGATTTAGATGTTTCCCTTATACAGACAGTGGGTCGGAACTGGGGGCCTCTCTGATCACCACCCGATTCTCCTTCAGATAAGTGACAACAACCCTAAGCCGCGCTCTCCCTTCAAATTTTTTGCTGGTTACCTCCAAGACCCGGACTATAACAAGCTGGTCACTGACTTCTGGGCATCTCAGCCCCCATTGAGAGAGCAGAGGAAAGCGATGGATTTTTGTGCTCGGCTAAAGAAGCTCAAATCTTTGACTGAGATATGGGCAAGAGCAAAACGGGATAGAGATGATCAGTCCCTGAAGCATATGGAAGAACAGATTGCTAATCTGACTGATGAGAGAGGTGCTGGATTTCAATTCGATGCCACAAAAACTCTATTGTGCCAGTTGATGGAGCAAAGATCGAAGATACTGCAAGATAAAGAGGAACTATGGAGACTCAAAAGCAGGGCCATCTGGCTCAAAGCTGGGGACAATAATACAAAGTATTTTCATAATCTTGCAAACGGCAGAAAGGCATCCAATACCATTTGGAAGCTTCCAACGGAACCAGATGGATGGGCTACAACACACCAACAACTTGCTAGATTGGGGGTTGAACACTTTAAGAGACTCTTCACGGCCCCAAACAATGTCAATCTGCCTGATATCATCAGACTTGCCGGAAAGTTCCCTTGCTTTGTCGGGCAGGAAGACAGAGATGATCTTAGCCTACCAGTCTCATCACAAGAGCTAGAAAGTACTCTCAAATGGTTTAAGAAGGATAAGAGTCCAGGGCCTGATGGATGGCCAGTGGAGTTTTACCTGGCCTTCTACGATCAGATGGGAGCGGACTTATTGGCTGTCGTCGAGGAAAGCAGGATCACAGGGCACATTCATCCTCCTATGAACCAAACCTTCATTGCCTTGATACCTAAGTCAGACGACCCCACATCCTTTAATGATTTTCGCCCTATTTCCCTCTGTAACTGCCTTTATAAAATTATCGCCAAAATCATAGCTAATCGCATCAAACCTATCCTATCTGCGCATATCTCGACTGAACAATTTGCCTTCCTCCGTAACCGGCACATCCAAGAGGCCATTGGCACTGCCCAGGAAGCCCTACACTCCATAAAACTGAAGAATCTTAAAGGTATCTCATTAAAGATTGACCTAGCAAAGGCTTTTGATAAAGTAAATTGGCTCTATCTCAAGATGATCCTTACACATCTGGGATTCCCTCACCTACTTATAAACTGGATTATGGGATGTGTATCCTCGGTCTCCTTTGCTATCCTTATCAATGGTGCAGCCTCGGAAAGATTTAATATTAACAGGGGAATCAGGCAAGGATGCCCCCTCTCCCCACTACTCTTTCTCATTGTCATGGAGGGTTTGAGTAGGCTCATAGCGGAAGCAAAAAGGAATGGTGATATCAGCGGCCTCAAAATCACTGAGCAGTTTTCACTCACCCACTTATTGTTCGTGGATGACATATTAATTTTCCTTAATGGAAGTGTCCGAGACATTATTGCTTTAAATGATATACTGCTGCTCTTTTGTAAAGCCACGGGCATGGAAATAAACAGGGACAAATCCACCAGATCCTTGATGCGTTGCACACAACAGGAATCTCTGCTGGCTGCTCAGCACTTTCCCTTCTCGGAAAGCCAGCTGATGGATGGTATCAAATACCTTGGTTTCATATTAAGACCGGATGGATATAAAGCGGCTCACTGGACTTGGCTCATTACTAAAATTGAAAAGAGGATTATTGGCTGGCAACACCATCTACTGTCAAAAGCGGGCAGACTTCTATTAATCAAATCTGTGCTCGAGGCAACACCTGTCTATTGGATGTCGCTTACTTGGATCCCAAAAGGAATTCTACAAAAAATACAACAAATTTGTTATAGATTTCTGTGGAATGGCAACAAAAAGGGTAAGATATTTGCTTGGACTAGATGGGCTCTTGTCTCCATGCCGAAGAGATGGGGAGGATGGGGGATTAAATCTCTGTCAGCTTTTGCACAAGCTCTAACTGCAAAGCAGGGTTGGTCACTTATCAAGATGGACAGCTTATGGGCGGAAGTTGTTCACCACAAATACATTTGGCCTTCCAGCATTACGGAATGGCTTCGCAGACCTACTTGGAACCACTCTGGCATATCCGCAATATGGAGGGCTACTCTAAAAGCTATGCCCCTAATCCGTGATAACCTGTTATGGAAAATAGGGAATGGTGCACAGGTTCGCATTGGTTTAGATCCATGGCCCGGCTCTGGGAATGCTCATCTACTGCCTGAAGGATTAATTCGACATCTCAACAACAGAGGCATCAAATATTTGGCTCAGATCGGAGACCCTCATCGATCAACTATATTTTCACAAGCTTGGGTTACGGATCGGCATTGGCTTCTGCCAGAGGAATGGTCTGCACTTTGGCAAGGTTACATACGGGCCCTCACCGAAACTCACATCAAGTTACAGGAGGAGGCAGATGAAATAATTTGGGCCCCAGCCAAATCTGGTACATATGCACCAAAGCTCGGTTACTTGAAGCTAATCGAAGCAAAGAAACCGGACATTCTTAAAAGCTGGTGGCGAGATGTCTGGCAGCTACAAGCACAGCCCCGTACCAGACTTCATATGTGGAACATCATAGCTGATAAGCTCCCAACAGGTGCCACTCTTAAGAAGCGGGCTTTCTCTGGACCATCTTGGTGCATCCTCTGCAAAAATGAGGAGGAATCGACGACCCATCTTTTCCTTCACTGCGAAGTCACTAAGAATATATGGGCTCAAGTCACGCAGGTGCTCAATATTAATACTGTCTGGCAGGGTGTTGATATACTCTCTGCCTGGGATCAATGGTGGATTGCGGTGTCCTCCGAAAAGGCCAGGAACCTTCCGCTGGTGGTTTCCTGGTACATTTGGAACAGTCGAAATGCCATTATTTTTGAGGACTATAAAGTAAACTGGCATCTTCTTCCGCCATCTATCTGCGCGGCCTACACTGAAATCCCTTTTGAGCATAAATCTAATATCCCACGGAACATACAGCCTGAAATCATTAACAAGGAAATGCCCTGGGCTTATTTTGACGGGGCTGCGCCCCTTCAAGGATGTGGGGGGGGTATTGTTTTCCATCTAACAGATACACATTTTTATCACTTGAGAATGGGATTAGGGACTGGCTCTAATAACTTTGCTGAGCTGATCACTTTGAGACATCTCCTCTATTTTGCTTACCAAACATTGCAGACAAATTCAAATATTTGGGGATTCAAAGATTGTTATTGATTGGGCAAACAATATCTCTATTTGTCATGCATATTCTTTGAAACATATCTTGGAAGAAATTGTTTTTCTAAAAACACATTTTGACCAGATCACTGTTTCTCACATCTACAGGGAAAGAAATGTGCTTGCTGACCGGCTCTCGAAAGAAGCGGCGGATCGCCACATAGGAGACTGGCAGATTGATGAGTACACTCCAGAAGGCATGCACAGCTACTACCACCGCCCATACATCGATGGCCTGCAACAGGGGGATCCCCCCTATACTTAGAATTTTTTGAACTACATGTTTATATTATTGTATATATCAGCTATGCACTATATCGGCTCTATTTCTTTCTTTTACAGCATGAGGATGTTTATGCCTCAGATACCTGTTTTATTTACTGCTACATGAACTCTGTTAATTCCGGTACTTTTTGATTTGGATACTGAGCACAGTATCTACCGTTTTTGGACATTACAGGATGTTATTTTGTAAATCCTTTGATCTGTGGATTATACCACATTACAGCATATGCTTCGGCATCAACAACATGTAATCTCTGTTATTATCTTTTTAATAGAAATTACGAACTCTATTTCTTCGGAAATATATATATATATATATTAATTATTGATGGTAAATGTGAAATATCAGAATTTTGAATGTTGTAGCTTAACTTGTTTAGAAATTGTATAATCTCATCTATTTTATATGTTACAAAATAAATAATCCAGTTAATTTAGGTTTTAGTAATTGGTAAATTGAAATATTTTGTTAATTATAATTCTGTATCGTAGTAGTAGAGAATCCAATCCTACCCAAAAATAATAATAATGTTTTATTATAGTGATAATGTTTTTGTCATTTTTGTTGTATAGATAGATCTATTTTAAATGGTTGTTGTTCTTTCCAGATATATATGCCAAAAATGTGTTTATATATATATATATATATATATATATATATATATATATATATATATAATCCATGGTAAATGCAAAATATCGGAATTTTGAATGTTGTAGCTTAACTTGTTGATAATAGAAATTGTATAATCTCATCTATTTTATATGTTACAAAATAAATAATCCAGTTAATTTAGGTTTTAGTAATTTGTAAATTGAAATATTTTGTTAATTGTAATTCTGTATTGTAGTGGTAGAGAATCCAATCCTACCCAAAAATAATAATAATGTTTTATTATAGTGATGATGTTTTTGTTGAGAAAATTTTGTAGAAAGTTTTACACTTTTGTTGTGTAGATAGATCTATTTTAAATAGTTGTTGTTCTTTCGAGATATATATGTCAAAAATAAGTTGAATATATATATATATATATAATATATATATTATATATATTATATTTTTTGAATAGATAATTATTTTTTAATTTGTTATTAATTTGTTATTAATAATTTTTTACTATTATTTTGTTAATATTAAATAAAATTATATAATTTTTTACTATAATTTGATTTACCTGTTAAAATTCATTTCATGTCACACTTAAACCAAAATCTGTAATAAATAATAAATATATCAATAATGTAAATAAGTGATTTTTATTTTTAAAACAATTATAGAATAATTAAATGAATATAAATGATTATTTTTTAGATATTTAGCTATTTTTAATATATATTCAATAAAAACTTATGGTTTGAAGCAATTTTTACTTAATGAGTTTAACTCATTGTATTTATCTATGAAAAAAATTATTTAATTGGACTAATAGAATTTTAAACCTATTAATTAAAAAATGATTTTGTTAATTGATAACATTTATTAAAAATATAATTTAAATATTATAAAATAATTAATTTACATTTTAATTAATTCGTTGTTAATAAAATTTCGTTTTGTTATTATTATTTTTTGGCAAAACAAGATTTTAATAATTAGTTTGTTTGTTAACCACTATTAATTTAATATCGACAAATACAACTTATAATTATCAAATAAAATTTCGAGAGTAATCACATAGCTGTTTAGGAGTAGACATTTCAAGCCATCTATTGTGGTTCATATAATGTTTAACTTCCAAAAATAAATATTCATTTTTCAATATTATTTAAAAATCTATTTTCAAACATTTGATTGGACCATAACTTGAAGAGCTTATTGCAACTTTTGCATAAGCTAATGTCAAGTGAATATAATTGATAGATATAATTGACATATCCATAATTTTTTTTAAATATTTATTTAATAATTTTTTATTTTTAAATTTTAAATGATATAAATAATACATTTATCATTAATTAATTGATAGATACCATCAATTAATTAATTGTGAAAAAAATACTTTATTAATTAATATCTATAAAACCCATCTACCTACCTACTTGAGTTTTAAATATATTATATTTTACCTACTTTGAGTTTCAAATATGTTATATTTTATGTTTAATTTTAGTGAAGTCGGTACCTTGACTATCAATAGACATTGGACATGGAAACCCATATATCATAAACGATAAAATATAAATTGTAAATGTTTTTTTAAGATAAACGCTAAATTATAAATTGTAAATGATTTATTTATTTATTTTTTAATCTGGAAATATGACTACCACTTTAGACTTATTTAAGAAAAAGTATAGGCGCACACACCATACATACACATTCGAAAATAATTCAAAATAAATCGGACACTATATGGCATTGTAAAAATATTAAGTTATTGATATGAATGTATTTGCCAAATGTAATGTATTTAAATAGGAAATTACTTTAGAAAATATAGCATATTAAGAAATTTTAGTTATAACTTCAAAAAAAAAATAATCTAATTATAAAATCAATTTATAAAACAAAATTATATGGAGTTGCAATTATGTTTGAATTTCAGAAATAACTTATAATTAAATAAAATGTTTCTATTTCTTGGTATATATCCAAGTTATGTAATTGCAAAAGTAAAGAGATAATTATATTGAGAGGTACATTTTAAACGTAGTATACAGGTGATGTGTAATTTTGTCCATATTCAATTTTGAATTTAGACTTGTCTTTTTTAAAATAGAAATAAAATAATGCCAACTATAATATAATATTAAAAAAAATGAATATAGTTAGCCTTAATTAAAATCATTATTGATATTTCACGTGGATAATATATTTCACTTTGATGAATAGCCATAAATAAAATATTTTGATTTCTAAGCTAATTTTATATCAAACTTTTAAGAAAGATTAAGTATTTAAAAATAGAAATGGAATTATATTTTCGCTTTTGAAATTGCTATAAAAAATTACTTTAATGTTTACCACAATAAAATATTTGAATATCTAATACTGGCCGCGCGCTCGCTGCTGCCCTAACCCTGCTGTGCGCTCTCTTGATATTCCTCGGCTCCCATGGCCCCTCCGGACTGCTCACCGGAGGGGGGTGATCCCCAACATGCATTCTCTGCTCTCGTCAAATCTCTCCCACCACAACAGCCTCGCCCAACAATATCGAAGTTTGTCAAAAAGCTGGACATTCTCCAAGAAGTTAATCTACCTCTAGCCATTCCTCGCATGGCAGCCCTCTCTCTTGCAGAAAAAGGTCTCATCGGCTAGTTCACAGGCCTCTGGCCATCTCCTAGAACTGTGCAATGTTGGGTTGAAATAAATTGGTCCGACAAAATACAAGGTAAAATCTCCATCAGATTCTGTGGAAAGGGGTTCTTTACCTTCCACTTTGAATCTAAAGAAGACAAGGATTTAATCTTCAGGAATGGGCCTTACTTCATGGACTCCAGAGGACTATACTTAAACAAATGGACCCCGGATTTTGATCCGGAACTGGATGTCCCCAATGCTATCCTTGTTTGGGTCAGACTCCCTCATCTCCCTCTTCACTGTTGGGGAGATGACTTGGTTCGTGCAATTGGAAACGCTGTAGGAAAGTACATAGATCGTAGCGAGCCAAAGGATAATATGCAAGCATGCACGCACATTTGTGTGGAAGTGGATCTCGGCAAAGGCCTACCGGAAGCCATCAAACTCAAAGTGGACGATTGGAACCATATTCAGCAGCTTGATTATGAGCAAATACCGTTCAAATGTAAGATATGTCACGAATACGACCACTTTTCCAATCGTTGTCCCTCTCTTGCTAATGTTGAAAATGACCCACAAGAAGAACAGTGGGAAACAATAAAAAAAAAAGAAGTCGGCTCCCTCAGCTAAAGCACTGCCAGAATTTGAACCCCCTGCCTCTAATATTGCCCGCCCCTCCTCATCCTCCCCTCCCTCATCCTCCCTTCCTTCTCTCTCCCCTCCCTTGCCCCCTTCTACCTCCAATCCCTTCTCGGTTTTATCTGATGCTCCACCCTTGGAACCCTCGCATCTTCCCACGATTCATTCAGCTGCCTCTAATCCTTCCCCTCCTCTGGTTATCCCTTCCCAATCTTCCCTTGAACCCCCCCCCCCAGACTCACCAGGAGCTCATCCAAAGACCATGGAGCCTCTAGTGACTCTCTTAAGAAACCTGGCCCAGGCAGAAAATCTGCAAAACAACACCGAGATGAGAATGCCCAAAAGGACATAGCAATCAACACTCAAAGCCCTATTGAATCTTACATCTTAGGACATCATGATAAAGAGAAAACTCACAAGGATCAAGGGGGGCGAGCACCTCTCCGTACACCACTTTCCCAATGATGAAAATCCTATCTTGGAATTGCAGGGGTATAGGGCACCCCTCCAAAGTTGCAGCCTTGAAAGATCTTATTTATTGTGAAAAACCAGGGATCTTTTTGTTACAGGAAACAAAGCAAAGCTTGCAGGATATGACTGAAATCATTGAACAAAACAAGCAGTACAATGGAAGCATCAGTGAATCCAGAGGAGCTTCCGGAGGAATCACTACAATCTGGAATCAAAACATTTGGAATTATAAGTCAAAAATTATTAACCAGCATTGGATCCAAACAGTGTTAGAAAACAAAGAAGATCAACAGATTCTAGTTATATACAACATTTATGCGCCTAACCACTTCAGGGATAAGGAGTGTTGTTGGGAGGAAATCAAAGTCAGCATGAACGCAGAGGAGAATACCAATGTCATACTAGGAGGAGATCTAAATCTTGTTCTCCATGCTAATGAGAAAAGAGGAGGTATTTTCTCCCCGGATCCTTTCAAAACTCAGCTAGAAGACATTATGCATGACCACGATCTAGTCGATATCATTCCAAAAAATAGGAGATACACTTGGAGCAACTGCAGGCTAGGTACAGGCAACATAATGGAGAGACTAGACAGAATTCTCATTAACGTCATGCTTCTCTCTTCCTTCACTGCTGGGTACGCTAATATTATTCCCTGTTCAGCTTCCGACCATTATCCAATTTCTCTTAATCTGGAAAAGCATTGCCCTCTCGGACCCATCCCGTTTAAGTACAGCCCGCTTTGGAATGGTATTACAACAGTTAAAGATATTGTGGAGAAATCGTGGAGGCGGCATGTAGAAGGATCTCTCGGATTCATTTGGGAATCCAAGCTTAGAAACACCAAACAAGCGATAAAAGAATGGGCGAAAATCAGTTATAAGGAGCCTGAAAGGATAAAAAAGGAGATAAAAAATACTCTAAACAACGTCCAAAAGGAAATAGAAGAGTAGGGCCTCACCCAAGAGAGAAAAGTGCTAGAAAGCGAACTATATTCTCAGCTTTGCCGTGTAAACATAGAGGAGGAATCTAAATGGAGGATCAAATCGAGGCAACTCTGGCTGCAAGGAGGGGACCATAATACAACTTTCTTTCACAAACAAACTACTGTGCGGAGAGTAAGCAATACCGTCAACTCAATCTTGGACGCTGAAGGTAACCTTCAAATTGCACAAGAAGCCATCAGACAGGCTGCTACCAACCACTATCGGGACCTTCTAACTGAAACAACAGATGAAGAGGATTACGATGACCTGCTAGGATTCCTTCCCAAAATCCTCAGCAAGGAAATGAATGATACCTTGAATAAGGAAATTGATGAGGAGGAAGTTAGAAAAACCATATGGGCTCTTCAGCCGGATAAAGCACCAGGACTTGATGGCTTCCCCATTTGCTTTTATCGTGCTTTCTGGGGAATTATAAAAAGAGATCTGATTAAAATGCTCAAATGGGTCCAGTGGAAAGCCAAAATCGTTGGTTACACCAATGCCACACATTTAGCCCTCATTCCCAAAGAAAACCGACCTTCTTCTTTTAGTCGATTCTGTCCCATCTCCCTTTGCAACTCGTCCTACAAGATTCTAAAAAAAATTCTTGCTTCTCGCCTCAAATCCTTTCTCCCTTCTCTCATTTCTGAAAACCAAGAGGGTTTTTTGGCCAATAGACAAATTACAGACTCTATCCTCCTCGTCCAAGAAGCTGTTCATTCAAGCCAAATTAGGAATGAGAAAGGATTTGTCCTTAAACTTGATTTAGCCAATGCCTTTGACAGATTAAGGCACACCTATCTTTTAGCTGTTTTAAAAAAGATGGGATTTGATGCAGCCTTTTTAAATCTCATCAAAGCTTGAATCTCCGGGCCTTGGATCTCTCCTCTTGTTAATGGACGACCTGGAACTGCTTTTCAATCTTGGTGGGGTCTTAGGCAAGGTTGCCCTCTTTCACCTTACCTCTTCATTATGATGGATGAATCCTTCAGCAAAGCGCTGGAATTCAAGCGGAGAGTTGGTATCATCACTGGAGTAAAATTTGGGAATGGTGTAAAGAACATTAACCACTCTCAATTCGCTGATGACACCCTTTTACTTGGAGGAGCATCCACGATAATAGCTCGGCGATTTAAGTTTTTGCTGGAAAAATACATGAGGTATTCGGGTGGTTAAGTCAATCAGCGAAAAAGTTGTATTTATGGATGGAACACTTCAGCACAGGTTCTGCACAGCATAGCCACTATCCTTGGGGTCTCCTGCAATTATGAATGGTCACATTTCACTTACCTGGGCCTGCCAATAAGTATAGGTCCCTTGAAGGTTGAAGTTTGGGAGACATTTATTGACAAGATGAAGAGAAAGGTGCAGCGTTGGGGTTCCATCTGGCTCAACCCAGCTGGCCGCCTCATCCTTTTCAAATCAGGTATCTCCTCCCTACCTCTATATCAATTTTCTCTTCTTCAAGCTCCAACCTCTTTCCACTACAAAATGGAAGTCATCCTTCGCCAATTCCTCTGGCAAGGAGGGAAAAATGACAAAAAGAAATTCAATTTAGTTAGCTGGAAGCAGGTCATCCAATCTCAAGATAGAGGTGGTCTTGGGATTAGATCCCCCAAATTTCTTAACCTTGCCTTTGGAGGCAAGATTGTCTGGAGGCTTATCACTGGTCTCTCGGCTAGTTGGAAAAAAGTGTTGGAGGTCAAATACCTAAATTTCCCAAGGCAGCGACTCCTTGATCAGGATATCCCTATCAGAGACTCTTCCAAAATTTGGCGTCTATGTAAAAAAGCAATTCCTCTCATGATCCAGAATATCTCCAAGGTTCCCAAAGGAGGTGCTAATATCAATATTGGATCAGACAAAATAATGGGTAGGCAGCCATTAAACAACCATGCTGGAGTCATTCCCATTCTCACCTATTTTAATAGTATAGGAATTCACCACCTAGACCAGATCTCTCTGTGGGACAACCACTCTAATTTATGGTCAGGATGGACATTCCCAACCATTCCTGTTCATCTCATGGCCAGTCTTCAAGCTCTTCAGTACCATTTGCACGGCATAGCTCCAATTTAAAAGAATGAACCTGATGGCTTTCTCTGGGACCTGTCAGGCTCAAAGTATACTGTTCAATTTGCTCACCAGTACATTTGCAACAACCATTACCCCATGTCCACTTGGAACCGTTGGAAAATGGTTTGGAAATCTGAAGCTCTGCCCAAAATTAAATTCTTTCTATGGACCCTTCTGAAAGGGAAAATACTCACTACTAATAACCTTTGGAAGCGGGGTATTATTGGTCCTTCACGTTGTCCTAACTGTCAATCTGACGAAGAATCTATACAACATCTTTTTATTGCCTGCCCTTTTGCTAAAGTCTGCTGGAGAAGTATATCCCATAACAATCACATCCCTTAGAGTGACCAGGACTCCGTAGGAGAGGTTATTCAACAATGGAGGAAAAATTACCCTTGGAAATAAAGAAAACACAACACAGTAAAAAGGGTCTGGGACGCCCTACCCCTCACTATTTTATGGTCTATCTGGCTCGCCAGAAACCATAAAGTTTTTAAGGACAAGGACACAATCACTAGGAATCTATGCAACAAAGCAAGGAGTCTTGCTTTGGAAACTATTTCAGTCAAAAACTACATAAGCATAGACATCACCGATCTTAATGTGGAAGAGCAAATTCTCATTGGCTATATACTGAACAGAAATAATAGTAATCAGGTTGAGGCCACTAGCAGCAGCATGCAAAGTAAAATGTATTACAGTTGGAAAATCCATCTTAAGGAGGAAGAATTTGCTACATGGCTTAAAAACTGCAACACTTATTATCTTTTTTTCGACGGTGCCTCGAAATCGAATCCTGGGATTGCTGGAGCAGGTGGAGTGATTTTCAATGCTAATGGAGATTGTATGGTCTCATATGAATGGGGGCTCGGGCACCTTTCCAACAACAGGGCTAAGGCTTTAGCCCTGTATCAAGGCCTCATTCAGCTCAGCAAGCTCGGTATAGACACAACTCACATCTTTGGAGATTCAGCAGTTGTTATTGGCCTCATGGCCCAAAACAAAGATTCGCCCAACGTCCTTCTCCATCAGTCCATCAACAGGTGCAAATATTTGAGCCAGTCCTTCATCACTCTGACCTTCCGTCACATCCTTCGTACATTCAACAAGGATGCCGACCTTCTTGCCAACATGGCATGCAATAGAGCATTGGGAAGCCTACGTTGCAATAATGAGGAATCTCATCAATATCTGCCATGACACCGAACCTCCTCTGTTCTTTCCAAGTCCTCAAATAAGAAATCCTTGACACTTGGAACTGGTTCAAGATCCTCATGATCCATGTCCAAGACTCTATCTGCTAAATGATCCGCCTTCTCTCAAAAAATACATTCCCCTCTTTTGCAAACATGAAACCCGCCGGCTTATCTCATTTCATGACTCCTGTTCCGCACTTGTTGTCTCCCTCCCGTGACTCCTCCTCCCTGCTTAATCCTCTGCGCCTCCCATCTTATTTATTCACACTCCTCTCATCCCCTTCTCATTCTGTCCTCAGGTCTTCCAGAGCTTTCCTCCCGTTGGTTTTTTCTTTTGCCGATCTAAAGGAACAACACCTATGGTTTCTGCTATACCCTTTTCCCGAAGGAACGAAAGAAAAGGGACAGCAGAAAAGGAACAACAGAAAAAACAAAACAGCAGAAAAGGAACAACAAAAAAGGAACAACAGAAAAGAAAAACGCAGCTTCAACAATTTCGTCAAGCTTGAAGCAAGTCGGTGCCAACGACAAACCTGAAGAGTCCACTGCTCGACACATCAACCACAGTAATATAGATTGATATGCTTTGTAAATGCTGTTATTTATTACTGCAGTTTGTTAGGATTTACCTTTGGTCTTTGGTTTTTAGAAGCCCAAAAGGCAGGATTAAGGAGGAATTTTGCTTAAGCTGTAACTCCTTCTTCCCTAGCTCTTCTTGGCACCTCAACATGTATTTCAGGAGCTCAGTCTCCCTCTTTTTTTCAGATTTATAATAGCAACCGAATTTGTCAAAAAAAATAAAATTGAATATCTAAAAAAAATTAATTGAAAATAAAAAAGTTCAGTAACTCTTTTATACCAAAGAGATGTGTAATTCAATTCTAAACATAGAAAATTCAACTTGAGTAATAAATAAAATATTTTGATGTCATATATATATATATATATATATATATATATATATATATATATATATATATATATATATATATATATATATATATATATATATATATATATATATATATATATATATATATATATATATATATATATATATATATATATATATATATATATATATATATATAAACAAATTAAATTATAAAAAAAATATCTTATGGTTAAAACATTTTTGACTCATTTATAAATATATTTTACAGTTTATATTATCTAAAATCTATGGAACATTTGGTGTAATTGCAAGGTGCTATCTACAAAATCCAAGTGTCAGTGGGGATTTTCAAGGTATGGAATCCATTTATATACTTAAATTCAATTTAAAATTTGAATCCATTTATACATTTAAAGATGCAATAGCCCATGTGAAGGCCAAAGTGAAAATAAAAGCTAGTATCAGTGCATGTAAGTGAAAATAAAACTAATTGCATATCAAAGACTTTGTTAAAATGGTGTTGTTGTTTAATTTGACTTTACAGTCGAAAGATCAATATCTTCTCTGTAATGTCTTTTTTTTAAGCTAGTGTAAAATTTTCTACATAAAGACGAAATTTATAGTGATAACAAAGAGTTTGTAGGATCTCACAATGATTGATCTGGGAGCTCAAGTCTTCAACCAGATGAGTAAACTAAGCATGTTGATCTATTGAACTAGAAATCAGAGAGATACATCATTTTACAAATGCCTATTTGAGTCAATGATATACCTTCAAAAAACCATAGACATAATTTTGAGCATATAAAATCCATTTCTGTCCGATATGATGAATGATGAAAAAGGATAAGTATGAGAGGGTGGAGAAGTAACAACTAGTGGATCATTGACAACAACAAGGATACCTATTGTCTCCTCAAAATCCGAATTCAAGAGGACATATTTCTGCACCCTATGCAGGCATGAAATAATATCATCCAAGCATAAATGTACATTTATGAGAAGTCTCTTAATGTCCTCTTGCCATGCAAAAATATTATAGTTGTCAACCTATTTATCATGAATATCCAGACGGATGAGGGTATCCATCTATTGAGGCACAACCATAGAATGCAAAAAATGTAACCTCCTCTTCCTCAATTTCCTAGGGTGAGGGACCCATTTGAGATTCTCGGCACTCATCTCAAAATCCGAGAAGTAGGGACGATCCCCAAACTCCTTAGATTCTAGGTGAACAATTTCTTTCCGGACCTTCGTAGGAACCAAGTCAAAATATGTGGCCATTGAATTCCAACCAAACATAGTCCTATGTGAAGGAGTTGAAGTACTTGCACCACCTCTACGATTTGCCATCCTTTGTCGAGGGGGCATAGTTGTAGAGAATACACAATATTTCATAGGGACTTGAACAATACCAAGATAATACTCACAACCCAAGGAATACTTAAGAGTATTGGACCTTTAAGCAACGAAATATCACATCATCCCCATTATTCACAATATTATCCATGGGACAAACAATATTAAACACAACCTGAGTATCAAGGAAAACAATTGGAAGAAATAAAATACAAAGAGATAACCCTAACAAACCCACAACATAGACAATGTATACTGAGAAACCTTCTACACAATATCACAAATTAGACATTGGGTCCAGCTGCAAACCAAAAACTGAGACCGAAGAGGAAAAATATCAGAGCTATGATTGACCTAAAAAGGAAATTTTACTTTTATGTTATAAAATAAAGGGTTTATGCTAAGACCAAATTGAGAAATTTATTGGGTACCAAACACCATAAACCAAGACTAAACAATTAAAAGAAATACCTTCTGAATCAATTCCTTGGAGAGTCAATGTGGGTAAAACCACAACCAATTCAAAATCCGACCTTGTAGTAGTATTATGTAGAAACATAATGGAAAATGTTGACCCTCTACTATATCCTTCATATCTATGGGAAAGATTGGACACGATCTGCCACCCTTCCACAAAACCTCTTTGTTCTGTTGAGATGAGGAAGTAAAGAAAAGGTTTCAAACGCTTCACCATAACCGTAGAAATAACTTCATATATAACATTACATAAGGTTATGGGATGAAAACCTTTAGGATCCTTAGATTTTCCTTCGTTGGGTACCAGAGTAATAAAAGTCACATTCAAGCCCTTCCAAATTGATTGAGTTTATCTAGATTCTTAAACAATTTCGAATATCTCTTGTCCAAGAAAGCACCAACATGCTTGATAGAAATATAGAGTAAAACCATCAGGCCTAGGCGCTTTGTTTTTTGGCAAACCCATCACCACCATTTCCACCTCTCGGAAAGAAATAAATCTCATTAAAGCTAAATTATGCTCTTTAGTAATGAGTTTAGTTATACCGTGCAATATCTGAGTTATATGTTTTTGTCGATGAGATGAGGTTTTAGATAAAATATCCCAATTGTAATTGATAAACTCATTCTCATTATCTAAATGAAGGATTTTCTGAGTACCATCTACCCCCAGTACCAAAACAATTTGATTATTATGGTGACGTTGGAACATTGAATTATGAAAGAATTTAAAATTTCTTTCACATGAATTCAGCCATTGAATTCTAGACTTTTGTTTCCATAAAATCTCTTCCTGTTGTCATCGTTTCTCTAACTGATGTAACTTTAAGCCTTCCTCAACCACAAGGTCCATAGTTCTTTTGTCCAGGATCATGCGATGTTGTAGATATTGCATTTTCAGTTCTAGTTTAGATTTTTCCTCAGAAATATTCCCAAAATACTTCTTATTCCAGGATTTGATTTTTTGTTTCAATGCCTTCAAGTTCAACTGAAATGAATGCATTTTATTCCATCCCTTGACATTGATCTATTTCCACCAACCTCTAACCTTATCAATAAAATCAGGAAGCTGTAGAAAAAAACCTGAAAAGGGTGATTCTTTGGGGCTTCCTTTAAATCCAATTCCAGTAAGATTAACCAATGATCCGACCCAAGGAAAGGAAATATTGTTGCTTCAATAAAAATATATTTATTCAAAACTTGTTCCATTATAAGAAAACAATCTAAATGACTAGAAATTTGATGTCTTCCTCTCCTTCTGTTATTCCAAGTGAAAATACCATTAATTGTAGGTATATCTACTAAACACAATTGTTCAATAAGATCGTCAAAAGAAACAAAAATCAGGTCCACATTTCTTATAGCCCCTTTTTCTCAAACAAAGAATGAATAAGATTGAAGTCATCCCATATCAGCCATAAAAATTCTAGAAAACATTGGCTATGAGTGATAAATTGCTCTAAAAAGTGTTGTTTCTTTGTCAATACCGAAGGTCCATATACCATTGTTAAAGTCACTAGTTCTTTTGTACCAATGTACCGAAAACAACTCGTCAATATTCAGGAGCCTGCCAACCAATCTTGAAAAATGACCACTAAAGGGTTCCACAAAATTGCTAGTCCTACAGAAGAACTTTGTGCTTATAAGGCCATGAATTGACACCCTTTCTAATACAAGTAAAAAAATCTGGGCATTTTATCCCAAACCAATTTTTTTTACTGCAACATAACCACTATTAGCTTCTCTTTCACTAGAGAAGTTATGTCCCAGGATGAAGATCTCATAATAGAGCTTGGTTTTGTCAATCCAATCATCGTTCATCAACAAACTCTTGAAGCTTTAAAAACTTAGTCTCGACCCTTCAATCAGTATACTCTGTTACACAAGCCTTTGTACAATGACTTTACAACCTTTCAGCATACACAATTAATACCCCTGTGACACCCTCTAATTGAACTCTGTCATGAAAAAAAACACAATTAATAGAGAAATTAAAATACTTTATGTAGGGATCACAAGGAACCAATACAAACAATCCTGTAAGTTCTTTGCACACTCCAAATTGACTTCTTGCTCTATATTTCTTTATCTATTATTAATTTCAAAACATGAATAAATTCAACATCATACATTCTTCTAGATCCATGAATAGTGGATTAGATGACCCAATTTTAGCTTCAAACGAACCTATTGAACCTACTATCTTAAAAAATTTCTAATATTAAAAAGGTTTAGATGCCATTTAGCAATATAAATCCTAATCTAGCTAGCAAATTCTACACTTTGAGGAACCAACTCCTCTAGAAATTTTTTTACCTTCTTGGCCATTTGAGTTTAACCGATGCTCCTGCATCATATTCCCAATGAACAACTTTTTAATGATCTCTTGATCATGAGTATTCTATTACTGAAGACCTCTGGGATCCCAAATCTTATGTTGTAGCTTGCCACTTGTCATTTTGTCATGTTATTGCTCTATTACTTCCTGCAACCATCCAAGATCCAAAAATTGATTGTCTCTATGTAGTCTCTTTGCTCCATATTTCTTCTCTAATCATCTTCCCATATTTGTACTGATTATTGTTGCTCTTCCACTTGGTAGTCCTTGTTCTTAATCTTTCTCCTCTCACTTTTTCTTGTTATTAACTATCTTCATCTTGTGCTTATACCATTATCTATTGTCTCCAAACTACTTCCTTTAGTTCTTTAGATTGTAGTAACTTCTAGAAAATTCGGTTCCATTGGGATTTATGGACGTCGCCTTTGAGTATTGTCTCTAATGAGAAAGCTAGGGCCTCATGTATTTAACTTGATTTCTCTTCTTTTATGACATTATATTATGATGTTTCACTTGTTATATTTTTTTTTTTCAATTTGTTATGTTCTTATCATTAAGACTAATGTGAATCCATGAAGATCACCAACAAGAAAAAGGGAACACAAGATGTAGGCACACAGCCAGGGAAAAACCCCTAAGTAGGGAAAAACCAAGTCAAGAAATCTTCCTTTAGTAGATCCATATCACAGTGAGACAACCAAGAATCATGACACCTAGACCAAGAAACAACCTTCTATCCATCAAGTTAGCCTAGCTCACATATGTTCGTCCATTTCTTCATATGTAGTTCATCTTGACTTTCTCATATTTTGGTCTTGCAATAGTAGTCAACCTAAACTCCA
Organism: Pinus tabuliformis; assembly: GCA_031772625.1. NCBI lineage: Eukaryota > Viridiplantae > Streptophyta > Pinopsida > Pinales > Pinaceae > Pinus > Pinus tabuliformis. Next base: position 301,940,497 of record CM062813.1, on the reverse strand, counting down.
GTCTTGTAGTTGCATGCAGTCTTTGACCTCTGTCATGTAGTCATGAATCTCAATCCTTATCTCTATAGCACATAAAACCTTGGTCCTCTATTATATATGTTTGAGTCCTCTATATTATATATAAAATTCATTCCTCTTGTGATATATGTATACTTCGGTCCTCCTGTAATATATACAAATTCCAGTCTTCCCATAATATATATACTTTGGTCCTCCTGTAATGTATACAAATTTCAGTCCTCTTGTAATATATATATATATACTTAGGTACTCCTGTGATATATGCAAACTTTGGTCCTTCTATAATGTATAAAAATTTTATTCCTCTTCTAATATATATATACTTCGGTCCACCTATGATGTATGCAAAATTTGGTCCTCCTGTAATGTATACAAACTTCAGTCCTATTTCAAATTTCAATCCTAAAATGGCTTGATGTTTGCGGTTCACTAAGTTATCAATGCTTCAACCTTGAACTCTCCTTCGTTTTTTATCTATAATCTGAACTGCTCTGAGATATATACCCGAACTTTTGCACTTGAATTTTGGGTCGAGTTAATGTATGTATATATAGTTGTTCATATATGTAATTTGGAGCCGACCTAAGTAACTTGATGAGACAACTTGTAGAGAATATATTTGTTGAGGCTGAATTGCAAGGAGCGCAAGGCTTGACTTGATGGAAGAGGTAGGAATTTAATTTGACACTTAAATATTTTTCTATCATGTTCCCAATAAGGGTTTCTTGCATCAAATTTTGACTTTGACTCAAAAAAAAAATTCTGATAAACCTACAATGGAGGCTTGACCTATGACCATTGAGCCAAGCATGAAATCCATGCTTTATAAGTCAATTAAAAATTTCTTTTGACAAATATATTACATCTTGACTCAAGTACAATTATGAATACCGTCACTAGTTAAATTTTTGAGCAGTCCCTCTTAACTAGGGAGGTATTCATAATTACATATATATAAATGTACATGGAAGATATCAAAATGAACTATGAAGAGTTCTAGCACACTCAGTCCTACAGACTAGATACCTAACTAGGGTAATCTATCCGGGTGGGACTAATATCACTCAAGTTTTCTTCCAGTCTAGGTACCATCAGGCTTACTTACTAACCATCGACCCAAGGATCTAGGTGTGTATCCAAGGTTAGAGATCCAATACCAACGCCACCCTCCCTCTTCAGGTTCTAAACATCAACACATAGGCCGACCAAATATCCTCCCAAGCATCCACCATTTTATGGAGCAATTTACCTGTACAAAAACAACGCCAATAAATATCAAACTTTGAAATATAAGTAAACACAAAACTTCAGGGTCCTCTGATGTCAAGCTACCCAGATACAATTTGTCGAAGGTTTTCTTCTTCTTTCATTTCTTCAGCAACACCTTCATGAACGACTATTAATAATACTTTTATTCATTTGAATTCATCCTTAGTTCAAGGAATTCACTGACATAATATTCCCTCCCTCTTAATTGGGGATATATACACTTTCTTCTATTCAGGCTCCATCTCAGCTTAGGGATATCAACGACTTCATAACATCAGAGAAACTTCATCCTATAAAGGCTTCATTTATGGTATCAAGGTTATCTCGATATATAGCTTCATCATGCTTATACAAACGTCTTCATCATCTTGAAGATAATGTATCTGCACAACTTTAATAACAAGTACAACTAGAAGCAACTGTGACATCAAGTTATTAGATACCTAAACCTAGTTAGCAAAGGTTACATATTTTTATACTTTAGAATTTAACAATTTTCTAGGCTTTCGTCATAAACTCTAGATTTCAAAGCCTTAGATAATATACTCTCAATATAGATTTTTTGTTTGATAATCAAGTTATTATCTTGGCATATGTATATCTAGGGTTTCATCATTGAGACTTATATCAATACTTACTTAGGTAAACCCTAGAAACAAATATTATTACATCAAAGTTAGATACACAACAATATTAACCAAGTTAAGGTTTTGATTGAGCGGAAGCATACATTCCTAGGGTTTCATTCCTAGAATATCCTTTTATAAGGGTTTTGCTTATAAACCCTAATTTACCAAACCCTAAAATTTTAGGGTTTCGACTTGCAAACCCTAACTTATCAAAATTTTAACAATCTAAGGTCTTGGTTTATAACAATGATAACAACAACAAACCCTAAAAGACTAGGACTTTGCCATAACACTACCAAAACTCTAAACATTATAATAATAGACTTTTCTATATTGGTTCTAAGAAGACTAGGGTTACAACATTATGGTTAACATATCTTTAAGCAAGGATTTTATTGTACAACCCCTAAGTATATTAGGGTTTCATTGACATACCCTTAGGTTAGGGTTTTACAGTGAACCCTAAAGTTTAGGGTTTCATAAACAAAGTGAATAATATTATGAGGGTAGATTTAATCTAGATATTAATCACCCTAACAAGAATCCTTATGATTCGAAAACCTAGACATGAGAGAGTTAGTAATACCAAGCAAAAATAAAAAATAAAAAAGGATTAGCTGCAAATTTGTGGTTTTTGAACATACCTGAAGTTGCTCCTTTTTACAAACCTTGTATGGTTATTATTATTGAGGGGGTTTCCTTTCAATTATGATTTCCTTATGAGTCTTCTTGTGCCCAAGGATCCCACTCGATTTATCAAGTTACAAGTCCTGCAATATTAATTTACAAGCACAACCAAAATATACAAGTATAATAGCGTAGAGACCATCTAGGGGTTTTATTATTTTGAATGAATTTCATCATTCAAATATATCTTCATAATTTCTTTTCATACCCAAGATAACCTAAGTTAGAAACAAGAGTATTGGGGTAAGTGTTTCTATATACATTCAATGTTTATCTCAAACAGAGACTTGTAGACCTTATAAAATTCTCATAATGAACATATAGGACATACCTTAGACTTTTTCGATTGAAGGATTGGTGTTCCATAGGACTTGATTCTTTTCTTGGAGACATAAAACATATTAGTAGATGGCTAAAACAAAAAATAACAATACTTACTTGATCTTCAAGTTTTATTCCACATGTTGTAGCAATACATCAATTTCTTCATCGTTCAATAGTCGACTTTCTTCATTGAAACTTGCCTTTCTTCAAATATAGTGACTGCAACGTAACCTGGTTTGGTCCTCGAAGTCTGTGGTGATTGTAACTTTATAGCAGACTTGCAATGTCCTTTGGTTTAGTTCCTTTGATACAAATTTGATTGATGACAAGACTTAATTTTGATTGGCCTTGAGTTCATTATGTGCTTAGATCTTTGGCTTACAGTTAGCTTCACCAATATATACTTATGCTTCAGAAATTTGAGGGAGGTTTGGTTCCTTTCTAGGATGACAGAGAGTTTGCAGGCTCCTTTTCAAATTTGCATTGATATTTTCCTTTTATGAAATTCTCATAAATTTTATCCCTCCATAAGTGTATTCAATCCTAGACTTTAAATCTCTGAGATGACACCACAAATTCAGTTTTTTAATAGAGAATTTAGATCATTGCTTTAAGATACTTTTCTTCTGCTATTTATGCTCAGATCTGCAGTAGAGTTATTGTGGAGAGAGCTAGAATATGTGTCCATATTTTAGTCCTCCTTGCCTTTACAAATATGTCCTAGGTAGATATCCTTCTTTAATTGATATTAAGCCAATGTGACCTTCTTTCAGCGCTTATTTCTAAAGAACCAAGCTCTGATACCATGTTGAGAAATCCAGGGCATCATGTATTTAACTTGATTTCTCTTTTTTTTATGAAATTATCTTATGACGTTTCACTTGTTATATCTTTTCTTCAATTTTTTATGTTCTTATCATTAAGACTAATTCCAATCCATGAATATCACAAACAAAAAAAAGGGAACACAAGATGTAGGCAAACAACCATGGAAAAAACCCTAAAAAGGGGAAAACCTAATCAAGAATTCTTCCTTTAGTAGATCCATATCACAATGAGACAACCAAGACTCTTGACACCTAGACCAAGAAACAACCTTCCATCCATCAAGTCAGCCTAGCTCACATTTGTTGTTCCATTTCTTCATATGTAGTTCATCTTGAATTTTCTCATACTTTGGTCTTGCAATAGTAGTCAACTTAAACTCTAGTCCTATAGCTACATCAAGTCTTTTACCTCAGTCCTATAGTCATAAATATCAGTCCTGATCTCTATAGCACATAAAAACTTGGTCCTCTATGATATATGCTTCGGTCCTCTATAATATATATAAAACTCAACCCTCCTGTAATATAGGTATACTTCAGTCCTCATGTAATATATACAAATTTCAGTCTTCCTGTATATATATATATATATATATATATACTTTTGGTCTTCCTGTAATGTATACAAAATTCAGTCCTCCTATCATATATATATATACTTTTGGTCCTCCTGTGATATATGAAAACTTCATATCTATGGTTAAACCTTCAAGTTTAATAGGATATGGCTTGAGGATGAAGACTTCATAAAGCTGGGTACAAAGGCATGGAAATCATATGCAACACAATCGGGTCTATCGGCTATGGAAATTATATCTATGAAATTAAAGCTTCTAACGAGCTAGGTACGTGTATGGGAGTGATATAAAAGGACTAGCTTGTACAAGGAACTGAAGGCACTAGTCGAGGGAATCCGAGAAGTTGGGGAGAATATGATGAAAATGACACCCACATTGCATATCTTGGAGAGGCTGAAATAATTAGAAGAAATGAAAAGACACATTCTCTTGATTCAAGAAACTACATGGATTAAAGAGTAGGGCCATATGAATAATAGAGGGGGATCGAAACAAATTTTTTTTCCATTGATTTTCATGCCATCGAAAGAACATTAATGCCATTTGGAACATTAGGGGGGCTGATGGTAAATATGTTTATTCCAACGATGAGATCCATAAAGAAGAAGTATGTTACTTTCATAACCACTTCGAGGGCCGGGGATGATATGCACATTGAAAATCTTCTTTGGGGTGTGAAGCAATACCCTCAGATGTTCAATAATGAATCTAATGTAGCACTTTATAGATCGGTTACTAAAGATGAAATTCTCACAGTGTTGAAATCATTTTCCAAGGACAAATGCCCTGGCCCTGATGGTTGGACAATTGAGATTTTTCTACATTTTTTCAATATCATGGGACTAGATTTGCTGGAGATGGTAGAAGAATCTCGGAACATGAGGCACATTTCGAGCTCCATAAAGTCTACTTTCATTGCTCTAATCCCAAAAGTTACAAACCCTTTCTCCTTCTCAAATTTCAGACCAATTTCATTATGCAATATTATCTACAAGATCATCTCAAAGGTAATCATGGAAGAGATCAAAGGGACACTCTCGACTCACATTACCAGGAAAAATTTAGTTTTCTCCACAACAGGTCTATCCATGATGCCATTGCTATAGCCCAGGAGTGCATACATTCCATACAGAAAAAAAAAAAAACTGGAAGCGGTGGTTATGAAGGTCGATTTATAGATGGCATATGACTGCGTGGATTGGTTTTTCCTTCATATAATTCTTCTGAATATTGGGCTAGAGATACATAATGTAGAGTGTATTATGGCATGCGTGACTAAGGCATGGTTCACTATTCTTATCAATGGATAACGCACTGAATTTTTTCGAGTGGGTAGGGGACTGAGGCAGCGATGCTCCCTATCGCCCCTCCTCTTCATTCTTGTTATGGACGACATCAATCGGAAGATAAAATTTGCAAAGGATTTGGGGATGTTCAGTGGTTTGAAAATGACTCATGAGGTTAGTATTACACATTTATTCTTTGTTGATAACATTCTTATTTTGGGATGATTTCTAGGGTATAGTGGGAGGCATTGCACTACATTTTCCACCATTATGGAGAAGCCTCAAGATTACTTGCTAAATGGTCAGAAATCTATCCTTATTTTTTCCTGAGGGAATCCCTCAAATATTAAATATATTGCAGGAATTTTCAAGGTGGGCACTAAACCGCTACAAGAGGGATTTACTTATTTGGGCTTTGGGTTGCAGCCTGAAAACTACAAATTGGAGGATTGGACATGGTTACTCTTAAAATTTCAAAATAATCTCAAATGTTGGACACCTCGCTGACTTTCACTTGGTGGGAGATACACATTGATTCAATCCATCCTAAAACAATTGGCTATAGATTGGAAGCATTTGGTTGCACTCCCAACTCATATTATCTCTAAGTTATGCTCTATATTATCCCGCTTCTTATGGTACGTGGATGATATGGATCGAAAATTTCACTTAGTAAAATGGGATACTATTTCTAGACCAAGGGAGCTTGGAGGCTGGGGTATTTTGAACACCTAAGTTTTATGGATGGTAGTTTCTATTGAAGTCCCTTTGGTAGGCTCTGTTTGGTGAAGGCATATGGAGGGAGATTATTACTACAAAATATCATAAGAGAAGGCCTCTCGTAGATTGGATTAGAACGAGAGAGATTGGGAAAAGGAAGGGAGCATACATCTGGTTGAGCTACTAGAAGATAAAAAAACTAGATCTTGCAGAGGATAAAATGGTCATTTGGGAGAGGAAATATGATTATCATTGGATGAGACATTATTGTGGGTGTTTCTAATCTCGCCAAGCTTTTTAATGGCACTATTGTGGCATTACAACAGAGTAGGTGGAATGGAATACATCTAATATGGAAAGAGGATTAACAGATTAGATTACTTGGACACACTGTGTTGGAGTGGAACAATTACATCAATGTACTAAAAAGGGTTGGTCTGTGCAAGAATACGAGAGGACACTCACTCACATGGGCTGGAATACTAAAAAAAGGTACTGTGGTGGTGGATGGCAACTACATGTACATCATGAAATCTACACATGATTCATGTGCGACACCATGATTTCTTTCTATTTGGTGATGTAATTCCCCTTTGAAGAGTATTCTATTTATCTCGATGGTGTGGAAAAATAGAATATTAAATTGGGACAATCTCTACAAGTGGGGTTTTCATGGCCTTGGATGGTACCCCCTGTTTGGTGTAGAAAATGAATCAGTCCCACCCCTGTTTCTCTTTTGAAATATCACACTTCAAATATGGGCGCAAATTCTCTCATACTGCAAGATCACTTTCAGACAATTTATCTCTATTAAACATTGTTTACAGTGGGGTACGTCCAGAGATGGTTTACACTAATACATTCCACTGTTTATATTTTGGGAAACTTGGAAGGCTCGAAATAATTACATATTTAGAGGGTTACAGATTAATTTTATCTGGATATGTTCCACATCCTTTCATGGCTGGAGATATTGGAACCTCGCCTCTCAACATCCAAGGACCTGTCTACTCAGTACATGCCTCATATTTTTTTGCCTGCAAGTTTTCTTGATGGAGCAACCCAACAAGGACGTTGTGGATGCAAAGTTTTTCTTCGAATCAATGAAAACTTACATTGTAAGTTACACTGGCATGGTGGGTTGGGTACAAATTCTAGGGAGGAATCAGTGGCACTGTGGGGACTTCTCTGGTTTTCCAGGGAGAAATATGTGCAACATATCCAAGTCCATGGAGACTTGAAAACTCTTATAGGTGGAATTTTGGGTTCAATGAATTTTGATCCACCAGATATCTAAGGATGGCGGGACCGCATCAATGCACTTATTCAAGCTTTCCATAGTTTCGACATACAATATATTTTAAGGGAATCAAATAGGACAATCGATACTCTATCTAAAGTTGGGTTATTTGATGTTGAAGGCTCCATAATTTATAATTTATAGATTGATGGAAAAGTTCGGGAAGAAGGTTGTGCTACAATCCCATAGTGACACCTGAGTCTAGAAACATTTTGATTTTTATTCTACAAACATGCTGGGTGAAAATTATCTTCTCCTAGTTTATATTAGATAGAACATCTTTGATGTAATTATGTGTAGAGATGATTTTTGTTTTTTGTGATATTACTGTCAGCGTATTTAGACTAGTAAAGTGATCATCCAGAAAAGAGATATGATAATTTTGATGGTATAATCCTATATCTTTTCATGATCAAATCGAAATGCACTGATATTTTATCCTCTAATATAACTAGTCAATTTTTTTCATCTGATAAAAAAAAAAAAAGAGAGAGAAAAGAAGAAAAGAAAAAGAAAAAAGAAAAAAGAAGAAAAAGAAAGAAAGAAGAAGAAGAAAAAAAAGAAAGAAAAAAAAAAGAAAGAAAAGAAGAAAGAAAAAAGAAAAAGAAAAAGAAAAAAAGAAAGACAAATACAATCATATCAACAGCTTAATATTTTTACAATCCCATAAAGTGTCCAATTTATTTTGAATACTTTTTCAATGTGTATGTATAGTGTGTGCCCCTATACTTTCTCTGAAATAAGTCTGGGTAGTCATTTCTACATAATTTTTTTGAAAACAAATCATTTACAATTTATAATTTAACTTTTATGATATATGGGTTTGTATGTCCAATGTCTATTGATAGTTAAGGTCCGGATTTTACTAAAATTAAACATAAAATATAATATATGTAAAACTTAAAGTATGTATACAGGTTGTATAGTTATTAATTAAGAAAGTATTTCTTTACACAATTACAGAAAGAAAGAAATTGATGGTAAATGCGTTATTTACATCATTTAAAATTTAAGAATAAAATATCATAAAACAAATATTTAAAATAATGCATGAATATTTCAACTATATCTATACATTGTGACATAAATTATATCCACACAACTTTATCTTATGCAAAGTTTGTAATAAGACTTTAAAGTTATTGTCCAATTAAAAGTTTGATTTTTTATAAAAAATAATATTGAAAAATAAATATTTATTTCTGGAAGTTAAACATTATAAGTTGCATAGGTCAATACTAAAGTAATAGTGGTCAACAAGCAAACCCATTGTTAGAGTCTTGCCTTGCCAAAAAATAATAATAACGAAATGAAATTTTATTAACCATTAACTAATTAAAATGTAAAATAATTATTTTATAGTATTTAAATTACTTTTTTAATAAATGTTATTAATTAACAAATTCAAAATTAATAATATTTTTACCTAATACGTTTAAAATTCTATTAGTGGAATTAAATAATTTTTTTCATAAATAAATACAACGGGATAAACTCATTGAGTAAAAATTGCTTCAAACCATAATTTTTTATTGAATATATATTAAAAATAATCAAATACTTAAAAAATTAATATACATTCATTTAATTATTATATAATTGGTTTAAAAGTAAAAATCACTTATTTACATTATGTGTATATTTATTATTTGTTACAAAATTTGGTTCAAGTGTGACATGAAATGAATTTTAACAAATAAATTAAATTATAGTAAAAAAATTATATAATTTTATTATATATCAATAAAAATTGGGTAAAAATTTATTAATAATAAATTAAAATAATGATCAATTGAAAAAATAATAAGTAAATAAGCTATATATATATATATATATATATATATATATATATATAGAAAGGAATACATTCAACCTATTTTTGGGAGATATATCTGGAAAGAACTGTAGAAATTTTGAATAATATGACACTTATTCAACAGAGATTATCCCGATTATACACTATTGTGGAAAACATGCATAATACATAACCTCCTCTACGTTGATCATCAATTTACAGAAGCAGAAACAATAACATGCGCACATAGAAGCATCAATCACACATATCAACATAGTATTTTCCCGGGGAAAGCATCTCGCTAAAAACCCCAACTATCAGTATATTATATTGATTGAGAACATGTAACAATACATAGTAAAATACTCCTCTCAAGTATCCAGCACTATCTCCACCTGTTACACACAAAACTAGCTCAGATTTGATCTCCAAATCTCCTCCGCTGCTTGCCTGCCTCCACTGCACAATACCTGCTGAGAATGAATGAGAATGGCTGATCCAAACTCCTATTTACCTTGTGAAAATCACCCACACTGTAAATCACGTGAGACAAGCTATATTTCACTTGGTATTGGCCCACACTGCGCATAGATCATTGGCATAACTCAATCCCATGCATGTGCACAATCTCATGCACAACAGATAGCAATCTCAACCTCTAACACCTGTCTCCACTGAACTGTACATGCACTGAGTTAACTGATGTATTCTTCAGTTGCATTATGAGTTAATAATTAGTGAATTAATTAATAACTAATTCACACAACTCATCACTTAGTCTATTGATCAGTTAGACTAAATACAACTAGTTCAACTAAGTCAAACTGAACACAACTCCATTAACTGCTCATCCAACTCCACAGAACTCAACCACATGAGTTCTAACTGATGTCCTGCATGCAATAGCTCAACTGACTCACAAAGAAAGCGTATTTCCTTCTGACAGCTGCATGTGCCACATCTGTAGCTCAAACTGAAGTGCTCCAAGAGGATAAGATAAAGTTTATAGTCTAAATATTATTATGAGACAATAATATTTGACTTTTCTATTTTTGACTAGCAGTCTAAAAATAGACTCTGATCACTCCTGCTGTGATCCAAAAATAGACTTTGCGCCATAATTTGCCTGCGGGCCCACTTAGTGAAGGCGACTCCTTTCCACTAAGCTCCATCATCTTGTTGCATTCTCAACAAGCATTTCTTGTTGCACACTTTTCAACACTCCCTCTCAACAAGAAAGGCTTCCTCTCAAACCCGATCCTGTAACTCTGGAATGTTCTGCATGCAACACATCTGCCCAGTCCACTTTGCTCCAACAACACTTGGAACAAAAACACTCCCAACTGACCACTCTGTTGGGCTAGGAACATACTCTGATGCTGAAGCTCTACCTGCTACTGACAAGTGCTCCCTCTCTGACATCTGCGCTACTGCAACATCTCCATGCATCTCACACCATTGCACACCTCTCTGTGCCACCTAACACTGTGCAAAACACTTGTGCCTCTCGCATTGCTGCAGCCTGCATGCTATGCGCTGTCCTGGGATTCCCTGCACTGTCGCTCTCTCTGCCGCTCCATCTGCATCTGTCTCTACCCAATCAGTCAGTTCCTGCTACTCCACATCGGGGCTCCCGTAGCAAGGTCTCATCCAAGAGGTTGGGTACCTCAAGGATCCTGCCACTCCTCCTTGGGATGATCAATCCACATCACCCCACCTCCTACCTGGAGGTATGGCTGCATGTGATCCCTCAGCCCGCCTGGCTCGAAGTTTCCCCCTACTGGAGGTCTCTGCATGAGTAGATGTCTCTACTCGATCTCCTCTCAGCTTCCCTTGTTGTGGCTGCTCCACAACCTCCTGAAGCTACTGCACCAATCGTGGCTCCTCCACAATCCTCTGAGACTTCTTCTGGCTCTAGATGTTGAGAGGTAGTATACCCTCCCTCTCAATCACCAAGTCTCCATCAGTTACCTTGCTGCTCAAGGCTTTGCATGCATCTTGACAAGAGCATACAGGTTCTTGACCTGTGAACCAATCTGCTTCACCTGTCTAGTGATGATGTGTCTAAGGAAAACCTTTCCCTTACTGAAGACAACATCATATCCTCTGTCTTCTAGCATCGTGATTGACACTAAGTTTCTCTCCAGTCCTGGTACATACTTGACATCGGTCAAGGTAAGGCGAGCTCCATGCTCCCTCTGAAAAATAATTGTGCCTACACCTGAGACACTATACTTCTCATCATTACCCATCCCTATGAGTATCTGGAGATCTTTCTCCTCCAAAGTACTGAACAAACTTTTGTCACTGGTCATGTGGAAAGAATCTCCAACGTCAAGAAACCAACCACTTCCCACCATGGATGAAACCATGCATGCGAAGAGTGTGAAGTCCAACTCAAACTGTGAAGCAAGTGAGGCTGCCTCACCTTCAGATCCTTCCCCGGATCCCTTCTTGGACTTCTTCTTTGGGCAATTAGTAGCATAATGGCCCAACTCATGACAACGAAAGCATCGCACCTTCGACTTGTCAACCTTCTTCCCATCATTGGAAGAACTAGATTCAGAAAGAGAAACCTTCCCTTTCCCCTTCTTCGCCTTACTCACTAAGGCACAGTTCTCCTCATCATGCATAGATGAAGAACTGTCTTTGGTGCGCCGTATAATATCCTCTTACACAAGATCCGACCAAAATCTCTCCCATCTTGGCAATTTCTCCCTTCCATTCACCGAGTCTTGGTAGCTATGCCAACTCTTAGGAAGGCCAAGGAGTGCTAGACTCACCATATCCTCATCCTCAACAGTTACCCCCACACTTCCCAGCTCATCCCGGCACTGGGTGAACTTCGTGAGATACTGGGGCATACTGTCTCCATTCTCAGCTTTGATGTTTCTGAGTTTATCCTTGAGCACCATTCCACCAGCTCAAAACTCAACCGCTTCTGATCTAAAATTCGTGAGAACAAAGTATTTCTTGTACAGAGATCGACTGTATGGGCATTCACCGGATATCTCACCTTCCAAAAGAAGGATGAATCTAGATGCTACCTGGCCCAATTACAGACTCTGCCTGAAGAAATAAAATGTAATCACTTTCTGAATAATAGATCTGATGATCAATCCTCGCTTTGATATCATGTAGAACTTTTTCTACAAATCAACCAGCTCTGATACCATGTAGAAATTTTGAATAATATGACACTTATTCAACAGAGATTATCCCGATTATACACTATTGTGGAAAACATGCATAATACATAACCTCCTCTACGTTGATCATCAATTTATAGAAGCAGAAACAATAACATGCGCACATAGAAGCATCAATCACACATATCAACACAGTATTTTCCCGGGGAAAGCATCTCGCTAAAAACCCCAACTATCTATATATTATATTGATTGAGAACATGTAACAATACATAGTACAATACTCCTCTCAAGTATCCAACACTATCTCCACCTGTCACACACAAAACTAGCTCAGATTTGATCTCCAAATCTCCTCCGCTGCTTGCCTGCCTCCACTGCACAATACTTGCTGAGAATGAATGAGAATGGCTGATCCAAACTCCTATTTACCTTGTGAAAATCACCCAAACTGTAAATCACGTGAGCACAAGCTATATTTCACTTGGTATTGGCCCACACCGCGCAGAGATCATTGGCATAACTCAATCCCATGCATGTGCACAATCTCATGCACAACTGATAGCAATCTCAACCTCTAACACTTGTCTCCACTGAACTGTACATGCACTGAGTTAACTGATGTATTCTCAGTTGCATTATGAGTTAATAATTAGTGAATTAATTAATAACTAATTCACACAACTCATCACTTAGTCTATTGATCAGTTAGACTAAATACAACTAGTTCAACTAAGTCAAACTGAACACAACTCCATTAACTGCTCATCCAACTCCACAGAACTCAACCACATGAGTTCTAACTGATGTCCTACATGCAATAGCTCAACTGACTCACAAAGAAAGCGTATTTCCTTCTGACAGCTGCATGTGCCACATCTGTAGCTCAAATTGAAGTGCTCCAAGAGGATAAGATAAAGTTTATAGTCTAAATATTATTATGAGACAATAATATTTGACTTTTCTATTTTTGACTAGCAGTCTAAAAATAGACTCTGATCACTCTTGCTCTAATCACTCCTGCTGTGATCACTCCTGCTGTGATCATCCCTGTTGTGATCCAAAAATAGACTTTGCGCCATAATTTGCCTGCGGGCCCACTTAGCGAAGGCGACTCCTTTCCACTAAGCTCCATCATCTTGTTGCATTCTCAACAAGCATTTCTTGTTGCACACTTTTCAACAAGAACATGACCATTTAAAATAGATCTATACATACAACAAAAATGTAAAACCTTTTACAAGATTTTCTCAACAAAAGCATTATCACTATAATAAAACACTATTATTATCTTTGGGTAGGATTGGCCTACCACTACAGTGCATAATTATAATTAACAAAATATTTCAATTTACCAATTACTAAAACCTAAATTAACTGCATTCTAAATCTTAAACTAATTTGAATTCAATATTTTACTTTAATTTAACTATATTTAAACTAAGTCGACGTGGTCTTACTGGTTCAATTCCCCGCCCCGATCAAGGTGATATATTGGACATGATGAGTGATATATTGGACATGATAAAGATGCAGTCTTGCCAAGCTTACAAAAAAACTATATTTAAATTAAATCGCAAGTACTTGTTTATTTTGCAACATATAAAATAAATGAGATTATACAATTTCTACCATTAACAAATTAAGCTACAACATCAAAATTCTGATATTTCACATTCACCATTGGTAATAAGCACACGACTCATAATTCATCCCCATTATATCCTCAATTGTTAGTCCAAAATCAACTTATATAACATCTCTGTTATCAAATTTCTGAGTATTGAAGTTGCAACTAACATATACATCATAATACAAAATAACCTTCTACTAAACACTAAATACAAGGATCAAACTACAAAATAACTTTCTACTCGACATAAGGATCATAATATAAAATAGGATTCTATTTTTGCAATCTAAATCATTCCAAGGGTAGTCAAGATCGTGGTTAAAGAGAATTTTTTGAGTACTGAATTTGCAATTAACATATACATCACAATACAAAATAACCTTCTACTAAATACTACATAATAAAAATTATGAGGATCAAACTACAAATTCAATTAACATATACATCACAATACAAAATAACCTTCTACTAAATACTATATAATAAAAATTACAAGGATCAAACCACAAAAAAAACCTTCTACTCAATATAAGGCTTAGAATATAAAATAATTGTTTACTTTTGCAACCGATATCATTCCAGGGGTAGTAAATCAAATAATAGTGATATGTATGTGGATGGCCTACATATCTCTTTCAACATTTTCAACTTCCCTTCCAATACTTTTGCGTTCGCCCACTCATTTTCCTCTAACCATTCCTCCACACTGTTCAACATTTGCTCAATAACTTCCAACCCTCTGATGTTCATCACTCTCTTGACTTTCGCCTCTTTCACTCTACTTTTCATGTTGTATATATAACTTTCCAACTATGATTTGGAAATGTGATCCCTTTTGGATTCTTCATCTTCCCTTCAAAATTTCTCTATGTCATGTAACATCCTCTCTATCTCCCATTTGTTCAGCTGAGCATAGTGATTGGTGATGACAGTGTGATTACTTGCCCCGCTATCCTCTTCCCTGGCTAATGTTAGGGTCCTATGTCTAGGAATATTGGTCATGTTAGTCTTGCTATGTATCCAAGGTCAAATTTGTAAATATTAGCCATGATGACCTGACTATTATTTTTTTAAAAAGGTCTAGGTTCAGATCAAGTGTCATGTAAGGGTGTCTATTTTGCTAAGAGTCCAATGTATAAAGTCATGTGTTTTCCTTACTAAAAGGGCAATCACGGGAAGTCTTTGGTCAACTTGGAAAGAGTACAAAAATCATGTTATACAAATCCTTATTTATTATGATTTAGTCACCATCCTTAGTCATTCTAAGTGGGTCACCTAAGTCTAGAGGCTATGTCTACATCAACACAATCATGGGATGATTTAGGCGCAAATTTGAAGGCTATTTGGAGTCAGTTTGAATGTCATTTCAAGGACAACTCATGATCTCAACAGGAAATAATGGTCAGAAGGATAGTCCTTCCCTTTTCCCAAAGTAATGTGTTTTTAGAAGGTGTTGCACATTCATGATTTCCTTGTCCTATCATAATCCACACTCCCATTTTTGCTCCAGGCCATTCTGCATGTCTATTTGAACTTTCATCTCCATTCCAAAACACTCAACTCTTCACCATTTTCATCAGAAGCTCTAGTTTTCTCATTTTATTCGTTGTGAAAGGGAGACAGGGGCACTGAAAATTCACACAGTGCTACCATTATCGCATGTTGGTGATCAAACTTTCTTCACAGGTGAAAATACAGTCTATCTTTGTTCCTCAATTTTGAATGAAATCTCAAATTGCATGTAGAAGCTAGGAAAAACCATACAAAGCCTGCAAGAAAGATAAATTCATTGTTGATGCTCTTCAGAAATTGCTGCATTTTTTCCTTTGCGCTGTGTTTTATCCTAATTATCTGTGTTTCCACATAATGTGTTATATTCCTCATTTGTCGCTGCCAATTCACATTTTCTTTGTGTAAACCTCTACATGTAATAGATGCCTTGGGTTTAAAACTAAATAAAATCTTTTTCCCTTAAGTGCTTATGCTTGAAAGTGTTTAAAAAATCAAATACCTTTAACGTTGTGTTTTTGGCTTTTGCGATGTGATTGTACCTTGTAAATTCTTTGTCAACAATTGTGAAATTGCGTGTTCTGTAGGGTTCTCCTGAGGATGTTTGCATTGTTTAAGATTTTGTGTAATTTATTGTTGTCTCTTAAGGCATCATCAAAGGTTTTTAATATCATAACACCTCCATTATTACAAAAACCAATTTCTCATAACCCTAAAATTATTTACTGTTGCAAAATAAAGATCATGTCTACTCTAGAAGACAAGAAGCACAAGGGAGGTGCCATTGTGAAATTTGAGCCATAAGATGTCATAGCCATCAACGCATATCCATCCATCATAATGGATTTTGAACAAGTAGGGTGTATGAGGTTTTTTGAAAGGATTTAGGGGTATCATCTACAATTGTCAAAGGAGTTTTCTAGGAATTTTGATGGTTCAATCAAAGGTGGGAAATCTAAATTTTCCAGTCACAGTTCAATCAATAGATGAGGCCAATGAGATCCCTTTGAATTGAGAATAATGGTTCACAGGTATGGATTTTGATTCAGTTGATTTCAAAGACTTTCTCAAACCAACACACTGGAAATGATATGGTTCTCTTGTTCCAAGAAGTTATCTACAAGACCATCATAGAAAATTGTTGGAAGTGATTCAAAGGTACTTCACATGTGAAGGAACGTTCAGTAAAGTATATCACTATCACATTAGGCTCTTAATGAATTTTACTGGAAATAAACCTTTGAATCTTCCTTATTATTTGTTTAAGAGTTTATGTAAGATGGTTGACTGAGTTGAAACAAAAGGAAATAAGATTGAAGCCAGTTTGTTTCATTTGTCATTAACTAAATTAATGGTGATAAAGGATCTTGAGAAGAAGGAGTAATCATGGCATGAGATTTTGGTTTCTTCAGGATGTGTATCATAATATTCAAACAACCAGAAGACCAAGAAATACACCCCATCAGTTGTGATTAAAAAAGCTTCACCTACAACAACAAGCTCATTCAAAAATCCTTTGACTAAAATTAAAGCAGTTGATATAAGAAGCATCAATTCTCACCAAAAGTAGAAAAAGTGGAAAGAGTACTAAGAACAAGAGTTGCATCCAAGAGAGACTAGAAAATTTGAGATTTACAAGAAATTGTTCAGCCCAGTGAAGGAGAACCACCAAAGAAAACATTGGCACATGTTGCTAAAGGCAAAGCTAAATTGGTCATTGATGTTGAAGAGTTAGAGGATGAAATTGAGCAGCTAAGGAGACCTATAACTAGGTATGTTGCCAAGGTGGTAAAGGAGACTGTGTAGCCTGAAAAAAAGATGGTTTTTGATGAGAAAAAAGAGTTTGAAAAACTAGCGGAATAACTTGAAGGAGTTCAACAACAGGTAGAATAGCTTGCAGAAAAGGATCACATGGATTTGTTGTATTTGTTTAGGCAGTTAGAAGCTATTGCACTTATCCTTGACAAAGCTAAATTCAAGTTGAAGTAGACCTTGCCTCTGCATAGGCAAGTAAAAAGTTTATATGTACATAATTTGGTGTTAAAAAGAACATTGAGATTGGTAAAACAAAATCTCACTGAGGCCAACCAATCTGGAAGAAAGAGGAAGAGAGGCAAGTTGGACATACTAGAAGAGGCTAGTACAAAAGTAAATGTTTAGCAGGTGGGTACCAATTAGCTCTAAAGTTTTTTCTTTTTCTCAGAAATAAATTAGTTTTGCTGAAGTTGTAAAACACAACAAGGACTTACTACACTTTTGTATAATCTTTGGTACTGGTGGGATAATGAAGTTTTGAAGTTTTTTGTCATAAGGGTAGTTATATTAAGGTTAAAACATTCACATTGATGCTTCCAACACTTTATATCAGGAAAAATTCACCATATGTTCAGATTTTTGAAGGCACTGTGAAAGGAGATAGTCTTGCTGCAAAAGTGGGGGATAGTCCAAAGGAAGGTCTGCAAGCGCTTTGAATCTTATATAAGAGGTTCAGTACCATCACAGGGGTATTTAAAGCATACCCATTTTCTCCATTTTGACAAAGGAAGGCTGCAACCATACAGAACATGGAGGGCTACTTCAGTGCTACGAAATTGGCTAATGAGCTGCAAGTCTAGGAAATCTGCACCATTTCATTTCAAATTTCGATTTTTTGGCTTCTAGAAGTAGTTTAGATCATGTGGATAGTTGGAATACTATCTTAGCATGTTTAGTTAATGTTTATTTGCAAATAATACAAGTTGGTGATGTTTTAGGCTTAGATTGGTTGTAAGGAAAGCTACTCATATTTTTCAGTATATGCACTAAAAATTTGATGTATCTAATTAGAAGTTTGTTTTGGTCAATGATTTTGACCACCTAGAGTGGGAGGTCGAACCTCATGATTTATATAGAGATGAAAAACATGGTAATGGGTTCAATTGGTTAGATTTGAGAAGAACAAACTTTTTGTGCACTGTATTTCTTGAAAACTTTTCCAGTGAATGAATGAAAGCTAGAAGAGATTTGCAGGGATTCCTATGTCAGAATATTGGTGGTTTGTGCTCCTTTGATCTTGTAAGTTGTATCATGTGTTTACATTTCTTAAATGTATACCTTATCTCTTGGAAAAACTAGATGTTTAATTCAGAATTCATCGTCATGGTGCTATGATTTATTTTTCCAAGTTATCAATGCTTTCATCTTAAAGAAACAATTTAGAATTCATCTATGGTTTTGATGCTCTATGTGTTGACTTTCACCTTTCTACACTCGTCCCCTTCAACGATTTAATCAAAATGCCACAACCAAGGCTGCCTACCTTGCTCCTGTGGGGAAACCCTTTCTCTTTCCATCATCTCACAGGACAAAAATATATTTGACATGACTCCATGCCCAAGGGATATGTCACTTTTTTCATCAAAATACCTTTGAAAACAAACCTTTATTTAACATTATACCTAGCCTAACATATGATCAATTGAGTTATCTAAGTGAGAGAGCACTCTCCAGGGACAGAAGGGCTAGATTCTGACCTAGAAGTGGTTTGTGGTTACCTCTGGAATTTCTCTCCTCAGTCTAGGGAAATTTACGGAGTGCTAACAGTTGACACCTTTAGAATTCCATCAACGTCCCTTCAAACACCGCTTCAAGCGTTGACACTCCTCCCCTTGCTGCTGGAATTCCATGCAAGGAAAATTCACCCAACAAATTAGTCGCTTTCCTTTGAGAATCAATGAAACACACAGTCACAGTGATCACAACATCCTTGACATCATAGCCAAGATATGCTTAAGCTATGGTTTTCATTTCACTAAAACCATGGAAGATATCTCTCCGATTGTAAACTCCTTCCTCCTCCCTTTGAAGTTAACTTGGATGAGAGGATTACCATTTCATCTAGAGACTACAATGAAGGGCCATAGTTTCATGTCACTTTTCACATAGGGCTCGCTGAAGCGCCTTCCAATGAGTCTTTTAACATTGAAGATGGTGTTGTGAGGATACATGGCGCTCTAATACTTGGCACTATCCCCAACGAGCCTCTCAGATGGGGTTATGGAGGAAGATGAGGATTGGAGGGAGAGGATGCTAGAAAAACATCACCCGCAACCCTTTAGCTTGAAGGCAAGAAGATAACATTTGAAATTTGAAATTTTTAGCATCAACGTCGCATTGAATGCATGTAAGGGACGAGTCAAAGCTGCTATAAAATAAAAAAACCATAACAATCTTCCCATGCATCTTCCTCATGCTATGTATGACCATCCATAAACTTTGTCACATCAACTCCAAAACATCGACAACTCCTTGTTAAAATAGCCTCATAGATTACCCTTTTGGATATTTTAATTTAAAATAATTCTTTGTCAACGTCCAAAGATATGAGCAATGCTATGAACACTTTATTAAAATAGCTTCAATGCAATACCTTTTGGATTATATTTGTTATTAAGTCCTCTATATGTATTTTGAGGTCCATCCATAAAAAGGCATCGTCATCTTTCTTTTTAAATCAAATATGTGTGGGGGAATGCCAATTGGTTGTTCCCATTCATCTTTTCAATCAAACTAATTTGAATGAAACCAGGAGAGATTCTTCGTGAAATTTATGCACTCTTAATTTAGAGGAAAGAAACAACAACTTGTTTCATGGGATTTATTCTATGAGTAATGCTTTTAAAGTGATTTAACTGTTTTTACATGAAAGAAATAATTGTTGTGGTTAGTGATGTTAGGGAAAATATAAGGGAGGGTAGATTATGTTTTCCATTTTAGTCGTTGAGAGAGGTAACTTGGGGAGATTTTTATGGAAATAATTTATATTTAAATTTTGAAATATATTATGTTCCTTGTGTAAAGTCTGTTGTGGGTATATATTGATTATATTGAATATTATTGATCTAATTTTTTATTAGAGTATTATAAGGTACCGGTGAGAAATTAAAGGCTGTAACGAAGTATTGGCTTTGAAGCTGTCCTTAGTGACAGGCGGCTGTAACGGTGACCTTCAAGTCCCGCCAGTGCCTGTCTTTCTCTGACTGAATTGCTCACATATAGCAATGGTTCATTAGTTTCATAAGTAGAATCAATCAGTCAAGGTAGGCGGGTAAGTTAGTTTGCTTGTAGGTTAGTCCCAGTGAAAGTCTCAGTTCCGGGAAGTAGTAGTTTCAGTTCCTGATCGTAATCCAGAAGAAGAGACAGCAGCAGAGCTAGATGTTGATCCGGTTGTTTCACTAGTTTCATACTATTTTTCTTTTAATTGTATGAGGGTAGGTCAAATTTTTGTTTTTGAAGTTTTTATGTGTGAAAAGATGGATTCTTATGTAAAAATTGTAAATATAAAATTATTTACAAGTAAATTATAATAAACTATTATATGCTTTAAGTGCTTATGATTTCTTTGAGTTCAAGTTTCCGCGATTCATAATGTTTTTTGAAATAATTATTTAAGTGCTTATGATTTCTTTGAGTTCAAGTTTCGGCGATTCATAATGTTTTTTGAAATAATTATTCTAGATTAATCACAACGAGAAAATTTGGGTCGAAGTTTCAGACCAACTAATGTGGTTAAACATTAGGACAAAGATGAGGAATATTTTCTATCCAAGAGATTAAATAATGTAAAGATGCGAAAGCTAGGCGCAAAAAGCTTCAACGGTAAAAAGCACAATATTAAAAAAATCGAAAGCCATAAAAAATGATAATATAATATTAATTAAGTAATATAATATTAACCCGGATGCGGGTGACTCTTCCAGCATTCAATGAGGAAATCTGCCAGACAGACAGCTGGCCTAACGGATGGCAGGCGGGAGGACTGCATGGTACATGCCGTAGGAAGATATAACAAGTTAAGGGCAGGAGAATTAACTCCTGCGCAGCCTCGAAGTTGGTTAGAATTCATTTCGAGCATGGCTGCTTTGCATACACTCTGGCTCAGTGCCATGGATCTGCGTAACACAATTAATGTCTCAGGGTATTATGAAGCTAAGCCGCTTCAGTCCTGCTGTATTTTCATTTGGGTATGGATGTTTGATTGGTTCTGGAGACGCCCTGAAGTTTTTAGCGCTTTCATTTCTTCTGGTCTGCTCTATCTCAATTGCTCTCCCTGTTTCTCTGCCCCTGTAATCATGCCGCGCAGACGAGGAATCCCGCGCAGGGGAAGTCACTCAGGAAATAGAGGAAGCCTTTCACGACCTGCGCCTCAGATTGTCGCTCCTATTGCCTTAGCTCCTCCCTCTTCTCCGCCTTTGGATCAGGACAGGTTTCTTCCGAACAATTCTTATCAGACCTCCAGGTTTACTTTCCAGAGTCAGCTCAACAGGCCTATAGTGACAGTCAATTTTACAATATTTGTCTCAGAAGAGGAGAGCAATCAGTCTAGTTCGACTCCTTCCGTTTCCTCACCTTCTCAGGATGACAGTGTTCTGCTAGGGGACCTATCGGGAAGAGTGTATCATGTGGACCATATGCAAGAGGACGCCCCTGCTTCGGAAGCGCCTCAGCAGCCGGTTCCATTACAGGAAGACGCTTTAGTTTGCGGGCCATCTCAACGAGAACTTGGAGTTCTGCACTTGGTTACTCATCCTGATGGTGAGCCGGTTCTGGACGCAGACGGTCTCGTGACCTGGCTGGCTTCTACTAGCCAGGAAAAGGAGGACACGCCAGCTTTGCCAAGTCATGCTGATTGATCACAGCTCCTTCATGTCGGGTGGCTCTCTAGCTCATATGTTTTGTAATTTTGTTCTTATGTTTTTGAGTCTGAAGTTAGAGGTCGATGTCTGGTTTATTCTCAAGCTTCAGGCAGTAACAACAGCAAATCCAGGTTTCATTTTTTGTCTTACAAATGATTATGCCAGGGGCTATTTTGTGCTTTTAGTCAATGCAGGCCATGAAGATTGTAGGTCTGGTAAATTTAGTCAGTATGTCAGGAACCAAAGCAAAACCTTTGAAGTCTGCATTGTAAATCTGGCTGTAGGGCTGAAATGTAATATCCCTGTTTTTTTGGCTGAGGACTAGCTTCGGCCTCCTCTGAGGTCTTGACCTCATTGTACATATTTTTTCACCTTTTTAATAGAATTAGTATTTACGGAGAAAAAAAAAGTAATATAATATTAATAAACCCTAAATTGTTAAATTAAGTAATAACATCTAAATATTATTAGGTTTTTATGTCTATTAATTGATTATCATAATAAAGGCTATATACTAATTAATATATTTTTAAGAAAGTAAATGACTGATTATCTCTCTCTGTCTCTCTGTCTCTCTCTCTCTCTCTCTCTCTCTCTCTCTCTCTCTCTCTCTCTATATATATATATATATATAATGAGTAGTTGATCTATTAGAAAATTTGGTTGCATGGCCAAAATCATTTACATGTTTCAGTGATTTCTGTTGTCTCAATGTTACAGTGTATCCAAAGGTAGATTTCTTTTTCTTTTGCGGGTTTTCTAGACTAAAATTTTACATTGCAACCTTCCATATTTTCTACAAAATTGGCCCAAAAGGCTAACATACTTGCAATACATAAACAAAAATGGAAATTAAACAAGCCTGGAAGGCCCAACTTCAACATCTCGGTCTTGGATCACCTCTTTTCCATGGGACGAAACATTACCTATTGCATCACAACTAGCCTCCCGCGCCTGTACATCTGTGCCAATATATTCATTTCCACTCTTGGAACCCAAGTCACTTGCAAACAAATCATTTCCACCAAAATTCATCTTCCACAGAAACAACTCTAACTCAAGACTTGCGAGTTTCCTATCCATTCTCATCTGGAGCCATTGATATTTTTTATTTAACAAATTAAATCTCATCTCCTTCTCGATTTCTACAAACTCCAACCTTTTGGTTGTGAGATCGACCATGCCATCAACACCTTAAACAGGTTATCCACTGATTTCTTCCATCATTCCATCTCTGAATCTGGAGCTTGTCCCTCCGTAACAACCATATTCACACACTCTAAACTCAGGATATGAAGGTGTTGAATGCACCTGGAAGCAAAAGGAAAATATGAAAATAAACTAGAAATCCCCTACAAATATAACATTTCCACAACACTCCTATCGAGATGAATCCCTAGAGGCATCATTAATTCTTGATCTCCTTGGATCTTGAAGCCTGCAATAGGAAAGGATTTTCCATATGCAAAAATACCAAACCAAAGGAATGACATAGAGCATTTAAGATTGACAAATTGGGGAATTTCAGTCAGATAAGCGAAATTGAATGAGAATATCTGATCCCAATTAAAATATATCATCATACCATACCATTTGTCTATCTGCTATGACTAAAGAGATGGGGAAGAGAAGTGGAGTACAAAATCCTCCATGTGATGACCTCCACTTGCATTTTGTGCCATTTGGATGAGACTCTTTACACCTTTCAATTATGGAAATCAAAGCATTGCATGCAATGAAGCTCCCATAGTTCAAGTAGTGACCAATAAAATTATTTTCCCTTTCCATATAACACATTAAAAATACATTGAGGAATGGGAAAAAATATCCCACACTCATTAAGCTAAAGCGGTACCCCATGATTTGCCAATATGTCAGCATCTTCATTTAGGTTCCTGAGGATGTGGAAGAGGAAAATGTCTTCAAAATTTCCTAATTTCAATGCAATTATATTCACCATGGTTGGGGGAGAAGGACCTCGATCATATTTCACCTTGGATATCATCCTTATGACTATCATTAAATCGTTGAGAACCTTTAATCTCCTTATTCCTTTACTTATAGCTATGTCCAAACCTTTCCATAATGCCAAAAATTAAGCCTCGTTATCTGTTGTTGGACCCAAACCCCAAGAAAATATTATCTCTGCTTGTTCTTCGAGGAAGAAGATCACTCCTCCTGCTCCTGCCACCCCTAACAAAAGTCAATATATTAAGAAACAATATAATTTCAATTTTTATTAAACTAATAATTAAATAAATAAATCTATTGTATTGATACCTAATAATGAAAAAAATCTTAAATAAGTGATTGTTGAGAAAAGAATCAAAGCTATATAAAAAATTAAGGTTAAAAAATAAATATAAATATAAATATAAATTCATATGCATATATAACTGATAACATATATTATATTCCATATATTAAATATTAATAACATAAAAATGTATATTATATTCATAAATTCAAAACACACACACACATATATATATTATCTAAAGATTAAATTAATGAAGAATCCACATAATTGTTATATGGTTCAATATCAAAACTAACTAGGGAAATATAAGTAAAAATAATAAATAATAAATAAATAAATAAAATTACAGAATAAAATAAATTGAAAAGGAGCAAAAGAGACCTTAAAAAAAGAAGGGAAGAAAAGGGGGACTAGAACTAGCCAACTCAAGGAGAAACGACATGAATCTAGTTCCTACTTATTTTACAACCATCATCTCTATTAAGATTGTTCGCATGCTTCTCAATTTCAATAGCTTCCCTAAACTTCCTATGATGGAAGTGATCAATCTTGGTAATGACCTTGGACTCCTCAATACAAATGCAATGTTTAGTTATCTCAGCATGCTTTGCTAAAGCTAAAGAGCGAGATTGACTATGTTTGATGTTAGTTGTGTGCTCCTCAATTATCTGTTTGAAGGAGAAACCCATCTCTCCTATACGGTGTTAGGTCCCTATAATACTAATTATTCCCCCATTACTATTGTCATTGTATCCCTTATTGTTATTTCTGTGTCTTTATATTATTATTGTTAGGTCGGCTTTGGTTATATTGTGACCCCTCAGACTCCTGTATATAGAAAGGAGGTTTTATCATTTGAATCATCTAAGAATTGTTCATTTGTATAATGTAAAGGAGGTTGCCCCTTCGAAGAGGTTTATTTCTAAGGCGTTGATCTATATTTTCTATCTTTTTGTGAGCTAGTTTCATAACATTTGGTATCAAACCTTTGGATTCTAGGGTTTTGATGCTCCAAACAGGTCATCGTGGACTTTTCACTATAGCTTTTTTGATACAAAGTTTCAAAAGCTAAAAAAAAACCCATTTGATACAGAATCGGTCTGAACCTTGGGCCGGAATTTGAGATCTTGTCTTGCTATATTTTTGAATATATAATCTGAGGAATTTAGGGTTTTTGAAGACCCCCGAATTACATTCCAAATAGGTGACCTTGGAAAAATCGTCATAACTTTCGCTCTGAGCATTAGATTGAACTTTCGTAAGAAGTTACAGAAATAGGATGGACTGTAGTTTTTTGTATATCATTTTCAAAACCTAAGGTTGAAATAGTGACCCGTGTCACGTCGTACAAGTTTGCTCTACTGAACTAGTCTATACTCAGGTCATCATGGGATATTTGACATAACTCTTCATTGGAGAATCCAATCTTGATCAGAGTTATGGGGTTAGAAAGATTACTCAGAGGGTTACCATAGGAAGAAATTTCAGACCTTGAAAATCCAAAATTACAGAGATACATCAGATTCAATATCGAGCTCCTACAAAGTGAAAAAAGGTGTGTAGTTTTTTTTAAATTTTTGCATAAGCTTGGTTTGAAAAATTAGTTTGAAGGAATTCAAAGGGCATAATGAAGCATTATTATCGGTAATTGATGCCCCGAAGAAATAAAATGGAAACACCTAGTAAGCAACCTGAAATCTCTAGCATGACTCATGAAGAAGAGGAAGAAATGCAACATGATATATCAAAATTACGAGACCAAGTGCAACAAATTTTACTCGCACAAAAAGTAACAGAAGCTAAGATGGATGGTTTAAAGAAAGATGTAGAAGCTAAGATGTATGGCATGGAAGCTAAGATGGATGGTTTAAATAAAGGCGTAGAAGCTAAGATGGATGGTTTAAAGAAAGACGTAGAAGCTAAGATGTATGGCATGGAAGCTAAGATGGATGGTTTAAATAAAGGCGTAGAAGCTAAGATGAATGATGTGGAAGCTAAGATGGACGATGTGGAAGCTAAGATGGATGGTGTGGAAGCTAAGATGGATGATTTAAAGAAAGGCATGGAAGATTTGAAGACAAATTTGACAAAGTTTCTACAAGAAATGCTTACTAATGGAGAAAGGGTAGTAAAATAAACTCATGATGAGAACAAAATAAATGTTAATCATGATTTCATAGACTCTAAAGTTGGATCTAAGAACCACCATGTTCCAAAGATTGATATGAGGAAGTTTGATGGCAAGGGTCCCGAAACATGGATACTATTGATGGAGCAATTTTTCGATCTCCATAATGTGAAAAACACACAAAAGTTATGCATTGAAACTTTATATTTGGAACGAAATCAGTTTTTATGGTATTGATGGCTTTTCTCTCGTACACAAATTGTCACTTGGGCTATTTTTACAGATGAAATGATAACACATTATGAGGATACAAAAAGCAACACTTTTTTAAGCCAATTGATAAATCTCAAACAAAAGGGTTCAATGATGGAGCACATTGAGGGCTTCCAAAAATTGAATATAAGGGTAAAAGATATTACAGAGGAGCATAGGATCGATGTGTTCATAGGGACTGTAAAAGATAACATCCAACATGAGGTTCGCCTTTGGGAACCAAATTCATTGAAGGCATTCAAGTTGGCAAGAAAAATGGAAAGCAAAATTATGGCAACAAGGAAGCCTACCACTCACAATAATAAGGATGGAAGTGTTGCTACCCCTAGCCATCCACAACCTACAAGGTTGACACCACAACAATTGGAAGAAAAAAAAGAAAAAGGGCTTTGTTACAGTTGTGATAGCAAATACACTAAAGGTCATAAGTGTGCGGAGAATAAATTATTTTACATAGAATGTGAAGAGGAGGAAGAAAAGGAACAAGAAACGTCAAAAGAAGAGGATATACACCAGGAACAAACCCTAGAAAAAGAAGAAATGAATTCGACCATATCTTGTAATGCAATTGGCTGGAATTACCACTCCTCAAACTATCAAGATATAAGGGCATATCAAGAATAAAAAGGTAATAGTGTTGATTGATTCCGGAAGTACCCATAATTTTATTCATTGTAAGATAGCCAAGGAATTGAATTGCTTCCTATATCCAGCACTAGAGTGTTAAGTGACGACTGCAAGTGGAGGAACCATAAATTACTCAAGAAAGTGACCTAATATCAAGCTATCCATGGGAGAATATGTATTGAATAGCCCAATGCTTTCCATTCCAATGGGCGGTGCTGATGTTGTACTAGGAGTCCAATGGCTACAATCCTTGGGTGGAATAACTTTTAATTTTCAAGAACTTTTCATGAAATTCTCTTCAGAAGGAAAGGAAGTTGAATTAAGGGGTATCGCAGGGAAACGGGGAAAGATAATCAAATCTAACGGAATGACAAAGTTTCTAAAGAAAGAACAATGAGGCATAATTGCACAATTATGTTCACTAGAGGTTCCCGCATCGAAATCAGGCATTTCTCCAGATCTCCAAAAAGTCTTGGACAATCATTCCAAGGTATTTGAGACTCCCAAAGGTCTCCCACTTATTCATGATCATGATCATGCTATTAATTTGATTCCAGGAAGTGTTCCTCCAAACATTAGGCCTTACAGATATCCCTATGTCCAAAAGAGTGAAATTGAATGTATGGTTGCATAAATGCTAGAGGCTGGTATAATTCAACCTAGTCAAAGTTCTTTCTCTGCTCCAGTAGTATTGGTTCACAAGAAGGATGGATCATGGTGCACATGTCTAGATTATAGGGAGCTCAACAAGCTCACTATTAAAAATTTCCCATCCCTGTCATTGATGAATTATTGGATGAATTAAATGGATCAATTTACTTCACCAGGTTGGATCTTCATTCAGGATATTAGCAAATTAGAATGAAGACTGAAGACATTCCAAAAACAACATTTAGAACTCATGAGGGTCATTATGAATTTTTGGTCATGCCTTTTGGCCTTACTAATGCACTTTCTACATTTCAAGGTTTGATGAATTCCATTTTCAAACCCTTCCTTAGAAAATTTGTGTTAGTATTTTTTGATGATATACTAATCTACAGCAAGTCTTGGAAAGCTCATGTCCAACATGTTGACATGGTGCTCAAACTATTGGAGGAGAAACAATTATATGCAAAAATCTCCAAATGTTTCTTTGGAGTAAAGGAGGTGGAATATATGGGTCGTATTGTATCCAATGAAGGTGTTAAGGTAGACCTTAGAAAAATTTAAACCATTAAGGAATGAAAAATCCCCACATCCATAAAGCATCTACGAGGATTTATCGGGTTGATATGGGTCATATTGTATCCAATGAAGGTGTTAAGGTAGACCTTAGAAAAATTAAAACCATTAAGGAATGAAAAATCCCCACATCCATAAAGCATCTACGAGGATTTATCGGGTTGACAGGGTATTATCGCAAGTTTGTTAAGAATTATGGGAGAATAGCAGCACCTCTAACAACATTATTAAAGAAAGATGCATTTTCATGGACTCCAGAAGCAACAAAGTCCTTTGAACATCTTAAAGAGGCAATGTGCCAAGCACTAGTCCTAGCTACACCGGACTTCACAAAAACCTTTATTGTGGAATGTGATGCCTTGGGAAATGGATTTGGCATTGTTTTAATGCAAGACGAAAGACCCATTGCTTTCAAAAGTCATCTAATCAAAGGAAAGTATTTACACAAAGCTATTTATGAGAAGGAAATGTTGGCAATACTACATGCACTTAAGAAATGGCGACCCTACCTAATGGGATGACACTTCAAGGTAAAAATAGACCATGATAGTCTTAAATAATTTTTAGAACAAAGATTATCTTCAGAAGAGTAGCAAAAATGGGTCACAAAGATGTTGGGTTATGACTTTGAAATCATCTACAAAAAAGGGAAGCAAAATGTTGTGGCAGATGCACTCTCAAGAAAGGATGAGGATGTGGAATCATTTCTTTGCGCCATGTCTATTATCCAACCAGATTGGATAAACAAAGCAAGGAATGAATTGAGGAATGACGAGGAAGTGTGGGCACTCATTCAAAAGATACAACAAGATTCCAATACATCTAATACATTTAGCTGGAAAAATGATTCGTTATGGTACAAGGATCGGTTATACCTATGTAAGAATTCCCATGTCAAACAAAATATTCTTATAGAATTGCACACCTCTCCCTTAGGAGGGCACTCAGGATTTCTAAAAACCTACCATAGGGTTAAGAAGGATTTTTTTTGGGATGGCCTTAAATCAAATATTCAAAATTTTGTGGCAGAATGTTTGGTTTGCCAACAAAATAAAGTTGAAACAATTAAGACCCCAGGACTATTACAACCTTTATCCACTCCATGCCAATGTTGAGAGGAGGTTTTAATGGATTTTATCACAGGTTTATCCAAGTCCAAAGGAAAGAGTGTTATCATCGTGGTAGTTGATAGGATTACCAAGTATGCACAATTTTATACATTATCTCATCCATTTAAAGCGAGTACAGTTTCTACTGCGTTTATGGAAACAATTCAAAAGCTATATGGAAACCCAAAGATTATTGTAAGCGACAGAGATCCCATTTTCACTGGAAGTTTTTGGACATAATTATTTTCTTGTCTTGGTACTCAGTTAGCTCATAGCTCATCTTATCATCCTCAATCTGATGGGAAAATTGACATATTAAACAAATGTTTGGAAGGATATCTTCATTTCTTTGTATCTGATAAACAGACACAATGGGTCAAATGGTTGCCTCTGGCTGAAAGGTGGTATAACACTTCCTTCCATACTGCAACAAAAATGAGCCCATTTATGGCACTTTATGGATATCATCCACCATCCATCACATCATATTTAAGAGAAAATTCTAAGGTTCAAGCAGTGGAAGATCACATCGAGCATTAGCAACAAGTTCTTCAACTCTTAAAGGATTACCTCACCTTGGCACAAAATAGAATGAAACAATAGGCTTATCTACATCGCAGCGAAAGAAGTTTTGATGTAGGTGATTGGGTATTCCTACGACTACAACCATATAAATAAATGTCCCTCAAGCAAGATAAGAAGGATAATAAATTATCACCAAAGTATTATGGTTCGTACAAGGTGTTGCAAAAGATAGGTACTATGGAATATAAATTGGAGCTTCCTGCAGATTCTCGAGTGCACCCAATTTTCCATGTTTCATGCTTAAAGAAGGTTATAGGTGACAAACGTCCAGTTCAAACAATATTGCCAGAACTTGATGAGGAAGGAAAAATCATATTGGAACCTGAAGTAGTCAAAGAAACAATAACTCGACAGCTACGAAATTGATCAATTTCATAGTATATCGTCAAGTGGAAGAACTTACCCATTGAAGATTCTACATGGGAGGATGATAATTTTATACAGAGGCATCCAAAACTACTCAAGCATTGAGGATAACACTTTTTTGAAGGAGACAGGCATGTTAGGTCCCTATAATACTAGTGATTCCCCCATTACTATTGTTATTGTATCTCTTATTGTTATTGTTGTGCCCCTATTGTCCCCATATTGTTATTATTGTGCCCCATAGAATCCCACTATTGTTATTTTTGTGACTTTATATTATTATTGCTAGGTCGGCTTTGGTTATATTGTGACCCCTTATACTCCTATATATAGAAAGGAGGTTTTGTCATTTGAATCATCTAAGAATTTTCATTTGTGTAATGTAAAGGACGTTTCCCCCTCGAAAAGGCTTATTTCTAAGGCATTGATCTATCTTTTCTATATTTTTGTGAGATGGTTTCATAACATATGGAGTCCCAAATGAGCATGGGATTAAGTAAAAAACCTTTCATGTTTTTAGGGTCCATTAAGTCTTTAACAAATCTAAGGGAGCTGCAAATGGAGTTAAGCGATTTGAAGGTGGAAAAGACCTTGTTCTTTTTAAGCATGCAAGGAACCTTGTTCGTGGTTCCATGGATCAAGGGAAGTTGAACACTGGTAACTGTATCCTTAGGGTCATTCATTATCCTTGGTCCTTTATTTTCCTTTTGAAAAGATTTGAGAACTTGGTGTTTTTTATAGCCATTATTTTCAAAATATTTCAGAAGATGGGTTTTCTCATCATCTAGGTGGCTCTCATAAAAAATCCTCAGAGCACAGGTGGCTAGTTAAAAATCCCAAATATTTTTGCTTGATAATGATGGGAACTAGCATGAACATATTATTTTGTGTGATTATTTTTACGAAAGACTTGGTGAGAAATGGAACCATCTCCCTTCTTAAAGATAAGCACATCAAGGAATGGAAGGCTACCATTGAATTCTATCTCCATTGTGAACTTGATGGAGTCAGATTATTTATTAAGATGTTGCAGGAACACATATAATTTTCCATAGCCATGAGGCCAGATGATGAAGGTACCATCGATAAATATTTTCCAAGGATTAGGGCGAAACTAAGTAGAATCCAAAGACTTGGTTTCAAATTCTTCCATGAATAGATTAGCTACGACAGGGGAGAGCAGAGAACACATGGAAACTCCATGGGTTTGTTCATAAAATTCACCCTGGAAGCTGAAAAATATAGAGTTTAGGAAAATACCTACCAATTTAGCAGTATCAATATTGGTTATGTAATTGATAGCTTCGAAACAACGTCAAAACTGACCAAAATATCTCTAGGATACAATTTATTATCAATCAATTCGTTAACACAAGACTCAGTAATGCCAACAAGGGGATTAAGCTTTTGTGCCAAGTACTTAGCAAGAAGATAAGTGGTCCCACATATTGTATTGACAATGGGTCTAAAGGGAGCCCCATCCTTATGGATCATGGGGAGCCCATAGATCTTAGGTGTGAGAAGGTTGCTCTCACTAAGATTTTTTCTTATGGGGTCAAGGGCCCTGCTAGACTTAATAAAAATGGTGAAATCCCTAGAGACATCCCTAGATACTATTAAGTTGGTTGTTATTTTCCTAACCTTTACTTTTTTCATCTCCTAGGATGAATTTTGTGAACAAACCTATGGAGTTTCGATGGGTTCTCTGCTCTCCCCTGTCACAGCTAACTTGTTCACAAAAGGCTTTGAAACCAAGGCTTTGGCTTCTTCTTAGTTTCACTCTAAGATTTGGAAAATATTTTTCAATGATACCTTCATCATCTGGCCTCATGTCCATGACAAATTAGATTTGTTCTTTCAAAATATTAATAATCAATATGATTTCATCAAGTTCACAATGGAGGTAGAAGTCAATGATAGCCTTCCATTCCTTGATGTGCTTATCTCTAAGAAGATAGATAGTTCAATTTCTCACCAAGTATTTCGTAAAAACACTCACACATAAAAATATCTTCACGCCAGTTCCCATCATCACCAAGCATACAAATTTGGGGTTCTTAACACACCGACCACCCATGCTCTAAGGATTTATGATGAGAGTCACTTAATGATGAGAAAACACATCTCCTGAATTTTTTTGAAAGTAATGGCTATAACCAATGTCTCAAACCTTTCCAAAAGGAAACTAAAGGACCAAGGATAAGTAATGACCCTAAGGATACAATTACCAGTGTTAAACTTCCCTTCATCCATGGAACCAAATACATGATTGTTCACATTCTTTAAAAGAACAAGGTCTCTACCACCTTCAAACTGCTTAACTCCATTCAAAGATCCCTTATATTTTTCAAAGACCCAGTGGACCCTAAAAACATGAAAGGTGTTTACTTAATCCCATGCTCATGTAGGACTCCCTATATAGGAGAGACATTCCGCTCTATCAAACACAAAATTTAAGAGCACACAATTGACATCAAACATAGCTGGTCCCACTCTTCAACTTTAGTAGTGCACGTCGAGATAACAAAACACCACATCTGTATTGAGGAGTACAAGGTCATTTCAAAGATTGATCACTTCCAAATAGGAAGTTTAGGGAAGCTATTGAAATTGAGAAAAAGACGGTCAATCTTAATAGAGACAATAGCTGGAAAATAAGCAAGAATTAAATTCTTACCCTTACTCCTTGAGTTGGCTAGTTCTGGTCCCCTTTTCTTATTTTTTTTTCTAAAATCTCTTTTGCACTTTCCAATTTATCTTATTATATCCTTTTATTTATTTATTATTATCATCATTATTATTATCATCATTATTATTTTATATATTTATATTTACTTTTTTATTTCCCCAATTGGTTTTTATATTTAACCATATAAAAATGATTTGAATTCATTCATTAAATTTTTTCTTCGAGTTATTTATTTATCTATTTTATATAATTCTTAAATTTTATACATATATAATATAATATATATATATATATATATATATATATATATATATATATTTTAAGATATTAATATTTAATAAGTAAAATATAATATTATTTTTAATTTTAAATATTAATTTTTATTTTTATTTTTTATCTTATTTTTTCTAATATAGCTTGACTCTTTTCTCGGTGGTCACTTATTTAAGTTTTTATTCATTATTAGTTATGCCACCTATATAAGTTTTTGTTCATTATTAGGTATGAATACAATAGATTTTATTTATTTAATTATTAGGTTAATAGTTTAATAAAAAATGAATTTATATTATTTTTTAATTTATTGAATTTTATTGCAAATAATCATTTACTTTTTAAACAATATATTAATTAGTATATAGTTTTTATTATGATAATTAATTAGTAGATATAAAAACTTAACCATATTTAGAAGTTATGATTTAATTTAATAATTTAGTGTTTATTTATTAATATTATATTATCATTTTTTTGGGGTTTTGAATTTCTTTAACGTTCAGTTTTTTGGCTGTCATATTTTTTTTGCACCTAGCTTTTGTATTTCTTGAACATATATATTAGATTCTTCATCTTCGTCCCGTTGATGAACCGCATTAGTTGGTTCAAAACATCGACCCAATTTTGCTTATGATTTGTTTGTCATATTTCTTTTGTTTAAGGGATTTGGGATCAATGACGAATATTGAGTAGTTTCTCTCCATTTACTGACATTTCATTGTTATAGGCTTTATTCTACACTTCAAAGTAACCATGGGGGTACCTAGAAGTAGAGGTTGAACTTATAATATATAGCATCACTCACATACACATATGACAAACCCATTCCCACCCTTTATGTTCTTTTTAAAGGCCATCATAATATTTTTTTAGCTCAAAAGGCTTCATAGTAATGGTGGGGATAGAGTAGTTTCACACTATTGACCAATGTCTAATTTCCATAAGTTTACTACTAAATTTGGGTGCAAATTTCAACATCATTCAAATGCTAATATGTCACACACAATGCTAGAATCAAAATTACAAAAATGTTGCAAACATGTTGTTGAAGCCCTGGAAATATTTTATTCGAGTCATAAGTTTGAGAAAATATGAGTGCCATGTGACAGACTTCAATCGTTAAAAAAAAAAGAACTATTATCAAAACACTAACATCATTTTGAGGAAGATTTTGAATACTTGAAAACTTTGTAATGTGATAATAATATGTTAGTATTGCAATGGATATTTGTTGCTCATATGATGATAACTTCTTGGTAGTATCACATATTCAACCCAAGTTTGCGATGATAAGGAGATGGAAGGCTAAAAACAACGCATTAGAGGATCAACATCCATTGTAATATTGTGTATTGGAAGTTTGGTAGTCATAGATTTCTTTTTGAACCCACTTTCCTTATCTTGATGCTTATAATTGTCAATATTGTAGCATCAATACATTGTTGAGAGTTTTCCAAGTGTGAGTCTAAAGTCCGATGATTATGAGGCAGGAGTTCAACATCCATAGTTTGCTTGTTGAGCTCGTTTTCATCATCTTGGTGTCTATAGTTTTTGGTGTAATGTGAGTAATATGTCAAAATTCCAAATTTTAAGGAAAAAAGAAAAAGAAAAAAAATGGATTATAATATATTTAAAGATTTTAATGTCAAAAAGCATTATAAGAACCTACTAGCATCCATCATCATGTTGCTCATTTGATTAAACCTTTTGATTCACACCATTTCCTTGACTTGTGAATTAAGTGAATTAAACATGTAAGAGCTAGACAAATAATGTCTCAAAAGAACTATTTGAAAGATCTCATAGGTTGCAACAACTTTCTATAAAATTAGTCTCATATTGATGTGAAATTATTTCAATGTCATACATGTTGGTTGTGGACACTGATTATGTTTTGATTTAGAGTTTTTTTTTAGCCACATTTGGATCCCAATTCTTGAAGAGGGTGGGAATGGTGTGGGGGGGTTTCCCCCCCACTACTATCGTTAGGGTGGGAGATGACAATTATTTGGATCCTTCCTTGACGAGGGTTGAATGACACTAATTTTTGGAAAAATTGCCTTGTAAAACATTGTAATTTTATAGTCAGTCTAGACCACTCATCATTAGGTCACATAATTGATAACAAAAGTGATGTTTAGATATTTTTACCCTAGAAGGAAACCACTATCATTTAAGGAGCTAGTGGATGCATTTTATAGTGGCATGTCCCCTACTTTAACTTAGAATTTGGGTTTTTAAAAGGGTTTATATATATATATATATATATATCTATTAATGAGAATGATAATTTCTAGAGAATCATATCTATGAAAGACTGGTTGCCACTATTACACCAAATACCATTTCATAAATGTCACAAACAAGCCAATTATAACATTTCTTCGATGACTTGAACCCACGTAGCCATGAAAACAAAATATTCATGAAACTACTTGAGCTAAGATCTTTTGATGGTTTTCTATATGTTTCACCTAACAGGAAATGTAATAATTATTTGTGTATAGAATGTGTTGAACCTATTTTAATATATCCTCGAAATTCATTTTAATTTGATCCCAACCCCATATAGTACTTAAAGATGCTTTTGATTGTAGTAGAAACAATTACCCAGTTATATTGTTGGTTGAGTTTTATTATGTTGTTGTATATTAATTGTTGTTGAGAACACCTATGTGAAGTACCAACAAGATAGTTGGAGTCTTTTTGAGATGACAAAGTATTACTTTCAACTACTACATTTTATATATTTGAGGAAGTTTAAGATATTTAAAACATGTTTGTTTCCTTAGTTAAGGGGCTTATAGTGCCTTGTAGAGAATGTTTGCAATAGTGCCATATAAAACAAGAAAGGATCACTAAATAGGCAGTAGAGGCCTAATCATTGTTTCTAAATATTTTTCTTGATTGAAATGGTAATTGAGTTGGTTTTTCACTTATCCTCTAGTTGTGATTAAATTTTTTAAAGGAAACTAGTTTATTCATAATCATAGTGCTAGTATTGTGAATTCAATATATAAAACATGTAACATTGAAGAAGTGATTATTAAAATGAGTATCACCCTTTAGTTATTATTTTTTTCCCATGGAAAAAGTCATAATTTCCATTAATAAAGATGAAAATTACATTCTGTATATGCATAAGCATTACTTTGATATGGCACTGCTTGTCCAACCAAAAATGAAAGAAACTGTGCATTCCTCCATGCAGGGAGTTCATGTAAAAGTCAAAACATTTATAATTTAAACTATATGTCCTCTTCTCAGAGGGATAAAGACTAACCGATAACTATTTACAATATATCAAAAAATATTATCATCAAAACTGAGTAAAAACTATTTCATTCCCATACTGTTGTCATAGTGCTTCAGGGTCTACAAAAGGCCTGTGATAGTGTTGATACACTACCTCGTCCAAATCTTCGCAAATCATCCAAGAGTTGTCTTCCTTGATCGCTGCTTCTTTGGATAGGAAGTCAGCAGAGGTGTTCCGCTCCCTGTAAATGTGATGACAAATGAATGAGTCAAAAGCAAGACAAGTCTATGTATCTCATCCAGTATATGCCTCAATGTGTAAGTAGAACATGTATATTTCATGTTGATCTAGTTTATAACCAGTTTTGAGTCACCATAAAGTTGCAGGTTTGTGCATTGTTTTTGTAAAGCAAAAAGAATAATGTTTTTTGCAGTAACAAGCTCGACATAGTTGTTGGTTCCCCTGCCTAAACCCATTTGAATTTGTATGAATGGGTTTCGGATAAATGTAGGATCACTCCCCCGCCACAGCCCGTCTCCTAAGCTGAACCATCGAAAAAAGCCCAAGGGATAGATTTGTTGATGACCTCTGTCTCAACAATCCTTGTCTGGTTTTTTTGGGACTCTTCGGGGATCAAGTGATAGTTTGCTAAGATTTTGTTATGAATGGAGGGCCAGTGAGGAAACTTTTGCATGAAAATAATCTCATTCCTTGCTATCCATAGCTCTCAGCTAATTAGCAGAGGTAGGTTCCTTTCCTTCCTAGAGGTGTCCCTCCACCAATTGTTCCACGCCTCCTTGACCGCTGTCCCATGCCATCTAGTCCAAATGGAAAGTGTTGTCAGGATACCATTCCAAAGATCTTATGCTGATGGGCACCCCAAGAAGAGGTGTTCTATGTCCTCATTGCTGCTTCTGCAGAGGTGGCACCAAAACGGTCTAGCGAAAGATCGCTTCATGAGATTTGCCCCTGTAGGAACCTTGTTATTCAAGATGGACCACAGGAGCAGCTTTGTTCTAGGGGCAGCTTTGAGTTTCCAAAGAAGGTTCCATCTTATCTCAGAGTCTGGCGGCTTGAAGGGTTCCATTAGAACCAGATATCCGATCTTGGGTGCATAGTAACCGTGTTTTGAAAAAGCCCAGATGAGCTCATCTTCCCCTTCCGTAATCCTGATGTGAGCCTCCATTAGCTCTGTAATGAAAAGGCTCCAAACTTGCTACCATTGAATGGGAATATTTAGAGCTGCTCCTGATTTCTAGGTCTGTTGTGCTAATGAGGAACGCTCATTGTCTGCAATATGACTGAGATGAAAAGTCCCATGTTTGCTAGATGGGGTCTCAGTTCCCTGGGGAGTTTGTGAGCATTGCCACAACCCACCCATGGGTCCATTCCTAGGTGCACTTGTGAGCTCGATAGAATTCTCCAAGTCAATCCATTCCTTATCAGTTCCTTTGCTTTGATTACTGCTTTCCAGATGTTGGAGATTTTCCCATAGGTTTGATGATCTTGTCGAATCCAATCCAGAGGGTTTATGGGGGTTATATATTTTGAAGTGACAATCTTCGTCCAAAGGCTGTCATTGTTGAGGAGCTGCTAGCCCAGTTTTTCCACTAGCGCTTTTGAGAAAAAGTCCAGTCTTTTGATCCCCCAACCCCCCCAATGTTTAGGCAGTGCCAGAGTCTCCCATTTTGTCCAAGCAAAGATTTTGCCTATCTGATTCCCCTTCCATAAAAATTTGCAACATATTTTCTGTAGCATGTCTAGGATGCCTCTGGGAATCCAGGCTAGGGTCATCTAATAGACAGGGGTTGCTTCTAATACCACTTTGATCAGAATTAGTCTGCTAGCTCTAGAGAGGTATTTATGGTACCAAATATTCAGGTGATTCTCCACCTTTGTGATAATCTAGGTCCAGTCTGCAATTTGTAGCCAAATGGCTTTAGAGGGTACCCCAGATATCTCAGGCCTTCTTTGAACGGGAAGGTGACAAAGGGGAATCTCCTGAGCGTGAATAGAAGCTCGTTTTGGGCACATCCAAGCGCAAACAAGGTTGATTTTGATTCATTTAAAACCATTCTGGTGGCCTTTTGAAAGACCCCCATGACTTGGTGGAGAGTTGTGAGATCACCAAAACTACCATCGAGAAAGATGAGGACGTCGTCCACAAAAAAAAATGAGTCAAGGAAAGGGAATCAGTAACTTTGATGCCCTTTAGACGCCCATTCCTATGTTCTTCATGAATAAATATTCTGAGGCCCTCCATGACCAAGAGAAACAAGAGCGGAGACAGGGGACATACTTGTTCGAGTCCCCTTTCTACATGAAAAAGTGGGGAGGCCGAGCCATTTATTAACACACAGAAAGGAACATCGGTTATGCATCTCATGATCCATTTGATAAAAGAAAAGGGGAAACCAATGTGAGTGAGGAGCAGGCAGAGGGAGAGCCAATTGACTCTATCAAAAGCTTTAGAGAGGTCAATCTTTAGGATCATGCCTTTCGTTCTCCAGTACTAGATAGAATGGAGGAGTTCCTGCGCAGTTCCTATGGCCTCATGAATTTGTCTATTGTGCAGGAAGGAAAATTGCTCTTGGGAGATGTGGAGCGAGAGGACAAGCTTTAAGCGATTTGCTATGATTTTGTAAATGCAGTTGTAGAGGGATATGGGTCTGAAACCATCAAAAGAGGAGGGCTTGTCAGATTTAGGGATGAGGGTGATGAATGTAGCATTTAGGCTGCCTGGGATCCTCCCTCTCTTTTTGCTTTCCTCGATGATTTGCAGGAGGTCCGCCCCCAACACCTCAAAAAAGGTCACTTAGAATTCTATGGACTAGCCATCTGGCCCCGGGCTCTTTTCTTTCTTTAAAATTTTTAAAGTATCTTCTAGCTCTCTCATAGATACTTCTCCCTCTAACTCCTATTCCATCTCCTGCTCAACAAACCTCAGGAAAAGCTGCACGGTTTTCATCACTTCGGCCAGGGAGGCATAGGAAGGCGACTTATAAATATTTTGAAAGTGTGAGCAGGCTAAGGCAACCAACTCTCTAAAGGATTGAACTAACCTCCCCTCCGAATACTTTAGCTCCCATATAGTGTTTATGGCATTTCTACCATTCGCATGTTTATGGAAGAATTTATTATTATCGTCCCCCTCCTTCAGCCAGATAGCCCTGCTTCAGAGCCTCCAATTCGCTTCTCTGTTTTTCAAAACTTGGGTTCTCTTTTGAAGCGAAGCAGTATATAAGTCTTTTTGTTCTTGGGTCCTCAAGACTCCTCCTGAGTCCTCCTCAAACGAGTGAATGGCCTTCTTCGCCTCCTGGAGGGTTAAGTCGTTTGCCTCCTTTTTCTTCTGAGCCCAAGACTTGCATAGGCTCTTCAGTTCCTCCATATTGTGGAGGAAATTCTGAGTTATGTCCCTCGATATACTTGGAGGGTGTGCCTTCCAGAAATCCGTCACAAGCTTGATATATTCCAGATCTTGCAGCAAGGTAGAATTGAACTTATAAGGGGCCTTTGGCTTGCTAATGACATCCTACATCTCTAGGTATATAGGTCGGTGGTCCGACAGCCCACCTGAGCTTACCCATTGTCTAATACATAGTCCTCCATTGATCAGACCTTCTTTAGTGAGGAAGTGATCAAGTCTTCTAGCCAAACTTGCTTCCCCCACTCTGTTACCATGTAGGCTGTGTTTTTGCTGAAGGGACATCGATGAAATTGTGGGATTCTAAGAGGTTATCAAAGAGACCCGTCATAGCATCCACTTGTGCATGATTTCCCCAGGATTTTGAGTATCCTAAAGAGAAATTGAGGTATCCCCCTATGATAACATTATCTTGGAGTAGGAGGGACGATTTAAGAAGAGGTCTCCAAAAAGCCATCTTGTCCTGGAAAGGCCCATACATGTTGAGAATCTTGAATTTCAATTCTAGGGTTAGGGAGTATATGTCTGCACCCAGATAGCCATGGTCGTTCCATACACTCAAAGTTTTAATTGATTTATTGCATATGCCTAGGGTTAAACCCCCTGATCTACCCGAGGCATCGAGGGAGTGAAAAGACCAGCCTGGGAGCCATGAAGCAAGAAGGGAGGATACAACAGAAGCAAAGCCAAGGTTTTCTTGGAGGAATATGATGTCGACCTGCTCAGAGGAAAATAAGTGCTTGAGGGCTAGTGTTTTGATCGGGCTAGCCACCCCACGATAATTAAAAGAGAGGAGCTTCATGTGGGGGGTGGGGGGGGGGGGGGGGGAGGGGCTTGCTTTACTCTAAGGGACCAGTTTAAAGTCTTCTGCTTACCAGAGGCAACCTCCTCCCTAGCCTAATGCATGGCTTTGGAGAGGTGGGAGGGTCGCCCTCTGGATTTGGGAAGGGGGGGGAGGCAATGACTTCAAAGCCTATAGTGTCTAAGCCTTGAGAGCGCATCTGGGAGCGGAGGGGCTAACGGGGTTCAAGGTTATCAGAGTCAGGGAAGGGGTTAAGGGATGCCTCTGAGAGAGAAGGCTAAGGGAAGGAGAAAACGCGAGTGAGGTGGGGGCTATGGTGCAATGCCGGACCATAGGGGTCAGATGAGAAGGCCGGGGAGGGGGGCGCATAAGGGAGTATCCGAGGGATAAATTGAACAAAACTGCCTAGATTGAGAAGGCATAACATAAGTAACATAGGAAGAAATATCAGAGGAGAGGGGGAGAGAAGACATGCCCATGGTGTGAGTGTCCCCTATAGCCGCCTGTGCTTTGGTTAGAGGCGGAGAGGGAGGCTGGAGAGGAGCCTACCCACACTTCTTCCTTTGGTCTTTCTCGAGAATCATATCAGTCAGATCTGGAGGGCATAGAGCTTCTCTTTCAATAGCAGATTGAGGTTCCTCCCGTGGAGAACGAGCTTCCTGCATGTTTTCCACTGGCTGTTGTACTCGCTTATTGACCAGAGGACAATCTTTGTACATGTGCCCCACTTTTTGGCAGCGTTGACATCTGTATGGGATGCCCTCGTAATCCAGAGGTTGCTTCCGAGTGAAGGACCTCCATTGAATCGTTATGTATTCTTGCACACCTCCTCGAGTATCCATGTGAACCAGTATCCTAGCGAAGGCCATCTTACCTGTGGATAGATATGACTTGTCTAAATCCATATAAGAGCCAATGGAATTCCTGATTCGCCTAAAAATGTCCTCCAACCAAAAATGCAAAGGGAGGTCGGGTAGTCTTACCTAGATCGGCCCAACTCCGAGCTGCTCTGTGTCCCGATTGAAAAGAGGGGACCATCGCAAGAGCAAGACCGGGGCATGTTCAAAATTCCAATATGACGAGAGTACCGAGTTCGTAAGGTTAGGCCTGGAGAATTTGAGAGCAAAACAATTCTCTACGAACGTTTGCACAATGGGTAGATCTGCCAGGTGGTTCCCCATACCTCTGAAACCCAAGATTTCAAATGAGCTGCTATGTAGCTATGGCCCCTTATTCTGCCAACCAGTACCCTATAAGCAAAATCCATGGTCTCTCCCAGCCAAATGTCTTCCTCAAATCTAAGGAATGCGTTCACCTCCTTTGTTCTAAAACATCATGTCTTCTTGGCAGTCCTCTCCTCAGCTGTAGGATTTCCATGACCTTCTGAAGAGTGCTCCTGGACACGGGGATTCACCAGGGGGGGGATGAAGCTGTGGGGAGACTTTCCGTGAGGGGGGGATACCAATGAAACTGTTAGGGGGGGGGGGGGGGGGTGAAGAGCACGGCGGGGTCAGAGCAGTCGAGGATGTCGGAGGGGCACAGGGGGAGGGAGGGTTTACGGAAAAACTGGGATGAGAATAAAGACCGGGGGCCAGGGACGGAGGGTTAGGGTTAAGGCAACTCATAGCAAACCCTAGGGATGCCGGGGATGACGGGGGAGATGAGAGCGACGACCAGGTAGGAGGGTTATCCGGCAAGATAATCTAGTGGTCCGGTGGTCCAAAGAGCATGGGGAGTCTAGAGATGGTCTCATGCAGGTCTTCACCAAAAGAGATAGCCCCCAACTTAGCTGGTCTTGAGGTCGTTTAGATAGTGTCCTCCACTATTTCTTCCTCCGAATAATCAACCATTTCTAGGTCCATCGTTGTCCGGGTAAAGTAAACGCCAGTTGCCTTGGTAACCGCCAGAGGGAGGAGCAGCAAGTCGACAGAATCTGTCGAGAGAGGCCAGAGGTCAACCAACAATGTCAAAGAGTGGGAATGGGCGATTAGGTAAATGAAACAGAGTAAAAACCCCAAAACAGCCCATGGTAAATGGTAAAAGGCTGCACGTGCGATGATGGGGATGTGTACATTGCTGGTACAAACAACTGTGTCCACTCACCCTTTAGTTATTATTATTAACACTAATGGATTTACAAGTCCATTATATAACTAAGGGTTCATATTATTGAGTTATTACTAGAGTGAAGCTCAAGTTCATATGTTGTGTTTTAGGTTCACACTATAATTAATGTATTGATTTTGTATTCATGAAACATTTCCACTTTAAATGCAAGCTACATACTTTGTTTCAGGATAATATCTTAGAAGGGCGATATGGTTAATCTCAATAATTGTATTTTTATATATACTTGAATCATATATTTATGAAACCATTTGTAGAAACGCTTAGCATGCAAATATTCATACAAAATTTTGGCATGTAAAATTTTACACAAACACCTCACAAGTAAAAAGGTAAATATAATAAATCAATATATAAGAAGAGTAGATCCATGAACATCAAACCTGGATCTAGGTAAAAACCTCCACAAGCTATCGTGCACTTTTTAAATATTTCCTAGATCATAGAATATTGTTTT
This sequence comes from Pinus tabuliformis, assembly GCA_031772625.1. Taxonomy (NCBI): domain Eukaryota; kingdom Viridiplantae; phylum Streptophyta; class Pinopsida; order Pinales; family Pinaceae; genus Pinus; species Pinus tabuliformis. The sequence goes on along the minus strand of CM062813.1, from coordinate 301,896,493 downwards.
AAACATATTTTATTTGAATTCAAAATGGGAGTTCTATGTACAAATTGAATAGATTCCTCCTAAAGTTGGTCTAAATCATTATTGAGACACCCAAATACACATTTTCTTAAAAAAAAATTCAAAATCACAAAATTAACTAAAGAGAAATGTACCAAAATGCTTTTGAGTCACTATTAGAAAACTGGGATAATACTAAGAAGGATTAAAGGAAATAACATATTTCTACTTGTAAACAATAAAAATAATGGCTACACCTCATTAAGGAAATTTATCAAACATGTGGCAAGAAAACCTTAAACTACAACCCTACTTAAATAACGCAATCAAGAACAATTATATTAACCGATGGTAGTTCAATTAATGGATTTCCCAAGTAATTTTAACAAACATATATTGATTTTGAAGCGTTATAAATCACATGACGTAATAGCACTCATTCAAATAATTTTCCAAACACTTGGGAAACATTCCCTTAAATTCTATTAGGAGATAAGGATAACTACCAATTTCACTCTCATTGAGAGGAAAATATTAAATAAATCTAATGAAAGCAATAAATATTGATTACTCATTTATCATATCCATATTTGCATAGTTATCACTTTCAATTTGCATGTTACAAGAGCCATACTTTTGTAGTCTTGGTTAACATTAGCATATTTTTGACAACATTTGGAACCGCTTCCATTTCGTGTTACTAACATTAGTTTAAAGAGACACAATTTTTTTTCTCACGCCAATTAACCTGTTAGGTCCCTATAATACTAGTATAGCCCCCATATTGTTAATGTTGTGCCCCATATTACCCCATATTGTTATTGTTGTGCCCCTTAGAAACCCACTATTGTTATTGTGAGCCCTTACATTATTAGTGTTATGTAGGCCCTAATTATATTTTGACCCTTTAGACTTCTATATATACTAAGGAGGTTTTGTCATTTGAATCATTCAAGAATTGTTCATTTATTTGATTTAAAAGGAGGTTTCCCCCTCAAAGAGACTTATTTTAAGTCTTTGATCTATCTTTTCTTCTATTTTTATGATTCGGTTACATAAAATTTGGTATTAGAGCTTTGGATCCCAAGGTTTTTCTACTCCAAACATATCATCTTGAATTTTCTCTATAAAAAAATTTCTAAGAGGATTCATAAGCTAAAATTTTGGCTATGTGGAGTAGAAATATTGACGAACATCGTATAAAAATTTTAGATATTGGTTCGTTATATTTTCACAGATATGGTCCAAATGAGTTAGGGTTTTTGCATGCTCCAGAATTCAATATAAAACATTTGTTCAGAGGAAAATCATCATAACTTTCTCTTTTCGGATCGTATTTGAATTTTGTAAAAAGTGACAAAATTTCATGGACACTTGTTTCTCGTATATCATTTTCAGGGCTGAAGGTCGAAACAGTGACACATGACATCCCGTACAAGTTTTCTCTACTGAACTAGTCCCATTAGGGGAATTTTGAGGTCTAAAATATGCCTCCTAAGGAAATTATAAAATAATAGTGGAAATAATAAAATAATATTAGATTACATCATTAAAGTTTAGAGGGAAAGAAGGAAAAACAATTTTTCAACTCATATTTTCAACTTATCTCCCTATGGGTTTACTCAAATTTCAAGCATAAACACTCATTGGATGCAAAATTGATTCCTCATTCAAGGAGTACCCATGTTTCATACTTTCGATGGACCCTACTACACGAAAAATGAGAAATACATGAAAAATGTGATTGCAATCACGTTTTTTCATGTATTTTTCAATTTTTGTATAGCAAGCTCCATTGAAAGTATGCAACATGGGTTCCCCTTGGATTAAGAATTAATTTTTTCATCCAACAAGTACTCTTTCTTGAAATTTGAGTAAAACATTATGGAGATACGTTGAAAATACGAGTTGGAAAATTAGTTTTATTATTTTATTATTTTTTAATCTTTTTACTTTTTTACTCCAAAAATGGTGAATCATCGCCCATGGTTGACATCATCATCTTGAATCCTATTGGTTCTTATAAATTTTATTCTGGTTGTACATTTTTCTTAGGAGGCCCATTTTAGACCTCAAAATTCCCCTAATGATAATCAGATCATTGTGAGAGATTTGACTTAACTTTAGCTTGAAGAATCTAATCTTGGTCAGAATTGTGGACTTGGAAAGAATAATCAAAGCAATACCACAAGATGAAATTTCAAACATTGGAGAACTGAAATTATAGAGATACAAAATTTAGGATTGAGGTCCTGAAAGCAAGAAAAAAAGTGTGTATTGTTTTTAACTTTTGTTTGAAAAAAGCAGTTTGAAGTGATTCAAAGGGCATATTGAAGCATAGATATCATTATTTGGTTCTAAAATGCCTCAAAACAAAAAAATTCATACACCTCGTAAGCCAAAAAAAGGCTCTAGTATGACGCATGAAGAAGAGGAAGACATGTAACATGATATATCAAAATTACGAGACCAAGTGCAACAAATTTTGTTCTCGCAAAGAGTAAAAAAATAATGAATTGGAAGTGATGATGAATGTTAAGATGGATGGCTTAAAATAGGAAATGGATGGTATAAAAGGGACATGGAAGGTTTGAAGGATGGTTTAAAAGCAGAAATGGAAGGTTTAACAAAGTTACTACAATAAATGCTTCCTAATGGCGATAAGGTATTCCATGAAACTCATGATGAGAACAAAAGGAGTAAACAAATTCCAAATATCGATATGAGGAATTTTGATGGCAAGGATATGGTAACATGGATACTATAGATGGAGCATTTCTTTGATCTACATGATGTGCAACACACAAAAGGTACGAATTGCATCATTATATTTAGAAACCAATCAATTTGTATGTTACATATGGCTTTGTTCTTATAAAGAACTATTCACTTGGACAATTTTTATGGAGGAATTGATAACAGTTTGTGAGGATACAAAGAGAAATACCTTCTTTAGCCAAATGTTAAATCTCAAACAAAAGGGTTCATTTGGGGAGCACTTTGAGGACTTCCAAAGATTGAATATCCTCCACATATAGCTTGTATAGGTTCTTCACATGAACCCTAATCTTCTTCACCTGCACCGTGGCTATGTGTCTCACGAATACCTTTCCTTTCCTAAAGATCACATCATAACCACGGTCTTCTAAAACTGCAACAAAGATGATATTTTTCTTTAGGCCCGGGACGAACATGACATCCTTGAGCTTGACAGGGGGGGGGCGGAATCCCTCTGAAAGGTGATTGTACCAATCCTAGTCCTGCTATACCTTCCGTCGACCCCCATCTTGATGTGCATCTACAAATATTTTTCTTCCAGGTCACTGAAAAATTTTGTACACCCTATCATGTGAAACGATGCACCTGAGTCCTAATACCACACGCTCCACATCGTTGAGTTGGCCATGCATGAAATTACGGTAAATTCAAGCTCAAACTGTGAATCCAAAGCTTCATCTACTTCTCCTCTTGAGATCTTCCTGCTTGTCTTCTTGTGTGGATAGTTCATGGCATAATTCCTGAATTCATGACAATGGAAGCATTTAATTTTAGACAAATATTTTTTCTCGCCCCCTTGACTAGATTCTGGTTTAGATTGGTATTTCTTCCCTTTTCCTTTCTTTTCCTTTCCAACCAATGTAAATTTTTCTTCATCCTCACCCTTGGTAATTACCATTACCATCTATGATATTCCACCTTATTTCCTCATATACCAAATCATACCATAACCGCTCCCATTTCGGTAGTTTCTCCCCCTGTTCATCGAATCTTGATACATATTCCAGCTCTTGGGAAATCCCAGAAGGGCTAGTCTTACCAAGTCATCTTCAGGGATAGTACCACCGAACTCGCATAATTCATCATGACATTGTGTGAACCTGATCAGATATTGTGGTATAGTTGCATTCTTTTGCATCTTGATACTTCGAAGTTTATCCTCGAGTGCCAACTTCCTGTGGTAACTACTATTCTCAAACAATTTTGTTAGTTATTTCCACATCACGAACAAAATTTCTTTTTTGTGGATATTCGAGACAGTATGATCTTGGACTCCATCCAATATTATTCTCCTCACCTTGGCTACATATTTCTTCCATTGTGCAAGGTCCTCAACATCAGTTGTTGGTGGTATTGGAATATTTGTCTTGAAATATTCAATAAATCTATTGTCATCTAATACTGCCTCCATGAGATCCTTCCATGAAACAAAATTTGAGGTGCCTTCCAAGGCATACTCTAGCCTTAGTCCATTGAAGTCCATCTTCTCAATTTTGAAGAAATCCTACTACATTGATCTTCAAATTTGAACCTCTGAGAAAAAAATTTGAATTTCCTGCTCTAATGTGAATCTAGCTCTAATACCATGTAGAAATTAGGATGTAGATTTTCAATTGCTCATGAAGTTTTAAGTAAAATCACAAGACACAAACCTACTCTACTGCTCTAAGGAAATTAATTCACAATTTAGGAAAAAATCTCAGACATGCAAGAAGAAATAACACACATGTAACAAGTATTTTTATCTGGGGAAAACAATCTACTAAAAACCCCAATGCCTGTTTTCATTAATCAATCGAATAGAGATGTATTACAATTTCTTTGCTTGACTAAGGACACCCTACAAGTGCATAACCTATCTCTCTTCTCACTGAAGGCCTTTGACCAAACTTAGTCAAATTTTACCTCTGCTTGAGCTCCTATTTCCTTGCGCTATTCCTTGAGGAATTAGGCCCCTATTATTTAGGTTATTCCTCAAATTGAATTGTGTAATTCCTTAAGCTGATCATATGACTGCTTGAAACACTTATACACTCAAGACTAGTCTACAACTGATGTTACACTACCTTGGAATCTCCACCAAGCATAGGGAACTCAAATTCGCTGTATGCACTAGCTATTTTTGGTTGATTGATCATTTAATTGGATGATCACTAAGTTTGACTGAAGTCCACTGCACAACTTGACCCTCCACTAATTCCTCCAACAGTTGGAACTAGTTTAACCGAAAACAACCTTAGATAACTAACCTTAAATGATACAAATAAGCAATCACACATGCTTAACTAAACTCTAACTCCTCCAACTCGAATTTGCAGAGTAAACTGGGAGACACAAGTCATTTCACACAAGTTAACATCATCAAAGTTGTCTGTTGATGTGGAACTTCAAATTTTCTCAATTTAATCAAGACAAAATCAAATTGAGATTTTTTTACTGTATTTTTCAACACTAAGGATGGGGCTTCCCCGAACTCCAAATTTCCAAAAAAATCAGGGCTTTAGCCCACATTCATTCCCAATCTCTTCATTTTTAACCAAGGCGAAAACAATTTTTTCTACCTAAAACGAGGCAAGATTCCCACATGTGGCACATAGGGCTACACATGATTATAGCCTATGGAACAATATGGCCACATTATAAAATACATCAAGAGTGTAGCATCCATGGCTAGGGCTAAGTCTCATTTTTAGGAGTGTACAAGAGATCTCACTTAGCATAAGATAAGGAATTCCAATAAATTTAGTTGTCTTGTGCATAAGAGAAAAGTTGAGTATTCATTCAAGCAGGTTGTGCTCAATGCTCAACTCACTATCATGCATAATTTCTCTAATCCCATGAATACATATAAACATGGTAATTTTAGCTTGATACATGAACAAGAAACATTGTATGACATTTACAATTCATTTAGAGCACAGAAATTCACTTATTTGTTCCTTTTAATATTGTTGGAAACTAAAGAAGGGACTACCACTCACTACCCAATTGTAGGCACAAATGTACTGAAAATTTCTCACAGCTAGCCACCCTCAATTTGGATCATATGTTTGAAGGATGCTTCACTCAGGGTATGACACCAAAGGTTAATTATGGGAAGAGATTGAAGGCCACTCTCATTCAAATGCTAGGATGCAAATATTTCACCTCTCAAGCTCTATGTTTTGGATCAATAGATAACAAGTATGGCCATTGAGGTCTACATAGCACAAAGGGAGTACCATTCTCCACTCTTACTATCCCATGGTGGTCCTCACTCTTTTAGTGCTTCTGAAGCCTAACTCGGATGGAGGGATTCTCCTAGTGGTTTTCCCTACCATCACTAGTCAAACTTGGACTCTAAATTTTATTTTTCCGCACACATGTTATAGTTTCATAGGTTTCTCAATGTTATGGATTACACACTATTCAAGTCTCTTTTTGTCTTTAAAATCACTACAATACTCCCTTCTTCCAAAAAAAATTATCTACTCTCACAATCTTCCCCATGAGTTTTTTCATCTCGGTATGCGAATTCCTTCGTCAAATTGACTTTTATGAGGTACAAAGCCTAGGCTTGGGTGTATCTCATACCTCATCTCCCATTACTCATAATTTACTTGTGTATTTGGTAGCTCATCTAGCACATTAAGGGGTGTGAATGTTAAATTCTAGAATGATTAGGAATCTTCCCAATATCCCTCACTGGATTCCTAAGAAATCTACCCTTCTAGACACCAGGAACAATATTAGCATGTCCTCATCCTCAACTTCAACAATTTATAATTTAAATAATCAAAATTATTTACCTCAAATAGTTTGGTCATATCTCCATGTTTATTCTCCAACATTGTCCTCCTTTAATCACATTACAAAAATTTGGGGATTAGAAAAAGGGATATTAAATAAGCTATAAGAGGGGTATTAGATTATAAGGATTACTTATTAAAGGATATCAATGTTTTAGGCATTGAGTTATTGTTGGATGATGGTTGAGATAATCACTCAACCACCAACTCTCAAGTAAAACATAGTTAGATTTTATAATCATTTGCAATCTCTATAAAAGATAAATACCTATTATAGAGACATAACCTCCTTGATATTTCTCTTGAATGTGTTCTCGGCCTCTTTATTTGTAGTTCTCTTGAAATTTTTCCTTCAGGAGTTCATGTTGTTTCTTAATCACAAGTTTACCTTCATTAAGCAACGTTCCTTGTGCCCAAATTAGAAAAACATGGAAAGAATCAAATATATAGTCCTTACCTCCCCAAGGTGGGTTCCCTAATGCAGACCCCATATCCCGCAATGATTCAATGAAATTCACTACCATGTGTAGATCGACATGTCTGCCACTCACCACAGTTTTTATCAACGCATCATCCCTGCCATGCTCATTCTAGTGGTTTCACAACATCGTTAAGGTCACACGCACTAGGAAGATTCAACCTCAAGGAATGCCACCTCTTATTGAGGACTGGTTACTCTATTACATCATTCAAGAATGATAACATACCATCATAATCAAACGGTATATCTTCAATTCTTCGAGGATAAAATTACCAACAACACCTCTCATAATCATAACCTCGGTATGAAGCACAATCTTGGTAGCAAATCTTCCCAAGCAAGGATCTATTTAAATCTCATCTAGCAAATTCTCATGATGGAACATATGCCTACTCTTGATCATAGCACAATTCTTCCTATCAATGTGCCGTCGCCCCCTTATCATGACCATGTAGTGCAACTCCCACACTCCATCCACTCTCATCAGGGAATTCCTTCAGAGACTACCAGTGTTAAAAGTAGTAGCAATTTGGATCATCCACCTCTTCATCACACACTCCTCTAGCACTAGGGTAATATTATTCTCACTGCAATTCAACTCCTTTCGTTCCAAATTCTTTCTAATTAGATCAATCTTTCGATACTTCGGTCTATGGATTGGCGCTACAATACCTAACGACTCATTTAGACATGGAAGTCTCATGATATTTCAGCTCTCCTAATCCCTCTGACTCATCTCCCTTGTTTTTATCACACTCTTCTTAAGCCCTTATTCCTCAAGTTCACCTCTCTCTCCCTATCAAATGATTATCCTCTTTCCAAAACTCTACATCTCTCTCCTCACCTTAGACAACTTTTCTCAACAACATGACCTGTAACAATTCCAAAATTTCTTGTTGTGGCAGGGGTAGAGGCCACCCTCCTCGGCCTTCCTCTCCCTCACCCAAAAATCCCTTTTATCACCCAACAAAGAGCCTAGAATTAGGCCAGGCAGTCCTAAGTTCACTATGAGAAAATCATTCCAGAAATGGTTTAGGAGATTTCCCGTTATGAAACCCTAGTTACGTGAGATCACAAGTACACTTATGATCAACATGTGCAAGATGAAACTCAAAAATGGATTCCAAATATGAGCACTTCCATTCATGCCAAGTATGTTAGTTACATTTAGGCAATCAATGTCTATTAGCACACCAAGATTCTTCTTGGGCACACCCTAGCAGAGTATTACATAGACCAGCAACAAAACATTCTCAAGCTTGTTGAATTTGAAGGAAGGATGGAAGTTATGGATCAACAACTCGATATGCTCCTAAAAATGTGTAGTCATAACTCCTTCCTAGAGAATGCACCAAATCACAAACAAGAAGGATTTGGCTAACAATTAATATGTCTCCTTATTTCCTCTTCAAAAAGAATTCTATGTATCTAATTTGTCAATCCATTTTTAGTCTCGGTATGTTTAGTCCTCTTATCCTATGTTTTTTTTTTTTAATTTATGCTCTTGTCAAGAAAAACCATCACAATCTTAAGATATTAATGTTTAATCTCTATCTTGGAATTCCTCAAAGCTGACTAGAGCAAGAAAGCTTCATGATGTATGTAATTTATTAATAATGGTAATACAAAGTGTCTAATTTAAAAAAAATGAAAGAAAGAAGAAGTATAGTCCTTACCTTATTTTATAGAAGCCCAACTAGCATGAAATATTGAACATAATACAACATAAGGTGTTTTCAAATTCATCAAGATCAGTTCTATAAGATGTTTCACTCTCTTCATAAAGTAATCTCTGAATTAATCCAATTTTTAATTGTAACGCAAACTCGGACAAAAAAGTCTTTATTATTTCAAAGAACAAAGAATTGAGAGATATAGCTCTTTCTCAATATACATAACATAAATTATGTTAGTCTCATGAAAAAAAACTTCTTTACATTTGTCAATTTATATACCTAAATTTTATTAATCCAAATTAATTTGTCAATTTATATACCTAAATTTTATTAATCCAAATTAATTACCAATATTTCTTTTAACAATAATTCTATTGCATATCCTTTCCTAATGAGTTTTACATCTGCTATATATCTACCAAATATAAATTTATAACTAATCATACTTCATCATACTTCAAACAATCAACAGAACAACCATTTATAAGCTAAATAATAAACTTGCTAATTTTTTCACTAGTTACATTGTAACATGGTACACACATTATTTCAAAGACTTGGCATACATGCTAATTACAACACTCTCTTGTTTGATAAATTACATCAAACACTTAGCACATAAACATAATTAAATATTTCTTCATCAGAAAATGATATCAGGTTTATATCAGTCAAGTACGAAAGCATAAGATATTATCTAAAGACAAATATCTACAACAATGAAGTTTTTGAATTTAGGCTTCTACGATCCATATTATAATTATTGGGCTATATTTCAGCGAAAATCACATGAGAAAAAATTTGTCGACGCGTTTCAAATCATTTAGTGTGGTTCATCGTCAGGACAAGATGGAGAATCAGATCATGGCACTAGAATAAATAGAGAGATCAATGTCGAGACCTTTTAAGTTTCTAACGGTTATGAAATAACAACTAGTTTTGAAAAGAATTTTAAGAATGTTAAAGGGGACTCTCAAGTTATTAAGATGATGTTTAATCGAAGCGAAAGATGGAAAAATAGATGAATCTCTACATTGTTTCAGGAATGCCAGATTTGACATCATCTTAGAAACCTGCAAGCATGCCCGTTTGAAAAGATGAAATTTAGTTGTAATGGCCCTTCCGTGCATGGTTGTAATTTCTGAATTTATGCTTCTGTGATCCATATTATAATTGTTGAGCTATCTTTAAGTGAAAATCACATGAGAAACTTTTTTTCAATGTGTTTCAAACCATCTAGTGTGGTTCATCGTCAGGACAAGATGGAGAATCAGATCATGGCACCAGAATAAATAGAGAGATCAATGTAGAGACCTTTTAAGTTTCTAACTGTTATGAAATAACAACTAGTTTTGGAAAAGAATTTTAATAATGTTAAAGGGGACTCTGGAGTTGTTAATATTATGTTTAATCAAAGTGAAAAACGCAACACTAGATGAATCTCTACATCATTTCAAGAATGCTAGCTCTGACTTCATCTTAGAAACCTGCAAGCGTGCTCGTTCGAAAAGATGAACTTTAGTCGTAATGTCCCTTCCGTGTAGGGTTGTAATTTCTCAATTTAGGCTTCTATGATCCATATTATAATTGTTGAGCTATCTTTTGGTGAAAAGCGCATGAGAAACTTTTCGTTGATGCGTTTCAAGCCATCTAGTATGGTTCATCGCCAGGACAAGATGGAGAATCAGATCATGGCACCAGAATAAATAAAGAGATCAATGTAGAGAACTTTTAAGTTTCTAATGGTTATGAAATGACTAGTTTTGAAAAATAATTTTAAGAATATCAAAGGGGACTTCTTAAAATTCTCAAACATTCTTAAAATTCTTTTTAAAAACTAGTCATTATTTCATAACCGTTAGAAACTTAAAAGGTCTCTACATTGATCTCTCTATTTATTTTGGTGCCATGATCTAATTCTCCATCTTGTCTTGACGATGAACCACACTAGATGGTTTGAAATGTGTCGACAAAAAGTTTCTCATGTGATCATCGAAATATAGCTCAACAACAATGAAGTTATTTTACAATCATTGCAATTTTAGAGAATTGGTCTCCTAGATTATCAATAATATAAATTCCGAATATGACATAAATTTGAGAATGAGTAGAATATTCATAGAATATTAAATATACCATTATTAATCTATGATTGCACAAGTTTGAAAATAAATATTCAAAGAATGATTAAAAAAGAATGCACTTTCTCTTTCTCTCATGTCGAGTGACCTACATGATTTGACTTCTAGATGTGAAAGTCATGGTTGCCACCTATACAAGCCTCATCCATGACCAAGAAAAACTTTAAGGATTCACATATACATTTTTTTAATATAAAAATATCGGTGGATTTTATTATTTCTTTAATCATTGATTATAAAACATTTAATACTATTTTTGTAAAAATAATTATTTTTTTGGGACTTTTATAAAATTTTGGTAATTTTAAAATAAATAATTTTATTTTATATAATTTAGATAAATTATTTTAAAAATAGAATTTAGTGAATTTAAAAAAAGAAAAAAAATATGAAAAATTATTCTAATAGGAAAAATTAACCTCTAAATTTTCCTCACACTCGCATTTGTAGCCACAATATGTTTACAGCCATAAAGAAATTCTAAAAAATAAAAAATGAACTATTTTTCTCATTGTCTATTAGTTGACAAAACTCTAACCTAAAAATAAATATGTATCAAGTTTAATTCAACCATTTCATAAGAATTAAATAATTTCACAACTAATTTATAAGGAAATTGCACTATATGGAAAATGTTTTTGTTAAACATTCCTTAAAAAAAAATTCCTTGTATGTTTATGGCAGAGGTTGCTAGTAGAAGTAGGTACTAAGAGGGTTTTTAATCAACATGCTTAAATCATATTGAGTGCACCAGTGAGTTAAATAACTGGGTCATATTGTTAGTAGTCCCTCAAAACATATCAAGCATATCATCAAGCCACATTTAAACAATACATTCTCCCATGGTTATTGGTAAATTTGTAAATGCATAATAGCAATATGTGACTAGTGCTCTTGTACATCATAAGTTCATTGTTAAATTCAAATAAAAAATATATTCTCACACTTGGTCAATGTGCAGTACTAAATGAGAAGACACTATTGGGAGTGCATCAATGTATTGCAATTAGACTAGTGAAGAATTTTTAAATTCCCACTTTTGGTGGTGCACTTGTGGATTTAAACACCAGTAGTAGTGCTCTCTTACATCATAAATACACCATTAATCTTAGGTATGAAATTAAATTTTTCCTAGACCATGGGTGAATTTTGGAATGCGTGGATGTGTTGGAGCATAGAAGGTGTATCATAGTGGTAATGGTACCATAGTATAAGTGGAACACCAATTACTGATAATAATAATGATAACTTTACCCACCTTTTGAGTGCATTAAGATTTAATCAATAACACTAGTTATGTTACATTGATTTTTACCAGACAACATTGATGGTGCGACTTGGTTTTTAACGAACACTAGTGTGTTTTACACATTTCTTTACAAAAATAAATAAATAATAATTTTATTTTTCAATAAAATAAAAAAATTGTAATTAACCATAGAGTATGTGTATAAGTGTGTGCTTTGTTAATGAAATTTGTATGTCAATCAAATACAATGACAGATGACAACAATAGGTTGACCCAGTCAACTTTGTGTGGGTGTGAGGCTTAAGACAATGAGAGGGATATGTTCCCTTCTCCTATTACGACATAGACAAGTTCCCTTTTGAGGAATGTTGGCCTCCTCAAATTTATAAGGAGGCTACATCCCTTAAGGGGAACACATGTTTGTTGATCCATTTAGGGTTGGTCCCAATCTGTGGTATCATCCCATAGAAGAGGGAATTTATTTCATTATTGGTTTGTTTAGGATAGAGGAGTATTTTTCCCAATTCCTCAATTTTATACCTAGCTTTGCAGGAGAGACATGGTTGGCATATATGTAGAGATATATTAGTGTGAACGTTACTAACCCTAGTGATTTCCAAGTTGGTAGTGGTGAATTGATTTTATACACATTTGATATAGAAGAGGTTAGTTTCCTATCACTTGTAGTCATCATAGTGAGACACTATTCATATGATGGGTATCACATTAGTTACCATTTGATGACCCATTAGATAACTTAGCTCAAAGGCTTAAATCAATTAGGTAATTTACCATTTTGAGATTTTTTTTCTTTATATTGTTGTCTTTCTATGTTTGATGGGCTCATTTTCTTCTCATTTTATTTGTTTCATTTTATGAGAGGTTCATGGTCAATGGATTAGCATTCAGTTCTCTCTCTCCTAGGTTGATGACTAATATGCATATGTGCATGTGAGGTTGTGTTTGTAACACCCTCATCCCACATCTATTGAAGTAACCGGCCAACCAAGGTAAATATGGGATGAGAGGCCACTATAATAGGATTCAACCTCCTAGGTGACCTTAAGGGAGTGGAATCAATGGAAACCCACAACATAAACCTTTTATACCTACTACAGGACTCCCAGAAGCCTTCCTAGTCATCCCCATGACCAGTCCATAGGTCCCACGAGTTTTAGACCATTAAACCCATAGATGCTCCCTTGAAATGGACAAGGGTGCATCTGGGAGGATCTAGTCTCTCACGCAACAAGGAATGGGTGCGTCTGGGGACTTTTCTCCTCAGTCCTGTGCCTACGACTCCGGGATTTGTGCCACTTTTTCATGCCTAGAGCCCAGGTCATTGCCCAAAACTCAATGACATCTTCAAAAAGGAATTTACACAACAGAACAATGATACATTTGCAAAAAAATTGACAATGACTAGACTGGACCCCTGCTAGCCATGAAAGGAATTTCATCAAACATATCACAAATATGAAATCTACAAGTCTTAACAACAGATCTGAGTATAGGGGTCACATACTTATCTAAGAATCACTAAGAAGCATTGATGTGTTATGCTCTTAACCTGCAAAACAATACCCAAGCGAAGAAAAGATACCGAGAACACAGAATATGCGAAGAAAATATACCCAGAACACAGAATAGCAATGATTTTATTATTCAGAGAGAAATGTTCACAGGCCTCTTCGAGGGGGCAACCTCCAATAGAGCAGAGCTCGATTACAAAACAAGACACGATGCTCCTCGCAGGGAGTCTCTATCCTTTATATATGACTCATACATGCAATACCACGGGCCAATATCGTGGGTTTTATTAATACCATCTATCTAATACTACCGCCCATTTACCATCTATCTAATACTACCGCCCATTTGCAACTAACTGTGGTCCCGTCATTAATTGCGAGTTAACCACTTACAAATATTAATATGGGCTTTATTGACTCTTGACTATGACGTGATCCCATGACATAAATAAGGGGGTTAGGGTGGGACCCTAACATGCCCTCCCCCTTAAGACTAGCCTTGTCCTCAAGGCTGAAGCTGCGGAAACTGCTGAAGAATAGTGGCTGGTTCCCAAGTTGCATCTTCTGGAGAGGTGTCTTTCCATTTGACGAGGACCTCCTTAAGCATGCGGCCGCGCAGGTGCTTGTCTCGTGTGTCTAGAACCTGTTCAGGTTGAAGCCAGATTGACCCTTCTTCGTCCAATTCAGGTAGACTGGTTTGAACTCGGAAATTGTTCCCAATCACTTTCTTGAGGCACGATACATGGAAAACTGGGTGGATTTTTGCTGTAGGTGGCAAAGCCAACTTGTGAGCCACTTCTCCAATGCGCTGAAGTACTTGGTATGGTCCATAGAATTTTGGAGAGAGCTTTTGACAACCCTTGTCTTTGAGTGATGTTTGCTTATATGGTTGCAGCCTCAAAAAGACCTGATCCCCTTCTTGAAATTGGCGCTCTGAGCGATGTTGGTCAGCCTGTTGCTTCATACGGTTCTGAGCTTGATGAAGATTCTCGCGCAGATGGGCAAGCATGGTTGCGCGGTGTTGTAGGAGTTGATCCACGGCTTGTACTTTGGAGCACCCCGTGAGATAAGAAGTAGGGGAAGGCGGAAGTTGTCCATAGACTGCTTCATAGGGAGTCATTTTGGTGGTGGCATGATAGTTGGTGTTATACCACCATTCCGCCAGAGGTAACCACTGTACCCAAAGGTGTTGTTTTTCTGAAGTGAAACACCTAAGGTAGGTTTCTAGACATTTGTTGACGGCTTCAGTTTGACCATCTATTTGCGGATGATATGAAGTACTGAGTTTGAGTTGAGTGCCTTGTATTCTGAAGAGCTCCTGCCAAAAATTATTGGTGAAGATTGGGTCGCGGTTGGACACAATAGAAGTGGGCATGCCATGCAATTTGAAGATCTGATCCATGAAAGTTTGAGCAACCAAAGTGGGTGTGAATGGTTGGGGTAGGGCACAGAAATGAGCATACTTCGACAGTCGGTCCACAACCACCATGATGACTGACTTGTTCCCAGACTTTGGAAGATCTGTAATGAAATCCATGGAGACCTCTGTCCAAATTGACGCCGGAATGGGCAATGGTTGTAATGTGCCTGGTGTGTTGACGGTTTCCCCTTTGTGGCGTTGACAGACGTCACATTCTGCTACGAAAGTAAGGATGTCCTGTTTCATGTCGGCCCAAAAAAATGATCTTCTGGTGCGAGCATATGTCTTCTGAAAGCCCGAATGTCCTGCAATGGGAGATGAGTGCAATTCTGCCAAAATGCGACTTTTGAGGGTGGATGTTGGTGATATTATGACTCTGTCCTTGTAGCGAAGAATATCATTCTGCCACGAGTAGCCCTTGCTGGAATTAGGGTCTACCTGCAATTGAGAAATGAGTTGGGAGAGCCCGGGATGTGAAAACCATTCCCTGCGAGCCTCTTCAATCCAGTCTGGAATGGGGAGGGAAATTGCGAGCAGAGTACTTTCCTCCTCAAATTGGCACGACAATGCATCTGCTACCCTGTTGTCTTTCCCTTTCTTGTAAATGATCTCATAATCATATCCCAGCATTTTGGCTAACCATTTATTTTGTTGTGGGGAAGATAGGCGTTGCTCCAAAAAATATTTAAGACTGTGATGATCTGTGCGGATTTGGAAACGTCGCCCCAACAAGTAAGGTCGCCAGGTCTCGACTGCATGTAAGATGGCCATCATTTCCTTCTCGTAGGTAGATTGGCCCAGATTCCTCCCACTTAGTTGTTGGCTGGTGAAGGCCAATGGTCGCCCTTCCTGCATTAAGACCGCTCCAATACCTGTTCCCGAAGCATCAGATTCAATGACAAATGATTTGGTGAAGTCCGGTAGTGCTAAGACAGGAGTGGAACGCATGGCGGTTTTGAGAGCTGTAAATGCCTGTTGTGCTTCTTCATTCCAGAAGAAGGAATTTTTCTTTAGGAGTTGTGTTAGGGGCTTCGCTATGCGGCCATAGTTGCGGACAAATTTACGATAATAGCCTGTGAGACCCAAAAATCCTCTCAAGCTTTTCAAGGCCTTAGGTTGAGGCCATTCTTGCATTGCCTGGATCTTTTTTGGGTCCACCTTGACACCTTCACGCCCCACAATGTGGCCCAAATACTCAACTTCTTCCATGCCAAACGAACACTTAGACATCTTGACAAATAGTTTATGCGTGCGGAGCAGTTGCAAGAGTAGATCTACATGCTGAAGATGTGCCGCCCAAGTGCCACTATAGATGAGGATGTCATCGAAGAAGACAAGGACAAATTTTCTGAGATATGGTTTGAGGAGGTGATTCATTAGGCTCTGAAAAGTAGAGGGGGCATTACAGAGACCAAATGGCATGACCAGGAACTCATAATGGCCTTCATGAGTTCTAAAAGCTGTCTTGGGAATGTCGACTTCCTTCATGCGAATTTGGTGGTAGCCTGAGCGAAGATCCAACTTAGTGAAGAATTGAGCCCCATTGAGTTCGTCCAGCAAATCGTCAACCACTGGGATGGGAAATTTATCTTTGACTGTTAACTTATTGAGGGCCCTGAAGTCTGGACACATCTGCCACTCCCCATCTTTCTTGAGGACCATGACCACTGGAGATGAATAAGGACTAATGCTGGGACGAATGACACCTGCTTCCAACAATTCCTTGATGATTTTTTCTATTTCGTTCTTTTGGGTGAACGGATATCTGTATGGCCGCACATTTGGGGGTTGGGCCCCTGGAACCAATGTGATGTTATGATCATGTTCCCCTCGCGAGGGTGGAAGCTCATGAGGCTTGTCAAAGACCGTCCGATGTTTATTTAAAATCTGTTGCATCTCAGGATGAATTGGCTGAGACATGGTGTCTACTACCTGGATGGCATTAAATTGAGCTACCACTCCATGATGGCCCTTTTTTAACAATTTTTCCATCCTATGCGAGCTGATGATAGAGGGGGCTCCCGCCTGTAGTCCACGGAGGGTATGTGTGGAGTTGTTCTGCTTAAAACTCATATATAACTCCTGGAAATCCATTGTGATTGGCCCAAGAGTGCGGAGCCATTCCGCGCCGAGGACAATGTCGCAACCCCCCATGTGTATTGCAAACATGTGGGTTTTCAATTGATAATCCCCCATTTGAATTTTGACATTTTCACAGCGACCTTCACATTTCATTGTGCCCCCATCTGCAATCTGGACTTGGAAGTTAGAAACTGCCCAGACGAAACAATGTGCTGCTTCAACGATCTTTTGGTGGATGAAATTATGGGTACTTCCACTATCAATCAAGACTACTACTGGGCGATGTTTAAGAAAACCCCTGATTTTGAGAGTTTGAGGGGAAGAAATTCCTGCCAATGCATTTAGCGAAATAATTGGTTCATCAGATACAATCTCCTGTTGGTTATCTTCTTCGATCGCCTCCGGTTCCTCAAGTGGTGGATCTTCCTCGGTGGAGCTGTAGTCAGTGGCATCTATTTGAAAAAACTTGTGCTCTTTGCATTTATGACCTGGGGAATATTTTTCATCACAGTAGTAACATAGTCCTTGCTTCCTTCTTTCGGCCATTTCCGCAGGCGACACCTTTTGAATCTTAAGTGTCTGAGTCATATTGGGAGCCTGTGAGGGACGACCTTTAGCGGGGAAGTTGGGGCGGCTGGATTGGGTTGTTAATGCACGTTCCACCTTACGGGCTACCTGGCAAGCCTCTGTCCATGTGGGAGGGTGGTGGAGTAGAACCTGAGCTTTGATGGCTTCTTTAAGACCGCTGATAAAGCATTCCATGTAGAACTCATCTGTGAGACCCTTAGTGCGGAAGGCTAAGGCTTCAAAAGCAATAATATATTCCTCCACTGTACCCGTCTGTCGGAGCTTAGTGAGACGCCCCAAAAAAGAGTCTTCCTGTTCAAAGCGACTGCGAAGAGTTTTGGCAAATTGGGCCCAATTCTGAAAATGTCCATTGCAACGCTGATGCCATTCCTTCCATTGCCATCGTTCATTGTCCAAGTACATGGTGCCCACCATAAGCTTAGTCCCCTCATCTGTGATATGATTCAATTGGAAATACTACTCCATTTGTGCTAGCCATGCGGACGTGTGAGAACCGTCAAATTTCTGCATATCCAACTTGGGAGGTCGCTGACTGGGTGGTGGATGGGAGTGCCAAACGTGAGGAGAGTGGCTAGACTCTCCCTCATGGTATTCATGGCCATTATACGCCTCCTCGTGGGCTGGCTTCTTGCCCTTTGGGAATGCCTCCTGTAACTGGTTACTTATTCCTTTAAGCTCAAGTTCTATGTGGTTACTCATTCCTTGAAGCTCAAGTTCGATCTTGTGTACCGCAGTTTGGAGGGAGTGCACATGGTTTTCAATTTTGTCGATCCTTTCATTGGCCATCGCTTGAGCGCGAGTTTCTACCATACACCAACCTGATGAAAAATTGGGACCGCCTAAAAATTTTTACTAAGAAATTGA
Organism: Pinus tabuliformis; assembly: GCA_031772625.1. Classification (NCBI taxonomy): domain Eukaryota; kingdom Viridiplantae; phylum Streptophyta; class Pinopsida; order Pinales; family Pinaceae; genus Pinus; species Pinus tabuliformis. The sequence continues at coordinate 301,877,897 of CM062813.1, read as the reverse complement.
ATGGTACCACCTTGCTCAGCTCGTCGTCCTGATACTGATGGGCTAGGTCACCAATAAGCGCCCCGGAAGATCTCAGACTCTTTTTTTTTTTTTTTTTTAGAAAACTTCTAATGGAGTTTTACTCCTTCCTGATCAATACTGCAGTCGCCAAATCCTCAAAATGTCAATGCCGCCAAAAGTCCTGCGAAAATTATATCCAGGTACAGGAACCCTTCACAACTACTCCGATCCGGTGGATCTGAGAGATCTGAATGGTGGAACAACTGCTGCTGCTGATCTGGAATATCCGATCTGGTGGATCTGAGAGATCTGAATGGTGGAACAACTGCTGCTGCTGATTTGGAATAGATGATGTGTGATCCCTCGATAGCAAGGGAACTATGGTCTTGGGGAGTGTCAGGTGCTACAGATCGCAATATACATAAGGGTCTGACAGTAGTACTCGGCCCAATGTTTCAGGGCTCTAACTAAGGAGGATCGACCGTACCCTTAGCCGTACAACCCGACTACCCTATCGTATGGGCGAGTAATCTCTCCGAGTGCTGTTCTCGGTGTACTGTAGCCACAAGAAGACCGAAGGTTTATCTATGGCGAGGTTTCAAGGGAGCTAGGGGGCTTCCTATATACCCAGAGGGTACGTGGAAGACAGTCCGTGCGCGGTTCTGTCTAATGCGCTACTACTCGAAGGGGTACCCACAGGGGTTACAAGGGAGTCCAACAGACGTGACCACCTCTTGTATTTCCTGAGTGCATGCCTCCCCAAATCCGCAGGTTTATGCGCTTAACGACAGATCCCGTGGTTTAAAGACGCCGGAACACGTCTCTAGCCAAAATTTTTTTTTTGCTAAAATTTGGAGATCCCACCGAGCCCTGGAAAGTGCTCTGATACCACTTGTTATGCTCTTAACCTGCAAAACAATACCCAAGCGAAGAAAAGATACCGAGAACACAGAATATGCGAAGAAAATATACCCAGAACACAGAATAGCAATGATTTTATTATTCAGAGAGAAATGTTCACAGGCCTCTTCGAGGGGGCAACCTCCAATAGAGCAGAGCTCGATTACAAAACAAGACACGATGCTCCTCGCAGGGAGTCTCTATCCTTTATATATGACTCATACATGCAATACCACGAGCCAATATCGTGGGTTGTATTAATACCATCTATCTAATACTACCGCCCATTTACCATCTATCTAATACTACCGCCCATTTGCAAGTAACTGTGGTCCCGTCATTAATTGCGAGTTAACCACTTACAAATATTAATATGGGATTTATTGACTCTTGACTATGACGTGATCCCATGACATAAATAAGGGGGTTAGGGTGGGACCCTAACATGATGTCTTAACACATTAGCTGCAATTTCATCTATTAGGCCATAAATACATTGTTCATTCATTTACATGTAAAAACATGATGAGAGCCATACATAGGCACTATCATAATACATGTTCATAACCAACATAATAACAACAAAAATACCAAGGAAACAACAACCATATAATCCACTTATAAACCAGTATAATACTCATGAAGTAATAAGGAGAAATTACCTTATATTAATGATGCAAAGGCCAACTAGGTTTGGGACTTCCACGAACCACCTGACCATAGATTGGCTGAACCAAATCTTTCTTTCAGCCAATCACTCCCGTGCCATATTCCAAGCATGAATTTGGGACTTAAAACCAAACTCAACTAGGGATTCCCGAGGCTACACCACCTCACTCTCATCAATAGAACTAGGATTTACTGCAATCCATCTCAGATCACAAGGCCATAAAACAAGCATGGATTCCACTAGATTTCTCCACCTACACTGTGAGGAATTTCCATGTCTACTAGTTTCTAGGATTTACTGCAATCCACACTGGGTCACTAGGTCCTAACCGAGACTCAACCCTTTAGGATTTACCGTTTAACCCACCCTTCACCGGTAAGGATTCCTAGGCCTAATACAAGGGCAACCACCTCTAGGATTTACTTGATATCCCACCATTAACTAGTCAAGAATTCCTAGGCCCACCGAGGCACACAATACCTGGATTTACCACAACCCACAATCCGGTTCAGGGGTCACTAGGCCAATTATTTACCACAATCCATAGTCCACTTCAAGTTTCACTGGGCCATGTGTTCTTTATTTCGGAGATCCACCTCACTCAGCTTCGAATCCATCCGACCATCCATCTCAACCAAAACATGAGAACCCCATCACACCATGGCTATCTAGAAATGGCAAGGCTAGGCTGAAAACACTGTCACACTTGGAAAAACCCATGCCATGACAACAAAGAACCACATGAAATATCATGCATGCCAAATCTAGCAAGGAAATCACACATGCAAATCGATACCTGTAAATAATTTTGTTGTAGTTGCTCGATCCTGCTCTTCCTTTCTTGCTCCTTCCTGCTGCTTTCCTTCTTTAAATTTCTAGATCCAATGCGAAAGTGCTCCAAGAAAACTCTAAGTGTCCAAGAGTAAGAGAGAGAGAGAGAATAATGAAAGGGCTCCAAAATTGAATTAACAAAAGGTTACACTAACCAAGCCTTGAGTAAAAGCTTGCCAAGTGATCCTCAGAAACCTTTTTTATCAATGAGGTCTCTATTTTCTTCAATTTGCATTATTTTCCTTAATTTTCCTCCTCACATGCAACATGTGGCCTTTCACCTTGCTTTTCTCCTAATTTACTTTATTTTCATAAATAAATGTGCCAAAAATGCCACTTGCCTTTCCAAATCCTTTGCCATTGCCTTTTCCAAAGCCTTTTCCATTGCCTTTTCCAAATTCCTTTAGCCATAATAGTCGAAAAGAAGTATAGTCCTTACCTTATTTTATAGAAGCCCAACTAGCATGAAATATTGAACATAATACAACATAAGGTGTTTTCAAATTCATCAAGGTCAGTTCTATAAGATGTTTGTCTCTCTTCATAAAATAATCTCTGAATTAATCCAATTTTTAATTGTAACTCCAATTGGGACAAAAAAGTCTTCATTTTCAAAGAACAAAGAATCGAGAGATATCACTCTTTCTCAATATACATAACCTAAATTATGCTATTCTTATGAAAAAGAAACTTCTTTACATTTGTCAATTTATATAACTAATTTTTAATAATCCAAATTAACTACTAATATTTCTTTTAACAATAATTCTATTGCATATTCTTTCCTAATGAGTTTTACATCTTCTATATATCTACCAAATATAAAATTATAACTAATTATACTTTATCATACTTCAAACAATCAAGAGAACGACCATTTATAAGCTAAATAATAAACCTGCTAAATTTTTTTACTAGTTACATTATAACATGGTACACACATTATTTAAAAGACTTGACATACAAGCTAATTACAACACTCTCTTGTTGGATCAATTACATCAAACACTTAGAACATAAACATAATTAAGTATTTATTCATCAGAAAATGATATCAGGTTTATATTAGTTAATAATGAAAGCATAATATATCATCTAAAGACAAACATCTACAACAATGAAGTTTCCGAATTTAGGCTTCTGTGATCCATATTATAATTATTGAGATATATTTCGGTATAAATCACATGATTTTTTTATTTTATTTTTTGATGTGTTTCAAACCATTTAGTGTGGTTCATCATGAGGACAAGATGGAGAATCAGATCATAGCACTGGAATAAATAGAGAGATCAATGTAGAGACCTTTTAAGTTTCTAACGGTTATGAAATAACAACTAGTTTTGAAAAAGAATTTTAAGAATGTTAAAGGGGACTCTGGAGTTATTAAGATGATGTTTAATCAAAGCAAAAGACAAAACAATAGATGAATCTCTACATCGTTTCAGGAATGCCACATCTGACTTCATCTTAGAAACCTGCAAGCATTCCCGTTTGAAAAGATGAAAGTTAGATGTAATGGCCCTTCCGTGCAGGGTTGTAATATATGAATTTAGGCTTCTGTAATCCATATTATAATTGTTGAGCTATATTTTTGTGAAAACCACATGAGAAACTTTCTGTCAACACATTTCGAACCATCTAGTGTGGTTCATCGTTAGGACAAAATGGAGAATCAGATCATGGCACCAGAATAAATTTAGAGATCAATGTAGAGACCTTTTAAGTTTCTAACGGTTATGAAATAAAAACTGGTTTTGAAAAAGAATTTTAAAAATGTTAAAGGGGACTATGGAGTTATTAATATTATGTTTAATCAAAGTGAAAGACTAAACACTAGATGAATCTCTACATCGTTTCAAGAATCCCAGATCTTACTTCATCATAGAAACCTGCAAGTGTGTTTGTTCGAAAAGATGAACTTTAGTTGTAATGGCCCTTTTGTGTAGGGTTGTAATTTCTGAATTTAGGCTTATATGATCCATATTACAATTGTTGAGCTATCCTTTGGTGAAAATTACATGAGTAACTTTTTGTTGATGCATTTCGAACCATCTAATATGATTCACCATTAGGACAAGATGGAGAATCAGATCATGGCACTAGAATAAATAAAGAGATCAATGTAGAGACCTTTTATGTTTCTAACGGTTATGAAATAATGACTAGTTTTGAAAAAGAATTTTAAGAATGTTAAAGGGTACTTCTTAAAATTCTTTTGCAAAACTAGTCATTATTTCATAAACGTTAGAAACTTAAAAGGTTTCTACATTGATTTCTCTATTTATTTTGGTGCCATGATCTAATTCTCCATCTTGTCCTAATAATTAACCACACTAGATGGTTCGAAATGCGTTGACAAAAAGTTTATCATGTGATTTTCACTGAAATATAGATTAACAACAATGAAGTTCTTTTACAATCATTGCAATTTTAGAGAATTGGTCTCTTGAATTATCAATAATATAAATTCCAAATATGACATAAATTTGAGAATGAGTAGAATATTCATAGAATATTAAATATACCATTATTAATCTATGATTGCACAAGTTTGAAAATAAATATTCAAAGATAGATAAAAAATAAAAATAAAAAAAAAAGTGCCCTTTCTCTTTCTCTCCTGTCGAGTGACCTACATGATTTGACATCTAGATGTGAAAGTGATGGTTGCAAATTATACAAGCCTCATCCATGACCAAGTAAAACTTTAAGGATTCACATATACATTTTTTAATATAAAAATTGGTGGATTTTATTAATTCTTTAATCATTGATTATAAAACATTTAATAATATTTTTGTAAAAATAATTATTGTTTTGGGACTTTTATAAACTTTTGGTAGTTTTAAAATCAATAATTTTATTTTATATAATTTAGATAAATTATTTTAAAAATAGAATTTAGTGAATTTAAAAAAGAAAAAATATGAAAAAAATATTCTAATAGGAAAACTTAACCTCTAAAATTTTCCTCACACTCGCATTTGTAACCATAATATGTTATAGTCATAAATAAATTCTAAAAAATAAAAAACAATCTATTTTTCTCATTGTCTATTAGTTGACGAAACTCCAACCTAAAAATAAATATGTATCAAGTTTAATTCAACCATTTCATAAGAATTAAATAATTTCACAACTAATTTATAAGGGAATTGCATTATGGAAAATGTTTTTGTTAAACCTTCCTTAAAAAAAAAAATTCCTTGTATGTTTATAGCAGAGGTTGCTAGTACAAATAGGTACTAAGAGGGTTTTTAATCTGTTACATTCCTATACCAATAGGTGTCATATTTCATGATTGACTGTGGAAATGCCAAATATGATCATCCTTTCCATGCTGCAAAGGTTCCATATTTTCAAAAAAAAATCACAAGTTTAAAAAATGAAAAGAGGGTATGCCCTAAAAGAAAAATCAAAGCGAAAAAAGAATGAGTTGGTCAAAAAACAAAGAAAATGAACCCCAAAGAAAAGACCAGGAAAGTGTGCTAGCCAAAATGCCACTGCTATCCTATTTTTGCAAAGAAGTTCAAAATATGCAATCAGTGACTTTTGTCACACTGGATGGATGGCCAAACAGTTTAATCTTGGCCTCTCCGAGTTTAAATTTCTTGTTCTAGAACTCGATAATAAGGTTTGTCCAAATAGTTCAAGCTTGGCAGATCAGTAGTTAGGTAGAGAAGCAATGGAGCTCAACAGTGAAATCTGAGCCCCTGAAAGAAATAGGGCAAACTTAGATAGGAGGACAGTTAAAAGAAAAAAAGAGAGAAAGGGGTTTGCTAGTTCAAATGCACCCAATCAAAAGGAAGAAAACATGTTAAGTGTAATAAGCTGGGTAGGCAGCTTGATGTTGCAGAAGCAAGTTTGTGAACAATTTTGTCTTTTAAAGATATTGCATCTCATGGATATCATTGGTACCATGGCAAAGTGGCTGCAGAACAGTTGAAGCATGACTAATTTCCCCTCTTACCTCTCCAAGAACATTTACTAACATCCCCTCAAGGACACTGAGATCTGCTCAATGTTCCCAGTTCACTTCATTTCATGAGAAAAACTAAGTGAAACTCTGTTTATACTTAGAACGCCAAAGTGTGTAAAAATGTTCTTCTTTTATTATACCAAGTTTTCCAAGTTCACCACTTGGATCCCTTTTATTCCCTAAGCCTAAGTTTACCTTCAAAACTTAGTGTTTTGTGTAAATCTACCCTTCATATTAAACATTCCTTTCATATTAACATTCTAACTCTATTATATAGCTCCTATATAAAGTTTTCCCCGCCCCTATTATATGAAATACATAAAAAAATCCCAAAACTTTAAATACCCCACTCCCGGCTACACTATAGGCCATATCTTACAATACATTCTGAGTCAAAAGGTGTATGTGAAACCCTTTTAATAATCCACGACCCACTGTTTAAAAGGAATTAATCAACATTTGGTTGATTAATTAACTTAACCCGCTCGAAAACCCATAACCAATACACCCAAAAACATTACAAAGCACTCAAATATTATGGCGGGTCCTGTGGCATAGCCTTCCACCTATTTTATATGCTGCCAGCCGTTGGATCAAAGTCCACAGATCCGATGGCCCACATGTATATTGCAAGCCCTTATGTGCCGAACAATAGCGTTCGGGGGATGGGCGGTATTTCTGCTGTACAAAAGACACGTGGCAGGTGCCCGGTGTGATCGCTGTCCCACCCCCAATACCACTATGGCCCAAAGGCAGTGCAGGGGCCAAACTGCTTACCGCCTATGCCCCCTCCCTGCTGACGTTACCCTATCGTCACCCTCACGTCATTCGACACGTCGTCCGCCACCCCGCTTCCGCATCGTCCACCGTGTCATCTACCACGTCACTGCCAAGTCAGCCTCCGTACCCCCGCTATACGACAAAATCATTATGTCACGCTGACGTCACCCAACCAAAGTGCGCCAAAACCAAATTTTTTGTCAAATTGGCGTGAAAAGGTCGTTTTTGTCCATTTTTGTTTATTTGTTCTGTGCGACGTATTCATGCGATTTTCAACCAAAATAGTTGTTTGACTGCACAGTCCTCCACCCAGCTAAATCCAACTTGCAAATCAATCTTCAAGCTCGGCTCGCCACCTGCATTTTCCACAGGGCATCCATTAAATAGGTATTTACCAGAGTTCTCCTCTTAAAACCCTGTTTTTCCAAGTTTTCTCTGCAAAACAATTTTGCCCAATGAACCCAAATTTCGACTAAAAACCATGTTGCCTTCAAAAACCTGTGCACTATAACCACTGTTCTGCCCATTTTTTCCGAGAAATTCCTCAAAATACATCTCCCTCTCCAATTTCGTCCATTTGGCTATAATTCAAGCTCCCCTTAATGCACCTCACAAGGAGCTGGAATGGTTGCCCTTAGCTGATAGGGACTTCCAAATACAAGACTTAATGGGTATCAAAGACCATCTGCAAACAGTTTATGAAATTAGAAACAGTTACATGAACAAAATTGATCTCTATGGCATATGGTAGTCTAGTCTACCCATATACTATCTTCCATCAGTTAATGTGTTTCCAGATATAATCCGCTTATGCTGTGCCAACTATGAGCCTACTCAAAGAGCAGTCATGTCCCCAAATGGCACTGTCCTTTTCTATATTACTCCTGACTCAATCAATGAGATGCTGCACTTCAAACCTAGTCAGCCTCTGGCTCCTCTGTCCATGAAATATTTGCTGGATCAAGGCTCCAAATTATCCACTGCAAAAATAGGCCGGATTGCGAAGTTATTCATGAGCCCAGACTCCCAGCCCAGAGATTCACCTGCTTTTCACTATGTCTATTTCAATGAAGCTAGGAGATCTGTTATTGATATGATATCCTATGTTCTGGGTTTTAGAACAAGTGAGTATGTTGATGAAACCATTGTAGCTCTAATGTCTATATTTATTCCAGGACACCCTCCTGCCATTAAATTTGACTTTGCTACCTTCATTAGCAACAAAATCCATGAACAGTTCATGAGCCTAAATAGAGAAGGAGTCTTCAAGTATACAACATATATATATCACCTGTTCTTGTACTATCAAACAGATAGTTTTATGTTCCCTGTCAAGAAATTGGATGCAAAAGGAGAGAGGAGATCTGTCATATTTTGGACCTCAGTTTTCCATCTAGTTCATAATTCTCCTTATACTTATTGTGAGTTCATTGACCTATTTATATATCTAGTCTCATCTCTGCTGATGAGATGTCCCCTTGCCAGACTCTCAGGTGACATGCAGAAAATCTTGCAGCTGTCCAAAAGCTATAAAATAGGTGACTGGTACTTTTACCAGAATCACACAGAGATCAGGATTTATGGCTGTGAATTATGTCCCTACAAGCTACCAAAGTATGTACCTATGAGACTGTTTTCCCTTGAATACTTTAGACAATTTATTAGCTCAAATTTGACTCATTTTCATGCTGCCAAGAAAAAGGCTCAGCTGAAGTTAAGAAACCAATTAGGCCCCTTCATTATTAACAAAAAGGAAGGGTGGAAAGATGCTAAAAATATATTAGGTGAGCAGCTCAAACAAAAAAGGAGTTTTTGGTGGGTACCCTATGACCCAAATGGATTCATCCATGATAGAAAGATAAAATATAGGCTATCAAGCTATGATCATTATAGAATCCCTGATTTAGAACAGTATGCTAATCAAGATGAATGGGTAGAGGGAACATTGGTAGAACAGATAATTGAGGAAGAGAAAATGGAGCAGGCAATGAAAAACCTTGAAATTTTTTTTGACCTGGACTCTTTTTGACAGGTCTCTTTCAAATTGCCTCAACACATTGGAGTGGGCACATCATCTGCTACAACTTCACAACAACCTACCCAAGAAACTACTCCACCTGCAGGGACATCCAAAGGCAAAGAAGTGCTGCATTCAGAGCAACAAGAAATGACAGATCAGCCAACTTCATCAAAGCAGCAAAGCCAAGGGCAAGTTCCTCCTGCCCAGACAAATGCACCAGAGATACCAGCATTGCAGACTCCTCTCAATGAGGAAAATGGCAGAAAAAGGGACCAAGAAGAGGCCACACCCATCAGTGGGTCAGCAGAGCAGCCAGAAGCAAAGAGCCAAAGAGTGGATCCTCTACCTGAAGAGGAATTTATAGAGGAGATTATTGAAAGTCTAATAAGTGAGAGGGCAGCCAGCCCACTGACTTCCTCAGTGATAGAAACATCTGCCAGTTCTCATGAGCAGCAACTGGAAAAACAACCTAGTGTGGAAATTTCATCAGCATGGCCACAAAGCAAACAAAGTTCTGATATTAAGAGGATGTTCATGGACATCAAAGCACATAATGAGCCAATAAGGTTGCATATTTATGATCAATTTCTCAAAATGACCCCCGCCAAACAGCAAAGATTGATGTCTGCATATGATATTAAGGAAGGGAAAATGATCTTAAGTAACTTGAAGCCTAGAGTGCAGCAGCCACAGTCAGCTGCCGATTATATTAGAACAAATCTAGAGGCTCTTTCCAAAGACATTCACCCTTTGGACCAGGTTGAGCTGCACAAGCAAATCGGTGAAATGGTTTCCTCCACTTTAGCAGACAAAGCCATACTAGCTCAACAATTGCAAAATTCATTAAACAATACATCGACCCAACTAGAGTTGGAAAAGGCACCCTCTTTGGCCAAGGACAATAGGATAAAGTCCTTGGAGGAAATCATCATTGAGTTGGGACATAATCCCAAGGATCCCAAGGCAATAAAAGCACTAATAAAGAAAAAAGAAGATGACATAGCTGCCCTCAAGAAGCAGTTAAAGCTGCCAATCACTATGCATCCGCAGACCACAGAGATAGTGAAAGAGAAAGAAGAAGAAGACATGATGGAGTTTCTAACAAAAATGAATCAAAGGCTAAGTGAAACTGAGCAGGTTTTGGAGAAAGAATTACAGGAAAAACAGGGAGTGTCAACCTCCAAGCCACCTCAAATAGCTCCAACAGTTATAGCTACTCCTCCTACAGCAACAACAACAGTCCCTCCCACTGCCCCAGCATCGACAGCAGGTACATCAACAACAACAGCAGCACTACCATGACTACTGAAGAACTGATAAAGGCTATGGAGGATCTAAGACTCCAAGTGTCAGAATTAAAGGATGCCAAAGAGCAATTGGCCAAGTTGGAAATTAGTTATGATAAATCTAAAATGACAGTGGCAGAAAAAACAAGGGAGGTGAAAGCATTGGAAAACAAAGTAAAGGCATTAGAAAAGGACCTCTTATTAGACAAACCTCTGGCAGAAATTAGGAGCATTCTGTGGGCCAACATTAGCCAATCCATCACTGATATATGGACATCAATACAGGTAATTCATGAGCAAATTGATTTGGTGACAGTAGCTCAAGAAGAGATTCAAAGGGCCAGGGATTCATTGGGACACATGCCCGAACAGGCCAATAGGCTAATACAGTTTTTGAATACCCACACCAAAGAACAGCTAGCAAAATTAGATATCAGGGACAGGACAGGCACTATTTTAATAATTAAAAGGGTTCTGACCATGAGGAATTTCATACAAAATCTGGAAAGGAAGTGCCAGGAGATGCAAATGGAAATAAATGCTTTCACACAGAAATTTAGAGTTTTGGAGGAAAAGGGTCTGCCCAGTTTGTTAACTGATGACTACAGACTAATGTCACATGCAGCCTATGTTCACAGATTAAATACATATGTGGATAGCCAAGCCACAACATCATCAAGTTCTGCAGGAGAGAAGGCACTCCCATCTGGACAGAGCCTATATGACAATTTGGAGAATTTGTTTTTTATTGAACATGAAGTGAGGCATCTTTTCACAGTCCAGCCCACTTTCTTCAGATACACGGATGCTAATGAAACTCTGATTAAAATTCGTAGACACCAGTTACCAGATAACCAGTGGTGGCAGAGTATGCTAGAAATTTTGTAGGCAGATATAAAAGCTTTGTTTTCCTAGAAAGCTACAGCTGTTATAAAGTGAAGGAAAGAGCAGATAAGAAATCGCGCTAAGTGGTCAATCAAAGCGCAATCAAAGAACCCAGGGAAGCAACGCAAGCAGCTTGGAATTTCACCAAAAGTATCCATCGAAAAACTGTTGTGCAATTAATCAATGCATCTCACCGAACAAAATGGCCAGCACAACATTTTCTTATCTCTGCATTCATTTCTCTCTGTTCCCAAGAGCATTTACTCTTTCTGTAGAGTAGATGAAGGAAGTTATTGCAAGATATTATCTCCTTGGAGATATTTTGTAAACTTTTTGTACAAATACCTCCCCAATCTAAGTATTAGGGGTTGGTGAATATCATTCTGGAACTACACTATAAATTTGAGAACTCTTCTAGATAAATATTACTGGAATGCTTTGCTGATGAACTCTCTGGTTATGAAATTGATGGCAGAGGAATATATTGCAGAATTCTTGAATTATTTCATGGAACAATAAGTCTTTTTAACTCTTGTTTTACTATATTTGTGTTTTATATATCATCTAAGTATCATGTTCTAAATTGCAGGAAAAAAGAATAGCCCAGAATTTACTTTGCTGTACTATGTGTTCAGTTCCTGTCATTCTTATGTTTTCTTCAGGACTAGCATAGGCAGGAATTCTTGACTGCTCCTGTCTCCCTGGTTCTTACACCCTGAATATAATTAAGGAATTCTTAGCTGCTCCTTGGTAATATTTTTCCATTTTCCCTCTGTTAGCATGATGAAAGATTCTTAATTGCCTTTCATCCCCTGACTCCATTTCACCTGATTCCAGCTTGAAAATCGTTCCATGTTTAGTTATCTTGCTCTGTAGTTCCTCCTTTTGTTAAAGAAACCATACCCAGAAATTCATTTTCAGACCATTAACCCAATGGTCTGAACTTCTCATACTTTGCAGTCATGTTCTATGGAATGTCACCATCCAAAAATCATACAACTACCTGCACTTCATAACTAGCCTAACATATAGCAAAACAAAGCTAAATCATAAAGAGAGAGCCCTCTCTGGCTGTAGATTGGCTAGAATCTACATCTAAAAGATTGGTTAGTGGTTACCTCAGCCGTATTTCCTTTACTCACTGTGTTTGGGGAACAACCTGAGTGATAACATCATTGGCGACTCCACTGGGGATCTGAATGACTGTTTGTTACTGCTGTCTATATTCTAAAGTTACAAATGGAGCCTGAAGTTAGCCAGGAAACCTTTTGAAACTGTTTCTGCTATGCAATTACAGGAGTAAATATAAGCTGCTTCAGTCAATCTCCATTCTAGCTTTAGGCTTTAAACAGTTGTCTCAAAAATTTGATCAGTTTCCTTTGATTTCAAAATATCTTCAGGAAATTTCAAAGTTCTTATAATTCATAATTTCCTAGGAAGATATCTTCAAAACTTGTGTGCTTCAAGTACTTCCAGAAAATACCAAAAACAAATTTAGAAGCTGGCTGCAAAGAAGAAAACTCGTTACACAAGATCAAATCCAGATCTGAATCCTCCAACTATTTTTGAAAATCCTAACTTGATCTCTAAAAACCTTAGAAGACAAGAAAGTCTAGAAAATTCTGCTGATTTGAACCTTGATATACTTCATCAAAACCTTACAAAATCTGAGCTTACCCACGGAAAAGCAGCAGTCCTTTCTACTATTGCTACAGCTTCTTCTAGCTCACCATCATCACTTCAAAGCATCTTTTCCACTCCCCCATCCACATCACTTATCACAGCCATTGTCCCTGTGCTTCTAGCTGTCCCATTTATACCTGTAAATATGGCAAACCGATATGCTCCCCTGCAATTGCCTGCAAATCCAGGCGCTATTCCTCAAGATTATCAAAGAAAAATCACCTATTTTGATGGTACTGGAACCTACACAGACCAAAAACATACTAAGAAAATGATGGATTACTTTGAGAATTATGAAATTGATGATAATGATGTCAGAATGAAATTTTTTGTTCAAAGTTTAACCGGTGATGTAAGGACTTGGTTTAGAGCACTCCCTGTAAACACAATTGCTGATCCAGATGCCCTTTATCAAACCTTTTTGAACAGATGGGAAAAGAAGAAGGACCCATTGCATATCCTATCTGAATATGAAAGCTTGAAAAGAGGCCCACAAGAAACTGTCCAAGACTACTGTGCTAGATTCAATAATGTGTACAATGCTATTCCTCAGAACCTTAGACCTCCACCTGACTTAGCTTTGATCAAATTCCCTGATGGATTTGATTCTGACATGGCATATCAACTAAGGGAAAGAGCTCCTCCAAGCCTAGAAGACATGCAAAGCATAGCTGTTAGTGTAGAGGCCAATCTGATCTCTAAAAGAGCTCGAGCTAGAGCTGAAAGAAGGACTCCCTTCAAAGAAGAGCCTTCTGCATTTGAGCAAAAACTAGATGCAATTATCAAAGGAATGGATAGATTAGGTGATAGAGTGGAAACCATTGAAAGGAAATATTCTTGGGAGGTTCAACCAAGTAACACCACAAGAAATCCAAACTTTAGGAAAAAAATCAAAATCCTAATACTGGGAAAGCTGGTCCAGACCAAAACATCAGACCTCCATTCCAAGAAAACTATGCTGAAGCTTCAACCTCTAGTGAGCCAACAGAGGATACTCAAATCAACCTAATGGGTCTAAACAGTGAACAACAAATCTTTTTAATCCAGGATGACCAAGAGGCTCATACTATCAACCAATTTCGAACCAAATTCGGAGAATCATTTGATTTCAGAGAAGGATATGATTCAGCTGTCTATGAGGTTCATAAACAATACAAATTGAGAAGTAGAACAATAGATGCTCTTGAACCCAACAAGTAGAAAGATACCAAGCAGCCTAAAAAAGTAAAGGATAAAACTTCCCCCACAGAACTCCTTGCTAAAACAAACCTCAACCCTGAAGAGCCCACGGTTAAGGATATATCAAACTTACAGCCATCAAATAATCAACCATCCACCTCCTTTCCTCCAAAAGAAAATGCAAACAACTCTCCCGAAAGTAACTTCAAAGCAGATGCAGTTCATAACAACACTCCTGTTAGAGAAAAAATCACCAAAAACACAGCAGAAAAGGAAAATCTTGCTGCCTGGAATGCAAAAGTTCAAGTGGAAAAACCTTTCAACTTAGAAACTGAAATAGGCAAGTTAAAAATAGCCATTCCACTGTCCGAATTGGCTAAACATGAGGTTTATAGGGAACAAATCAACAGGTCACTTCAAATATCAGAGAATAGAGATGCAGTCAATGTCTTAGATGACCAATCAGAATTGATTTTTGGCCCTGAAGTTAATGGTAAATCAGTAGATGGAGGAGTTCCTCCATTCTATGTAAGCCTAAACATTCATGACAAAACACTACATAATGCAATGTTTGATTCGGGAGCTTACCACAATCTAATGCCTAAGTCTGTGATGGAAAGATTGGACCTAGATATCACAAGGCCATATAAAGACTTGTTTTCATTTGATTCTAGCCAGGTCAGGTGTCTAGGCCTAATCAAAGATTTGTGTGTATCTCTAGTCCAATATCCTGCCAAGACAATTTTAATGGATGTAGTGGTAGTTGATATCCCACTAAAGTATGGAATGCTTTTGTCCAGATCTTGGGGTGCAAAGCTCCAAGGATCCTTGCAGCTAGACATGTCTTATGCTACCATCTCGGTCTTTGGCCAGCCAAAGAGGTTGTACCGGGAAACTTTGATGAAATATGTAGTCAGCAGCAAAGAAGCCCCAAAATTTCCCCATTTATTCCATGCATTCGGATATGGATTCTTTCATATTATACAATGCTAAAATGTGTCCCAAAATTGATCACCAGCTTCTACAATCAGCACAAACAAGAAACATAAATGACGAATCTACTGCTCAAGATCAAAAAATTGTTGAAGTGGTTGATGCAACAAACACACAAGGCAAACCATATGAGCTACAAAATCCAAATATGCCCACTAAGACAGTTTCTAAAACTCCTTATGATAGCTATAGTTAAGAAATTCTATGGTATCTAGAATTTGATGGATCAGTGAATAAACTAGGAGCAGGGGCAGGCATTTGGGTACATAATATGCAAAATGATCATGCAAAAGGACATGCATATAGGCTGAATTTCAAATGTACAAACAATATGGCTGAATATGAAGCCCTTCTGCTAGGTCTCAAATTGATTAAAAGTCTAGGGGCAGCTAGGATTTCAATTTTGGGAGACTCGGATTTGATCATCCAACAGATGAAGGGAAACTTTGTTACAAACGATCTCAGGCTAAGAGCTTATAGAGGGGCAGCAATTGAAATACGTAATACCTTTCCAGAATCACAACTTACCAAAATTCCAAGAAACCATAATTTACATGCTCACAGTTTGGCAACATTTGCCAGCACTTATAAGCTACCATTCGAGCCTAACCACAACTTCACTGCTAAAATTAAACATAGACCTGCTATACCAGACAATGTTAAAAATTGGCAAGTATTTGACAATGACTCACAAATCAACAATTTCCTGACTTTGAAAGAGGAATTTTCAAATACAAACATAGACACAAGTACCATTGGTGATGAACAACAAATAAACAAAATTGAAAAAAATATATCAGCTGAAACAGCAAATCAGATTTTACATCCAACAATCTTTACCAGCAAAAATTTACAAGAGTTGAAGCAAATGGACTTTGATGAAATTGCTGAGGGAGAGTCTGAAGTAATTGATTTGAAAGATAATTTTTTACCCACAGGCCTGAATCCTCCAGAAGATATTTTTGATTCAAATGATATTTTGAGAAAGCCAAAAATGCAGCCATTAAACGCAGAAATTGAGGACTGTAATATAGGAAATGCAGAAGATCCCAAGATGGTAAAACTGTCCAAAGCCTTGCCTCCCGACCAAAAACTGAAGTACATTGAACTGTTCAAAGAATTCCAAGATGTTTTTGCATGGAGCTATGAGGACCTCAAATCCTATGATACTTCTGTAATCCATCATACTATACCCTTAAAAGAAAATCAAAAACCTTTTAAACAAAAGATGAGAAGAGTCAATCATGTTCTTCTTCCTCTCATTGAAAAAGAGGTCAAAAGAATGTACCAAGCTGGAATAATTGCACCCATCAGATTCTTAGAATGGATTTCAAATCTAGTGCCCACTAGGAAGAAAACGGGAGAGATAAGACTGTGTGTTGACTTAAGAAATCTGAATAGAGTTTCTCTCAAAGACCATTACCCCTTGCCCAAGATGGATCACATTTTACAAAGGGTAGTGGGAGCTTCCAGGATTTCACTGTTAGATGGATTCTCAGGATTTAATCAGATCTTAGTTCACCCGGATGATCAAGATAAAACTGCCTTTACAACACCTTGAGGAACCTTCAAGTATGTGAAAATGCCTTTTGGACTTAAAAATGCAGGAGCAACATTTCAATGAGCAATGGAAATAGCCTTTGCAAAAGAAATTCATGAATTTCTAGTCATATATCTTGATGATCTCATTGCTTTTTCAAAATCAGACCAAGAACATTTAGAGCATTTAGCACAAGTGTTCCTAATTTGCAGAAAATATGGCATATCACTTAACCCAAAGAAATCATTGTTTGGCCTAGAAGAAGGCAAACTCTTAGGTCACATAATCTCAAAAGATGGCATTAGAATTGACCCAGATAGAATACAAGCTATTCTCCAAGTGCCTCACCCAAGGAATATCAAAGAACTACAAGCTTTTCTAGGAAAGATCAATTTCCTAAGAAGATTCATACCCAACTTGGCTGAACTAATAAGATTGTTGAATAACATGCTGAAGAAAGATTCCAAAGTAAAGTGGACAATAGAAGCTAAGCAAGCCTTTGAGGAAATCAAAATAGCTTTAACCAAAACACCGGTCCTCACAAGCCCAAAGTTTGATAGAGACTTCATAATCTTTTCCTTTGCATCTGATCATACTATTGCTATTGTCCTATTACAAAAAGATGATTAAGGAGGTGAGAAGCCCATTTCTTTCTTCAGAAAAACACTTAGAGATGCACCACTCAAATATCAAATCATGGAAAAACAAGCTTATGCCCTTATAAAGGCTATCAAGGATTTCAGAGTTTATATCTTGTACTCTCATGTGATAGCTTATGTCCTAAATGTCGTGGTCAAGGATATTCTAACTCAAGAAGGACTTGAAGGTAAAAGAGGAAAATGGATAGCTAACATTCTAGAATATGACATTGAAATTAAACCAAAAAAGCTGATAAAAGGACAAGGATTAGCCAAATTGATGACTGAAACCAATTTCCAAGCCCTTGACATCAATGAACTGGATAACGAGCAAGAGATGGCGACTCCACAGATCAATCAAACCTTTTTACTATCACCTTGGTATGCTGATATAGTCTGTATTGTTAAACATGCAAGCTCCTCCAGGGTTATCCAGAACTAAAAAGAGATTCTTGAAAATGAAAGCTTCAAAGTTTTGTATTGTAGACAATGTTTTATTATGGAAAAATCATGAAGGAATTTTGCTGAATTTCTTAACAAAGGATGAAACTGACAAAGTGCTTAAAGAATTTCATGCAGGGGACTGTGGTGGACATTTGTATTGGAAGTCAACTGCTGATAAAATCTTAAGAGCTGGGTTTTATTGGCCCTCCCTGTTTGTTGATGTAAAGAAATTTGTAGTTTCTTGCCATAAATGTCAAATCTTTGAAGGCAAGAGAAAGCTTTTACCTTTACCCCTAAAACCCATTTCCACTGAGAGGCCATTTCAACAATGGGGTTTAGATTTCATTGGAGAAATTCACCCTTCCTCTTCTGGCCAGCATAAGTGGATTTTAACTGCCACAGATTACTTCACCAAGTGGATAGAGGCCATCCCTTGTAGGCAAGCCAATGACTCAATCATCATGCAATTCCTAGAAACCAATATCCTATCTAGATTTGGTTGTCCGGAAAAGATTATAACTGACAATGCTGCTGCTTTCAAATCCAAAAGAATGATCAACTTTTGTCACAAATATCACATCACCTTAGGCCATTCCACAGGTTATTACCTTCAAGGTAATGGTTTAGCTGAATCATCCAATAAGAGCTTGATCAACATCATAAAGAAGGTATTGGAGGAAAACAAGAAGAATTGGCACAAAAAGCTCATCAATGCACTTTGGGCAGACAGGTTGACTACAAAGAGATCCATTGGAACAAGCCCCTATGAGTTGGTTTATGGCATGGAGGCAGTATTCCCTTCTTCTTTAGGAATGCCTGTGATAAAATTGCTGCAAGAAATACATGCAGAACCTAATGACATTCAGAGGAGAATTAATCAAACAATTCATTTACAGCAGACCAAAGAAGAAGTGTATCACAGATCTCAGATCCTACAAGAGAAACTTAAGAAGATATTTGATAAGAGAACAAAGGCAAAGGATTTTTTCATAGGTGACAAAGTGATGAAATGGGATTCCAGGAGGGAAGATAAAGGAAAACATGGGAAGTTTGACTTCCTATGGAAGGGACCTTTTGCTATTCAGGTTGTAAAAGGAAACAACACCTACTTTTTGAGAAGCCTGGATGGTACAGAAGCAGAGGATGGGCCAGTTAATGGTCGGATGCTCAAGCATTATTTTGATCCACTTTGATTGAGATAACAACACTGTGATTTGTACATAACAATGTCTATTTTATGTAGTTTATTACAGCAATAAGATAGGGAATAAGATGCAGCAAATTTGAGGAAAAAGCAAAGAATTGTGCCACCTTTGTGTGTTACATTTTGAGTTTATCAGAAGACTCAAAGAAAAAGACTCGGGAGCTAAAAATTTGATGGCAAAACACTCAGACAAACTATCAGAGACAGAGCTGTAATTTTTCAAATCAGCTCATAAGAAATGTGTATATGTTACAGAGATACAGTGTTGTTTGTTTACAACAAAAGGAAATTTCAGATTACAGCAAGAGTTGAATATAAGGCTATCTGACCTGCTGTTCTTGGCTTTTCATCTGAAAAATCCATCCCCAAGTGGAGCCACTGTTAGGTTCCTATACCAATAGTTGTCATATTTCATGATTGACTGTGGAAATGCCAAATATGATCATCCTTTCCATGCTGCAAAGGTTCCATATTTTCAAAAAAAAATCACAAGTTTAAAAAATGAAAAGAGGGTATGCCCTAAAATAAAAATCAAAGGGAAAAAAGAATGAGTTGGTCAAAAAACAAAGAAAATGAACCCCAAAGGAAGGACCAGGAAAGTGTGCTAGTCAAAAGGCCACTGCTATCCTATTTTTGCAAAGAAGTTCAAAATATGCAATCAGTGACTTTTGTCACACTGGATGGATGGCCAAACAGTTTAATCTTGGCCTCTCTGAGTTTAAATTTCTTGTTCTAGAACTAGATAATAAGGTTTGTCCAAACAGTTCAAGCTTGGCAAATTAGTAGTTAGGTAAAGAAGCAATGGAGCTCAACAGTGAAATCTGAGCCCCTGGAAGAAATAAGGGCAGACTTAGATAGGAGGACAGTTAAAAGAAAAAAAGAGAGAAAGGGGTTTGCTAGTTCAAATGCACCCAATCAAAAGGAGGAAAAAATGTTAGGTGTAATAAGCTGGGTAGGTAGTTTGATGTTACAGAAGCAAGTTTGTGAACAATTTTGTCTTTTAAAGATATTGCATCTCATGGATATCATTGGTACCATGGCAAAGTGGCTGCAGAACAATTGAAGCATGACTAATTTCCCCTCTTACCTCTCCAAGAACATTTACTAACATCCCCTCAAGGAAACTGAGATCTGCTCATTGTTCCCAGTTCACTTCATTTCATGAGAAAAACTAAGTGAAACTCCGTTTATACTTAGAACGCCAAAGCCACATTTCTTGTGTAAAAATGTTCTTATATTATAAAAAGTTTTCCGAGTTCACCACTTGGATCCCTTTTATTCCCTAAGCCTAAGTTTACCTTCAAAAATTAGTGTTTTGTGTAAATCTACCCTTCATATTAAACACTCCTTTCATATTAACATTCTAACTCTATTATATAGCTCCTATATAAATTTTTCCCCGCCCCTATTATATAAAATACATAAAAAATCCCAAAACTTTAAATACCCCACTCCTTGCTACACTATAGGCCATATGTTACAATACATTCTAAGTCAAAAGGTGTATGCAAAACCCTTTTAATAATCCATGGCCCGCTGTTTAAAAGGAATTAATCAACATTTGGTTGATTAATTAACTTAACCCGCTCGACAAACCATAACCAATACACCCAAAAACATTACAAAGCGCTCAAATATTATGGCGGGTCCCGTGGCATAGCCTTCCACCTATTTTATATGCCGCCAGCCGTTGCATCAAAGTCCACAGATCCGATGGCCCACATGTATATCGCAAGCCCTTATGTGCCGAACAATAGCGTCTGGGGGATGGGCGGCCAAACTACTTACCGTCTATGCCCCCTCCCTGTTGACATTACCCTATCGTCACCCTCACGTCATTCGACACGTCGTCCGCCACCCCGCCTCCGCATCGTCCACCGTGTCATCTACCACGTCACTGCCAAGTTAGCCTCCGTACCCCCGCTATAGGACAAAATCATTGCGTCATGGTGACGTCACCCAACCAAAGCGCGCCAAAACCCAGCAAAACCAAATTTTTTGTCAAATTGGCGTGAAAAGGTCGTTTTTGTCCATTTTTGTTTATTTGTTCTGTGCTACGTATTCATGTGATTTTCGACCAAAATAGCTATTTGACCGCACAGTCCGCCACCCAGCTAAATCCAACCTGCAAACCAGTCTTCAAGCTCAGCCCGCCACCTGCATTTTCCACAGGGCGTCCATTAAACAGGTATTTACCCGAGTTCTCCTCCTAAACCCTGTTTTTTCAAGTTTTCTCTGCAAAAATTTGCCCAATGAACCCAAATTTCGACTAAAAACTGTGCTGCCTTCAAAAACCTGCGCATTATAACCACTGTTCTGCCCATTTTTTCCGAGAAATTCCTCAAAATACATCTCCCTCTCCAATTTTGCCCATTTGGCTATAATTCAAGCTCATTTCGGCCTGCACTTCCCGCAGAAAGGATCCGAAAGTACTGTTTTATCTACTATTGCTGTGGAAACCCAAATTTCAAATTAAAAAATCATAGAAAATTGAAAAATGGAGGCTCCAGTAACCCTCAATGTTGCTCCCCTTAGTGCACCTCAAAAGGAGCGGAATGGTTGCCCTTAGCTGACAGGGACTTCCAAATACAAGACTTAATGGGTATCAAAGACCATCTGCAAATAGTTTGTGAAATTAGAAACAATTACCTGAACAAAACTGATCTCTATGGCATATGGGAGTCTAATCTACCCATATACTATCTTCCATCAGTTAATGTGTTTCCAGATATAATCCGCTTGTGCTATGCCAACTATGATCCTAGAGTAGTCATGTCCCCAAATGGCATTGTCCTTTTCTATATTACTCCTGACTCAATCAATGAGATGATGCACTTCAAATCTAGTCAGCCTCTGGCTCCTCTGTCCATGAAATATTTGCTGGACCAAGGCTCCAAACTATCCACTACAGAAATAGGCTGGATTGCCAAGTTATTCATGAGCCCAGACTCCCAGCCCAGAGATTCACCTCCTTTTCACCATGTCTATTTCAATGAAGCTGGGAGATCTGTTATTGATATGATATCCTATGTTCTGGGTTTTAGAACAAGTGAGTATGTTGATGAAACCATTTTAGCTCTGATGTCTATATTTATTCCAAGACACCCTCCTGCCATTAAATTTGACTTTGCTACCTTCATTAGAAACAAAATCCATGAAAAATTCATGAGCCTAAACATAGAAGGAGTCTTCAAGTATACATCATATATATATCACCTGTTCTTGTACTATCAAACAGATAGTTTTTAGTTCCCTGCCAAGAAATTGGATGCAAAAGGAGAGAGGAGATTTGTCATATTTTGGAGCTCAGTTTTCCATCTAGTCTATAATTCTCCTTATACTTATTGTGAGTTCATTGATCTATTTATATATCCAGTCTCATCTCTGTTCATGAGAAGTCCCCCTGCCAGAGTCTCAGGTGACATGCAGAAAATCTTGCAGCTGTCCAAAAGCAATAAAATAGGTGACTGGTACTTTTACCAGAATCACACAAAGATTAGGATTTATGGTTGTGAATTATGTCCCTACAAATTGCCAAAGTATGTACCTATGAGACTGTTTGCCCTTGAATACTTTAGACAATTTATTAGCTCAGATTTGACTCATTTTCATGCTGCCAAGAAAAAGGCTCAGCTGAAGCTAAGAAAGCAATTAGGCCCCTTCATTATTAACAAAAAGGAAGGGTGGAAAGATGCTGAAAAGATATCAGGTGAGCAGCTCAAACTAAAAAGGAGTTTTTGGTGGGTACCCTATGATCCAAATGGATTCATCCATGATAGAAAGATAAAATATAGGCTATCAGGCTATGATCATTGTAGAATCCCTGATTTAGAACAGTATGCTAATCAAGATGAATGGGTAGAGGGCACATTGGTAGAACAGATAACTGAGGAAGAGAAAATGGAGCAGACAATGAAAAACCTTGAAAAAACTCTTGACCTGGATTCTTTTGGACAGGTCTCTTTTAAATTTCCTCAACACATTAGATCGGGCACATCATCTGCTACAACTTCACAACAACCTGCCCAAGAAACTACTCCACTTGCAGGGACATCCAAAGGCAAAGAAGTGTTGCATTCAGAGCAACAAGAAATGACAGATCAGCCAACTTCATCAAAGCAACAAAGGCAAGGGAAAATTCCTCCTACCCAGATAAATGCACCAGAGATACCAGATTGCAGACTCCTCTCAATGAGGAAAATGGCAGAAAAAGGGACCGAGAAGAGGCCACACCCATCAGTGGGCCAGCAGAGCAGCCAGAAGCAAAGAGGCAGAGAGTGGATCCTCTACCTGAAGAGGAAGTTATAGAGGAGATTACTGAAAGTTCAAGAAATGAGAGGGCAGCCAGCCCACTGACTTCCCCAGTGATAGAAACATCTGCCAGTTCTCATGAGCAGCAATTGGAAAAATAGCCTAGTGTGGAAATTTCATCAACACGGCCACAAAGCAAACAAAGTTCTGATATTAAGAGGACGTTCATGGACATCAAAGCACAGAATGAGCCAATAAGGTTGCAGCTTTATGATCAATTTCTCAAAATGACCCCCGCCAAACAGCAGAGATTGATGTCTGCATATGATATTAGGGAAGGGAAAATGATCTTAAGTCACTTCAAGCCCAAAGTGCAGCAGCCACAGTGAACTGCCGATTATATTAGAACAAATCTAGAGGTTCTTGCCAAAGACATTCACCCTTTGGACCAGGTTGAGCTACACAAGTAAACCGGTGAAATCGTTTACTCCACTTTAGCAGACAAAGCCATACTAGCTCAACAATTGCAGAATTCGTTAAACAATACATCGGCCCAACTAGAGTTGGAAAAGGCATCCTCTTTGGCCAAGGACAACAGGATAAAGTCCTTGGAGGAAATCATCATTGAGCTGGGACATAATCCCAAGGATCCCAAGGCAATAAAAGCACTGATAAAGAAAAAAGAAGATGACATCGCTGCCCTCAAGAAGCAGTTAAAGCTGCCAATCACTATGCATCCATAGACCACAGAGATAGTGAAAGAAAAAGAAGAAGAAGACATGATGGAGTTGCTAATAAAAATGAATCAAAGGCTAAGTGAAACCGAGCAGGCTTTGGAGAAAGCATTACAGGAAAAACAGGGAGTGTCAACCTCCCAGCCACCTCAAACAGCTCCAACAGTTACAACTGCTCCTCCTACAACAACAACAGCAATCCCTCCCACTGCCCCAGCATCGACAGCAGGTACTTCAACAACAACAGCAGCAGGCAGCAGCACTACCATGACTACTGAAGAACTGATAAAGGCTATGGAGGATCTAAGACTCCAAGTGTCAGAATTAAAGGATGCCAAAGAGAAATTGGCCAAGTTGGAAATTAGTTATGATAAATCTAAAATGACAGTGGAAGAAAAAACAAGGGAGGTGAAAGAATTGGAAAACAAAGTAAAGGCATTAGAAAAGGACCTCTTACTAGACAAACCTATGGCAGAAATTAGGAGCATTCTGTGGGCCAACGTTAGCCAATCCATCACTTATATGGACATCAATACAGGTAATTCATGAGCAAATTGATTTGGTGACAATAGCTCAAGAAAAGATTCAAAGGGCCAGGGATTCATTGGGACACATGCCCGAACAGGCCAGTAGGCTAATACAGTTTTTGAATACCCACACCAAAGAACAACTGGAAAAATTAGTTATCAGGGACAGGACAAGCACTATTTTAATAATTAAAAGGGTTCTGACCATGAGAAATTTCATACAAAATCTGGAAAGGAAGTGCCAGGAGATGCAAATGGAAATAAATGCTTTCACACATAACTTTAGAGTTTTGGAGGAAAAGGGTTTGCCCAGTTTGTTAATTGATGACTACAGAATAATGTCACATGCAGCCTATGTTCACAGATTAAATACATATGTGGATAGCCAAGCCACATCATCATCAATTTTTGCAGGAGAGAGGGCACACCCATCTGGACAGAGCCTATATGACAATTTGGAGAATTTGTTTTTTATTGAACATGAAGTGAGGCATATTTTCACAGTCCAGCCCACTTTCTTCAGATACACGGATGCTGATGAAACTTTGATTAAAATGCGCAGACACTAGTTACCAGATAACCAGTGGTGGCAGAGTATGCTAGAAATTTTGTAGGCAGATATAAAAGCTTTGTTTTCCCAGAAAGCTACATATGTTATAAAGTGAAAGAAAGAGCAGATAAGAAATCGCGTTAAGCGGTCAATCAAAGCGCAATCAAAGAACCCAGGGAAGCAACGCAAGCAGCGCGGAATTTCACCAAAAGTATCCATCGGCAAACTGCTGAGCAAGTAATCAATGCATCTCACCGAACAAAACGGCCAACACAACATTTTATTATCTCTGCATTCATTTCTCCCTATTCCCAAGAGCATTTACTCTTTCTGTAGAGTAGGTGAAGGAAGTTATTGCAAGATATTATCTCCTTGGAGATATTTTGTAAAATTTTTGTACAAATACCTCCCCAATCTAAGTATTAGGGGTTGGTGAATATCATTCTAGAACTGCGCTATAAATTTGAGAACTCTTCTGGATAAAGATTGCTGGAATGCTTTGTTGATGAACTCTCTGGTTATGAAATTGATGGCAAAAGAATATATTGTAGAATTCTTGAATTATTTCATGGAACAATAAGTCTTTTTAACTCTTGTTTTACTATATCTATGTTTTATATATCATCTAAGTATCATGTTCCAAATTGCAGGAAAAATGAATAACCCAGAATTTACTTTGTTGTACTCTGTGTTCAATTCCTGTCATTCTTATGTTTTCTTCAGGACTAGCATAGGCAGGAATTCTTGATTGCTTCTGTCTCCCTGGTTCTTACACCCTGAATATAATTAAGGAATTCTTAGCTGCTCCTTGGTAATATTTGTCCATTTTCCCTCTGTTAGCATAATGAAAGATTCTTAATTGCCTTTCATCCCCTAACTCCATTTCACCTGATTCCAGCTTGAAGATTGTTCCATGTTTAATTATCTTGCTTTGCAGTTCCACCTTTTGTCAAAGAAACCATACCCAGAAATTCATTTTCATTGGCTCCATTAACCAAATGGTCTGAACTTCTCATACTTTGCAGTCCTGTTCTATGGAAAGTCACCATCCAAAAATCAAACAACTACCTGCACTTCATAACTAGCCTAACATATAGCAAAACAAAGCTAAATCATAAAGAGAGAGCCCTCTCTGGCTGCAGATTGGCTAGAATCTGCATCTAAAAGACTAGTTAGTGGTTACCTCGGCCGTATTCCCTTTACTCACTGCGTTTGGGGAACAACCTGAGTGATAACATAATCAACATGCTTAAATCATCCTGAGTGCACTAGTGAGTTAAATAACTGAGTCATATTGTTACTCAAAACATATCAAGCATATCATCAAGCCACATTTAAACAATACATTCTCCCATGGTTATTGTTACATTTATAAATGCATAATAGCAATATGTGACTCGTGCTCTCATACATCATAAGTTCATTGTTAAATTCAAATAATAAATATATTCTCACACTTGGTCCATGTGCAATGCTAAATGAGAAGACACTATTTGGAGTGCATCGATGTATTGCGAGTAGACTAGTGAGAGCATTTTTAAATTTCCCACTTTTGGTGCCGCACTTACAGATTTAAACACCAGTAGTAGTGCTATCTTACATCATAAATGCACCATTAATATTAGGTAGGAAATTAAATTTTCCTAGACCATGGGTGTATTTTGGAATGCGTGGATGTGTTGGAGCATAGAAGGTGTATCATAGTGGTAATGGTGCCACAGTATAAGTGGCACACTAATTATTGATAATAATATTAATAACTTTACCCACTTTTTGAATGCATTAAGCTTTAATCAAGAACACTAGTTATGGTACATTGATTTTTACCAAACAACATTGATGGTGTGACTTGGTTTTTAAGGCACACTAGTGTGTTTTACACATTTCTTTACAAAAATAAATAACTAATAATTTCATTAAAATAAAAAATGGTAATTAACCGTAGAGTATGTGTATGTGTGTGTTTATGTGTGCTCAGTTAAGGAAATTTGTATGTCAATCAAAGACAATGATAGATGACAACAATAGGTTGACCCATACAACTTTTTGTGGGTGTGAGGCTTAAGACAAGGAGAGGGATATGTTCCTTCTCCTATTACGAAATAGACAAGTTCCCTTTTGAGGAATGTTGGCCTCCTCAAATTCATAAGGAGGCTACATCCCTTAAGGGGAACACATGTTTGTTGATGCATTTAGGGTTGGTACCAATTTGTGGTATCATCCCATAAAAGAGGGAATTGATTTCATTATTGGTTTGTCTAGGATAGGGGTGTATTTTTCCCAATTCATCGATTTTCTACCTAGCTTTACAGGAGAGACCTAGTTGGCATATATGTAGAGATATGTTAGTGTGAACGTCACTAACCCAAGTGATTTCCAAGGTTGTAGTGGTGAGTTTCTTTTATATACATTTGATATAGAAGAGGTTAGTTTCATATCACCACTAGTCATCATAGTGGCACACTATTCCTATGATGGGTATCACATTAGTTACCATTTGATGCCCCATGTAGATAGCTTAGCTCAAAGGCTTAAATTGATTAAGTAATTTACCTTTTTTATGATTTTTTTCTTTATATTATTGTCATGCTATGTTTAATGGGCTGGTTTTCTTCTCATTTTATTTGTTTCATTTTATGAGAGGTTCATGGTCAATGGATTATCATTCAATTGCCTCTCTCTTAGGTTGATGACTAATATGCATATGTGCATGTGAGATTGTATTTGTAACACCCTCATCCCACATCTACCCAAGTAACTGGCCAACTGGGGTAAACATGCGATGAGAGGCCACTATAATAGGATGGAAACCCATAACATAGATCTTCTATACATGCTACAGGACTCCCAGAAGCCTTCCTAGTCATCCCCATGACCAGTTCATAGGTCCCACTGAGTTTTTAGACCATTGAACCCTTATATGCTCCCTTGATATGGATAAGGGTGCATATGAGAGGCTCAAGTATTTGACATAACAAGGAATGGGTGCATATGGGGACTTTTCTCCTCAGTCATGTGCCTACGACTACAAGATTTGTGCCACTTTTTCAGTGCTAAAGCCCAGGTCACTCCCCAAAACTCAATGGCATCTTCATAAATGAATTTACACAACAAAAAAATAATACATTTGCAAAAACATTGACAAGGACTAGAATTGACCCCTACTAGCCATGACAGGAATTTCATCAAACATATCAAAAATATGAAATCTACAGGTCTTAGCAACAAAGTTGAGTATAGGGGTCACATACTTATCTAATAATCACTAAGAAGCATTGATGCCTTAACACATTAGCTGCAATTTCATATATTAGGCCATAGATACATTGTTCATTCATTTACATGTAAAAACATGATGAGAGCCATACATAGCCACTGTCATAATACATGTTCATAACCAGCATAATAACAACAGAAATACCAAGGAAACAACAACCATACAATCCACATTAAACCAATATAATACTAATGAAATAACAAGGATAAATAAACTCATATTAATGATGCAAAGGCCAACCAAGTTTGGGACTTCCATGAACCACCTGACCATAGATTGGCTGAACCAAATCTTTCTTTCAGCCAATCACCACCATGCCATATTCCAAGCATGAATGTGGGACTTAAAACCAAACTCAACTAGGGCTTCCCGAGGCTACACCACCTCACTTTCATCAATAGAACTAGGATTTATAGCAATCCATCCCGGATTACTAGGCCATAAAACAAGCATGGATGGCACCAGATTTCTCCACCTACACTATGAGGAATTTCCCTGTCTCCTAGTCTATAGGATTTACTGCAATCCACACTGGATCACTAGGTCCCAACCAAGACTCCACCCTCTAGGATTTACTGTATAACCCACCATTCACCGGTAAGGATTCCTAGGCCTAATCAAGGGCAACCACCTCTAGGATTTACATTATATCCCGCCATTAATCGATCGAGAATTCCTAGGCCCACCGAGGCACACAATACCTGGATTTACCACAACCCACAATCCAGTTCAGGGGTCACAAGGCCAATGCTTTACCGCAATCCATAGTTCGATTCAGGGATCACTAGGCCATGTGTTATTTATTTCAGAGATCCACCTCACTCATCTTTGAATCCCTCCAACAATCCATCTCAACCAAAACATGAGAACCCCATCACACCATGGATATCTATAAATGGCAAGCTTAGGCTGAAAACAATGTCACACTTGGAAAAACCATGCCATGACAACAAAGATTCAAAGAACCACATGCAATATCATGCATGCCAAATCTAGCAATGTTTTCTGATGTAGTTGCTCAATCTTGCTCTTCATTTCTTGCTCCTTCCCCCCTCTTTCCTTCTTTTCCTTTCTTGATCCAATGTGAAAGTGCTCCAAGAAAAATCTAAGTGTCCAAGAGTGAGAGAGAGAGAGAATAATGAAAGGGCTCCAAAACTGAATTGACAAAAGGTTACAATAACCAAGCCTTGAGCAAAATCTTTCCAAGTGATCCTCATAAGCCTTTTTATTAATGAGTTCTCTATTTTCTTCAATTTCCATTATTTTCCTTCATTTTACTCCTCACATGCAACCTGTGGCCTTTCACCTTCCTTTTCTCCTAATTTCCTTTATTTTCATAAATAAATGTGCCAAAAATGCCACTTGCCTTTCCAAATCCTTTGCCATTGCCTTTTCCAAATCCTTTTCCATTGCATTTTCCAAATTCCTTTAGCCATAATAGTTGAAATGAACCACCACAAGGATGTTTTGCCCAACATTCAACTTGGAATAAGTGTCCCATCAACCGTGGTTATTATTTTGCCTTTATTAAATTTTATTACATGGAATTTTCACCAGGGTTGTTATAGAATGCTCCCCCTTGGGGGACACTACCCTCAGTGTTCAACCACACCTATACCTTAGCAAAATTGCTAAAAAGAAAACATATTTCCCATGGAGCTTTATAACTTAGCTCATTGTAGTATTTACAATGATCACTATTGAAGATATGAAAAACATACCGCTTACTAGAGATTTATAACATAGCTTATTACGGTATTTATAATAACAACCACATATACATATGCACATTTTCTTCAACCAACAAATAACCACACTGTCTGTGGAGCTGTATAAACCAGCCCGATACAATATTTTCAATAATATACACATATACACATTTTCTCAACCAACAAATGAAAGGATACGAGCCACGTATCAATCAACAAGGGAATCCAGAGGCTCACACCTCCACCCTCAAAAGTAGTACCAAGACTCACCTCCTTCTGAGGAAGTCCATAATCCATTGTCAAAGTACAAGTTTCATCCAATGTCCAACGCTACAATCCTGTGCCACTTTTCCTCTCAGTGAACAGTTATCGGCTCATTGTTCCAAGGCGCACTCCCAATCTGCATCTGATTCCATCTAGCAATGCTAATTACTAAAACAAATCCATCCCTAACCTTACCTTCTTTACTACATAGTCCCTCAAGTAATCTGGTCACCCCTTTCATGCAATCACTCAGCTTCCAAGTTCCTCGACACCCCCTATCCTGGGTGATCCATCCCTTAGAAATGCTTCCTCGCATTGGAAGGTAAAAAAACCAAGGAATACACCTACCTCAAAACCATCATATCAGTCATAACATGCTCATGGAAATCAATGGAAACTATTGGGTACCAGTGTCCCATAATGGCCCTGCTCCTGAAGTGCTTTACCAACATAATGCCACTTGCTCCAATTCCTTTTGTTGTTGCTAATTCTTGCAGTCAATTTCAACCACCCAACCAACCATGTTCATGAATTCCTGTACGAAGCACATAATTTCCAATAGAATTTAAAATAAATTGAAATGAATTCACATCATACCTCATTGTTAGCCCATCAATAAGGTACACTTGCAATTCTCTTCACTTCATGTCAATACAATTCAAACTAGCATCTTTGACCAAATCATCATGTATAAACATATCACATCAGGTTAGTTCAAAACACCACCATCATAGATCAAAATCATAAATCACATGTAACCATCATTAACTAGAATAATAAGTCACATGTAATCATTATAGATTAGAATCATAAATCACATGCATAACAAAACTGAAATAAAATACTAATACTTATCCTTTAATCAATCCTTAGCTTCTACCCTTGTCCTTATTCCGCATGCACTCCAGATTGTTTGCCACACCCAACAAACACCCAGTTCCTTCTCCTCAACCATGTGCACATACACATAGTGTGCATCACACACATACAACCACACATGGCATACAACACCATGCAATACATGCACCTAAATCCTAACATACAACACCTACACCTACACCCAGTGTACAACACAACATAATACATACACCTACATCTGGTGTACACCACTGCACAATACATACGCCTAAATCCTAACATACAACACCTACACCTACACCCAGTGTACAACACAACATAATACATACACCTACATCCGGTGTACACCACTGCACAATACATACGCCTATACCTGATGTACAACACAATACATATACGTACACAAAGAAAAACACAACAAATAAACATGTCATGATATCACGACTACATAATTCACATACATAGTATTGCATGCCTCCAACACAACATGTATGACATGCCCACAATACCACATGTACACTAGTACCATATGTACAACATATACACAGTACCACTTGTACACAACACCATCTGCACAATGTGTGCACAATATCACATGTACATGACACCATCTGCATAACATGTACACAATTCCATATATACACCACACCATATGTACAATGCGTACACAATACCAAATGTACACAACACCACATGCACGACATGTACACGGCACCACATGTACACAACACTACATGCACACAACACCACCTGCACACAACATCACACGTACAACGTGTACACAACATCGCATGCACACAACACCACATCTACAATCATGCACACATCACCATATGTACATAGTACCATATGTACAACATGCACACAACACCATGTGTACATAACACTGCATATACAACGTGTACATAGCATCATATGTACACAACACTGCATATCCATCATGCGCAGAGTATAATATGTACACAACACCACATATCCAACATGTACATAGCACCATCTATACCCATCATAGCATATGCAATATGCACACAACACCATATATACAACAGACACTCAACACCATAGGTACAATAATTGAATATACAATATGCACAACGTATACACAACAGTAGCACTGCACATCCAAAACCACATTGTCTCTACCAAGCAACCTTGCTTCTAGTGTCTCTCCACCATCCATGCTTATCCTAGCATGCCGCAGATCATATTGCTCTCATTTCATTGATGTATTGAGAGTATAACTTGTCCATAACATAGACATAATATAATCACACAATATCAACTCATAACCACTTGATACTAACGTCATAGATTTGTCGGGACTACTTTTCCCACTTGATTCCTCATAAAACAGGAACCTCTTCATGTCATCCACCTATGTAAGCAATCATTCCTCCACAAGAATGATTCCTAACGACCCTGTCAGACAACAACATACATATACATATAAATATTAGCATTAGACCATTATGATCCTGTTAGATAATGACATACATACATACATACATATAAACATTAGCATAAAAATAATTGTCATCCATGATGACCCTGTCAAACATGACATACTTACATACATACATACATACATGTATACATATATATACATCAACATAATCATGATCACAACATAATTACCAGATATCATAAGGTCAAGGTTAAGAGAACTCCCTTTATTTGTTCACAACATGCACAACATTGAGAACAATGATTCCCAACATAGCCAAGGAATCTGACACCTCAAGTCCATTTACTTGACCTTTCCTATTACCTTTCTCATGACTGTTCTTCCATTGTTTATTTACACCAATTGACCCAACCAATCCAACTGGATGTCGTACTCTTGCCTTCAACTTCCCTTATACATGCACTGAGATTCATCTAGGCCTTACATCACCTATTGGGTTTCATTCAACTTCTCCCGAGCTCCATTAACTTTCCTCCTTTCCCAACTAATTCCCAAGACTCAAAACTTAAAAGGAAAGCACAAGAAACAAACAAGAAGAAGACCATGAAAACCAATAACAACATGAAACCAAAACAAAGTGGTATGGCCATATAATAGACATAAACAAACTAAAAATCTAGTACAAACAAATCGCAAAAGACCGAAAGCACAAGACTAAAAATAGACACCATGACTCAATCCCCATGGTTCCCAAAGTCTCCAAGGGAAAGCTCAACCTGAGCCTTCTTCAAGATTTCATGGCATTCTCTTGCCATGCAGTTACCATAAACACATAACTGTCAGTGCATAAATAAATATAACAATATGCCAGTTATCTTACCTTGTTGTGCCAAGCACGTTTCCTTATAACTAGACACATCCATGCCATCTCTCAAGGGACTCTGATTCCTTGACGTATCTAGCTATAATTAGAAACTAGCTTATACACCTATCAAATACATGTCCATGAATATAGCACATATCCACATAATTTTAGACAAATTAGGATTAAGAAGACTTCTTGTATGCAAGGCACTCATTCGTTTGGAATTGCGGTTTCCAAACATAGCCAAAGGAATTCTCACCCAATTCCTTTCTTTTACCTTTACCTTGCTGCAACTGAGTCTTACTATGTACTGTCACATCACCCAATGGATAGTTATACAAACAAATCAGCTATTACCTTGTCATGCTCATACCAAGCATGTTTCCTGCAACTGTTCACACATGTCGATCACTTGTTCCAAATATCAAGGCAACATATCTATTACTTGGAAATCAACCTTCAACAAGTCTAACAACCATGTCATAATCAAAATCAACTCACATGTATCAATCATAATACATAATGTTACACTCAAGTACATATCAATTGTCTCAACACATATGTGTTAGTACGACCATCTTAAAACAAGATCATTTCTTCATGCAATCTTATAGACACATACTCATATCATGGAATTAATCAAACATTCAAACAAACTATAAACATACCATATTAGATAAATAAACTACATGACATAATAGACACCAAACAATCAAACACCAAATAGACAACGTAATCAAACGATCAAGCACTAAATATATGACATAAGCAAACTCATACCTTAATGTATCTCAGGGGAGGCTATCTTGTTTGCACAATCAAGCTAGATTAGCATGATATAACTTCACAACATATCAACTCAACCATAAATAAGGTCATGATATCCATAACAATAACTAGCTAACATGTTCACATCATAAACTCATAAACAATTTTCATTCAAGCATAACAATCAAACACAGTATCACAAATATGTCGACTCATACCTGAATGTCATAACCCTAACCATATGCATATGCCAATCCAATTTAGCATGATACATATAACATCAAGATCTTAGTTGCAATAAACCTAATCATCAAGTTAACTAACATTTAACAATAAGAAGTTAACATATAACATACTCATCAATCAACATATAACATAATCATCAATTTAACTATCATATAACAATAAACATGTTAACATATAACATAATCATCAAGTTAACTAACATAAAACAACAACAACACTGCATATAACAACAAGTTACTATCATTCATGACTATATGACCACATTGATTCACTAGCATCTACCATGGATGTAACCACAACACCAATAAATGAAAAACGTGTATATAACCCTAATGCATATAACAATCCATTAACTAACATACCTACATGCTAAACATACAATACCTATATGATGATATTCTCTTACCCCAAAGTCTAGTGTTGCAACCTCACTGATTATTCGCATCTCCTACTTCACCTCAATCAACACATGAGAATCATAACATACCAACAACATCATGATGACTTGAAATGCCGACAATGATCTCATGCACAACAACCATGCCCATAATAATGCATGCATAACAACATCATCAACTTCCACATGCAGACACAATGACAATAATGACCACCACCATGCATACACAACTAGCACATAGTCCAGAAAACATAAAGAACACATATGCAACTGACATGCATGCATGACAAACAATCCAGTCAAAGGTTTTGAACCATGATCTTATACCACTCTGTAACACCCTCATCCCACATCTACCCAAGTAACCGACCAACAGGGGTAAATATGCAATGTGAGAGCTTAAGGAAGTGGAATCGAAGGAAAACCAAAACATGATGCAGGAGAATTCAACCCAAGAGAAAATCATTGTAATTAAGTAGACATATGGGGTCATGTATTTTTAGGAAGTTGGATTCCTAAGTGATAAATTGATGTAATATTAGGTTTTCAGTGATTAAAATAGGAATCAAATTAGATAATGTGAGGATGTTGTAAATGCTCTCAAATAAATGAGAACATGAGTGGGTAGTAATGACAAAAGAGTTCAACGTCAATTATAACTCTTAAACAGTTGCACGATTTGAGGAACTAGAGGGAGAGCTTTTAGGAATTAATTGAAGCTAGAAGTGGACATAGAGTATAGAGTACATCTAGGAGTCATTTCAGTAGATCTAGGAGTCAAACCGGGATCAGTTCAATAGAACTTCCTGGCATAAATGTAATTCTACGGGCAGAGCTCAAGAAAAAAGGCCACAGATATCGAAGATCAGGACAATGAGAGACAAAGGTCTCATTCTGTAATCATTGTTGATATTATTAATACAATCAACTCAATTTCGAGTTGGAATGCGTGTTTTGAGTGTTGATTTGTATATGAATTCATACGTTTTGTAACAGGGGTTACAGGTAGAGTTCTGCAGAACATGCAGAGGGAGAAATGATATAGAGAATTGTAATGGATCATTGAATCCATTTGAAGGATCAAGAGGACAGTGATCAAAAGGGGCATGCGAAGTTCAGCCGGGAGGAAGAGTGCGCAGCAGAAGCAGAAGACCCAGAACCTTTGAAGAAACGTGAACCACAAAGGAAAATTGAAGAAATAGCGTAAAAATGCAAGTGAAAGGAAGATCAGTGAAGTGAAGAAAGAATGAACAACAACTGTTAGATCTTATAGATCAACGACCAGGATCTAATCACAGAGGAGATGGAGAAATATCACATCGGCAAACTTTAAATGAAGGAAGGTGGTTTTGTAACAGTGAAGGTGGATTTCGGGCAGCCTCAAAACCGTAAGTGGTATTGAAGGCGGAGCACCCAATTCCACTCACTATTCAACACGTAGCACAAAGGTAGCAAAGAGAAACTGCTTTATCGGGTAGTTAAACCCCATGCATGTTGTCAACCCGAAACCATTGTAAACCGTTGGAGCGGGTAAGGAAATGGATGGCGGTGATTGATTCAATCGCATATCAGAGAAGGTGGTGATCAGAAGTTATAGCAAAAAGGCTCGAAGGAGGCAGACCCGATGATAATCATAGTCGTGGGTGTAATGTTTTTGAGTTCTGGTCTTAAGATTTGGGAGTAGTGTTTTGTGTATTTCCTTTGTAAAGCAGGATCCAGAGGAAATGCGATAAGGTGGACCCGATGGAGTTATATGGCACAGTTAAATGGGTTTGAAGTTTGATATGTTGTTATCGCATATCAGATGCAATGAGGCACATATGTGTGAACTGCGGAAGGAGCAATGGCTAATTGCGATAAAGGTAGCCTCGAAAATTGTGCAGAAGTCGTTTGAAAGGCGGAAAAAGGTATGAAATGCGGGAGTTTCCTTTGCAATGGTTTTATAAGGAAATAGTACCGGATAAAGGTTTTATGTGTTTAAACTATATGTAAACAAAGTTAAGGAAGGTAAAGGTTATATATGTGGGTTTAAGGGTTAATGAAGGGTTTAGAAAGGTTGTGAAGAGTTTAAACTTCCCGATAGAAAGGTTTTAATGAATGACTTTAATAGAGTCATAAACGAAGGCTTGAGGGTTGTTTAAAGGCCCGATAGGAAGTTTTAACAGGGTGATCGAGTTCTGATACAAAGGAACTATGGGTAAAAGGGCCTTAACCATGTATGGTTGAATATTTGACTCCTTTGAGAGTCAAATACCTGGGACAGATGTGTTTATGGATTTATATGCATACTGTGGGTATAAGCAGGGGTAACTCTGCACCATTAGTGGTATCATAGCAGATTTGTAATTAGAGCAGGTTGTAATTGAAGTAATTAGGGTTAAAATAGAACAAATAAATTCTATGTGAAAGAATTTAAATCAGAGTTATGTGTTAAGTTGTTTATGCAGGCAAGGAAGGATCTTATTCTAATCTGACAAAAGAAGGCACACATAGGTGATGTGTAGCAGAACTTGCAGATGTAAGAAACAAAGGACAGTCCATCTAAGGCACAGGTGGAATGGTGAAACAAGATCATATTGAGATCTTGAAGATGAGGTAATATGTTTTGTTTTAAATTGAGAATGTGTGTTTCTATACTAATGCACAAGTGGCAGCAAGAGAAGCTGTGAGAGGAGAATCAGATGTGTTCTTGAAGACAGAGTAAGGAAAACACTCTGATGGAGAAGTGGTAGTGAACCTGAAGAATCCAACAAGAGATTGGATAGAGAGGATAGCTAAAGTGTTCTCAAGAGAGAGTGAGGGATTGCAGAAGCCTAAAAGGAGCAAAGGTGTTTCTCAAGAGGAGGTTCCAGATAGAGGACCCATGCTTACCAAAATACTGAGTGAGGAGATCTTAGTGAGGTAAGATTGCGGTGAGGAGGACTAGTTGTTGTAGAGGCTTCTTGCAGATGAGTGAGAAGCTCATGAAGAAAGAGGAGAAGAAGATGACTACTGATAGTCATAGCAGAGGTTCAGAGAGAAGACACAACAGAAGAAAGATGAAGAAAGAGGATGCCAAGGCAAATGGCAAGAAGATGAGTCAAGAAGAAATTGACAAGGAGATTGCCGAGTTAAAAGAACAACTCAATGCATTAAGAAGTATACTTGAGGAAAGCTAGAGACTAGGTCGGGTCTTGAGGAAGAAGCCAGTAAAATGGCATGAGATACAAAGAAGGCTACAACAAAAGCAAGTAAAGTGGCTGAGGGAAAAACTCAAGGAAGTCGAGTTGGAAATGGAAGAGTCCATTTATGAACCAGAACAGGGAGAAATTCTGGGAGAAAGTGAAGACTACACTGAAGATAAAGAATGGAGATCAAGTGAAGATCTCATGGACTATTGGGATAGTTCAAAATAACACGAGGAGATGCTAACTAAAGATGAAGACTTGAAGACTAAAACTTCAAGTGAGACCAAAAGGTCTGATGATTTTAAATCTGACAATTTTTGTATGTTTGCAGGTGAAACATGTGAAGGAAAATATGCTAATATTTGTTATAAAGGAGAAAGAAGACAAACATAATCTAAATTCTATTTTGGAAGAAGATGAGATAGATAGGTCTCATATGCAGTTGGAGAAAGAAATCAAGAAACCAAGTGAAGGGCTTGAGGAGATTGAAGAGAAGACCATCGAAGAATTTCTGAAGATTTAGAACAACAAGGAGAACAAATGCAAGAGAATGTTAATGCAAATGGTGACACAAGGATAGCTCTTGGAGAAGAGAAACAACATGAGATTGAGGGAAAACTTGAAGAAGAGACTATGTTAGCTGAAAACATAGTAAAAGATCATCAGTTCACTATGATGATAGGCACAATGGAAATATCCATGGAAGTTGTTGAGGAAGAAGGACATCTACTTAAGAATGTTAAGAAGGAAGAAACCTATGCAAAGGATTTAACCTTGGGAGAAGGAACACTAATAAAAGAGTGTTTTGCAGAGGTTGAACAATCTTTTGAAACTGTCAAAAGTATGGAAGAGTATCTTTCAGAAGATAAAAAATCTGAAGTAAAGAAGGATGAAGAATGTCTTTTAAATGAGAGAAGCAGTGACTTAATGCAGCAGAAAGAACTTAGGATTGGAGGTGATGATGAAATACTTGCAAAGTGTCACAAAGAAATTGCATTGCTGGAAAATTCAGAGTATGACAATATGATTGTAGAAAAAGGAGTTCACTATGATGGACAAGAGTAGGAAGACATCATTAGAACAGATGATGTGGAGGAGAGGCAATTTGAGAGTCTCGTCAGTTCTTTTGAGAATTCAAATCAGCATACTGATGTGCTGACAGAGGAGAAAGAAATAGAGCAACAAACTGAATTTTTGCCAAAGGAAGATAAGGCACAGAAGCCTTATGTTTTTAATTTTAACAAGTGTTTTGTGAGTGCAGGTTTTGTTGCAATTACTGGAGGATATTTGGCACAAGTGAACAACCAATTTAAGCTGAGAGAAGAAGATTTTGTGGAAGAATTCAATCCATGGAACATAGATGTTAAGTTGCTGGAGAGAGTGTTGAACAGTCATGATTCAATCATGAAATAGGGTAAGGATGATAGGGAGGTATTCAGCATAGGAGTCACAGAAAATGTTGAAGTCAACATAGCAAGCAATACAAAAGTTGGAGCAAGAACAACAAAACAAGAAGAAGAACAACAAATTGAAGAACTAGTGGACAACAACAACAACCTGAAGCAAAGAGAAAGAGGAAGAAGTAAGAAGCAGAATATGGACCAGTCCAAAGATGTGCTAGAAATAGAGATTGAAGAGATGTGGCAACTAATGATGAAGCAGTCCAAATGGAGAAAAATGTCAGCAGCAGGAAGAAAGATCAATCAGAATTTGAACCTGATTGACAAGAAGAAGAAGATGGAGCAAAAGATAGCAGAAGTGCAGCAGTAGCAAAGGTACAAGGCGTTTGGGCAGTTACAAAACAAAGTGTGGGATCCAGGAAAACAAAGATCAGAAGACACATGATCAGGAGATCATGAATATTTTCTACTTTGGGAGTCTGATGCAGGAGCATTCAACCCAAGAGAAAATCATTGTAATTAAGTAGACATAGGGGGTCATGTATTTTTAGGAAGTTGGATTCCTAAGTGATAAATTGATGTAATATTAGGCTTTGAGTGATTAAAATTGGAATCAAATTAGATAATGTGAGGATGTTGTAAATTCTCTCAAATAAATGAGAATATGAGTGGTTAGTAATGAAAAAAGAGTTCAAAGTCAATTATAACTCTTAAATAGTTGCATGATTCGAGGAACTAGAGGGATAGTTGTTGGGAATTAATTGAAGCTAGAAGTGGACATAGAGGATAGAGTACATCTAGGAGTCAAACCAAGATTAGTTCAACAGAACTTCCTGGCATAAAGCCTATGGGTAGAGCTCAAGAAAAAAGGCCGCAGATATCGAAGATCGGGCCTGTGAGAGACAGAGGTCTCATTTTGTAATCATTGTTGATATTATTAATTCAATCAACTCAATTTGGAGTTGGAATGCGTGTTTTGAGTGTTGATTTGTATGTGAATTCGTAGGTTCTATAATAGGGGTTACAGGCAGAGTTCTGCAGAACACACAGAGGGAGAAATGATATAGAGAATTGTAATGGATCATTGAATCCATTCGAAGGATCAAGAGGACAATGATCAAAAGGGGCATGCAAAGTTAAGCCAGGAGGAAGAGTGCGCAGCAGAAGCAGAAGACCCAGAACCTTTGAATAAACCCGAACCACAAAGGAAAATTGAAGAAATAGCATAAAAACGCAAGTGAAAGGAAGATCGGTGAAGTGAAGAAAGAATGAATAGTAACTGTTAGATCTTATAGATCAACAGCCAGGATCTAATTGTAGAAGAGATGAAGAAATATTGCATCGATGAAATTTAAATGAAGGCGGTTTTGTAACAGTGAAGGTGGATTTCAAGCAGCCTCAAAACAGTAAGCAGTATTGAAGGCCGAGCACCCGATTCCACTCACTATTCAACACGTAGCACAAAGGTAGCGAAGAGAAACCGCTTTATCA
The DNA here is from genome assembly GCA_031772625.1 of Pinus tabuliformis. Lineage (NCBI taxonomy): Eukaryota > Viridiplantae > Streptophyta > Pinopsida > Pinales > Pinaceae > Pinus > Pinus tabuliformis. Next base: position 301,836,953 of record CM062813.1, on the reverse strand, counting down.
GGCAGTTAAACCCCATGCACGTTGTCAAACTGAAACCGACGTAAACTGTTGGATTGGGTAAGGAAATGGACGTCGGTGATTGATTCAATCACATATCGGAGAAGGCGGAGATCGGAAGTTATAGTGAAAAGGCTCAAAGGAGGAGGACCCAACGATAATCATAGTCGCATGTGTAATGTTTTTGAGTTCCGGTCTTAAGCTTTGGGAGTAGTGTTTCGTGTATTTCCTTTGTAAAGCGGGATTCGGAGGAAATACGATAAGGCGGACCTAATGGAGTTATATGGCACAGTTAAATGGGTTTGAAGTTTGATATGTTGTTATTGCATATCGGATGCGATGAGGCACCTATGTATGAACCGCGGAAGGAGCGATGGCCAATTGTGATAAAGGTAGCCTCAGAAATTATGCAGAAGTCATACGAAAGGCGAAAAAAGGTATGAAATGTGGGAGTTTCCTTTGTAAATGGTTTTATATGGAAATAGTGCCGGATAAAGGTTTTATGTGTTTAAACTATATGTAACCAAAGTTAAGGAAGGTAAATGTTATATATGCGGGTTTAAGGGTTAACGAAGGGTTTAGAAAGCTTGTGAAGAGTTTAAAAGTCCCGATAGAAAGGTTTTAACGAATGGCTTTAATAGAGTTTAGGCTTCTGTGATCCATATCAAGTTTATAAAGGATTTTTCGGCGAAGATCACATGAGACATCATTTGTCGACGCGTTTCGAACCAACCAGTGTGGTTCATCGTCAGGACAAGTTGAAGAAACAGATCCAGCTTAGCAGGTTAAATAGACAGAGCAAAGCCTCCAACGGCTAAAAAGACAACAGCTACTTTTGACTAGGTCCAGGGATCAAAAACCCTATTATTAACCTGGGGGGCTAGACCAATAAATAAAATAATAATCTGATAAAAAAATATTAATAAATAATTTAAATAATAAAAATAATTAAATAGTTATGTACGATTAGTACCTAAAAATAATTCATAATAATAGTTAGTTAAAGATAAATAATAAAAATTATATCTAGGAAAAAATAAATAAATAAATAAATAATAAATAATAAATAAATAAATAAAAATTAGTCTAGAGAGAGTCCCTTAAAAATAATATTATGATAATAGATAAGTACCAATATTAATAAATACAATTTTTTTTTTTTAATAAATAAATTAAAAAGCAAATAGGTCCCATCAGTAACTAAAATTAATTCAGAATTAAAATTCTATTCAATTATTAAATATAATTAAAATTCTGAATTAATTTTAGTTATTGATGGGACCTATTTGCTTTTTAATTTATTTATTAAAAAAACAAAAATTGTATTTATTAATATTTGTACTTATCTATTATCATAATATTATTTTTAAGGGACTGGTCCCTCTCTAGACTAATTTTTATTTATTAATTAATTAATTATTATTTATTTATTTATTTTTTCCTAGATATAATTTTTATTATTTATCTTTAACTAACTATTATTATGAATTATTTTTAGGTACTAATCGTACATAACTGTTTAATTATTTTTATTATTTCAATTATTTATTAATATTTTTTTATCATATTATTATTTTATTTATTGGTCTAGCCCCCCAGGTTAATAATAGGGTTTTTGATCCCTGGACCTAGTCAAAAGTAGTTGTTGTCTTTTTAGCCGTTGGAGGCTTTGCTCTGTCTATTTAACCTGCTAAGCTAGATCTGTTTCTTCAACTTGTCCTGACGATGAACCACACTGGTTGGTTCGAAACGCGTCGACAAATGATGTCTCATGTGATCTTCGCCGAAAAATCCTTTATGGCTTTAATAGAGTCATAAACGAAGGCTTGAGTGTTGTTTAAAGCCTCAATAGGAGGTTTTAACGGGGTGATTGAGTCTGATACAAAGGAACTGTGGCTAAAAGGGCCTTAACCATGTATGGTTGAAGATTTGACTCCTTTGAGAGTCAAATACCTGGGACAGACGTGTTTATGCATTTATATGCATACTGTGGGTATAAGTGGGGGTAACCCTGCACCACAACACAAATCTTCTATACCTACAACAAGACTCCTAGAAGCCTTCCCAATCATCCCCATGACCAGTACCTGGGTTCCACTGAGTTTTTAGACCATTAAACCCTTGGACGCTCCATTGATATGGACAAGGGTGTGCCTTGGAGGCTCCAATCACTCCCACAACCAGGCATGGGTGTGCCCATGGAATTTTCTCCTTAGTGTTGTGCCCATGACTCCGTGATTTGTGCCAATTTTTCATGCCCAGAGCCCAGGTCACTACCCAGAACTCAATGACACCTTCAAAAATGAATTTACACAACAAAATAATGATACATTTTCAAAAAAATTTACAAGGACTAGATTGGACCCCTACTAGCCATGATAGACATTTCGTCAAACATATCACAAATATGAAATCTATAGGTCTTAACAACAAAGATGAGCATAGGGGTCACATAGTTTCTGAGAATCGTTAAGAAGCATTGATGCCTCAACACATTAGTTGCAATTTCATCTATTAGGCCATAGATACATTGTTCATTCATTTACAAGTAAAAACATGATGAGAGCCATACATATACACTGTCATAATACATGTTCATAACCAACATAACAACAACATAAATACCAAGGAAACAACAACCATATAAACCAGTATAATTCTCATGAAATAACAAGGAGAAATAACCTCATATTAATGATGCAAAGGCCAACCAGGTTTGGTACTTCCATGAACCACCCGACCATAGATTGGCTGAACCAAATTGTTCTTTCATCCAATCACCTCCATGCCATATTCCAAGCATGAATGTGGGACTTAAAACCAAACTCAACTAGGGCTTCCCAAGGCTACACCACCTCACCCTCATCAATAGAACCGAGATTTACCGTAATCCATCCCAGATCACTATGCCATAAAACAAGCATGGATGCCAATAGATTTCTCCACCTACACCGTGAGGAATTTACCTGTCTCCTAGTCTCCAGGCTTTACAGCAATCCACATCGAATCACTAGGTCCTAATTGAGACTCCACCCTCTAGGATTTACCATATATCCCGCCATTCACCGGTAAATATTCCTAGTCCTAATCAAGGGTAACCACCTCTAGGATTTACCGTATATCTTGCCATTAACCAATCGAGGATTCCTAGGCCCAATGAGGCACACAATCCCTATCTTTACCATAACCCACAATCTGGTTCAAGGGTCACTAGGTCAATGGATGTATTGCAATCCCCAGTCCAGTTCAGGGATCACTAGGCCATGTGTTCTTTTTTTCGGAGATCCACCTCACTTAGCTTCGAATCCTTCCGGAAATCCAGCTCAACCAAAACATGAGAACCCCATTACACCATGGCTATCTAGAAATGGAAAGACTAGGTTTAAAACACTATCACACCTGGCAAAATCGATGCCATGATAGAAAAGAACCACATTGTTGTAGACATTTTTGGGCACTACAACCCCAAGCATAAATGTCCATAAACCAAGGGCTCCTAAGTCCCTAAAGGTGTTGTTCCAATCCCTAAAAGAACAAGGTCAACTGATTACAGCATCTCCCAGAAGTTCTCCATGAAAAACCACTCAGAATTGGTCAAAACTGGACCATTTCACCTGCTCCATAGGCAAAGTGCGTTGCATCCCACCTAAATACACACAGTAGGTGTGTTGCATGTCAAAAAGCCCTTCTATGGGGTGCGATGGGTGAGAAGGGACAAATGGCAGGGTCAATCCGCGAGGTGGAGAAGCATGGAATCTTCCAGAAACTTCTCCTGTGACACTTGCCTCTCTGAATTCGACCAGGGATGAGTAAGAGATCATCAATCTCCAAGTGGAATCAAGAACTATCAGAGGGGAGACACTAATCAAATCTCAAAAGCTGACTCACCTCCCTTGCAGACATCTATATATGGATCCCTCATCCCAGAGATCCAGAGGCTGGAATTTTGTATCTTGTAACGAAGTGTTGCTGGTTTATTGGTGCAATATCATAGTGTTGGGTGATCCAAGCTTTTCATGAGGTGAAGAAGGGCTTCTTGCTGAGAGGATGATGCTGGGTCAGAACAATTGGTTGTAATTCTCTTGGCTCTTTCTTGATTATCAATAAAGCTATTCAAGTTTTCCTCCATACTCTTGTATGATTTATGTTTTATGCATTTGTATGGTTAATATACATCTGATCCTATATTGCTTATGATAATAGATCTATGTTCTCGTATAGTGTTATGCTACTTTGATTATACAGGTACTCTGTGAAGCTGGGTATACAAGGAAGCAAGTAGCAAAGGACTATCAGAAGAGAGGAATCGAGCAAGGAACCAAGTGCAAGACAAAGGTTGGTCTCCTTTATTCTTCTCTCATCTATCTTTCATAAAGGAAAACGAAAGTAGTTTTAAGTTTGTTTGTTTCTAAGGTAGCTACCAGCCTTAGTGGGATTAGCAGCTCTGCATAGACACTATTCCCGGTAACACACATGCAATACCATGCATTCCAAATCTAGCAAGGAAATCACACATGCAAATCGATACTTGCAAAGAATACCATTGTAGTTGCTTGATACTACTCTTCCTTGTTTTCTCCTTCCTTCCTCTTGCCTTCTTTACATTTCTTGATCTAATGCCAAAGTGCTCCATGAAAACTATAAGTGTCCAAGAGTGAGAGAAAGAGAGAATAATGAGAGGGCTCCAAAATTGAACTAACAAAAGGTTACACTAACCAAGCCTTGAGCAAAATCTTGCCAACTGATCCTCAAAAGCCTTTTTATCAATGAGGCCTCTATTTTCTTCAATTTCCATTATTTTTCTTCATTTTCCTCCTCACATGCAACCTGTGACCTTTCACCTTCCTTTTCTCCTAATTTCATTTATTTTCATAAATAAATGTGCCAAAAATGCCACTTTCCTTTCCAAAGCAAAGAAAATAAATGTGCCAAAAATGCCACTTTTCTTTCCAAAGCCTTTGCCATTGCCTTTGCTAGATTCCTTTAGCCATAATAACCAAAATGAATACCCACTAGGATGTTTTTCCCAACCTTAAGCTTGGAATAAGTTTCCCATCAACTGTCGTTATTATTTTGCCTTTATTAACTTTTATTACATGGAATTTTCACCAGGGTTGTTATAGTGTTGTTCAAGAGGGGCAATTCAGAGTGGCTATGTAGGTAAGTTAGTTTAGATGTATTAGAGTTCCTAGGTCATGAGGTTGATCACACCCTCATTCTTGCACAATACTAGTACACATGGATGGACTAGTGAGGATGCTAAAACACATTATTTATTTGAAGCCACAAAATGCAAAAGGTAATTTTATCATTATATTTGATGAATCTAGTTGCATATTTGTTTTATCTTATTTAAAGAACATGTAATTTACTATATAAAAAAAAATAAAAATATTTAAATAATCTAAGTATTCTTGTCTATTATTTTGCATGTGATGACACATATGTTAGGAATATTCCTTCCCAACAAGATGAGGATATGGCTATGGGAGATGATTTGCCTCAGGTATAGAGACTTGATGTGTCATGTAGGCCAAATCATAGGTTCCATATTTAGGCTATGGATAATACATGTGTACTGATAGCTTGCCACAAATATAGTAAAACTTAATATTTCAAAAATAAAAGATAACCCTTAACTTTATAAATAAGCCCTTAAAATTCTAAAGTACCAAAACAATCACCATAACAATACAAGAATATAGCGAAGAACTATTATGGTAGGCGAATGCTGTCAAATACTCCTTATGGAAGGAATCACTTCAAAATCCATACTTTCTACAAAACAATACATCCAACATGTACACAATACAATGATACTCGTGTATTTATACTTTCTCGTGAACAATTTTAGGGTTCTATGTCAATTACTCATTATTATGTTATTTTCTTTTAACTTCCTAGTGGGCCTATTTACTAGCCATCAACTAGAAAGTGGGCCTATTCCTTGATTATGGAAACATTACATTCATTATCCTTTTGGATACCTCTCTAGGTAGCCCATATTATCATCTCTAGGTACATCATGATATTAAATTAAATAGCTTTAGAGTTTAATGGATTTGAATTCATATTGAGGTTTTTGAATTTATGTAGCATTCCCATCCCATAGGTTGGGTAATATTTTGAAGAGGACATGATAGCGTCCTCGTCTCCATGATATATATACTCATTAGATCAAGGATATAAATTACCGATACTATTATTTTTGCAAAATTTTAGGGTTATCATATAAGCTTTATGTTAATTTTTAAATTATCATCTTCCTAAACCATCTTCATTATTAAACTAATTTCAGCGTTCACAAGTATAGGTATCTTCTAATTACACCTAAATCAATGTTCTATGCATGTGACTATGAAAAAGTATCGAAACTTCTAGTATGAGGACGTCATTACTCACTTAATACTCTTTTACAGACCTAGATTGATAATCTTCCAAGTTTTGGCATCTCTACCCTTAATCCTAGGGTATCTAAAAGAGATATTTATAGAGAAATTATGGAAGGGGTTTGTATAACATATTTGTGGTATATTTAAATTTTAATATGAGAACTACTTTCTCCTAAACTTCATCATAGCCTTCGTTCTCACCTGAGGTAGTCCATAATTTGTCATGACTAGCTAAGGGCGCATACTAACCATCAAATGCACCATTATCAATGTATATACAAATTTTCCAACATGGTGCTTGAATCATAAGAGAACTTTATTCTCTCTTGTTTAATTTATTATGAGATTCACAATAAATATTATTCCTATCTAGAGATCCCCACACTTTGATAACTTAGTCAATTCATTATGAAGAATAGAGGGGTGTTTCCATTTTCACTAGATAGCTTACTCCATTCCCAAACATGTTGTTGTGTATTCCCAAATCCAACTTCATACATAACATCTTATCTTGTTAGCCCATTATTAAGGGAAAAAAACATGGATATTTTTTACTTTAAAATGAGAACTTGGTGTTAGATGTCATTTAAAATCCAAAACATGTCTACTCATAGTATAAATTCACTAAGGTATATATCTCATTTATTCTCAACCTTAATTTTTAATAGAGACCACTCTCCTTGTATTTCCTTAGAGATACCTTTTTTGTTGTTAAGCTTGGTAGGACCTTCTTTTTCTATTTATAAAACACAAGTTTACACCACATATGTGAGATAGGTGGCCTCAACTTTCCCAGTGGGAAACCAAGTCTGTTGGCCACCTATCCTCGTTATAAGCCATCCAAAAATAATATAGTTCTAGTCGATCTAACCAAGCTATATATGTATCAGTATCATGATAAGAGTCTATGTGTCTATCTATCATAAGCATGCATCAGTAAAAGTAAATGCTACCCGCAAGAAACAAAAGAACATCCAGGAAACTGACTAATCCTACTATTCTTCTGAAGCAGACTCCACCAGAGCTAGGTCTTTGGTTGAGTCTCCAATCAGCAAGTTCGATAATGCAAAGGATATGCCTTTGGATTCGGTCTAAGCGGATGTCTTGCTTACACAGCTGAAATTGAATTGTTTGCAAGTCTTTTTTGTAATTGGGCATGTCTTGGAGGGTCATAGTCATCCCCACTGACATTTGCTCCATTTCCTTCCCCATGAGGATCTTCATGAGCCAGTACAGATATAGCATCTGTTTAAATTGGGTGAGTCTACCCCTGGTACTCCCAGGATCTAGGATTACAACCCGCCAATTCTCCATTTCCTCTTCGAACTCCTCCTCCTGTTTTATCTTCTCCTCCCATTCTTCCAAAATCTTACGGATGCCTGCATCCATTCCTTCCCTGTAAACTGTTGTCGCTTCACTGATGAGGCATTCTACAGGCTTCCTCCCATGCCTAGGTTCCGAGGTGCTCGGGTCTGCTGCACAAGTCAACTCCCTCCCCCTTCTACCATGTCCTCTTCCACGTGCAGGTCGGGCCATCTCTTCTCTTTTCCGAGCCTATTCACACACGATATGCATTAGCTCTCGGGGCGTGGTCTCATGCCTCTCCAGATTGATGCAGGTTCCCCTCCCCTCACCTTTCCCATCACAATTGCCTCTGCCCCAAGATTCAGTGCCTCTCCTCTGCCTGAAGCGTCTACGCCACTCTTCTGCCTCTCATTTTTCTTGCTCGCCTACCTTGCGATAACCTCACCACCCTCCTGGTTATGCCAATTCTCTTGCCTACTCATAGGGGTGATGTCTCAGTGCCAGACCCAATTTATGCTTACGACTCTCACTGCTAGCCCATCGAACCAGGTTACTATCACTCCCACTCACATTCCCTTCCCTCACCCCTCTGCCCAGTGTTGTTGCTGCACTTCTCTACCGAGAAGAGCTGCTCTTCCCGTGGCCCTCACACATGCTTAGCTGCAGTCTCCCCACCCTCCCTAGTATACCAACTATCTCTTTCATTTACACAGGATTTCTTAATGTCCCAACCCCAATTTTCTCTCCTGGCTCTAGCCTCTAGCTCAAACCCGATCACCATCCCCCCTAGCTTACGCTGGTGTCCCTGGCCTTCTCCCCAATTTCCCTCCCTGGTCTTTACTCGCACCCCCCAGCCATGAATTAACATAATAAACATAGTAATGGGCTTGTGAGACTAGGGAACATACCTGGAAATGGTTCGCAGAGGTTGTTGTTGGTAGCTCCACTGTCTTGCACCCTCGCTCCTCCTTCCTCCTGTAATCTCAACTATACTCCTCTCTCTATCCCGATTTCGTTCATAATGTCGTTCCACCTTACTCTATCCCATCCCCCATCCTGCCTTAACTGCCTCACCTCCTTCCCCACCCTAGACCTAATTGCCACTTCTCCCATGTCTTTTGTCAGGTAACATGCGGGAGGCCACCGCAGCCATCGCCATGAGCGTGTGGGGGGTGGTGGGTGGTACCCTTCCCTTACGTAACATAACTACCATATCTGACCAGCATCCTCGCCTTGCTCAGGCACGCATCCTGATTGGGGGTCCTCAGAGATACCTTTGATTAAGAATAATATTACATATTTATATCTCTTCTCTCATATTTATTTTGCTCCTTGTTGAGCCAACTCTTGATTTACTTAGTTCCATTTTTTGAAGTTTCTTCTTTTGTAAAACTTCTTTCTTGAGCCTTGCTGATTTAGTTTGGTCATTTGTGAACATCAATACTAAATATTTAGAACCATATTATTAATATAACTATGTCGACTCTTGAGACTAAAGTTTATTTAAGCAAGCCTTTTTTATTTTCCTATTTAGTTTTAATGGAATAATGAAAGAGTTAGGATAAATTAACTTATTTTTTTCAATGGAAAATGTCCTTGGGGAAACCATTGAAGTGTTTCCTCACATTCCTTTAATGACATTTGAGGTAAATTCCATTGGAGTATAACATGTACTCCTACCACAATAAGACTTTGCCAAACTTGAAGTTATGACTACTTAGCGATCTCTGCCTTGAAATTAATAGTTTCAAACCAATTGAACTAACGCATTGGGTTTTTTTTCCAAGGGAAATATCATGAGGAAACCCAGTGGATATTTCCTCATGTTCATGGATGGCATCCCTAGTAAATTATGCTTAAAAATGCATATTTTTGGCACATTTATATTTTTTGGTGCATTTTGAAGGCATACATGCTTTGTTAGAGGGAAAGTAGTGTATGTACTTAACTTTCTTGAAGGAAAGTAGCATATGTGTATGCTTGTTTCTTGATAAAGAGTAGTGTGTTTCTTGTTAAAAGGTTCTTTTTGAAATATTCAAAAGGAATCTTGATCTATAATTGAATGAGGTTTAGGGATTAAGGCTAACAATGCATCTTAAGCATATTGAATGGAAAATATGCTATAACACTTCCCCACTCATGAATGAAGATAAACAAGTGAGTGACAAACAATGCAAGTAATATTGTCCCTTTTTACCACCCTAATAGTTGTCAACACTAATAGAAGCATTTGTGATTTCTATACCCATGTTGGCGGATTTAAATTATGTAAAGAGGTTGAGAACCTATAAAACACAATACATATTTTTAAAAATAACTCCCATCAATCAAGGAAGTGATTGAGACTTTAGTTAGTCTTTCCATTCAATCATAAATAAGTGCATAGGTTGATATATTAGGTGTATATTAGTGACCTCACATTGCTTTTTTATGCTAAAATTTCTCCATTATTGAAGGTAATTTAAGTTGTATTAAAAAGCAACTTGTTTCCATGATGTTATGATGAATTTTCAATGGAAGAAAAGAAGATAATTTCGTTACATATCCTAGTGTTGCTTATTTAACAAGTGTTCCAATAGCATCTTTGAGTAGGGCCTACTTAAGGAGAGGATTGTGAACTCCGGTATGCATCTCTTTCTACCTTTAAATTTTTGTAGTGTTGATTACATAATTTTGTAGTAGGGTTACATAATCTTGTAGTAGACTAGACAATTAATTTATTTATGTTATTTCAAGTATTTTTATGGTTTGCTTCATGTCTTTAAATAATAAATATGTGATTTATACTTCATATACTTCATTTATATGATTTAATTTTATAATGTTTAGTACTTGAAGCATGTTTTTGAAAAATCTAGGGATACTAAAAGATGTAAGTATGGACTATTTAATATCAACCCTTAACATCCTAATTCCATTAATGCACTAACCTCATTCTTTATGCAACATCAAATGATTTGATAACTCTACTCACCCTTACATGTTGTTAGGGGAGTTAGAGTGAATATCACAAGGTCAATGGTATGAAGCATAGGGGAATGACTTATCAAAGTTGAGATTTTCATTTATGCAATTTTCTATCATGTTAGTTTTATAAATACTTTGTAGTTGCATGCATAGTGCCCAACACATCATAAGTTGGCACAAACCTAGGTTTGGAATTTAAATGTTGTTGAAGCATTTAATACTCGTTGCTATAATTCTTCAGCTTGAAAACTTTGGCACCATTTCTAGGGAGGTTACTAAAAATGCATTGGGTTTCATTTAAAAATTTCTGGAAATGGGGAAAAATTAACTCACATTGTCCTAGAGATGGACATGGTAGGGTTTACAAGAACATGTGCTATTGGGGTAGCTCAAATAGGTACAAGTGATCAAATAATACAACAAGAAGACTGTGAAGCAAATATCTACCATATTCTTCAATAATTTTGTAATTAACTTGAAGTACGAGATGCAATTTTTATTAATCCTTTCTCCAATATTGTGAATCCTCTTGTTGATAGATGAGCTGAACATAGTGAATGAAATATATCTCAAAACAACATGGAATAAGGAGAGAATGAATCTAATATCTTTGAATTCCCCATTATGGAAACCGATCAAGAAACAAGAATGAAGTATAGTAATCCTATTGCTTTCCTTCATTTTCATGGCCTTATTACTAAAGGTCCAAACACCTTTTTCTTCAAGTTTGAGTTTGTCTGTAGGACATGTGACTATGATTTAGATGCCCAAAAGCTCAATATTTTCCCCTCTACCTTAAAATATTAAGCCTTGTTATGGTTCACAAGTTTGGAATAAACTACCATTAATAATTGAAAGAAAATTAAGCAAATCACCATAGAGAAATATAGGGATTATTGCAAGGCTAGAGACATTAGATAAGAGATATCTAGAATGATACAAGTAGAGAGTGAATCCTTAAAGGATTATGAAGAAATATTTTATCTTAATCATAATGAGATCATAGTTATATGATAGATGAGGATTCCCTCAAACTTGTGTCACTTAGAGGAGTGAGAGAAGCATTAATGGAGATTCCAAACCTCCTTGTCAATGTATATATATTCTAGTTGGAAAATGATGCATAAAGCAAGTGTTCAAAAATTAATATAGATCTATATGTAAAAGGAATAATGGTGGTAGAAATTCTAACCCACAATCTTCAAAATGTGTAGCTAAAATATCACAAAAAATGATATAGAGATTTATTAGAATATATGAAAAATGATATTTTATGTTCATTTTTTATGTAGATGGACCCATGTAGATCAAGATAAAGCAAGAGGAGGTTGATAGATTCTAAGCTATTTTATACCTCAAAAGGAGAAAGAAACATGCTAAGAATGGATGTCTAATGAAAATGGTGGACATTTGTGGTTGTGGAGAAGATAATCAAATGGGAAAATTCCTTTCATTATTTGGGTTGAAAGCAATGTGCCAATTAATAGAAGACAAAATGGAATAGTTATGATTCATTAGTCAAAGGATGCAAGGACAACCAAGGCCATTCAAGTAAGGTATGAATTATAACCATCCTTAATATTTCATTCCTTCTTATGGAAATAAAATGTATAATCCATCTCAAATATTGGTACCCTACCAACCATTCTATCTGGAAAATACATAATCAATGGAGATATCCTCACAATCAACCTTTTCCATTTCATCCCTCATATTAGTCTCAAAGTCAATGGAATAAATCTTCATCTTCTTGGAGGCTTCATGATAACAACAAAAATATTTTTTTGCTACCTTCTACACCGCTTACACTTCCTATATAAAATGCTTTTCAACAAGCTCCTAATTAGCCTCAAATACCTACCCAATCTACACCAAATATGAAAAATAGATAGGTTTAACTTGTCTACAATAGTGATATGACCAATTACTAAACTTACTCATTAAATAATGTAGAACTTAATGAGCTAAACTTATGTTTAGGAAGAGTTGTCACAATCCCTTCACCTTCACTTATCACTAAACATATAGATGAAAATACAATATCCTAAGAAAAATTTAAAAATTCAAAAAATCTAGAGCTAAGTAACCATCCCTCTCAACAATATTCCCCTTATCCTAAAAGGCTAGAGCAAGAGAAGATTTACATTAAACAAAAAAATGAATTTTTAGGATAACTCAAAAATTTGTGTGAAGATATACCTCTTTCAAGTCATTAATGATGTACAAATATATATAAAAATTCATTAAGGAAACATGCAATAGAAAACTTGGATGAAAAGGAAAAATAACCCCCTACAATCAATGTTATAGGGTAACATATTGACCTAATGATGCGTAAAGTTTAAACTACCATGGATATTCCATTGGATAGTTTATCACAACATATCTACAAAAATGTATTTGAAAATATGAGATCTACATTATGAGGGTTAATTTCTCCTTAGACTTCTAGATTTGTTAATTACTGTATATTTCATATGTGTGTGAAACATAATTATGCAAAAAATAGAGAAAAGGTAGAACAATCACCCATAATAACACAAGATATGACTTGGGAAACCATTTCGGGAGAAAACCCAACTAGAAAGTGAGGTTGCTCTACTCTATCTTTATCTAAATGGAAATTGATGCAACTATAAAGGAGTGTGATCTATGGCCCATGGGCCAATGCAAAAACCCTCTCTATTTTCTCTCTCTATCCACCCTCAGCTACTTTTCTCATACATGGAACAAAATGCACTCAATTAGAATGGAGTGGGTTTTCCTCCTAGTAGCCTAGTTATAACACAACCTAATATTCTAATAGTCGTTAAGCCTTCAAATTTTAGCTAGATTTACAATTTTGTCTCTTCTAGAATATTTCTTCATCATGACCACATGGATAGCCCATTTTCTATCAATAATGGAGGCTGACATGGCATCCTCTCGAATCAGGATGGTCAAAACATGAAGATCAACTTTCGGGTGGCATAAATTTTGCATATGACTCCAATTGAAGTGATTATTGTGTTGTTCGAAAGGTATCTATGTGTAGAATAATGCTAGGTAGTGTTGTGCTTAAGAAACGACGTTTTACCCCCCAAAAAACATCATTTGATGCCTCAAACTACTTATAGAAGGTTTGAGACCCCAATTTTCCAAATTGGGACCCCCATGGTAAAAATGGTCCTTTGGGTTGATTCTTCCACCTTTCCCACTTTGAAAGAATCAATATGGATGATCCAATTTGGACCACCTAATGTTAGGACAAGTCTTCACCCCCAAGTATTTTAATCTAAGGAGTCTTATAGTTGATGTAGAAATTTTGAATAATTTAACACATATTCAATGGAGATTATCCTGATCATGTACTATTGCGGAAAACATACACAATACATAAGCTCCTCTACGTTGATCATCAATATAGCAGCATCAATAACAATAAAACATCAAGAGCATTCACACATTAACACAGTATGTATCCCGGGGAAAGCATCTCGCTAAAAACCCCAACTATCTGTATATTAATGATTGAGTCATGTAACATTACACAGCATGATACTTCTCACAAGTATCTCCACCTCTGTTACACACAATACAGCTCAGATCTGATCTCCAAATCTCTTCCACTGCTTGCCTGCCTCCACTGCTCAATACCTGCTCAAGAACTGATGAGAATAGCTTCCCAAACTCGTTTTTCACCTGCAAAATAGTCACTCACTCTTTGTGGACGTGAGCAAAGGCTAAAATGTGGGCCAAATACGTGAGCAAACTCATTGGCATACTCAATCCCTTGATTGTGCAAGATCTGATGCACAACTATAGTCACAACTGATAGCAATCTGATTCTCTACCACTTGTCCCTGTTGAACTGAACATGCACTGACATGCAACTGAGTTAATTAATGTATTCTTTAGTTGTATTATGAGTTAATAATTAGTTTAACAACTCATCATTAGTCTATCTGCAGTTAGACTAACTACAACTAGTTTAACTAAGTCAAACTGAACACAACTCCATCAACTGTACCTCCAGTCCACTAAACTCAACTCACTTGAGTTCTAACTGAAGTCATGCATGCAACAACTCAAATGACTCATAATAAAAACGTATTTCCTTCTGACAGCTGCATGTGCCACCTCTGTAGCTCAAACTGAAGTGCTCCAAGAGAATAAGATCAAGTTTATAGTCCAAATATTATTGTGAGATAATAATATTTGACTTTTCTATTTTTGACAGCCAGTCTAAAAATAGACTTTGATCACTCACACTGTGATCACTCACACTTTCATCAAAAATAGAAGTCCATCTATTTTTCCCAACTTGATCAATCATCCATAAACATAGACATGATCCATATGTCTAAAAATAGACATAGTCTAAAAATAGACTTGCGCCAAAAATAGCCTGCGGGCCCACTTAGTGAAGGCGACTCTTTTCACTAAGCTCCATCATCTTGTTGCAATCTCAACACTCCCTCTCGACAAGATATGGATTATCAGCAACCCCTATCCTGCCTCGGTGGTACTCGAATTTGCTCCTGGTGAGAGCCTTCGTCAGAATATCAGCATCCTGATCCTCCGTTGGAATGTACGAAAGTAACATGATCCTCCGCTGCACACAATCTCTGATATGATGGTACCTGATGTGCTTGGACCCGAAAAACCCGACTAGGATCATCCTCATCCACACAGATCTCTGCTTCCTGCTGTACCAAGAAACTACTGTCGATCCAATACTGAAGACCCCTCCTGATGTGCTCTTTCTGTTCGTTGGGCTCCCTGCCCAATCTGCATCCGTGAAGCCACATAGCTTCACCTCATCCTCCTGTCTGTACCAAGATCCATATCCCGATGTGCCTCTCAAGTGGCTCAATACATGCTTGCCCGCCTTCCAGAAGAGCTTGGTAGGCTTAACCATAGCTTGTGAAAGTTGGTTAACTGCATAGCATATATCAGGTCGTGTATTGACCAAATACATCAGCGACCCCACCAACTGTCGATAAACAGTGGCATCCACTTCTTCTCCCGAAGTGGCATCCTCCTTCCTCCAACCTCCAGGAAGAGGAGTATCAACAGGCTTGCAGCCATGCATGTTGAACTTCTCCAGTATCTCCCGAGCATACTTGCCCTGAGAAACAAACAGTCCACCACTGCGCTGCCATATTTCCAATCCTAGGAAATAGTGAAGGAGGCCCAATTCCTTCATCTCAAACTCTGTAGCAAGATCCTTCTTGCATGACAGTATCAACAGCTCATCACCCGTTAGAATCAAATCATCAACATACAGTACAATGATAAGCAACTTACCCTCCACCACAATCTGGTATAGGTTCGGATCCGCCTCGCTCTTGGAGAATCCAAGTCCTGTGAAATAGCTGTCTATCCGTGTGTACCAAGCACGTGGTGCTTGCTTCAACCCATACAGCGCTCTCTTGAGCCTGCACACATGCGACTCGCTGCTGAAGACCTCAAAGCCTTCGGGTTGCTCAATGTACACCTCCTCCTCAATGACTCCGTTGAGGAACGCAGTCTTCACATCCATCTGATGAATGTGCCATCCCATCTGCGCTGAGAGAGCAAGAATCGTCCGTATGGAAGAATACCTTGCGACAGGTGCAAAGGTCTCCTCATAATCGATCCCCTCAATCTGTGAAAAGCCTCGGGCAACAAATCTTGCCTTGTACTTCTCCACACTCCCGTCAGCTGCCTGCTTAACTTTGTAGATCCATCTCGAACCCACCACTGATTTCCCTTCCGGTCTAGGAACAATCTCCCATGCACTGTTTCTGACAATAGAATCATACTCTTCCACCATGGCGTCTACCCATGTGGGATCCTCCACAGCTTCCTCGAAAGAGGATGGCTCAGTCACAACACACTTGCTCATAAGAGCCATGTATCCAGTGTACCGATCAGGTGACTGTCTCTGCCTGCGTTGGGCTGTAGGTGGTCCTACAACTTTCTCTGCATCTTGAGCCAGTCGCTCAGCTTCTGTCAAGCGCTTTCGCCCTCTGATGGTTGGCGCTGCATGAGTGGTCTCTTCCACTCCATGAACCTCGTCCTGTGGCTGATCCACGTCCTGAAGCTCATCCTTAGGAACTAATAGCTCCTCATCTGCATGCAAGTGTAGCTCCCTCTCAAGCGAACACTTCATGGCTTTCTCCTCCTGAAATTTTATATCCCGTCGCACAACAGTTTTACCACTGTCTGGCAAATACACACGATAGTTGTGGGGCGTATCAGTGTACCCCACAAATATCCCAACCTCTGCAGTCGGCTCCAACTTCTTTCTGGCATCCTTCGTCACATGCATGTAAACGTTAGCACCAAAAATCCTCAAATGAGAAAGATCAGGCTTCTTACCAGAATAAGCCTCCTCGGGTGTACTCATGCCAAGTATCCTATGAGGACAACGGTTCTGCACATAAACTGCTGTATTGCATGCTTTCGCCCACAAGTGAAGGGGTAGGCCCTGATCATGCAACATTGCCCGTGCAGCACGCACAATCGTTCTGTTCTTCCGCTCAGCTACCCCGTTCTGCTGTGGGTTATGGGGAGCTATGAGCTCTCTACGAATCCCTTCTGCCTTGCAGAAATCCTTGAACTCGTCCGAGATGTATTCACCACCATTATCGCTCCTAAGAGCCTTCACCTTCTTCCCCGACTCCTTCTCGACCAGTGCTTTGAATTCACAGAACTTTGAATATGTCTCGCTCTTCTTCTGCATGAAGAAGATCCAGCACTTACGAGAGAAATCATCAACAAAAATCACATAATACCTGTGTTTTGCTGTCGAAGCAACTGAGAAAGGTCCACACACGTCTGTGTGAATTCTCTCAAGGATCGTCGTGGCGCGACTATCCTTCTCGTGAAAGGTGGCTTTCACAAACTTCCCCAAAGTACACCCCTTGCACTGATCTGACTGCGCAAGTGTGCCTTTAGGAAGCCCTGTAGTGATCTGCTGCAGTATCTTCAAGGCTCCATGGTGAAGGTGACCCAATCTCCTGTGCCACAACTCGCCATCATCCCGGCTCACCAATCCTTCTGCCTTGCCTGCCATTGCTGCGCATCCATCTACATGCAACTGATAAAGGTTCCTCACTCGAACCCCTATCTTCCGGGTCTCACCAGTTGTCTTGCTGCGCAGGAAGGCCTTTCCCTCGCTGAAAACAACATCATACCCCTTGTCTTCTAACATCGCCACTGAGATGAGATTCTTCTTCAATCCTGGAACATGCATGACTTCCTTCAATACAAAGGGTTTACCAGACTCCCTCTCAAAGGAAATGGTACCGATACCGGTCACACTGTATCTACCATCATCGCCCATCTCGATGTGCACTCCAAGATCTTTGTCCTCCAAATCAGAGAACAAATCTCTATCTCTCGTCATGTGAAAAGACGCACCACTGTCCAAGAACCACACTGATCCCATCACACTTGAAACCAAGCATGCGATCAATGAAAAATCAAGCTCAAACTGAGAAGCTAAGGCCTCTCCCCCTGCAGATCCAGCAGCTTGCTTGTTCTTCTTCTTCTGCGGACAATTTGTGGCATAGTGTCCATGCTGGTGACAGTGAAAACACTTCACCTTGGACATATCCTGCTTCTTGCCTTTCGCACCAGAATGAGAAGCTTTCTCGTTCTTCCCCTTCTTTGCTTTGGCAGCCAAAGCGCAATTCTCTTCATCAGATACCTTTGATGAAGATCCATTCTCACCTTTATTGTTTCTGAGTTTATCCTTGAGCGCCAGGTCGCTCTTGCTTTGGAATAACATTTGCAATCCGTTGAAAGACATTTTCAACAACACTGTTGCAAAATTCGAATTCCACCAGCACCAACTCAACTGCTTCCAATCTAGAATTCGTGAGAACACAATATTTCTCGTACAGAGATTGACTGTATGGGCTTTTACCGGATATTTCACCTTCCAAAGGAAGGATGAATCCAGAGGCTACCTGGCCCGATTACAGGCTCTGCCTAGAGAAATAGAATGTAAACACTTCCTGAATAGTAGATCTGATGATCAACAGCTCCGATACCATGTAGAAACTTTTTCTACAATTATCTAGCTCGCTCTGATACCATGTAGAAATTTTGAATAATTTAACACATATTCAATGGAGATTATCCTGATCATGTACTATTGCGGAAAACATACACAATACATAAGCTCCTCTACGTTGATCATCAATATAGCAGCATCAATAACAATAAAACATCAAGAGCATTCACACATTAACACAGTATGTATCCCGGGGAAAGCATCTCGCTAAAAACCCCAACTATCTGTATATTAATGATTGAGTCATGTAACATTACACAGCATGATACTTCTCACAAGTATCTCCACCTCTGTTACACACAATACAGCTCAGATCTGATCTCCAAATCTCTTCCACTGCTTGCCTGCCTCCACTGCTCAATACCTGCTCAAGAACTGATGAGAATAGCTTCCCAAACTCGTTTTTCACCTGCAAAATAGTCACTCACTCTTTGTGGACGTGAGCAAAGGCTAAAATGTGGGCCAAATACGTGAGCAAACTCATTGGCATACTCAATCCCTTGATTGTGCAAGATCTGATGCACAACTATAGTCACAACTGATAGTAATCTGATTCTCTACCACTTGTCCCTGTTGAACTGAACATGCACTGACATGCAACTGAGTTAACTGATGTATTCTTTAGTTGTATTATGAGTTAATAATTAGTTTAACAACTCATCATTAGTCTATCTGCAGTTAGACTAACTACAACTAGTTTAACTAAGTCAAACTGAACACAACTCCATCAACTGTACCTCCAGTCCACTAAACTCAACTCACTTGAATTCTAACTGAAGTCATGCATGCAACAACTCAACTGACTCATAAGAAAAACGTATTTCCTTCTGACAGCTGCATGTGCCACCTCTGTAGCTCAAACTGAAGTGCTCCAAGAGAATAAGATCAAGTTTATAGTCCAAATATTATTGTGAGATAATAATATTTGACTTTTCTATTTTTGACAGCCAGTCTAAAAATAGACTTTGATCACTCACACTGTGATCACTCACACTTTCATCAAAAATAGAAGTCCATCTATTTTTCCCAACTTGATCAATCATCCATAAACATAGACATGATCCATATGTCTAAAAATAGACATAGTCTAAAAATAGACTTGCGCCAAAAATAGCCTGCGGGCCCACTTAGTGAAGGCGACTCTTTCACTAAGCTCCATCATCTTGTTGCAATCTCAACAGTTGATGTGTACATCAATAAAAATTTGATAAAAAATTACCTTAGTGGACTTGGGAGCTACAATTAATGTAATGACCAATGATACCATGCTAAGAATGAACTTGATAGAATAGTTAAGGCACACGCCTAATGCCCATCAACTCATAGATATAACAACTGTCAATATAAAAGGATTTTTAGAGGACATCATTATATCAATTGACTCATGGAAGTACCTCATAGGCTTCATTGTTTTACAAATTAAAGCTAGACTCAATGGGTACCCACTTAACCTAGGTAGACCTTGGTTGGTCACAATTGATGCATACATAGGCTATAGGTAGGAGTATGACCATCATCCATGGAAAATATTAGAAAAAGTGAACCCTTTATCTCCCTACTATAACTTTCATTCATATAGAAACACCTCTATGGGTGGATGAACAAGAAGCAAATATGTCCTAAACCATCCATCCAATGCTCACCATAGAATCTACCCTTGCCCTTAGTGACCCTAATGAGGACATATCCATATCTAATTACGTATAATACTTATGTCATAGTTTTGTTCACTTTCAAGAATAAAAGGAAAATGAGTAGAAGAAGATTATTAAAATTCTAATAATGTAAATTAAACCTACTAGTATGATTTATTTTCTATTGATATAGAGTAGAAAATAGTCAAGAACATAGAAACTATGCCCAACAAAACCTTGAAATCAAGATCTTAAATTCCATCCCAAAACAATAATTGCTATAAATACTCAGAAAGCATAGCTCAAACTTTTCTTGGGATAATTAGGACATGTAAGGATTCCATCCCAACATTTGTACCCACCATATATACATCAAGGATGATTCTTGCATGTAAGACAACCTCAAAGAAGAATGAATACAACTCTCAAGGACATAGTGAAAACAAAGCTACAAAATCTTTTATATACCAATTTCATTGATCACATCTCTAATAGTGAGTTTGACACCTTTAGTCATAGTTCTCATGAAGGGAGGAGGATATTTGTAGATTATAGAGAACTCAGCAAAGCCATAAGAAAGAATAGTTTCCCCTTGCCCTTCATTCATGAAGTGGTAGATGATTTGTTTGGGAAAGTACTTTTCCTTTCTACATGGTTTTAATGGGTATAATCAAAAGCAAATATCTCATAGATATGATACAAGACAACCTTTTATCAATCCTTAGGGAACATTTGCCTATAAATTATTACTCTTTAGCTAACGAAATTCCCATGGAACTTTTCAAAGGGTTGTATTGATCATGTTTTCAAATCTAGTCCAAGACAATAATGAGATTTACATATATGACATTGTTTCTTATGGAAATACATTTCAAGGGGCCTTAATAAACTTGGAAAATGTTGTGAGCATATGTAAAGAAATGATTTTGTATTTGAGAAATGAGAAATGTATCATGCTTATGAGTGAACAAAATCTTTGTTGTAGAGGAAACTCTTCTACATATAGGTGAGTCCTCTCACTAATTTGGTTGAGATTAATGATAGACTCTAGATAGATCCCTATGGGCCTTCACACTAGATCTAAATTGTTCATTCAATCTATGTTGACAAGGAAAAGAGAGAAGGCCTTACCATATTTTGGTGTTTGTCCTTGCATGATCCCAACAGATGTAGCACTAAGACTTCAGTCCTAGCTCTTGCAATTAGTCACCCACACATGAATGCCAAAACATACCTCCCTCAAACTCATTTAGTATAGGAAGAATATAGATGACAACCATATTTAATCCATATTTCTTAAGAAAAACTAGATGTACTAATGTCCATTTTCTTTCATTCAGCTCATTATGAAATTTACAATAGACAATATTACCTTTTTAAAGATCCTCACACTTAGATATCTTAATGATTTCATTATGAAGAGTGTAGCCATGTTTCCTTTTTCATTAGAGAGCCCACTTTGTTCGAAAACAACTTGCTATGTATTCTCAAATCTAACTACATATAGAACCTCTTATCTTATAAGCCCATCATTTGGGGAAAAACACATGGAACTTATTGATTTCAAAGAAGAACTCGGTGACAAGTTGCATTTACAATCCAGGCACATTTTCCCTCATAGTATCAATTCACTAAGGCATATATCTCACTTCTTCTCAACCTTAATTCTTAAGAGAGACCACTTTCCTCATATTCCCATATGCATGCCTTTGGTCAAGAACAATATTACATCTTTATCTCTTCTCTCCTCATCTTGCTCTTGCTCCTTGAGCCAAGTCTTAATGTACTTAGTTTTTTTTTCATAGTTTCTCCCTTTCTAATTTTATATAATTTTTTTCTTAAGTCTTGTTGATTTAGTTTGATCACCTACGAACATTAATACTAAATATTTAGAACTATGGCATTAAATACCAACCTAGATCCATCTTAACTCCAAATCTACCAAGCACCGAGAGGGATCGAATCTCTTTTCGCTCTAAAAGAGGTTTGCATCTCAAGAGTTTTGATCCATCTCGACTTTTGGTAGATCCAGAGTTAAGATGGATCTAGATTGGTTTAATTTCCCCCTTTAAATAGGCTATATTTTACATGAACACCATGGGTCAATACCATGAGTTCTTAATACCATGGGTCATTTCTATTTTATTTTATTTTTATAGGGTTATTTTAATTTTAATTCTATTTTGATCGAGTTAAAATGTTTAATTTACATTATGTTACAACATCTCTACCATACTGGGCTTATTTTTATTTTATTTTGATCGAGTTACAATGTTTACATTACAACATCTCTACCATATTGAGATGGAGAGCACCTCTATCTGAGTGTTTCCTCGCATTTTATCAATGATGCTTGAGGTAATTGTCACTAGAGTACAAAAGATACTCCTGATACAGAAGAACTCTATCATATTTAAACTCATGACCTCTTAGCGGGTCTTATCTTAAAATTGGTCATATCAAACCAATTAAACTAACCCACAAATTTTTTTTTTAAGAAAAAATCAAAAAAATACTTCCCAATATTCATAAATAACATTCATAGTAAACTTATCCATATATACTAATGCATCACTATAAACCACTAATTCACAAAACTATTCAAAACCAATTGAACTAACCCACAAATTTTTTTTTTAAGAAAAAATCAAAAAAATACTTCCCAATATTCATAAATAACATTCATAGTAAACTTATCCATATATACTAATGCATCACTATAAACCACTAATTCACAAAACTATTCAAATGACTAACAAAATTGATGACAATCAATTAAATTAACTCCTCAAAATTAAAAAATCAATTAAATATTTTTGTTGATAAACAATATATTTTTAGTGAAAATATCTAGTTTGATGTGAAGAAGGCCGACATGATTTTCATCAACCACCATTGACAATATTAAACAATTAAATCTTGAACATGCACCTTTGTCACTTTATGGGTGTAAGAAAAAAATGATGATGAACTTAAGGAATAAAAGGAACAATGCAAGCATATACCTTGTATTTTTTAAATATTTTTAGTGAATAATGAAAATAAACCACATGAAACACACAACCTTTATATGTTAAGATTCTTTATACACATTGTCTTGTCGTGGATTCAAGGTAAGATATATTCCTTGGTTTATTCCATAAGTGCTGGCGTTGTCGTACAAAATTTGAAATGCAAATTATTATTTTTTATTATTTTTTAAATACTCGGACGCGCACCTTAGTATTCCTTAATAAAGTCGGTTTCTAAACAAAACTTTATAATTTAAATAATCTTATAATATTTTCCATGACATGATTTATATAATCTGAGTCATAAGATTATCTATCCAAATAGATTATCTATCCAAATGGTTAGTTGTGGTCTACTGTCATTAAATTCTTGGAAAACTAATTTAAATAAATATTAGCTTTTTATATCGCTAATTTAGTAGTTATTATTATTATTATAATATTAATATAAATTATCCTTTTTATTATTACAATATTAATATTGTGAAAGTAAAAACCTACAAAGTTTTGCATGTAACTCATGCTTATATATTATACATTTTATTTTATTTTATTGTGTAGTATAGTATTTTTCACATATTTAATAAGAATTTTGTAATTGATTAAAGATTAAGAATTTTGTAATTGATTAAAGATTTTTGAAATGAATTTTTGCAATAGGGTATTGTTGGATATATTTATTGATATAGTTTAAATGTTTTATGTTTATAATAATTTAATTAAAAATTGTGAAAATTGTAAATTTTAATTGTTAAAGGTGTATAATTAAAATATTTTAAGAGATTTTTAAGATGTAGAATTCATTTATGTATTTAAAAATGTGATTATATCTCCAAAACTTGTGATTTCACTAATTATTGATAGCTAAATTCTAGTAATGGTTATCGAAAATGATAAAAAACATAGAACGTTTAAACTACACCATATTTTGTATATTGAAAAATTTTCGATAAAAATCACATGAGAATTTTTGTGTCAATACGTTTCGAACCATCCCATGTGGTTCATCTTTAGGACTAAGATGAGGAGTCTGATTAATCTCCACCATAATCAGACTCCCCGACAACACTAGATGGTTTGAAATGCGTCGACACATAAATTTTCATGTGATTTTTACCGATTATTTTTCAATATACATGATATGGATCACAAAAGCCTCAATTCGAAGATTACATCATATTTAATTCACCAAATTTCTCTACTACTTATGCTTAGCCTATTTGCAAAGTATAATACCAAATAGATTTTGACTAAGAGGTTACCATCGAGATATGTATTATAACACATTTCTGTACGATATACACCTAATCATTTTGACCAAGTACAACATTGAATGAATTTTGACTAAGATATTACCATCAAGATATGTATTATAACAATCTTATTGAGGACTTGCACTTAACTGTAGTGTCATGTATTCTACCAAATTTGCCTTAGAGTTGCAACTACTAAGCCTTATGTGCACCATAACTTGCAACTAGGTTGAGTATGTGTTCTATTTAATTTGATCGAGACTTGACCTAGCTCTCTCTGCATAGAATAAATTATGCCATAAAGAACAACATCCAATGCACTTTGGCTAAGATGTTGCAATTTTAGATATGTATTTCAATGAATTTGCCTTCAACTTGTAACTAACCCCATTTGTAAAGAATAACTTACTTATTTTAGTAAGATAACCTATTTGCATAAGCAGGTTGACCTACATGTAATAGGCATGCTTCTAAAGAATTCCAGTCTCAATAATGTTGATGAAATGCCCTTACTTTACCCTCAAACTAGGATATCATTTTGTTTTCTTTTCTCTTATAGGGAGTTGTCCTTTAAAGAGAGTATTACTTTTGCTCTTAGATATAGTTTTTCTTACTGTATTGTTAGAATTTTGTTTTTTCAAATTATTATTATTATAGTATTAAAATATGGCTTGGTAAGTGTGTGTTTTCTTATTATTATCGGAATTTTACAATGAATTGTAGTCAATTTGGAAATGTCATGGCTAGGGGTTGTTATTTTGCTGGATTTTGTAAGAATTGCACTTAAGCTTCCTTTGTAAAGAATGATTTCAAAAACATTATGATCAATATGTTTGTTATTGGGGATATTTATTCTATCAATTTTGTCAAAGGAAGTGTAACTCAACTCGTATACAAAATTAAAAGCACTTTCCTTGAAATCCTAAAAATCACTTCCACCAATATGTTGAAATTGAAGGTATATATTATACTAAATTTGTGTTGGACTTACACCTAACCTCATTTGCAAAGAATACCATTCAATTTCTATTTCGACTAAATGTATTCTACCAAGTACTTATACCTAATCCTAGGATACGTGTTCTATGATACTTTTAAAACTTGCAGATACCCTTAGAGGAATGCATTCTACCAAATTTGTCATAAATTTACACCCAATCTTATTCAATACAAAAAATAACCAATGTCAAAAAGAACACCACCACATTTATTTTGACTAAAATGTTATCATTATAGATATATATTCTACTAAATTTACTAAAGCTTACATCTAATTCTATTTATACAAAATAATTTATATTATTAAATAATTTTTCATTATAATATTATCATTAAAAATACATAATATATCAATTTTGCCAAAAAAAAAAAAAAAAAAAAAAACTTTGGACGTAATTTTAATTGAAAAAAATAACTAAATTATAAAAATGACATAATTTATTTCCATAAACAAAATGACACTCACAAAGTAAATATAACTACAAAATTTATAAATTATCATTACTTTATCATAAAACCAAAGCCTTGACATTACAAATATTTAAATTATTATTATTTTTAATAAATAATTGTATTTTAAAAGAAAAATAATAATAAAATTAATAAAATTGTGTCATTTATACATTTTTTGTGAAGGAGTAATGTGAAACCGATAATTTTTTTGTGAAGGAGTAATGTGAAACCGATAATTAGTTTTTTTAAGAAAAAATATAAAGAAAAGATTACTTGAGGTCATTAAAATAGGCTTAAAATATAAATAAATGTATAATGATAATTAAAAAATGTCAAATTAGAAAACATTTGTGAAGGAGTAATGTGAAACCGATAATTTTGTTTTTTTAAGAAAATATATAAAGAAAAGATTACTTGAGGTCATTAAAATAGGCTTAAAATATAAATAAATGTATAATGATAATTAAAAAATGTTAAATTAGAAAACATTTCTGAGTATATTATAAAGACATAATTATATCTTCAACAATTCAAATAAAAATATTAATAATTATGACTTATTATTTCAATAATATATTGTTAAATTCGTTTTTGGAAAACCGGATATACCCTATATTCAACTTTTCGTGGAATAAATAATGCCTTTTTGCTCAACCTCCCCGCTTCTCCTCGAGCAATATGCATATTTAAAAATAATGAAGGAAGATACTGCCATGGTGTGCATATTCTTTCTAGACTGACGAACGGATGAGAATTATTTAATTTTACGTGGATGGATTACAATGTGAAACACAGGGTAGGCAAAAGTCGGAGTAAGTGGCATCCACATTCACAAATGGAGGATCCTGCCGCATGGGAATCAATTAAAGATGCCGAGGAAGAAACCCTTGAAACCCTTATTATTAAAATACCAGGTTGCCTGGAAACGTGTCGAGGCAAGCAACTTTCCGAGAACCATGCGTCCCCATGACAGACCCACCGCGTAACGGCTTCCACTACCAAACGTTTATGATTATGGTTTACGGACTATAACATAAATCTTGATTTGTAAGGATGTCATGCACCAAGTTTCAACAACCCAACTCCTCTCATGGTCAACATGACCGAGGGTTTGATTGGTCAGGACCTGCGGGGGAGCAGGTGAAGTAAACGAGTAAAAGATGAATAAGAATATACTTTGTATATATGCTTCTTGGCAGGTTGAAGTTGAGATCTGAGCTTGGCATATTCTGAGATATATTCCGAGGAATATTACCATGATCCTGGTCGTTTGCGTCCCCATTAAATGCTGCGGCTTGTCTGAACATAAAGTGCTATTTAATCCACCCTCGCCTCCAATTTTTCCTGGCAAACTACTGGCCTGTGACCAATTTTATGATTCTTGTTTGCTCTTTAATGTGAGCCCACGGTTTTTGCAGCTACAGTTTGTACTCTGAGGAAATTCCACTGGTTTTGGGGTTTCGACACTTATGACGATTCGAACTCGTGACCTTACCGCTTCTTGTTCTTGGTTGGACTTTTGGCTTTGGCGATGGATTTAGATCTTTAAATCTCCGTTTCTTGACTCTAGACGCTAGACAGCTATTTTCTTTGGTATTCTCTTTCCTTAGGCGGAAATGACTTCTTCTGGCCAAAGGGAAGCATTTCTCAGGCAGTGAGGCCTGCGGTATTATTGTAATTTGCAGAGTATAATTCTTTTGGGAGGAGGAGCACTCTTTGGCACTGAGATCATGAAGTTTGGCAAAAGATTGAAGAGTCAGATCGAGGATACATTGCCAAAATGGCGAGATAAGTTCCTGGCTTATAAATACTTGAAGAAGCTCGTCAATTCTATGTCTACTGCAAGGGAGGCTTCGCCTTCCTTTGGTAGCGATGTGATCCGGGGCGGTTCCGATGAACTTCCCAACAAAAGGCAAAAGGTCTCTGCCGGACATGTTGAAGCAGGCGCTGCTTCAGATGACTATCTACCCGCCTTTGTTCTAGATTTCGAATGCAATAAGAGAAAAATGACTGCGGAGGAGTCTGACTTCGTTGATTTGCTGAATGCTGAGATCGACAAGTTTAATGCCTTCTTTATGGAGCAAGAAGAAGAATACATCATCCGTCAGAAGGTATGTATTGTCTGGTTATCTTCAATTGGAAGATTTGGCTTCGGCCCTTGGAATTGGTGTAATTATTTATGTAAATTTCAGATTTTAGCTAGGTTTTCTATTTCATTGAAAGATAAAAAAATGTTAAGCATAAGCAGTTGATAGCATAATTGAGAAGTCGCGATTTCTCTGGGACTATTTTCAAAATATCTTTGGCGTCGGGTTCTAGAATTGGTGCAATTCTTGAGATTGCTGGGAGAGGAAACCGTTTTCTTTCTTGCAGTGTCGAAGTATTAAGCTGTCCAGCTTACTGTTTCTTTCTTGCAGTTTCGAAGTAATAGGTTGTCCAGCTTACTGTCTGAAAATTTATAATTTAACTAGGTTTTCTATTTGTTTGAAAGGTTTAAAATGTTTAACATACGCAGTTGATAGCTTCTAGATAACCTAGTCCTTGGGAATATCTATTTTTCAGAAACTGAGAATTTGTGATTACATTTGAATATGTCATTAGTTATTGGGGGAATCATATAAGACCAGGGTTAGTTATATCCTGTAGCAGTGCACCGTTCTTCCATTTTGTTATGTAGCGAGATCAAACTCTGCTGTGGTCCAAGCTGTTACAAGTTACAACAGACTCTCAAATATGAGATGAGATGCTGTTCCCTCCGCTCGGATTAAAACTTTTTTGTTTATTTACTAGCTTTGTAGTGGAATGGATTTGAGCGGTGTCTTTTTATTCTTTAACTAACTGGTTTTAATGCACTGTACAACAGGAGCTGCAGGACAGGATCGAAAGGTTGAAGAGCAACAGTAGACAGAGCGGATCAGTTTTCTCCGAAACCGAGTACAACGAAGAAATGATCAAATTGAGGAAAGACATTGTGAATTTTCATGGGGAGATGGTTCTGCTCGAGAATTACAGCGCTCTCAACTATACAGGTACACCTACATGATTATTAACATCCATACTTAATTCACATCGTCTATAATTTCATTGTATTCTCGGGCCATGAGCATCTTCTCCTGGATTTATCCTCAACTACAAATTTTCAAAACCCTAATTTTAATACCGGGGTTGCAGGGCTTGCGAAGATTTTGAAGAAATATGACAAGAGAACGGGGGGGCTACTGCGCCATCCGTTCATTCAGAAGGTTCTGCAACAACCCTTTTTCACCACTGAACAACTCTCTAAGCTCATCAGAGAATGTGAGAACATACTCCAAAGTTTATTTCCAGATTACCCTCAAAGCGTTCTTCAAGTACCTGCAAGTCCGTCCAGCAATGGAAACCATGCAGAAACATCTTCTTCTACTGGTAAAAGCGATTCGCAGAGGCTACGAGTACCGCTGGCGGCAACGACCAAAGAGGAATTTGGGGAGGAGAATGCATTGTTTAAAGGCAGGGGGGATGAGGATGGGGATTGTGATGCGGAAGGTATGGAAAGCATATACAGAAGCACCATGGCTGCGCTACGGACCATGAAAGAAATACGCAGAGGGAGCTCTACCTACAGTGTCTTTTCCTTGCCCCCTTTGGATGAGACCAAATCTATGCCGCTCTGTTCTCTCATCCCCATCTGCCCCAAAAACTAATACTCCCTCCAAGTCCCTATAGGCTAACACACTATTCTTGCATAAAAAATACAGAAATCTATAGAAATTAGTTTAAGGTATATGTAAGTTCGTCTACAGATGGAAGCTCTTGATCTCTCAGTGTTCTGTAAATTGCAAGAAATATGAAATTTGTAATATCCATGCAGAATTATTTTCAAATTTCAGGGTTGAGCTTAACGTATAAGCTCTACATTGTCCACCCCTCCTGTTACCATTCCTAAGGAGGTAAAGTACAGTGTAGTTTTGATGTCCTCTTTTCTTGATTGGTGCACAATTTTAGCAAAATTTTACTTACAGAGTATATGATATTATATTTCCGCCCGCATATGTTAATCTGAGTCTGATTTTCTCCATTCTCCCTGTTCAACTCCGCAATGAGAGTAGGCCATCCTGTTAATTTTTAAATTAAAGGCACCGCTTTCTTATTTTGAATATGTATGCTGTTTGCTTTTGTAATAAGGTAATGATAGAGATTCCTTTGGAAGAGGAATAAAAGCGGAACTTTAAGTATCTACAAAAGTGATGAATTAAATCCAGTGTTAACCATCTTTGTGGGTAAGTCTTGAATTTGAAACAGGAGTGAAACAGAGGCCCATAATTGAAATTGAAAGTTAAGTTATTCTCACTTTTATCTTTTGGATTAAAAGGTCTGCAAATTTTTTTGGAGTACATTTCCAAAATTGTTGGAGTATCCATTTCCAAAATTGTTATTCCTCTCTCTACTCTTGTATACATATATGGTGAGCCATCCAACCTTTTGGGTTTAGGTATCCCATTTAAAAATATCTATCAAGGATGCCAACTGTTAATTTCCATGGCGGCCAGAGTAACTGGTCAAAAGAATATAGGCAAAAAGTCCCAATTTTAACTGTTAATTTCCATGGCGGCCAGAGTAACTGGTAAAAAGAGTATAGACAAAAAGTCCCAATTTTAAGCCCTCAACGGCGTAGGCTAAAAAAAGCGCAGGGGTACGTTTAACTAACCGGGGACGTTTTTTTTGTTGCTTTGATGTTTTTTTTCTTTAGTGTTCTGTTCACAATTTTCCTTCAGATTTGGTAAAGATTTTTTTAAACTGTCTCCCCGAGCAGAAATATAAAAAGGCAAGGCAAAAATGTTGCAATTTTACTATCTCCAACATTTCTATCGTTTAAAATGTGTGATAAGGATTTACGAGGTATCTTATTGAACCCGAAATCGAAGAGAAAAAAATTATCATCAAGTTTGTTACGCTTCAAGGTGAAATGCCCTTTGAATAATTCAAATATGTTGTAGTTTATTTTGGGTGAGTTTGTTACGTTTAATGTGAAATTTATGGTTTCCTTTTGTTAATGGCAACATCCGTTCAAGGCAGTTTTTCCCATTTTAGTTACTCATGGAGTTTGAAGAGTTCGCTAAACGATGTCAGAAGTTTGAACTTTTTGATTTAAAAAGAAACTCACATATAAGTACCTTTACTTAGGTTATATGTTGCGAAATATAATAAAACAATTATCAATTTTACAAGCTGATGTTGCATCTCGAAAACAATAATATTTTAAAATAACGGTTCTAATTTGTGTAAGATAATTTTAATATTTTAAAATAGCAGTAATACTTTTTATAAGATAATTTTCAATAATAATTTAAAATAATAGTTATAATTTTTATAAGATAATTTTCAATAATATTTTAAAATAATAGTTATAATTTTTATAAGATCGTGTTGCACTTTAAAAACAATAATATTTTAAAACAACAAATTTTAAAATAATAATGGTTTTTAAAATAGCAATTTTTAAAATAATAATTTAAATTATTTTAAGATGATTTTTATAAGATGGTGTTGCTTTTTAAAAACATATATATATATTTATATATATATTTATATTTTTAAATATGGGAATTTAAAATATCTATCACACTAAATGATAAATTTCAAAATGTTTAGACAAAATTATTTGGTATCACACTAAATGGTTTGAAATGCTTAGACAAAATTATTTGGTATCACACTAAATGGTTCGAAATGCTTAGACAAAATTTTGATGATGTAATTTTTACGGTGAATTTTTGTTTTCTTAAAAACAACAATATTTTAAAAAATATGGGGAAATTTATTTTTCTTAAAATATATTTAGAAATTTAAAATATAAGTAAAAAAGTTAAGTTTTTATCTAAAAAAATGTTTATTCAACTTTCACTTTGAATTATATGAAAGATTGTGGCTTCATTTTAGGATTTATCATGGTTCATGATTTGTAAAGTGTTGTTGATATTTTAGTGTAATGGTATGCAAAGTGTTGTTGATCTGTAAAGTGTAAAGTGTTGTAGATATGCAAAGTGTTGTTGATCTGTAAAGTGTTGTAGATATGCAAAGTGTTGTTGATCTGTAAAGTGTTGGTGTTGTTGATATGTGCTGTTGATATTTCAATAAAGTATTATTGATATTTTAAAGGAATAGTTCATTTCTTTTGCACACATAAAATTAATTTTGTAAATGAATAAAATAAAAAATAGAATATTAAAATGTAAGGCTGGCTATTGTTGAACAATGTTTGGAAGTACAAAGAAACAATTATACTTAGAAAAAAGTTGCGAAATGGCGTTGTACCCTAAAAACAATGTAAGGATAGGCAAAGTGTCGTAGATGTTGATATTTCAATGAAATGATCTTTAAAGTATTATTAATATTTTGAAGGAATAGTTCATTTCCTTTGCACACAAAAAGGTTAATTTTGTAAACGAATAAAATAAAAAATAGAATATTAAAACGTAAGGTTGGCTATTGCTGAACAATGTTTGGAAGTATAAAGAAACAATTATACTTAGAAAAAAGTTGCAAAATGATGTTGTACCCTGAAAACAATGTAAGGATACGTTGAAAATTTTGGATTCCCCTTGCAAAAGAAAAAGTTTAAGTCATTATTTTTCGAAAGATTTATTCAACTTTCACTTTGAATGTAATGAAATATTGTCACTATCATTTTGGAGATCAACCATATCCCATGATTTGTAAAGTGTTGTGGATATTTTAGTGGAATACTCCATCACCACTGGCTTTAAATGATATTTTACTATGTCATTTATTAACTTAGATTTTAGGTTTAATATTACGAGCTCAATGCTCACATTTATGGAAATAATTGAAACTAAAATGAAAGAACGAACAAGCAAACAAACACACTATTCATACAAATGAACATAGGATGTGACTTGGGAACCCTAACATGAGAGAAAACCTAGCTAGAAGGTGAAGCATATGCTTTCTCTATATTGTTTAATCAAGAAATCCAAAACTAAAAAATGGGAAGTTTCCCTATACACTTTGACTTGAATGGTTGTTACAAAATCTCCTAGTTCATTATGCTTCAATATCACACTCATAGATACTTTCAGCAACTATGGAGCAATAACAATACCAAAGAATGAAAACATCTATATCTGTAGCAACTTAGTTTTTAACATAACTTGATAGTCAGCCCCAAGGGTTAGCTCAACTGGTCAAATCAGTGCCTCGCCAATCGGGTAGTCACAGGGTCAATTCTCCCCGAAACCCTTGGGGTTAGGCCTAGTTATTGGTCACGGGGCTTGATTCCCTTCGAGGTTGATCAGCCCATATATTTCCGTGGACGTAGTGGCCACCCAATGGCTAGGGTATCCGTGAACCAAAAAAAAAAAAAAACAACAACAACAACAACAAAAAACTTGATAGTTGTGAAGGTTAGGATTAAGGTTTTTGGATGCCTCAACCCTTAATTAGTGTTTTTGACCCTCTAAAGTCTTCTTGAAAGTCCACATGTGACTATCCTTACATGTGTGAGTATTGGGGTATTGATGTGGTATCCACTTAGTACCATTGTGGTGAACATGGTATTTTAACTTGTGGGAGACATAACTTTTGCATATGAAAGCCAATTGAGTTAACCTTCACATTGTTGGAAATATTTCACTATGTAGAATAGAGTTGAGAGGTTGGAAGCTATGCTTGCAATTTTTTGACCCCAAAATGTGTTGTTTGATGCCTCAAACTAGCTTTGAATGTTTTCAAACCCCAAATCACCCAAGTATGACCTACCCTCAAAATGGGCCCTACAAGCCAGTGCCTCCAAATTTTCCACCAATAAAGTACCTAAATAGATGGAACCAAGCGAATGGGTGCTTGCTCTTGAACTGCTTATTCAACGAGGTATACTATGACTTTCACCTTTAGAGTCGTTTCCCCTCCTGCCATAGGTGCTTATAGGTCTCGATCTACTCTTGGTTTTCAAACAGGTCATGGATCACTTCTTTTTAGCTGAATCTGCTCAATCTGCATTTGAATCTGCTTGAATGGGTGATCAAAAAGTTGGAAAGGTGGTATGCTACAAGCTCTCGATCTTGATATGGGGGGGAGGGTGCTTAGGGGAAAGCTCCTGAATCAATTGGTTCCAGGTCAACTTGGGTTTTGAAACAGTCCATGGTACTTATAGTGGTTTCGGAATGAGACCAGTCTCAGAAGCGATGTAAACCTTGCCCCCAGAGGGACAAGCGGCTTCGCTCCTTGTAAATCTTGATATCGAGTGTGTGTTCATTAATATGAGATCCTTGGCCAATAGGCTCTGGGTTTCAATAAAGAGAAAGCTGAACGGGTATAATTATTTATTCTAGATGAATTCATGGGTCCTTGTGAGTGTACTCAAATGGTGACTAATATTGACCTAGATAAAATCACCATTAAGAATCCCAATTTTCCTCCTCTAAAAGTGAGACCCAAATGCTAGATTCCATATGCACCAAAATGGGGGAAGTGCATAGATATATCTAAACCAAAGGAGATTATGAATAATTAGTCATATGCAAGAATATGCATAGGGTTTTACTTTTTAAAATACTTCTAAACATTAAGGCAAGAAGAAGCCCATTAAAAAATTAGATTATCAGCAATTCCTCTTCACATGCCATCAATGCCAAAAATATTGGCTCCTCACAAAATATAATATGAAAAACACTAGATTAACTAGCAAAATATAAACAAGATTTAAAAAAACATCCTCCCCAAAACAAGTCCAATAGGAGAAATGTTAATAAGTAAATGAGAGTGATAGAAATTATGCTTGATATAGAGGGGGAATTGAGGGGGATATTTGACTAATGTAATAGATTTAGTGTTTGATCTCACAAAATTATGAAGGAAATGCAGTTGATGTTCTTAATTTAGAGATAAAAGTGATACAAAACATGGAACTTAGAGGAAGCGGAACTATGAGATAAGATACACCACACAATTGGATAAAAAGACATTGTCTTGAGCTCAAGGAAAAGTTCAAAGTATCCCAATGCAACATTGATGATGGAAACAATATCTTGTTGAAAAAATATGAACGAAAGAGAAAAGGGGAATGAGATGCAACAACGAATAAAGTGTTAATGGGAACCCAACATACAATGACCACAATACTTGGTGTTATATTAAAATCAAAATCAAAGTAACTATGGAAATTGTATTAGCCTTGGAGATTAGCTTAAGTAGTCATGAGTTAGACATGACATTTCTCCACCAAAATTGGGGAGAGAACATGTTTGAATTTTTTGATTCCCTTGGAGTTAGTTTTGTAATCAAGGCTGATGGCTTACCTCCTTTACCATCCATGGATCATGAGAAAGTATTTTGAAGGTTTTCCTTTGAAAAACTGTGGAAATATGAGTATGGAAGAGAATTGAACAATATATTTAATTTAATTTAGATATTAATGTACATTTGTGGCAAAAAAATGACCAATGGCACCAATAATAGAATGAAAGGTTTTTTTTATTCCCCCCACTAGGGTTTAGGTTCCTCTAATGATAATTGTGTGCCCATGCATGCATTAATGCTTGCAAAAAATGGATGGGTCTAAGGGAAAGTCTTGGGTGACTTTGTGGAATAGGCAACCCCCACTCATGGCCTCTCAATAAAAGGGTGACTTTGGTAGTGTGGGAGGCATTTCCAACAATCAAATATTTTGTGCATAACAATGGTTATTTGGTCATGTTTATCAAAAGTGTTTAATTAGTAATCAATGACCAATGGGATTAGTTCATGAATATAGAAAGTACAAAGAATGCTCAGTGCATCTCCAACAAAATAACACCAAAAAAAATAGAAGGAAGAATGGGAAAAACCTAAAATTGGGTCCAAAAAGTTGAAAACACTTAATCATCTAATCCCCTTAATTTAACAATGAAAATAATTGGTGATAATATTTGTGTTGATCTCTAATAGTGGTCACTAAAGTCTACGATTCTTATTATTGACCATTCCCTTATATTCAACTTGGTCCCAAGGCCTCTTGTGATGTGTTCCATTTGAATTCCAAAAGCATGAAGTCACATGTCCATAATTGACAACACAAAGAACTAGGATTTGAGGGTCTTTTTCCAAAATCAAAACATCTCTTGAATAAATAAAGCCAATATGATTTTCATTGTATAATTATTAGAGTAATCAAGGAATGCGTGTGTGTAGGAATTTATATTGTTTGCAAATTTCAAAACACATAGGATGATTTGAGGATTGAATGTTTGTTGGACTCAAGTTCATGAAGACAAAGTTGAAGGGTATATTTATCTTGTGGAATGTGGTTATTAGAGTGCATCCAAAGTATATGAGAATGAACACAAAGATGTGATAAAGGGACTCTCAAGCATTGTGACAATCTCCACTTTATATATCATAAGGTCTAGATTCAAGCATTGTGAAGGGGCAAGTAAATTGGAAGTAATGGAGGATATCTCAACAATTGTATCGTATTCGAACCATTGTCCTTGGCCATCAAGGCACTAACCTTAAAATTTATTCCTTCCACCGTAACCAAGTTTCCTAGTGATGCACATCATTAGATGGAAACCCCAAATAACCACTACCCATGCATGCTATGGTGGAATTAATGAACGATATTAACATTAGTAACATAATAGTGATGTTGAAACATAAACATCTCATTGTTGTATTTCCAAAATTGATGATAAGAAAACTTATTGTTTTATGATCATCCTTTTACTCCATAAATTATATACCTATGACATGTCTATCTTGCCAATATAGACCCTCTGAGGAATTAAAAAAAACTGTTGTATTCACAATGTATTGTCATATTAAGATTAAAATCCTTCAATATAAATTCATTAACATGATTTGGTTTTTGTTTTCATCTTTGGTTCTCATCAGGTGCTCAATATTTAGCTCAAAAATCAAAGTTCTCATATTGGCTCGAAGCCTGAACGACCACATCCATCTCATCAAGTCGATCACAATGCAATTCGTTTTTTTGAAAATAGAGTCCGGATGAAGGAGAAAATGCCTACTGTTCGTTTTCTTAAACAACTAAAAAAATTGTAGAACATAACAGAATGATGACATGGCAGTACAATCAGCATGATGGAAATCTTCTTCAGTTTTTTCCGAATGAGGCTGTGACAAGTGTCACTTCAAGATGCGCTAGTTTGGTTGTGTGAAGGTGAAATTGCCTAATGTTCTCCAAGGTGGAATTGTTGGTTCATGGTGATATATATATATATATATATATTTAATATTAAATATTAAACCATATATAAATTCCGAACTATAATATCCAAATTTGCATATAAAATCTGAACTATCATATCCAAATCTGCATATAATTCCAAATATTCAAATGGTGCAATGTGTTTTATATATGGTGGCAAAATATATATCGGATGAGCGGAGGGTGGATCAAATCTGTGACCTCCCACTCCCAACTCCTATGCATTACTATCGGACCAAGCATAGTTCTTTGTAAACAGTGGCCACGAAAATAAATTTAAACTTACATTGATTGCGACGGTGGGAGAGGAGGGAGCCAGCCCTGCGGGCCAACGCCCTTTCCATACGAACGCACTTCAAAAACCATGGGTCAAAGCCAAACCATTAAGATCGATAAGCGCCACTAATCACATTTAGCTTTAATTAATCCGTAGTTTATGTTGGCGACAGTTTTGGAGGCGCGCCAAATTCGGCGGGACTGTCAGTTTTGGTGGTGCTAACTGGAGTCTTCTCCAAATTTAGCAAGGTTTCCTAGGGAAAAATTGAATGAAGCATATCTTGCTCAATTTGCGACCAATTTTGGAAAATGAATAGTCATTCCTAGATGATTTCGAGATTCTAAACTCATTAGTGTAGGTTGTAGAGGCAAAGAAAAAATTTTGTGCATGATATTCCCATGTTGAGGTGAAATAAGCCTAGGGCCACCAGTGGAGGAGGTTCAACACAGTTCAGGTAGAGTCAATTTTCAGAGATCTAATAGTCATTTTTGGGGTTTTTGGGTCTTCTGAACCTAATGGTACAGTTTTCAAAGCCATTGAAGTGTAGCAGATGCTTGTAATCAAACATTGACCAATAATTTCAAAGAGGGCCTAACCATTGATGGAGGTCCTAAGAGATGTAGCCACATACCGGAGGGTGAACTCCTTGATCAATTATGTGTTGTGAGTCCGCTGTGTATGATGTCCGCAATTTTATTTGTTGTTCATGTTATTTAAGCATCTAACTAACTTATAGTTTGCTCACACATGACACATAAAAGACATATAACTTAACACATAAACCTCTTGCATAAATGGGTAAATGAGACAAATCAAAATATGTTTTAACTGATGAGGGAGCTTGCATAGCAATTACAAGTTTTCCCAAGAATTCAAATCAAGAAATCTCTCCCACCAATGTTGTCTTCCTCTCTTCATAGAGGACTTTAACCGTCTCAGTCAAAGTATAGAAAGCTTTATTGAATTCTTCCTCTTCTGAAGAGGGACCTTCAGGCTTTCTTTCTCCATACATAATGGCTATGGATTCAGGTTCAGAAATTGGTACTGCTTGTACCTCTTCAATCTCATTTGAAGGTAAAACTTGAGGAGTTTCAAGTGCAATTGGAATTGGAACTTTGGGTGGTGGAGATTGTTTCCACATCTTCATCCTGGTAAGGGCAAGCATATCATGCAAGCGCCAGAAGAGGAAGAGACAACATAAAAAGTGGCGCAAGATGCGACCATCCTTGAAACAACTACAGAAGAAGAGAAAGTTCAAATATAGGGTTCATTCACCTAGTTGGGTAAGAAATGGGCGAACTATTGGTCCAGTTGAAGTTTACAAATTTCAGTTTGCACTAGTTGCATAGCCCCATAGTTGGGTAACTTGTAAAAGTGATGTTCATAAATAAATCACTTATACGCAACAATATTTTTCTTGAAGCATTACAATGCTAGTTTGGCTTGTTGATAAATGTATTTCTTTGCCTTATGGATGCATTACTTTTCTGTTGAAAGAAGAGTTCTGTTTAACTCACTTTAATGCAACAAAAGAAGGCAATTTGTGGTTGCAAGTTTGTATGTGAATGCATTTATTTTGAAAGCATTCTTGATGTTGCATAATTTCACCATGAAGGTGTGTGAAAGTAGAGTATGTTACTCACTTCATTTGTAGCAAATTTGTCAATTCAGCGCTTATGTACCCATACATGTTTTTCGGCTTATTGTACGTGAGGGAGTTGTACCCTCACCTGTTGATCAATTGATAGTATCTTTTGGGGTCGAAAAGGCTTCTAGTGGGGAGGAATGATCAGGTGCTCAATATTTAGCTCAAAAATCAAAGTTCTCAGATTCGCTTGAAACTTGAACGACCGCGTCCGTCTTGTCAAGACGATTACAACGCAATTTGTTTCACTGAAAACAGAGTTTGGATGAAGGAGAAAAATCTTGTTGTTCGTTTTCTAAACAACTAAAAAAATTGCAGAACATGATAGAATGATGACATGGAAGTACAGTAAGCATGATGGGAATCTTCTTCAGTTTTTTCCCAATGAGGCTGTGACAAGTGTCACTTAAGGATTCGCCAGTTTGGTTGTGTGAAGGTGAAATTGCCCAATGTATTCCAAGGTGGAATTATTGGTTCATGGTGAATATTATGTGGAAATTGTATATATATATATATATATATATATATATATATATATATAAAATAGTATTTTATGTGATTTTAATTATCATATATATTATTATATATTAAATATTAAATATTAAACCATATATAAATTCCGAACTATAATATCCAAATCCGCATATAAAATCTGAACTATCATATCCAAATCCGCATATAATTCCAAATATTCAAATGGCGCAATGTGTTTTATATATGGTGGAAAAATATATATGGGATGGGCGGAGGGCGAGTTGAACCCATGACCTCCCCCTCCCAACTCTTGTGCATTACCATCAGACCAAGCACAGGTCTTTATAAATGATGGCCATGAAAACACATTTAAACTTGCATTGATTGCAATGGAGGTAGCCAACCCTGCGGGCCAACCCCCTCTTCATACAACAACACTTCAAAAACTGTGGGCCAGTGCCAAACCATTAAACTCGATTAACACCACTAATCCTGTTTAGCCTTAATTAATCTGTAGTTTATGTTGGCGGAAGTTTTGGAGGCGCGCCAAATTCGATGGGACTGCCAATTTTGGCGGTGCTAATTGGAGTCTTCTCTAGATTTAGCGGGGTTTCTTAGGGAAAAATTGAATGAAGCATATCTTGCTCAATTTTTGACCAATTTTAGAAAATGAATAGTCATTACTAGATGATTTCAACATTCTGAACTCATTGGTGTAGGTTGCAGAGGAAAAGAAGAACTTCTATGCATGATATTCCCATGTTGAAGTTAAAGAAGCCTAGGGCCACTAGTGGAGGAGGTCCAACACAGTTAAGCTAGAGTCAGTTTTCAGAGATCTAATAGTCATTTTTGGGGTTTTTGGGTCTTCTGAACCCAATGGTACAATTTTAAAAGCCATTGGAGTGTAGCAGATGCTTGTAATTAGACACTGACCAATAATTCCAAAGAGGGCCTAGCCATTGATGGAGGTCATAGGGGATGTAGCCCAGTACTAGAGGGTGAACTCCTTGATCAATTATGTGTTGTGAGTCTACTGTGTATGATGTCTACAATTTTATTTTCTGTTCATGTTATGTAAGCATCTAACTAACTTATAATCTTCTCACAGATGACACATAAAAGATGTATAACTTGACACATAAACTTCTTGCATAAATGGGTAAATGAGACAAATCAAAATATGTTTTAATTGACGAGGAAGCTTGCATAACAATTACAAGTTTTCCCAAGAATTTGAATCAGGTTCAAAATGAGTAGTGTTATCACTTAAAAATCACTCACAGATATATACATGTGATCATGGGAACATCATCTAAACAACATAACAAAGTGATACCTCATGAAAATAATACACCACCCCAAAACGAGTACTCAAAACCGTACAAATGGGTTTTTATTCAATTGTGTGACTTTCCTACTTGAGTTTTGCATTATTTGCATGACTATTCCTTTGATAGCCATGCAATTTTGTAAATGGGTCAATCTCAATCAATGTTCATATTGAAGGCATAAATGCCTACAAAAGTACTCTTGAGCTAGTGTACATGAAACCTCGAGCTCTACCACCATTAAGATTAGTCCATTAGTAGTTCCAATTTTCTTCAAGCATTAGGAACTACAATTCAAATTGGGTCCATTCACATTTGGAACTTATTTTATTTGGGCTTGAATTTGTCCTCTAAATATGAGCCATGGATCAACAATTCAAGGAAGAATAATTTAGCAAAGCCATGTCATTGAGATGAACACCAAGCCCTCTTAACTTGTGCATTCATCTTGATAATCCATACATTCATACTTTCATTTGAGATTTTTACTTGAAGAGACAAAGGCACTTCTTCAATTGAAAGAAAGAGAGAGACTACTTACAGAGAAAAAGAACCCTCCCAAGTAGAGTATGAAAGTTCACTAGCTCAATAATTCTTTCTAGGTGTATATCTCAATTCGTAATCTTTTTCATTGGTAATATACGAAGTATCATTGCTTCCCTTTCTTTTCTTTATTGAGTTTGTAGTTCTTGCATGTATCTTTTTTTTTTTTCACTTGCAATTTTTTTTTTTTAATGGATTCACTCTACTAACAATTTTTTTTCCATAATATTGTAGCTTGCCTACATCAATGTTGATTTTTTCACCTCTCTTTAGAACCAAGCCTTGTATAAGATCACGATCACAAAAACACTAAAATGCCACAACATAAGCACTTTGCATAGCAAAAAACATATACTGGTGAATCAAATCAGTGCACAAGACATATTTTCAATCCAAAACCTATTATATTACAAATATAAATACAACAAACATAGGGCTTGGAGTCAACAATCTATGACTACCAATTTGTCCCTGAAAAAAGTACACTTGACTTAGTTTCTAATGTAGCACTTTCACAACCCTTTCAGACTAAATACCTTGAACACATCTGGTAGGTGCTTTGCCTCCTCTTCTGCTACTCACAAGAATTTTACCACTTCAGAATGCTTGCATATTCAGTTGTTAATACTGCATCTATCAATCCTCGTACTGCTCCAAGAGAGACTAATCATAGGCTCGGACAAACTACCCTCTAACCACTCTCCTGCTCCACCAAGATAGTCAACTCATAGGGTATTCAACTCTATCCTCTTCTTGTCTCTCTGTTGCACCAAATATGACCAAAATTAGGGCTTGATCAAGTTGTCGTCATATCTTTGATATGCTACTCCACTTCATAGAACTAGGTCTCAAACAACCAACCCTCTTACCATTGATTTACCAACCGAGAAATCATTGAACTAGGGCTCAATAATAAACCCTCTTAACTGTCACAAATCTGCTATTTGTTAACAATACTTAGGGAATCCAACTAACACTCACTCAGTGCTTTACTCTCCTTATAAAGTGACTGATCTTATGGTACCTATAATAGTCCAATTAACAATGGCTTAACACGTAATACCACTATAACTAAGGGTTGCTATTATCACTATCCAAAACCTAACTACATCACCATAAAAATCATCCACAAGAAGACTAATCACCTTACCTCTTCAAAAAACCCACACCAACTATCCTGAAGTATATTAATTTTTGCACAGAAATAGTTGTGGTATTTGACCCTCTTTAGGGCTTCCTGTAATAGCCATAGGACTGCCCTAACATGGCTAGAACAAACCTCCAAATCCAACAAAATTCTCTCCTCAAGATCCTTCACTACTGCACTCTGCCTCAAATGAACTTCGACCCATATCATAGCTCCATCAAAGGGTATTAAGACCTCTGTCCAACAGACATATAGGGGCTCAACCCTCCTTCAAATTTCAGATAAAAACTTTGACCTTAACGTAGAGAATTCACCTCAAACATGTGCCCAAATTCTTCCCAATCACATGTTCAGCAAATGCCCTAACTCGTCCCATCCAAAACATAGAAAATATACCAAATTCGTCCCTTTCTCCACTTCATATTAGCTCATTTAGGTCTACGATCATATCAAATTACTCTTCTTCTTGATGAGAGCACTTGTGATGTGAGATGAATGAGCTCAACTTTCCTTCTACTTATAGTGTTCTTGATGGGTTTCTTAGCCACCAAAGGAAGCACCATATGTGTTGAAGCCAACCTAAACAATTTGTATAAATACCACAAAACATAAGACAACAATTTATTTCATTCATCCAATGCCACATCATTGAAGCCTTTGGTGCCCTTAGCCCTTCAAGGGTGCCCCACATGGTCTCAATTATCAAACCATAAATTTCACCACTTGGTTTTGCACCAACAATTTTGGGTACAAAATCCATTTCTTGGGTACACTGCTCACAAGTCACATTTGTGGGTCAACTTCTCGCAAACCCAGTACCCTAGGAAAGTGGGATGACCTCCCAGGCTACACAAATAAAAAATCAAAGGGGATAATTTTCTCCCTCTTGTGATAATTATCCCCCAAAATGTTAGTGATTCCCACTTGTGTTCCAATCCACCATTTAGGTCGTTATGACCTTCTCTATAACTTTCATTGCCTTACAAGCATCCAAGAATTCTATTAGAAAGAAGGGAGCCATTTTTCAATAATTTGTCAATGTAAAATGTACGTTTCCACATTATAATGACTTGCATAACTATTTCTTTGAGATTTGTGCAAGTTCCATGGCTATCTCATTTTTCTATTGTGTGATTTGTGTGTTTGTTTGCACACAAACTCACACAATTCATTTAATTTGGTTTTTTAACAAACATTTCAGTTTGGAGTTAGAGCTATAATTTATTGAAAATTGCAAGTGCACAATCTTTAGTCTTTAGGCCCCATTCTTGCATAATAATTGTGAAAATTCCGAAAACTGGAACCTTATTGCAACAAATGGAAATTATTCTCGTAATTGTTAATTTTATTTAACAATTTATTTGTAGTTTGCTACAACAGATACTTAATAAATCACACTGCAACCTTCACAAATTAAATTTTGCGGAAAAATAAAACGTTGAAAGCTGAGAAATGTTAGTACACACACACATAAAATATAACACAATATTTTTGTACAAAAGTCCCCGGAAAAACCCAACTTGGGAAAACTGGTGCAACAATGAGGGTTTTTATTACTATGCAGCAGTGATAAATTTTGAGTACAATTAGATGCCGAAATATGGCAATACTACACAGAAAAATACTGGAAAAAATCTAGTGAGGAATTTCCTCACCTCGCTCGAAATCCCCGACACAACTTGCCTTCAGAAGCTTGGTCCTCTGGCCCTCTGCGTCACCCTCTGCATTGCACTGGGTAGCCTGGTTGACGTCAATCCTTTGACTGGTCTTTGATAAAGTTTTTCTTCCTTCTGCTGGTTGGGTAAATGCTTCTCCAATACTCTGGAACTCCTTCCTAAACTCTAGAACCGAAGACGTCTTTCCCTCTTAGGAAATCGAACTTGCCTCTAGAAGCTACTGCGCTACCCCTGCGTCAAATTCTCTGTGGATCTTTTGCCTCTATGCAATTGTACTCACTGGATCTGAAATACTTCCTCCAACCTCACTGTATCTTCCCCTCACTCACTGCTTCAATATCTAGCTCTCTCGGGCAATTGACTGCTGCTACTCTAGAAATCGATCTGCCAAGAAATCGAACTGCTCAAGTGTCTTCTCCATCACCGCATCGACCTCCTCTTATAATCCTCTGTTGGAGTACCAACGAAAAATATTAAAACTTAATCAATGGATAGGATCATCTTTGGATTGATCCATGTGTGTTTCTAGATGATTCTCACCTATCTCAATTAATACTGATCAA
Source organism: Pinus tabuliformis (assembly GCA_031772625.1). NCBI lineage: Eukaryota > Viridiplantae > Streptophyta > Pinopsida > Pinales > Pinaceae > Pinus > Pinus tabuliformis. The sequence continues at coordinate 301,792,036 of CM062813.1, read as the reverse complement.
TTAACCATATTCCCTAAGTTTAGACATAGGAAATATTTAAAAACTGGTTAATAATCTAATTGAGACACTTCTAGGTTGAATTTCCAGAAACAATTTCTGAGTTTTGGATATCTCATATATTCTAGTCTCTCCACCAAATTTTGTGGCTAGAACACATCTGATGCTACAACAAATAACACTCTCTCTTAGCAAGGAATGTGTCATAGTGTTGCACATCCTGCCACAACACCATCTCTCTGCATCATCTCCTGTCACAATGCTGGTGACTGGCCATACGACCCACCAACCACTGTGCAAATATGATATACAATTCATCTATGTTATTTTTGACACTATCATGCTACTGTCAACACTGGATCTACACCGCAATTCCCTTTCATCTATTGCTATTGTAACTACAACATCTGCCACTGAAAAGCATCCAAAATATTGAATATATTATGTTCAGTATGATGCATCTGTCTCCTAAGTCTCTGACTAATACTAGCATATGCATTGTCACTAAACAATTTGCGCTACTGCTGACTATGCACTATGCCAACTGCACTGTTGGCAACTTTGCATTGCGCTCCCCAACATTTGACTACTACTAGTCTACAACTGTAGCTCTGGTACTGACTGCATCAATGACCATTGATCCATCCTACTACTGAATATTGTGGGCCACCATAGCCAGGTATTGATCCATGGGGTGGACTCCTCAAAGATCCAACCCATCTATAGCGCTCTGGGCTACAACACCAAGTCACCCCACTTCACTCCTGGAGGTATATCAACAAACATAGCGAAGTCTTCCTCCAACCTGGAGGAAATCCTATCGATCTCTACTGAAGCTTCCTGCTGGGCTTGCTTCTCCTCCTTGTCCTTCTTATTGAGATGAAATTAGGTACTGTAGTGACCAAGCTCACCACATCTGAAGCATTTGACCTTTGACAGGTCCTTCTTCTTCTTCCTCTGCTCCCCCTGTCCCTGACTGGGACACTTTGATGTGAGGGCCACATTATCCTCCTACTTCACCGTTTTTGATCCATTGTTGTTGCCACTGATGGAGATCTTTAGCAGAGCTCTTCTCAACTCCTTTTGATGCAAATTGGTCCACATTCTATCCCAGTTTGGTATCCTATCTTGTCCCAATGTGATTTGGACAAAGGCTTGCCAATCCTATGAGACACTATTGAGTGCCAATCGCACTAGCTCTATGGGTTGAGGCACTACCCCAGTGGTGAGCCCCAGTATTGTAGCAATAATGCTACAACTCCTGGAACTCCCTTCTTTAATTTTATCAACCCGGTAGTTCGTAACAAACTTGGAAGCGAGGGTGCTGTATGCACAAGTACTAGCTCTTGCCGCAACTGTCACTTGGTCAGCTGGCACAAGTCCGCTAGGGGCTTAAGCCAACTTCTATGAGCTCTTAGAAGAAGCTTTTTAACTGATGGATGAAAGCTAACTCAAAGGAAGCTAATCTACTTGCGGAAAGAAACTGAAAGCCAAAAAGAAACACAAACCCTAGCAAATCCTAATTCTACCAGCTAGTCCTACTGATGCAAAGATGAGAATGAAAACTACAGAGAGAGATGCCATTATTTCTATGAAGGTAAGATACATGTGTCTAGACTACCTCTACCTGAAGAAAACATCTTTTTGTATTTTTGAATAAGTTATTAGAATTATCATGCATGTGCTTTTAACTGGCTTTTTACTGTGCAGAGGTGGATCAAGGAGGAGAAATGCTTGGAAGAGGTCGGGAAGGTTCAAAGAGGGTCTAAGGAGTCCCTAACACCCTTCCAGAGAGTTTCAAAAAGTTTGGCTACCAAGAAACCTCATTTGTGAGCTTCTACAGGAAGTCTGCAAGGGTTCTACAGGATGTTTCAGGGATTTCTACAGGATGTTCTAAGGATGGATTTTGGATGATGGGTGAGTGAAATAGGATGCATGAATGGATAGGGAGGTAGGGTAGGGGTCTGAAATAACTCGGTGACCGAGGGATGAAGTGATAAGAGGGTGTGGAAAGCTAGCTTGTCTTAAAGAGGGCTGAGGCAATGGAAGGGCAAGAAGGTAGGGTGACGTGGGCAAAAGAGTAGTTGTGAGACGAGGGATCTAACTTGGAGATGGAGCAGTTGGCCTGGACGAAGCTTAGATGGACGAGAGAGTGATGGAGATGCACCGCACAGTGTATACTTAACCAAATCAACCACGTCCTGCACACAATCAAAATATTAACTAATCTATCCTAACTGTTAATGAAACCAATGAACAACAACGTTATTTCTAAAGAGAACCATGTACAATACTGAAGCAAAGAAACATTCCAAGAGGTCTGAACGCATGAATAACTCCTACAAATGAAAACATTGCACCAAAGATTGCATGGGTAAGCAAACTAGTGTTTTTGTTGGGCAGCACTGTCTGCAATTCCAGCCCCTAGGAAGAGGTGAAAATGAGAGTGCAGGAAACCATTTTTTGGAGCTCTTATCAATTCTTATCTCATTACTTTATTCTAGATATCTGAAGCACTCTATTTTTCAACAAGGAACTACTTAACCACACAACGAAATCTAACTCAACAAACTGCGTTTCAAATGCATACAAGGAAAATCATAATGCTGAAAGGAAAGATATCAATACAAAGAAGGAGGCCCTAGGCTCTCAGGTTGGGCACAACCCCAAGAGATATGGCTCCTCTAGAAGCTCAGAGCTGAGATCAAATCTGACTGCTTCCCATTAAAAAATAATAATCATAAGTTAAGAGTCATGCCAATAATGGCTACAAAAGAACAAAACAGAGCTGGCAGCTTGTAGTGCAGAATGTGCAAAAGTTTTTCCAAAAGTCCCCCTCGAAGGCTGAATCCCTCACATTTATACACCACAAGGCCCTAGCTGGCCTCCTAAATCCATGGGACTTGGCTGACCAAACTGGGAGTGAACAGCTGCTTCCACAAAATCTGTTTGGTTGCCTTCTAGATCCGGTTTTGGTGGCCTTTGGAGCTCGGAGTTGGGGGTGAAGATCCCGAGGGAGGCTATTTAATGCCATAGACAACCCCCCTACGAATCCTCAACCGAAGCTTGGCTGTCTCCTAGCCCTTGTCTGCTTTGTTTTGCTCCACATGTGTCACAAAATCCTGAAATGAGCACGTGTTAGCCACCTAGGAATAGTGACTACCCTTATTCGTACAAATGACATAAACATACTAAAAAATGATGCAGAAGTTATGAAAAATGAAGGATTGAGCAAAGGTAGTTAGGCCAAATGAGCCCAAAATGTTACCAAATTTGGGGCTCATCATCACCCCCTGCTAAAATGATTGCTCATCCCTGAGCAACTAATCCAGCTCCTCGTCCTTCATCGCTTTCACTGCCACCCTCACATCCCAGGCTTCTGAAGTAGTATCCTCCTCACTGCCATGGAACCCAACCTTCCTTTCCACCTCTTCCCACTGCTTATGCTCTTCTTTCTCTATGCTGCCTTCCATCAATCCCAAAAGCAAAGGTGGGCTTAGATTGAGGCCAATCCAGCTGGCTTGGAGGTTCTGTATGGACTTCTTGTAGAGGGGCACCCGTACTAGAGCTTCCCTCATTCGAGTTGGAGTGTGATATTCCCTGATTTTGAGGCTGTGGGACAAGGTGTTCCACCGGTGGGTGCAAGAATGAACACAATTGTCCCCTAATAATCGCTCCATATCCTCGAAATGTGCTATGGCCTGAGCCTGCTGATCCATGTATTTCAATAAAGCCTGAGAGTCGGTTGCTAAGTGTTGGTGGGCTGATATCAATGCAGTGGGGTCCCCTGGCTCTGCTCTAATCAGCAGTGATTCATGTAACTCTCGGTTCATGACCTCTTTGACCTCTGTTGCTCTCTTTTCTTCATGGTTCAACCATGAGGCAAACGCCATCAACTGCATATCTCCCACGACTGTGTTGGGATCCCATGAAGTCACATTAGGAAGGGCCAAATTATGGAGATATAACTCCAATAGCTTGGCCTTGTCCTCTGTTGAACTGTTATTTCATAAATCTGTGAACTGCTGGGGGTCTTGGATTTGGGAGATGCCCCTCTATGCCAATGCATTAATTTGGAATTGCAGCCACTGGTCCCGTAGGTATAGGCCATAATATTTGGCCGTTGTCTACATTGTAGAGCATCCATGGCCCAACTGGCCATGCAGGCCAGTTGTGCCTCTTTTTGTTGCAACTGCTGTTTGAGAGCTTGTATCTCAATTTGTGCTTGCAATTCCCTTTCCTGTAGATACTGGTTTAGCTCCCCAAGACCAACTTGCAGTCCTTCTTTGCCTTGAGGTTCTTCTGTAGTGTCCTCTGATGCTGTGCCCCTTTCTTTCCTCTGTTCCTGTAGCTGCAGTTTGAGTTTCTCATTCTCTTCCTGTAGGAATACCCGCTGGCAGTTTCCCACGTGTTTGGCCATAGCTAATTCTCTTCGTGCCTCCTTGAGTTGTTCCTCCAAGGGGCCTATATCTGCTACTCCTTTAGATTTATCTATCCTCATCCACGTGTGGGTTCTCACTCTTTCTTCCTCCAATGCAAAGAAAAGCGGCACTGTGAATTTCTGTGGAATAATTTTTCCAGCCTCCAAAAAGTTATAATACGAGCTCAAGCTTGGCTGGGGACTAGGTTTCAGAATATGCTCTACCTCTTCTTCCCTCCGTGGCTCTACTCCGTCTTCCCTTGGTGGTGATGTGGCTGCCTCTCCCTCCATTCTTTCGGTCTCCTTGAGCCTGGCCAATGTTTCCTGTAGAACGACCTCAGCACCCTGTAGAGGGGTTTTTGAAGCCAACCTTTCCATTCTCTCCTTCCAGGCAGTTGTCTTCGGGCTCCCCTGCTCATAAGTGACTAATATTTTTGAGGGGGACCTCTCCCTTGGCGAGGTAGGGGTGTCTTCTATGGTAATTGGGTCGCTGGATGGAGGTTGGGGCCTGCCTGTTTTGATTCTTACACTTCTCTTTGCTTTGAAATACAGAGGGCTCTCCCTCTTTCATTTTTCCTTTGGCTTGGGAGGGGTACTTAGGGTGGCCAACACAGCTGCTGCCTCCCTAGCAAGGATTTCGGTCGTCTTCCCCTTTTTTGTTCCTTTCTCAGGACTTCCTGTAGAAAGCCCTGTAGCGGCTGATTTCTGGCTTCCTGTAGAAGCCGTTTTTTATTTTCCTGTAGAAACAGGTGGCACCGTTTTAGCCTGCTTGGCTGAGGGTGCTTTGTCTTTTTACTTTGCTGAGGCTGCCTTAGAGGTGCCTTCACTGACGTGGACTTGTCCAGTCCTTTCCACCCTGCTCTGTAACCTTTTCTCCCTGGGTGTTAATGTGGGTTTTTCATCCTCTGTTTTGGCAGCCTGGTGTTTCTCTTGTTTCCCCTTGTGTTCTTTCTTTGGTGCTTTGGCCATGGTTTCTTGGCCTTTTCCTTTCTTCTCTATTTGAATTGGTTCCTTCTCCTCGCTGCTGGAGGAGGTGAGCTCCTTAGCCAACATTTTGATGTCATCATCCTTAGTTAAGTTTCGAAAGGCTTCCCACGAGAAAGGGACGGTGTATGTGTGGAGTGCATCCTCCACGAGCAGCTTAATGAGCCCATGATGGGCTACCTGGTCTGGTGTTCCCTCTCGTAATTTGGTGGCACATTCAGTCATGGACTGCAGGAGGAAGTAAGGAATACTCAACTTGTTTTCTGAGGGTAGGTCCATTTGGTGCCTAAGTTCTGTGAGCAGCCGGAAATGGTATCCATACACGATGCTGAATCGCCCCTTGCACGTGATATTCTTCATAATTTGGAGGCTGACCTCACTCCAGAGCGGCTGTAGGCTGGCTCTTCGAACTCCGTTCTTGTCCTCAGAGAATTGCTCTTCCGGCAGAAAGAACTCCTTCTTAGCCTTCTGGCCCAGTTTTCTTTCCTCCTTATCCCAAGGTACTCCCATCGGGAGATCAGTGACTCTGCTGATGAACTGTGGGTGAGTCTGAGGTTCAAACCTTGGAAATTGACAACGGCCAACATTTTTGATTTTGGCTTCAAAGTTCGCAGGAATTCTTCTGCCACCTCGTCATCGTAACCTTGAAGCTTGTCGCAGAACGACATCCACCGTGCACGAGAAAATAGGTCTACCACCTCAGGGTTTTCCCGTAGCTTCTTTGAGTCTGTCGGATCTTTCCTAATGAACCCACCCGACATGGTGAAAGCTTGTTGTGTTAGCTGGATCTAGCTGGCACGTATAAAAAGATGGACCTTTGGGATTTCCTTAGACAGAGTGCGGAATTACGCCTCTGGCATGCACACAGTTTGTAAATTCATGACTGTCTACAGGTGAGCCTTGACAGTGGCTCAATTATGAACCAAACCCTGTAGAAAAACCCCGCATACACACTACGACGACAATTCTCATGCAGAAGTAAGACGACGCTTGCAAATTCATGCACAGACTGTAATTCTACTCTTTTAGGACGTCGACTTCACCACCCTTCGAACCAATTGCATGGGAGGACTATGTTCAGGCTTACCTCATTCCAACTTGCCACCTTTGACGTGAATAGTTTAATTTCCTCCGTAGCGGTGAGCTTCCTGTAGCGCAGCTTCCTGTAGAAGTCGTGCATGGATTCTAGAGAGCGCGTCAGTGGTTCTGGGCCTTTTGTGCAACCACCGGACATTTGAACAGGCCGAGGACTCGGAGTAACAGTCTTCAGGAAATTTCGGATGCTTACTCGACTGCAAAGCGGTTGAGGATAAATGAGTGGAGTGCCATACACGATCTAGTCGGTGGATTTGAATCCCTACAGAACTCGTGGTGCGGGGGTGAGCTGTCCCTACCGGCCCATTGGACGACGTCACCTGCTATCATTCCACTGTAAGTCTGCCTGACCGCCGAATCGTTCCCTGCATATCTACCGCCGCCATTTTCTGTTAGATCGCCGCTTCTCTCCGACTGGATGCTTCCCACGTGTCCGTTCCCTGTCTTGTTTGACACAACCAACGTTTTTCGGATCAGACGAGACCATTGAACTGGTCGTGGTGGCCAGTTGAATGGCTACCCGACTTGCTCAACCCATTCATTTTCATACTCGCACACATTTGAGAGCATTGTTCATGTAATTTGACGAAACAGGGTGAGGCACTTACCTGCGCGGCCGCGACGTTCTTGTCATGCTTCAGGACGAGGGTGACGGACCCGCTTGCTGCTGCTTCGTGCACAGGCATGGGAGTTACTTCTTGCCGACTGCTGCTGGTTACGAGACCGGTTTCCTGGCTGCGGACGGTGCGTGCTCCAGCTTTATGAGTTGCAGGTGCCTTCATGGTGTATGCTCTAGCCAGATCAACTGCTACAGGATTCCTGTAGGATATCCTGTAGCCGTTTCTCCTCCTAGGGTGCATGCCGAAATGGTGGAATCACGGTCACGGTTGCAGGGTCCTTGGATTGCTTTGATAAGTAGCGCATTGGGCCTCTGCATACTTTATTCCATTTGAGAATGGTTTCTTCTGAGAATCCAACATTTTGATTTGACTGTGCAGGTATTTCCATTGTATGGCAGCATGGGTGGTAGAAGGAGGCGACAGCAGTGGGTGTTGGAGAAAAACATTGGTTGCATGCCTCCTTATTGGACTTCAGGCTTCAAATTCTTCCACACAGTCGGTCCTAGGCCGTCCAAAGATTCTACAGGAAGTTTCCTGTAGAAATACAGAACTTCCTGTAGAAAGTCCTGTAGCTTCCTGTAGAAGGCTAAACTGTGATCAAATCGTGCCCAGACCTTGGAAGAGAGGAGTGTTTCTGGAGGGAGTGCTGGTGAGGTCACCTGGTAGCATAGTAGGGACCCTTGTCCTTGAGTTGAGAGACCTCCTTTTTGCATGGAATACCTGCAACCTGCATGAATTGTCAAATCTTGAGCCTGTTTTCCTGTTTCTGCTTCCTTCTTTTCTGTTTTCTTTTTCTTTGTTTGTTTTTTTCTTTCTTCTTCTTTTTTTTTTTTTTAGAAGACAGCAGGGGCGCCTCAGTGAGGTTTTCACCCCTACCATCTGCCTTGAGCGCCTCAGAGAGGTTTTCACCCAAGGGTCTTTTTTTTATTCAAAAATTTTCAGAAAGACAGCAGGGGCGCCTCAATGAGGTTTTCACCCCTACCATCTGCCTTGGGAGCCTCAGAAAGGTTTTCACCCAAGGATCTTTATTTTTTTTTTTTTTTTGATGTTCAGGGTATGCCCAAAACAGAGGCAGAACCCTTCTCTATGACCAGCACTGATTTTTCCACAGTTTTGATGAATTCTTGCCTCGAAAGAGGTTTCCTATAGATCTTTATTCGATGCCCATTGACGAGCATGGGGATGGATTCCTCATCAATGGTCCGAACAAGAACAGACCCATTGTCATTACACTTCTCCACTGCATATGGTCCCAGCCATCTTGTTCTCAGCTTCCCCTTAAAATCCTTATGTCTGGAATCGTACAACAGTGCCCAATCTCCCGGCTGGAATTGCTTGTCATTGAGGTGCTGGTCATGCCATACCTTCCTCTGAAGTTGAACCACTTCTGAGTGGAGAAGGGCCTGCATTCGGTGCTCGTCTAACCCACTCAGCTGCAATAACCTTTCTTGTTGGGCATGGCTGAGATCTAGGTCCAGCTGAGCTGCCATCCTCAAGGTGTTGTATTCGAACTCAATTGACAGCAAAGCTCTCTTCCCATAGACCAGCTCATAAGGTGTGAAGCCGGTTGTGGTCTTCCAAGTGGTGTTGTAAGCCCAAGTGGCCTCAACCAGGCGATCTGCCCAATCTTTTCTACTGCTGCTCACCACCTTAGTCAAGATCCCTTCTAATGCTCTATTGGTGACTTCCACCTACCCATTTTCTTGAGGATGATAGAGGGTGGAAGTCCTACGCTTGATTTTGTGATGAGCGAGTAGGTCTTCAATTAAGTTGGAGGTGAACTGGCTTCCTTGATTGGTGACTAGCTCTCTTGGGTAGCCAAATTTGTAGAAGATGTTTTCTCTTAAAAACTCAGCCACCTTTTCTTTTGTCGCTGCTTTGATTGCCTTGGTTTCTGCCCACTTTGTCAGATAGTCTGTGCACACAATGATGTAAGACCTTTGCCTTGAAGGAGGATTGATAGGACCCACAAAATCCATACCCCACTTCTCAAATGGCTCAAGAGTCACTTGAGGTTGGAGAGGCATTTCGTCCCTTGGAGTCGGTTTCCCCATCCTTTGGCATCGGTCACATTGGCTGATATATCTTCTGACATCTTGATGAAGCGTGGGCCAATAGTAGCCTGCCTGTAGAATTTTGAAGGCAGTTCTTTTGGCTGCAAAATGTCCTCCACAAGGCCCGTCATGACAGGTTAGGAGGATATCAAAGACTTCCTCCTCCCTTACACAACGCCTTAAGATCTGATCGGGGCCAAGCTTGAACAGGTTGCCCCCGATCCAAGTGAATGAGGCACTCTTCCTTACGATTCTGCTCTTCTCTCTTGAAGATAGGTGTGGAGGGAACTGTGCTGAGACAAGGTAGTTTGCTATATCAACAAACCATGGAGAGAGTACTGAGATAGCAAACAAATGTTCATCTGGCATCTGGTCATCCATTGTTCCATCCTCACCTGCAGGTAAATCCAATCTAGACAAGAAGTCAGCAACAACATTTTCTTTACCGTGTTTTTCAACGATAGTCAAATGAAACTGCTGCAACAAAAGTAACCATCTAATAATACGAGCATTCACATCTGGTTTATTCATTAAATATCTAATTGCAGCATGATCAGTATGTACAAATGTTTGATAGCCAGTGATGTAGTGTTGGAATTTGTTCAGGGCATGGACCACGGCCAAGAATTCTTTCTCAGTTATAGTATAATTCAGTTCTGCCTTGGATAAGTTTTTGCTGACAAAGTATATGGCGTATGGAAGTTTTTGTTCAACTTGTCCTAAGGCTGCCCCTATGGCTTTGTTCGAGGCATCAGTGTGGATGTGGAAAGGTAGGGCCCAATTTGGACCTCTCAAGATTGGGGCAGACACCAACTTATCCTTTAATTCATTCAGAGCCCTCTGACAATCGTCAGTCCATTTAAACTCAACATCTTTTGCTAAGAGGCCAAACAATGGCGAGGCTAGCTTGCTGAAGTCTTTAATGAATCTTCTACAATATCCTGCCAAGCCTAAGAAACTTTGAACATCTCTTACCTTCTGAGTGGGTGGAACCTTTTTGATGAGAGCAATTTTGTTAGGATCCACCTGTAACCCTTGGCGAGAAATGGTATGTCCTAGCACGGTCCCTTCAGTCATCAAGAATTCAAATTTTTCAGGACTAAGGGACAGGTTCATCTCAATGCACTTGGTTAGGACTTTTCCTAGATTGGACAATGCTTCCTGGAAGTTGGACCCATAAGGAGTGAAGTCATCCATATAGATCTCCACCGAATCATGGACCAGCTCAGAAAAGATGCTCAAGACGGCTCTCTGGAAGGTGGCAGGAGCGTTGCATAGCCCAAAGGGAAGAACTCGGTAAGCAAAGGTACCCCAAGGACAAGTGAAGGTGGTCTTATCTTGGTCTTCCGAGCTGATTTGGATCTGATTATACCCGCTAAACCCATCTAAGAAAGAGAAAAACTTCTTTCCCGCTAGCCCATCCAAAACTTGATCTATGAAGGGTAGAGGAAAGTGGTCATTCTTGGTGGCTTTGTTTAGTTCTCGGTAGTCCACACAGATTCTCCACTTCCTGTTTTTCTTGGGAACCAACACCAGAGGGGACACCCAGTCGCTATCCTAGATGGGGTAAATGAATTCTGCATCCAACAGTTTTTGCAATTCTTCTTTGACAATGTCCTTAAGGGCTGGATTCATTCTCCTTTGGGGTTGCCTGACCGGTTTACAATCTTCTTTGATGTAGATGTGATGGGTACAGACCAAAGGATGGACTCCTTTCATCTCCTTATAGCTCCAAGCAAAAGCATCTAGATGACTGGCCAACGGACTACACAGCGCCTTTTCCTGGGAGGGAGATAGGGAGGAGCTGATCTTTAACATTCTCTTGGGGCCGAACTCCACATTTTTGACTCTGGGAGTGATTGGATTGGTCACACAAAGGTCCACTAAGGTGCTGGCTTGGGTATCTTCCACCAATTTCTCTAAGGACAATGCACTGGGAGGTGGATTCTGAATCAAGGTCTCAATCAAATCATCCTCGGTTTGAGGACCTCCCCTGGTGGTTTCTAGGGTGCACAAGGGTGTAGAGTACACCTCATCCTCTTCTCCTTCTTCCAACCAAAGTGGTAAGTCATGCTCTAATAGGGGTTGGGCAGGAGGGTATAGGACTAGCTGCTTGGACATAGGACCATTTTTGATGGTCATGTTTCCTGCACGGCAGCTTATGTAAGCATTCGCAGTGGCTAACCAAGGCCTTCCCAAAATAAGGGGGTATCCAGTAAGATTTGCTTTTGGTTGAAGAACCAAGAAGTCTGCAGGGTACTCCCAAGAGTCAACAGAGACCAAGAGATCCTCCACAATCCCTTCGGGAGTCACGGTGGAGCGATCTACTAGCTGCAGGACTGTCGAGGTCTTTCTTAAGGAACCCTGAAGGTTGAGTTTGAGCATGGTATCTCTGGTCATCACATTAATGGCAGCCCCTAAATCAATCAAAGTGTGGGGTATGATGGTGCCATTGATGTGGACATCAACTACAGGACTCCCAGGATCCATATACTTTGGGCAGATTACTTGCCCCAACATAAGATCAGACAGTTGTCCTATGAAATTGATGGTTGAGGCATCTCTTTTTCGCCTACCTGGGTGTCTGAAACACTTTTCCTTAACCAGTTTGTTGTATATAGGTACATCTTTGATGGCCTGGAGAAGGGGTATTTTCACACACAACTGTTTGAGTTCTCCCAGAAGCTCATCCTCCTCTGGGTTGGGTTGTGTGGTTTCTGTTAGTCTCTCAGGAAAGGGTGGAATGGCTTTTGGTTCACTTTCCTGTTTATCTTCCTCGTCCTCTGGGGGAGGAGGTTGGTGATCCGGAAGAGTCTTTCCAGATCGCAGGTTGATCTCCTGGATCTCCACAGCATAGGTAGGGCATGATGTTTCCCCAGTATATACCTGCTGGGCCTGTCGATTGTTGGGGTTCGTGTTCGGTTGAGTAGGCATTTGGGGTTGTCTTGGAGGAGCAGGAGGTAATGGTTGTGGTTGAGCTGGTGGTGGAGGCAAAATGGCGGGAGGAGTGTTGTACTGGGGCCTCCACCCCGGTTGAGGTGCATTCCACTGAGGCTGCGGCTGGACATGTGAGTGAAATGAATGAGTAGTGGGCTGAGTATGGTATTGAGGTGGGTAAGACCATGGAGGAGGCACAAACTAGGAAGGATGAGCAGGGGGACCCCAGGAAGGCATAGAAGCAGATTGGTTGGGGCTATAATAAGCTTGGGATGTCCCTTGCATCCCCTGTTGGTAAGGTCTAGGTCCATGTGGCCTCCTTTGGTTGAGGAAGTAGAGAGGTTCAGTGGGTGCCTCCGTTCCTTGGTACATGGCTTTAAGCCCAGGTAAGGTTGGGCATTTGTTTGTGGGGTGGTCCTCCTCACAAACGAAACATACCTCTACCGAATGTAATGAGAGCTCGTTCTTAGGGTGCTTCCTTGTACACCTAGGGAAGAAGATAGCCAAAGCCCTCTCAGCTTCCTCTTTCTTCTGCTGGATTCAGAATGTATCAAGTTGCATGGCAATGGTCTGTCTCACCTCACTCTTGAGGTCCTTTAACTGATTTGCAAACTCATGTTTGGAGAAAGGAATACTAACTGAGAGGGGGTTTCCTCTACCTCTTTTCTGGGCTGCCCTAGAGTGGTTTCTAAACATGGTCTTTATATCCTCATAAGGTAGTTGGTAAATATCTCCCCCAGCTAGCATGTGAAGGGTATCTAAAAGGTCTTCAGGGACTCCTCAGAGCAGGACCAACTTGAGAGATTCAGGGTCAAGTGTGCACCTGGCCCATTTATAGCTAAGTTGGAACCTTTCCTCGTAATCTTCTAAAGACTCATCATTTCCCATGGTCATCCGAAAGATTTCTCCCTTGGCTTCCTTGGACCTACAGTAGTCCCGGTATTTGGTATTGAAAGCTTGCTGCATCTGAGCCTAAGTGGTGATACTGTTCCCAGGTAAGCCCATGAACCAGCGTAATGCTGCATCCTTGAGGGTAGAGGGAAAGAGTTTCAGTTTTTGCTCATCTTCGGTATAGTCATAGGTTCGACAAAGGACAACAAACTCAAACAGGAAGGTATCAGGGTCTTCAGTAGTCAGTCCATGGAAGTGAGGTAAAGCGAAAGGGCTTATGTTTTTCATTTTCATGTCTCCATTGGTCTCTCGGATGGGAAAGGCACCTTCTATTCTCTCATCTTCTCTTCTATTGTCAGCCATGGCTTCAGATGGAGTGTTCTCTAACTCTTCTTCTGTTATATGATCTTCATATATCTCAGGAGGCTCGCCTATAGGTTTTTCTGGATCACTGTCACCAAAGAAGAGAGAAGGGTGACTCAGTGAAGTGGTGGGGGTGTTGGGTAAGAATTTGCCTGTTTTATCTCGATTTCTACGAGGCATGAAATGGAAAGACTTTTGATTGCTTTTGTTTTTTTCTGGTACCTGCAAAACTAAAATAGATTGAACTGCAACTAACTATCTTGCTGAAATGGAAATGCGGAATTGAAATGAAAGCATGAAAGGACTAATCTAATTTGCTCAAATGAAATTGCAGGAATGAAATGCTAATCTACGCTTGCAGAAATGAAATGGCGGAATTGAAATGCTAATCTATGAAAGCAGGAAATGTCTACGCTACTTTTGCGGAAAGGAAATTGCATAATGGAAATGAAATAAACTACTTAGCAGAAGGCGAGAGTAGGAAAATAGAAGAAAAGCAACAATCACCAATACTCTGACGCTTCCCCGGCAACGGCGCCAAAAAGATGGTGAGCCCCAGTATTGTAGCAATAATGCTACAACTCCTGGAACTCCTTTAATTTTATCAACCCGATAGTTCGTAACAAACTTGGAAGCGACGGTGTTGTATGCACAAGTACTAGCTCTTGCCGCAGCTATCACTTGGTCAGCTGGCACAAGTCCGCTAGGGGCTTAAGCCGACTTCTATGAGCTCTTAGAAGAAGCTTTTTAACTGATGGATGAAAGCTAACTCAAAGGAAGCTAATCTACTTGCGGAAAGAAATTGAAAGCCAAAAAGAAACACAAACCCTAGCAAATCCTAATTCTACCAGCTAGTCCTACTGATGCAAAGATGAGAATGAAAACTACAGAGAGAGATGCTATTACTTCTACGAAGGTAAGATACATGTGTCTAGACTACCTCTACCTGAAGAAAACATCTTTTTGTATTTTTGAATAAGTTATTAGAATTATCATGCATGTGCTTTTAACTAGCTTTTTACTGTGCAGAGGTGGATCAAGGAGGAGAAATGCTTGGAAGAGGTCGGGAAGGTTCAAAGAGGGTCTAAGGAGTCCCTAACACCCTTCCAGAGAGTTTCACAAAGTTTGGCTACCAAGAAACCTCATTTGTAAGCTTCTACAGGAAGTCTGCAGGGGTTCTACAGGATGTTTCAGGGATTTCTACAGGATGTTCAGAATTTCTACAGGATGTTCTAAGGTTGGATTTTGGATGATGGGTGAGTGAAAGAGGATGCATGAATGGATAGGGAGGTAGGGTAGGGGGTCTGAAATAACTCGGTGACCGAGGGATGAAGTGATAAGAGGGTGTGGAAAGCTAGCTTGTCTTAAAGAGGGATGAGGCAATGGAAGGGCAAGAAGGTAGGGTGACGTGGGCAAAAGAGTAGTTGTGAGACGAGGGATCTAACTTGGAGATGGAGCAGTTGGCCTGGACGAAGCTTAGATGGACGAGAGAGTGATGGAGATGCACCGCATAGTGTATACTTAACCAAATCAACCACGTCCTGCACACAATCAAAATATTAACTAATCTATCCTAACTGTTAATGAAACCAATGAACAACAACGTTATTTCTAAAGAGAACCATGTACAGTACTGAAGCAAAGAAACATTCCAAGAGGTTTGAACGCATGAACAACTCCTACAAATGAAAACATTGCACCAAAGATTGCATGGGTAAGCAAACTAGTGTTTTTGTTGGGCAACACTGTCTGCAATTCCAACCCCTAGGAAGAGGTGAAAATGGGAGTGCAGGCAACCCTTTTCTGGAGCTCTTATCATTTCTTATCTCATTACTTTATTCTAGATATCTGAAGCAACTCTATTTTTCAACAATGACCTACTTAACCACACAACGAAATCTAACTCAACAAACTGCGTTTCAAATGCATACAAGGAAAATCATAATGCTGAAAGGAAAGATATCAATACAAAGAAGGAGGCCCTAGGCTCTCAGGTTGGGCCCAACCCCGAGAGCTATGGCTCCTCTAGAAACTCAGAGCTGAGATCAAATCTGACTACTTCCCATTAAAAAATAATAATCATAAGTCAAGAGTCATGCCAATAATGGATACAAAAGAACAAAACAGAGCTGGCAGCTTGTAGTGCGGAATGTGCAAAAGTTTTTCCAAAAGTCCCCCTCGAAGGCTGAAGCCCTCACATTTATACACCACGAGGCCCTAGCTGGCCTCCTAAATCCATGGGACTTGGCTGACCAAACTGGGAGTGAACAGCTGCTTCCACAAAATCTGTTTGGCTGCCTTCTAGATCCGGTTTTGGTGGCCTTTGGAGCTCGGAGTTGGGGGTGAAGATCCCGAGGGAGGCTATTTAATGCCATAGACAACCCCCCTACGAATCCTCAACGCAAGCTTGGATGTCTCCTATCCCTTGTCTGCTTGGTTTTGCTCCACATGTGTCAAAAAATCCTGAAATGAGCACGTGTTAGCCACCTAGGAATAGTGACTACCCTTATTCGTACAAATGACATAAACATACTAAAAAATGATGCAGAAGTTATGAAAAATGAAGGATTGAGCAAAGGTAGTTAGGCCAAATGAGCCCAAAATGTTACCAAATTTGGGGCTCATCATCACCCCCCTGCTAAAATGATTGCTCATCCCTGAGCAACTAATCCAGCTCCTCGTCCTTCATCGCTTTCACTGCCACCCTCACATCCCAGGCTTCTGAAGTAGTATCCTCCTCACTGCCATGGAACCCAGCCTTCCTTTCCACCTCTTCCCACTGCTTATGCTCTTCTTTCTCTGTGCTGCCTTCCATCAATCCCAAAAGTAAAGGTGGGCTTAGCTTGAGGCCAATCCAGTTGGCTTGGAGGTTCTGTATGGACTTCTTGTAGAGGGGCACCTGTACTAGAGCTTCCCTCATTCGAGTTGGAGTGTGATATTCCCTGATTTTGAGGCTGTGGGACAAGGTGTTCCACCGGTGGGTGCAAGCATGAATACAATTGTCTCCTAATAATCACTCCATATCCTCGAAATGTGCTATGGCCTGAGCCTGCTGATCCATGTATTTCAATAAAGCCTGAGAGTCGGTTGCTAAGTGTTGGTGGGCTGATATCAATGCAGTGGGGTCCCCTGGCTCTGGTCTAATCAGCAGTGGTTCATGTAACTCTCGGTTCATGACCTCTTTGACCTCTGCTGCTCTCTTTTCTTCATGGTTCAACCATGAAGCAAACGCCATCAACTGCATATCTCCCACGACTGTGTTGGGATCCCATGAAGTCACATTAGGAAGGGCCAAATTATGGAGATAGAACTCCAATAGCTTGGCCTTGTCCTCTATTGAACTGCTATTGCATAAATCTGTGAACTGCTGGGGGTCTTGGATTTGGGAGATGCCCCTCTGTGCCAATGCATTAATTTGGAATTGCAGCCACTGGTCCCATAGGTATAGGCCATAAGATTTGGCCGGTTGTCTACATTGTAGAGCATCCATGGCCCAATTGGCCATGCAGGCCAGTTGTGCCTCTTTTTGTTGCAACTGCTGTTTGAGAGCTTGTATCTCGATTTGTGCTTGCAATTCCCTTTCCTGTAGATGCTGGTTTAGCTCCCAAAGACCAACTTGCAGTCCTTCTTTGCCTTGAGGTTCTGCTGTAGTGTCCTCTGATGCTGTGCCCCTTTCTTTCCTCTGTTCCTGTAGCTGCAGTTTGAGTTTCTCATTCTCTTCCTGTAGGAATACCCTCTGGCAGTTTCCCATGTGTTTGGCCATAGCTAATTCTCTTCGTGCCTCCTTGAGTTGTTCCTCCAAGGGGCCTATATCTTCTACTCCTTTAGATTTAGCTATCCTCATCCACGTGTGGGTTCTCACTCTTTCTTCCTCCAACGCAAAGAAAAGCGACACTGTGAATTTCTGTGGAATAATTTTTCCAGCCTCCAAAAAGTTATAATACGAGCTCAAGCTTGGCCGGGGACTAGGTTCTGCAATATGCTCTACCTCTTCTTCCCTCCGTGGCTCTACTCCATCTTCCCTTGGTGGTGATGTGGCTGCCTCTCTCTCCATTCTTTCAGTCTCCTTGAGCCTGGCCAATGTTTCCTGTAGAACGGCCTCAGCATCCTGTAGAGGGGTTTTTGAAGCCAACCTTTCCATTCTCTCCTTCCAGGCAGTTGTCTTCGGGCTCCCCCACTCATAAGTGACTGATATTTTTGAGGGGGACCTCTCCCTTGGCGAGGTAGGGGTGTCTTCTATGGTAATTGGGTCGCTGGATGGAGGTTGGGGCCTGCCTGTTTTGATTCTTACACTTCTCCTTGCTTTGAAATACAGAGGGGTCTCCCTCTTTCGTTTTTCCTTTGGCTTGGGAGGGGTACTTAGGGTGGCTAGCACAACTGCTGCCTCCCTAACAAGGATTTCGGCTATCTTCCCCTTCTGTGTTCCTTTCTCAAGACTTCCTGTAGAAAGCCCTGTAGCGGCTGATTTCTGGCTTCCTGTAGAAGCCGTTTTTGATTTTCCTGTAGAAACAGGTGGCACCGTTTTAGCCTGCTTGGCTGAGGGTGCTTTGTCTTTTGACTTTGCTGAGGCTGTCTTAGAGGTGCCTTCACTGACGTGGACTTGTCCAGTCCTTTCCACCCTGCTCTGTAACCTTTTCTCCCTGGGTGTTAATGTGGGTTTGTCATCCTCTGTTTTGGCAGCCTGGTGTTTCTCTTGTTTCCCCTTGTGTTCTTTCTTTGGTGCTTTGGCCATGGTTTCTTGGCCTTTTCCTTTCTTCTCTGTTTGAATTGGTTCCTTCTCCTCGCTGCTGGAGGAGGTGAGCTCCTCAGCCAACATTTTGATGTCATCATCCTTAGTTAAGTTTCGAAAGGCTTCCCACGAGAGAGGGACGGTGTATGTGTGGAGTGCATCCTCCACGAGGAGCTTAATGAGCCCATGATGGGCTACCTGGTCTGGCGTTCCCTCTCGTAATTTGGTGGCACATTCAGTCATGGACTACAGGAGGAAGTAAGGAATACTCAACTTGTTTTCTGAGGGTAGGTCCATTTGGTGCCTAAGTTCTGTGAGCAGCCGGAAATGGTATCCATACACGATGGTTAATCGCCCCTCGCACGTGATATACTTCATAATTTGGAGGCTGACCTCACTCCAGAACGGCTGTAGGCTAGCTCTTCGAACTCCATTCTTGTCCTCTGAGAATTGCTCTTCCGGCAGAAAGAACTCCTTCTTAGCCTTCTGGCCCAGTTTTGTTTCCTCCTTATCCCAAGGTACTCCCATCGGGAGATCAGTGACTCTGCTGATGAACTGTGGGGTGAGTCTGAGGTTCAAACCTCGGAAATTGACAACGGCCAGTGTTTTTGATTTTGGCTTCAAAGTTCGCAGGAATTCTTCTGCCACCTCGTCATCGTAACCTTGAAGCTTTTCGCAGAACGACATCCACCGTGCATGAGAAAACAGGTCAACCACCTCAGGGTTTTCCCGTAGCTTCTTTGAGTTTGTCGGCTCTTTCCTAATGAACCCACCCGGCATGGTGAAAGATTGCTGTGTTAGCCGGAGCTGGCTGGCGCGTATAAAAAGATGGACCTTTGGGATTTCCTTAGACAGAGCGCGGAATTACGCCTCTGGCATGCACAAAGTTTGTAAATTCACGACTGTCTACAGGTGAGCCTTGACAGTGGCTCAATTATGAACCAAACCCTGTAGAAAAACCCCACATACACACTGTTATCTCAAAATCAGGCCCTGGAAGGCTGCAACCCAGGAAGACTTCAAGTAACTATTTCAGACCAATCTTTTGACTAAGGCTTAGCCTCCTTAGCGTGAGAGGGCTCTCTCAAAGGTTAATGATTTTGACTATGAGTAAGATGGCTAACTCTTGTAAAGTAAACTTAACAAATATGAAGGCTGGACAAACATTACATAGGTTTCCATTGGGCTTATGGAGTCAATCATACTTCAGTAAACAATGACACTGCTTTTACATAGAAGTCAGGGCATGTGGCATTTAGATGCTCAAAACACAATTCATAGAAAACCACAGTTTACAAATACACACAGGAAGTCAGAGCAGCATAAGTGAATTCTGAGTGATTGTGTATTTATACAACTGTAAAAACATCAAGGACAAAGTAAAACCACACATCTTGAACATAAAAATACTGTATGAATCCTGAGAAGAAAAGCAACAAATTATATTACTGAAACTGAGTTTTTACACAAGCCAAAACAATCCTCTGTTTTATCAAATATCCAACCCTCATTACATAGATGTTCCAGCTATATATAGAAAATCCTTATTCTAACTACTTCGAGCTTCCTCCTCCAACATGAGGGGAACTCGAATTCTGCCTATGATGACACCTATCTGCTTTACAACAAACTATTAAATACAATTAATGCTAACTGGAGTTCTAAAGAGTTCTAATTTGATTATGACTCTAACTCTATCTTCTTCGTAGAATGATTCCTTCTTGTTCTTTGACACTTGGACTCCTTGCAGTTTGGCTGAGATGGCTGAGATGAGTATTCAATGTTCCATGCTGGCTTTGGATGCTGAGTGCTTTAATGGTTCAGTGATGTTAGGAGAAATCCCCTGTTTTTCGGTTCCAGTCTTCCACCCCTTATTCGAATATGCAGCAGCATGTCTTTAGCTCTTTAATATCCCAAAAATATAGAGCACCACCATGTTCCTGATGTGTTGGAGGCTTCATTGATGGACAGGTGTGCAAGCCAAAACTCCTCGTATGCAGCTCCTTCCAAACCCTAATGACCGGTAATAAAGTGACTTTATAACAAAACTTTAAACCTGAGTCAAAACATTTCACTTTTTTAAAGGTACACCTGTCATAATCTGAATGGCTGTGATAGCTTCATTTGGTCTCTTATATGTCCCTTAGGTGTTTCCTTTGAAAATTTCCGATCATCTTATCAAACTGTTTGTCTGCGTTAAAAAACAACACCTACAGCAGTTTCGTAGCGCGCTACGAAACTGCTGAATTGTTTAAACAGCTTGTCTTTTCTCTGAGATATTTACTGCCCAGGCATTTGATTGCAAAAACTCCTTTTGACCTTGGATATATATATCAGGGATCTACATGTCTTCAAAACAAATAAACTAAGCAAAATTTAACAAAATTTGGAAACAAAACCTTCCTTTGAACAGCAACCTCATTTAGCAGCTAACTGGCCTAGCTGTGCCTTCAAGTCCTCAACTTTCTTTCTCATAGCTTTGTTCTCAGCTCTTAGATGCATGTTTATCTTTCTGAGGAGTTTGGCCTCTTTAATGGCAGGTACTGTCCATGTGTAAACATCGGCTACTGAATCCACCTGGTTTACTAGGTTTTCACTTCCTTTCAATACAACTTTACGATAATTTGCATACCTGACTGCAGACTCCCTAGTGGCATTCTTCACCTTAACAATCTCATGTTTAGCTGCTTCTAGCTGATTCTTTATAGCTATGATATTACCCCCTTGAGATATGATAACTGTTATGTTGGTGTCTTTTTGCTTAATTTTCTCTGTCTCCTCTGTTCTAGGCAATTTCTCGGCTTCCTCTGTCCTGGGCTGAGCTTCCTTTACTTGCTTCCTTGTAATAGGTATTCTGGGTTTGAATATGAATTCCTCACCTGGTTCATCAAACTTCAGCCTCTTTGAAACTTTGGACTTCTTGGTACTTTCTGGTGATGACTGTGTCAAATCAATATGCACTGGTTCAATTTGCTCAAACTCAATGGCCTCTAATAAATCATGCAGGCTTGCCTTAGATGCTAGGCTTTCTTCAACAGCTATGGCCTTACCCTTTTCTTTACTTATTTGGCTTCTTGTCCTCACTCTGGAAACTGCTTCAGCTCTGCTTGTTTCAGCTACATTCTTCATACCCTGAGTCTTTTCTTTTATTGCTTGCTGAGGTTGTTCTTTGATGATCAGTGGCTTCACTGGTCTTTTAAGCTGTGACTTGGTTTGATTTTTAGCTCTAGCCTCCTTTTGAAGCTCAGCTATTGTGAGTTCTTTGACTGGTTGCTCTCTGACTGGTTGTGGAGTAAGGCCGGTTTTGCTTTGGAAACCAGCCATGAAGATGAACGAATTCCAGTCCCTGCCTATTTTCTGAAGGCCATCTAAAACTAACAATTTAATCAAACCATGGTGAAATAAAGAAGTTTCGCAATCTTCTTTTCTCAACTGCACCTTGTCACACATTTTACTTAGACTGCGAAATAAGTAAAAAGGAATATCTATGGAAGCCTTCCCAGTGAAATGTAAAAGCAACTTGAAATGATAAGAGTAGACCTTATTGTATCTTCCTTCACATGTTAAGTATTTCTGAATGAAGGTGAGAAGAAGGGCATAATGCTCCTTAACATAGTTCCTGGGCACTGCTTTTGTTAGGTCTTCATTCACATATGCCTCTTTTAAGAACTCTTTACATGGATTCATATCAAATTTAAAGTTCTTAAACCATTCTTGCTGCCCTCTTGGGATTTCTGTTACAGCAGCTATTGCCTCCGGAGACACTTGAACTTCCAACATAGCTATTTTTGAATTTAAACCAGTGAAGTTCAAAGCAAACTCTTTGGTTACCTGCGCATGTGCACCTTGCAGTTTTTTACAGAAGTTCCAGCACCCGGCATCTTTGAATGCTTTCCTCACGCCTTCATCCCTTAATGCTATGTCTAAACCTTCAGGTTCGGTCCTCTGGAATTTTCCAGACCTGTGTTCTTTCCTCTCCATTTTGCTTTTTTGAAATCTTTCACTCACAATGACCAACAGCGTCAGTTGAAATGGCGGTTTAGTTCTTTTTAACTCGGGCTTGCTTGTAATCAGGCTCGCTTGAAAACTCAAATACATCATCCGATAAGCTTGTCACTTATGTAACACTCACGATCATCATCAAGATCCATGCACGGTACAATTCATCGGAATGATATTTCTGTGTGTTTCATCAAATCTATTGGTGGAGTGATGTCTAATGAGCGCTTAGACATACTACGGGAGGTACACAAAAACTGACATGAGAGGACAGAATTGATGACTCATTAACAGACTTGACACTTTAGGAAAGATTCGCTGCGAAATGCACGAATCCGCGATTTCGCAGCGCGGTTAGTTTAAAATTCTAATAATGCGCTGTGAAATGGCTTAATGACAACGCGCTGCGAAATGACTAAACAATGATTACGCTGCGAAACTGGCCAATAGGAGATTACGCTGCGAAATCACGAAAGGACTCGGTGAATAGGATAAGATAAGACATGGCTTATAACACAATGATGGTGGAGGAGAACCAATAGGATTAGAGTACAATTTAAAACAAACACCTTTAAAACTCCAAATCCTAAGTATGAAACATAAAACGGAAACCATATGACACAGACCTTTGACATTGAACTAGGACCAAGGACTATATGCATAAATTTTTTATTCTAAGTGATAACACACACTACGACGACAATTCTCATGCAGAAGTAAGGCGATGCTTGCAAATTCATGCACAGACTGTAATTCTACTCTTTTAGGACGTCGACTTCACCATCCTTCGAACCAATTGCATGGGAGAACTATGTTCAGGCTTACCTCGTTCCAACTTGCCACCTTTGACGTGAATAGTTTAATTTCCTCCGTAGCGGTGAGCTTCCTGTAGCGCAACTTCCTGTAGAAGTCGTGCACGGGTTCTGGAGAGCGCGTCAGTGGTTCTGGACCTTTTGTGCAACCACCAGATGTTTGAACAGGCCGAGGACTCGGAGTAACAGTCTTCAGGAAATTTCGGATGCTTACTCGACTGCAGAGCGGTTGAGGATAAATGAGTGGAGTGCCATACGCGATCTAGCCGGTGGATTTGAATCCCTGCGGAACTCGTGGTGCGGGGGTGAGCTGTCCCTACCGGCCCGTTGGACGACGTCACCTACTATCATTCCACTGTAAGTTTACCTGACCGCCGAATCGTTCCCTGCATATCTACCGCTGCCATTTTCTGTTAGATCGCCGCTTCTCTCCGACTGGACGCTTCCCACGTGTCCGTTCCCTGTCTTGTTTGACACAACCAACATTTTTCGGATCGGACTGGTCGTGGTGGCCAGTTGAATGGCTACCCGACTTTCTAAACCCATTCATTTTCATACTCACACACATTTTAGAGCATTGTTCATGTAATTTGACGAAACAGGGTGAGGCACTTACCTGTGCGGCTGCGACGTTCTTGTCATGCTTCAGGACGAGGGTGACGGACCCGCTTGCTGCTGCTTCGTGCACAGGCAAGGGAGTTCCTTCTTGCCGACTGCTACTGGTTACGAGACCGGTTGCCTGGCTGCGGATGGTGCGTGCGCCAGCTTTATGAGTTGCAGGTGCCTTCATGGTGTATCCTCTAGCCGGATCAACTGCTACAGGATTCCTATAGGATATCCTGTAGCCGTTTCTCCTCCTAGGGTGCATGCCGAAACGGTGGAATCAAGGTCACGGTTATAGGGTCCTCGGATTGCTTTGATAAGTAGCGCATTGGGCCTCTGCATACTTTATTCCATTTGAGAATTGTTTCTTCTGAGAATCCAACGTTCTGATTTGACTGTGCAGGTATTTCCATTGTATGGCAGCAGGGGTGGTAGAAGGAGGCGACAGCAGTGGGTGATGGAGAAAAACATTGGTTGCATGCCTCCTTATTGGACTTTGGGCTTCAAATTCTTCCACACAGTCGGTCCTGGGCCGTCCAAAGATTCTACAGGAAGTTTCCTCTAGAAATACAGAACTCCTGTAGAAAGTCCTGTAGCTTCCTGTAGAAGGCTAAACTGTGATCAAATCGTGCCCAGACCTTGGAAGAGAGGAGTGTTTCTGGAGGGAGTGCTGGTGAGGTCACCTGGTAGCATAGTAGGGACCCTTGTCCTTGAGTTGAGAGACCTCCTTTCTACATGGAATACCTGCAACCTACATGAATTGTCAAATCTTGAGCTTGTTTTCCTGTTTCTGCTTCCTTCTTTTCTGTTTTATTTTTCTTTGTTTGTTTTTTTCTTTCTTCTTTTTTTTTTTTTTTTTTTAGAAGACAGCAGGGGCGCCTCAGTGAGGTTTTCACCCCTACCATCTGCCTTGAGCGCCTCAGAGAGGTTTTCACCCAAGGGTCTTTTTTTTATTCAAAAATTTTCAGAAAGACAGCAGGGGCGCCTCAATGAGGTTTTCACCCCTACCATCTGCCTTGGGAGCCTCAGAAAGGTTTTCACCCAAGGATCTTTATTTATTTATTATTTTTTTTTTGATGTTCAGGGTATGCCCAAAACAGAGGAAGAACCCTTCTCTATGACCAACACTGATTTTTCCACAGTTTTGATGAATTCTTGCCTCGAAAGAGGTTTCCTGTAGATCTTTAGTCGATGCCCATTGACGAGCATGGGGATGGCTTCCTCATCAATGGTCCGAACAAGAACAGACCCATTGTCATTACACTTCTCCACTGCATATGGTCCCAGCCATCTTGTTCTCAGCTTCCCCTTAAAATCCTTATGTCTGGAATCGTACAACAACGCCCAATCTCCCGGCTGGAATTGCTTGTCATTGAGGTGCTGGTCATGCCATACCTTCGTCTGAAGTTGAACCACTTCTGAGTGGAGAAGGGCCTGCATTCGGTGCTCGTCTAACCCACTCAGCTGCAATAACCTTTCTTGTTGGGCATGGCTGAGATCTAGGTCCAGCTAAGACCCCATGGGATCTAGATTAGTGGCTGAAGAGTACGATCCATGAGGCTAACATGAAACTAACGGATGCGCAACACTGCACGTGGTTTGTGGCATCTTTGACAACCCACTTGAGGATGACACTGTCACAACAGAAGCTTTCAACCTAGGTCGAAGCATTGGAGATGGCGATGAGGTTGCATGAAATGCCGATATAGGACCCAGGGTTGGGAGTTCAACAAATCCACGTGCAAATATAGAATCTATGCTTGGATATGCAAAGTTTGAAGCAAAATAGGGCATTGCGGCTAGAGGCGCATGATGAAGTATGGTGTATAAAATGCAAAGGTCAGGTTCACGACAAGGATCATTATTTAGTATTTGCGAACTACTTGGCAGGAGGGGGGCCAATGCCACTGAGACTATAGGCATAGGCAGGGCCGAGTGTGACACCCCCGCTATGGTGCACGATCTGTTAGATAGGAGGAAAACACTCAACGAACAATTGCCATTTGTTGCAGAAGTATACACAGACTCCGCAATAGCTGTTCTGTAATTTCTGCAGGTCGGTGGGCCATGAAGAGCGTACTTGTCGTAGCTACAAGTTGATGATGGAACAAACCCGTACCTATAGAATGTAGACAGAAACGCGAGGCCTCGACCCAGCCATAGGGATGGCACATGTTGGATTTCAGGGCTGAGGTCGAGGACGAGGAGGGATGGGCCCAGGAAGGGGCCGCGGACAATTAATTTGTTACAATTGCGGAGGAAAAGGGCACTGCGCCCGCGATTGTACCAACCCAACGAGAATATCTTGTCCATACTGTGCTTAGTTCGATCATGAAGTAGTAGATTGTCCTATGTTGATCGCATAGATGTGTGAGAAAGGAGTACTTCAACTTAATCCGACTCAAAATATTCAAATGATGAGGTTTGAACCACACGAAGAAGGCCCAAATGTGAATATGGTGCTCAGAAGCGGTGTGACCACAGGGGAAGATAAGGGAAGCAGCCCGACATGGGTTTGCAAGGTTCCTACAAAGGAACTAGAGTTTGACTTGGAACGCACAAAGGAGACGTTTATGGAAGCTAAGAAGAGCTTCGAGGAGGCCTCTACTTTAGGTAGTAAGGATCAACCAGAGCCAGGAATGGATCCTTCTATGCTTACTAGTTTTTTAGAGACATGCATGAAGCTGCTGCATGATAATAGGGCAGTTAAAGGACTATAAGAGCTGATCACTAGGTGCACGGGGTCGGGTGAACCATGCGTAGTCCGGAAACTAGGAAAGCATACATTGCGCATTGGAAGGGAGATGAGGTTGATGGTGCAGATTGGTGAATACAAAATGGATCAGGTAATCTTTAACCTGGGGTCCGACGCGAATGTGTTACCAAAACAGACATGGGAATGCATAAGCAAGCCAGTGTTGCAGTGGTCCCCTATTCAATTACGAATGGTGAACCAACAGAAGATTCTGTCCATGGGGAGGTTGAAAGGGGTAACATTTGATATCGAAGGTGCAAGCACACAGACGGACTTTGAAGTGATAGAGATTGTTGATGGCAACAATCGTTATCCTGCATTGCTAGGAATAGATTGGGCCACTGATATGAATGGAGTAATCAACCTGAAGAAGCGGAAGATGATATTTGAGAAAAAGTCCTTACGCGTAGTAGTTCTGCTAGATCTAGCCGAAGGAGCATGCTACACTGAACCTGTGAGCGAAGATGACAACGACGATGAGCTGGATTGCATTTACCAGATGACAGCGCAATACCAGGATCGGGTGAACCCGACTGCAGATGGGAGAATCTCGTGGGAACGTGACAGTTCCTGTACTTCGGATTCAGATGAAGAAGTAGAACGCTGGTAGAATCGGTTGTACGAAGTGACAATGTTGGATTGCAACATGATGATTAGATCACTATAGTGCGTGACGATAGAAGCAAGGGAATTGCCAATCTATGATGGGGTAACAACGGTGGATGAATTCTCAGACAAATTTGAAAGTGCAGTACTGGAACAACAGCGGTATGGTGCACTGGAATGGGCATTGCGCGCCACACCTGCATGATGGTGGGGTACACATTAGAAGACTATTGGAAATTGGCGCGAATGTAGAAGATAGATGCACTTACAGTTTGGAAGTCTCCAGCGTCGAACGAGAGCTGGGCAGCCAGGATGAAGCAGCTTGCGTGCCCACCTATGTTGATGGGTGCAGATGTGTACTGTGCAATCCCAGACTAAGGATCGACACTCGGAACCAGTTGCAGCAGTAGGAAAAGCGCCACGCACCGCAAAAGTTCCACATAGAAGCATTCAAGAGGGTATGCGGGATCTTGAATAAGGTTCACCAAGCCAGATGGACTGATTGGGACCAGCGCGTACCAGCGGTTCGATGGGCCTCTAGGGCCATGTACAAGACTTTGAGCATGAAAATGATCCTAAAGATGACGGGCAAAGTCAAGGCCATAGGTTTGGGAGGAAGGAATCCTCACATAATTGGAATGAGTCGTAAGGACCAGGACAAAGGAATTATGCCGCCATGCGGGGCCAAACATATGCAGATTCAGGAAGCCATTCGGCAAGGGCACTTGAAAATTCACGAACTCGAAGAAGATCGAGTACGGATGAGGAAGGAAAGCAGGATATTGGACGAAGAAATCAACAATTGAAAATCAAAATTACACAGGCAGGCTGCGCTGAGCAACTAAGTCCGACAGAACAAAAGGTAGGCAACCACACTACCGCATTGGAAGGATTTGGGGTTTTGATACCATAGCTACGACCGCACCTTATTAGACAAAGTAACCAGGGAAGCACACTATATAAGGAAGAATGAGAGGCGCGGACTAGCAAAAGGGTGACTAAGGAATGCCCACAGACTGGGTTGGAAGGTGACATGAAGCCTTGCACCGGTGGTGCGACCACCTGACTATCCATAGGAAGCACAGTCTCAGCGCTCCAAGCAGTTGAAAGAGAGCGCGAGACTATAAACAAGTCTGTAGGAGAGCTGCGTGGGAAAGAGGTTACACGCAAGGTTAGTATGTCACAAGGGTTGCGATCGTGCATAAGGGGTTGCGCTGCTGCATGGGTAGGCTGGAAGGTGACCATTGATGTCACTGTTCATGACAAGAGGTCCAAATTAAAGCAGAAAGGAGTGGGCGGCAGGCAATTAAGACAGGAATTAAGAGCTATATTCGAGAAGATCTACTGCCAAGAAGGTATAAATGACTCAGAAGTGGAGGGCATGGTCAAAGTCAAAGTCAAACGATACTATAAAAGCCCTTGGGCTAGCCTCGAGGCAACACTTGGTTGTTTAAGATTTGAGCTAGTACAAAGCATTGAGCACCAAGCACTCTTGCCACCCTTGAGTACGCGACTGAACAGATCTAGTGTAGACACGATGATGGCTGCAAGAACCAGAGTGCGATTCGCGGAAGTTACCCTGAGCCTCATATGACCCAGGAGGAGCTTGGAGAGGCGGGAGCTGCACTAGAGGTTCCAAAGTCACCATGCATGTTGCGACCACAGAAAGACAAGCAGACAATGGGGCCAGTCTGGGTATCACCACGGAACCCGCGATTTAGTAAATTGTCAATGGCAGAGAAGGGAAAAGCCATCACCTTTGAAACAGAGGAGGAGGAGGAAGATTCGCAAGCCCTAATCGCCCAAATTGAAGCACAGGATGACGAGGCAGAGAATGTCTCCCAAGTGCCTTCAGCAATAAAGTTACCCCCCTACATCCCCCCGTGGAAGGGGAAAGCTAAGATACTAAAGGACCTGGAGGCTACGAAGAGTGTGCTCTAGACCCTGCTCCTTCCTGATGAAATAAGGTTTGAAGGTTCACCATTGGGATGGGTGCCTAATATGAAATTCGAAGATTGGGACCTCGTGGACAGCGAGAAGTTCCCACAGTTGGCCGCAAAGAAATTACTGAAGCAAAAATGGCTACACAGCATAGAGAAGGCTAGGCTACTCCATCTACGATGGATACCCCACTACCACCGCGTGCTCGTCACTATTTTTTTCATCCAGAAGCTACTGTGCCTAGTACATGATGGGTATCTCTGGCTAGAAGAGCCGATTCCCATCATGACCAATCTAATTCACCAGATTTCTCGGCTACCCATCAAAGGAAACGACCCCGCAGCCATAGCAGGAAAGAGCAATGACTTAGCTCTCTTAGAAGCTATGAAGGACAAATATAAGTTGGAGAAGAGGAAGCGAGGGTACTTAAGTGCAAGCATAAAAGACCAAGGGGTGCGCCTAGCCACCCAATTTCTAGCCAGCAAGCTGATGAGGAAGTTCAGCGTAGATGAGGTGCCAACGTCTGTAATTGCATTAGCAAAGCAATGCGCAGAGGGGGTCCAGTTCAGCTGGGCGCAGTTCCTCTGTGACGAGTTTTTGGCAAATTGCAAGGAGGCCCAAGAGCAGGGTAAGACCTTCCACTATGTGTGGTTTCTATTATCCATCTTGTTGGTTGCAGAAGAACTACCAAAGGACAACCAGTTTCCCATAGTTGAGGGTGAACTACCTAAAGCCGCGAGGTACACCTCGCTCTGGGAAATGAAAGGCATGACGAGGATTCATGAGATAAAGGTGTTTTTGGTGTTCGTAGAGGCGAGCATACGAACATGGATCAATCGCAGGCCATGGTTGTCCCTGACAGTCCATAACAACTTACAGAGCGCGACAGAGTTCAAGGCGGATATGCATAACCTGTATATCTAGGCGCGCAAAGATCCCGCATGGACATGGGCAAAGCTCCTGTTCATCACAACGAACGACGTGATCTTTATGGTAATGGAGTCCTGGCCTCCAGAGTGGCATGCCCCAGACTTGGGAGAAATGGAAAAGATCGTAGCACAACAGTGAAAGAAGGAGACCAAGCTGCACATCGCGCAACTGGAAAAGAGGAGGCGCTAGGAAGAAGAAGCGGCCACATAGTAGAAGGCAGCTGAGGCAGCAGCGGCAACAAAGATGGTAGAAACCACAACCGTGGACACCAAAGAGATTGAGGAAGGCTAGGAAATGTACACAGAGCAGGACATACAGAGGGAGGTAGAGACTGAGGAACACACGGACCCGGCACCAAAATTGACCCAACTCAAGAGGCCGCACGTCCATGAGAAGCCAGCCTCGCGGAAAAAAACAAAGGCCACAAAGACCTCTGCCGACCCAATCCAGCTCACTGAGGGAGACCTTCTTGACATTGGCGAAATAGTTCATGATGTCACTAAGGATGCTCTTGAAAAACTAGTTACGGAGTAGACAACTATGTTGGGGGTGCTCAAAGCGCAGTTGCAGGAATTATAGGTATGACCCCCAAGAATGATGGCACCACACATTTCGGCAGGTACATTCGAAGCCGAGCCAATGTTGTGCACCTGCACCATGAACACTTTTGTATTGCCAGAGGGCGCAATGTTAGCAACCGCCGAGCGCGACGTGGCCACGACAAGTCAAATGAAGGGTTGGGGGTTGAATTTGGCTGCCCTTCCCAGAGAAACCCTATGCCAACTATAGGATGGGGTAACTGTTGAGCTTCGTACCAGGGAGGGTCGCGCCCTCTAGGTCTTGAGTGAGCAAAAGTTAAATTTAGAATAGCTCAGCCTGCAGCGCAACAACCTAGTCGCACGCACCCAGGGATTGGAACAGGATGGGGAGGAGGCTTGTAGCAGTATACCAGAGTTGGATGTGCCGACGATACTCCCAATAGTAGAAAAGATTCACCAGCTAGCATCTATAGTCCGCAAGACCCAAGAAGAGGCCGTGAAAGTTCAGTTGGAGCTGAACTTGTAGATCAGTGAGTTGCAGCTGAAGGCGCAACCCCCTACACCTCCGAAAGTTAGAGAGCAACACCACCACAACATTCAATCGGGGTTGGAAGCGATAGAGCACGCTGTACAGGATTGTTGGATTAGTCCCTCTTCATGCTCACCTCACTGCAGGAAGATCCAACCATACAGTGTCTGGAGACAGAAGCAGGGTAGTTACAATAGGCATATGACAGTATCAGGGGGACTGCACAGACGGTCACCCTTACTCAGCGACTTGCCAAGATGAAGGAGGCCCAGGCTCTAAAGGAACAGGTGGACGTCGCGCACCAGAAAGAAGCAGTGCTTAAAGCGCGCATCCAGCCTTGGCTCGAGGAAGCATTCACGGTCACTGCCACAATCGAGGAAAAGCTGGCATAGATGCAAAGTACATATGCGCTAAGGCAAAAAGATGCCCTTGACAATGATGCATCTGAGATTCGCGCACAACTGATATAGTGGACGACGGAAGAGTGTGTTGTAGACGTAAGCGAAGCACAAAGGTTGCTGGATGGACTCTGCGCGAAGATCACCGCACCAGCCAAGTGACTTAGCACAAGTCACGATGATTGTGTTGGGGGTCTGTTGGGCAGTAGATCCCCCCCATAGCAGGTTTTTGGGGCTTGAAGCCCGCATTTTGGTCAATGTAATGTAAAGACCCCGAAAAATGCGGGCGTAGAGCGCGAGAGTCTAGGGTTATCCACCCTAAAATAATGTAATTTAATATAGAATGTGTCGGCCTACCCATGGTCTGCGGACCATGGGATTGTATAAATAGAGCGAGGCTCTAAGGGTAAAAGGCAGTTTTTAGCTTTGAGAAGTAATATGGGTTTTGAATGAGGAATTAAGCTCTGAGTTTGTAATTCCGAGTCTTGGGTTGTAGTAGTAGGAAGAGGCTCTACAGCTGTGTGCGCAGAGGCCTGGTAGAGTCCGCAACTTTGTGCGCAGACCCATGCAGCTGAGTGCGCAGGGCAGAGTTGGGATTGTATCTGAATTGAGGATTAATAAAAGATAAGTTGATTCTGAAATATTGTGCACTTTCTCATAGATCTGTGTGTGTTTATGCTTCTGTTGTATTCATGCATCTCTCTATAGTTTTATGATTGTGCACACTTGTTATAAATGTTGAATGGTTAATAAGGATATTGGGTACACAAAATTAAGTCAAGATATATAATAATAGCATAGTAGGGATTAAGGATCTAGATAGCACCTCTTCGCGCTCTTTACAGAGTTGCGCAGAAGCAATCACACAAGTTGCGAAGGTCAGATGGCTGCGCGGAGCAGCACAAGCGCACAAATTGGGTTAGCGAACTTCCTAGACCTCATCAAGACATCCCTAAGGTGTGGAAACCTGGTTCCAAAACCCTCCCATACTACCTCGGGTGAGACCTCAGCTCGCGCACCACGAGCTGTTGCCGAAAGGGCTAGTAGTTTCGGGATTTGTTTGGCTAAATCACTTCTGAACCTAGGTCAGGCCCCAACAAGCCAACACTACGACAAATACTGAATAAATCACATTGCAACCTTCACAAATTAAATTATGAGGAAAAATAAAACGTTGAGCTAAGAAATGCTAGCACACACATATAAAATATAACATAATTATTTTTGGACAAAAGTCACCAAAAAAACCCAACTTGGGAAAACCAATGCAACAATGAAGGTTTTTATTATTAAGCAACAGTGAGAAATTATGAGTACAACTA
This sequence comes from Pinus tabuliformis, assembly GCA_031772625.1. Classification (NCBI taxonomy): domain Eukaryota; kingdom Viridiplantae; phylum Streptophyta; class Pinopsida; order Pinales; family Pinaceae; genus Pinus; species Pinus tabuliformis. The sequence goes on along the minus strand of CM062813.1, from coordinate 301,759,512 downwards.
GATGTGAAAATCTAGCAATCCTACAAAGAAAAATACTATCAAAAATCTATTGAGGAATTTCCTCACCCCACAAGCAATCCCCGACACAAATTTCCTTCAGAAACTCGACCCTCTAACCCTCTGCATCAACCTCTACGCTGCTCTGTGTAGCCTACTTGACGTCAAGCCTCTGACTGGTCTTTGATGAAGTCGTTTTGTCTTCTGCTGGTTGGTACAATTCTTCTCTGGCACTCTAGGAATCCTTCCCGACGTCTAGAACTGAAGATGTCTTTCCCTATCAGGAAATCGAACTTACCTCTAGAAGTTGTTGTGCTGCTCCTGTGTTAGCTTCTCTGTGGTTCTTATGCTTCTCTGCAAATGCACTCACTAGATCTGGAATACTTCCTCTAGCCTTACTGTCTCTGCCCCTCACTCATTACTTCAATCTCTAGCTCTCTTTGACAACTGACTATTGCTACTCTGAAAATCGATTTGATAAGAAATCAAACTGGTCAAGTGTCTTCTCCATCACCACATCGACCTCCTCTTATAATCCTCTGTTGGAGCACCAACGACCAAGATTAAAACTTAATGAATGGCTAGGATCATCTTTGGATCAATCCCTATGAGTTTCTAGATGATTCTCACTTTATCTCAATTAATACTGATTAATTAACCATATTCCCAAAGTTTAGACTTAAGAAATATTTAAAAATTGGTTAATAATCTAATTGAGACACTTCTAGGTAGAATTTCTAGAAACAATTTATCAGTTTTGGAGATATCATGTATTCTAGTCTCTCCACCAAATTTCATGGCTAGAACACATTCGATGCTACAAAAACTAACATTAATTAGCTAACTTGTCACAGGAAAATAATAACTAAGCTTCTCTTGTTTCATTGCCACATAGAAGGCTAATTATGTTGTTGTGAATACTTGTAATTATGGAAACCTTATTCATTATGGAAACATAAGCAATATTTTTGTCTTAGTATGCTCTCCACTTTAGACTCTTGAGTGACATTGGTCGATCAAAATGCCTTACAAACTTCTTCATCTCCTTTACAATTCACAAAAACACTTAGGGATTAATTAGATGAAGTAAGCACCCCAAAAATGTGCACACCTTTGTCTTGTTTATCTCTTCAATTTCTTTTTCATACAAAATCACTTAGGCATTAATGAGTTGGAGTAAGTACCCCAAATATGTACATCTACATTTTACAATTTTTCTAGGTTAGTTTAAAATAAACAAATATCTCAAATTTGCACATTCTTTTACAATATAGGGCTAGTTTCATTTTTAAAGAAATTTTGTTTCCACAATATTGCAAAAATTCACACTTAGAACTTAATTATGCAAGAATAAAGGACCCTACAACATCCAGATGGTATAAATTCATTCATAATATAGCTTTCCCCTCTTGAGTATGCTCCTCCCCGTGTCTAAAAGTGACTTGGAAGACCCAAAAAACATTGAAGAGTATTGAAAATATCCCTATAATCACACCCATAACCAAACATAAACTAGACCATCACCCTAATTTTAGCTTTTAAAAGAAACACTAATAAAACACACCAAAATCCTCCTTCATGAGGTTATAAAATAATATTTTAGTGTTAGCTAGGATCTTAGGGATAAGAATCTATTTTTTTTTTTTTTTCCATACCACTAATTTGAAACATAGAAAATTTCCAAGGGTGCTTATAATCTTTCATTTTAATTATGCACAAAACAAAGGTTAGGAGGTACCTATGAAGGGATAAAAGTGTAGGTCCAATTGTTGCTTTGATTTTTTTTTTTTTCTGAGTCACCCATCTCTTGTTCAATTTAGTCCAATATCAATTGATGAAGAGTTAGAGTCACTTGTTTGCGCTTGAAGAGTGTAGCTTAGTGACCAAAAATTAGGGCATCTACAAAGGGTAAGTTGTGGGCTACATATGCACTTGAGATATATTTTAAATCACTATTTGGTAATTTTTCTAGTTCCTCTATATATGCCCTTAGTGCCTCTCATTATAACTGATTCATTCATACCTTTATTATTTCTCTTCTAGTGGATTCATTCCCCACATTTGAAACTATTGAAAGGAACAATTTTATTTTGAGAGGAAGGATTCTAGGCCTTTAGGACATGTTCTTTGTATTTTTAAACTATTGTGAAATTTTTTTGACCCTATCAAAATATTTATCACTTTAGATTGAAATACCAATATTGTTACGTTCACTAGCTAAATTCTTTCATTTTAATTCATGTATATTTTTCTTTGATTGTGCCACTTGTTACAAAATAACATTTAAAATTAATCTTCTACTTTAAGATAACATGACATGGGTAAGTTAGTAATGATAAGGGACCCATTAGAATCCCATTTTTCTTTATGCCTGTAAGGCCTCTCACTAGTATTGGGAGGTATTCCTAGTCTTTTGACATAACCAATTAGAACATTGTTAGTCTTAGCCTTACTTGGATCATCCTTTTCAGGCTCAATCTCTCATAGAAACCATTGGGGAAGCTCATCCTGAGTAGAAGATAACTCCTAGTAGTTAGTTCCAATGGTGGGAATTCCACCACCATCTGTTATATGCCTAATTTTTCATATATGGCTTGAGTGAATCTCCCATACTTGACAAAGTTGACCAAGAAACCCATTATTCATGATCCATCTTGGCCACCCCTTGCCAATCTAACTCTCATTGGACATTTAAAAATTCAAGGGAAAGTTAGGTGAAGACCCAAAAAACCATATCAAATATTTTCATTTGTGGTGCTCCTATAATAGTAATATCATAGATGATTTTTTTTCTAGTTTCCAAAGAATGTTAATTATACATTTATCCAAGTGGTATAACAATGAACCACAAGGTTACATGCCAACTTCACATATATCACAAGCACCCTTTTGACCTTATTGCAGTTATTAGTTCACCATGACACCAGTTTGGAAATCTTCTGAAAGTTCAGAAAAATCACATCCACACACATCATGGACCATATCCAAGAGTGGCACTAGCATTGTATCCTATGCAAAATTGATGTTAAGGACAAGCTCCTCTTACACTGTTTCTTAAAATTCCTTTTTCCTTTGATCGCCAAAGATGTGGCCACCATGTTACAGGGAAAAGTGTCTACACAGAACTGGTTATCCCACTAAGGTGTGATAGCTACCGTAGAAACAAACAAAGTAAAGCTACTTTCGATTTTCCTTTATGAAGTATAGATGAGAGAAGAACAAAGAAGACCAACCTCTGTCTTGCGCTAATCTCCTAGTTCAATTCCTCTCTCTCTTGATAGTCTTTCGCTACTTGTTCCCTTGCACGCCCAGCTTCACAGAGTACCTGTAAGATCACAGTAGCATGGCACTATACAAGAACATGGATCTATAATCATAAACAATCTAGGATCAGATGTAAATTGACCATACAAATGCAACAAACATAAATGACACAAGAGTATGGAGGAAAACTTGAATAGATTTTATTGATAAACAAGAAAGAGCCAAGGGAGTTACAACCAGTTGTTCTGACCCAGCATCATCCTCTTAACAAAGAAGCCCCTCTTAACCTCATACAAAGCTTAGATCACCCAACAATCTGATGTTGTCTCAAGAAACCAACAACAATTCCTTACAATATGCAAAATTCCAGCCTCCAGATCTCTGGGATGAGGGATCCATATATAGATATCTGTAAGGGGGATGAGTCAGCTTGTGATTTGATTAGTTTCTTCCCTCTGATAGTGCTTGCTTCCACTTGGAGATTGATGATCTCTTACTCATCCTTGGTCGAATTCAGAGAGGCAAGTGTCATAGGAGAAGTTCTGGAAGTTTCCATGCCTCTCCACCTCGCGGAATGACACTACCATTTGTCACTTCTCGCCCATTGCACCCCATAGAAGGGCTTTTTGAAATGAAACGCACCCACATAGTGTGTTTAGGTGAGATGCAATGCACTTTGCCTATGGAGCAGTTGAAATGATCCTGTTTTGACCAATTCTGAGCAGTTTGTTATGGAGCACTTCTGGGAGAAGCTGTAATCAGTTGACCTTGTTCCTTTAGGGGTTAGAACAACACTTTTAGGGACTTAGGAGCCCTTGGTTTATGGACATTTCATGCTTGGGGTTGTAGTGCCCAAAAATGTCTATAACAGTTGCCCCCTAAAGCATGAGGTCGTTAATCTTTTGATGTCGGGTGAAATGCTTTATTATGAGGATCCGAAGTTCTTTCAAGATGGGAGGAGACCTGTAATAAGATACAATACAATACATTATCTTCATAATATTTTCATGATCTAGCTGAGGCGGGCATTCCCATGCTCAGCTTTATAAATTCATTTTCATGTACATAGGACAGACAATCGTCTGAGTGTAGACTGATGATTCTGGTAGAGCCATCATCCCTTTGATTGGATGATTATCTGTGTACATTTGATGTCTTTATTTCCCTGAATATATATCGCAACCCAGATGGATGAAACTAGATCTGGGGTCTTCAATCTCATCCGATCTTCACTCGAAGTACAAGTCTATCCACGTGAGAGATGTTTTGGAGTCGAACATGGAAATACATCGCTTGATTACCAGCCAATGATGTAAGCTGTTAATAGGTGCGAGAGGAATCACTGATAATGATAATTACCCTCAAGGTACTGCAGTAAAATTCACGTGGTGTGAATAAAGGACTTGGCGTCGAACACCACGCAAAATCTTTCGGTCGAAGGCCATTGATGTAAACCTGTTGTCGGAAGTGAGAAACTTGCTATTGAGGCATGCAAGCTTCAAAGTACTGAACGGGGTGTTCCTAGATCGACTTCTTGGATAATGAGCTGATGTCGACAAGAAGTGATCCATCACAGGAGGGCCTTAATGAATCCCACATCAATGACACGGAACGGAGCAAATGATTTTAATGGAGGTGAAAACGATCTGATGACATACGGTTCAGCGTGGCGGTCATGAAAGAATGGAGTACGAATGTATTGTAGCGGGTGAGACACAGGTGAATTCTCTGAATGACTTCTCTTGAACATATCAGTGACACTGACATGATGGATTAGTAACATTACCCCAAATGTGGATGGTGTGATGGGACCATGGCGATGTGACCGGTGAATGAAACAACCCAACCCGACTTGGATGTGGAGTGAAAGTGTCATGTTCAAGAGCGACTTGCTACCAACAAAGTTTCTTCAAGTTTTCTTCCCAATTTTCCCTAGTCATTGCTGACCAGTAACTCTTTATTTTTGTCAAGCTTGAGGAGGATAACATATGATTTTTCTATAATTTTCCCTTCGGGCAAACCCATCGCTATCTTTTAACGAGCCTAGTGATAGTGAAACTCGTTCTTGTCTGCTATGGACAAGTTTGTCCCTATTAAGTTTTAACGAGTTTAACGACAAAGATAACTCGGTCCTTTTCAATTTTAGAGAGACGGAAAAGGAACGTAAAGGAAACTCCAAAATTCCTTTTTCATCATCTAATCCCTTAAGTCCGAAAAAGTATAAAACAATACAAAAGGGATGAATTTTCGATACTTTTAACGAGCCGAACAAAACAAGCGCTCGATCTTTTTGTGTAATAATCCCTCAGGTCCAAAAAGATTAAAATTTAGAGGAGGGATAGCACTTCCGGTCCCTTTAACAAGCTGGAGAGGCCAATGGCTCGCCAATCTTTTCATATTTTACGAGTTAGTTGAAAAGAGCTTAAAGGAGACTCGTCTTTTGAGGAACGAGTGATGAAATTGGGTAGTAGCTAATTCCAGGTAAGGTTTGGAATGTTCCAATCATGGCAGTGTTACAAGGATGGCTAGTGAGATCACTCTTCGCAGTTGTTCCTCAAAAAGGGGTAAACAATCAAATGGAGGTGAATGATCGGCCAATACAGAGTGGAGCTGATGATGAGAACACAACCAAGGCTTTTAAAGGTTGAAGTACTACATTCACGATGGTTATTTACCGGGAAATAGTTCATTTTTTAATGAGCTTAAATGCGGGGGGAAACATTTGCTCATGGCTTATGTTTATTTTTTAACGAGCTTGAACTATGCGCTAAAACTGCTCGATGCGGGTTTATTTTTTAACGAGCTTGAACCTTGCGGTAACACTGCTCGATACAACAGTCACTTCTTGACTTTACCATAAATAGCTTCGTTCTTTCAAAGATTGTACTATATTTTCAATTGCTTCATCAAACTAGTCAGAAATGAATAATATATGTTTGAAAAATGAGTTAGAACACTAATATTTTACTTCGAACTATGTAAAAAGTAATGTAAAAGTGCTTTTACCTCTCATTTTACCATTTCATTTGAACTTTGGTTTGTTGGAGCTTTGGAGGTGCTTTCCCCCCTTGATTTTCATCAGTTGATTTCGGGAGATTCTGTGGATGATTCTCGGTGCCGTCTGGACCAAGTAGGAGCTAAACTTGAGCCCTTTCATTTCATGCTTTCCATTTTGCATTCTGAGCTTGATTCCTGGTTTTGCTGAGCCTCTGGGGTTTGAAAAACTTGCCCTGTCTTCAGCGCACCCTTTGTGTATCGAAATGTGTGTTGGATGTTGGCCTGTCTACTGGCCATCTAACATGCAACGCACCCAGAGCACTATTGTAGCTGCGATGGGCGCAAAGAAGGAATTTTATGCACAATTTTTGATGGAAATTTTGCATGTTTCTTACCAAAATCATGATCTAACTCTTCTCTTATTTGTTTTCAGAGATCTTTGGAGCAAGATGACTATTACATGGCGAGAACGTGAGCATGAAGAAGAGGACATGCTTGCTTTACATGATCCGGTTATAGTAAACGCACTACGGAATTGTGGCTTGCTGAAGTTTTTCTGCATTTCTAGCATGAGACAATAGATCAACTTGCTGCAGTATTTGCTCGATGCTTGGGATCCTACCAACCAGGTGTTCCAGATTAGGGGCAAATCCATCCCCTTGACTGTAGTGGACATCTATTTCTTGACTGGCTTGTCGAGGCGGGGTGCCCCCATCTCTTTATCAGGTTCGACCCGAGGAGGTGAATCTGTGAGAGACTATGTTCGCCGGTATTGCAGAGAGGGATCTCAGCCGAGTAACGACGACAAGATTATCATCCATGATGTCACTGACAGGTCTCTCAGGACTATTCTATTCACTTTTGGTAGGATGGCTGGTGGTGCGGCTCTTCATGTAGCCAACCGATCTTATATGCAGGATGCCTTGGAATATCTCCAACCGAAGGTGTTCAACTGGTGAGACGCAGTACTTCTTGTGATGAAAGAACAGTTGACCAAGGTGAAGAGTGGGAGGTTGAAGAACTTTGGGTATGGTTCTATTTTGATTGCCTTTGCCTTGGAAAAGATACCACTGATGCAACCGCAATATATTGCACTCGATTTACCTTCACCGACTGAACCACGTATGCAGAGATGGGTCGACCATATGTCTAGGCATGCTAGTCAGTCTCAGATTTCCTTTTCTGATACCTTCTTTGGGTGGTTTGATCGTCAGGAGATGGTTTATTCCGAGTATCCATATGCCGGTATGGACTTCCGGGGTGATCCAGATTTAGCACTGCTGGTTGGCGAACAGTGGGGCGCCATTGGTAAATTCTTTGACCATATTCCTATTTATCGTTTCTCTTCTATAATGTCCTTGTGCTTTATTCTGTCAAGACTTAACCAAACTCATGTGTTCATGCAGATGTTGGTCCCGTTCAGCCAGTAGTATGCCTGAGAGTGCCAGCTGCCGCCCCAGCAGGAGAGGCTGTTGGAAGGGCTATCCTTCGCGACCTTGATGTGGTCGAGACTCTCACAGCATTACAGGAACAGGTTGAGGGCCTCACTGTCGGTATTCCAGATGTGAGGATTGACAAGCTGCCCTTGAGGTTGCAGCGGCATACTACTGGTGTGCCAAGACGATGGACTCGGCTCTTACGCATGATCACACAGGCTGTGACTTGCTATCACGAGCATCATTAGACTAGGGTGCCCCCTAGCATTTTGAGTTTTTGGTCATTTGACCAATTTTTGTCTTGGTTACAGAACATTATGTGTAAACCATAAACAATTATATATATATATTTTTGATTTTCAGAGTTTTATTTTGGTTAAGTTACATGATCCAAATGCAAATATTGATGGTATGCTTCTTTTTATAAATGTTGCAAATGTCTATCTAACACATAATTTGCCAATGAGTCAGTTAATGTGTTTAAGGTTCTGGAAATATGCTGATATTGAATAAAATCAAATTGTCTTTCCAAAATAGTAACCCTTAGGAACATGCGATAAATAGCTGGATTTCGGACAGAGTAGATACCAGTGAGTTGTAGTATGACGAGTTGTGAGTCTAGCCTGACAATCAATCGGCGTATACCATGTGTGATGGCATCAGAGAGAAGTTCTATCAACGCGCTATATTCAGCGATGTTATTTGTTGATCGACCAATACATACTCCTCTGAAACTTACTAACTCGCTGCTTGGATCAAAAATGGCCCAGGCCGTGGAAGATAGGTTCCCCGAACTACGACTCGCTCCGTCGGCATATCCAACACATGACTCCAATAGGTTTGACATCTGCAATAAATGTAAAAAGTGGATTACTTGACCAAAACAAACACTTTAGCAAAAACAAAAACATAACAAAAGCATACAGGTTACTATGTTGAATCACGCATAGTAACGCTTGAGGTACAACCCGTTACGAGGTTGTGCCAGTGGAATTCCGTCATAATCCATTAACTCGTAGGCTCCTTTTGCTAACACTCGCTTAACAATATAGGGGCCCATCCATAAAGACTTGAATTTACCTGCTCCCAATTTATCGGATTCTTGGTCATAAAGCAAGACCAAGTCACCTTCTGAGAAAACACAGGGTTTGACATTCTTGTTGAACTGCGCTTTGACTCTTTTCTTGTGGGCTTCGTTAGCCAAAGCGGCATTATGACGGGTTTCATCCAATTGGATTAGTTCCAAGAAACGAGCCTCCTCTTCTGAAGTTTCGGGGAGAAGGTCAATTGCGAGTTTGAGGGATGAGATTTCACACTGGATTGGTAAGATTGCTTCCAGGCCATATACCAGTTGGAAAGGTGTAAACCCGGTCACATTCCTTACCGATGTTCGGTAAGCCCACAAGGCTGAGTATAGGATTAGGTGCCAACTTCTTTTGTGAACTCCAATCATCCTTTGCAGCATGCGCTTCAGGACTTTGTTGATTGCTTCAACTTGTCCGTTGGCTTGTGGGTAATATGGAGTAGAGCTGTCGTGAGACAACCCTAGTTTGGCAGCTAATTCGACCATCATGTGATTGCGAAAATGTGATCCATGATCTGTGACTATAGCTTGTGGGATGCCGAATCTGGCGACTACATGATTGAAAAAGAAGAGGGCAGCTGTTTCACCAGTATTATCTAATGTAGGCATCGCCTCGGCCCATTTGGTAAAATAGTCGACTGCGACTATGATATACCCATGCCCCCCGGTCGAGGTGGGGTTACATGTCATGAAATCGATGCCCCATTTGGCGAATGGCCCGATAGCAACTATTGGCTGTAGAGGTGCAGGTGGTCTTCTGGTTTTGCTATCGAAAATTTGACAAGCATGACAACTTCTGACTGCGGTTATGCAATCTTTGAACATTGTTGGCCAGAAGTATCCTGCTCGTAAAATTTTTTGCGCTGTAGCATAACCGGATTGATGCCCCCCACACGCGCCTGAATGGCAATCATTCAGGACTTTTTCGGCCTCCTCATGGGTGAGGCACCTTCTCAGAACCGTATCGATACCACGACGGTAAAGTGTATCACCGACGATCATGTAGTCTTTTTCTTGGTATCGAATGTGTTTTTGTTCGGAGCGAGAGGTATTTGGCCTATATTTTTGGGTTTGGAGATAAATAATTATATCCCCATACCACAGATTGCTTGAAGATATCAAAAACAAATTTTCGTCCACGATTGTTTCTTCGGATGTTTCATCGTTGGACGACGATGGGAGATCGCATAATAATTCCGCGAAAACCACTTGGGCTTTCTTGAACTAAAACCATTGCGATGGTTGTATCCGCTGCAGCCAGATACAGGTTAAAGTCTTTTTGATAATCAGGAGCGTACATTAATGATTCTTTCATTAGGGATTCTTTTAAAGCATCAAAGGAAGCTTGCGCAACCTGATCCCAGACAATGGGTACTTCCTTTTTCAAAAGACGCGTATAACCTTTAGCAAGTTCGGCATAATTTGGAATGAATTCCCTTGGAGTTTCTGAATCTGAAGCAAATTTGAAGGTGGAGGCAAATTTATGATTGCCTGAACCTTACATGGGTCGAGACGAATCCCGTCTTTCGAGACTACAAAGCCAAGTAAACGACCAGAACTGACACAAAATACACATTTGTGTGGATTGAGTCGTATTTTGTAGTGTCGGCAACGTAGAAATATCGCTCTTAAATGCTGCGGATGATCAGTCCGCTTTCGCGAATGAGCCGGAAGGTCGTCGAGGTATGGTTGAACGATGTTTTTGATGTCATGGAAGGCATAATTCATTGCCCTCTGAAAAGTTTCCCCTGCGTTCTTTAAACCAAAGGGTAATTTTCGGTATGCGAACGTGCCCACGGACAGATAAATGCAGTCTTTGACTGGTCCTGTGGGCGGATATTTATTTGATTATACCCGGAGAATCCATCCATGAATGAAAATATTTCACATCCGGCGCATTCATCAATTATCTGGTCGATGAAGGGTGTAGGGTAGTTGTCTTTTGGACAAGCTTGATTTACATCCCTATAATCGACGCACACTCTAATTGTTCCTTGTTTTTTCATAACAGGGACAATATTCGATACCCAATCGGTTAGAGGAACTAGGTAAATGAAACTAGCATGGAGAAGTTTTTCAACTTCTGCCTTAATGGCAGCGGCTTTCTTGGGGTGCACCTGCCGTAGCCGTTGTCGTACTGGTTTGACATCTGGATACATCTTGATTTCGTGTTCAACGATACTCGAGTCAATGCCTGGCATTTCACTATATGACCAAGCAAAGACATCTCTGAATTCGCAAAAAAGAGCGTTATATATTTCCAATTCTGAAGGAGAACAACGTTTGCCAACATAAATATTCTCTACAACATCTGTTTTGGTCGAGATATTTATGGCGATAGTCTCTTCAATGTTGGACAAGTTTCACTCGGAATCCACCGTGTTTACAGTGTTTGATAGGAAATCAAAAACTGAAGGATGATAAAGGTCATCAGAAGTATTTTATTCACAATCCGGAAGAAGGGAACGATGGTGGTAATCATCCCATGGTGCCCCTTCAATTACCATTGATTGAACAATCCCTTCGTCGGTGACATGCACTCGCGACCAAGGATCTGAAGGGGTACCATATTCCTTAGACCTATCTATCCAAACACTTGATGAGCGTTGATTTGGGTTTGCCTCCCATGCTAGGAACATTGATTGCTACAATATTTCTGTTGGGCTTGGAGGCAAAACCTGCGTATGATCCATGTCGATATCGTTTTCTGAGATCTTTTTAGAAGATATCATATTGCAGGTTCCTACCGACGCTACTTCCGCCAAATTGATTGGAGGTGGAAGGGCGAAAGTTCCCATTAATATAGGATCTTTTAGTAGGCCTACTCCGATATTTTGAAGCGAATGGGGGCTTCCATGGATCATTGGAATGCTTCCCGTAACTTGAGAACCATTGGGCAGGAAGTTTTGTTGATCGACGATTGTAATCCCTCCTTGAAAGGGAAATGCAATCTTTCTAAAATAGGTCGACACAACAACAGCCATGGCATATATCCACGGTCTTCCCAGTAGGATGTTGTAATCGAGATTTCCATCGATTACCTCAACATCTATTTCTACTGTTTTCCCTCCTAGTTCAACCTTCAAGTTACTTAGAATACCATATGGGGTATATGTTCGTCCGTCAAATGCTTTTAATGTCGTTGAAGATCGCGACAAGGTTGGAGATCCTAAAGCTTTCTAGCAACTCATCGACATAATACATGTAGATGCCCCCTCATCAATAATTGTTCGATGAACAGTTTTGTTGAGGGCTTTCACTTGAACGAGGAAAGCTAGTTGAGCTGGTAACTGAGGATCGTATCCTTTATGATCGAAGGATACAAGATTGGAATCCTTTGGGTCTATCCCACCAATGGCTGATAATAAAGCCTGCTTTTGGGATGGGCAATTTTGTAGTACCTCAAGAGTCGACATAGCGGATGGCGATTGGGCCAAATCTTCCACTATATTATAATGTTGTGCCGCTCTAGTGCGGGGATTAAACGTCGACTTGTGTACTACTCCCTTTGGCGGTTTTATTGTCAACTCAGGAATGATGGGTGGCGCAACTTCTGTCGAAGTTGTTGTCGAACTACTAGGTTGATCTTTATCCTTGTTGTTCGACAGCTGTGGATTCCCATAATCTTTGTTTCTTGTCGATATCAAAGCATCATTTTGTTGTTTGGAAACCGACAACATTAGCACTTGAGACGGGGAAGCATTTCCACTGTCAACCAGATTTGTCCCTGGATTTGGAAACGGATCAGTTAATACTGTTGAGGTTTTTGAATTCTTGAAGAATTTTTTAAGCTCAGCTCTGTGTGGACAATCTGCAGTCCAATGATCCTCATCGCATATAAAGCATGGATTTTTTGGTTTCCTATTTCCAGGAGGGTTTGCAGAAGATTTTTCAGGTGATGATTCTTCCTGTTTCTTCTTCTTCCCTTTGCCTTTCTTCTTGCCCCCTGGTTGCTTGGTTTCTTTGCCTTTATCTGTCGATACGGCATTTACTTCCGAGGCAAGAAGTTCCTCATTTGCATTTTGACCGGAAATCTTACGGGCCTTTTTAGATGTAGCCTTTGTCGATTTCGTGTCTATTGCGCCAATCACGCCATCACCGGCATGAGAGTCATTGTTTGATTTAGGAGGGGGAGGAACTGAGAATTCCGGTCTAGGAGCGTCAGGTATTTTATCGTAGAGCGTGCCGGACTGAGTGTAAATCAAGTCCAAGTATTGCGCATGAGCGATAACCTGCTCTTCGGTGACGACTCCCCCTTTTGCCACATCTTCCGTGATGGAAGGAAGTAATGACTTGATAAACCATTCAGCTAAGAGCTGATCGGGAACATACGTTTTCACCATTCTACGACGACGTCGCCACTCATGTATATGATCAGATATGTGAGTGGCTATTGTTTGTTTGAAGTTGGTAAGAAGTTCCGTTCCCGTTTCGTACCTTATTGGTAACTGAAAATGGGTTAAAAAGGTTGTGGCTAGGGTATTGAAGTTGTCGAATGAAGCTCTAGGCAATTCGATATACCATTTTGCTGCCGAACCAGTTAACGTCCTCTGAAAAAGGCGAAGCCTAATCGAATCATCGTTTAGGGTGTTTGATGAACACCACAGATGAAAGGTCATCACATGATTCGACGGATCTTCACCCAGATTTCCATTAAATTTAGGAATATCTGATGGAAGTTTATGTGGAATCGCTGGCCACCAAGGGGCGTAAGCGATTGGATCGTTTGTTAACCGATTTAAATCAGGTAACTCTAAAGTTGCCACGAAGGGTAACTGTTGATTCAGGTTAGGTGAAGCATACCCAGGATAAGATGGGATTGCCTGAGCAGTTGGTCTTTGCATACCAGCATAATGCATTTGATGCTGGTAACTTTGGTAAGGTTGGTGGGCATGACCATTGTAAAATGGTTGATTTTGACCGTTTTGAATATACGGTTGCCCACTATTTGCAAAGATTTGTTGCTTAGAGCCTTGGTATACTTGTTGGAACTGCGGTTGTTGGTATTGCACTAGCCATGGTTGTGAAGCCATGTGCTGTTGCCCGATACTAACTGTTTGACCAAGATGAGGGGTGATTGTACCCGTTTGAACCTGTGTCATTCCACCAGTCGGCGATTGTGGTTGAGTCGCAGGGTCAAGGGGCTGTTGCATTACAACCTGAGAAACCTGAGGTTGGCATACAACATGCAGCGCTTGAACTTGCGACATTGTCACAATAGCTGGCGTAGTTGGTATACTTGACATAGGTAAGCATTGTTGCGTCGAATATGCAACTCTTGGTTGTTAAGGTAGCATCAGTACCCAACTGCTTGAAGTAATTCCAGCATAACCTGAATTTTGTTGTGAACTCCAGTATGGTTGTCCTCCTGGAGGGGATAATGAAAGGGCATACTGCCCCCCATACGGTGGTAATCCGGTACTTAAGGGAATGGTTTGCCCTTGAGGGCCGGACTGCCCAAATTGACCTCCAAATGGATCAATTTGTTGAGACTCAACATAAGAGTTTTCGGATATTATTCCGGATGAACAAACAGGAACAGACCATACCGTCGAAATGGCCCCTAAGTGGGCTCCTTCTAGCGATTGAGAGCTAGTTGGGACAGATGGTATACCGGCGAACATTGTTGGAGTGATAGCAGGGAGTTCTTCCGTCGCTATGTCAGACGACACAGTCCTAGATGTTGATGGTTGTTCAGACATTTCTAGTCTATCCAAAAGATTACCTAGCGATTCTACAGGAGCTTTCGCTGGCGGTAGACTAACTTCTGATGAAGAAGGATACAGAGTGATCCCGACTCCAAATTGCGATGGAGTACTAGATGGAGGATCTTCCACAATCTCTTCTATAGCAATCAGACCAGGTGGAAGGGGTAGACCGTCAGGTCCGTAGAATATTTCTGGTGCCGAAGAAGGTATGGAATTGGCAGCGACAGATGTTTGAGGAGCAACACTCTCCGAACCGGTTGTAGATGGAACTGGTTCAGTGATACAAGTGCTTACCCTCAGACTAGGATCAGTACCACTGTCCTTCTGTGGCTGCTGAACTTCTTCTGTAAAGGCAGGGATACCAGAAATGTTTGGAGTAATCAAAGTCTCTGATGTTGTTGGAACACTTGTTCTAACTTTAACAGGAGATTTGGAACCGGTTAAACGAGTTCGCTTTGTCCGTACTAGCTTCGATTCTGGAGACAAAGACGGTTGACTCGTAAGCCTCCGCGAACGACGGGGTTTCAATTGACTTTCTTCCACGATTGTGGATTACTCGATCAACTAAAAATAAAGGGGAAGTATGTTTCTGAATTAGATGAATTTTAGACGCTTTGACACAACTTGTTTTTTCAATTTTTAAGAGTCGAGAAAAAACAAAAGATGACTCTAGTCGCCTTTGATTTTTAATGAGCCTGAAGTGACAAGTGCTCAGATGGACCTTTTCCGTTAAGGAGTCTGAAAAGGAACGAAAGGGACTGCTCTGGAAATCTAGGTAGAGGGATTACCAAACCAATCGCAAAATTGTAGAATACTTTTTACGGTACGACAGTCAATCTTCCCGAATGCTATGTTCAGTGCATTGCGATCGATAGGGTGGCAGACACAGGTTCCTATGGATAAAGGATTAAGCCTATTGTGGTCTCCCAAAATATACTCGACGGTACGTGGGAGCACAAGTCCGTACTGGCACTTATCATCTCAAAGTGGAGGAATCACCCAACCATCAGTGAGAACAACAGTTACCAGGCTTTACGATGCCGGAATACGTCTCTAGCCTAGACTTCTAAATGTTGTGCGTTAGGTTCCAAAGCGTTGTTAGATTCATTGAATTTATTTTATAGTTGATCTTGTTTATGAAGTTTGCCTTTCAGGTTCACCGCGAGATGTAGATGTGTAATTCCTAAAATGCAATCTAAGATGATAAACAGTCTTTTATCTTCTTTGTGCAATGAAAATCCTAGCTACTAAGGAAAGAGAGACAGTATTCTTTCACAAAGAGCAAAGAGCACACTCTAAATGCACTTTCCTAAATCAAACCAATCAAACAGTCTAAATGAAAATGCACATGCATGTATTTGTTTTCGACTTTCTTAGTATGTAAATGGTAAAAAGAAAGTTGATGCACAAATTTGAATTACTTTTCAAGCGACAATTATCAACAAGTTTCTTTTCGAAATAAAAAATGGAGGCAATCACAACACCTTACGATTTGGAAATGAATACTTATTTTCGACACTAGAAAAATTACAAATTCAGACCAAATACAATAGTAACAGGATAATCGACTATCTACAATAATCAAACTCTTTCCTATGCCTAAAAACGACACTTGCGATGCTTTCAAATCAAAGGACGACAGTACGATTACGTTAATTTTGCAAAGGAGAACTTAAAACAACAAACACACAAAAACATTTACAATTCTTTTGTACAAAGGAGGCGGAATAACAACAAAGAAAAGGAGTCTCAAACAGAGATATACTGATCACAGGCAGCAAAATTCTAGAACTGGAAAGGATGAACTACAGAAACCAAAACTGAACAATGCCTAGTCTGATCAGTGCACCTGTAACACAGGGAATTTGAAATGTAGCGCACCTACTACTCTCGGGAAGTGTGCTGAATTTCAGATTCACAGAACAGTACCTGCGCTGGGCCAGAGACGAGACTTTGCTTGGGTTCGGGGTCACAGTTTGCAGTTCAGTTCATGGGTTTTGGCCGAGAAAACAGTAATCAGTAATGCAACAATCAGGGGTAGATCTAAGGAGGATCTAAGAGCTATCAAAAAGGCCATCGAAGAGTTTGTAAATTAGTTGTTTAATTTATAAACAAATCCCAGAGATTGACTGAAGCGACATTTATCTACTTTGCATTTGCATAGCAAATGCAGTTCGAAAGCTACCTGGCTCAACTTCAGGTTTCATCTATAAGTTTATAAAATAGACAACAAGGAAGATAAACAAACAAACTAATTCGTCCCCAGTGGAGTCGCCATTTTGTTACAGGGAAAAGTGTCGACACAGAACTGCTTATCCCACTAAGGTGTGATAGCTACCTTAGAAACAAACAAAGTAAGGCTACTTTCGATTTTCCTTTATGAAGTATAGATGAGAGAAGAACAAAGAAGACCAACCTCTGTCTTGCGCTAATCTCCTAGTTCGATTCCTCTCTCTCTTGATAGTCTTTCGCTACTTGTTCCCTTGCACGCCCAACTTCATAGAGTACCTGTAAGATCACAGTAGCATGGCACTATACAAGAACATGGATCTATAATCATAAACAATCTAGGATCAGATGTAAATTGACCATACAAATGCAGCAAACATAAATGACACAAGAGTATGGAGGAAAACTTGAATAACTTTTATTGATAAACAAGAAAGAGCCAAGGGAGTTACAACCAGTTGCTCTAACCCAGCATCATCCTCTTAGCAAAGAAGCCCCTCTTCACCTCATACAAAGCTTAGATCACCTAACAATCTGATGTTGTCTCAAGAAACCAACGACAATTCCTTACAATATACAAAATTCCAGCCTCCGGATCTCTGGGATGAGGGATCCATATATAGATATCTGTAAGGGGGATGAGTCAGCTTGTGATTTGATTAGTGTCTTCCCTTTGATAGTTCTTGCTTCCACTTGGAGATTGATGATCTCTTACTCATCCTTGGTCGAATTCAGAGAGGCAAGTGTCACAGGAGAAGTTTCTGGAAGTTTCCATGCCTCTCCACCTCGTGGAATGACACTGCCATTTGTCACTTCTCGCCCATCGCACCCCATAGAAGGGCTTTTTGAAATGAAACACACCCACATAGTGTGTTTAGGTGAGATGCAATGCACTTTGCCTATGGAGCAGCTGAAATGATCCTGTTTTGACCAATTCTGAGCAGTTTTTTATGGAGAACTTCTGGGAGAAGCTGTAATCAGTTGACCTTGTTCCTTTAGAGGTTAGAACAACAATTTTAGGGACTTAGGAGCCCTTGGTTTATGGAAATTTCATGCTTGGGGTTGTAGTGCCCAAAAATGTCTATAACACACCACTATTCCCTAAGCTGAGGAAAAGGCCACACTTAAATCACAATACTTTGATTTGATATATGCTTAGTCTATATACCTATACATTATTCTCTCAGATGCCCCTAGTCACCCTCAACCATTTGAATGAGTGAAACCAAGAGAATCTCATTCCACATATGGATTGATTTGGTCCATTAGCCATTCCAAAAAAAATTATATATGCCCCCCTCGCCATATGGCACCATCCACTATGTGAGCTAATATGGTGGAGCCCTCATAGCTTAAAATTCCCTTGAGACATCATCCACACCTAATATTCCCCAAAACCATCCTTCCCAAATTCAAGGGGGGCATAACACACAACATCTAAGACCCAACATGACCCCTCAAGGTATGCATATCATCCTATACATACACAAGCCCTCCTGGAAAAACCAAAATTATAGTTCAGGAACATTTCTTTCTAGCAGCTAGTATGATAATTATACATAGAATAACCAATACTACTAATTCTCTAGTCCCCAACAATCCTATGTTATTCCATTATAGGCTCAACATCATGCCAACATTATCTTTGTTTAGCCTTCACTAGCATAATAGATTCATGCTTTTGAACAATTAATCTTGGATAATCCCACCATCTTGAAGGAAAAAGGGAAAAATAAAGGTAAAAGCAAATAGAATTCTTATTAGGGATAATAAGTCAACACCCTAAATTAGAATTCCTTATACCCTGACCTCGTTGGGGACATGCAAAGAAAAACAGAGAAAGAATAGACTGCTCTGATACCACTGACCTGAACTTAAACAAGAAAGTAACAACTTACAGATATAATCGTAAACATAGAGATGTGATGAGCGCCAGTATTGCAACAAGGATCTTGCAACTCCTGGGTTACCAGCTTTACTTATCAACCAGGGGTTCGTGCAAACTTGGAGATGATAGTGTTATATGCACAAGTAGAAGTGAAGGTCCTGCTTGTTGTCACTTGTTCATCTGGCAAGAGACCCCAGGGGTTCCAAGCCAAACTTCTATAGAGTCAAAAGAAGCTTGATTTGATGGAAGAAGAGAAAATCTATTCTAAAAGAGATACTCTACTGCAGTAATGAAGAAAAAAATATGTAATGCTAAATCACACCATATCCTAATTAACCATTTAAATATCTAAACTAAGCAGAATTGCTAAATCAACACTAACTTAATGCTGCTATCTAAGTTACAAAAGTAAAGAGCATCAAACCAAACTAATGTGTAAGTGAAGAAACTAAACTAAGTCTGTTTTCATGTTTTTGGTGTGTTGGTAAAATCAAGCATGCAAGGAGTCAAGCAGAAGAGCAAGCGAAGATGGAAATCAGTGAAAGGAGGACATAACGAAGCAGTAATGCATGGGAACCGTTGGATCAATCAACGAACAGTAAAAATGGAAGATGAGTGGCAGAAATCTTATTGCAGGAGATTATGTGAATAGATGGACGAACAAGACTAAGAGCTGAATGGTGGAGATCTCATCTCAGGAGGTTAAGTCAAAAGATGGACGAACATGACTAATTGAAAGATGAATGGCAGAGATCTTATCGTGAGAGGTTAAATCAATATATCGACAAACATGACTAAGAGGAGATGAATGTTGGAGATCTTATCGCGGGAGGTTAAGTCAAGAGATGGACGAACAAGACTAATCAGAAGATGAGCAACAAAGATCTTATCACGGAGATGAAGTGAATAGATGGATGGATCACTTCAGGTCATGTGGCGACAGAAAGGAAAAAAATGTGCGGAATGATGAAGTGGGTTTTCATAGGCGGTAAGTAGTTTCTTGCGCGCCCTCAAGGCTATAAGTAGAATTCCAAAATTTTGCGCAATTAGCCTAAGGGAGTGACACATAGCACGAGAAAACCACTTTTATCGCGTGCTCTCAGGCGGATATCAGTCGTGCAAGAATTCGCATGAGATTGCGCGATAGTCGTTGGATTGGGCAAGGTTGATCAATGGTGGAGATCGGCCAAGCTAGTTGGCGATCAGGTGATGCGATAGCTGTTGGATCAAGTGAGGCAGATTGACGGTGGAGATGTGGAGTGCCTAAAGTCAAACGTGGAACTGAATAAAGGTGGTAAGAAGTATCTTGTGCACCCTAAGGGCTGTAAGTTGTATTTCTAAATTTTACGCGATTAGCCTAAGTGAATGACACGTAGCATGGGAAACCACTTTTCTCGCGTGCTCTTGGGTGGGTATCGGTCGTGCAATAATTCATGCGAGATGACGCCACAACCGTTGGATCGAGGGCATGACAGATCAGCGGTGGAGATTTGGAGCGCATAAAGTAGGTGGAAGAATTCACGATAACTGTTGGATCAAGTTAGACAGATTGATGGTGGAGATCTGGAGCGCATAAAGTCAAACGTTGAAATGAATACAAAGAAGCTATGCGACACGCGGTTGACGGTGGTTGGTTAGGGTTGTTGTGAAAGGAAATCTATGGGTATAATCCTTGCTAACTTGCTAACTGAAGAAAAAGGCACAAATGGAAGAAAAATAAAACACAACCAATCTATGCTACACTGCTGTAATGGAAATGAAACTACTTAAGCAAATGAATGATTAAACCATGAATCTATGCGCTATACTGCTATAATGCTGCTATAATGGAAATGCAAATACTTAAGCAAATGAATGATTAAACTATGAATCTATGCTAACATACATGTATAATAAAGAGGAGCCTTAGATGCTAGGGTTGGGCCCTAACCCAAGAGCTTCAGCCCTTTGAGTTAACTCAGTGTTGGCTAAAAAAAAAACTCATTCTTATTAACTGGTGCTTTGACTTTCACTTGCTCCGCTGCCTTCTAGTCCTCATTATTTGGTTGGTTACACTCTGAGCTGATGAAGGAATATTCAAATGGAGGGGTAGTAAATGAGGAGGATTTACCTCCTATAATTCCTCTCCCTTGTCCCATTCGAGTTTTTACCAAGGTCTTTGCCAAAATTCCTTGCTTTTATCCTTTAATCTTGCGTTAAATGCACATTAGACCAAAAAGCAAAATATCCAACTCTAACTCATCTCATAAGAAAAATATAATCAAAAGTATGCAATAAGTTATGAGAATAGTTGGTTTGACTAAGCTAGGAGGTGAATTAAGGCCCATATAATTACCCAATGATGAGGCTCATCATCACCCCCCTACTGAAAGTGTTTCTCATCCTCTGAGCAACTTAATCAATGTCCATGTCCTTCATGGCTCTGATAGCCTCTCTAACATCCCATGCCTCTGTTGTGGTCTCTTCTTCTTGTGCATAGAAGTCTGATTTCCTTTCTACTTCTTCCCACTGCCTCTTTTCCTCTTCTTCTTTTCTCCCTTCTAGCATTCCTAGTAGTAGTGGTGGATTGAGTTTTAGACCTATCCAATTGACTTTCAACCTTTGCATTGATTGCTTATACATATGTGTCCTGTTGAGTGCCTCTCTCAACCTTTGAGGGGAGTGATATTCTCTGATCTTCAAGATATGTGGTAGTGTGTTCCATCTCCTTGAGTAGGCATGTATACTATCATCTCCTAGTAGCCTAAGCATATCCTCAAAATGTGAAATTGCTTGCTCTTGGGCAGCAAGATATCTAGGTGCCAGCTGAGGATCATTTGCAATTAGATTATGGGTGTTGGGTGTGGAGCCTGATTATCTTCTATATTCAAAGGTATCGCCACATAGGACCCCAGTTCGAAATGGGGGCGGCAACGCCGCCCATAAAATATTCGCTGCAGGGGGGGTCCAGGGGGGGCCGGCTGCGACCTTTGGGAGCCCCCCCCTGGCGGGGGGTTTCGGGGGCAGTGCCCCCGAAGCTAAAAACAACTATAAAATTGCATTGTAAAAGTATAGTAATTTCTAGTCAATCTGGGTCGTTCATTAGGCGGATGATCTGACGGTAGAACTTATGTTTAGTTTAGGTTTTTTTGCCCTAGAAGGCAACCCCTCTCTTTGTATGAGGGTATTGTATTTGAGGCTGTGTGATAGATGTGTATTCGGTGAGCGAGAAACAGAGAGGTGAGACTGTGAGAGAAAACAGAGGATATTACAGCGGATTTGCTGTAGGTTGTGTCTCTTCATTTTGCTGGATAATAGAAAGGAAGGACTGGCTGTTCGGGGTGGACGTAGCCCAAACTGGGTGAACCACGTATATCTGTGTCTCTCTTGTTTTGTTTCTGTGTTTATATTTCTGCAATATTTTATGTGTTCCATTGCTCCATAATATATAATTTTCTAACAACTGGTATCAAAGCCGAAGGTCTATTTGGCTGATAAACTCACAGGAAAGAAGGGTTCCTGGTTCGAGTGGGAGCAATGGCGGAAGATGGTAAGTTTAGGGTCGAGAAATTTAACAGCCAAAACTTCTCGCTGTGGAAGATGCAGATGGAAGATTATCTGTATCAGAAAGATCTATACCTACCATTGGGCAGAAAAACAAAGATGCCGACGGGTATGAAAGATGAAGAATGGAACCTTCTGGATAGAAAGGCACTCAGAACAATACGGTTGTGCCTTGCTACGTCAGTCGCCTTCAACATTTTGAAGGAAACCACGACAGAGGGTTTGATGCAGACCTTGTCGAAACTATATGAAAAACCGTCGGCCTCAAACAAGGTATTTCTTATGAAACGGTTATTTAATATGAATATGTCGGAAGGTGGATCTGTTGCAAACCATTTAAATGATTTTAATATAGTTACAAGTCAGTTAAGTTCTGTAGCGGTAAACTTTGATGATGAAGTTAGAGCTCTGTTATTCTTGTGCTCATTACTAGAAAGTTGGAATGGTTTGGTAATGGCCATTAGTAACTCCGTTTCTGGATCTAGTACTTTAAAGTTTGATGATGTTGTCGGTGCTATCCTTAGCGAGGAAATGCGACGGAAAAGCTCCGGTGAGACATCGGGAAATGATTTGAGTGCAGAGTCTAGAGGAAGAAAAATGGAAAGAGGAAAGAGCTCAGGATATCGCAGTAAATCAAGGAAAGACAGATCCAAGTCCAGATCGGGGATAGTGTGCTGGAAATGTGGAAAGAAAGGACACCTAAAGAAAGACTGTAGATCTCTGAAGGGAAAAGAAGGAGATGCACAACAAGAAAACAATCATGAAGCAAATGTGACAGGTGAGGTGTTACAAGATGCTTTGATTCTTTCTTTCGAAAATATTACTGATTCCTGGGTGGTAGATTCAGGGGCTTCATTCCATGCCACACCTGATAAGAAATACTTTGATGACTATGTTCAAGGAGATTTTGGACAAGTTCGTCTGGGTGATGATAAACCCTGTAAAATCATTGGAATGGGTAAGGTTATTGTAAAACAGCAGAATGGAAACCAATGGCTATTAAAGGAGGTAAGGCATGTTCCAGATCTAAAGAAAAATCTGATTTCAACAGGGCAATTAGGCGGTGAAGGTTGTGTGACAACTTTCACAGATAAAGCTTGGAAGGTCACCAAAGGAGCCCTGGTAATAGAAAAAGGCAAAAAGGTTGGTACATTGTATTTATGCAATGGTATTTCTAACTCTGTTAATGCTTTAACTTCCAAAGGAGCAGACGCAACATTATGGCATCATAGGCTCAGACACATGAGTGAAAAGGGGATGAAGATTCTTCACTCAAGGAATTTGTTGCCGGGTTTGAAGAATGTCGATTTGGACTTCTGTGAGAATTGCATTTATGGAAAACTGAAGAGAGTCAGATTTCTCAGAGTTGGGAAAGAAAAGAAGAATGAAAAATTAGAGCTTGTGCATACAAATGTATGGGGACCTGCTCAGGTATCATCTCTCGGTGGCTCTCGTTATGGGGACCTGCTCAGGTATCATCTATCGGTGGCTCTCGTTATTATGTTACTTTTATGGATGATGCAACTAGAAAAACTTGGATTTATTGTATTAAGAATAAATCTGATGTATTTGATACTTTCAAGAAATGGAAAGCTTTGGTTGAGATTGAGACAGGAAAGAAATTGAAGTGTCTTAGATCAGACAATGGAGGTGAATATTGCAGCAAAGAGTTTGATAGGTACTGTTCAGAGCATGGAATTCGCAGAGAGAAGACAACTCCAAGAACACCACAAGAAAATGGTGTGTCAGAAAGGATGAACAGAACAATCATGGAGCGTGCAAGGTGCATGAGATTGCATGCAGGATTGCCTTTACAGTTTTGGGCAGATGCTGTAGATACTGCTGTTTATCTAATAAACAGAGGGCCTTCAAGTTCCTTGGATGGTGGTGTTCCAGAGGAAGCATGGACAGGTAAAAAGGTAAACTACTCTATTTTAAAGCCTTTTGGTTGTGAGGCCTTTGTCCATATTGATAAAGAAAATAAAACAAAGCTTGAGGCAAAGTCAAAGAAATGTACCTTTATTGGATATGGTGTTAATGATTTTGGTTATCGCTTATATGATTACGAAAATCACAAAATCATTAGGAGCAGAGATGTAATATTCAATGAAAAGGTCTTGTATAAGAATCAGTTGCAGGAAAAGAAACAGGAAAAGGAAAACAAGGAATACGCAGTTCTTGATGAAATCACTGAAAAAGGAAAGGTGCCTGAAAATAATAATAATCAACAACCACAACAACAACAACCACCACAACAACAACAAGTTCCCCAAACACCTGAAAGTGGTGTTAGAAGATCTACCAGGATAAGTAGATCCCCTGAATGATACTTTCCTTCATTATATTATTTATTGTTGACTGATTCCGGTGAACCCGAATGTTATGAAGAAGCAATGCAGGTTGAAAGCAAGAAGAAGTGGGAGGTAGCCATGGAAGAAGAGATGGACTCCTTAATGCATAACCAAACTTGGGATTTAGTCAGGTTGCCTGTAGGAAAAACTACATTGAAGAATAAATGGGTTTACAGGCTGAAGGAAGAAGATGGAGGAAAACAGAGGTATAAAGCTAGACTTGTGGTGAAGGGGTTTGCACAGAAGAAAGGTATTGATTTTGATGAAATATTTTCTCTTGTTGTTAAAATGACTTCAATCAGAACCATTTTAAGTCTTGTAGCAGCTGAAGATTTGCATCTTGCGCAGTTAGATGTAAAGATAGCCTTTCTCCATGGGGATTTGGAGGAAGAGATATATATGCAGCAACCACAAGGATATGAGGTGAAAGGGAAGGAGAAACTAGTGTGTAGGTTGAAGAAGAGCTTGTATGGCTTAAAACAGGCTCCAAGGCAGTGGTATCTAAAATTTGACAAGTTTATGTCTGAACAAGGTTATACTAGATGTCACTCTGATCATTGTGTTTATTTGAAAAAGCAAAATGATGGCAGCTATATTATATTGTTATTGTATGTAGATGACATGCTTGTTGCAGGATCTAACATGCAGGAAATAAATGTGCTCAAAAGAAAATTGGCAAATTCATTTGCAATGAAGGATTTGGGAGCTGCAAAACAAATCCTTGGTATGAGAATAACTAGAGACAGGAAAAATCGTAAATTAACATTGTCTCAGAATGAGTACATACAAAAGGTGTTGAAAAGATTTAACATGCACAATGCAAAACCAGTTAGTACACCTTTTGCTAGCCATTTCAAACTTAGCAAGAAAATGTGCCCAAAGACCCAAGAAGACATGGATTATATGTCTAAAGTTCCATATGCATCAGCAGTTGGAAGCTTAATGTATGCAATGGTCTGCACAAGGCCTGATATTGCACATGCAGTGGGAGTTGTAAGCAGGTACATGAACAATCCAGGAAAGGAACATTGGATGGCAGTGAAATGGATTCTCAGATATTTGAAAGGTACCACAAATCAAGCATTATGCTTTGGTGGTTCAAACATCTCCCTACAAGGATATGTTGATGCAGATATGGCAGGTGAAAGAGATAACAGGAGGAGCAATACAGGATATGTATTTACTGTTGGAGTAACAACTGTCAGTTGGGTTTCAAAAATCCAAATTGTTGTTGTACTTTCAACAACAGAAGCAGAGTATGTTGCTGCTACAGAGGCTAGTAAAGAAATGATTTGGTTACAAAGGTTTATGGGTGAATTGGGTAAGGAGCATGATATGGGCACGTTATACAGTGATAGCCAAAGTGCCATTCATCTTGCAAAGAACTCAGCATTTCATTCCAGGACTAAACACATACAACTCAAGTACCATTTCATACGATCACTGTTGGAAGATGGAGAGTTGAAGCTGGAAAAGATACACACTAGCCAGAATCCTGCAGATATGCTAACAAAAGTTGTAACCAGGGAGAAACTGAGAATATGCTCAGTTTCAGTTGGTCTTCAAGGATGACGATGAAGATGAGAAACAGACAGGTCCAAAGAGGAGTCATTGTCCAGCAAATGGAGCAGCGGTGGAGTTGCTAGAAATCAGTCTCCAAGTGGGAGATTGTTGGGTGTGGAGCCTGATTATCTTCTATATTCAAAGGTATCGCCACATAGGACCCCAGTTCGAAATGGGGGCGGCTTGCCGCCCATAAAATATTCGCTATAGGGGGGGTCCAGGGGGTGGCGACTGCGACCTTTGGGAGCCCCCCCCTAGCGGGGGGTTTCGGGGGCAGCACCCCCGAAGCTAAAAACAACTGTAAAATTGCCTTGTAAAAGTATAGTAATTTCTAGTCAATCTGGGCTGTTCATTAGGCAGATGATTTGACGGTAGAACTTATGTTTAGTTTAGGGTTTTTTTCCCTAGAAGGCAACCCCTCTCTTTGTATGAGGTATTGTATTTGAGGCTATGTGATAGATGTGTATTCAGTGAGCGAGAAACAAAGAGGTGAGACTGTGAGAGAAAACAGAGGATATTACAGCGGATTTGCTGTAGGTTGTGTCTCTTCATTTTGCTGGATAATAGAAAGGAAGGACTGGCTGTTTGGGGTGGACGTCGCCCAAACTGGGTGAACCACGTATATCTATGTCTCTCTTGTTTTGTGCGTTTTTCTGTGTTTATATTTATGCAATATTTTATGTGTTCCATTGCTCCGTAATATATAATTTTCTAACAATGGGTGTTGATTAGGGCCTTGGGATTTGATTGTTTAGCTCTGATGCAAAGAGGCTCATTCTACTCTCTGGCCAATATTATTTTCATCTCTGTAGCCCTTGACTCCTCATGGTTCATCCATGATGCCAAAGCCATTAATTGCAGATCTCCTAGCTCGACATTAGGATCCCAAACATTCATGTCTGTGAGGGCCATGTTGTGCAAGTAAAACTATGCCATTTTGGCCCTATCCTCTAGTGTACATTGATAATAAAGATCAATAAACTGCTTGTAGTCTTGAAATGGCATGGTGCCCCTTTATGCTAGTGTTTTAATCTGAAGTTGCAGCCATTGTTCTTTGAGGTAAAAAGCATAGGATTTAGTTGGCATCCTACACTGGATGGCCTCCAAGGAGAGGTTGGCCATACATGCTAGTCGGTTTTACCTTTTCTGAAGCTTTCCTCTCAGCCATGCATTTTCCCTCTTGAGTTGATCTCTCATTATTGCTTCTCTATCTCTTAATCTGCTTAGCTCTTTGCCCATTTCCTTGAGCTTCTCTTGTTTGATTCTTATGCTCTTTCTTGTTCTGAAATATAGAGGGGTGTTCCTCCTTATTTTCCCTTTTTTCCTTACTAGGGTGCTGAGAGCAGTGAAGGCAGTTGCTGCCTCCCTCTCAGGGGCCTCTGGAGACACCCTAGGTGACTCCTCCTTGTGTTCTTCCCCTTCTGTTTCAATGCCTTCTTCCTCTTTGTTTTTCTTATCTTCCTCCTCTTGCTGTTCTTTCTTATCTCCATCAGTTTCTTCCTTCGTTTCCTCCTTTGTTTTAGCATCCTCCTCCTCCTCTTCTCCTTCATCATGTTCCCCAGTATTAGTTTCTTCTTCATCCATATCATCCGCATCTAGCTCTGTATCTTTTTCTTTTTGTTTTGCCTCCTCCTCAATGATAGAAGGACTAACATCATAGGTGAGGGTTTTGATGTCATCATCTGTTGGTAAGTCTATGAAGACTAACCATGCTATAGGGATCCAGAGGTTTTGGAGGGCATCCTCAATGACGATCCTGATCAACCCATGGTGAGCCAATTGTTGGGAATTCCCTTCCTTTACTTTGTTGCTAGAGTCTATGAGTGATTGCATCAAGAAATAGGATATGCCAAGTCTTTGGTGAACTGGTGTTTTTACCCCAAATATTAATTCTTCAAGCATTCTAAAATGGTAGCCATAAAGAACACTATATCTATGGAATGGCAGACGAGGTGACGGGGTACAGTGAATGAGGTGGACGGTAATGAATGAGGGTGGCGGATGATGTGGTGGAGATGAGATGGAGTGGAGCAATTAGGGTGGCTCGCTGTGGGGGTATGGAGTGTACGGGATGTTCATCAGGCTTGAACCCCCCTACAACAATCTTAGGTCGTAGATCTCTGTCAAACACCTTGACGTCATGGTCAATTGTGAGGGTTGAGCTTGAGTTATAACTCGTGCTCGTTTCTCCCCCATAGAGCACTTTATCTGCCTCTCGAACCCACACTTACTTAAATCTTGTGTTATTGCTTGAACTTTAATATGAGTCGGGGCCCCACCTTATATCGGATTTGGATGCCATCAAAAGTAAATCACTGTTTTCGGACTATTGTATTCTCTTTTGATTTTAAAAAGAATTTCATTTTGTCCACTTGACTTTTCGCTTTGTCAAAGGTGGCCAAGTTAACTGGCCACCTTTTCACTTATAAACCACCTTTTCACTTATAAACCAACTACCTCCTAACCTTTACAACTTCTGATCAAATTATGCATATGAGTGAGTGAGCGGGATACTTACCTGTGGTCTCGATGACATGCTATAGTTGTCGAAGATAAAATGTGTTGCGTTGTTTATTTGCTGCATGGTCATTCTTCTTCCTCCTCTGCTGTCTATTTTCTACTGTCTGGAGCTCCTGGATCATCCTAGTGAAGACCTGTAGCTGATGATTATAGAAAACACAGTCTTCACCTAAATTGAAGCAATGAAGTGAAAAAACAATGGAATTGATGGATGGATGCATGGTAAGGAGTGGAGGAGATGAAGATATGTGTAGCAGGGTTCCCTTTGGATCTTCTCTTTGCTCCTTGATTGTCTTTCTCACCACCTACAAATAACAATTATGTCTTTTTCTCTTTTTTTTTGAAAAACACCTAGGTTGCCTCAGAGAGGTTTTCAGCCTAGATGTTTGCCCTTGCTGCCTCAAGTAAGGTTTTCACCTACAGATCTTCTTATTCTTCTTTCTATTTTTTTCATCCTTGGGCCACCTCACGAGGTTTTCAACCCAAAGATGGGACTCAGGCACCTCATGGAGGTTTTCACCTGAATCCCTTTTTTTTTTTATTTTTTTTTTTTTCAGTGGCCTGATGAGGGAGGAGCTGGAACTTGCTCCACCATCATCACTGTCTTATTGATATTTTCAATAAACTCTTGTTTTTATAAAGGTCTCTTGTACATTTTCAATTGGTGTCCATTAACAAGCAATGGAATGAATTCTTCATCTATAGTCTTGATTTGCATTGAACCGTTGTAATGGCATCTTTCCACCACATAAGGTCTGAGCCATTTTGTCCTTAGCTTTCCCTTGAAGTATTTATACCTAGAATCATATAGCAATGCCCAATCGCCCTCTTGAAATTGCTTCTACTTAATATGTCTATCATGCCATATCTTCCTCTGAAGCTAAACTATCTTTGTATGTAGGAGGGCCTACATTCTAAATTCATCCAAGTCATTCAAATGGAACAATATTTCTTTCTGTGCATGACTGAGATCCAAATCTAGTTGGGCTACCATCCTCAATGTGTTATATTCAAACTCAATAGACAATGAAGCCTTTTTCCTATAGACCAGCTCATAGGGTGTAAATCTAGTGGTGGTATTCCATGTTGTATTATAGGCCCAGATGGCCTCAACTAGTCTCTTTGCCCAATCCTTCCTACTGCTACTAACTACCTTGGTTAAGATGTTTTCTAGTGCCCTATTGGTCACCTCCACTTGTCCATTAGCTTGTGGATGATAGGGAGTGGAGGTCTTATGCTTGATTTTGTGATGTCCGAGCAATTCTTCAATCATGTTGGAGGTAAACTGGCTGCCTTGGTTTGTGAATAGCTCTCTAGGGTACCCAAATTTGTAGAATACATTCTCCCTTAGGAACTCAACCACCTTTTCTTCTGTTGATGCCTTAATCACCTTGGTTTCAGCCCACTTAGTCAAATAATCAGTGCACACAATAATGTACTATTTTTGATTTGAAGGAGGGTTAATATTCCCAATGAAGTCCATGCCCCACTTGTCAAATGGCTCGAAAGTCACTTGAGGTTGTAGGGGAATTTCATCTCTTGGAGTAGGCTTTCCCATCCTCTGGCACCGATCACACTGACTAATGTACTTTTTCACATCCTGATGAAGAGTGGGCCAATAATAGCCCACTTGTAACACTTTGAATGTTGTCCTCTTTGCTGCAAATTGACCTCCACAAGGCCCATCATGACAGGTTAGAAGGATGTCAAAAACTTCCTCTTCCCTTACAAACCTTCTCAAGATTTGATCTGGGTCAAGTTTGAAGAGATTGTCCCCAATCCAGGTGAAGGGGGTGCTTTTCCTGGCTATCTTGCTCTTTTCTTTGGAGGGCAAGTTTGGTGGGAACTGTGCTGATACCAAATAGTTTACTATATCAACAAACCATGGGGAGAGAATAGAAATAACAAACAAATGCTCATCTAGTAACTGGTCATCCGCCATTCCTTCTTCACCTGCAGGCAGATTCATCCTAGATAGGAAGTTCGTAACAACATTTTCGTTTCCAGGCTTATCAACAATAGTTAGATCAAACTGCTATAATAAAAGCAACCATCTTATAATTCTAGCATTCACATCTAGTTTGTTCATTAAATATTTGATTGCAGCATGGTCAGTGTGCACAAATGTTTGATAGCTTGTAATGTAATGCCTAAATTTGTTTAACGAATTCACAATACCCAGGAGTTCCTTTTCGGTCACGGTATAATTTAGCTCAACCTTTGACAGGTTCTTATTGATAAAATAGATGGCATAGGGCAATTTATCCTCTACCTGACCTATTGTTGCTCCTATGGCTTTGTGTGACGCATCAACATGAATATGAAAAGGGAGGGCCTAGTTTGGGCCTCGCAGAATTGGTGCAGTGGTTAACTTACCCTTTAAAATGTCTAAGGCCTCTTGACAGCTCTTCGACCATATAAACTCAGAATCTTTGGTCAACAACCCAAATAAAGGAGAGGCCAACTTGCTGAAGTCCTATATGAACCTTTGGTAGTATCCAACTAACCCAAGAAACTCCTAACATCCCTATGCTTTTGAGGAGGGGTGACCCTTTGGATGATTGCTATTTTGTTTAGGTCCACCTGCAGTCCTTGCTGAGATATTGAATGACCTAGCATGGTCCCTTCAGTCATTAAGAATTCACATTTGTGCAATAATTTGCCTAGGTTAGTCAGGGCTTCTTGAAAATCATAGTCATAAGGTGTAAAATCATCCATATAAATTTCCACCGCATCATGTACTAATTCAACAAAAATACTTAAGACTGCTCTCTGGAAAGTGGCCGGAGCATTGCATAGGCCAAAAGGAAGGACCCTATAGGAAAAGGTACCCCAAGGACAGGTGAATGTGGTCTTATCCTGGTATTCGAGAAGATTTGGATTTGGTTGTACCCACTGAATCCATTTAGAAAAGAAAAGGACTTCTTCCCTGCCAGGCCATCTAGCACTTGATCAATGAAGGGTAGGGGAAAATTATCATTCTTTGTGGCTTTTTTCAACTCTCTATAGTCGACACGAATCCTCCACTTACCATTTTTCTTGGGAACTAACACTAAAGGCGAGACCCACTCACTATGAGAGATAGGGTAAATGAATCCTGCATCTAGCAGTTTTTGTAGTTCTTTTTTGACTATATCTTTAAGAGCTAGATTCATCCTCCTTTGTGGTTGCTAAACTGGCTTGCAACCTTCTTTGATGTATATGTGGTGAGTATGCACTGAGCGGTGTAATCCCTTCATTTCCTTGTAACTCCAAGCAAAGGCTTCTAGGTTTTCTCTCAACATGTTGCATAGCTTTTCCTCTTCAAGAGAGAAAAGAGATGGATTAATTTCAAAGTTTTCTTTGGGCCAAATTCTATGGTTTTGACACAGAGTGGGTTGAAATTGGCCAAGCATAAGTTAATTGGATGATTGTTTTGGGTTTCCCTTACTTCTTCTTCTATTGGTAACGAACTAGGAGTAAGAATTTGGAGCAGGTGGTCAATTAAGTCATCCTCATCTTGATGTCCTCCTCCTATGGTTGCTTCCAAAGCATAAAGTTGGTCTGAATAAGTATCATCTTCTTCCTCCTCCTCCAACCATAAAGGTAAATCATGCTCTAGAGAAGGTTGAGCAGGAAGGTATAGGACCAACTTCTTAGACATATGCCCATTCTTGATGGTCATATTACCATCTCTGCAACTAATGTAAGCATCAGTTGTGGCCAACCATGGCCTCCCAAGGATGAGAGGGTAACCAGTAAGCTTAGCCTTAGGTTGGAGAACTAGGAAATCTGCAGGGTACTCCCAAGAGTCAATGGAGACCATCACATCCTCCACAATTCCCTCACGGGTCACTGTGGAATCGTTTGCAAGTTGTAGAACTGTTGTGGTATTCCTAAATGACCCTTGGAGGTTGAGCATGAGCATGGTGTCCTTGGTCATCACATTAATGGCAGCCCCTAGATCAATCAGAGTGTGTGGGACAATGGTGCCATTTATGTGCACATCTACTACAGGGCTTCCAGGGTCCAAATAATTTGGAAATATTATCTGCCCCAATGTTAAGTTAGACAACTACCCAATGACATTAATGGTAGGGGCATCCATTTTTCTTCTTCCTGGATGCTTGAATCATTTCTCCTTAATCAACTTATTGTAAATGGGAACATCTTTTATTGCTTAGAGAAGGGGGATCTTTACGCATAGATTTTTCAATTCTCCCAGAAGTTCAAGTTCTCCTAGGGTAGGCTGGAGTGGTTGGGATAATCTCTCAGGAAAGGGTGGATTTACTTTAAGGTTGCTTTCCTCTCTTTCTTCCTCAACCTCCCTATGTGGAGAGGGAGGTTGGTTATCTAGGAGAATTCTCTTAGATCGTAGGTTGATCTCTTGGATTTCTACAACTTAAGCTGGGTATGATGTCTCTCCACTATATACTTGTTGAGCCTACCTATTGTTCGGGTTTGGATTTGGCTGGGTAGGAATACGGGGTTGCTTGGGTGGAGCAGAGTGTAGGAGTTGTGGTTGGGTAGGTGGTGGAGGCAATAGAGCTGGAGAAATGACTGGTTGGCTAGCTGGGAATGATTCTGAGATCCATAGGACCAAGGAGGGGGTGTAGACCAGGAAGGATGAGCAGGGGGTCCCCAAGAAGGTGTAGCTGTGGTTTGGTTGGGGTTGTAATATGCATGGGATGACCCTTGCATACCCTGCTGGTATGGTATAGGCCCAGAAGGTCTCCTTTGGTTGATGTAACATAGCTGCTCAGTGACCCCTTTATCTCCTTGATATACAACTTTGAGTCCAGGTAAAGAAGGGCACTTGTCTGTGGAGTGGTTTTCTTCACAGACCGAGCAAATCTCAATGCAGTTCAATGGACATTTGTTCCTAGGATGCCTCCTGGTGCATCTAGGACAAAAGATGGCCAAGGATCTCTCTACTTCCTCTTGCTTCCTTTTGATGTTCATGGTATCCAATTGCAAGGAAAGGGTTTGCAGCATCTCACTTTTGAAATCTTCCAGCATATTTCCAATTTCACCCTTGATGGATGAGTTGGAAGATGATGTACTGGCCATAGGTTGACTACCCCTACCCTTTTTCCTGGCTGCCCTAGAATGGTTTCTAAAGACAGTCTTGATATCCTCATAGGGTAATTGGTAGATATCCCCTCCTACTAATAGATGTAAGGTATCCAGAAGATCTTCCTTTACTCCTCTGAGTAGGACCAGCTTTAGTGACTCAGGGTCAAGTGTGCACCTGGCCCTTTTGTAACTGAGTTGGAATATTTCTTCATAGTCTTCTAAGGATTCATCCTGGTCCATGGTCATCCTGAAAATCTCTTCTTTAGTATCCTTTGACCTACATTAGTCCCTATATTTGTTGTTAAAATCCTGCTGCATTTGATCCCAAGTTGTGATGCTATGTCCAAGTAAACCCATGAACCAACACAATGTTGCATCCTTGAGGGTATATGGAAATAGTTTTAACTTTTTCTCATCATATGTATAGTCATAGGTTCGGCATATAACAACAAACTCAAATAGGAAAGTGTCAGGGTCCTTTGTGGTTAGGCCATGGAAAAGAGGTAGAGCATACGGGCTTATATTCTTCATCTTAGTGTCCCCATTGGTTTCCTTGATGGGGAAGGCACCCTCAACTCTCTCTCTATTCCCTCTGTCATTTCAGTTTTCAGCCATTGGTTCAGTAGGAATGGGTTCCTCTTCTTCTTCTTCCCCTATAGGTTCTTCAAATATGTCAAGTTGCTCACTTAAAGGTTCCTCCAATTCACAACCACCGAAGAAGAGAGAAGGTTGGCTGTTGGATGCAGTGGGGGTATTTGGCAAGAATTTTCCTAAATTGTCCCTACTCCTACGAGGCATGAAAGGAAATGTTTCTGGGTTGGTTTTTGGAAGATTTTTTAGCAAGAAAGTACTTTGCAGAAATGAAATTGCTGATTGAATGAAAGCTACTGACAGAAAGAAAGTATTTGTTGAATTGAAATTATACTTGCAAAATGGAAAGGAAAGTAGATAATGGAAAATGAAAGAAAGGAAGCTACTAGATTAATTTTGCAAAAATAAACTAATGGAAGAAAGTTGAAGACTAGAAATAGAAGAAAAGAAAGCAGTAATCACATTCTACTCTGACACCTCCCCGGAAACGGCGCCAAAATGTGATGAGCACCACTATTGCAGCAAGGATGCTGCAACTCCTAGGCTACCATATTTACTTATCAACTCGGGGTTTGTACAAACTTGGAGGTGACAGTGTTATATGCACAAGTAGAAGTGAAGGTCCTACTGTTGTCACTTGTTCATCTAGTAAGAGGCCCCAGGGGTTCCAAGCCAGACTTCTATAGAGTCAAAGGAAGCTTGATTCTTTGATGGAAGAAGAGAAAATCTATTCTAAAGAGCTACTCTACTGTAGTAATGAATAAAACAACATGTAATGCTAAATCACACCATATCCTAATTAACCATTTAAACAGCTAAACTAAGAAGAATTTCTAAATCAACACTAACTTAATGCTGCTACCTAAGTTACAAAAGTAAAGAGCATCAAACCAAACTAATGTGTAAGCGAAGAAACTAAAATAAGTTTGTTTTCACGTTTTTGGTGTTTTGGTAAAATCAAGCATGCAAGGAGTCAAGCGGAAGAGCAAGCGAAGATCGAAATTAGTGAAAGGAGGACGTAACGAAGCAGCATTGCATGGGAACCATTGGATCGATTAGTGAACAGTAAAAATGGAAGATGAGCGGTGAATATCTCATCGCAGGAGATTACGTGAATAGATGGATGAACATGACTAATTAGAAGATGAATGGCAAAGATCTTATCGCAGGAGGTTAAGTAAAGAGATGGACGAACAAGACTAATTAGAAGATGAATGGCAGAGATCTTATCGCGAGAGGTTAAGTTAATAGATGGACGAATAGGACTAATGGGAGATGAATGGCAAAGATCTTATCGCAGTAGTTTAGGTCAAGAGATGGACGAACAGGACTAATCAGAAGATAAGCGGCGGAGATCTTATCGCGGAGATGAAGTGAATATATGGATGGATCACATCAATTCATGTGGTGACAAAAGGGAAAAAACATGCGGAATGATGAAGTGGGTTTTCATAGGTGGTAAGCAGTTTCTTGCGCGTCCTCAAGGCTTTAAGTAGAATTCCAAAATTTTGTGCGATTAGCCTAAGGGAGTGACACGTAGCATCAAAAAACCACTTTTCTTGTGTGTTCTCAGGTGGATATCGGTCGTGCAAGAATTCGCGTGAGATTGCACGATAGCCGTTGGATTGGGCAGGGTTGATCAATGGTGGAGATCAGCCAAGCTAGTTGGTGATCAAGTGACGTGATAGCCGTTGGATCAAGCGAGGCAGATCGGCGGTGGAGATGTGGAGCGCCTAAAGTCAAAAGTGGAAATGAATAAAGGTGGTAAGCAGTATCTCACGCCCCCTCAGGGCTGTAAGCTATGTTTCTAAATTTTACGCAATTAGCCTAAGTGAATGACACGTAGCATGGGAAAACCACTTTTCTCGCGTGCTCTCAGTCGGGTATCAATCGTGCAATAATTCACGCGAGATGGCGCAATAGCTATTGGATCAAGGGCATGACAGATCAACGGTAGAGATTTGGAGCGCATAAAGTAGGTGGAAAAATTCACAATAGTCATTGGATCAAGCTAGACAGATCGACGGTGGAGATCTAGAGCACATAAAGTCAAATGTTGAAATGAATACAAAGAAGCTATGAGACATGCGGTTGATGGTGGTTGGTCAGAGTTGTTGTGAAAGGAAATCTATGGGTATAATCCTTGCTAACCTGCTAACTGAAGAAAAATGCACAACTGGAAGCAAACTAAAACACAACCAATCTACGCTACACTGCTGTAATGGAAATGCAACTACTTAAGCAAATGAACAATTAAACCATGAATCTATGCACTACACTGCTATAATGGAAATGCAACTACTTAAGCAAATGAATGATTAAACTATGAATCTACGCTAACATACATGTACAATAAAGAGGAGCCTTAGATGTTAGGGTTGGGCCCTAATCCAAGAGCTTCAGCCCTTTGAGTTAACTCAGTGTTGGCTAGAAAAAACTCATTCTTATTATCAAAACAATGGATTACATCAACAACTGTCACAAGTCTTGTAGCTTGAAAATAAAGTAAATTTTTACAATCAAAATTTTGAATCTTACTGAGGTCCTAGGCCTCTCTACTTATACAACTAAAGTCTCCAACGACTTCCTTAAAATTAGGGAGTCATGGCTCCCAAAATCGAGATAACTGGTGCTTTGACTTTCACTTGCTCCGCTGCCTTCTAGTCCTCATTATTGGCTGGTTGCACTCCGAGCTAGTGAATGAATATTCGAATGGAGGGGTAGTAAATGAGGAGGATTTACCTCCTATAATTCCTCTCCCTTGTCCCATTCGAGTTTTGACCAAGGTCTTTGCCAAAATTCCTTGCTTTTATCCTTTAATCTTGCGTTAAATGCACATTAGACCACAAAGCAAAATATCCAACTCTAACTCATCTCATAAGAAAAATATAATCAAAAGTATGCAATAAGTTGTGAGAATAGTTGGTTTGACTATGCTAGGAGGTGAACTAAGGCCCATATAATTACCCAATGATGAGGCTCATCAAGATGCAGTAGAAAAAACACTTCATTTCATTAATAGAAAAACATTGAACTATGCTTACAAACATAATGGAAATAAGATAACTCGGGCTATGGTAGCTTATCTATGAGAAGAGATGTGGCGGCTGCATGCCTCTAAAACTATGTTACAATGAGGTTCAAGGGCCTATTTATTATTGGAAAACATGAGAAAACCCTAACCCTAACATAGGAGATGTAACACCAAGAGTTTGTGGGCACCGTTGGGTTAGTTGGGCAGCCAACTTCCCGATCTTGTAACTTGGTCATATTATCTCCATTTGGCACGTACGATAACTTGTTGAAAAGGTCTCTATGAGTACTAAAGGTTTCAATATAAGCCCTTTCCAATGGCTATGAGCCTATCGCGGACTCCAAAAAAAATCTTTTTAGGGGGTCAAAACGGCTCCGGAAGTTCAGGACCTAAAAAATTGCTAAAAATAGTACACACTGAAATGAACCAGGAAACAAATGAAATTGACTGGGGGGATCTATGTGGAATAGGTGGGTGGCCACCAATATCCACCTGGATCAATGATATCATAATAGAAATATAAATAAGTCCTTGAGCAGGGGATCTCTAAAATTTTTGTAAAGGTATGTTGGAGATGTTGAAAAGAAGGGCATTACAAGAAATATTGTAGATATAAAATTCCTAGGAAAGGAAATGGATTTGAAGATGCTCCTTTTGATGAGGTGTGGTGAAGTAAACTTATAAGTGTGGACACGAACGAAGTCCTCTAGCCTGATAATGGGTCTAGCCACAACAAATACATTCTATGGAAGATTTCCTTAGGTTAGAATCAATCAAGATGGCCTACCTCTTGGTCACTTATCCTGCTTGATGATGTCCTTGCTTGTTCGCTCCAACAATTTCTCCATTCCTTCTTCAAGCTCCTGAAACAAGTAAACAAAAACAACACACAAACATAATGATAGACAAATTGCAATTCAACCTACTCAATAAGTCAAGAAGCATTAAGACACAAATATGTAATATTACAAAACATGTAAGAAATCAATCGGTAGTTGCATATATTAATATCAAAGAGAGATTACAACCATTCGTCTTGATGTCGCAATATTCCTCTGACAAAACCAAGTTCCCACACACTTCTGCTAGCACTTCATGATGGCTTTAAACGACAATAGTTTAAATACTCTTCCCTTTAGGCTTCACTCCAAACCAAACACACTTCTTCCTCACACAACTAGATGGCTACAACTAGTAATAGCTTGCTTGTCTAAAATAGTATATTCACACTCAGCCAAAACTATAACTCTTACTTTCACACTAGTTTGTGCTTGGGAAGTGTTGGAAATAATACTGAGGGGGGGGGGGGGGTGAATCAGTATTATCAAATTCTTTTCAATCTATCTTCCTTATTATACTTTGAATAATTCTTCAAATATTGATCATTACTTTGTACGTCAGTATCATAAAATAATGAGCAGGAACAAGAAAAGCAAATAGTCACACAAAAGAACACCAGATATAAGGTGGAAACCCAATGTGGGTGAAAACCACCTGCTGCAATATGTCTCTATCTTCTTTCAATTAGAAACTCCTTTTACAATGATTTTGTACTGGTGCAGTCCTTTACCAGTACGCAGGCTACAACCTGCAGAGAGCTACAACCCTCTCTCGTTCTCCAGCTTCTCCTGGAAGGGAGCTACAACCACCTTAGCTCTTGTACTAGCCAAGATACTAGTACGTAGGTGTTGGCCTACTGAAGGCTACAACCTTCTCTTTCTTCCAGGGACCACGTTTCATAAATTTTCAGACTGGATCCATGAACATCAATCAATCATCAAGTATATCTGCATCAAACAATCTCCTTTTCCCAATTAGCACTGAATCAAGTAAACACTTCTCTGACAGCTGTACCCAGAACACAGTAACAGTAACCACACACCAAATTCTGAACCCAGAATACTGCAGCAATAGACAGAGGCAGCTAGATCATAATTTAAAGATATACGCTACTTCAACAACCTGAAACCTGCGTGCAGATCTATAAAGGATAATTCCTTCTTTCAAATATTTAGACACTAATTAACCCAGATTGTCAGATTTATAGATCAAGCATGCGCCTCATATAACAGATCAAAATCATGCAAAGATACTATTATTCAAGCATAAAGATTATGACCCATCAATAGAACTTATCCTTCTTTATGCGCTAAGGTTCCTCCTTCATTCAGATCCAGATCTGCACCATAACCCAATCACAAATATTTCAAATCTAGCACTTATTAGATATTCAATTTATTCGATGATGCTTTGCCAAATGATCTCCTTCCTCTTTTATAGTCTTAGGCCTTCCACAATACCACGGTCCAAAACCATAGGATCAAAAAACTGTTGGACTAATACCATGAACCAACCATGAAGTGCGTGAGATCAACACTTTTGGATGCAATACCACGAGCCAAAACCATAGGATCAAAAACTATAGGACTAATACCATGAACCAACCATGAAAGTGTGTGAGATCAACACTTTTGGATGCAATACCACGGACCAAAACCATAGGATCAAAAACTGTTGGACTAATACCATGAGCCAACCATGAAAGTGCGTGAACTTTTCTCTTCATGAAAGGGACTTTTCTCTGCATGAAAGTGCGTGAACTTTTCTCTACATGAAATAAAATTTTCTCTCCATAAAAGTGCGTGAACTTTTCTCTACATGAAATAAACTTTTCTCTGCATAAAAGTGCGTGAACTTTTCTCTACATGAAATAAACTTTTCTCTGCATATAAGTGCGTGAATTTTTTCTCTTCATGAAAGGGACTTTTCTCTGCATGAAAGTGCGTGAACTTTTCTCTACATGAAATAAACTTTTCTCTGCATAAAAGTGTGTGAACTTTTCTCTACATGAAATAAACTTTTCTCTGCATAAAAGTGCGTGAACTTTTCTCTACATGAAAGAAACTTTTATCTTCATGAAAGAAACTTTTATCTTCATGAAAGTGCGTGAACTTTGCTGCACTATAATTTATCATCTGAGATGAGTGGGTTGCCATCAAGTACAACATATGTATCATAATGCCAACAATCTCCCCCTTTGGACTTGATGGCAACAACAACCAATCACTCTCCCCCTTTGACATCAAGGGCAAAGGGTTATGCTCCCCCTAAGAACATGCTCCCCCTGACTATAAACCAGATCTGCAAAGAAGAACCATAATCCATCAAACACCATAAATGACCATGAAAGAGATAGGGACGTATTGCAGCAATATTCAGACCAGCATCCATGATCTCCTTCTGTACTTCCTCCATAATGCCAACAATGCATGATATGCTCCCCCTGAACCTGTGCCATTTGATCTTTGACCAATCCGCAACCCAGCACATGTACGCATATACTTCAGATGAACCTTGCGTACAACCAACAATCAGAAGAGATTCAACAACAAGATGATGCATCAACAACCTCCAGCTTTTGCCTGAGGTATTCAAAGGTCTCCCTAGGCAATGGTTTGGTGAGTATATCAGCAACCTGTTCCTTAGAAGGAACATACTCCAACTTGACCTTTTGTTCAAGCACTTGTTCCCAGAGAAAGTGATGCTTGATTGGTATGTGCTTGGTTTTTGAATGCATGACTGGGTTCTTTGAAATGCTGATTGCACTTGTATTATCACATAAGATGGAGATGGGTGGTGTACAAGTGATTTGAAAATCCTGCAAGGTCTGCATCATCCAAAGGAGTTGAGTGCAGCAAGATGCAGCAACAACATATTCTGCTTCAGCTGTAGACAAGGCAATCGAACTCTGTTTCTTGCTGAACCAAGATACTAATCTCGAACCCATAAAGAATGCACCACCACTTGTGCTCTTCCTGTCATCCACGCTTCTGGCCCAATCTGCATCAGTATAAGCATGAAGTGTGAGATCTGTATCTCTAGGATACCATAAGCCATAATTTTGAGTCCCTTGAAGATATTTGAAGATTCTCTTTACTGCCTGAAGATGAGTTTCCTTTGGATTTGCTTGAAATCTTCCAACTATTCCCACTGCATGCATGATGTCTGGTCGGGTACCTGTCAAATAAAGTAGACTTCCAATCATAGATCTGTAGGTTGGTTGATGTACTGCTGCTGATTCATCATTTGCACTGAGGCTACATCCTGTGACCATGGGTGTACATACTGGTTTTGCATCTTCCATGCCATATTTCTTCAAAATCTACTTGAGATACTTGGTTTGAGACAAGAAGATCCCTCCTTCCTTTTGTTGGATTTGCAGGCCAAGAAAATATGTCAATTCTCCAAGCAAGGACATTTCGAATTCTTTCTGCATCACCAAGGCAAAGCTTTGACTCATAGATTCTTCATTGCTACCAAAGATAATGTCATCTACATACACAACAAGTATTAGCAATTTGTCATTTTCAATTTTTATATAAAGATTGCTATCTGCTGATCCTTTTGAAAAACCTTGTTGATGAAGATATTTGTCCAAACGATAGTACCAAGCCCTTGGAGCTTGTTTAAGACCATAGAGAGCCTTTTTCAGTCTGCATACAAGATTTGGATCATTTCCAAGAATGAAACCATCTGGCTGCTCAATGTATACTTCTTCTTCTAAGTCTCCATTCAGAAAGGCTGATTTCACGTCCATTTGAAATACTTTGAACTTTTGAAAGCTTGAGAGAGCAAGGAACATTCGGATGGCCTCAAGTCTTGCAACAGGAGCAAAAGTTTCCTCAAAATCTATTCCTTCTTGCTGCGCATACCCTTTACAAACAAGTCTTGCCTTGTTTCTAATTACTTCCCCATTTTCATTCAACTTATTTTTGAAGACCCATTTTGTCCCTATAACATTCTTATCCTTTGGTCTAGGAACCAACTCCCAAGTGTTGTTCTTTTTGATCTGCTCAAGTTCTTCATCCATTGCTTTGACCCAACATTCATCTTTGCATGCCTCTTTTACATTTTGTGGTTCAGTGGAGGAGAGTAATGCCAAATAGCTTGAAGCTTCTGCAATTGTTCTTCTTGTTTGTACACCTGCTTCTTTCTGCCCCAAAATCTGAGATTCTGGATGATTCTTCTGAACGTACCGGGATGGAGTCTTCTCTTCTATCCTTATCTGTTCCTCTGGTGCTTCTTGAGGTTCTTCTTCTTCATCATTCTGTCTTTGAGG
This sequence comes from Pinus tabuliformis, assembly GCA_031772625.1. Taxonomy (NCBI): domain Eukaryota; kingdom Viridiplantae; phylum Streptophyta; class Pinopsida; order Pinales; family Pinaceae; genus Pinus; species Pinus tabuliformis. Next base: position 301,717,133 of record CM062813.1, on the reverse strand, counting down.
GTAGTCTTCATCTTCTTCGATATTTTCATGATTTACTTGCCTAGGAATGTATCCCTTTTCATCAACCACTACATCAATGCTGTCAACAATTCTTCCAAGTCTTTTATTGTAGCACTTATATGCTTTGCTGTGTGGAGAATAACCAAGAAGAATGCCTTCATCTGCTCTAGGTTCAAGTTTGCCAAGTTGCTCATCAGTATTCTTAATATAGCATTTGCTCCCAAAGATTTTGAAGTGCTTTACCGAAGGAGTCTCACCATACCAGAGCTCATGAGGAGTTTGAGTGTTGTTCACTCGGACATTTGTTTTGTTGAGAATAACAACCGCAGCATATGCGGCTTCACCCCAGAAAGTTGCGGGAGTTCCAGACTCATCCAGCATAGCACGAGCCATTTGTTGGACTGTTCTGTTCATCCTTTCCACCACTCCATTTTGCTGAGGAGTTCTAGCTGTAGAGAATTCTCTTCTTATCCCATGTTCTTCACAGAAATCGAAAAATTCATTTGAGGTAAACTCCCCACCTTTGTCAGACCTGAGGCACTTAATTTTGTAACCTGATTCATTTTCAACCAAGGCTTTGAAGGATTTGAATGTCTCGAATGCTTCGTCTTTGTGCTTCATAAGTCCTAACCAAACAAACCTAGAGAAATCGTCAATGAATAATATCAAGTATTCTTCTCCTCGAGGTGTCCTTTTCCTAAATGGACCACATACATCTGTATGGACTAGCTCAAGAGGCATGCTAGCTGATCCTTCCTTCTCTGGAAAGTTAGTTCTGGTTTGCTTTCCAAACTGACATGATTTGCATATGGTGTTGTCTGGAATTTTGATATCTGGAAGACCACGAACTGCCTGATATTTGCATGCTTTCCTTATTTGTGAAAAACTTAGATGCCCCAACCTCGGTGCCATAACCATTGTTCATCATCCTTGCTCAAATAGCATTGTTGTTGTCCTTCTTCAAATATGTATAGATTATTTGGAGTTCTTCTACCTTTGATCACTGTTTCACCTGTATCAAGATCACGAACACGACATCCGTTTGATCTAAATATCACCTCGGTTCCTTGATCACACATCTGGCTGACACTTAGAAGATTATGCTTCAATCCATCAACATACAAAACATTTCCAGCTTTGACCTTTTCTTTTAACTGAGCAGTGCCTTTTCCTTTTATAGCTGCAGGAGTATCATTTCCAAAAGAGACTTTCTTTCCCTTTTCTAAAGCAGAATATGATTCAAGTTTTTCTTTATCACCTGTCATATGTTTCGAACATCCACTGTCAATGTACCATAGATTTTCTTGTCCTTCTGCATAAAATGCTATCCCACATCTTTCTGTTTGTGGTTCCTTTATTCTCCATGTTCTGGTGCTTGAGGCTTGTTCCTTTGTCTGCTGAAACCTGCTCCTGCATTCAGAATCTTCATGACCAAAGTTATTGCAAATAGAACATTCAACTTCATTTTCAAGAGCCGAAAAGTTGTTATAGGTCCTTTTTGTAATCCCGATCATACTTCTTTTTTTTGAGCTTCTCTAGTCATGATTGTTTTATATGCAACACATTGAGCTGCTTTGTGACCAAAGTTATGGCAAGAGAAACATTGCCCATTGAAGAAACTTCTGCGATTATCAAATCTACCAGCCAAATGATTGTAATTTCTATTGTCATCCATTCTTGAAGCAAATTGAGAAGATTTTACCTGTGGCTGGTTGTAGCTTTTGTTCATCCTTAAGACAGATTGCCCCTGGTTTACCTGATAGTCTTTGTTCATTCTTGATGTAATTCGTCCCTGCTTTACCTGGTGATCTCCATTGTGCTTTTGCTCATTCCTTCTTACTGCATCAAGATAACTCTTTGAGGTGGATGCTTGAGATGTTTCTCCATTATACCCCAGACCTGTCTTGTTTAGCAGAGAACGTTGTACATTGATGATCTCATCCAGAGTTTCAGATCCTTTGACAAACTTAAGATTAATGGCCTTTGTTTTCTCAATTTCTTTTCTAAGGCCAACAATTTCACCTTCTAACTTTTCAAGATATTTTTCTTTTTCATCAATTTGAAATTGTAGAGTATCAATGATCATATTCTTTTCTTCTATACATGTCTTAAGTCTAGAAATCTCTTCATAAAAACTATCCACATCTATAGCATCCATGTAATCATCATCTTCAAATGCCATTAAAAGTTTATAGTCATTACCTCGTTCATCTTCATCATTATTTGATAGACCATCACTGTCTTCATGAGTGTAGTAGCTTTTCTTATTTGCATTCTGTTTCTTGTTCCATCTGGGTCCTTTCCTTTGTCAATCTTATCCTTATGAGGACATTTGGCAGCATAATGACCTACTCTTCCACAAGCAAAGCATTTAAAAGGTAGCTTACCTCTGAACCTTCCAGTACCCCGTTGAAGATTTCTGACAAAATTTGATTCTTCTTCTTCTTCTAGCACGTGACTTGATTCATAGTAGTCTCCTTTGCCTGAAGCCTTAAAAGCAGCTTCTCTCCTGTCTGATGGACCTCCTTTTCTCATTTCATAAGCAGTTAGAATTCCGTGTAGCTGAGACATAGTAAGAGTTCGTAGATTTTCCTTTTCTTCTATTGCAGACACTTTAGATTCAAACTTGGGGGACAATGATCTTAGGACTTTTTCAACCACAACAGCCTCTTTTATTTCTTCACCCAAGTTTTTCATACAATTAACAATCTCATCTACCCGAAGGAAATAGTTAGCCACACTTTCATCATTATACATTCTGAGATTCTCATACTGAATCATGAGGGTTTGAAGTTTTGCACGTTTTACCTGTTCATCTCCTTCGTAGCTCAAAACAATCTTGTCCCATATTTCTTTTGCGGATTTATATTGCATAACCTTCACGAATTCAGATTGAGATAGACATCCTAGAAGAGTATTAACCGCCTTTGCATTTGTTTCATATTTCTTCTTCTCAGCTGAATCTGTAGGAGTAGCTGATGGAAAAGTATACCCTGTTTCTATAATGTCCCATACTTCTGTACCCAAAGATTGAAGATAGGCAGTAACTCTTACCTTCCAATATACGAAGTTTGTTCCATCAAAAATCGGTGGCCTGATTGATGCTTCCCTCTCGTAGTTGCTCATGATGTTAGATCTTCCTTCAAGCGATCAAGCTTCTTCAGAAGGACCTGCTCTGATACCAATTGTTGGAAATAATACTGAGAGGGGGGGGGGGTGAATCAGTATTATCAAATTCTTTTCAATCTATCTTCCTTATTATACTTTGAATAATTCTTCAAATATTGATCATTACTTTGTACGTCAGTATCATAAAATAATGAGCAGGAACAAGAAAAGCAAATAGTCACACAAAAGAACACCAGATATAAGGTGGAAACCCAATGTGGGTGAAAACCACCTGCTGCAATATGTCTCTATCTTCTTTCAATTAGAAACTCCTTTTACAATGATTTTGTACTGGTGCAGTCCTTTACCAGTACGCAGGCTACAACCTGCAGAGAGCTACAACCCTCTCTCGTTCTCCAGCTTCTCCTGGAAGGGAGCTACAACCCCCTTAGCTCTTGTACTAGCCAAGATACTAGTACGTAGGTGCTGGCCTACTGAAGGCTACAACCTTCTCTTTCTTCCAGGGACCACGTTTCATAAATTTTCAGACTGGATCCATGAACATCAATCAATCATCAAGTATATCTCCATCAAACAATCTCCTTTTCCCAATTAGCACTGAATCAAGTAAACACTTCTCTGACAGCTGTACCCAGAACACAGTAACAGTAACCACACACCAAATTCTGAACCCAGAATACTGCAGCAATAGACAGAGGCAGATAGATCATAATTTAAAGATATACGCTACTTCAACAACCTGAAACCTGCGTGCAGATCTATAAAGGATAATTCCTTCTTTCAAATATTCAGACACTAATTAACCCATATTGTCAGATTTATAGATCAAGCATGCGCCTCATATAACAGATCAAAATCATGCAAAGATACTATTATTCAAGCATAAAGATTATGACCCATCAATAGAACTTATCCTTCTTTATGCGCTAAGGTTCCTCCTTCATTCAGATCCAGATCTGCACCATAACCCAATCACAAATATTTCAGATCTAGCACTTATTAGATATTCAATTTATTCGATGATGCTTTGCCAAATGATCTCCTTCCTCTTTTATAGTCTTAGGCCTTCCACAATACCACGGTCCAAAACCATAGGATCAAAAAACTGTTGGACTAATACCATGAACCAACCATGAAAGTGCATGAGATCAACACTTTTGGATGCAATACCACGAGCCAAAACCATAGGATCAAAAACTATAGGACTAATACCATGAACCAACCATGAAAGTGCGTGAGATCAACACTTTTGGATGCAATACCACGGACCAAAACCATAGGATCAAAAACTGTCGGACTAATACCATGAGCCAACCATGAAAGTGCGTGAACTTTTCTCTTCATGAAAGGGACTTTTCTCTGCATGAAAGTGCGTGAACTTTTCTCTACATGAAATAAACTTTTCTCTCCATAAAAGTGCGTGAATGTTTCTCTACATGAAATAAACTTTTCTCTGCATAAAAGTGCGTGAACTTTTCTCTACATGAAATAAACTTTTCTCTGCATATAAGTGCGTGAATTTTTTCTCTTCATGAAAGGGACTTTTCTCTGCATGAAAGTGCGTGAACTTTTCTCTACATGAAATAAACTTTTCTCTGCATTAAAGTGCGTGAACTTTTCTCTACATGAAATAAACTTTTCTCTGCATAAAAGTGCGTGAAATTTTCTCTACATGAAAGAAACTTTTATCTTCATGAAAGAAACTTTTATCTTCATGAAAGTGCGTGAACTTTGCTGCACTATAATTTATCATCTGAGATGAGTGGGTTGCCATCAAGTACAACATATGTATCATAATGCCAACAGGAAGAAGGGAGGTTTATATATGAAATATGGATGGGAGATGGATCCTCTTCTCATGGGAGAAAGAATTATCCCTTGAGGTAGTTCCATCATTATAGGGGAAAGGAGCCCAAACTGTCATCCTCGACCCTATTTGGCAAACCATTTACACTACTTCCATTACAGAGCTTCTAGAGATGGAAGGTTCAACTCTAATTTTAAAAAATTTCCATAATAGGACCGAAGCAGCTGGAACACAGCTCAGTCACACCAATCAGCGCGGGGAATAGTGGTAATCTCTGCACATCGGCACAGGGGAGATAAAGGTCATTAGTTTGGTCTTGTAAATTGGGTAAAACAGAAGTTTCAGGGGAAATGGTGCAAAAGGGAAATGATCTGCGCATGAAGAGGGACATAATGGGAGTTTCTCCATGAAGGAAAAGCATACGGGGTTCACTGTAGAGGTCCTATAGGATGAAGGAATGGGGAGTACAGGGACAGTGAAAAAATGCTGTGTAACATATGCCCCTTAAAGCGTGAAGGTAAGTTGGAGTGAGGGATGAAATGCTTTATAAATTAGTGTGGGGAACTGGTCTGCCGTTGGAAAACCTGCAAGAAAGTCCAGATACATATACATAAATTGAGATATCTGTCAAATGATACATGAATCATGGCATGGACGCAGCCATCTAGAGAATGATCATGTAAATGGATCTAGGCATGGACGCAACCATCCGTCAATGAGGATCATAATGAAACCAAGGTATGGTCACAACCATCAGATAATGAGAAGGATAAGATATGATAACTAATGGTCTGGTCATAGCCAGCCATCTAAAAGAGACATGCATATCATCATAACCATGTCACACCACTTTGCAACCTAGAATTTTTGTAATCTGAGTCTAGGGACTTGTGCTCTAACGTGACCCGATCAAAGTACATATCCTAGCATGTGAATAGATGTGTTGACATCGAAAGTGCTAGAAAGTCGCTTCAGTACCAGTCAATGTTGTAAACTGTTAACAAGCGCGAGAGAAACCACCAATAATGATAATGGTTGTCAAGGTACTATCAACACAATTCATGGAATGTGAATACAGGAATTGAAGTTGAACACTCGTGAAATCAATTGATGGAAAGCCAATGATGTTAACTTGTCGTCGAGTGTGAAGAACTTGCTATTGAGGCATGCAAGCTCTAAGGTGCTAGAAGGGAGTCTCTCAGTCAACTTCTCGGATAATGAGTTGAAGTCGACGGAAGGCGATCGTGTAGAAGGAGGGCCATAATGAATCCCACATCATCGACGTGAGACGAGAGGATGCAAAATGATTTTGGATGATACAGAGAAAAAAGGTAAGTGTAACTGTAGAAGGACAACTCTTGAACATATCAGCGACACAACTGGAAGTTTGGCAGCTTTTGGATCCATAGGATCGGTGGTTATGATGACGTGGTAGAGATCAAATGGAAGGAAAAAATGAATGACCCAAACACAGGAAGGTCAATGATACAAAGGAATATATCCCAACCCGACACGAAGCAAAGAGTGGAGGATATCCCAACCCAACACGAAGTAAAGCGTGTCATGTTCAAGAGTGAGTTGCCGACACGACTCGATAGACTTCCAAATTTTCCCCCACCATTTTTGACGAGTACCCCAGTTAGTTTTTAATCACAAGCTTGAAGGGGATATCATATGCTTGCACTATAAGTTCATCCTTTGAAAGAATCCAACCTAGTAAGTTTAACGAGCCCTAGGAAGGAGAAGCTCGTGTTCGTCATGATGACGAATCCAATATTGTTTAATAGTTTAACGAGTTCGACAAAGGTGTAACTTGGTATCTTTTTCATGTTCAGAGAGTTTGAAAAATAATGTAAAAGAAAACTCCACATGGTCCCTTTTCGTACATTTGTGTCTCTCGAGCCCAAAAAGGTAGAAAACAATACTTGAGAGAACCACTTGACCATTTCAGTCAAGGAGTACATTTTTCGTAAATAGTGCCTCCCAGCCCGAAAAAGGGGTAAACTTATACTGGGTGCATGACGTTTCGCATCCGTTAATGAGTTCGAAACGACAAGGGCTCGACCATATTTTCGTTTTTAAAGGGTCGGAAAAGAACTGAAAGCGAACACCTCATTTTTATTCTCTTTAACGAGTCAAAAAGGGAAAAAATACTCGGCAATCTTTTCATATGAGTTTAACGAGTTGAGAAAAGAGCTAAAACATGACTCATCGTCATCGTCGAACATCCATCACTTGTCGCTGAACAAGTAAGGTAATGTGTATTATCGAATCCTTGAGGAAAATAGATCAAAAATATTTACAAAGCCTGATATTTTTATGAAAAATGAATAAAAAGGGAAAAAGTAAATATATTTTTACCATTTACCATTTTACCTTTGCAGTGAAGACTTTTTACCCACTTTTTCTGAGTTTTTTCAGAGCAGATTGCGGGAGATCTAGGAGGTCAATCAATGAGCTGTTAGTTCCAGGTAACAGCCGTAGCCCTAAGCTCCATTTTCATGCCATTTATTTATGTTTTTAGCCATATTTTCGGATTTTTAGGGACGTTTTTGAGAAATTTTTTGCCCTCCGCCGGCGCGATTTCCGGGCATGGGACCACATCGGTCGAGGGTGATTTGCACACCTAGCTACGTCGACCAATGTGGCCGTTTCTAAAACATGTGCGCCAGTGTTGTGAAAGGGGAAAAATCAATTTTCCTCAAGAACTGACTGTTGAAATTTGGATTTTATGTGCCAAAATCGATCACTAACTTAAATAAATGACTTTTGCAGGAGAGAAATTGTCGAAAATGGTGGATTGGAAGGAAAGAGAACATGAAGATGTGGACACCTAGGAAATGAATGATCCAAATTGCCTGGAGGCTTTGAGGGCTTGCGGGCTGCTCAAAGTTTTCCTTACGCTAGGGATGCGGGCCCAGCCAGAATTTCTTCGCTACTTGATAAGAATTTGGGACATCAATTGTGAGATTTTTGTCATTAGAGACCAAGAGCTAGAGTTGAAAACTTCAGACATTTACTTCATCACTGGGCTATCCCACGGAGGTGAGCTAATGAACTTGTATGGGTCACGTCCGAACGAGGCAATCATATCTTTCCTGCTTGCCGAGCATTATCCTGAGGCCCTGAAATCTAAAAGTGGGAAGATGAAGATTTCCAGTGTGTGGGATTCGACACTAAGGGTGCTTTTTTTGACTATCAACAAAGTGGTGGGGTCCCAGGCAGAACATGATACTAACAAGTCAAAGTTCCTTTACGCTATTGACTGCACAGCTCCTACAATCTTCAAATCGGCAAAGGCCATGAAGATGAACATCAAGCACTAGTTATCCAAGGCCAAGGTGGGAAATCTAAAGCAATTTGGGTTCGGTTCAATACTTGTGACCTTTTTCCTGGAATGAGTGCCATTGTTCCAGTATCAGTTAACTGAGGTTGATCCTCCTGTGCCGTGCGATCTGCGGATGGCCCGATGGAGTCGTTTGATGCCAAAGATCACTGGGGGTCAGCGAATGTCCTACCATCTAGCATTCTTTTCATGGCTACGATGATAGAAAATCATCATGGAGGACTGGACGTACATCGACACTGATTTCTGTGGAGATCTAGATATGCCTTTGCCAGATAGGGAGGACTTTGATGACGAAGGTAAAAAATAAAATAAATTTTTTGATTTTGATTTTTTTTTTAAATTGTTTTTGTTATATGCATGCTTATAAAATTTCTCTTGTGTATGCAGATGTGGGACCAGAGTGGCCAGCCGGGATGTCCCTGATAGCCAGGCGCTATCCCTGTCCTATTGTTGCTTTCGCACCTTATCCGAAAGGGAGCGACAATGAGGAGGAGATTGCGAGGAACCTCGATGGGTTGACTCATGGTATCCCGAAGTATGCTTGGGTAGGAGACATGCCTCGACGGTACCAGAGGCACACAGTGGGAGTCTTAGATCAGATCTGCCAATTGCTGAGTCGTGTCGTACGATCTGTCTCATGCTATCATGACCACCATGCTGAGTAGTTCCTAGGTCTAGTATTTACATATTTTTTGAGGCTTGCGTGCCACGGACGTACGAGGCCTGCAAGCCGCTGATGTTATTATGGATAAACATATTATTTTTTGGGGTTTTGATGTATCAAACATTCTCTCACACACACACACACACAGATATATATATATATATATATATAGATATGTTGTATTTTCCTATTTATTATGGTACAAATGGTTTGTCTTATCTTTTACATGTTTCGCAAATGTCTATCCAACACATAATTAGCTAATGCATCTATTATTGTATTCATGCGTCTAGGAATATGATGATATGTAATATAATAAAAATGTATTTCCAACAGATGGATACCAAGATACATTTGTAATATTGAGGGTCCCTAACGGAATATTGCTTGTTGAGTTGAAGGACAACAAGCTGTGAATCCAGGTTGATAGTCAATTCTCTGATACCTAGAGCCATGGATTTTGATAACAGTTCGATGACCGCACTGTACTCAACAATGTTTTGGTTGTACAACCTAGGTAGATACCCTAAAGATAAATCAACTCACCGTTAGGGTTATATATAGCCCATGCTGTGGATGATAGGTTCCGGGTACTACAGCAAGCACCATTGGTAAAACCAACGTGAGGAACTGTAGACATCTGCAAAGCAAGAAAAGCATAGTAAACAGGAAGGTTGTTTGAGGAATATCACATAAAACCACACAGTACAAAAATGAATCACACACTAATGTACATAAGTAACTATGCAAGATGACCTAAGCATAGTACTTTTTGAGAGAGTCCATGCTGGGACTCGGGTAATCAATCAACATAGAAGGACACCGGAGTTTTACCGTTGTCATGATGAGTAAGCATCAGATCAGCCAAATAATGGAGTAGAAATCATATAAGGCTTTGCTCCCATGCCCCCTAGGCGAGGGAGGGTTACGAGTTAGATGGCAACCCCATTACAATAATGGGCAATCAGTGAAAACTCGGGGAGGGTGAAAAATCCTGAATCCATGAAGGGATAAAGGTGCCCTCAGTTGAAAGATCTTGATCATGTCAAGGTAGAATAACACATCAATGAGCAACGGAGAAGAGTGTTCTTCACAAAAGGTAGACATGACGACCGGGCGAGGTTGGAACGAGCACCAATGATGAGTATTGATCCAAGGTGGTTCCTCGAGAGACATGATTTCCATGATACTTTCATCAGCGAGGAAGGTCTCGGCTAAGGGATTAGACGAATCCAAAGTTCCAAGCCAAGGGGATTGAGAATACATATCAAGAGAGGTCTTCGACATATGGGAATCAGAGGATGCAGAGTTCGAAGCCGAAACAATTTCCATGTAATTGACTTTGACGGGACTAAGCGGCATAACCTCGCCCCAAGTATCAACAAGATCTAGTGCAGGTATGACCCAGGGATCAGATTTGACCGATGTCATGTTGACGGAGGCAACATGAGGAGGTGGGAGTGGAAAAATCCCCATTAAGGTAGAATCTTTGAAGAGACTTGCCCCCACACTCTCAAAGGGAGCACCAGAGTGCTTGACATATGAAACGTTGCCATTAGATGAGGAAGAGGCAAAGAAAGACAACCGATCAATGGTGACAATCCTAACTTGGTGGGATAAATGGATCACATGAAACAAAGAGGAGGCCATGACAGGCTTGGCATGAGTCCAACTTCGGCCGAGTAGAAGATTATAATTGAGATTGGTGTCAACAATCTCTACTTCGACTTGCACTGTCTTTCCTTCTAGGGTGATGGCAAGGATGGGTAAGAAACCGAAGGGTTGCAAAGCACAACCATTGAAAGCTTCCAATGTGTTTGGATACTGGTTCAGTGTAGGGGAACTAATATCCTTCCAGCACATAGTTGACATGATGTAGGTAGAAGCACCTTCATCGATGACAGTGCGGTGGATGGTCTTTTCATTAATGATTACCTGAATAAGAAATGAAATATGAAGAGGGAGTCTCGGAACATTGTTCTCTAGATAGAAACAAATCAAATTAGAATCGGTGGGATCAATGCTCCCGATAGCTAACAATAAATATTTCTGCTGCGATGGGCAGCTTTGGAGTACCTCAAGATCTCACATAGCTGACAGTGCCTGAGTCAAATATTCAACAATATTGTAATGCTGAGCGGCTCAAGGGTTTGGATTATATGAGGATTTCCATAGCACACCTCGAGAGGGTGGCCGTGTAGCAGAATCAGGGTTAAGGCGCTCGATTTATAGAGGGCCAAAACTCGGGGTAGAAGAAGAAGGTGGAGCTTCTTTTTCTTTCCTTGCTGTGGGAGATGGAGCTTTATAATCCTTCGATCAGGTAGCCACATTAATGGCCATGCTCATCATGAATGCTTGAGATCCAGAGGAATCAGATCAGGGTTGGTCTACCATCTGAGTCTATTGAGATGGAAAAGGCTATTTGAGGATAGAAGGGGTCCCTTTGAGCAAACGGCTAACTTCGGATCGTCGTGCACAATCCTTAGTATAATGATCCTCTTCACATATGAGACAGGGATACTTGGGTTTTTGTTGTGAGGATTTGCCAGTAGATGATTTTGGAGGACCCTGTTTCAGGGAATCGACTTTAGCTTTGCCTTTGCCTTTCTTTTTTCCTTTTGAAGATTTGTTTGTTGTGGTAGACTGGAAAATGTGGATCTCTGAGGTTTTACCAGGACTTGGAGGGTTTTGAGATGAAATGTAGGAGCAGTGTTCGAGACCGACTTCTATTTGGAAGAAGTTTTGGCAGGGGCCTCGGATACTGAACCAATGACTCCATCAATAGGAGGAACAACAGGGGACTTCGATGTCATGGGATCAGATGATAGTTGCAGAGCATTGGGTAATATTTCGTGTAAGGTGCCAGACTGAGAGTAGACCAAGTCCAAGTATTGGACACGAGCAATGGATTTCTCTTAAGTGATGCATCCGCCCATGGCTATATCGCAAGAAATTGGGGCTACGAATGATTTGGTAAACCATTCGATGAGCAACTGATCAACTATCTCAAACTTGATCAGTCGATGTCTACATCTCCATTCATGGATATGATCAGAGATGTGAGTCGCAGTGTCTTGCTTAAGCGATGTGAGCAGATAGGTGCTCGTTTTATAATGAATCGACAGCTAAAAATGCGTGAGAAAGGCCATGGATAACGAATTGAAGTCATGAAAAGTACTTCGAGGTAGTGTTACGGGAATAAGTACCCTAGGGATTTGGGTTGGAACCCAAACAAAGCAAGATAAAACTATAGTAAGAAACACTCATACAACTCAGGAAACATCCTTATATAAGCAAACTATGCAATAGCGACCATACCTAGATGTCCTTCGTTTGGGTAGTTCCAGTAGGGTTCAGACCCTCTGCAACTCCTGATGATCTTCGAATATGCAAATCAACCAATTCGAACATACATAGCAATATATAGATAAAGTATTTTAATTAAATTAAGTTTGTATCATATAAGCAAATGATTAGTTATACATCAAAATAACATTCATATATGAATTACAACACTATCTGATGCATAAACACAGTTAATCTCAGGAACAAGACAATGCTTCTTTTTATTGTAGAAAGCTATAACTAACACAGAGAGAATTCATCTGAGTCTTCTTCTTCTGGCTCCAAGTGGAACCATCCTCCACATCCGTCCAGTCCCAGTCTTCAATAGCCTCTTTCCATAACCAATACCATGATATCTCAATCAAGAGGGAGAATATCAACAATCAAGGAAACACGGGTTTCCTGAAACTTGGGGAAGTGCATGAAGCACAAGGATACTTTAGACTCAGTCAGGGATAATCTCAGTATAATAATTCTATCTCCTCTACTTAAGGAATTTCCATAGAAGTGTATTTATACTCCTCCCAATTAGTTTTTTATTTGGGAAACAGTTGGGCCACGAGAAATAGGAGGTAACGAAGAGGCAAAAACTGTGAAATTCGCCCATAATTAAGGAAATTTAATTTTTTTTTAAGTGTTTTAACACATACGCGGGTTGGGTATTGACTAACCCACATGTACACACTTTTATCTCAGGGAAAAGTAGCGTACAAGGAATAAAACACTGTTTTTAAAATATTTAGACCAAGTCTGGAAGGAGGGGTTGCCCTAGGCCATAAACCAAGCATCACAAATACCAAGGGTGGTAAATGGTGCTATAACAGATGCCCCTAATATATGAGGTCAGAAGGGGTACATGATGGCTAAAATGTATTAACTATATGGAAAGGATCTTGCCGAGACTGAGAAGGACTTCACCAGAATTCAGCCTGCCAAGCCATCAAAAAGATATCCGAAAGAAACTGCTGTCTGAGGCGGGCATACCCATGCTCAGAGAAAGTAAAGAATGTCTGCATATCAAGTACAAGTGGATCCACTATGTATACAAGTATAAAGAACTGAAAATACATAATGGATCATTTGATCGTGATCGAAAAGTACATGTTTGAATATCACATATAAGAAGATGATCAATGAAGCTGATCACTGATGTCAAAAGCTGATCCCAATAGTACCAAATGAACATGATGGAATAAAATGATACTATATTGCAACTTGGATGCCATCATATAAGATGTCACTGTGAAGGACTGCAACATATAAGGTGGATGGTGTCGACTAGCAGTAATAGGAGCAACTGACAAGTGAATCAAAACATGCTGATGCAACCCGAGGTCTTCAACGACCGTCGTGGTACATTTCTACAGAATGGGAATAAATGATATGAGGTTGACCATGTGAGAAATTGTTTGTTTACTGGTCATTGATGTATGCCGTTAACAAACGTGAGACTACTCACCGATAATGATAATGAGAGTCAAGGTACCCAGTACAATCTAACAAGTTCGAATGAATGAGCTGAAGTCGAACACTTGGAAGAATTTATCAATTAGGGGACAATGATGGTTTCCCACTGTTGATAGTGAAGGATTCTGCCACTGATGATTGCAAACTTCAAGGTACTAGAAAATGGATTCTAGATCTTTGTCCCAAAGCAATGAGTCGTAGTTGATAGGAAAAGATCCGCTAGAAGGAAGGCAGTAAGGCATCCTTCATCAATCTAGCGTGAGTGTAACTTGTAGGCCAATAATGTGGAAGGAATTGGACTAAAAAGATGTAGTAACCCAACCAAAGCACGTTTCCGGCATACACAAGATGTAGCTAGTGCATGATAGAAACCCTTTGAACCAACCAATAATGAAAGTTGACACATAGGCAAGGAATCCACCAATAGGGTCAAATGGAAAACAAGGCACTGCACGAATCCTAATGTGTGATAATGAAATCTGATGTCGAACATAAGGGAAACCACTTAGTCAAAGACCCATGATACTGATCGATGCTGAGCACAAGGTGACCTATCAATAATGAAAATAGGGCCAGGGTGCGGCTCTAGGCCTGCCCTCAGAGAAATATGTCGTCATCGATAAGGACAAGACCCGCTAGCAAGAAGTCAATGGAGACCTTCTCAAATCGGCACGAGCAAAGGACCAATATAACTTATGTTATGACAAACATGACACTGACAACCAGGGATGGCCAACTAAAAAATAGGTCAAGGGACACCACAGAGAGGTCAACTCAGGCTTACTTCCCTTGAACAAAAGCATGACTCAATGATGACTACATGGCAACATATGATAACTCTGTATAATTTTGTCATGCAGGAGGCACGAGCAAACTCTCCATATGATTGGAAGAGGTAACCAATCAGAGGAGAAATGACTCAATAACAAGGTTAAGGCGTACCTAAGTCAAACTAAATCCCGCCCAAAATGGAGGAGAGAATTTCTTTTGAGTGCTTTGTTCAAGGGCGACACGACTGACTCTAGCTACCAACAATACATGGAAATGTTGTCCTGTTCTCGCTCTTTTTTGAATATATATATTTTTGTCTTTTTCTTTAAGCTGGAAAAAGAATAAAAGAATGCTATAGTATAGTGGAAAGAAAAAGTGTTAGAGAAATAGATGATCTAGTTCCTAGGATGGGAACAATCCTATGCTCGATGCAGGGAGGCAAAACTGGTCAAGGACACTCAAAGGGATGTTCCTTCCATAGGTCAAAGGATGTGTCAAGTTGCAGGAGCTAAGTGATTGCATGGTTGGTTTTGCAGAAGACATGGTCAAATAAGTGGCTTAAACACGAGTCCAAGTTAAGCCAGCTCAAGGCCAAAAGGTGAAAATAGTTAGAAGGTAATGCAGTAGTACAACTCAACACAAAGGAGCCTGTAGGGTATAAGGCCAGAAATAAGCGTAGAAGCAAGGATAATGTGTCTTCAATGCACAAGTCATGGCGGGACTAAAGAGGACTCCCGAGCCTACTCAGTATAATAGCATGGGCAACTAATGTCAACGAGGTTCTAACTAAGATGCCCATGTAAAGGATGGCTCTACCATCACATCATGATTTAAAAAATCAGTGAGTGAACATGGTTTGCTAACCAAGACATGATGGGGTCGACACTATGGCTAATGTATCAATGAATGGAGGCTAGTATGCAAGATGCAATGGAAAAAATTGTTTTCCCTAACCTCTATGCCAGTGAGTGAATGATACCTACCATGAAGGGTCAGCGGTCATGGGACCGAAATAATATCTCGAAGAAGTCTCCAAAATATCCTGAAATAATAACCCATTCTCGACAATCCAAGCCCACAATTCAAAAAATTCATGAGATGAAAAATCAAGTTTTGAGAAATTTTTTTGAAATCTCAAAGCTATATATTGAATTTTGGACTCACAATTTTTTATTTCTGTTTGGAAAAGAGCTGTGGATCAAAAAAGAGCAAACTTGTCTTTGAAGAATTGGACCGTTCAAATCACGTCAAAGTTATCAGGTAACCCTCAAATCATGCTTGCAATATTTTGTGATAGTTTTTAGAAGTTTTCATTAAGATTTGACCGTGGAATTCATGCCAAAAAATCCAACTCTGCTTACACGTGGGTTGGATGTAATCAATCTGCGTATACGATGGCCATACATGCGACTGTGTGTAAAGGGAACCCGTGTGTACGCGAGTTGAAGTTCAAACATAAAATCTAACGGTTGAAACTCATTTTTTTCAGGATGACAATCACATGGAGAGATAGAGAGCATACCACAATTGACAATGAGGTAATGAATGACCAAAATGCACTAGATGCATTGAGAGGGTGCGGCTTATTGAAATTCTTCAAAATGCCGAACATGAAAGCCAACACATGCCTGCTCGAATTACTGATCCACTACTGGAGTGTCGAGGATGATGCCTTCATGATAGATCATATGCCTCTATGCAATGAGGTTGAAGACATCTACTTTATTACAGGTCTCTCCTTAAGAGGGGAGGTTGTGCATTCGACTGGTAGGACCAGAAGTAGTCTTTCAGTAGAAGACTATGTACATATATACTGTCCTGGGCACCCAGAAAATATTGGAAGTCATATCCCAATCAAACACGTGGATAGTTTATCTTTGAGTATTATTTTGTTTACCATTGCGAGGGTAAATGGATCAGCTTCATTGCATCAGGCTTCACGAGTGTCCATGAGCCTGACAGTGGAATGCCTAACCACGGTTTTCGACTGGTGCACACCTTTTCTAACCAACATGAAGATCCAGTTGACCTCCATTCATAAAGGTCAGACAAAGAACTTTGGATATGGGACTATTTTATGCTCCTTCTTCGAGAAGGTACCTGGGCTACGTCCCAAAGTATCTGTCTCTATTAGCAACCCATGGGATCCTTGGATGGGTAGATGGGCTGACTTGATGAAACGCCTTGGAGGTGGGGATGTGCCTAGGATGACTTTCGATGATGAGTTTTTCGCCTGGTGGGATAAATAGATCATCACAGTCGACGACTACCTATATGCTGGTATGGATTTCCGAGGAGATTTAGACTTGGTGTTGCCACCAAACACAACATGGGGAGATATAGGTAACAATTTTTTAAGTTTTTGTAAAATTTTAAGATTTTTTTATTTTTTAAATATGAAATGAATTTAGAAATATTTTTGATGGGACAAAATACTGACAAAATGACTATGTTCCAGATGTGGTCTAGTGAGACCAGATGGATTTCCAAGGCAAAATTGTCATGGAAGAGGTGCTGAAGAGGCAGCGACTGAGACAGAGGGAGTCCTATATGTAGTTCAAAGAAACTTGGTGAGATTGACTCACCCGGTACCGATGATAGCCATAGAGGATCTACCTGAGGATATGCAGCGCCGCGTGGTAGGAGTACCATGGGACTGGGTCTGCATACTTCGACGTGTGGCCAATGCAGTAGTTAACTTTTTAGCCGCTCATCTTGAGATGGGTCGATAGACACACTGGAAATGATTATGGGCATTTCATCCCAATTTTGTATATTATTTTTTGAACACTTTATCTATACACAGGCAATTTTATGATATATATACAGATCCAAATTTTTGATGTTTGTTTAATTTGATGAATGATTGATATGCCAATCTAATGCTTGATTAGCGATAGAGTCCGCTAATGAATTCTCAGATCGTGGAATGTGCACATTTGTAATATAAACAAATGATCATTGTAACACTCCCACTCTCAAAAATTGGCAATATAAATAAGGATCCTGAACCCAATAGATGTTATTTAATTGTGACACTACCGGCTATGAGTCAAGATAAACCACCAACAAATCAATTCCATAAGAAGTTGCTTCGGATAGTAAATTATAACGGTAGTATAATCGACAATGTTATTTGAAGCAGGACCAATACATACTCCCGTCGACACCATCAACTAGCCAGATGGATAATAAATCACCCAAGTTGTAGAAGAAAGATTCCAAGTGTGCCGACAAGCACCATCGGCGAATCTGAAATATATCAAGTCATCTGTCAACAACTGCCAAAGTAGATAAAAAAATGTCGATATCACAAAATGCCTGACAAATATGTACAAAAATACAATATATACAAACAAGAAATTGCTCGGCCAAAACCTAAGCAAAATACTTCTTAAGGTAGAGCCCATTTCGGGGCTCCGCTAACTTGTTCCCTTCAAAGTCGACTAATTCATAAGCCCCTTTTCCCAAAACTTGTTTTACTATAAAGGGACCATACCACATAGACTTGAATTTTCCTGCCCCCAAGGCGTATTTATCTTGGTCATAGACTAAGATAAGGTCGCCTTCAAAAAAGACTCGAGGATGGACAACTTTATCATACTGATTTTTAACCCTTTTCTTATTGGCCTCGTTTATTATGGTGGCATCTCGACGCTGCTCATCAAGATGTTCCAAATGAATGAGGCGTTCTTCGAGACTAGACGTCTCTGGAAGAAGCTCTACAACTAGCTTAAGGGATGGAATTTCACATTCAATAGGAAAAATAGATTCCAGCGCGTAAACTAATTGAAAATGTGTAAAACCGGTGGCAGTCTTCACCGAGGTTCGGTATGCCCAGAGAGCCTGGTATAACATGATGTGCCAATTGGAGTGATTTTTGTCAATTGTACTTTGCAGGATAGTCTTGAGGGACTTATTCACAGCTTTGACTTGCCCATTGGCCTGAGGATAATACAGAGACGAATGCTCTTGTCGGAAGCCCAAATTAAGAGCCAATTCGGTCATCAGTTGATTTTGGAAGTGACTACCATGGTCAGTGATAATCTCTCTCGGGATACCAAAACATGAAATAATCTGATTGAAGAGAAACAAGGCTATTGTTTCACTATCGTTTTTGTAAGTAGGCATGGCCTCAGCCCACTTCGTAAAGTAGTCTACGACCACTATGATATACTTGTGATTCGCCGCCGAAGGTGGATTACAAGTAGTAAAGTCAATGCCCCACTTCGTAAATGGACTGACAGTGATAACAGGAAAAAGTGGAGCTAGATGTGCGTGCATCTTCCGAGTATAGACTTGACAAGGGTGGCAACGTTTGACCGCTTCAATACAATCTTTGAAAATTGAAGGCCAAAAGTAGCCGGCACGCAAAATTTTCTGGGCTGTTGCAAGCCCTGATAGATGACTGCCACAAGCTCCACTGTGGCAATCATTGAGTACAGATTTTGCTTCTTCCAAGGGTCTGAAAAATAATGAGTTCAAAACAACTCTTTCCATGAAGGCCCCTTGGAGGATGAAATTGCATTGATTCTAACTGTAGGAGGGGGAAGGTCAAATATACCCATCAAGGAAGAGTACATCCCAACTCCTAAATTCTCTGTAGGTTGACGGGGATTATCCACCAATGGAAAGGTAGAATCCAAAGTTGCACGGGTAGTCACCTGGAGAATAATCTAACTGATCAATTTTAACAATTATCCCCTCATGAGGAAAACAGAGGATGTGGAACAGAGATGAAACTATGGCATCCATCTCATAAATCCAATTCCTTCCTACGAGGAGGTTGTAATTCAGGTTGGCATCAATGATTTCTACCTTAATATTAACGACCTTTCCTCCAACACATATAGGAAAGGCTGGGATAATTCTATGTGGCCTATGAGAATGTCCATCAAATGTTGTTAAGAGAGTCGGTGAAGGAACAACTGAAGGTGATCCAATGGCCTTCCAACATGACATAGACATTATGCATGTGGAAGCTCCCTCATCTATAACTGTCTGAAAGATATTGGTTTTTTGGTAAGTAGACTTTATCTGGAAAGCCATATGGTGAGGAGGTCTCTTTTTGACATTCAACATATCAAAAGTGAGCACTAAAGAATTTTTTGGATCCACTGCTGCGATTGCCGAAAGAAATGCACTTCTCTAAGCAAGACATGACTGGAGTACCTCCAATGTAGACATAGCACAAGGAATTTGAGCCATATATTCTACAATCGAGTAGTTCTGGGCTGCCCTAGCATTAGGGTTAATAGTCGAGTGCTATGCAGAACCTTTCGATATCTGAGGTATAGACTCAACATAGGGTCACTCAATATGAAGTGGGTCTATGGTTTTGGAAACATATTTACCCTTAGATGTTTCCGTTTCACCATAATTGTGTGCTCGTGTGGCAACGTTGATATGAGAGTTCATCATATAGTAATTTTCCCCTTCCTGGTTTCCCCCTGCGGAGGTACCAGCGTTCAAGTTCGCTCCAACAAGTAATTGCCGCCCTTGGGGAAAAGGGTTAGTCAGGGCAGCTTGGGAGCTAGAGGACCCTTGCTGCACTAACAAGTGTTGAGCATCTTGAATCTTAGGGCAGAGGTGAGTCAAATGATCTCCATTGCATAACTTGCATGGAAATTTAACCTTTGTTTTGGACTGTTTTCTACCCTCACCGACACCATTGCCGGGCTTGTTTACATTACCCTTCCCTTCCTGGTTCTTCTTCTTACATCATCCCTTCTTCTTCCCATCAGATTTTTGATTTCCTCTGGGGTTAGAAGCTTGGACGACGTTTATGGAGGTAGGTTGGGAGGGTGAAGGTGTAGACGGTGTAGTCTAGTTAGAAGAAGCAATTTGTAGAGACAACTACTGTAATTGGTTCAAAAGGTTCAACGTATTTTCATCAATTGATCCAACTATACCATTGGCGTGAGGACTTGGATTCGATTTGGTTAAATCAACCTTGGATCTAGGAGCGTCAGGTAGGATTTTTTGAAGAGTCCCAGACTGAGAATATATCAGTTCTAATTGTTAGGCTCGAAAAATAGCTTGCTCTTCCAAATAAACACCAGAAAGAGAAACATCCTTTGAGATCTCCGGTTGTAATGATTTGAGAAACCATTCAAGATGAAACTCTGGTGGAATTTTGGCTTTGATAAGCCTCTTTCTCCGTCTCCATTCCTGGATATGATCCGAAATGTGAGTTGCCATGTCTTGATGAAAATTGGCCAGAAGCTCAGTTCCGACTTCATAGCAGACAGGCAACTGAAAATGGTTCAAGAAAATATTAGCCAAATCAGCGAAAGAAGTAAAGGTGCCCCCTGGAAACTCTATATACCATTTGGCCACATTCCTGATTAGGGTGTGCTGAAATAACCTCAACCTGATCGAATCATCTATCAGGGAGTTGGATGAGCACCATAAGTGGAATGTGGTCACATGGTCTCCTGGGTCTTCACCATTCTTGCCTTCGAATTTTGGAATATCTGATGGAATTTTAGTTGGGACCGGAGGCCAAGCTGGATTGTACCTAATTGGATCATTCTTCAATTTAGTGAAGTCTGGCAAATTAAGCGTGGCCAGAAAAGGAAGTCGTGGAGGACCTTGGGAATTCCATTTGGAATGGGCGGGGTTCCCGTAGGTCTGAAAAGAATGCCTTGGATTTTGAAAGGCACAAGGTTGCCCAAATTAACTCGTAGAGCCTACTAAACCAAAGGGTGATCCTTGTGGTCTAGCAAAATCCAGAGTTTGACCAACTCCTACTGAAAATCCTCTGTAAATGGTGAAGTTACCCCCTAATGAGGTATTGAAAGGAGTTGACAGCCCCTAATAAGGGTTCCATGCGTTAGAAAAGGGTGAAATTTTTTGAAATGAATTAACTGAAGAATATGACACATTCCCTTGTTGGCCGAAAAACTGATTCCCAGCTCCTATCCCACTAACCGCAGGGTTTGTCCAACTCTGAAAGGGTTTACTACCTTGACTTGTAAAAGAAAAAGGCATTGACCCTATCTTCGGATTAGAATATGGTATATGACCACTTCCAAATGGGAAACCCTGAAAAGAAGCTTATCCACTCATCATGGATGTAGAGGCGGTTGATGGTATATTCAAAGGAATCGAAGGAATACCTTGAGAGGGCATTCCAAAAGGGAAAAATCCAAAACTGGATGCATTAGCTTGAGAACTTCCACTCGTCAATGGAATGGAAGTAGACCCAAATATAGATGTGTTGGGAGTGTTAGAAGGGATGGAAATAGTTCCTCCCCCTTGTATAGATATGGGAGTCTGCATGCTCGCAACACTCGTCATGGATGCCATGCTTCCAGCAGTGGTCATTGAAGGGATAGATGTATGTGGACTTGGGCTCGAAGGCCTGTGAGTCGGAGTTCCAACGTATAACAAAACGTCTGGATGATTAGGAGGGAGAGGAGAATTCGGAGCTGCAACTGACTTTGAAAGCTCTTCTACTTCAATACTATCTTCTGACTGGAAGAGTACTCGAGAAAGAACTGGTGTGTTCCTCTCTAACTCTGTACTAGTACTAGATCTATCTTGTGAACTAATTCCCTCAAGCAGAGGATCAATATTCGATGTGCCTGCTACCACTGGTTGGAAACCATTGGCAAAATTTCTCCTACGCCTTCTAGGAGAAGGCTCTGGACTTGTAGGTGAAAGCCCACGAAGTCTCCGAGACCGTCGAGATGGTCGGTCAGCCACTTTGAATTATTTTACAAAATATACTTAAAGACTCAAGAAAATTAAAAAGCTAGGCTGACTAGGAGCACAAAACACTCACTAAAATGTCCCTAAAGATATCAGCAATCAAACAACTTCCAAGTATTTCCGCTCCGGGTGATTAGGACCAGACACCAAAATACAAGAAAGTTAATAATAAGGGCCTTCCAAAATAGACTAGGGTAATTACACCCCAGGCCTACTAGCGAAGGTATTAGAGGTAGTTACGCTGACCTCCAGACAACAACCTTTGCCGGTGCAAGCCCCCAAGCTTCGCAAGGGTGCCCTCTAGAAGTACTGCTGAACGTGATACAATGTCAACCTCAGGTGCCATGAGATTCCCCTCTATAGCCACCTGTGTGGATCCCTAGGATAGGCAACTATGGTCATCAACTCGTATCAGAAGCCGGGCGAAACAGTCGTGAGGTAGGATCCGATAAGTAAGAGAGGGGGGTATCTCTCGTCCTTATCTTCGCTAACCCTTGTGCTTTACTCCCAGTCACAGAGCTTTCCCGATCTCACTAATGCTATTGGATTTTTCTCTTTAATCAGACTTCTATGTTTTACAATTTAGAGCGGCCTTGGAGAGTTAAATCTCCTCTCGCCTAATCCAAGGCCCTAATAAACCTAAACTTGTTGGTGTATTCTGATGACAATACAAAAGTTCTAGTTTATTTTATTAAGCGCTTGATTTTTAATGGCTGTTCTTTTAAGTCAAAGGGATAAATGGAAATGAAACCAATGGTGTTTGTATGACGCAAAAGAAATCAATGAAAAACTAACTTATATGAATGCAATCATTTTTTCTTCGATGAAAAGAGATTTCTACGTGGGTTCTACGAAACTTCTATAAAGCAAAAAACTTTTTCTTTTCTTTTCTTAAAACACACTTCACACACACAAAATCTAAAAAGACTATTGATGCTTTAATAATGCAAAACTACCTAATGCAAGGTGTAAATGAAGACGCAAGATCCTAAACTACTCTAAAAAGAACGAAAGAAATTGT
Source organism: Pinus tabuliformis (assembly GCA_031772625.1). Taxonomy (NCBI): domain Eukaryota; kingdom Viridiplantae; phylum Streptophyta; class Pinopsida; order Pinales; family Pinaceae; genus Pinus; species Pinus tabuliformis. Next base: position 301,693,864 of record CM062813.1, on the reverse strand, counting down.
TTATAACTATTAATAAGCCAACTTAAGTGTTTGAAAAGAATACAATTTTTTAATACAAAATCCTCTCCAAACAAGAAGGACAAATCCCAAAAGATCACAATTCACTTTCAAAAAATCAAAATAAACAAAAATCAACTCTTGGCAAAAGAAAACAAAAAAAATGTTTTTTAAGATCTTTTCTTTTTCGAGAAGCAATGAAAACAAACTTTTCGAAAGCACTTTAAATGCCACTTAAGGCTCAAAGACCAAAATAAGAGCACAAGGAAAGTTTGCAAGTTACAAATTCGACAACGAATGAAAACTTGAACAAAAAGGCTTCAACGTGTACTAAACGACCCAAACAACAACAAAGAGCTTTAAAAAACTGACCAAGAAGTCAGGAAAGAAACACTTTCAAATTTGTCAAAAAGAAACTTTCAAAAAGCAAGAAAATGTATAAGGCCACAAAATGACGGAAAGCAAAGCAAGTAGATCAATAGTCGAGCTTGACACTAAGATCGAAACAATCTGTTGTTTTGGAGGACTAGAACAATCAAGAACCTCTGTAAGAAGTCTTGTGTGCCAAAACACAAATCATAAAACTCACTCAAAATAAAACCTAGGCCAAAACTTTTCAAAGTGCAAGAGATTTCAAAACAGTAAGCTCACAGAATAACAAAATTCTAAAGACAGAAATTGACCACTCAGAGAACAAACAGACCAAGAAACAAATCTTTCTAGGCATAGAGATTTGAAAAAACAATGCAAAAAATGGTATACGCGACTGTGTTCAAGCACAAAGGCATGTACACGCACTTTTGATAAAGGAAATTCATGTATACGCGGGTTCACTTCATAGAAACAAGCGTGAGTATGCTACTGTAAACAGAATAAAGTGCATATACAAAGCTTTGCAAGAAAAATAAAAAATAAAGCCAGATAAAGAAGATCAGACTTAAGGTCTGAGATTCTATTGGACCAAATAATACTGTCACAGCAAGAAAACCAAGAACTGAGCCCTGATTGACACTGAACAACCCAAACTAGGAATAACAAGATTGTTATCCCCAGTGGAGTTGCCAATTCTATTACGGGAATAAGTACCCTAGGGCTTTGGGTTGGAACCCCAACAAAGAAAAAGCAAACTACAGTAAGAAAAACTCATACAACTTAGGCAACATGCTTATATAAACAAACTATGTGATAGCGACCATACTCGGATGTCCTTATTTTGGGTAGTTCCAGTAGGGTTCAGACCCTCTGCAACTCTTGATGATCTTCGAATATGCAAATCAACAAATTTGAACATACATAGTAGTATATAGATAAAGCATTATAATTAAATTAACTTTGTATCATATAAGCAAATGATTAGTTATACATCAAAATAACATTCATATATGAATTACAACGCTATCTGATGCATAAACACAGTTAATCTCAGGAACAAGACAACTCTTCTTTTTATTGTAGAAATCTATAACTAACACGGAGAGAATTCACCTAAGTCTTCTTCTTCCGGCTCCAAGCGGAACCATCCTCCAGATTCGTCCAGTCCCAGTCTTCAACAGCCTCCTTCCATAACCAATACCATTATAGCTCAAGCAAGAGGGAGAATATCAACAATCAAGGAAATAAGGGTTTCCTGAAACTTGGGGAAGTGCATGAAGCACAGGGATACTTCAGACTCAGTCAGCGATAATCTCAGTATAATAATTCTATCTCCTCTCCTTAAGGCATTCCCATAGAAGTGTATTTATACTCCTCCTAATTAGTTTTTTAGTTGGGAAATAGTTGGGCCACGGGCAATAGGAGGTAACCAACAGGTAAAAACCGTGAACTCCACCCATAATTAAGGAAATTTAATTTTTTTAAGTGTTTTAACACATATACGCGGGTTGGGTATTGACTAACCCATGTGTACATGCTTTTATCTCAAGGAAAAGTAGTGTACAGGGAATAAAACACTGTTTTAAAAATATTTGGACCAAGTCTGGAAGGAGGGTTGCCCTAGGCCATAAACCAAGCATCACAAATACCAATGGTGGTAAATGGTGCTATAATAGGTAGCTCGATGTACCATTTTACTGTGGCACCCATGAGGGTTCGTTGGAAAAGACGAAAACGAATGGAATTGTCCACGTATGAGTTCGATGAGCACTAGAGGTGATATGTCATCACATGGGCCTGAGGATCTTCTTTAGCTTTTCCATCGAACTTTGGGCAATCACTTGGTATCTTGGACGGCACCGGAGGCCAGTACGGCGAATGAAGAATCAGATCATTCGTAAGACGCGATACATCTGGAAACTCAAGTGTAGCCAAGAAAGGTAATTGAGTGTTAAAATGCACGGGAGGTTGATAGGTGGGCCCATAAGGAGGAGCCCATCCCTACTGGTAAGGATTTTGACCCCGCCATGGGGGATTTTGGCCATGTTAGTACCTAAATCTGCCTCAAGTTGAAGGAAGGCAAAAATTAGGGTAACCACAAACCACGCTTAGTCTGGTAGCTAGCCCTACCAGAATAGGTGAGGGTTCTCTCCGAGTCATGCTCAGTGAATAGATAATCGAAAACGGTCTGAGATGACTTACAATGCAATATTTACCTTAGGCTAGTAAGTGAATAGGGATTCTAGAAACAATTTTATGAAATGACCGAGCTTCTGGGATGTTTATGGGACTGGCGCTCAGCAAAGAATAGAGAATTGAATATGAAGGCACAGATTATTCTGCGAGGCGAGGTAGGCAGAAGATGTAGTAATTTAGTTTGAGGTATTGCGGCATGAATAGATTGCTGAAGAGAGTGAAAAGGGCATAGTGACATGAATCCTTTTCAACAGAAGAAATAACACTGAAACATGAAATTTTCCCACAGGTAGAGCAATAAAAATTGGATTCTTTAAACCGAAGGGCATTTTGGCATAGTGAAAGGTTCCCCATGGAGTGGTGAATGCTGTCTTGTCTCTATCATCTTCATGGAAAAAAATTTGGTTATATCCGGAATAACCATCAAGCAGTGACATACGAGATGCCCCCACTACTCGCTGAAGTATATGGTCCATCTTGGGCAGCGGATAGTTGTCCTTCAATAAGACCTTGTTGAGATTCCTGAAATCAATGCATAGGCGGATCTCATCGGTCTTCTTGCGAACAGGCACTAAGTTAGATATCCAATCTGAAAATCTGATGGGCACAATGATACCTGACTTATACAACCTATTTACCTCCTTTTCGTTAGATGGCAGCAACTTTGGATTTATCCTTCTCAGCTTTTGTCTAAATGGTTTTTGGTTGGGCTTGATGGGTATTATGTGCTGAATAATATTTGTATCATAGGTCTTTAAATCAGAATAATCCCAAGCAAACACATCTGCAAATGAAGCCATCAAACTGATATATTTGTCCTTGATCTTTGGCGGTAATGCTTTGGAAAATTTTACCAACTTTGGATTGGCTGTTGTACCGATGTTGACTTCTTCTACGCCTTTCTCCGTTGGCTACAATGTTGGCTTGCGGGCTACATCATCCTAATCAAAAAGTTCCTCTAGAGGTATCGAGCCTTTAGGAATGATGTTATTCTTCAGTTGTAATACGTCCATTTGATTGATCTGAACTTCATCTATACCATTCCCTTTGCCTTCATCATTTTTTTACATCGATTGAGGTTTCTTTGAACTTGCCTTTGTTGAGCAGAAAATCCTCAATCTCCTCATCATCTTGAAACACTTGCCAATGTCGCTGATTGTCTGGAATGGTTGGACGATGTTGACATGGATTTCAAATTTATTGTTGGAGTTCATGGGAATCTTCAAGCTGCTCGTTGCCTTCGCAAGAGCATCAACAATACTATTTTGTATACGTGGCACACATGTCAAGGTGTATTCTGAAAATAACTTCAAGATGTCTAAAACTGCATTACGATAGGCCCGCATCCTAGGATGTTTTGCTTGATACTCACCTCTGACCTGTTTTATTACAAACTCGGAGTCACCATATACTGAAATCCTCTTTGCGTTCAGCTTTCTAAGAATCTTCAGGCCAGCAATCAGAGCTTCATACTCAGCTTCATTATTTGAACATTCAAAGGCCATCTTGTAAGAGAAAACTCTCACGCTGCTAGGCACTTTATTTGGGGCAGAGGAGGGATTGCGTACCCAAATTCCAATACCAGTGCCATCATTCCCTACTTCTCCATCGAAATCCATGGTCCACAAGCCTTCTTCCTCCTCTTGTAAGTGCTGGAAATCTGTTTGCCTTACCTTGTCTTCTTGTTGTCCATCACTTTTAGCTGATTGCCCAACGTTTTCCTGCTTTTCTTGTCTTTCTTTCTTCAAAATTTCTCTGAAATTTCTGTTATTTTCGGATTGTCATCCGCTTCTACTATCTGACTATCTATCTCATTTAAACTATCTGAAAACAAAACAAAAGACTCTAGATCTGTATGTACATAGTTAATAGGATGATTTATTGGTTTCTCCTTGCTTGTGATCATATATTTCATTTTTTGTTCTCGATATAACTTCCTCATTTGTCCAAACACCGGGATTGTTGCATAGGAGAAATCCAGCTGTAGTGTCCATTTCAATTTCGCTACCCAAGACCTGGAAAGAAGCATGCCAAACCTTGGAGGGATATTTGCTACCACCACATCCATCAAAACATTTTTCATAGGAAGCTGATCCAAACTCACAACTAAGTCTTTGATGAGTCCTATACACCATACTCTGCTGGAATCGAATGAATAGAGATCATGATATTTCGGGTGATGTCCAGACCAAGCTTATCCATGATAGCCTTGGGCATGAGATTGTGAGAAGCTCCAGAATCGAACATGGCATTGTGTAACACAAAATCATGCAATCGTAAACTGATATAGAAGGGTGGCACATCGCTATCAGGGGACTCACCATTCGTTGCTAGTCCAAAAATCATTTCAGGCTGATCATCTTCTACATTTACCATGTCGGAAATTGGGTCCAAATTCAACATTTTAGAAATCTGTCCTCTATAACTGCTGTTCTTCATTATTTCAGTCAAGGGGATGGATACCTTTAACTTAGAAATCTCATTCTCTAGGCTAAAGGTGGGAGTTTTTTCTACCTCTTTGACTGGGATCTCTTTCCTTTCCTTTTCCTTTGATGTGGCTTGTTGTTGATTGTTCTATTGATTTTGATTTGCTGCTCTCTGGACCAACTGCCTCCTTTCCTTTTCTTTGTGTAGTTGATGAATCATTTTTTGTTGTTTCACCCTCCTTCTTTTTATGAATTGGTTTGACCGACACATCTCTGTTTCTAAGTGAATATCATTGTTGTTGTGCAGACAGAGCATTCATATACCCCCTTTGATATTCTTCTGATTCTTCTTCCAACACGGTGTCGCTAGCTAGAATAAAATCAGTGTCTTGGTGTGCAGCTGAATTCACTGCACATTCTTCCTCTTCGGTAATGTAAGTAGGTAGCTCATCTGGAGTAAAGAGGTGGTTTTCCTTGCCTATTACATTCCCGTCCTCATCTGACTCCGGTCCATGCACAAAATTCTGCTGCTAGGGTGTTTGTACCAGCTTTTGTGTTGTCTGCTCTTGAGTTCGTTGATCTCTTTGTCTTATTCTATATTGTGGCTGCTGCTGACCACGAAAGTTAGGATTCCTAACTTGCGGCTCTAGCTTGTCAAGTTTTACCCTTTCAAGCATCTGCTCTACCTTTTCGAGAAGCTGATCCATTGAAGAAGATTCTTCTTTCACAGTGGTTTTCTTCTCTGCTTTCACTCTAGCTCTTTTGGATAGTAGATTTGCCTCAACGCTAACCGCAATTTTCTGCATGTCTTCCATTGTAGCCGGTTCTCTCTCTCTTAATTGGTACGCCATGTTAGCATCAAAACCATCTAGAAACTTCATCATCGCTAGTCCCATAGGTGGCTTTAGATGGTCTGGAATTTTGTTGTAGACTGCATTAAATCTAACACAATAATCTTGGACCGACTCACCGACATTCCGTTTGATTTGATCATACTCGGCCATAATTTGAAGGGGATTCTTTTTCACTTCCCACCGGTTCAAAAATTGTCTTTGTAGCCCAGCTAAGGTAGTGATACTTGCAGCCGTCAAACCTCTGAACCACTTCCTCACATCACCTGCAAATGTTTGTACAAAGAGCCTCATTGCCACGTTCTCTGCATCGATCTCATGAAGTTCGTAGAAGTCTGCCATTTTGTCTACATGTTACTGAGCAGTAATGTTGTTAGGAGTGCCATAAAAAAATGGGATTTTACTTTGATAATCATTTGGCATGTCATCTAGGACTTGGGGTAGAACAAGGGGTGCAAAACGGGCAACCATCATTCTCGGTGGATTTGGCCTTGAGGTGTTGGAGGAGTGTGCACAGTTTGCAAGGGGCTTGCAATTCGAGTTTGGGGCTGTGTTGCAATGTAATTATCAATTAATCTATTAGCTCTTTCTGTTTCAAGGTCTACGAGAAATTGTGGATTGGGGATGGTATAATCAACAAACCTTTCGGATTTAAACTCAAACAATGATATCTCAAATCGTTCGTCAAACTCAAGCTCTTCAAGATACTAAAAAATGTCAGGACATGAATGGGATTTGAACACGGGAGTTATGGTGCTTTCTTGATGAAGGAGTCTTGGGATCAAATTGGGGTTTTCGTAAATATGAGGAGGATCCGGGTCTGGATTGGCTCTGGTATATCTCCTCAAAGCCAGCATGCTATTGAGAAAAATCACAGGACACAACCAACTTACCCAGCCTTTCCAATCCTAAGCTCATCATCCGGAAGCCTAGAATTATTATGAAACAAGGGGATTTGATTTCAACTTGATCCCCAGTGGAGTCACCACTATTTTAGCACCTAAATCTACCTCAGGCTGAAGGAAGGCAAAAATTAGGGTAACCACAAACCATGCTCAGTCTGGTAGCTAGCCCTACCAGAACAGAGAGGGCTCTCTCCGAGTCACGCTCAGTGAATAGATAATCGAAAATGGTCTGAGATGACTTACAATGCATTATTTACCTTAGGCTAGTAAGTGAATAGGGATTCTGGAAACAATTTTATGAAATGACCGAGCTTCTGGGATGTTTATGGGACTGGCGCTCAGCAAAGACCAGAGAATTGAATATGAAGGCACAGATTATTTCGTGAGGCGAGGTAGGCAGAAAATGTAGCAATTTAGTTTGAGGTATTGCGGCATGAATAGATTGTTGAAGAGAGTGGAAAGGGCATAGTGACATGAATCCTTTTCAACAGAAGAAATAACACTGAAACATGAAATTTTCCCACAGGCAGAGCAATAAAAATTAGATCTATCTAATCTCACTAAGAAAATTTCACTAGAAATGAGCATGAAATGAATTATGAAACATAACTAAATACATATTAACACATAAGAAATAAACTTGCTACACTCACAACCACAAGAATCTCATGAAACAGAGCCACTGCCTTTCATTAATTCTCTGTCAAAAATACACAGTGAAGAAACAAAGTTTCTTTCCCACAGTCTCCCAGAAGTTACAAGCCAGCCAACCCTTTGCAAATAACTTGCATACAATATATAGAATGTGTGAGGAAGAGATACAACGACCAGGGGTTTGGAAGTTACTCGAATCATTACAAAATGGAGATGGAGAGCCAACCATCAACTACAGGTGCAGCGCTGCAAACATGACATTTGGCATTGGGTGACCGTTTGCCTTCCTTCGCCACTTGGATAGAAGCCAATCTGGAGAAAAAAATCTTTAAATGCTGCCTTTGGTGCCAAAAAACTGAAGTGTAGATGATCGGGCCCACTTGGAGAAGTCGCGAACCGAAATTTCGCGAAACAGAAGAAAATTGGCAATTTTTCCTCTTTACGCCGCGCCATTTTCTCTGTGCGTCGCGCTACTTTGGGGCCTGTTTTGGGGAACTTTCAGGTGTCCAAAATGTGCCCAAGTGGGCTTGTTGGAAATCCTGTTCTGTCTATTTTCTAACCCCACTAGAATTTCCAGATTTGGTGCTCATTTGTCCCTCCAAATCTTCATTCTCCCAAGACTGCTTTCTGTGTGTCAAAAAAGTGGCAGAGAGGCCATTTTTGGGTGTTTTTTGACCTTTAGGAGACTCAGATGTTGTCAAAATTTCTTGCCCAGACACCAGTAGTCATAATTTTCGATGCTGAATCCAAATCTATAAGCGGTTTCTCCATTGGAGCCCTATAATTTTGCGCGGCGCGCAGGGAGAAAATCCCTGTTTTTTGTCCAAAAAATTTCCCTGTGACCAAAATTTGCCCAAATTTCTTGAAATTTGGGCTGGAGGTTCCCTATGGGGTGCCATGCTGAGCCAAGGAAGCCTCAGCCAAGATTCTAAGCCTATCTTGCTCGTTTTCCCGTTTTTCCCTTCTTGTTGCTTTCCTCAATTTTGCTTTTAAACTCCTTATCCGGGCCTGTGCACTCATGTTTCACACCCTGTAATGGAAAGCCATATGTCTCAATAGAGCAAGGTCCTGGTCGGCTTTGTCCAGCAGCCTCTCCAACAGCATGTTCCTGATCTCGAGATAAGCCTCCTGATCTTCATTGATCGCCTGCTTCAGTGATGTGGGTTGAACTCTTCTCCTTTGAGCAGCTTGGCGATGCTCACGAATGTTTTGAAGCTCCATAATTGTCTGCTAGTCCTCCAGCTGCTTGTTTCTCTACTCCAGGTAGTTCATGTTCCATTTGGCCCACTCCAGGTTAAGGGACAATGAGTCGATCACTGACTGCTGCTCCTGGGTGATCTCTGTGAGCTCCTCCTTTGTTGGTTCAGCATCTGTCTCATCATCCTGGAGGAGAACAAACTTAGTCTCTCGCTCACCTGATGGTCCTTCCTCCTACACTGGCTCCTTACCCTTATCCTGATCCTGTGGTGCTGATGTCGGAAGCGAGGCCCCTTCCACCCCGGGTGGAGATAACACTTGCTTTGCTGCTGCAAATAAGGGTCTACTGCCTTTCTGATAGGTGATGTATACTGGCATAGTGGCAGTCTCATGTCGCTGATACTGATTGGATGGGCCCCCTACCTCATGCTCTGTCTCTAATACCACCGGTGGAGCGCTGAAGAAATCACGGGAGATGAAGTCCTCCCAAGCAATACCCTGCAATCCCAACTGATGGTCTACCAAAATCCAGATAAGGGCAAAGTGATACACACTGTTGAGCTGCTGTCGAGGGGTCTTGTGCTGCATGAAGTTCCTCATCCTCTCTATGTTCCCGCAGATGAAAAATGGGAGGCTCATCATCTGCACCCTGGTGAAGTGCATGAGCAACCTGATGTGACAGGCATAGAGACGAGAAAACCTCCCTTCACAACTGAAGTACTTCATGATCAATTTCATGAGCGGGGCATACTCATCTTTCAGAAATCTGAACGAAAACACTCTCGTGAGTTGGCTCAAACAACTGTCTTTGATGTAAGGCTCATAATGATGCCTCTCCACCTTTTTCTTTTTGTGCCACTACTCTCCAATGTTGGGTATGCCTGTCACCACTGATATGGTCTCGGGTGTCAATGTGAAAGTGACCCCAGCCAAGATGGACTGTCCTCCATGTAGGTGAAGTGCAAAAATTCGGGCCAACTCATGATGAAATCTGACATTTGCCACCCTCTGACAAAATTCGAAACATGCTAAGTGCTGGAAGCAAGACATAGCAAGAGGGAATGCCTGCAACTCGGTGAGTGTGTTTGGATCATCTCTAAGATGTCTGCCACTCCGGTGATGTCTCCTTTGGGCCCTTTCTCCCGAAGCTATGTCACTGTGGGTCTCTTCCTCATACTCTGATGAAACTTCTGATGCCATTACTACTGTTTGTACCCTGAATTTTATGTTTCCCTTGAATTCCAATGAAGCTGGTAATTGCCCTGTAAATCTGCCACCAAGGGGACAATAAAACAGGGAGTATTAGGAGGGGAATGATGAAATAGGGATAGGGGTTTTAAAGGGAGAGATTCATCATGGATTTGGGAGTAGTTTGGTTATAGGGTTGATGGGGTAGGTTTTGAACCTATTGGCAACACTGTCATTGTAGCATAAACCCTAGGATTATGTCTTCCTTGTGTCTTCTTTTGTTGGCTTTATCAAAATGTTTGCACTTGATTCATAACCCTATCACCATGCTATCCTTTTCAATTTTAGTGCAAGAACTAAGGTAGGTGGCCTACCTTTCAAAATTGATGAGCCTCCAATAAATTTTAGGGAGATTGAATAATTTTCGGGCTTTAAATTTCTGTGCACCGAGCGCTATGCCCAGTGCGCTGTGCCAGTGGCAATTTTACACTGTGAACCGGCTCCCAGTGCGCCGCGCACAATGAGTGCGTTGCGCCTCCTTGTGTGTGCACCACACACTCAGAATTTCACCATGAATTGCTTGCAGGGATAGGGAAAGGGTTATGTAGTGGTTTTAGGGTGGGGTTCTTAGGAAAAATGGTCAAGGCGAGATGAGAAAGATGATGGGTGAGGGGACAAGGGGAGTGGAGTGAAACCTTGGTGCTATCATCATATTTTTGCAACCCTAACCATCGTTTTCTTGGTGATTTTTTTTTCATGGTTGACCTTATGCTTTTGGGTGACATTTAAACATCTCATAAACACCATATCAATGACAAAATTGATGGAGAAGAGGTGTCTACAGGGCCTACCTCTTGTTTTGCTAGCCTTCACCAAGACTTGAAGCAGTTTGGCAATTTTTTATGCCCCTGGCTGTGTGTGTCGCGCGCCAATCCCAGTGTGCCACGCGCTGGGTGTGCGTCGCGCCCTTGTAAATTTCCCACTGCGGGCTGGTTGTGTGTGCGCCGCGCCCTCTGTGTGCGCCACACTCCTTGGTGTATGTGCCGCACCCTCGAAATCCAACTCTCACTCACTCAAACGCTCACAATTTTGCTTTCTCACTTTTGCAATGTCTCTCCAAAGCTTGCAAGAGCACAATGGCTTTTATTTCGGCAAAACATGTATTTATAGCCTTGGAGGAGATGGGTTTGATTTTTTCCTCTTTGAAAACCCCCTTTTCTAATGTAGAGTTTTGCACTTTTTCATTGACCTTTAGACACACTGATTTTGACTTTCCCTTTGACATTTTGGCTCAAATGATGAAATTTTCGGCACCTCTTTACAGGGACTGTATGACAGAGCATTGGGCCATGTAAATCATAACTGCATCCGAAAAGTCAACTGGTGATTTTTTGAAAAATTTTGTCATAATTGACCTTGTTTGGCTTTTCTTCAAAACAGAGTTTTGAAGAAGAGTCAATGTCTCTCTAGGTGATGATGAAATTTTCTGAACCATAACTGTGTAAGTCTTCCCTCTGGCCTGCATGGCTTGTTCTGGACATGTTTTCAAAGACCAAATTGATGAATTCCTAGACCCAAACATAAAAAATTACTTTGTCCTGTAAAGAACCAGACCTGGACTGTCATGAACTTCGATGATTATGGACCAAGCCCTGAGCCAGCAGGGTCAGACATAAGGGAAAATGATTTAGCATGACTTTCTCCGTTAGATCATGGCATGTCCCTAGCGAAATGCAGCCGAGTGAATGGAGCAGGAAACCTAAAATTGAAATGCACAAAGAGTTTTGATCTCTGATGGAGGGCTGACCAAACCGACCCTAACAGGCCATATAACATCTGAGGCTACCCCCATTGTGGATTACCTTGACCAAAGGGAGGATTTAGACCTTGAATACGTTGAAACTGTCCATGCATAGTTCAATGATGGGCAACGTATGGGTTAAAAGGCTGCTGAGCCTGTTGACCTTGGACATATGGGTATGGGACCTATTGTCCTGGAACATAGGGTTGTTGGGCCTGTTGTCCCTGAACAAGAGGGTTCTGGAACTGCAATCCTTGGCATAAGGTTGATACGCTTGTTTCCATTAGATGTAGGGATTTTGTACTTGGTGCCTTTGGCTGACAGGATTCTGAACCTATTGGCCCTGAACAAGAGGACTATGCACCTTCTGCTGCAGGGCTTGACCTTGAACCTGTCCTTGCAAGCGTTTCCCTTGTTGATAGGTATACAAGGGTTGCTATTGCCCAGGTTGGTTTTGCTAACCTTGTAGTTACAAAATTTGTCCCTGGGTTTGCAGAGGTTGGCCCTGCAAGGGTATGGGTTGAGAGGTATGCAGAGCATATTGCATCTGCTGCTGCGCGACCTGTTGCAACTGTTGAAAGGACTGACCTTGCAGTTGTTGCAGGTGACCTTGCTGCGGGATAATATGCACTTGCTATTGTGCAGAAAACCCTTGCTGCACCACAAGTTTCCCTTGCGGTAACAAAGGCTGCCCTGGTTGTTGCAAAAGCCATCCTTGCTATTGCAAGGGTACTTGAACAATGCCCGGGAAATTGCCGAACTTAATCTGGCCATAGCTAGGCTGGATGTACTGCCCAGATGGGATGATGTAAGGTTGATTAACCAATCCTTGAGAACCGTATGGAATGTAAAGATTTTGGTATTGGACCTAAGCCCCATAGGTCGGCTGATACTGAACATTGTTCGATCTAGACGGACCACCAGGATTCTGACCCTATTGGTACTGGACATTGTTTGATCCAGTAGGGTCAATGGGGTTGTAAATAATACCAGAAGAGGGTTGGTTTATACCAAACATGTGATCCGCTCACATTAGTGGCACTTGACACCATAGAGATATTCAGGTTCTGTCCCCCAGGCGATGGCACAATTTGGACACCGACTAATGGGACATAAGAACTGGTAGAGACAATCTTTGAAACCACTGGTTGAGACTGAAGTGTAACTGGGATCGATGATACCAGAGTGTTCGGGATAGTGGGTTGCACTGGGACTGAATTAACAACTAGTTGGGAAGTCGTGTTCGAGACGAATGGACCTAATGTAGGCCTAAAGCCTGAGGCCGAAAGAAAATTATGGTAGAGTGATGAGGCACTAGCTGTGCCTGAAGCTAAGTGTCCCAAAGACACATAGCTAGGTGGCAAGCTGGCGAGAATACCTTCTGAATAAGGGAAACCCTCGGGTGGGAACTACAACTGCAATTCTTCCCCCTCAATAGTGTGTGGAGTTGAGACTTTGGACTCATCGGGAGAGGTGACTGGAGCATCGACTTCGGGTTCCATGTTTGAAAACAAACGATGATGAACAACCGAATGTGTACTGGGGGATAGTTCCAAAGGAACACCCGGTTTATCGTACGGACTGTAAGGGCACTGTGGTGATATCTCAATAGCATCAAATAGAGGGTTCAGAGGATAAATAATGAGTCCAACTTGACCATCAGTGGTCGGCGAGTTCTCTAGAGTTCAAACGAGATTATCAGGAGATTTCGGGTCAATATCAGCAGATGACCCTGAATCAAAAGTAGGCAGAGGATGAGATGATAATGGTTGAACACTCAAAAGAATCATGAGTTCAACATTTTGGTCCTCAAATGGCTCTGGTAACTGAGGAAGCGGCTCGGATAATCTTTCAGATGGAGGAGAGGAAGAGGAAATGGGTGAACCAGATGGTTTAACCACGATGACCTTGTCTTAGCTGACAGAACAAATAACTTCACGGCTTTAAAATTTACTTTTAAGGGAACTCACAATTTGGTAAAAAATCTAATAGGATGTTTTGGATTGTGGGCAATCAATTATTTAAGACGCATAAATGACTAATGTTCTTTCATTTTTTAAGAGTCAAGAAAGAAAGAAAGATGACTCTATCGTTTTCGATTGGAAACGAGCTTGAAAGGACAAGCAATCAGATGATATTTTAAGTTTAATGAGTCAAAAAGATCAAATTATTACTCTGGATGATCTACATAAATATGATTACCAGGCAACCATGAACTGTAGAATACTTCTTGGTGAACAAAGAAGTACGAGCAGGCAATCTCCTTGAATGTTGTGTTCGGTGTATCACGTTCGCAAGGCAACTGACTCGGCTTCCTAAGGATAAAAGGATTGTAGCCTAGTGGGGTCTCCCGTTATATACACGATGGTACAGGGAGCACAAATCCATGCTAGCGTTGTCTAATGCCGAAGCTAACGACAACTGCTAGGTTTACAGACGCCAGAACACATCTCTAGCCTAGACCTTCTAGATGTGATCGTTAATGTCAAATGCGCCTTATGTTAATTGAATTCATTTTAGAGTTTGATCTTGAGTTAAGTTTCAGTTTTTAGGTCTTAACGATGCTACTCAAAAAACCTAAAATGCAACTAAATGGGACAACACCCTTTCAATTCAATGAAATTCCTACACTAGAGAGGGTAGAAACTGTAATCACTCAGGTTGTCCCTAAAGCTCCTTAAAGGGATAAGGCCGAGGTAACTACAAACCAATCTTTGGACTGTAGGTTCTAGCCCACCTACAATCAGAGAGGGCTCTCTCTTGATGATTTAGCTTTGTTGATGATGATTTTAGGCTAGTTATTGAGTTTAAGGGGTTTTCTTTGAGTTTTGGTGGGAAGGGTGAATCTTTCAAGTAGAGAGGAAATGCATAGTATGATAAGTTCAAACCATTGGGCGTGGAGTCATGGAGTAGGACCGCTGGTGCATTTTCTTGGTCACAAGAGGATTATGGAGCAAGATAGCTACACATGAAACAACTTTCAAACTAAATGGAGATGGATTGAAGGCTAAGGAATGAGAGGCACTTAAGAATCTCTCTTTCAGCTTTAACAGAGGGAAGGTGAATGAGATCTATCTAGGAGCAGTAAAGAATCCCTAGATAACTATCAAACATGAATGAAACAGAGCAAATAAGAGCCATAAGGAATTCATATTTATGCCTGAATGAGAAGAAAACATATAGAAATCACAGAAACTAAGCATAGAGTGCAGCCACGCAAATTCTAAGCTAATCTTTCTTTCTGTAACTTAGATGGTGATATATGTATGATAAAAACATATATGAATTTAAAATAGAGATAAAAAACACTTATTGGATCATGTTGCAGCACAAGAATTCGACATTCATTCTTCGAAACAGTAATAACACATCAGACAGTCCATCCTCCAAGATTTTCAGCAGTCTTTGATTAATGAAAACATCAAGTATACAGAGTGAGTCTCTCGTGAAGCAAATCAAACAACCAACCCTTTAAACAATGAATTAGGGTGGTTTATATAGGGAAAATATCTAAAAATATCCATTACAACAAATCTTAAATAGATCTGAGGGAAATGAGTTCTTTAATCTAATCTTGTCGTGGAATTAATGCAAGAAGGTATCTAAGTGCTGCGCTGGGGCAGCTGCCTCAAAAAATGAGTTGAAATCTGGTCCTTATGGCTCTGTACGGTTCATTTAGCCATAACTGTGCTTTGGGCTTTGATCCCCTGCTCTTGAGTGGCTTTGATGTGCATTAATTGTGATCTGAGAGCCCTTAAATGGTTTTACCACTTTCTTTGACTTTGCTTGGGGCCTTTAATGTTCACCTGCTTCGATCTGATACTCTTTGCTGCTTCACTGATACTCTTTAATTTAATCAAGGCTTCATCTTTCCTCTTATACTCTTTGACACTTGAATCAGGCCATTTTCTCTCCCTCGACGTGTTTGAAACTGTCAAATCGCCCCTTTTCTGCCCTTTCAAGGCAAGAATGGCTGCTGCAAATGATTTCCGTGGCTTCTGGAATGCTACGGGCACTGGCCGATTTGAATATGAACATAAATGAAGAAATCCTGTCAAAACTACAAATTTTCGGGCCTCTTGGCAGACAAGCGATATGATGCTTTCCATTTTGGTCATTTTTTCTTAGCGATGCGCGATTAGCGCTAAGCGCTAATCGCGCATTGAAAAACTGAGGTGCGCTAATCGCGCATCGAAAATTGCCTCAGTTTTTCGTTCCAGGCTCTCTTTGCTACGATTTGCGCCCTTCGCGCCTTCCTTTAGTGATGACGTCAGCAGTGGGTCCCAGTACGACAGTGACGTGGCAGGGTGATGTGGCAGTACGGCGGGGATTAACTCAGAGATCGGCAATCGGTTGGGACAGGGGGCAATGGCTTTTATATATGTGATGCGATGGGAGTGATCCCCGATTTCGGAAAGGCAACAAGGCATGCGGCTGTGTGATAATGGGAAATATTGCGGAAATGAATGGATCGCGATGCAATATGCTTTCAGATGCGATAGTAATATTGCATCGGCGGATGAGAGGGGGGCGTATGTATATAGGTAAAAAAAACCTTGTGACTGCCGATCGCGAAATCGCATCGGCGAAGTGATATCGAGAAGATATAAAAGGGGGCGGGCCGATGAATGAATGCTGCGACCTCCGACAACGATATCGCGTCGGAGGAGAGGGAAAACTCATCGGAGGAGGGTTAATGCGATCAGAAGACGATTTTTAAAGCTTTGGAAGAGTTCTTGATGCATGGGAATGAGTCTGATAGCATTTGAAGGGGGTTTTTGTGTTTTGGAAGGAGTCCAAACACCTTAGGAAGACGATTTTTTGAGCAAAATGAGGGTTCTTACTAAGTTTCGAGTAAACTTAGTAATTCCCAAGTGATTTTTATGGTTATATTTCAACCAGAGGAAGGGATAAGTATATAGGGGAGTTATTAACATAGTTTTAGTAGGGGGAGGGGAGATAGATAGGGAGTTACATAATAAAGTTAATAGTTAATATGAAATGTGATGAGAGAGCGCTAAGTATGTAAATCTTAGGCTATTAAAGGGGAAAATGACTTGTATAAGAAATATAAACATCTTTAAGCAAAGCAGATCTTTACTTAGGCAATGATATGGCAAATGATGAAACTTAAGAGATATCAAGTAGATCTTGACCTCCCTGGGGAGGTTAGTGAATGATTTGGGGAATAAGAAGAAGGGGGAGTTAGTCATGCCTCTCTTGAAGTCATCCAAGGGAAAATTGCATTGCATTTGTGATCTGAATAGATATGACACTGGCAAAGATAAAATGGGTCTCAGGCCATGATTCTACAACCACCAAAACTACCTACCTAGCCTACTCACCTAGCATTTTCTCTTCTTTTGGTTTGGGTGCACTTGAACTAGCATACCCAACTTTTCATTCTTTTCTTTTTGCTGTCCTCCTATCTACATCTACACTTATTTCGTCCAGGGGCTTAGATTAAGCGGTTGAGCACCTTTGTTTCACTACCTATCTACAAATATGCCAAGATTAAGTTGTTTGGACAGATAATTATTCTCTATATTCTACAACAGGAAATTGAAACCTAGGGAGACCAAGATTAAGCTGTTTGGCCCTCCCTTAACTGAAAAACTCATCAAAAATGGATCAACTCATCAAAATGGAACATAGCAGTGACACTTAGACTAGCACACTCTCATGGAAAATTCTTTGGCCTCTGTAGCAAATATGGAACGTTGCAACATGCAAAGTATGACATATTTGGCATGTAAAAATGTCGATCATGAAAGATGAATACCTTCTACAGCAGGAGGCTAACAGTGGCTCCACTTGGGGATGGATTTTCCTTGTGAAAAGCCAAGAACAACAGGTCAGAATGGCTTGATCTTCTATTGTTTCTGTGGAACTGAAAACAATTCTTCGTTGGCTGCTAAAAAACTGGGATCTTGAGATCTGAGCAACACTCTCCTCAACTGAATTACTATGAACTATATAGCATCGCGTGCTTTCTTCTGTGTGCTTGATATTACATACATTTTTGCTTGAGACCTGCCTTCTGAAATAGTGTCAAAACATGGATCAAAACTGATGTATTTCGTTTGTTTTTTCTTTGACCAAGGGTGCTGATACGAAACCTAAAAAACAATCCTCTGTTTTGATACTATTGACTGAAGTGGAAAGCTTGATTGTAGAACTTCTAAATGAATTTGATTTAATATAACAGCGTTGCTTCATTCCAAGCAATCGGATTGCTTATACAAACATAAAAAAGGAAAGTGCTGACATATATACAAATACTAATATACAAATATATACACAGGGGCATTGTATCCCTTAAAAGGGATCTCGATAATGTTTCAACATTCGGCCATTTACAGGGTCATCTTCCACTGTGCCGTCATCTGTAGATTTGAGAAAATACGTGTTATTGCCTTGCACAACGCTGATAATCAATGGGCCTTTCCATAGAAAATCAAATTTTGCATGCTTTCCCTTGTCTTCTCTTCGTGAGTCCCACCTTAGAACTTTGTCGCCAATAAAGAAATCCTCAACCTTGGTCCTTTTGTCGAATTCTTTCTTCAGCCTCTCTTGCACAATTTGAGTTCTGTCATACACATGCTCTCTGGTTTGCTGGAGATGAATGGTCTGATTTATTCTTCTTTGAATATTATTTGGTTCTGCCTGGACCTCTTGTAACAGCTTGATAATGGAAATACCCAAAGAAGATGGAAACCTGGCCTCCATGCCATACACCAGTTCATAAGGGCTCATCCCAATGGATTTCTTTGTTGAAAATCTGTCTACCCATAGGGCATTTGTGAGCCTCCTATGCCAGTTCTTCTTGTTTTCTTCTAAGATCTTCTTGATAATACTAATCAGGCTCTTGTTAGATGACTCGGCTAAGCCATTACCTTGAGGGTAATAGGCTGTTGAGTGGCCCAAGGTAATGTGAAATTTATGGCAAAAATTGATCATCTTTTTGGATTTGAAGGCAGCAGCGTTTTCAGTAATGATCTTCTCAGGGCAGCCAAATCTAGAAAGGATATTGCACTCAAGGAATTGGATAATGGTGGTATCATTGGCTTGCCTACATGGGATGGCCTCAATCCACTTGGTGAAATAGTCGGTGGCTGTTAGAATCCACTTATGCTGGCCTGAGGAAGAGGGATGGATTTCTCCAATGAAGTCAAGACCCCATTGTTGAAAAGGCTTTTCGGTTGAGATGGGCTTAAGGGGTAAAGGCAACAACTTTCTTTTGCCCTCAAAGATTTGGCATTTATGGCATGAGGTAGTAAACTTCTTTACATCTGCAAACAAGGAGGGCCAATAGAAACCAGCCCTTAGAATTTTATCAGCAGTGGACTTCCAATATAGATGTCCTCCACAGTCCCTTGCATGGAATTCTTTCATGACATTGTTAGTTTCATTCATGGTTAAACAATTTAGCAATATGCCTTCATGGTTTTTCCAGAATAATGCACCATCTAAGACACAAAACTTTAAAGCCTTCATTTTTAAAAATCTTTTCTTGGTTCTGGACAATCCTGGGGGAGCAAACAGGTTTAACAATACAAAGCATATATCAGCATACCATGGGGATTGCAAAAAGGTTTCACTGATCTATGGAGTCGCCAGCTCCTGTTCATTGTCCAGTTGGTTAATGTCTAGGGCCTGGAAATTTGTTTCGGACATCAGTTTGGCTAAACCTTGTCCCTTTATCAGCTTGGTTGGTTTTATTTCAATGTCATACTCAAGGATGCTAGCAATCCACTTGCCTCTTTTGCCTTCTAATCCCTCTTGGGTTAATATGTCTTTTATAACAGCATTTGGGACATAGGAAATCACATGTGAATATAAAATGTAAACTCAGAAATCTTTGATTGCTTTAGGAAGGGCATAGGCCTGCTTCTCCATGATTTGGTACTTCAAAGGAGCATCTCTTAAGGCTCAGCTGAAAAATGCAATTGGATTTTCAGCTCCTTGATCATCCTTTTGCAAAAGGACAACAGCTATGGTGTGCTCAGATGCAAAAGAAAAAATGATAAAATCTTTGTCAAACTGAGGACTGGTGAGGAGAGGGGCTTGGGTTAAGGCAGCTTTGATACTCTCAAAGGCTTGCTTGGTTTGAAGAGACCATTTTACCTTGGCATCCTTTTTTAACATGTTGCTCAACAGTCTTATCAGTTCGGCTAGGTTTGGGATAAATCTCCTTAGGAAATTGATCTTTCCAAGGAATGCCTGCAACTCTTTTATGTTTCTTGGATATGGGATTTGAAGGATAGCTTGAATTCTTTCAGGATCAATTCTAATCCCATATTTTGAGATGATATGGCCTAGTAATTTACCTTCTTCAAGGCCAAAGAGAGACTTCTTGGGGTTCAAGGAAATGCCATATTTCCTACATGTCATGAATATTTGCCTCAAATGTTTTAGGTGCTCTTGATCCGATTTGGAGAAAGGGGTAAGGTCATCAAGATAGAAAACTAGGAAATCATGGATTTCCTTGGCAAATGCAATATCCATTGCCCTTTGAAAGGTAGCAGCATCGTTTTTAAGTCCGAAAGGCATCTTCACATACTTAAATGTTCCCCATGGTGTGGTAAAGGTTGTTTTGTCTTGGTCATCCGGGTGAACTAGTATTTGATTGAAACCTGAAAAGCCATCTAGCAAAGAGATTCTAGATGACCCCACTACTCTTTGTAGGATGTGGTCCATTTTTGGTAATGGGTAGTGGTCTTTTCGGGAGACTTGGTTTAAATTTCTTAGATTTGCACATAGCCTAATCTCACTTGTCTTCTTTCTTGCGGGAACAAGATTGGATACCCATTCAGAAAATCTGATGGGTGCTATGATACCTGCTTCAAACATCTCTTTCACTTCCTTTTAAATCAAGGGGAGAAGCACAGGAGTGATTCTCCTTAGTTTCTGTTTGAAGGGCTTTTGATTTGGTTTTAAGGGAATAGTGTGTTGGATCACTGAGGTGTCATAGGACTTCAAGTCCTCGTAACTCCAAGCAAATACATCTTGGAATTCTTTGAACAAATCAACATATTTTGGCTTTTGATCGTGTGGCAAAGATTGAGATAGTTTGATCATTTTGGGCTTCTCTGCTGTCCCAATGTTATGTTCTTCTATAGCAGCGTTTAAGGGCTGCATTTTTGGCTTTTTGGGGACATCATTAGCATCAAACATATCTTCTAATGGAGTAAGGCCAGCAGGGAGAAATTTATCCTTTAGATTAATGATCTCGGCCTTCGTTTTGGCTATTTCCTCCAAATGCATTTGTTTCAGCTCTTCTATGTTTGCATTGTCAAAAACAGTTGGGTTTAGGATTTGTTTGGCTGTTATAGCTGTTACAGCCTGTTGATTTTCATTTGTTTGTTGTTGGGATTCGTTCATGGCATCCATGTCAATGTTTATATTTGAAAACTCATGCTCAAGAGTGAGGAAATTGTTAATCTGGGAATCATTTTCAAATACTTGCCAATCTTTAACGTTATTTGGGACAACAGGCCTATGTTTTATCTCGACAGTGAAATGATGACTTGGCTCAAAGGGAAGCTTGCACGTACTAGCAAAAGTGGCTAGGCTGTGTGCATGAATGTTATGATCTCTTGAGATCTTGGCAAGCTTGGATTCAGTGAATGCATTGAGTATACTAATGGCAGCAGTCCTATAGGCCCTCATTCTATTGTCATTAGTAACAAAGTTGCCTTTCATTTGTTGGATTACTAGGTCGGAGTCCCCTAGAATAGACACTTTGGCAGCTCCTAAAGCTTTGAGCAGCTTAAGGCCTAAGAGGAGTCCCTCATACTCGGCCATGTTGTTGGTGCATTTGAAATTCAGTATATATGCATGACCTTGTGCATGATTGTTATGTGTGTTGTGGATCCATATTCCAGCCCCTGCTCCTAACTTGTTGACTGAACAATCAAACTCTAAATACCATGTGATTTCTTGCTTGTGGTTAGCATTAAGAGTTTCAGTCATTTTAGGATTGGGTGGATTAGAATTTTCTATTAGGGGAATTTCTTCTTGTATGCTGGTTGCCTTGATTGTTTTGACAATTTCATCAGTATGGGCAACCGATTCTTCATTGATGTGCATGTCCAGTTCTAAAGCCAAAGGCTTGACATCAGTTAAAGGGCAACTATCATCATGAAACAAAATAAATGAATCCATATCAGTATGGATTGAGTAGATGGGGAAGTTTTGTGGATTATCCTCGCTACTCACCATATATTTCATGAGTGTTTCTCTATATAGTCTTTTTGGTTTCCCAAAGACTGATATAGTGGCGTAAGAGAGGTCTAATTGGAGGGATCCTTGGAGTTTTGCTCCCCAAGATCTTGATAGGAGCATGCCGTACTTCGGTGGAATGTCTGCAACCACGACATCCATGAGGATTGTCTTGTTAGGATATTGGACGAAGGAGACACACAAGTCTTTGATTAGGCCTAAACACTTGACTTGACTTGAGTCAAAGGAGAATAAATCTTTGTATGGCCTGGTTATGTCAAGGTTTAGTCTTTCCATTACCGCTTTGGGCATAAGATTGTGTGATGCACCTGAGTCAAACATTGCATTATGTAAAATTTTATCATGGATATGCAAACTGATATAAAATGGCAAAACTGCTCCATTGACTGTTTTTCCATTGACTTCTGGGCCAAAGAGCAGCTCTGGGGTATCATCTAAAACATTTACATCATCCTTAACCTCTGGCATTTGTAACGATCTTTGTATTTGCTGCCTATAAACATCATGCTTGGCAAGTTCTGAGAGGGGGATGGATATCTTACGTTTTCCAATATCTGCCTCTAAATTAAATGGCTTTTCCAGTGGAGTCGTGGTGTTGATGATGGAAGATTTTTCTTTTTCATTTGAGTTATCAGCGATTTGCTCTCGTTTGCCAGCGTCATGGAGAGTGATCGCTTGCATTTTTTATGTTATGGGTAGGATTTTTGGAACGTTGTGCACATTTTCATTTGAGGAAAAAGGCACGATAGCCTATTTTTTAGAAGGCTGTTCGATAGTTATATCACCTATGGTTACGTGCTGCGGGTTTGGGACAGATTGTTCAACGTGTTCTGTTATAACAACCCTGCCTTTGATTTTATCGAGATGTTGTTTTTCCTTTGGTTTGGTGGGCTTGGGCACATTAATCGTTCTGGTTCTTAACTTATATTGCTTGTTTAGCTCATAAACGGCTGGGTCATAGGCTTGTTCAAAGTTGAAAAATTCTTGGGTTTGAGTTTGGAATTGATGCATGCTATCGTTATTTTGGTCTTCTTTAGTTAAGAAGACATGTTGCTCATTCTTCAAACCCATTAGGTTTATGTGAGGATCTTCTATGGGCTCATTAGTTGTTGATGTCTCAGCGTAATTTTCTTGGAAAGGAGGCCTTATTTCACGGTCTGGGCTCACTCTTCCACCGTTTGGGTTTTGATTCCTTCTGAAGTTTGGGTTCCTAACAACATTGTTTTGCTGCCCGTCCCAAGATGATTTTTTCTCAACGTTGTCCACTCTGTCTACTAGCCTATTCATGCCACTAATAAGGGCATCTAGCTTTTGGTCTATGGCTGAGGGTTCTTCCTAAAAGGTTGTTCTCCTCTCTGTTCTGGCTTTGTTTCTTTTGGCAATTAAATTTTCCTCCACAGTGACAGCCACATTTTTCATTTCGGCCAGGCTGTTAGGGGCTCTTTCTTTCAACTGGTAGGCCATATCTGGGTCAAAACCATCAGGGAATTTATACAAGGCAAGGTCAGGTGGAGGTCTTAAGTTCTGTGGTATTGTATTGTAGACATTATTGAATCTTGCACAATAGTCTAAGACAGACTCTTGAGGGCCTATTTTAATTGTATCGTATTTGGCTAGTATGTGCAAGGGGTCTTTATTTTTCTCCCATTTTTTGATAAATGACTGGTACAAGGCTTCTGGGTCTGCTATGGAATTAGCTGGGAGTGCTCTAAACCAAGTCCTGACATCGCCTGTCAAACTTTGGACAAAAATCTTCATTCTCACCCCATCATCGTCAATCTCATAGCTTTCAAAGTAATCCTGCATTTTCTTTGTATGCTGAAGGGCTGTGCAGGCACTTGTGCCATCAAAATAAGTTATCTTAGTCTGGTAATCCTGAGGCATAGCCCCGAGGTTAGCAGGCAGCTGTAAGGGTGCATATCTATTAGCCATATTAACAGGTATCAGAGGAGCAACAGGGATAAATGGAACGACCGGAACAACTGGGATAATAGGGTTAGTAGTGGTAGTATGCGTCGTGAAAAAAGGTGTGGAAAAGGTGCTTGGAGAGGTGGATAAAGAATAAGGGGAACCAGGGGTTGAACAAAATAAAATTTTGACAGGGGTGGGAACACAACTTGGCTGAACTATCTCAGGACTAGAATAAGCAAAATCTTCTTTTCGCTCTAATTTCCTGAGGTTTCTTGGGATTAAATTCGGATTTTCAAAAATAGCTGGTGGATTTGGGTCTGGATTTGACCTTGTATAACCTGAATTCCTTTTAGGAGCCAACTTCTAACTTGTTTTTGGGGATTTTTCTAAGGAAAGTGGGTTAGAAAGAAACTTTTGAAGGTCAGATTCTTCCCCAATGGAGCTTTCCAACTTGATTTGTGAAATCATCTGAAGAATGTTCCCCAATGGAGTCGCCATTATGTTATCACTCAGGTTGTCCCTAAAGCTCCTTAAAGGGATACGACCGAGGTAACTACAAACCAATCTTTGGACTGCAGGTTCTAGCCCACCTGCAATCAGAGAGGGCTCTCTCTTGATGATTTAGCTTTGTTGATGATGATTTTAGGCTAGTTATTGAGTTCAAGGGGTTTTGTTTGAGTATTGGTGGGAAGGGTGAAACTTTCAAGTAGAGAGGAAATGCATAGTATGATAAGTTCAAACCATTGGGTGTGGAGTCATGGAGTAGGACTGCTGGTGCGTTTTCTTGGTCACAAGAGGAATATGGAGCAAGATAGCTACACATGAAACAACTTTCAAACTAAATGGAGATGGATTGAAGGCTAAGGAATGAGAGGCACTTAAGAATCTCTCTTTCAGCTTTAACAGAGGGAAGGTGAATGAGCTCTATCTAGGAGCAGTAAAGAATCCCTAGATAACTGTCAAACATGAATGAAACAGAGCAAATACGAGCCATAAGGAATTCATATTTATGCCTGAATCAGAAGAAAACATATAGAAATCACAGAAACTGAGCATAGAGTGCAGCCACGCAAATTCTAAGCTAATCTTTCTTTCTGTAACTTAGATGGTGATATATGTATGATA
Organism: Pinus tabuliformis; assembly: GCA_031772625.1. Lineage (NCBI taxonomy): Eukaryota > Viridiplantae > Streptophyta > Pinopsida > Pinales > Pinaceae > Pinus > Pinus tabuliformis. Next base: position 301,668,996 of record CM062813.1, on the reverse strand, counting down.
AAAACATATATGAATTTAAAAAAGATATAAGAAACACTTATTGGATCATGTTGCAGCACAAGAATTCGATATTCATTCTTTGAAACAGTAATAACACATCAGACAGTCCATCCTCCAAGCTTTTCAACAGTCTTTGATTAATGAAAACATCAAGTATACAGAGCGAGTCTCTCGTGAAGCAAATCAACTAACCAACCCTTTAAACAATGAATTAGGGTGGTTTATATAGGGAAAATATCTAAAAATATCCATTATAGCAGATCTTAAACAGATCTGAGGGAAATGAGTTCTTTAATCTAATCTTGTCTTGGAATTAATGCAAGAAGATATCTAAGTGCTGCGCTGGGGCAGCTGCCTCAAAAAATGAGTTGAAATCTGGTCCTTATGGCTCTGTACGGTTCATTTAGGCATAACTGTGCTTTGGGCTTTGATCCCCTGCTCTTGAGTGGCTTTGATGTGCATTAACTGTGATCTGAGAGCCCTTAAATGGTTTTACCGCTTTCTTTGACTTTGCTTGGGGCCTTTAATGTTCACCTGCTTCGATCTGATACTCTTTGCCGCTTCACTGATACTCTTTAATTTAATCAAGGCTTCATCTTTCCTCTTATACTCTTTGACACTTGAATCGGGCCATTTTCTCTCCCTCGATGTGTTTGAAACTATCAAATCGCCCCTTTTCTGCCCTTTCAAGGCAAGAATGGCTGCTGCAAATGATTTCTGTGGCATATGGAATGCTACGGGCACTGGCCGATTTGAATGCGAACATAAATGAAGAAATCCTGTCAAAACTGCGAATTTTCGGGCCTCTTGGCAGACGAACGATATGATGCTTTCCATTTTGGTCATTTTTTCTTTGCGATGCGCGATTAGCGCTAAGCGCTAATCACGCATCGAAAACTGCCTCAGTTTTTCATTCCGGCTCTCTTTGCTGTGATTTGCGCCCTTCGCACCTTCCTTTAGTGATGACATCAGCAGTGGGTCCCAGTACGGCAGTGACATGGCAGGGTGATGTGGCAGGGTGACGTGGTAGTACGGCGGGGATTAACTCGGAGATCGGCAATCGGCCGGGACAGGGGGCAATGGCTTTTATATATGTGATGCGATGGGAGCGATCGCCGATTTCGGAAAGGCGACAAGGCATGCGGCTGTGCGATAATGGGAAATATTGCGGAAATGAATGGATCGCGATGCGATATGCTTTCGGATGCGATAGTAATATCGCATCGGCCGATGAGAGGGGGGCGTATGTATATAGGTAAAAAAAACCTTTGCGATTTCCGATCGCGAAATCGCATCGGCGAAGTGATATCGGGAAGATATAAAAGGGGGCGGGCCGATGAATGAATGCTGCAACCTTCGACAGCGATATCACATCGAAGGAGATGGTAAACTCATCAGAGGAGGGTTAATGCGATTAGAAGAGGTTTTTTAAAGCTTTGGAAGAGTTCTTGATGCATCGGAATGAGTCCGATAGCATTTGAAGGGGGTTTTTGTGTTTTGGAAGGAGTCCAAACACATTAGGAAGACGGTTTTTTGAGAAAAATGAGGGTTCTTACTAAGTTTCAAGTAAACTTAGTAATTCCCAAGCGATTTTTATGGTTATATTTCAACCAGAGGAAGGGATAAGTATATAGGGGAGTTATTAACATAGTTTTAGTAGGGGGAGGGGAGATAGATAGGGAGTTACATAATAAAGTTAATAGTTAATATGAAATGTGATGAGAGAGCGCTAAGTATGTAAATCTTAGGCTATTAAAGGGGAACATGACTTGTATAAGAAATATAAGCATCTTTAAGCAAAGCAGATCTTTGCTTAGGCAATGATATGGAAAATGATGAAAATTAAGAGATATCAAGCAGATCTTGACCTCTTTGGGGAGGTTAGTGAATGATTTGGGGAATAAGAAGAAGGGGGAGTTATTCATGCCTCGCTTGAAGTCCTTCAAGGGAAAATTGCATTGCATTTGTGATCTGAATAGATATGACACTGACAAAGATAAAATGGGTCTCAGGCCATGATTTTGCAACCACCAAAACTACTTACCCGGCCTACTCACCTAGCATTTTATCTTATTTTGGTTTGGGTGCACTTGAACTAGCATACCCAGCTTTTCATTCTTTTCTTCTTACTGTCCTCCTATCTACATCTACACTTATTTCGTCCAGGGGCTCAGATTAAGCAGTTGAGCACCCTTGTTTCACTACCTATCTACAAATCTGCCAAGATTAAGCTGTTTGGACAGATAATTATTCTCTATATTCTACAACAGGAAATTGAAACCTAGGGAGACCAAGATTAAGCTGTTTGGCCCTCCCTTAACTAACTCATCAAAAATGGATTAACTCATCAAAATGGAACATAGCAGTGGCACTTAGACTAGCACACTCTCATGGGCAATTCTCTGGCCTCTGTAGCAAATATGGAACGTTGCAGAATGCAAAGTATGACATATTTGGCATGTAAAAATGTCGATCATGAAAGATGAATACCTACTGCAGCAGGAGGCTACCAGAAACTACTTAATCAAATGCAAAAAAATCAAGCAACTGAAAACGAAATGATATTTCACTACTTCACTTTCTAAAAATAAACTAATGAAAAATGCATTCCAATTCCTAATTTCCTGACAAGCACTTATCTATCAGTCCTTTCGAAATGAAAAAATTTCTCTTCCTTTTCAAATGCTGATGCAATTCTAGTTTTTAAGAGATGCGAATCATGATGATGCAACAAGCTAGAATTTCATATTTTCTCATGAAACAACGAAACAAAATTTTTGCATACAATATTTCAATGAATTTTTTTTTGAGACTATGAGCTCTTCAAGCAGATGCAAACATGAAAAGAGAAGTTCATTCAGATCAATGAAACACCGACTTTACCAAACACAAGACCGACAATGTAATCTATGCCGGAAAAAGACGTTCAAACTAGTAAACAAAACTTTTTCAAACTTGTGCAAAAAGAGGTTAAAGTCGTAAGAAGGACCAAAAACAAATGCAAGGAGCAAAAACACCTACAGCCGAACTCGATGAGTCCACAAGTTTCTGAATGGGCGACTATCTAGATGCCCTAGTGTCGCTAGCCATCCAATGACTTGATCAAAACAACAAAATGACAAGCCTACAAGTAATCAAAAACCAAACGAAAAGTAGCTTTCTAATCAGGGAGAAAACAGTAAAAAGGCTCACAGGGTAAAAAACACAAGAGCAAAACACATTGGCCAAGATTGGGGTCTAGCCCTAATCTTCACTTATAGGGACCAGCGCGACTGCCTAACTGACAAGAAGCACTAGAGGCGGGTCAATGTGGTTGTTCCTCTGCAATTTGCGCTGATTGACGCGACTGTTAGATGATTAAACACATTGTCCAAGAGAAGTAAGGAATTTTTTTATTTTTTTTTCAAAACAGGGACTATATCTACTACTATGGATTTTAGACTTAGGTTAGTAAGTAGGAGAAAAGCAACAGAACAAAAGGGAAAACATGAAACTAGAAAAGTTCTAACGAAATCATGAAATCGAAAACAAACAAAAGGATGGGATCTCCCTAGCAGAGTCGCCAATTTGTGGTGAAATAAAATTATAAGTGCGGATACGAACAAATTTCTCTAGCCCGATAATGGGTCTAGCCACAATAGATACATTCTATGGAATATTTCCTTAGGTTAGAATCAATCAAGAGGGCCTACCTCTTGGTCGCTTATCCTGCTTGATGATGTCCTCACTTTCTCGCTCCAAAAATCTCTCGCTTCCTTCTTCAAGCTCCTGAAACAAGTAAAAAACAACAACACACAAACATAATGATAGAAAAATTGCAATTCAACCTAATTAATAAGTCAAGAAGCATTAAGACACGAATATGTAATATTACAAAACATGTAGGAAATCAATCAATAGTTGCATATATTAATATCAAAGAGAGAACACAACCATTCGTCTTGACGTCGTAGTCTTCCTCTGACAAGATCATGTTCCCACACACTTTGCTAGAACTTCATGATGGCTTCAAACAACAATAGTTTAAAGACTCTTCCCTTTAGGCTTCACTCCAAACCAAACACACTTCTCCCTCACACAACTAGATGGCTACAACTAGCAATAGCTTGCTTGTCTAAAATAGTATATTCACACTCAGCCAAAACTCTAACTCTGACTTTCACACTAGTTTGTGCCTGGGAAGAAGGGAGGTTTATATAGGAAATATGAATGGGAGATGTGTTGTGGGGAAAAGTATCCGATGCGGATGACCCTATCCCTACTCTAAAGGTGACAGTCTTTAGCAACAACTGAAAGTAAAGCTTTGATGTTTTCCTTTATGAAAGTACAGAGAGAAAGAAGAAATGATTAACCAACCTGGTGTCCTTCGCTTAGTCGATCTTGATCCTCTCTCTTTGTCTCTTGTTCCCAGCTCCTTACTCTCTTTGCCAGTCCAGCTACACACAGATCCTGCACAAAACAAGAGAGGAAACTACAAGATACATGTACTCATAACTGATGCATGGATTAGAGTGAATCAAATATACATGTAAATACAATACATCAATGCAATACAAGTATATAGGAGAACATGCAAAACTTTATTGATAGAAGTAACAGGGTTCTGAGAAGGTTACAACCAATGATGGCTCCAATCCAGCAGCACCTCCCCAGCAGCAAGAACTCTCCTCTTCACCTCTAGTAAAACAATCACCCAATAGCTCTAACTGTAATCCAATAGCACCTCCTTGCTTTACACAAAATTCCAGCCTCCTTAGACCTCATAGAAGAGCTCTATATATAGGATAGAAGAAGAGAGGATGAGTCAGCTTGAGACTGACATGAAGCTGCCTTGTGTCCTCTCCCTCTTCAGTTAATCTTCAGTTCTTGAGTCCACTTGGAGATCCTTGGTTACACATGGTGATCAAGTACCTCTTACTCATCATAGGGCGAATCTTATGAACCAAGTGTCAGTTTGGAAGCTTCCTGGGCAGTTGACACCTTGCAGGATGACTGTGCCACTTGGCCAATCTCGCCCAGCGCAGGTAGCCTTCATTACTTTTGACTTCCAGCGCAGGTACAGAGTGGGACAGTTGCATTCCAGCGCAGAAGCTCAGTTAAGCAGCTGACATGATCCAAAATAAGCCTGTTTTGAAGTGTTTTCAGGTGGAGAACTGATTGGAAGTGCTGTTGTTTGATGACCTTGTTCTTTTAGGGGTAAGAACAACATGTTTAGGGACTGAGGATCCCTGTGATTATTGACATTTCATGCTCCATGATGCGAGGCACAAAAATGTCTATAACAAGATGGATTCTCTTCTCATGGGAGAAAGACTTATCCCTTGAGGTAGTTCCATCATTATAGGGGAAAGGAGCCCAAACTGTCATCCTCAACCCTATCCGGCCAAACCATTTACCAGACTTCCATTATGGAGCTTCTAAAGATGGAAGCTTCAGCTCTAATTTAAAAAAACTTCCATAACAGGATTGGCACGACTGGAACACAACTTAGTCACACCGATCGGTGTGGGGAATAGTGCTAATCTTTGTACATCGGCACGAGGGAGACAAAGGTCATTTGCACCGGTCTTGTAAATTGGGTAAAATAGAAGTTTTAGAGGAAATGGTGCAAAAGGGAAATGATCTACTCATGAAGAGGGACATAATGGGAGTTTCTCCATTAAGGCAAATCATGCGGGGTTCACTGTATAGGTCCTCCAGGATCAAGGAATGGGGAGTATAGGGAAAGTGACAAAATGTTGTGTAACATGAGGTTAAAACCTCCTTAGATGAGGAAGGGGAGTGTACCTGGATTCTTTAAGTACACATGTAGATCATGATGCATGGTTGGTCAACTTAGACCCATCCTTTCATATGACTCTTTACAGGAAGTGGTTTTGCGAGTATGAAATATTTGATGGTGGTGATGTTTTGTTAAGAGATGACCTGAAAACCATAATCATAGGACAAGTAAAATTCAAGTTAAATCTCATGGGTGGAAGGAGTAGACCATTCCTTAGTGTTGTACACATATTAGGATTAGACATAAATTTGATTTTTGTAAGCAATGTGAGTGATGCATGTGTAAAAGTAATGTTTGAGAAGTATACTTGTAGGATGGTTTTAGGAGCACTAATATTTTTTAGGGGAGTTTGGATTGGAACTCTATATAATCTATTAGGAAGATAGTGGTGGGTGCAGTAGCAATGTTGTTCCTAAGAGTGGAGTAGAAGAAGAAAAAACTTTTGTAGCTTCTAAAGAAAATACTATTCTATGGAATCAAATATTGGGACATGTCAGAAAGAAGGGCCTTTGAGTATGTCACAATAATGGAATGGTAGAATTTACCATCTAATTTATCTCTAGATTTTGATTTATGTGAACATTGTTTATATGTACCAACGCAAAAGTTTGTAATATTCTCCTCTAGTTCTATAAGGTCAGAGGGAATATTATAGTTCTCTCATAATGCTGTGTTTGGAGTTGTGTTGGTTCATAATTTATGTTTACTATGTATAATTTATAAATGAATTATCAAGGAATACATGGGTTTATTTCCTCAGGAAGAAATATGAATTCTTTGACAAGTTCAAGTAGTTTAAGGATCTCGTGGAAAATTAGAAAGAGAAAAAAATTAAGGTGTTGAGTACAGATAATGGTGGATAATTCTATGGGAATGAATTTGAAGAATTATGTAAGAATTATAGTATAGAAAGGAAAAATATTACTCCATGCACACCTCAAGAGAATGGAGTTGCAAAAAGGATGAACATGACGCTAATGGAGAAAGCAAGGAGTATGCTTAGTGGTGTTGAGTTAGGACAAGAATTCTAGGTAGAGAAAGAGGAAATTGGGTGTTATTTGGTATATAGATCACCCTCATAAATGTTGGATGAAAATAATCCACATGAGGTATAGGCTGGTAAGAAACCTTGTTTTAAATATCTTAGCATGTTTGGCTATGATGCTTATGTACACATTCCAAAGGAGAATAGTAGAAAGATGGATAAGAGAGATAAAAGTGTATCTTTATTGGATAAAAATATGATATGAAAAGCTATAAGCTTTGGAACCCAATAAATAAGAAGGTTGTGTATAGTCAAGATGTGGAATTTAGAGAAGTCAAATATGCTTTCAAACAGGAGGTCTTGCCAAGGGAGAAAGAAAAAAAAGTAGAGTTTGAATTGAAGGATAATGAATCAGACTCTACAGATGAACAATAAAGGAGAAGAAGAACCACTGACTCCAGAACTGAGCATATGAGTTTGGGAAAGAAGGAATCTAGAAGGGTATACTCCACCTCATTTTTGTTCAAATTTGATTTTTTTATTATTGATGGTGATCCCAAAATTGTTAGAGTAAATGGATTGATAGGATGGAAAAATATGGAAAAAGGCCATGCTTAAAGAAATGGTAGCCTAGGACAAGAATGAGGCTTGGGATCTAGTGGAGTTTCTAGTTGGAAGAAATCCCATCTACAACAAATAGGTATTTAAGAAGAAGTTGAATTTAGACAACAAAGTGGAGAAATACGAAGCTTGATTAGTGGCAAAGGGTTATTCCTAGGTAGAGTGTATTGACTTTGGTTATATTTTCTATCCTATTTCCAGGTTAAATTCTATTATATTTATTTTAGCTATTGTTGCTACTTTTGATAGAACATATGAACATGAAGAAAACAATCCTACACGAGGATCTAGAAGAAGAAATCTACATGAAACATCTAGAAGACTTTGTTACTAAAGTAAAGAAAGAACTAGTATGTAGGATGACAAATTCCCTGTATGGAAACAATCACTAAGGATATGGGATAAAAAATATGATACTTATATGTGAGGGATTGGATTCACAAGGATCAAAGCACATCATGCTGTATATTTAAAATTAGTTGGTGATCATGTTATTTATTTGTTTTGTATGTGGATGATATGTTGTTGAGTGGAAATGACAAGGAAATCATCTAGGAAGTTAAAACTCTAAATTTGACATGAAGGATCTCAATGTTGCAAATTTTATCTTGGGCATGGAAATTAAAAGAGATAAGGAAAACAAGAAACTCTGGCTAAGTTATAGGAAGTATGTAGAGACAATATTATAGAGGTTTAATATGCAAGAATGTAAATCAATAAAGGTGCCTACTTATGTAGGTATAAAGTTATCTATGGATTAGTGTCCCAAGAAATAGGAAGAGGAAGAAGACATGTCCCATGTTCCATATGTAAGTGTAGTTGCAAGATTGAGGCATCCAATGGTATGTACTAGGTCGTAAATTGCACATGCAGTGGGAGTATTGAGCAAGTATATGTCAAAACTAGGGAAAGAGAATTGGATAGTAGTAAAGATGGTTTTTAGGTATTTCTGTGGTACTAATGGCTACGATTGTGCTACTTAGAAAGAAAAAGATTGGATAGGGTGGAAATACATTGATTTATTGATGCAAACTATGATAGAGATATATATCATATAATATCTATAAGTTGGCCTGTGTTTAACCTATTTAGAGGAACAATGAATTGGATGAGCAAACGCCAATATGTAGTGGCACTGCCAACTATAAAAGTTGAATACATGGAAACCACTCATGCAAACAAGGAAGTAGTATGTATACATAGATTGTGTTTAGGAATTGGGGTGGTACAACAAGTTACAGGATATATTGTAATTGTCAGAGTGCAAAATACCTAACAAAGAACCTATCTTATCATGATATGATAAAGAATATTGATGTCCAATACCAGTTTGTGAGATATATGATTAAATACAAGATTATTGTTGAAAAAATCATTCGAATGTGATTTGCACCGAAAAATATTCTCAAAAAACTTGATATGGATCACAGAAGCTTAAATTCAACAAGAAGATGCTGCTGAAAAAAGTGGATATTTTGAAGAATGTTGTAGATTCATTAAAAGTTCTACGAACAATGAGGAATAATCTTGGTGTAGAGAAATAATGGGCATTATTTCCCTAGATTGCTGATAATTTACTCTTATGACCACTTTTGTGCAAAGAAAAAAAAGGTGGGAGAATGTTGGGCATGTGTTATGTTCTTTGCATGACTATACCCATGCACTATAAAATGTGCATGAAAAGTGAGGGTGACAACTCCCCTTGTTTGGGGGGTTCACATGGGGGTGGAATCCCCCCTTGTGTGGGGGTTCGACGATAGTGCCCCCATATTTTTTTTGGATGAGTTTGTAGGTGAGTTTTTTGCGGTGCTTTTGCTAAAAGTGGTTTTATGGTGCATGATGTTTTTTCCCATGTTTTTATAGTTTTAGTTAAGGAACTATTGTTTTATTATAGTCCAAGGTAAATTGATTGACATTCCATGAATGTCGTGGGATATATATTATATTGTAATGCTATACAAAAGAATATATATTAAAAAAATCTTGTTGGTTTTACTCGTTTTTGGTTTCCAGGATAAAATCTCTATGCTAACATCCGTGTTTTCAATTGCATATTTTATGTTTTATTAATAATATATTTGTAGACATAAATTGTATAGGGTTAGAACCTACACCTTTCATCAATAAGGATTTGTTGCAACCCAATAGGAAATTTATACCTTTTCCAAATCCCTAGGACAATAGAAACCTCCATGACAAGCTCAACTCTGATACCCAGCCTTTTGGAATATCTGCACAAACTCTATATATATTCACCTTCAAAATTTCAATAATAAGTACAATATGCCTCTTGAATTTCCTTTTACCACTTCAAATGCCACCCAAAAACTAGTTAGTGGACCTTTGATGATCCCACATTCTAGTGATGTCCCTACTCTGTGAGCATCAAAGGCATCTATTAGGTGTACAACTCAAAACCCTCATGTGAGGGTTACTTCTAGATACAACATTGTCAATGACTTAGCTTAATCCCTTGTAGCCATGTCAATGCTCGAGGCCTTTGAAGTCTATCCTTCTCAAAGTAAATATTTGATGTTAACATTAGGGTTAGTCAATCCCTTTTATTCATTCCTCATAACATTCGATTTGGATAACTTTGAGCCATGCCTCCCCTCTCAGGTTGCATTCCAAATCCTCGTGACAATTAGAAACATCAAAATCCACTGATGCATTGTATGTAAGAGAGCATCCACTTGCCTCATCTCTAATAATGTATAGCAAAAGTTGGGATCTCCTGAGCTGAACCCATCTATGATTATCTTTCATGCTTATGATGGTTTTCCATCTCAGCTCAAAGGTATTTACAAAAATGTCCCTATTGAGCTAGCAAGAAATACTGTCTTGATTGACATTGAGGTCATAGACACACCATTGGATTGCAACATCCATGTACACTATGAAAGTAATTTATTTTCTTTGTTTTCAACAATGATCTTCCCTCGCAATGGAAAATTCATCACAACTAACCAAATTACACACTACAATATCTATCCAATTAGAAACTTTGACAACATCTTACCCCTCATTAGGGCCAACCATGAATTCCCATCATATGTTGACATCGATAATAGGATCTTTAAACACTCCACACTCATTAGCACTTATGAAGGTGACCCACCTTCAATTTAACCACTAGATTTGACTTACGTGTGTATCATACCATCTGTCATGGTAGAATTATCCTGCTTCATTTTTCTAAAAACCATCATCCATGTAAGACCAACCACCTTTCATGCAACACCTCATCTACTCACTCAGATTCCATTTTTCTACCCACCACTAGGAGTTAAAAAATATTAAGTGATCAACATACTAACCCTACCAAATCTCATTTTTGGGATACCTATGTGGTACCTCAAACCTCCATTCATGGCATGTAGGCATCATCATCTCACATTGTTGTCCAACCAACAAAACCTATCAACCCAAGGGTGACAAAGATTGCTAACATAGTTAGGGGAAAGAAAAATAAGGTAAGGAACAACACTCTGAACACTCCTTTAGTACCTCCTCTCTACACTCTTTATGATGACCTAAGTCATGTCATTAACTTGTGCCCTACAATTCCTGATATAAGGAAACTTCTCCACATACATTAAGTATCATTTTTGTTACCCACCCCTTCTGCTATTGGTGCTTCCATAGCCCCCATGAAGGATCCTTCCATAGTGTGTAACAAAGCCTTATGTACAAACCATCCTTTCACCATATGATCCACATACATACATTGCAATCACCATTTATTAGATATTTCACAAATTTGAGCTATATTACCTGAAGTGTCCTAAATGCCTCTCCTAACATCCTCTAACTCCCTTTTACAATTTGTATCTAAGCCACTCTTAGTCAACAAAATTTGTTCCTTAACTATTTACTATGTTTCCACATTAGTGAACTAATTAAATGATCACCCATGTTCCCTTCATGGGAAATAATACCTTATCTATTTTTTCCTTATAATAATAGTGCACATCCGATCCATCACATGGTCAAATTCAAGAGGCAATGCGAGTACATTTCCCCTCCATCTCTAGTCTCTACCCTTTTAACCTAGCTAGAGAGGGACATCCATCCTCCTGCAATTCATTTTTTGTTACATCAATGGAAGCAATCCCTAGCTCCTACCCCACCCAACTCCCCATCAAGCCCATCATAGGAAAGTCTTACTCCTCTGGGAGAACACAACACAAATGAAAGGGTGAAAAAGCCAACAATAGGGAAGTCTTTCTCCTTCAAGAGATCATGACAAACATGACTATGTGTACATTTAAAATATTTCTTCAAACAAATATTTGATACCCTTAGTAAACCACTATTTTCTCTCCATCTTTAGGTAGGTATACAAATGTTGTTTGGAGATATTTCTATCCTGTTAGGGTCCTATAATAATAGGATTCATAATTTTGAATTGGCTATGGTTAGTATTGTAATATTGTACATACTTTTGCTTTCTGCAAAATGTTTTCCATATTAAAAATTAAAAAATGTAAAGAGGGTATGTCCTAAATAATAATCAAAGGACAAAAAGAAACAGAAAAGATCAAACAAGTGAAAAATATGAACCCCAAAAAAGAAATAAAATAAATCATGAAAGTGATCCAGGTGGATGTTGGTGGCCACCCACCTATCCCATTTGGACCCCCACAACTGTCTCTTTCAGTTTTTCTGTTTCCTTAATTATAGCGCAGTTTACTATTTTTAGCAGTTTCTTGGGTCCTAAACTTCCGGAGCCGTTTTGAGGCCCTAAACGACGTTTTTTGGGAAATCCACCGCAACGATTTTTCTATCTAAAAATCATCTTTTCCGTTGTATTCCTCAGAGAGATCTTTCCAACGGGCTATCATGCACGTCAAACGGAGATAGTACGACCAATTCGCGACCCTGGGAAGTTGATGTACCAACTTACCCAAAAAAGGGGCCCACAATTTGGCGTTTCATCTTCTAGGGTTAGGTTTTGGAATGTGAAGGGTTTTCCATTGTTTCTCAACAATAAATAGGCCCTCGAGCCTCATTGTAACACAGTTTTTTGGAGAACAGTTCAGAGGCATGTAGCCGACACATCTCTTCTTAGAGATAAGCTACCATCGCCCTAGCTGGGTTATTTCCATTTCTATTTGTAAGCATATTTCAGTATTTTACAGTAATGAAATGAAGTATTATTTCCGCTGCATAATTGTCTTTATGGTTATCTCTATATTTTATTGCGTTCCTATTTAAATCCGGATCAGAAAGTGTGCAAATTCAAATGCCACTACTTTTTACTTTACTTTGTAAAATAAGGTTGTGTGCAGCTTGTCAGAAATGCCACAATCCATGATGGTCAAATTACTTAATCTTGACCCATTCATGCTTTAAATTTTATGTTGATAGATAGAGAATAAAAGATCTAGCCAAACTATTTAAGCTTGGAAGATTAGTAGTTAGGTAGAGAATAAAAATGAGCTCATCAGTTTAGTTTGAGCCATTGGAAGTTATAAGGTTAGAATTAGATAGTTTACTTGTCAAAAGAAAAGGAAATAAAGGGTCAGCAAGCTCAAATGCACCCAATAAAATGAAGAAAAAATGTTAGGATAAATAAATGGTAGGTAGAAGAAAGGTTGCAAATGCACAAGGTTGCTAAATCAAAGAGCACATTTATCATGCTTAATCCTATGTTTCATGTGTAGGAGGATTCATGAGAAAGAAATGATATTCACAATCTGGTTTAACTAACTTCCCCTCATTTCACTGTACCCCACATGCTTATTTTCTAATTTCCCCATTATCCCTTTATTAGTTATAAATCCCCTTTTCCTTTCATTTTGACACTTACCCTTTGGTTTCACACATTTCCTTAGTAATTACCCTTCAAAAATCATCTCCCTACCCAAAACCCCTTTTCCCTAGTGTGAAACCCATTTCCCATTGCAAATATTACCTTCCCACCTTATTAATTTCCCTATTTCCCTTCAAAAACCCATAAAAACCCCCTTATCCTAAGTTTTCATCCCCCCACATTATCAAATTAATTTGCCCACTTTATATTTCCCCGACAAACCATTTTTCAACCCACCAACCCTTGGTATGGTTAAAAAACCCCGCCACATAACCTCTGGTCCCACTTTATTAACCCACTGCTTATATTTAATCCTGACCTTATACACTAATTAATTACAATTTACTGTAATTAAACCTTGGGCCCCAAAAATCCCTTTCCAAGTTCCCTCCATGTAGCTTAACCACACGACAACCATCCAATCTCCTACCCCCAAATTTGATGGTGCACATCCATATCATGCGGGTTCACCGTCCGACTGATAGCAGCGCGAGAGCATGCGAGATTCACAGTTTTGCTTGGGTGTTGTTCTACTATGTGGTGGCCCCAGGCTAGATCGCATGCTCACGAAAAATACTTCCTGCCCTCCAAAAGCAGTGCGATGGCCCAGAAAACCACCTCCCCACCCAATCCAAAAAACTACCCACTGTTCATTCATATTTTCCGCGCCAAGATGTGACCATTACTCGTTGAAAAGTCAGAAAAGCCCCAATTTTCTCTTTTTGCTCGTTTTTCACTGCAACTGCTGCTCAAGCCATTTGCGACACCCTGAACCTGAAAACAACTGAATTGACCACCATTTGCCGCCTGAAGAAGCTCCAGACACCCAATTCAAGCAACCAGTTCACAGTTGAAGCCACCATACCCTCTACATTCACCATTGAACCCAATTTGCAAGCCAGACTGCCAATTTCCAGGTATTCTTGGGAAAACCAGAATGACCCTTCAATTTGAAAACGCACAGTCTAATTGAAAGCTTAATTAATTGAAATAAATTAAGAAATTTGCCTAAATTGAAGACAAGCTTATTTGTATACCCCAAACCCTCCTTTTACAGTTTGTAATTGCTCACTCACTGTACCAGAAACTCCTAAAACCTCACTTCTAGAACCTCTGCAAGCCTAATTCATATCTCTAAACCTAGTTATGGCTTCCCAAACCTCCCTGGATGTGAGACCTCTGCAAACTCCTCACCTGGACATTGACCACCTTGCATTAGCAGACAAAGATTTTCAAATAAAGGATACTGCTTCCCCTGCTTACCTTCTAAAGCTCCACTACTGGAGTAAGGACAGATTCTTAAACCAGAACGATGACATCCACCTTTGGGAATCTGATTTGCCCAAATATTTGTTTCCAAGTACACCCATTCCGAGACATCATTCATTTCTGTCATGCTTGCTATATTCCTAGCCAAAGAGCTGTTGTCAGCCCTAACCAACAAGTGTTATTTACCATCACTACAAAATCTATCAACCAAATGCTTCAGGTCCAACAAAGACCTAATGAGACCCCACTGTCTATTGGAGACTTGCTGGACCTATATGTCAAGTTAGACCTGGCTAAAATAACCCAAATTTTCAAAACTTTCATCATAGAGGAATCCCATACTCCCGCAGATAGTCCCCATTATGTTGCCACCATTTTTTCAGAAAGGGGTAGACAGATTATTACCATGCTCTCTTGCATCTTAGAATATACCACAGATGAGCATGTCGATGAGGTTGTCCTGGCCTTTCTTTCCATCTTTAACCCAGGCAAGCCTCCTGCTGTTATTTATAACTATGCTTAGTTCATTGCAGACATGATGCATGAACAGTTCACCAGACTACCAACTGAGAGAGTTTTCAAGTATTCTTCTGTATTATTTCACATGTTTTTATATTATCAATCAGATAAATTCCCTGTTAGCATCTAGAAGCTGGATACCAAAGGAAATCCAAGGTCAGTTATTTATTGGACACCCTTGATCCAGAAATACTCCACTGCATTCACCTATAAGGACTTCATTGATTCATTTGTCCATCCAGTCATGAACATGCTAACCAGTAGTCCTCAGCCCAGAATCAGCCAAGAGATCAAGAGGGTCTTACAGTTGGCCAAGAACAACAAGGTGGGAGACTGGTATCTGTACCAGAACCACACAGAGATTAGAATTTATGGATGCCAACTTGCCCCTTACAAACTGCCCAAATACCTCCCTATGAGGATATTTGCACTAGAATATTTTAGGTAGATCATCAATTCTGATGAAGTCAACTTCCTAGCAGCTAGGAAGAAAACCCAATTCAAAATGAAAAATCAATTGGGCCCCTTCATTTGTAATAACAGAGAAGCTGGACCAGAGGCAGACAAGATGTTACAACAAATGAAGTTCAAAAACAACTTTATGTGGTAGTATGACCCTTATGGAGTCATAAATAAGCTGAGAATCAAGGTCAAATTGGGACCTTTCATCCACCATCCTAGACCGGATATTGAGAGGTTTTCCAACCAATCAGAATGGTTGGAAAACACTCTAATTGACATGGATAACATAGTAGTGGATGTAGAAAATACACTAATTGATGTAGAAAAACAAATTGATGAAAGTTATTACCTGTAGGTTCTAGAACTAGGGGAACCCATGAATGTCCCTCCTATTTTACAGGCCCCATCAAATGAGGAGAGAAACCTAAAGAGAAATAGGGAGGAGGGTTCTAGTTCTGCTATGGAAACCACAGATGAGTAGTTTGAGCTTAGGAAAAGGCCCAAGCTGAATCCTATAACTGAATAGGAAGAAACCATTGAATCAATGGAAATCACTGACACTGATACAATGGTGGAAAGAAGCAAAGGAAAAACTTCTTCAGGAGAAACACAACAACCTTCAACACCTCACACTCAATTGATTGAGATACAACTCAGTGTTGAGGTTTCTTCTTTCACCAGGCCAGTAGATAGAGAAAAAGACATCAAGGACAGATACAAGGAAATCAAATTGAGAAATGAAAAGTTGAAGGCTGAAACCTATGCTCAGTACTTCAAGCATACACCAGCAAATCAAAGCAGGTTGATGTCAACTTTTGACATCAAAGCAGGAAAAATGCAGGTGTACTTCATGCAACGAATTGTCCAACAACCAAAGACATCAGCTGACTACAGAAAAACAAACTTTGAGGTGTTGGCCAGGAATGTTCATCCTATTGACCAGATAAAATTCCACAAGCAGGAAGGAGAGATGATCTACTCCACCATGATAGGAAAGGCCATGGTTTCACATAAGCTGTAGGGTTCATTAGACAACATTATAACCCAATACAAATTGGAAAAGGCCTCCTCATAGGCCAAGGACAATAGGATCAAGTCATTGGAGGACTTGGTAATTGAGTTGGGACATGATCCAAATGACATCAAGGTTGCTGAAAAGTTGATCAAGAAGAAGAATGAGGACATTGCGGCTCTCAAAAAATAACTAAAACTTCCTCATTCAGAGAACCCACAGATGAAAGAGGTCCCGGAGAGCCAAAAACATTAGGAGGAGATGATGGACCTGGTTTTACAATTAAATGATCAATTAAAGGAAATGGAATAGGAGTTAGATAGCTTGATATAGTTAAAACAAGATAGTCTTGAGACTGCCCCTGCCACTGTTATCCCAACAGTTACAACTGCACTACCTTACACTTTGGCAGCATCATTAGCTCCTACAGCTCTAATGGCTACAACAATGCTAGCTTCTATAACGTCTACATCAGCAACAGGGTCAACAACAACAGGGTCAATAGGTGATGAGGCTAGAAAATTGGTCAAGGCAATGGAAGACATGTCCATTCAGACCACAGAAATGAACAAATTCAAAGAAAAGATAACCAGTCTAGAGACTGACTATAAACTTGCATAGATTATGCATAAAGAAGAAGTGCAGAAATCAACCAGGATGAATGAAAGAATAAAAAACTTGGAGAAGGAATTGACTTTAAAGGAACCCCTTGGACAGGCTAAGGAACAATTATGGGCCAATATCATTGACTTTGTCAATGATATTTGGCCATCCATTCAAGTAATTTTTGAGCAAATTGACTTGGTGAAAGAGGCTACAGAAGCCATATAGAGAGTGAAAACAGAATTGGGAGATATGCCAGAGGAAGCAACAAGGATCATTCACTTCCTTAACTCCAAAAATAAGTATGAATTGCAGGAATTAGAGATACCTGACATGACAGGTACAATACTGGAAGTAAAAAGGGTCCTCACCAAGAGGAATTTAATGCTAAACCTTGAAGATAAGTGCCAAACCATGCAACTGGCTATAGACAGGTTCATGGTTAAATTTGAAGTTTTGAGGCAAAAGGGTCTGCCCAATCCCTTGGTAATAAATGATAAGTTAATGCCACAAGAGGACTACAATAGAAGAATTAGAGAAGTGGCCAGGGATCAAGTGAACACTTCATCTATGAAGGGGATGCCAACTGGCAAGGTCCTATACCAAACTTTTGAGAACTTGTTTTACCTCCAGCATGAGGTAAAACACCTTTTTGTGAATAAGCCCACTTTTGCCAAGTACACGGAGGCAGATGAGATTTATAGGAAAATGATAAATATCCAATTACCAGATGCAGAAACATGGGAGAAATTGAATGACTTACTGTAGAAATACACAGTCAAAATGAAAAAAAGTACAGTAAGGGTAAAATTCACAAAAAAATTATAATGACAGGCTAGCCAGATGAAAGAGTATTAGGTAAAATTGTATCAGTTGAAAGATCAGAGTAAAAAGGGCATCCAATGTGAATACCAACAACAAAGAAAAGAATAAAAGGAAAACTATTAGAGCTTAAAGACAACACAATCTAATAAACAAGGACAACAAACAACAGTTCAATAGCTATCTCTATCTTCTTGCATGAAGATATTTATTTCTCCTAGATTAATTCCCAAGACAGTTTGGGATATTTTGTAAATTATTTTTGTATAAATACTTCATAATTCGAAGTATTGAGGGTGGATTGCTATACATTTGTAGAGTTATTTTGATCATAAACCTAAGGGTTATTGTACCAATTTTTCAAGTCAGCAGACTGGACCAAGTAATAAATAGATTGCATTAAAGGATTCATGTGTTGAGTTGTTACAGTGAAGTATTTTCTTTGTCAAATTTGTTATTTTCTTATTTTTCTCACAAACTTGAATGTTATCTAAAGTTGAATGAATTAATTGGAAATTTATCTCAGAATTTGTTTAAGTACACTCTGTTTTGAACAGTTGATCATTTACATGTTTTCTTCTGATATCCGGATCTGAGAATCCTTAATTGCTCTCCCATCTCGGTTGACCTCTTTCACTTTCTTCATAATCTAGCCTATGGAACCCTTAATTTCTCTTTGGATCTGATTGAAAACCACTTCACCATCCAGCCTTGAGATCTGAATTAACTTTGCTATCTTGCCTTGTAGACACTGTTTTTAGAACTTGATCCAGTCTTGTTTGCTTGACATTTGACCCCATAGCCCAATGGTAAAAGACACCCCACTTTTCATATAAGTAAGTTATCCCACCACCAAATCCAAATCAAAACCCAAGTACAATCTTAACTAGCCTAAAATCAAATAACTAAACAAAGTTAAATCATAAAGAGAGAGCCCTCTTTGAGAATTAGGAAGGCTAGATCCTAATCTCCGAAGTAGGTTTGTGGTTACCTCTAATCATTTATTTCTAATCAACTCCAGAGAAATATTGGAGTGATAACATATCCCATTTGTGTAGTCTCCACATATGTATGCACCTCAACACTTAAATTTCTGTCACACTCATGTGACCTTCATGGTGCCAAAATTCCAAACCAACTAGTTTAAGCCTCTCAAAAGTCCCTTAATTTTTCTTCCCATGTCTTTTAATTAAACGAGGGCATCCTAGAGGTGGTGACAATGCCATATTATTCTTGGGATTCCATGCAAAACCGTTCCTTCTTCCTCCCTTAGGGGACATTTCAACTCACCATGTTCATAAACATTTATGAAATTTAAACAAAAAAATTTATACTTGATGGACATGTTGAATGGTTAAAAAACCCTATTCTAGCAAAATATTCATTTAACAAGCTAAACATGGCCAATATCCCCCCCCAATCATAGTGAAAATTTCTATTAACTAGGCATCACTGAAGATATCCTTATTGGAGCAACATATTCCCCTGAGGAACTTATCATGTATAAATATCTTTTCCAAAAGTTTTATGAGACATATTTTCCATGGTCCTATGTAGAGATGCCAAAAATTTATCTCATTGCTATGGAAAATCACATCAAAACTTGGCTTAATGCATCCCTAATCCAGAAAAAAACATTGATCCTTCCATTCTTCCAAATCCATGGAAATCAAGGTTGATATTGACAAGGTTCATAAATTTACTTTTATCTATCCCATCACATACACCTCATGGGTGTCTAACCCTATCCTTCCAAAAACAATCAAGGAATCATTCATGTTTATAAAAATCTACCTGACTTAAGCCAAGTATGTCCCAAATAAAAATTCCCAACAACATTCATTAACCAAGTGATTGATGCATGCATAGGGCATGAGGTCCTTTCCTTGTTAGATGGGTTCTTAGGGTATAATTGGATTTAGATTCGCCATGCAGACCAATAAAAAATAACATTCATGACCCCTTGGTTGACCTTCGCATATTGTATAATTTATTTCAGTGTATGAATTAACTAATGATTGTTGTACAAGTCTCTCTGTAGTGGCCACCAAGAAGTACACGAGCTATTAAGAGACGTCCATGTCATTTCGCTCTTGTCCTTAACCGTATTTGTGTCTTTAGAACCTCACCCTTCTGAGCCACTTTCCAACATGCCATGACATATGTTTGTCATGATCTTACACACAACATTTTCCTAATTAGATGACCTCAAGTATTGATCCCAAGGAAAATTTTGGGGGTTAATATTTGTAGGTGGTCTATTTTTCCACGCCTTTTCCAAAAAAATTGTTTGCCAATTTCCATTTTTTGTAAAAATTATTCGCCCATATTTTATAGTATAAAATTATTTTGCCTTATAAATAACCAAAACTTTACAAAAATATATATAAAACTAATTAAGAGATGTCCATGTCAATTTGGTCCTGTCCCTAATGGTCTTCGTGTCTTCAGAACCTCTTCCTTTTGAGCCACTTTCCAACAGTCCATGACATATGTTTGTCATGATCTTACACACTTAATATTGGCCTATTTAGATGACCTCATGTATTGATCCCAAGGAAAATTTTGGGGGCTAATATTTTTAGGTGGTCTATTTTTCCACGCTTTTTCCAAAAAAAATGTTTGCCAATTTCCATTTTTTCTAAAAATTATTCACTCAAATTTTATAGTATAAAATTATTTTACCTTAGAAATAACCAAAATTTTACAAAAAATATATAAAAATAATTAGAAATTTGAATATTTTACAAAAATATCACCAAATATTTTATAGCTTTCATGTTAGGTACTAGTAAGATTTGTTAATTTTTCTGAAATTTTTAATAAATTTCCATCCTTAAAATTCTCCACGCTTGATCCAAGAAATGATTCCAACATATTTTAGAGGTGTCACAAGTACAAAATTCACTTGAATTCTCTTAAGTGTGTTTTTTTCATCATCACTGAATTATCATTGGGTTTAACCATCTTCCAATAGGGAATCATGATTGACTCTCTAAAATTTTAAGCTATTAACAATTGCAAAATCTATGGGGTAAAGCAAACTTCTAATGGGACTTTATTCTTGACTATGCCACCAGTTCACATGTATTCTTGTGTCTACACCAAGACATTAATTTTCAATGGGATGACCTAGCTCAACAAGATCTTAATGCTTTGAATACTACTCTTTCCAAATCCTCATTATTTAGTTCTCCCGACTTTAATAAGGATTAGATCCTTTACCTTTCCACTTTGAAGGTGCTTTTAGTAGGAGTGTTAGTTCAAAAAGGAGATGATGGTCAAGAATACATAATTTACTATGTGATCAAGAATCTATTAGGACCTCTTCTCAATTACTCCCATGAGGAGAAGTTAGCTCTTAGTTTGATTCATGCAATCTAAAAATTATGCCATTATATTTTTTTTTTGCACCATCAAATTCATAGAAAATTCCAACCCCATGCATTACTCTATCGATGTATTATAAATGGTAAGTTAACTTAGTAGATTATGATTCTTCAATAGTGTAATCTAAATTCCATCATTCATAAGAGGAAGAAAGTGATAGTCCTCACAAAATTGATCACTGACTTCCCATTTTGACATCAAATACCCACTAGTAAATGATAACTTTCTCGATGAAAGTTTGTTATGATATTTTCAAATAACCCATGGTATAGTGGAATCCTCAACTACCTTCATACTTAAGGATCATGCAATCATATCTCTCAATATGATCATAGGTGCATCCACCACCAAGGACCTTGGTATCCTTGTTGGACATATTCTATATTGGTGGGGAGTGGACACTATCTTGCATCACTATCTCACACTAGAGAAGGAAAAATGGGTCCTTAATGATTTGCATAGCAATTCCTGCCGCTAATAAAATAGACTAACTTTCTGACGATTTTTTTTCACTATAACGACGACATTACTTTGCTATAATAACAAAAAGGGGTTTTGCTAAACATGAATATAATGACAAAAAGGGATTTTGCTAAACATGAACTTAGTGTAGTAGTATTATCAACATTTTTCAAAATCATCACAATTTCAACCCAAAAAAACAAACCTTGATACATCGATGAATGGACAAATCATATGTCATCGAAAGAACAATGAAAGGAGGAATCTTATGGTATCATAGGATTGATGATCAACGTGGCTAGTCTACGGATGAAAGACTACTTAATTCGAAAAAAAGGTTCATCGGAAGACCAATGACATTCCGCGTTGCTCTAGTGACACTCCCAAGCATAGGTGTTGAAAGAGCAACTGAAAAGTGCACATCGGTAGACCGAAAACAAACCATTTTTTTGGGACGAATGTGATATATCATTGATGTTAGTATCCATCGTAACAAAGACAAGTCATAACCATCATAACACTGATGCCATGAGCTATTTTGCGATGCTAGTGTCCGTCGTAACAATGATCAAATAGATACCATCGTAAGACCAATGTGAGAAATTATTTTTTTGACAGGTCTGTTATCTGACCAATGTTAGGAGTTGTATGTTTCGATGTAATAGCGATGAGTCACAGTTAGTAATTGTCATAAGATTGACGGTAGTATTTAAAAAATTATTTCAATTCAATGAGAAAAAATACTCTTCTCTACTCCATAAGCAATTCAATGAGAAAAAATACTCTTCTCTACTCCATAAGGCATTGAGAGACTTAGAGATGTAGTTGTTTATTAGTGTGTTTCTACTTAGAAATGGTATCATCATACATCAAATCCCCTACATCCACATCCTTGGTGGCCATTCATGGATGTAATTTCATTCAAGGATATAACCTCATATACTATTAGATGTCTATATTAGATGTCTATGCTGTAGAATATTGATATTGGGCACATAGTCCATGGTGTCACTAAAGGTTTGCAAATTAATATTCATAGCGACTAGTATGACTAGCAATGAAATTCCAGGATTTCTTACAAATAATCAAATAATTGTGATATAATTATATTTAAAACTAAATTTTGTAGTGTTAGCAAAATATTCAGGAACAACAAACGACCACAAGTCATTACCAATAGTACAAACTACAAAAGTCGACTAATAAATGGTTCGGAAGGTGCAATGTGACCTCATACTTTAATGATGAGTGTAAAAAATGTAAATGACTTTTGGCACAAATATGTGAACCATGGTGCATTTTTAATGGGAGAAAATATGAATTTTAGAACCCAAGTTCTCTCGCATCGTTTTTCTCATAGCACACATAGTGTCATCTACCTTAAACATAGTTGATTTGGCAGAAGAAAAAGAGTGTTTTTGATATCCAATTGAAAGTACACCAATATCTTTATCTAATCACTGGCAATATGATATGAAATAATTGCTAGGGTTCACATTAGCTTCCTAGGCCCATACATGTTCCTATATTGTTGGGTTGTCAATTTAGGGAAGGAATTTAATGCCAAATGAAAATTGATATAGATTCTAGTACAATAATTTATCCTTGAAAGTTGAAGTTGATGGTGATGTTGGAACTATGGAGATAAATTCAATGTATACTTATGATAACCATATTTTTTGTTCAATTCCGTGACATTTATGATTTACCCTCTCAAAGTGTTATCATTCACATTAAGAGGGAAGTGTTTTGTATTCTTGAAGTGAAACTCAAACTTCAATTTATTTAAAACAATGGCAAAACCTAATATTAGATACACGTAAGTTCAACATATTGATAATTAGGTAAATAATCCTACCAATTGACATCTCCTCGATGGCATAAATTTGTAGCAAAATAAATTAGATATTCCTTTGGAGGAATAACATGACATGTTCAACGCTGCTATCAAGGTTCCATTTCATTGTCACATCCAACACCATATTGACTTAGCACCCAATGCATTATACCAAATGTACCTCTCTACCTAGAATTTCTAGATAATGAAATAGTCTATTTCCAAATACTAAGTCCCATATATAAGTGACACATTTGATGAAGTGCTTCCTTGTCTGGGATACTCAATGATCTCTTACCCAAGAAGGATGCAACTTGGCACCTTTCCATTGAATATTGTGACATCAACAACTTGATGATATTTAAGAGAATGTGTTTTAGTTTCTTTGTAAATTTTGAATCAAAATTTACTCCTTTGATAAAAATACAAATTTATCTATAAATTTGTAATTTTTAATTCATGTATGGCTGTGTCAAATCGACATTTTTTTTTTAAAACTACATAGCTTGGATGGAGGATATTGTCGAGACATTGATTGAATGGCCAAAATTTAATATTGCACAACTAACATGCTCAAACCATAATTCAATGCTCACATCCACAATTTGTTGCGTAGCACAAAACCATTTTGTACACGTGGCACACTAATATTAATAGCAGACATCAAAAGCATTGGTTTCCAATAGAGTGTATTTGCACCCACTATACCATTATTGGCCTCAGGTAACATCAACATTCACCATCAAGGCAGAGCCCACCATGCCAAATCATATTATTGATCAAATGGAAAAAATTTAATAGCACATGACCAACATGCTCGAAACATAATTCAGTGCTTGCATCTGCTATTTGTTGCATATCACAATACAATTTTATATACATGACTCACTAATATTAACAACGAATCTACATAATATTGATTTCTAATAGAATCTATTTGTGCCTGCTATACTAGCAATGGTTTTAGGTCACATCAACATTCATTGTTAAGGCAGGGCTCGCCATGCCAAATCATACTATCCCTTGACCAATTGTGAAGAGACATTGCCTACAAACGATGATCCAAGTGGATATTGGTGGCGACCTAGCTATTCCACTTGGATCCACAACATTGTTTTCTATAAATTTCCTGTTTTGGTAGTTTTCTATTTTTGGCAATTTTTGGGTCCTAAACTTTCAGAACCATTTTGAGGCCCTAAATGGTGTTTTTTGAGGAAATGGGAAAACATGGAGTTGCAGCCGAAAGTTTTTTCCTCAGATATACCTTTATAATGGGCTATTATATGTGCCAAGAAAAGATAGTATGTCAAAGTTACAACCTCAGGATGTTGATGTTCCAACTAACCCTATTGGGGCACATAACTTTTGATGCTTCATCTCCTAGGGTTAGGTTTTTGGATGTTTAGGGTTTCTCATTATTTCATTGGTAAAAAGGCCTTTGAACCTCATTGTAACATAGTTCAAAAAACATGTAGCTGTCACATATCTTCTTAGAGATAAGATACCACCACCAAAGATAGTTGGCTTTCATTATGCATGTAAACAATTTTCATCATTTGTTGTTTATTAATTGAATTTCAGTTCAATGTATATCTATTTTGCTATTCTAAATGTGCATTTCATTTCATTCCTTCATAATTCTGGATCAGTGGTATCAAAGAAGTTTTCTCTTTCTCAGTTTTTCTGTGCATTTCTCCAACATGGTCAGAGTATAAGGAGTTGGTACTTGGATTGCTTGAACCCTTGGAAGGTTGTCCTTGCTGATCTTGACAACCTCTCATGGCGAATGAAAAGAAAGATGAGGGATCAAGAGATCCTATCAAATTGTTGCTCAAAGAATCCCTTGAGCAACAAGAGGAATGAATTGATGGAAAAATTTTTCTAGATCCGTTGACAAATACCAATGGGTGATATATCTTCATCCAGTAGTCACTTCGGAGGTGTCATCCCTTTTAGGTACAAGTTAATTTGGATATTCCCATATTTAAAGGCTAGATAGATGCGGATGTTGTAGATACATGGTTAAATTTCCTGGAAGGATATTTTTTGGTCCATAATTTTTCCGATTGAGAAAAAATTACTTTTTCACTCCTTAAGGCTGCCTCGCGTGCTAAGGATTGGTGGGAAACTTACTATGAGCAAAGGGTCGAGGAGGAATCCTCACTATTTTTAGCCACACCCTTTTGTCACTCTTTCCGAGATGTTGTTAAGGAACAATATTACCCTGTTGGAAGCTAAGAAGACAAGTGCATAAAATGGGCCACACTATGGTAGGAAAGGGACCAAGAAGTACTAGAGTTCACAAATATATTTCATACCCTACACATGAAGCTGGGTATTAAGGACTCTGAGTGACATCTAGTGCTCAAGTACCATGGTTGTCTACATAAATACATCTAGGCATAAATGGAGTTCCTGGACATCTCCTTGCTTGGTGAAACATACCAATATGTTGTCAAGATCGAGCATATATTTAAATAGAAGAAGTGAGACTTTGGATCTGTGAATCCAAAGTAGGGAAAGGGCACCCCCAAACCATAGAACAAAGGATAGAGCCAAGGTGGAATGACTCAGACAACCCGTCAAAGTCCTACACAAAGAATAGAAATAGGAAGATGAATAATGACATAGGAAAGTGGTGTCAGTCCCACAAGAACCCCACTCATAACACAAGTGAAAATTGTGAAAAGTAGTCACTAGTAGCTGAGTTACAATCTTTAGAGTTAGATGCATGTTTTGACTATGAGCCAGAACCCAAAAAGGGGAAACAAATCATTGATTCAAAACCCAGTGCCACTGTTACCACCACCAAGGTCAATAAAGATGAGTTCAAAGATCTGGAGGAGGGTGAGAATCTCTTCCACTCATAGATGTGGTTGAAGGGTGCTCCATTGTAGTTCATTGTCGATAGTGGAAGTCAAAAGAACCTCATCTCAGTAGAGGTAATTAAGTGGTTGGGCTTGCTGACAACACCACATATACAACCATATACCATCATTGGCTTCACCAAGGGTGAGCTATTTTTGTGAGCTAGTAGTGTCGCCTGCCCTACAACATCAAGCCTTTCACAAACGAGGTATTATGTGATGTTTTTCCCCTTGAAGTTTGTGATATTTTATTAGGCCAAGCATACTTGTGGAGGCGTCATGATGTATATGAGTCCAAACCTCATATTTTTATTATTAATTTGGGTAGAAAACTTACAGGATACTAGAAGTACACCCACCTACTGCCATTTATTTGATATCTACCAAGAAATGTAGTAAGATCATATCCCAGACTACGAAATTTGTTTTCTTCCTGATTCACTCTCAAAGCAAGGGTAATATCATGGCCACATCGATGGCCTCCAGAAAGGGATCCTTCGTGTAGCAAAAGCAAGTGGATAGGGTCATAGAAGAGTATAGGGACATCTTCTCTTCCCTCACAGGGGTACCTTTGCACTCTCAGGTCAAGCATTCAATCGATCTGACCCCCAATGCACCTACACCTAATGGGCCAATATATTGTCGCTCTGTTATAGAAAACAAAGAAATCAAGTGGAAGATCCAGGAGTTTCTACAAAAATGGAACATACAACCAAGTTGCTCACCTTATGGGAGTTTAATTGTACTCGTGCAGAAGAAATATGGGACCTCCATAAAATTATTGAGCATTGAACAAAATCATAGTCAAGAAAAAATACTTGATCCCATAGATTGATGATGTTTTTGACTGACTCAAGGGGGCTAAGTTCTTCAACAAGATTGATTTGAAGTCTGACTATCACAAATTTCCAATTGAACCCACACATGTATGGAAGACAACCTTCAATTCCAAAGAGTGTCTCTTTGAGTGGTTGTTCATGCCTTTTAGGTTGACGAATTCCCCTACAACTTTTATGAGGCTGATATGCCATCCTGTGGCATTTTAGTAATCGCTCGTGGTTGTATATTTGTATGATTTCCTCATATTCAACAAGAGTTGGACAAAGCACTTGCAACATATTCGACATGTCCTTCAAACCTTGTGGCAACACAAGTTATGTGCTAAACTGGAGAAATGATCCTTTCGCATGGACCAAGTATAATATATGGTCTACATAATTGATGAGTAATGCATGCATGTGGATCCAACCAAGAGCCAATTCATTCAAGATTTTCTAGCCCTAATGAATCTAATAGAGCTTTGTAGCTTCTTGGGCCTTGCTAATTTATTTTGGAGATTCATGTTGGAGTTCTCTCATATCACTTGGCCCTTGAGTCAAGTTACCAAGGGTGGAGTAAAATATTTTTTTGTTTTGTTTGAGTCACAAAGGAAGGAATTCATTGAATTGAAACACTGTCTTTTCTCTGCACCAGTCCTCACCTTGCCAGACCTGCAATAACCATTTGATATTAAGACAGATGGCTTTGACTATTCTATTGGTGCAATCCTCACTCAAGAAGGGAATCCAATGGCCTATCACATTGAGATGTTTTCTAATACTGTTTGAAGGTACCCCATCCATGATAAGGAAATGTATTCTATCATGCAGGCTTAATGACAACATAAACATTATATTCTGGGGAAGGAGATGATCATCCACATGGATTACCGACCCCTTCAATTTATATAAACACATGGGAAGTTGCAAAATGATTTCCATTAGAAATGGTCCACATTCCTGCAACAATTCCATTTAAACATTAAATACAATAAGGGTAGTGCTAATCAAGTCGCAGACTGCCTTAGTTGGTCCCCAATTATGGCATTGAGCATATTTATCAACTGTTGTGGGCATCAAAATTCTGGATGGCTGCAACTATATGGAATTAATTCAAAATACCCTGTCACCTATAAGATGTTGCTAGCTAGGAAGCCAGTTCTAGACTTCCACCTTGAGGATGAATTGTTGTGTTATCAGAGACATCTTTGTGTTCATTCAAGTAAGCATGCAAAGATAATTTGGGAGGCATGGGTCACATGATGCTTTGATGTGGAAAATATGGTGGTAGTAAGTATTTTAATTGGCCAAAATTTCGACAGGATGTTGCAAAATATATCAGATCCTGCACTGCTTATGCCATCACTAAGCTAACTATTAAGAAGAAAGGTTTGTACACTCCATTACCTACTCCTATATGAACTCGGGAATCCATATCCATGGATTATACGTATGGAATTCATTCTACCAAGAATGGTAATGACTGTGTGTTTGTGGTCATTGATATACTTTCTAAGATGACCACACTGGCTACCTATAAGAAGAGTATTGATGGACCTCAAAATTAGATAAAAATTAAGGCCTATATAGCCTTTCCTAGGAACATAAATACTAAATTGAATCCCTCCTTCTGCACTTAATAATTTTTTATTAGTTTTAATAAGTTCTTAGGAAGGTTTATAGATAAGTGCATATTATGTGCCTAATATTATTTGTTTTTGTAGAACATTGTGAGAATATTGGGTAGATTTTGAAGATTCAGAAGATGAGCTAATTTAGGGACTTGCTCCCTCCCACATGACAGACCAATAAATGAATAATATATTATGAAATCATTAATATATTATGGAGCTTCATTGATTAAGAAAATATGGGGAAGTGTTCCCGCTATAGGAGAAACCAAAACTCAGTATTTAATGAAGATTCCTATTGTTGGGAACCATTTCCACTTTTTGTGAGATTTTTGAGTATAAATCTACCTCCTTTCAAAGAATATTCTTCCCCATCAGTTTGTATACATACCAATTTGAATTATCTTCTAAGGGCATGGATTTCTTAGTCTTTGTGTGAAGAAAACTTGTTATTTAGCAGTTTTACTTTCATTTCTAGTAGGGATGCAATTGGATTGACTCTAATAATGAAATTTGGTGTCATTTTCAGCTTCTAATGCTTAGTTTCCTTCATAGGAATCTGAGTATCCTTGGTCTTGACCATCCTAGGAGCCTCAGATCCCTACTTTATGATTTCTTTATCTTCTTTGAATGTATTGTTTACTTGCATCTCTTGTTCTTGCATTTCCTATTTGTGCACTTAATATCCATGCTTCATTTGCTATATGTTAGATTGGTTCAATGATTGAAATAAGTGGTTTTGTAGGTCATTTATATATTTACAAGTATTATCCATCCTTAGAATAGCTCTGCAAAGTCATATTCATCATTGAGCTACTTGGATTGGTTTACTAGTTCACAATTTTGGAATTTCTAGAAGTATCTTGTTAGCAAAATAGTAATAAATTTCTGCCAAATTTTAGCATGTTTTAATGAGCTTCTTTCGAGTTGATTCCACTTGTATTGAAGCCTAAAAAAATCCATACTAGTTACAAAATTCACCCCATAGCATTTTCACTTGATTAGCTTAGACATTTGGGGTAATTAAATCAACTTATTAACTTATTATTCTGAAATTTCTGTTGTTTAGTAGTAATTTTCTGCTGATTTTAAGCACATGCTAGAAAAGATATTTCGACTTGATTACACTTAAATTAAATCCTAAAAACATTGAAATTAATAACAAAATTTACCCTGCAGTGTTTTCATTTGATTAGCTTGGGCATTTGGCAAGTTAACTCGAGAAACATGCATCCTGTAGCAACATAAAGTTTCTTGTAGTAGCTTGTTTTAAAGCTCTTATTAACTCCAAATTCATGGTGGAAGTAGATTTATAGCTTATGAATGCTCTAAAGCCACTTTGGTTAAGTTGAGGCTTGTTTAGACCACCATTTAACTTTTACATTCCTTGTCTCTTGAATGTTGATTTCTGCACTTAGTTTAGGTTTCCTTTTCACAATTTATTTTAAGCAAAGTGTGATTTCCTTCATGCAAGAATAATCTAGCACTTTCATTTCTTACAAAATAAAATAGATTTCCTTTCCAAC
The DNA here is from genome assembly GCA_031772625.1 of Pinus tabuliformis. Lineage (NCBI taxonomy): Eukaryota > Viridiplantae > Streptophyta > Pinopsida > Pinales > Pinaceae > Pinus > Pinus tabuliformis. The sequence goes on along the minus strand of CM062813.1, from coordinate 301,638,575 downwards.
AAGATATATTAAACTTTCTTGGTTTATATTATGCTTTACATTTTTTCAAATAGAACAAATTTCCTTTTTGTCATTTAATTTCCAGCCAAAGTAGAATAGGTTTGCTTATTGCTATTTACCTTTTGCAACATAGGAATGTTGGCTTAACTAGATCTTTGCCCATTTGAATTTGTTTCATTTCCTTCTTTCACATGCATTAAAGGGAGTCATATTAGGAAGAGGAAGGTGTCTTTTGCGCATATAACTCTTAAGTTTGTAGGAACCCTGAATTGATAATTAAAATTGGTAGCCCGGGGAGTTGCAAAATTCTTGTTGCAATACTGGGAATCACCAATTTTTGGTGTCATTGCTGGGGAGGGTGTCAAAGCAAGAACTCTCTTGTTCTTTGAATGATTCCCTTTTTTATTTTTTGCATTCATATTTTATACAAAAACAAATAAATTTCATTAGGAATCTTTCATTGCATTGCATTAGCATTCTCATTCAGTTTTTTATAAAAACAAGAAAAAACAATTCTTCAATACCACAAATCCCCCCACTTGATCATGTGGTGCAGTAAGAACCACATAACCATCCACTTTTTCAGGTATAAGAAGAATATGTGGTAGAGAATATAGAAGGAGGGATGAAGTAACTCTACTTTGTCAACCCGTATCAACAAGTGCCTTATCCTCCCCCACCTTTTCATATCAAGGGTCTTATGCCATTCCTTATTTTGAACTATATCAAAACCAACCTCCTCAATGGGGTGATCCATATTTTCTAAATATTCATGGACTTATTCTCCCCAACCTGCCATTCTTTATTTTCATCCATATCACCATGAACCTCCACAATCGGGTGATCCATATTTCCCTCAACATCATCAATATATTCCATACCAAACTCAATGCTATCCATACCATACACCTCCACCATAATCACAACCTTAACCAAAACCATTTCAAATACCCACTCCCACTCAACTACCTGCAAAGCCATTCTCGAACCCAAATAATAATGTTACTCAGCCCACTTAAATTGTTGAGGTACAAATTTTCCAAACAACTTGATGAGCTTCGGTATTGAAACAAGAATGCTACAACTCCCAAGGCTACCGAATTTTAATTATCAACCCGGGGTTCATACAAACTTAATAGGTATCATGTTATGAAACCAACTCACAAAAAGATAGAAAAGATAGATAAACAACTTAGAAATCAACCTCTTTGAGGGGGAAACGTCTTTTAAATTACACAAATGAACAATTCTTGGATGATACAAATGACAAGACCTCCTTTCTATATATAGAAGTCTAGGAGGTCATAATATAATCAGAGCCGACATAACAATAATAATGTAAGGGCACAACAATAACAATAGTGGGCTTCTATGGGGCACAATAATAACAATATGGGGACTACATGGGCACAACAATATAATAAGGGGGTTACACTAATAACAAGAAGGGGGTACACTAGTAGTATAGGGACCTAACATGGCCCCCCCCCTTCAAAAAGTGTTGTCCTCAACACTTGAGTAGTTCTGGATGCTTCTGTATAAAATTCTCGTCCTCCCATGTGGAATCTTCAGCAGGTAAGTTCTTCCACTTGCTGAGATACTCTAAAATTGATCGATTTCGTAGTTGTCGGGTTCTTGTTTCTATGACTGCTTCAGATTCTAATATGATTTTTTCTTCCTCGTCAAGTTACGACAATATTATTTGAACTGGGAGCTGCTAACTATAACCTTCTTTAAGCATGAAACATAGAAAATTGGGGGCACTCGGGAAGATGCAGGAAGCTCCAATTTGTATGCCATAGTACCAATATTTTGTAGCACCTTGTAAGGACCATATTACTTTGGTGATAATTTATTATCCTTCTTAGCTTGCTTGAGGGACATTTGTTTGTATGGTCATATTCGTAAAAATACCTAGTCACCTGTATCAAAACTTCTTTTGCTGCGATGTTAATTTTCCTGTTGTTTCATTCTATTCTGTGCCAAAGTGAGTTTATCCTTTAAGAGTTTGAGAACTTGTTGTTGATGCTTGATGTGATCTTCCACTGCTTGAACCTTAGAATTTTCTTTTAAAGATGTGGTGATGGACGATGGATGATATCCATAAAGTTCCATAAATGGGGCCATTTTTGCTGCAGTTTGGAAGGAAGTGTTATACCACCATTCAATGAGAGGCAACCAATTGACCCATTGTGTTTGTTTATCAGATAAAAAGCAAAGAAGATATCCTTCCAAATATTTTTTCACTATCTCAGCTTTCCCATCAGATTGAGGATGATAAGATGAGCTATGAGCTAACTGAGTACCCAAATATTCCACCTCTTGTACTCCAAAGAAACATTCAGAGCATTTTGCATATAATTGTTTCTCCTCCAATAGTTTGAGAACCCTGTCAACATGTTGAACATGATCCTTCCAAGACTTGCTGTAGATTAGTATATCATCAAAAAATACTAACACAAATTTTCTAAGGAAGGGTTTGAAAATGGAATTCATCAAACCTTGAAATGTAGAATGTGCATTGGTAAGGCCAAAAGGCATGACAAAAAATTCATAATGACCCTCATGAGTTCTAAATGTTGTTTTTGGAATGTCTTCAATCTTCATTCTGATTTGATGATATCCTGAATGAAGATCCAACTTGGTGAAGTAAATTGCTCCATGTAATTCATCCAATAATTCATCAATGAATGGAATGGGAAAGTTATCTTTAATAGTAAGCTTGTTGAGCTCCTTATAATCTAGACACATGTGCCATGATCCATCATTCTTGTGTACCAATACCATTGGAGTAGAGAAAGAACTTTGACAAGGTTAAATTATACCAACCTCTAGCATTTTTGCAACCATACGTTCAATTACACTTTTTTGAGCGTATGGATATTTGTAAGGCCTAATGTTTGGGGGAACACTTCTAGGAATCAAATGAATAGCATGATCATGATCTTGAATAGGTGGGAGGCCTTCGGGAGTCTCCAATACCTTGGAATGATTGTCCAAAACATTTTGGAGATTTGGAGAAATAAATGATTTTAGTGTGGGAACCTCTAGTGAACATAATTGTGCAATTACGCCTCGTTGTTATTTCTTTAGAATCTTTGTCATGTTATTAGAGATGATTATATTTCCCAGTTTCCCTTCAATACCCCTTAATTGAACTTCCTTTCCTTCCCAAAAAAATTTCAAGAAACGCTCTTGAAAATTAAAAGCTATCGTACCCAAATATTGTAGCCATTGGACTCCTAGTACAACATCTGCACCACCCATTGGAATGGAAAGCATTAGACTATTCAAGACATATTATCCCATTGATATTTTGATATTATGTCACTTTCTAGAGAAATTTATGGTTCCTCCATTTGCAACCATTACTTGACACTCTGGTGCTGGATATAGGAAGCAATTCAATTCCTTGGCTATCTTACAATGAATAAAATTATGGGTACTACTTGAATCAATCAACACTATTACCTTTCTCTTCTTGATATGCCCTTCTATATTGAGAATTTTAGGAGTGGTAATTTCTATCAATGCATTACAAGATATGGTCAGATTCATTTCTTATTTCTCTGGGATTGGTTCCTGGTGTATATCCTCTTCTTTTGACGTTTATTGTTCCTTTTCTTTCTCGTCTTTCCCATCTATGTAAATTAATTTCTTATCAGCACACTTATGGCCTTTAGTGTATTTTCTATCACAATTATAACAAAGCCCTTTTTCTCTTTTTTCTTCCAATTGTTACGTGTCAACCTTGTAGGTCGTGAAAGGGTAGGAGAAACAACACTTCCATCTTTATAGTTGTGAGTGGTAGGCTTCCTTGTTGCCATAATTTTTCTTTCCATTTTTCTTGCCAACGTGAATGCCTTCTCCAATGAATCAGGTTCCCAAAGGTGAACCTCATGTTGGATGTTATCCTTTAAAGTCCCCATGAACACATCAAACCTATGCTTCTTTGGAATATCATCTGCCCTTATATTCAATTTTTGGAAGTCCTCGATGTGCTTTGCCATTGAACCCTTTTGTTTGATATTTATCAATTGGCTAAAGAAGTTGTTGATCTTTGTATCCTCATAATGTGCTATCATTTCCTCCGTGAAAATTGACCAGGTGACAAGTTGTTTACGAGAACAAATCCCTCTTTTCCATACAAACTGATTCGGTTCTAAATATAAAGATGCAATATGTAACTTTTGTGTGTTTTTCACATTATGTAGATCAAAATATTTCTCCATTTGTAGTATCCATGTTATAGAACCATTCCCATCAAACTTCCTCATATCTATCTTTGGAATATGATGGGTCTTAAATCCAACGTTAGATTCTATGAAATCATGATTAACATTATTTTTTTCCTCATCATGAGTTTCATCTACTACCTTTTCGCCATTAGGAGGCCTTTCTTGTAGCAGCTTTGTCCCACCTTCCTTCAAACCTTCCATGTCTTTATTCAAATATTCCATGCCTTTCTTCCAATATGATTTCATACCATTGATATCATATTCCATGGCATAGATAAAACTATTTATCTTAGCTTCGATCGGATTCTTCAAATCATCCATCCAATTTTGATTACTAGGTGTTTCTATTTTCTTGATTTGAGTCATTCTTTTTCTTGCTTTTAGGATCTCGATCTTGAATCTGTTGTATCTTTGAGAGTTTGGATCACTAAGGTCTGGAATTGCAACTTGCGGTAGCCTATGCGTCCTCCTTCTAATGCCATAAGTCTGATTGAAATTGGATTCTCCAAGAAAGCGTTATGTGCAATCTCCCAAGATGACCTAATTATATACTTTTTTAGTAGACCGAACTTGTATAGAGTGCCACGTGTCAGTGTTTCAACCTTTGGACCTGAAAATGATACATAGAGAAGTACAATTTGTCCTCTTTCTGTAACTTACGAAATTTCAATTTGATGCTCAGAGAGAAAGTTATGATGATTTTCCCAAGGTCACCTATTTGGGATGTAATTCTAGAGCTTGCAAAAACCCTAAATGTATTGGACCATATGTTCGAACATATAGCGAAACAAGACCTAAAATTCGGGCCTGAGATTCACCACACTTTCAGCTCAAATGGGTTTTAATTTTAGAGTCTGAACCTTCGTAGAAACAAAATTATAGTGAAAATTCCATGCTGACCCATTTGAGATGAAACCTGGAGCTTGCAAAAAACCTAACTTCCTCAGATCATATCTCCAAAAATATAGCGAGACAAGATCTGAAATTCACACTCGAGGTTCAAAACGATTTCAGCTCAAATGGTTTTTTTAGCTTTTGAAACTTCGTAGCTAAAATGTTATAGCGAAAATACCACGATGATCTATTTGATGCAGCGAAACTCTAGAATCCAAAGCTCTGATACCAAATGTTATGAAACCAACACACATAAAGATAGAAATGATAGATAAACGACTTAGAAATCAACCTCTTTGAGGGGGCAACCTCCTTTACATTACATAAATGAACAATTCTTGGATGATACAAGTGACAAGACCTCCTTTCTATATATAGGAGTCTAGGGGGTCATAATATAATCAGAGCCGACATAACAATAATAATGTAAGGGCACAAGAATAATAATAGTGGGCTTCTATGGGGCACAATAATAACAATATGGGGGTTACATGGGCACAACAATATAATAAGGGGGTTACACTAATAACAATAAGAGGTTACACTAGTAGTATATGGACCTAAAATATCGACACTATGTGTATAACATACAATGTGTCTTTCTTTTGTTGTCATGATGTAATGGAGTGCATGTACTAAAATCAAACCCTAAACTAATTGCAGAAAATGAATTGAAATGGAAACCCTAACCTCTTGCAAGAAATAAAGTACAAGGAAATAAACATATTGTAATTGCATAAAGATCATGACTTAAATGTAAAGAAACCTAACTTAACCCTATTTATCATATGTGATGATTTAAACTAATTGAGCACGGAATCTGATCTAGAGGATGCTAACTGCTATGTGCATGAAAAAATATAGAATATATTTTTCCTTTTTATTTTTTTCTTGAAAAATGTAAATGCTAATCTTGCTTGGTTCTTTGGAAGGGGAGACAACTGTGGAGGAAAAGGAGTACAGTAGTTTAGATGGATTTGAGGGAAAGTAGGGGCCTAATCCTGGCTTCTAGTGATGATTTTTCTCAATTCGGGCTCAAAACAGGGCACTACAAGTTTTCCTATAGGATGTTTATAGGAAGTACTAGTTCCTACAGGATGTCTACAGGATCCCCTGTTTTATTACAAAAAGCAGGCCGATATCTTAAGAAGTGGTCAAGAAGGTGGAGTGGAGCTTGGGAAAGGTGGATAATGGAAGAATAAGGCATGGAGGTGGTGGACACTACCCAAAACTCAAGCAAGGGCTTCAAGATGGGTAGATTTGCTCAATGGAAATGATAATTTTTTCTTTGGTGACATGGGTGGATGAGGCAAACGAGATGATGTCTCCATGCAATGTAGGAGCTCCTAAAACAACACACATTATCGTCTGCATCTATCCACAAATTCAAGTATACATCGGAAAGATTTATTAAATAACGGAAAATTACTAGTCTAAAAGTTAGAAATTCGAGAACTAGTGAGCTAGTAAATCTATCAAATGCCTAACCTAATCAAGTGAAAATGAAATGGGTTAAATTTTTTTATTAACTAGATTTTTTTTATGATCTAATGCAAGTGGAATCAACTTGATTGAAGCTTGTTAGCATGCTCTAAAAAATAGCAGAAAATTACTAGTCTAAAATCCATAAATTGCGAGAACTAGTGAGCTAGTAAATCTATCAACTGACTAACCTAATCAAATGCAAATTCAATGGCGTAAATTTTGTTATTAAATAGATTTTTTGTTTTATCTAATGCAAGTGGAACCAACTCAATTTAATATCTTTAGCATGCTCTAAAAAACAATAGAAATTTACTGTTGTTTGCCACAAAGGAGTTCCAGAAATCTAGATTTGAGAATAAGAAAATTAATCCAAGTAGCTCAATGATCACTATGACCTTCTAAATATTTTACAAGGATGAAATGATGCTTTTGATCCTGCAAAAGAACTTACAACAACCATTTAACCCAATCCTACAACAAAAAATCATTAAGACTAAATGCAAAAATAGAAAGAAATAAAAACTAGAGATGCATGTGAATAAGAAGTGACAAGAAGAAACGAAAATGATACAAAAGGGTTTTGAGGCTCCTGGGATGGCCAAGCCAAAGGAAACTTAGAGACCTATGGAGGAGAACAAGATTTATAAGCTGAACACGACACAAATCTTTATTATTTTGATCAATACAATTACATCCCTACAAGAAAATACAATGGAGCTGCAAAAATACGAGTTCTCTCCACGAGAAGACTAATGAAAATATCCCCCTAGAGGAAAATTAGACTTGGTACTTATACAAAATGATTAGGAATCATTCCCCATGAAAGGAGGAAGCTTTTCCCACCAAAATCCCTTGATTAGTGGATCTGGTTCCCAATACTAGGAATCTACATTAAATGTCAGGGAACACATTCCTATATTTTCTCAATCATTGGAATTCCACAATATATGCCATAATTCCATAATATATTGTTGATTTATTATTTAATATTGATCCTCCTATAGTAGGGAGCAAGTCCCTAAATTATTTCCTCCTCCAAATCTTCATAGTTTGCCGAATATTCTCATAATATTCTACAAAAATAAATAATATTAGGCACAAATATGCAATTATTCATAAACCTTCCTAATGAACATATTAAAGTTAAAAATACATTATCTAATGCAAAAAGAGAGGTTTAATGTGCTGAAGGATAATCATATGGGCCTTAATTTATGTTTAATTCAGAGGCATGGGCCTTAATTTATGTCTAAGTTAGAGGCCCATCATACCCCCTTTTTGAAAGTGTTGCTCATCCTCTGAGCAACTTGGTGACCTCATTGTTCCTCATTCATGGCCCTGGTGGCCTCTCCCTTGTGCACCCTTCAGTCCTTTCTCTTAAGACTCTTGGGTGTAAGTTTTGCAAGGACAAGCCCAAAAATCTATTTGTGCATAGAAAAATCACTATTTCTTGAGACCATTAGCTTGCTTTCTTCCCCTTATTCAAGATGGGTTCTTGAATATTTTTCAATTTGGCAAGGTCTTCCACATCCTTATCAACCTTCTACTACCTTCCACCATTTGGACACCTCTAAAACCTTCAAAATGCCTTTAGATGAGAAATAACACATTCTATAGTAATTCCTGTCAAAACTACAAGAACCTACAGGAAACCCTGTTAAAACTATAGGAAACCTGTTTTGAGCATAAATAATAGTCTGAGGTTAGGGTAGGTCCTTAATTTGACTTCCATGCCTTTCTCCCATTTCTATAACATCTTTTAGGCCTTGGAAAAAAGCTAGAAAGAGATTAGAGACCTCTTGGAAAACCTCTTTTTATCACTGCAGTTTGAGTTCTATTTTGATGGTGAATGCCTCATTTCCTTTTGTTGCCTCCTTATTCTCTCTTGTGGCTTAGATTATTGCCTAATGACCTTGGAGTTTTCTATTTTGATTAGGTATGTCTTAGGCACTATCGTTTTTTGGTTTTAACACCATTTGTTCCTTTCTTACTTCTTGTAGCAACATTCTGTCTCCCTGTAGCAGTCATTCCTTCTTCCTTCAGAGTCTTCAAACTGTATGGGAGTAGTGAGAAATGATGTAGGTTTGTGAAAATGTAGAGGATGCTTTGTTTGTTTTTTTCAAGAAATTTTTAGGGTGAGACAGAGTGTAGGGTTTGTTCTTGAAATTATGAAATGGGATGGATGAATGATGGATAGATAGTGAATATGAAGTGAATGGAGGGCTTAGAGTGCTGCGGTGACTTGGCCTCTACAAAAATTTCTTCTTTTAACTGCTATCCTCATTCCTTGAAATCATCACTCTTCATAATTTGGCTTTTCAACATTGCATGAGTGAAGGAGTGAACTACAATTAACTAGTTGAAGATGGATGAGACTGCTGACCCATCCTTAGCTTATAAAACCTCATCTCTTATGCATTGACAACAAATTTCTAACTATAATATGCTCAAGAGAAGAGGTCAAGAATATTTCATACCTGTACCTACCTGATGGTTGTTGGAGAGACATGCATGCCGTTGCTGAGTTGATGTTGATGTGCAGGTGTTGGGGGACCTATATCAACCTTCCCTAAATAATACATGACCTTGTGACCCATTTATCCATCATATTTCCTCTTGTAATTTCTTCTCAGACTTCCTATAGAGATCCCGTAGTAGTTGAGAACTTCTTGTAGAGATCCTGTAGTAATTCAGAACAACCTCTTGTAGTAGACTTGTTTTGTCCATATCTCCCAAACGGTAGAATGAATTGACCTGAAACTCTCTGAGCATGTTTCCATAATCATTATGCACCTCCCTATAAAAACAAATTGGCCAATGGATGTATGAATCTCAAGAAAAAACTAAAAATGGCTGAAGGTGATGGAGGCCTATTTATTGGAAACTATGCAATGAAATTTGCTGAAATTAATTGGGAATGTTACCATCATCCATATGCATCTCCCCATGAAACAATTTTTTAAATGGATGCATGATTATCAAGAAAATTAAAAAATGGTTGTAGGTAATGGAGGCCGATTTCTCGAAAACTGTGCACAAGAATTTGCCGAAATTACTTGAGCATGTTACCATCATCCATATGTGTCTTCCCCTTAAACAGTTTGGAAAATGGATGCATGGTTTGGAAGATATGACAAAAATAGTTTTTTACTCTATGTATTTCTGTTTCCTGTAGAGATCCTGTAGTAATTCAGGACAACAAGAAAACTGCATGAGAAAAGCTTGAGAATGATGGGTGGATGGTGGAAATAAATGAGAGTGATGGATTGGCATGGCCATGGCCTTGTTGGAGCATTTAAGAAAAGGAGGAGAAAGTCAAAATTTGACTTCTTTTGACTAGGTTTGACCTATTTTTTCTTTTGTTGGTACCAACTTATTTTTGTTGCTTGCAGATGTTGGAGAGTACATGCATTCATCAGAGAGATACATGGAACAAAGCTTTTTTTTTTTAATTGTTTTTTTTTCTTCTAGGCCTACTAACCACCTCAATGAGGTTTTCAACTAGTAGGTCTGCCTAGGCACCTCAAATGAGGTTTTCACTTAGGATCTTTTCTTTTTTATCTTTTTATCTTTTTTCCGAACCCAATGATCGCCTCATGCAGGTTTTCAATCAATGAGCCAATCTGAGGTGCCTCAAAGGAGGTTTTCACCTGAGAATTTTTTTTTTTTTCTCTTATTTTTCATGTTTTTTTTACCCTACCTTACTTGAAAAATAAAATCACTTTCAAGTATAAGAATACTTCCAGTGGAGACGTGCACATCAAGATGACAAACAAACTGATGTGTAAGCTTGAAATGTATGCTTTGAAATGTACTTGAATTTGAGTGATAAAATGCTTTGACTTTGATGATATCAAGCACGATTGAAGAAGAGAGTATTGATGCATCTTGTTGATTTTCTAGAACTGAACCTCAATATAGCTTTGATGTCCTTGGTTTTCTTGCTTATCTGGATCATTCTTCATGTCTTCTTCTACCATGACCTTCAAATCTTCCTCTTTTTGCTGATTTTTCTCTTGAATACATGGAGGATTTGATGGTAACCATGAGGGAGCTTTATTGATATCTGATTTTGTTGTCTGCTCTTCATCAAATGCAACCCATGATCCTTTGGTATTCTCATTTGAATCTTATTCTTTTGGATGTGGTCCTTCAATCATATCAAGATAATCTCTTTTTTGCAATACTCTTCCTGAGCTATGAATACCATTTAGCTCAAGAAGATATGTTTGGAAGTGTTGTACCTCAACATTTTAAGTGGGCTGAGCTACTTCAATGTGTGGGTTTGGAAATGGTGGTACAAGTAGTTGAGTGGGAGTGGCTATTTGAGATGGATGTGCTTGGGGTTGTGGTTATGGTGGAGGTGAATGGGAGGGACAACATGGAGTTGGGTATGGAGGATATTGAAGAAAATACTGAGGATATTGTGGATGGCTCCCATAACTTCCTTGCAAACCTTGTTGCCAAGATTGGTTTTGGGGTTGAGATGGCCAATGTTGCCAAGGAAAGGGTGTGTTCCAATTACTTTGAAGTGGATATGCATAACCTTGAAATTGTGAATTAGGCTCTTTCATCATACTAGGTTGAATAGGCTGCCATGGTCCTCTTGGAGCTACATAACATAGTTGCTTTGGTGATTAACTTGCTCCATTGTCCTCTTGGTAAACTTCTTTCAACCTTGGTAATGATAGACAATGTTTAACATCATGTGATTCTGCATGGATAACACAAATATCAACATCTTCTTTTTCTTCATCTTGCATTCTTAACATTTCTACTTGTTTGGTCAGATTGCTAAGAATTTATATTTTAAAATCATCAAACAAATTTCCAAGTTTAGCTTGACTTACTGATCTTGATGTTGATTTACCTACTCTTGCCCTTCCTCTTGATATGTGTTTGCATGTTTCACAAATTTCTTGATATGTGTTTGCATGTGGTATACATCACCTCTACTCACGAGATCAAGGAGATCAATCTATTCATCCCGAATTGTTCTAAGTAAGAGGGTTTTTAGTGTGTCGGATCCTAAATGATGTAGTTTTTCCCTCTTAACATTATACATGAACCTCTCTATTAGATCCTCAAGGCTCTCATCTTCTCTTTGATTCATTCTAAATATTTCTTCCTTAACATCATGATCTTTATATTTTTCTAGAAATATATTTTTCATATCATTCCATGATCTTATTGAATTAGTCCCTAAACTCATGAACCATTTAAGAGGTCTATCCTTCAATGTTGTCGAAAATTCTAAAATTTTTAGCTTTTAATAAGTAACCATAAGATCTACAAACAATTTCAAATTCAAAGAAAAAGGTTTCTAGATCCTCTGACCTTAGACCATGAAATTTTGGAAGAAAATATGGAGGGATGTTCTTCAAGTGCACACTAACATCATTATCTTGAATTGAGAATCCGAGAGGACCTTCCTCATTGTTATCTTCTCCATCCATTTCTTCTACATTCTTTTCCATCTCTTCTTCTTCTACATGCAAAAGTGGATGGTGATATGACTCTTTCACCACTATCAACAATTTGTTCACGAATTAACAATGTTGTTTGAGGTAACACTTGGAGGAAATTTTTATCCTAGAAGGGTTTGTGTGACTTCTACAGGAAAACACACAATATTGTAGTGGTCTGCAAAAACCATACAAGACCATAGCTAGAGAACTAAATCGAAAATATAACCATCATGGAAGCATTGATGGACTACAACTTTGAGCTTGAGATACTACAAGATCCCTATTCACCCACAAGAAGAAAAATTTGATCCACAATGATACCTGCATCCTGAAGAACTTACATTATCAAGCCTTAATCAACAAGGAATATTTCAATAAAAAATAAATTCCAGTAAAAAAAATACATGGAGCAAGAGAAACAAGAATATGACATCTTATAAGACATGTAAAGCAACCTCACCCCTACTCAAAATGCCATACAAGAATCAACTAGTCGCTTAGAGGCTACAACACTCACATTGAGAAAATTTTAGCAACAATTGTTTAGCCATATGAACTAGGGATGTGAAGCAACAACAACAACAACGACAAAGATACCTAGAAGACCTCCAGAAACAAGGCTATCAACATTAGGAACTCCAACAAATGATCACTTGCAACTTTAGGATAATCAAAGGAAAACTCCACATCTATAGCATCATATTTCACAAAAAAACACTCATGGTAAGGCACATGTATGCAAATCTTTAACCTCACCCTTTGAACCTATTTTAGCTTGAGAAAATATTAAAAGTGAAAGAAGGAAAGGTATTTTATAGCCAAATTTAATAGGAGGAAGCCTCAACCTTATCTAGAAAGTCACTTAACCTTTCTCCAAAGGACACCCACACATGTGGGAGATGAATGAGACAAAATTAAAAAAGAGGCTTAAGAAATTGGGATGTTATCATGGGGTACAAAAAAATAACTCCAAGTTTATTTTGCATTCAATATCATTAAGGAAAAAGAGAAAAAAAAGAGAACAAATATAGGTGGGGCCAACTCACTTAACTCAAAGCTTTGCATGCAATGTTGTTTAAAAAAGAAAAGAGAAATATAGAGAGAGAAGAATATTTAAAAAATATGGCAGACCCCCACCTCTTGGCATGAATACTACAAGATCCTATAGGTGCTACTACAGGATATCGGGAAGCTACTTCATAAAAGTTACAGGTTGCTATAGGAGACACACGTGCTGCTATATGGTATAGACAAGTTGCTATATGATACAAACAAGTTGCTATAGGATCCTACAAGTTGCTACATAGGAAGATGACAAAGTGCTACATGAAGGAAAATATTTCCCAAAACAACCATTAGAGCCTCAAGATGCAAGGAAAGAGGAAATCATCCATTGCATAGGAACCTACAAGGTCTACAAAATAGTTCTACCGGAAAGTTATAGGTTTTTACATGAATGTTACAGGTTGCTACAGGAGGTTTGGAAGTGGACAAAGTTTCCCTCAAACCCCAAGGAGGACAAAATTGTCAGGGAAAGGGTAAGTACAAAATTTCCCCACTAATAGTTGGCATGAAAACTTGAAGAACTCTCTCAATTCTCAAAATTATACGCTGTAGCTGCCACATTTTTAAATCTCAGTAAGAAAGATCGGTGAATTTATGTCATGAACATGGTAGAGTTAATGATAAAGTGTTTTTTTTTTTGTTTATCATCAACATCATAAAAAGAACAATTATTCTTCCTTTAAATACCCTTACACAAGAAACTTCTGAATCTTGTAATAGAGAAGGGGAATTCCTTTTCCCACTCTATTAAATCTTACTGAAGCCATGGGAGGAAGATTTAGTAGTATAATAAGATGATATTGAAGGGGAGTAATAAAAGAAATAATAAGAAGAAAAGACAAGAAAAAAACAGAAATACAAGCTGAGCCAAAGGCAAAGAAACAAATGGAAGAACATGCGATATTCCATCCAGTAATGGAAACTACATCAGCAAGGGATGTTAGAAAATCCATGAGAGGCACACATGAAGAACAAGATGGCAAAAAGATGAGTAGGTTTCTCAGAGGATGAGAAACATTTTTAGTAGAGGGGTTTGATGGGCCTCAAAATTATATTCAAATTAACGCTCATCTAAACTTTCGTAGGAACAGAAAAGATATATTAAATCCATCTTTATACACTTAATAGCGTTTTCCTATATTTAATAAGTTCTTAGGAATGTTTAGAGATAATTGCATATTATGTGCTTAATATTATTTATTTTTGTAGAATATTGTGAGAACATTGGGCATATTTTGAAGATTTGGCAGACGAGATAATTTAGGGACTTGCTCCTCGCCACAAGATGCCACAGGATGGAACAATAAATTAATAAGATATCATGAAATAATTGAAAAATTCTAGATCTCCACTGATTGAGAAAATCTGGGGATGTGTTCCACGCTACATGAGGATCCAAAATTCATATTTAATGAAGATTCTATTGTTGGGAACCAGATCCACTTTTTGATGGATTTTGGAGGGGAAATTTACTTCCTTTCAAGGAGGATGATTCCCCATCAATTTTTATAAGTACCATTTCGAATTATCCTCTAGGGGCATGCATTTCTTAGTCTTCGTGTGAATAAAACTTGTTATTTAGTAGTTCTACATTTTTAGCAGGGATGTACTTGGATTGACTCTAATAATGAAGTTTGGTATTATTTTCAGATTTTAAGGCTTGGTTTCCTTCATAGGACTCAAAGTATCATTAGGATTGGCCATCCCAGGAGCCTCACAACCCTGTTGTAGGATTTCTTTATCTTCTTTGAATGTCTTGTTCATTTGCATCTCTTGTTCTTTCATTTCCTATTTCTGCACTTAATATTCATGCTTCATTTGTTGTAGGTTAGATTGGTTAAATGATTGAAATAAATGTTTTTTCAACTCATTTATACATTTAAAAGTATGAGCCATCCTTAGAAAAACTCTGCAAAGTCATATTCATGATTGAGCTACTTGGATTGGTTTATTAGTTCAAAATTTTTGAAATTTTGGAAGTATCCTATAGCAAAATAGTAATAAAATTATTTTTATTTTTTACACATGTTAATGAGCTACTTTCTAGTTGATTCCACTTGTACTAAAGCCTAAAATAATTCAAATTAATAAAAAAATTTAGCCCATAGAATTTTCACTTGATTAGCTTAGGCATTTGGGTACTTAGATCAACTTACTAGCTAATTGTTCTGAAATTTATGGTTTTTAGTAGTAATTTTATATTGAATTTTAACACATGATAACATAACTCTTCTAGTTGATTCCAGTTGTATTGAAGCCTAAAAAAATTGAAATTAATAACAAAATTTACATTGTAGTGTTTTTATTTGATTAACTTGGGAATTTGGCAGGTTAACTCAAGAAACATGCATCTTGTAGCAATGGAAAGTTTCTTGCGACACTTTCTTTTCTAGCTCTTATTCACTCCAAATTCATGGTAGAAGTATATTTATAGCTTATGAATGCTCTGAGGCCATTTTGTTTTGAGTTGAGGCTTGGTTAGGTCTCCATTTAGTTTTTACATTTCTTTCCTCTTGAGTGTTGATTTTTGCAATTAGTTTAGATTTCCTTTTCACAATTTACTTTAAGAAAAGTGTGATTTCGTTCATGCAAGAGTAATCTAGGACTTTCCTTTCCTACAAAATATAATAGATTTCCTTTAATGCCATTTCATTTCTATAAAGATATATTAGATTTTCTTAGTTTTCATTATGTTTTACTTTTTTTTCAAATATAATAGGTTTCCTTTCTATCATTTACTTTCCAGCAAAAGTAGAATAGGTTTGCTTAATGCTATTTACCTTTAGAAAATTAGGAGTAACAACTTACCTAGATCTCTGCTCATTTGAAGTTGTTTCATTTCCTTTTTTAACTTGCATCAAAGGGAGTCAAATTAGGAATAGGAAGGTGTATGCTACACATATAATGATGGCCCCTCTTAAGTTTGTACAAACCCCAGATTGATAATTGATGTTGGTAGCCTTGGTAGTTGCAACATTCTTGTTGCAATACTGGGGCTCACCAAGTATCACAATAGAAACCACTTCCAAGCTCTTCTTTGAGCGAGTGTGGGTACATTTTGGGATCTAGTAGACCATTATATAAGATCTGGACAATAGGTTCCTAAGCATTTTTTGGTCAACCCTCTAGTCTTTGTTGCACACCAAGCTCTCCAAGTCAACTGCATTCCACCCCCAGACATGATAGCCATATAGAGGTCATCAACAAGATGATAATTCACATACTACGTATGTAAAAATCTTACCATACTTGAACATGGGATGATATTCTCCCCTATGTGAAACACAACTACAACAAAGTTCTCCATAGCTCAACTGATCGCAATCATTTCCAGGTGAGCCTGGGATTTCAACCATTGTGTCCCATTGATGTTGCAATGCCTTTTGCAACTACATTGGAAAAATGTGCACTTGTTCAATCTGAAGTTGTTAAGGCCATTAAGTTTATTGAATGCATTTATCACATCTTCGAGTAGGTTCATGATATCCTAGATAAACCCAATACTAATTAAAAAAAACTTCATGATCAACATCATGTACCACATAAGTTTCAAATGGGTGACAAGGTTTGGTTGCGTTTGCAGAAGGAACTCCTTGCCGGAGCCCATCAAAAGCTTCAACCACTCCAATACGAGCATTAGACCATCATCAAGGCTTTGGGTGACAAATATTTTGGGGTCAATATTCCCCCATTGCTTGGCTTGCACCCAATATTCAATTTGGACCACCTTCGACCATACTTTCCACCATTATTAGATAATCATGCATTGTTGAGAAATTGACACCAAAAGAGCTCAACCTAGATGGCATTGAACAAGCCACAAATGACTGAATCATGGACACATAAATTACGAACACTCACCAAAAGAGGATCCAACTATATCAGGTTGTTAAAGC
This sequence comes from Pinus tabuliformis, assembly GCA_031772625.1. Taxonomy (NCBI): domain Eukaryota; kingdom Viridiplantae; phylum Streptophyta; class Pinopsida; order Pinales; family Pinaceae; genus Pinus; species Pinus tabuliformis. The sequence goes on along the minus strand of CM062813.1, from coordinate 301,621,529 downwards.
CATCTAACTCCTGCACCAAGTAAAGTGGTTCACCAAGGACCAAGTTCAGCAAAAGTTTCCTCACCTTATGGAGGCACTAAATGCAATAGAGACCATTTCTTCCTAAGGGGGGAGGAATTATCCAAACGGATATTGGTGGCCACTCACCTATTCCATTTGGACCCCCAACATTGTTTTCTATCAGTTTCCTATTTTTCAACACATATTACTATTTTAGTAGTTTTCTATTTTTGGCAATTTTTGAGTCCTGAGCTTCCGAAGTTGTTTTGAGGCCCTAAACAATTTTTTTTGGGAAATGAGAAAACAAGAATCAAAAATGAATGTTTTAAGTTAATTTTTTTTCCTCAAATATACCTTTTTAACGGGCTATCATACGTGCCAAGCAGAAATAATATGCCAAAGTTATGACCTTGGGACGTTGATTTTCCAACTAACCCCATCGGGGCCCATACATTTTGGTGATTCATCTCCTAGGATTAGGTTTTTGGATGTTTATGGTTTCTCATTGTTTCTTTATGATAAAAATGCTTCCATGTAGATTTTTACTGTAGATTCAATAACTTGTGTGATATGCTAAAGAACAAGACAAGAATCTACTCTACTCTTCAGTGGAAACCAAAGTTGATCGATGAAAACAATAAGGAGAAAAGGAAGAATATCAATCATACATAACACAATATTTATCTAGGGAAAGCAGTTACTAAAAACCTCGACTATGTATATTGCAGTAACTAGAAGATATGAGAATAAAATACAATGCTTGTTCAACCCAAACCATTCCTGCACTAGTACAATCTAACTCTCTGCTTCACAAGCTAGTTCAAGCCAAAACTTAGCCAATTCTGCTGCCTGCCAAGCCCCTACTTCATTGTGCAATTCCTAAGAGAATTAGCTTGTATTTAATTGGGAAAATTCCTCACCACAACTACACGATCCATCATAGGCCTTCTATTGATTACATGCACCATATGTAAAACTTGGAAAATTATACAACTGATAGTATACTGTCCCTCAACTCCAATATCAACTGGGTCTTCCTATGAAATAACATGCATGAGTTATTTATGAGTGAATCTTCAGATAACTGGTGGATCAGTGAAGCTGGATTGGTGCTTATCCCCACTACTAGACCTCCTACTAGTTCCTCCAACAGTTGGAACTAGTTTAATTGGCTGTAACTTAGTTAGACTGAGTTAATTAATTACAACTCAAAAGAACTCAGCCTGGGCCCCTAAACTTTAGGGATCACTCTACATGACTCTAGATTAACTTCCATATCGAATTTCCTAGGCCAAATAAGTCAATTAACATAGTTAACTATTATATAATTTCGATTTAATTCCTAATTTAATTCAATGAAAGATTAAATTAAAATTTCGATTTAATTCCTAATTTAATTCAATGAAAGATTAAATTAGAATTTCTAGGTGCTATTTTTAGCATTTCTTGTTGTTATTTTCAACACCCCCTCTCAAAAAGAAAGGAATTCAAATCTATCATGATCCGATACCTTTGGAATGTTCTGCATTCAAAACTTCTCTCTAGTGTTGTTGCTACTGCAACTTCTGAAATTGAAAAAGCATCCAAACTGAATTAGTATGATGCATCTGTCACCAGAGTCTCTGATGGCTACTAGCTCCTACACTATCTACTGAAAAATCTACGCTTCTACTACCTCTGCATTGCTGCAAACTCTTCTCTATGCTCCCCAACATATGAATGCTTCTAATCTCTTCCTATGTCACTCTGACATATGACTGCATCAACCTCCACTGATCCATCCTACTACTGCGTACTATGAGCTCCCGTAGAAAGGTAATGGTCCATGAGACAAATCATCTCAATGGACCCTGCCCAAATTTCTTCACAGTTGGGACTATTACTTCACATCACCCCACCTCTCACCTAGAGCTATGGATGCATGTGTTCCCTCTGGGCACTTGGCTCGAAATTTCCCCTACTGGAGGTCTCTGCTTGAGTGGATGTCTCCACTTAGTCTCCTCTCTTCTTCTCCAATTGTGGCTACTCCATAACTTTCTTAGGCCGCTTCTGAGGTTTCTTTTGGGGCTGCATGTTTAGAGGAAATTCAATCTCCCTCTCAACCACCAAGTCTTTAACCTTTTCCTTTCTCCTCAAGGATTTTATGCATCTTTGACCTAGAGAGCAACAAGTTCTTCACTTGCACACCAATAATTTTCACCTGTCTCATGGCAATGTGTCTAAGGAAAACCTTTCCTTCGCAAAAAATCACATCATAGCCACGGTCTTCCAATACCATGACGAAAACAATATTATTATTTAGTCCTAGAACATATATCACATATATGATTGTGAGAGGGGATCCAAAATCCTTCTAAAAGGTAACTGTACCGATGTCGCTCCCATTATACCTCCCATCATCTCAAAACTCTATGTTTTGCTTGAGGTCTTTCTCCTCAAAGCCACTAAAGAGATCTTTATTCCTTGTCATATGGAACGAGGCACCACTTTCAAGATATTACATGTTTCCCATTACTGTGCTGGCCATGCATGCAATGAGAGTGAAATAAAGTTTGAATTGTGAAGCTAGAGCTTCACATGCTGCTGCAATTGCAGGCTCATTCTTGCTTGCTTTATTCTGTGGGAATTTCGTGGCAAAGTGCCCATACTCATGACAGTGAAAATACTTGACTTTCGACAAGTCCTTCTCCTTGCTTCCCTCCTCACCTTGGGACTTATTTCTCTTGGCTTTCTTTTCTTTGCTGAGTGATTCAAAGTCCTCTTCCACTTCTTTGGAAGAGGTCCCATCTATGGTGTTCCGTTGAATCTCTTCCTGTACCAAACCCGACGACAACTACTCCCAATATGTTAGCTTTTCCATCCCATTAACAGAGTCATGGAAACTATGCCAACTCTTGGGAACTCCTATAAGAGTTAGGCTCACCATATCACCTTTGGCTATAGTAATCCTAAAACTTCCAAGCTCATTTGGACAATGGGTGAACTTGGTCAAGTACTTCAGAATAGAGTCGCCCTTCTCCATCTTGATCTTTCTGAGTTTATCCTTCAATGCCAACTTCCTATGATCACTACTATTTTGAAACATGGCTATCAATGCCTTCCACATTGAGTATGGAGTGTCCTTACTGAGGAGACTCAAGAACATGTGATCTCAAACTCCTTCCAGGATAATCTTTCTCGCTTTTACCACACACTTTCTCCATTCAAGCAGATCTTTAGCATCAGATGTTGGAGGCTTAGGAATGTGATTATATATGAATTCCTTGAGGCCATTGTCTTCTAGCACTGCCTCCATCCTATCCTTCCAAGCTATGTAATTCGAGTTTCCCTCTAGGGCATACTCAAGTCTCAAGCCGTAGAATGACATATTGCTGACTCTGAAGTATGAACTTGCAAATTCAATTTCACATGCACAATAAACTCAAATTCTCCCCCTCTATATTGTCTTCAACTTTGATACCATGTATATTTTTACTGTAGATTCAACAACTTATGTGATATGATAAACACAAGACAAGAATCTACTCTACTCTTCAGTGGAAACCAAAATTGATCGATGAAAACAATAAGCGGAAAAGGAAGAATATCAATCGCACATAAAAAAATATTTATCTGGAAAAGAAACTGATAAAACTCCTAACTATCTATATTGCATTAAACAAAATATTTGAGAATAAAATAGAATGATTGTTCAACCTCAACAATTCCTGCACTAGTAAAATCTAACTCTCTGCTTCACAAACTATCTCAAGCCAACACTTAGCCAATTCTACTACCTACCAAGCCCCTACTTCCTTGTGCAATTCCTGAGAGAATTAGCCCATATTTAATTGGGAAAAATCCCTCACCACAACTGTACAATCCATAATATGCCTTCTACTGATTGCATGTACCATATGTACAAATCGGAAAATTATACAACTGATAGTACACTGCCCCTGAACTCTAATCTCAACTAGGTCTTCCTCTGAACTAACATGCATGAGTTATTTATGAGTGAATCTTCAATTAAATGGCGGAGCAGTGAAGCTGCACTAGTGCCCGTCCCCACTACTAGACCTCCTACTAGTTCCTCCAATAGTTAGAACTAGTTTAACTGACTATAACTCAGTTAGAATGAGTTAATTAATTACAACTCAAAAGTACTCAACTCGTGCCCCTAAATTTTAGGGATCACTCTACATGACTCTAGATATACTTCCAAATTAAATTTCCTAAGCCAACTAAGTCAAATTAACTTAGTTAACTATTACAAGTTTCTATGAGAATAAAATTTCAATTTAATTCCTAATTTAATTCAAGTAGAAATTAAATTAGAATTTCTAGATGCTATTTTTAACATTTCTTGTTGCTATTTTCAACACTCCAAGCCTCATTGTAACATAGTTCAAAAGGCATGTATCCATCACATCTCTTCTCAAAGATAAACTACCATCGCCCGAGCTAGTTTACTTTCATTATACATTTAAACATTTTTCAACATTTTCTATTTATTAATTGAAGTTTAGTTTCATTTTATCTCTATGTTTTTGTTTTAAATATGCATTTCATTTTATTCCTTCATAAATAAAAATCAAGCAAAGGGTATAGAAGTCAACCTCCATTTGATCAAATTCATGTTCATTTTGCATACATGGAAAACATATCCTACCTGTTTCGCCAATGACCAATGGTAAATGGTAAACAATCAGCCAAATGGTATTCTCATATTGTTCATTATGGCTTCTAGTTCTTGTTTGTTAAAATTTTAAAACGAAAATGCCAAAGGGGAAAATTCTTGTGCCCCAAACTGTGAGCCTTAGCCAATTTGAAACCCCAAAAGTGCCAATAAATCCCGATGACTCTCCATTGGTTGATTGAGATGTTGACGTCTTCCACACTAAATGTGAGTTCGACCTCTATGAACTTAAAAATTGGGTTTTCCAATGTTTTCAAAACCAACATGATTCATCCTTGGTTTGGGAATCATATCTTCCTCAATTTGTTTTCCCTCAAACCTGCCATTTCCTTGAATTAATTACTTGCTGCTATGATAATTACTTTTCAAGCCAAAATTCTATCATTTTTAATTCTAGAAACATATTGTTCTGAATTACCCCCATTCTATATTACAAATGTTAGGCCTGGTGATTCCTGAACAAGTTCAAATTCTTACTGATGGAATCCAAAATTCCACATATGACAATCTCTCTACCGATGAAAGAAAGTCAGTTTTAGAATTATTTTTTATCACTTGGAGTCGAAAGCCTTGATATTAGCCCCCCTATTCATAAAGTATTTTTCCAAATCTAACCAGACAAATTATTGTTACGATCTTCTCATTATTAGCTTATGACCATGACTGTGAAGTTGATGAACATATTCTAGGTTTCCTGCCTTATATCTCTCCCATCAAAATATTTTCTTCCACATTCCAATTTAAGAAATATCTTTCAGATGCTATAAATGACCAATTGGAATATTTATATATCTCTAGATATTTTAGATATAAGTCAATGTTGATTCACTTGTTCATATACTTTTAGGAGGAAATGTTTCACAATATTATGTAGAAAATCTTGTAGATTCACAAGCTAATGCAATTTGCTAAAGCAAGAGGCAAGAATATACTTCTACTCTTCATAGTGGAAGCCCATAAACATCGAGAAAACAATAATCAATAGAGGAAGAGAATTAAGGGCACATAACACAATAAATATTCGGGGAAAGCCACAACTCAAAGCCCCACTATCTGTTTTGAATTAATCTGAAAAATCAAGATGAAATTACAATGCTTGTTCTCTCTAGAACAATCCCAACACTCATAAAATTCAATCTCCAACTCATAAGCAAGCTCAAGGCTAAATCTTAGCCTCTTCACAAGCTCTCAAAGTCTCTATTCCAATGCGTAATTCCTATGGAGGATAGCTTGTATTTAAAGGGAAATAAAGCCTCTAAAAACTGCGCAATCCCTCAAGGGTCAGTTCTTGAATGCATGCACTATCAATGCAACTCAGAAAAATATAAAACAAATAATACACTATCCCTGCACTCTAGTCTCAACTGGGTCTTTCTCAGAATTGACATGCATGAGTTTCTGATGAGTAAATATTTAGTTAACTACAGTAGAAATGGTGGAGTTCATTAGTGACACCACTGACTGTTAACTCACTATTAGTTCTCTCAATAAGTTTGAGAACTAATTTAACTGAACTGACTCATGAAACCAAGTCTTATATTTTACAACTCACAATTAACTCACACTGGACTCCTGCAAAGTAAGCATAACATACACATGATGACATCAATACTTCCAACTCGAATTTCCTAAGTTAAGTAAGTTTAATAAACTTAATTTAACTATTTTAAGTTTCTATGAGAATATAATTTGAATTTAATTCAAAGTTTAATTCAAGGACAAATTAAATTGTAATTTGTTGTTGCCATTTCTCAACACTCCCTCTCAACAAGAAAGGGATTATCAACTACCCCAATCCCGTCTCTGTGAAACTTGAATTTACATCTTGACAATGCCTTTCTCAAAATGTTAGCATTTTTCTCCTCTGTGGGAATGTAATCTAACAACATAATTTGCCTCAATACACAATCTCTGAGATGATGATACAAGATATCAATATGCTTGGACTGATCATGAAAGACTGGATTTTCAGAGAGTTTGATACAACTATGGTTATTACAATAAATCAACGTCAGGTCTATTTGCTGAAAAAACAAACCAACTAGGATCTTCCTCATCCATATAGCCTCACATGCTTCATGACTTGAATCCATGTACTCTGCCTCTGCTGAACTGAGTGCAACCGATCTCTGTTTCTTGTTGTACAAAGAAAATTCCACTGATCCAATACGAAAGATCCCTCCTGATGTGCTCTTCCTGTCGGATGGACTCCCTACCCTATCTGCATTGGTGAATCCTTGAAGCTTCACTCCATTTGTCCATCTGTACCATAACCCAAACTAAGTAGTGCCTCTGAGGTATCTCAATACATGCTTTTCCACCTTCCAATACAACTTGGTAGGCCTAACCATTGCTTGACTAAGCTGGTTATTTGCATAACACATATCCGGTCATGTGTTCACCAAGTACATGAGTGAACCCATAAGCTTCTTATAAACAATAGCTTCCACTACTTCCCATGGAGTAACATCCTCCTTCCTCCAGTTACCAGCTATAGGAGTCTCCATGTGTTTATTGCTCTCCATGCAGAATCTCTTGAGTATATCATTGGCATACTTTCCTTGAGATACAAACAAATCCCCATCTCCCTGCCATACCTCCATGCCAAGAAAGTAATGCATGAGCCCCATGTCCTTCATCTCAAACTCTCATGCAAGGTCCTCCTTGTAAGATTTGATGAGCTTCTCATCACCTGTTAGTATAAGATCATCTACCTAAAGTACAATGGTCAACATCTTACCTTCCACCTCCATGTGATACAGGTTCACATCCACTTCACTCTTCGTGAAGCCCAACCCATTGAAGTAGCTATCTATACTGGTGTACCAAGCATGGGGTGCTTGCTTCAGCCCATACAACACTCTCTTGAGTCAGTACACATGTGACTCATGGTCCAAGGTTTCAAAAACTTCGGGTTGCTCTATGTACACCTCTTCCTCAATCATGCCATTGAGGAATGCAGTCTTCACATCCATCTGATGGATCTTCCAATCCCTATGTGATGATAGTGCCAAAATAGATCTGATTAATGAGTACCTTGCAACAGGATAAAAGGTCTCATCATAGTCAATCCCCTCTACCTATGAAAAGCCATGGGCCACAAATCTAGCCTATGCTTCTCAACACTACCATTTGTAGCTTTCTTTACCTTGTAAAGCCAATGGGAGCTCACAACTCACTTGTCCTTCGGTCTCAGGACCACATCCCAAACATTGTTTCGAACTATGGAGTCATTCTCCTCCACCATCACATCAACCCAAACTGGATGTTGCATTGCATCCTGAAAGGAAGATGGCTTAGTCACAACAGATGCACCCATAAGTGCCATGTATCTAGTGTACCTCTCTGGTGACCTCCTCTTTCTGCGTTGAAAATAGGGTGCTCCCACATTCTCCCGTGCATCATCCAACAATCTGTCAACCTCTTTGGTGCACTTTCTTCCCTCTTTGGAAGAATCTGCGTGAGTGGATGTCTCCACTCCCGAATCCTCTGCATGTGGTTGCTCCACATCAATTTGAGGCTCCTCAACCTTAGGAGCTATAGGCTCCTCATCGCATGTAGTTCAAGCTCCCTCTCAAGGGAAACTCGCATGGCCTTCTCCTCATCAAACTTGATATACCTGCGAACCACTATCATCCGACCGGTCAACATGCACACTCGATAGTTGTGTGGTGTATTAGTGTACCCCACAAAGATACACAACTCTATTGTTGGATGAAGCTTTTTCCGTGCATCTTTGGTCACATGGAACCAAACCGATGACCCAAAAATCTTGAAGTGACCAACATCTGGCCTCTTATTGGAATAAGCCTCCTCTGGTGTCTTCATCTCAACTATCTAATGTGGGCTATGGTTTTGAACATAAACGGTTGTGTTGCATGCCTCAACCCAAAAATGTAGTGGTAGGCCCTGATCATGTAACATCACCCTTGCTGCCCCTACTATGCTCCTGTTCTTCCTCTCGGCAACCCCATTCTGTTGAGGACTATGGGGTGTCGTCGACTCTCATTTAATCCCTTCTGTTGCACAAAAGTTCTTAAACTCATGGGAGATATACTCACCACCATTATCACTTTGTAGAGATATAACCTTCTTGCTAGACTCTTTCTCTACCAATGCTTTGAACTCACAAAACTTTGTGAAAGTTTGATTCCTTTTTGCATAAAAAATACCCAACATTTATGAGAATAGTCATCAACAAATATAACATAATACATGTGTTTGACCATGGATGCCGTCGAGAATGGTCCACACACATATGAATGGACTCTCTCTAGAATAGACTCTGCTCGACTGTCTCTGTCTCCAAAGGAAGACTTGGTGTATTTTCCCAAAGTACAACCCTTGCATGTATCAACTTGCTCAAGCGTACCTTTGGGAAGACTAGTAGAGATTTGCTGCAATATAATCAAAGCCCCATGATGCAAGTGGCCCAATCGCCTGTGCCACAACTCACCGACATCTCGGTTCAACATATTTTCCTCTTTTTAACTCAAAGCAGCACGATCCTCTACCTCTATCTTATAGAGATTTTGAAATAAAATCCCTATCTTCTTTACTTGACTCGTGGCTATGTGTCAAAGGAACGCCTTTCCTTTGGAAAATATCACATCATAGCCTCTATCCTCAACCATGGCAACAGATACCAAGTTCTTCATTAGTTTGGGTACATGCATAACATTCTTCAAGGTGAGTGGAGCCACATGCTCCCTATAAAAAGTAATAGTGCCCACACCAGTAAAACTATACTTACTGTCATCACCCATCTCGATATGCAAGTTGATATCTTTCTCGTCCAGTTCACTGAATAACTATTTGTCGCCATTCATGTGCAATGAAGCTTCACTGTCTAAGTACCAGACACTTCCCATCATTGAAGACACCATGAATGCAATGAGGGAAAAATCCAATTCGAATTGGGAGGCCAAAGCCTCACCCACTGCTCCCCCTGAGGACTTCTCCTTGGACTTCTTCAACGGACAATTTGTATCAAATTGTCCCATCTTGTGACAATGAAAGCACTTAAGTTTCTTCACGTCCTTCTTCTTACCTCCATGATAAGCATATTATTTGGAATGGGAAATTTTACCTTTCCCGTTCCTCACCTTAATCGCTAAGGCACAATTCTCTTCATCATCAGTCTTTGATGAAGATCCATCCCTGGTGTTCCTCCTGATCTCATCCTACATCAAATCCAACCATAGTCTTTCCCAATCTGGTAGGTTCTCTCGACCATTGATGGAGTCATTATAACTATGCCAACTCTTTGGGAGTCTAATAATATCAAGGCTCACCATATCCTCCTTGGAAACCGTGATTCACACACTTCCAAGTTCATATTGACATTGGGTGAACTTGGTCAAGTACTTTGGAATCGTCTTGACTTTCTCCATCTTGATTTTACAAAGTTTATCTTTCAGTGCCAACTTCCTTTGATCACTTCTATTTTGATACAAGTCTGTCAATGTTTTCCACATAGCATGCGGGGTTTCATTTCCATGGAGACTCAAGACAATATGATCTCGAACTCCCTTAAGGATTATCCACCTTGCCTTCGCCATAGACTTCTTCCACTTGGCCAAGTTCTGTGCATCAGTAGCTGCTAGCTTAGGAATTGATTGTTCAACAAATTCCTTCAAGGCATGCCCTATAACATAACCTCCATCCTATCCCTCTAGGATATGAAATTCGAGCTGCTTTCCAAGGCATACTCAAGCCTCAACCCATAGAACGCCATCTGTCGATCCTGAAGTATGTATTGCAAATTCGAATTTCACTTGTAACCCAAAAAGTGAAAACTTTGAAATCTCCTCTAGTATACTATTCTCAACTTCGATACCATGTAGAAAATATTGTAGATTCACAAGCTAGTGCAATTTTCTAAAGAAAGAGACAAGAATATACTTCTACTCTTTACGGTGGAAGCCCATAAACATCGAGAAAACAATAATCAATAAAGGAAGAGAATTAAGGGCACATAACACAATAAATATTCGGGGAAAGCCGCAACTCAAAGCCCCACTATCTGTTTTGAAATAATCCGGAAAATCAAGATGAAATTACAATGCTTGTTCTCTCTAGAACAATCCCAACACTCAGAAAATTCAATCTCCAACTCATAAGCAAGCTCAAGGCCAAATATTAGCCTCTTCACAAGCTCTCCAAGTCTCTATTCCAATGTGTAATTCATATGGAGGATAGCTTGTATTTCAAGGGTCAGTTCTTGAATGCATGCACTATCAATGCAACTCAGAAAAATATAAAAAAAATAGTACATTGTCCCTGCACTTTAGTCTCAACTGGGTCTTTCTTAAAATTGACATGCGTGAGTTTCTGATGAGTAAATATTCAGTTAACTACAATAGAACTGGTGGAGTTCATTAGTGACACCAATGACTGTTAACTCACTATTAGTTCTCTCAATCAGTTTGAGAACTAATTTGATTGAATTGACTCATGAAACTGGGTCTTCTATTTTACAACTCACAACTAATTCACACCGGACTCCTACAAAGTAGGGAGAACATGCACATGATGACAAAAGGACTTCCAACTCGAATTCCTAGGTTAAGTAAGTTTAATAAACTTAATTTAACTATTTTAAGTTGCTACGAGAATAGAATTCAAATTTAATTCACAGTTTAATTCAAGGACAAATTAAAATGGAATTTCTTGTTGCCATTTCTCAACATATTAATCTCAGAAAGAAAGATTCAAATGGAGGAACATTTTTAATGACTTTTTAGACCTCTCTTCCCAAAAAGTATTATAGACAATTTACATTTGCAGATTATGTTAATCATTTCTTGTATGTTGCATATGGACTAATTCATGACCTCAATACACCTCTTGGAATACTTCCAGAGGTCAGAAGAGTAATGCAATTGAATGATAATGTAAGGATGGGAAATTGGTATTTGTACAATGATTTAACTAAAACTAGACTATATGGATGTGAGATGGATACTTACAGGCTCACAACTTTCCTTCCTCTTAAGATATTTGCATTGGAGTATATCAGATAGATGTTGAACAATGATCAAATTCATTTTACCTAGAAAATTCCTGGTTATTTTTAAATTGAAAGCTGAAGTGGTCCCTTTTAAGGTAACCAACAAAGAAGCAACATATGAAGTTGAAAAGTTGTTCCATGAAATGAAATTATCTCAAGGAGAAGTTTGGAAATATGACCCTAAGGGAATAATTTCTAGTTTAAGGATTGAAAAAGATCATCTACATATCAACATGTAGAAAAACCATCAGTCAAAATGTATGATAATAGAGATATTTGGGAAGAGAACACATTAATGGATTCTATAAGTGAGTGAGGGGATTTCAAAATAGATGGACCTAAAATATTCTGTACTCCACCACCTAAAGAGAAGGAGATGAAAAGGACTATCTAAGACAATCAACAATCATCTTTAGAATATGAGGAAATAGAATTCATAATATTGAAAAGGCCCATGGTGGAAGAACAAGAATATGAACATGAATCATCAATTATTGAAGAAACTTGTAGTGAAATTATAGTAATCAGAGAAAAAACTACAACCAGTGAGCCTACTTTCAACCTGGAGTTTTTGTCTTCGAATGTCGCTCATGTACCTCCATCCTCTATAGCTCTATCTCCAAAAAATGATTTATTTTACCAATTCATGGAAATCAAATGCAGGAATTCAGAGCTTAAAAATATTGTTTTCAGTAAATTATGGAAACTAGGTTCTTCATCAAGCACTATATTATTGACAACAATGGATTTTTGTAAGAGACAACTACAATTGGCAGTTTTATAGATGAAGACACAAAAGGTTAAAACTCTGATGGCTACAAAGAAACTAAGCTCACTGTCAACTTGGAGCAGATACATCTAATTCATCATATGGGCCTTCATAGGAAAAAATGTGAAATGTTGTGTCATTCTTATACCAATTCAGTGGCTACTACGGAAAAGATTTGACAAATCTTTGAAGAAAATCACTGATTACTTGAGATAGGAGAATGCCTCCGCCAGTTCTAGAGAAAACAAAATAAGGATGTTGGAAAACATGATCTAAACAATATCAATGCCATATAAGCCCTCATAAAGATAAGGGGTATTAATATACAAGTCCTTAGGAGAAAGTTGAACATGCATGTTGTTGAACATGTTCAAACACAAAAGTTAGATCCACTAAGGAAAAATAGATACTCTTATCACTGATGGTTTATCAAAATAAACAATTGGATCAATTGGAGAAACACATAAAACAATTGTTAAAAGAAAGAGTTAGTCAAACTATCTCTAATACTCTTATTGAAACACACCACTCCGAAACTGAAAATATGATTGAGGTATTGTCTTCACTCAACTTAAAGGATCAAGAACTTTAGAATTTGAAGAAAGAATTAAAAGAGAAACAAAACTCTCTTAACAATGAAGCTAATGAGAATATTTTTTTTTTAAAGTAAGATCAAATGGTTTAAAAATAAACTAGCAGGTACTTAGTCTCTATTTGGAGCAAGAAAAAATCTATGGGATGAAATTATTGCTTATTTCTTTAAAATTTGGGAATTTTTCGAGGTAATTAGTAAAGAGGCAAAATTATTTCAGTTAGGTAGCAGAGCTGCACAAAAAATCTAGGAGGGATTAGGGCGCAAGCCGAGCTTAGTAAACATAAATGCAATTTTTTTAAATTCTAGAAGGAAGGAGAAATTAAGGGAAATAGTTATCAGTGATATAACTAGTTCGATTATAGAGACTAAGAAAGTCCAAACAAAAGATATTTTTCTTCGGCATGTACAAGAAAAGTGCAAAGAAGTTCAAAGTGTTTCGGATCATTTTCACACCAAATTTAACATCATGAGAGAATTAGGAGTACTTACATGTTGGACAACATCAAATAAATTGATGTCCTAGGAGGCCTATAAGAAAATCATAATTGAATGCAAAGAGGATGACTGTAAATTTTCAGTTTTAAAAGGGGATCTAGATGGTAAAGCACTCATCAATAAATTAATGAATGATTTCTACATTGAATTCTAGTTAGACACCTATTTTAAGTTTCACTTATCTCAAACTTGGATGTAGCCTATAGGAAGATGACAACTTTTAGTTATATGGTTGGTGAAAATTGGGACAGATTAGTTGGAATCCTTCCTTGAATATCTTAACTGCAACAACAAATTGCAAATAAAGAAACACAATTGGAGCTTTTGATTTAATTTGTAACAAACTGTTTATTTTCTATTGGTCAATTCTAATTTTGTAAATTTTCAAAACAAATTGTTGTTATGGAAACTTTTTATATAATTTGTAAGAAGAAGGTTGAGAGAGGGGCTGTCATTTGTAATAAGAAAATACATATATTTTTTTAGGCCTCAATTTTGAGATTTAGTCAAAGGATTCACAATTTTTCATGGTAGTGTTTTTTTCTTTGTGAGTAGTTTTCTGTCATTCTTTTCTGTTTTTTCAGTGAAAATCAGGATTGTCTAGAATTATTGGAGAAGCAAGATTGAGGATCAATCTCCCTTATTTCCTTGGTAAAGTTATGATTTTTATGAGAATTTTTTGTTTACTATTTATTAATGTCATTCCTAAAAATATTTGAATTAATTTATGCGATTCTCATTATTCATAGATTTGTTTTGTTAAACCTATTAGGAGTATTCCAATAATGTTGTCTACATGTACCATGTTAATAAAGTTTATTCAAGTTAAGTAAATTATTTATTTGGTACAATCTTAATATTTTCTTCCATTTCTATTAAGCTAAGATATCTACCATAATCAGAGGCTTTCCCTTTGATTAAGGTTGAAAAATAGGTTCCAAATTTTATTATCAAAATTTATTTAATCCAAAGGCAACCACCCCCTTTATAAAACAAAATCCCCACAGTTTGTTGTCTTGACATAGTTTTGTGGAAAAAACTGTCTACAAGGACTAGAAACAACCGAAGGTACCCAATCCATCAATTGATGATATTCCAGACACATTGGATGGAGTGAAAATAATCAACAAAATATACTTGAAGTCCATTTATCACTAGATACCTATTGATCCACAAAATGTGTGGAAGACATCATTCAAAGTTTAGGATGGGTTGTATGAGTAGTTAGCAAAGCATATTTTTCCTTACCAAAGTAGCATCAATTATCATGCATCAATGCTATATGCATGACTTTTACAGCCATACATAAGTTATGGTTTATGTTGATATCGATATAATTTTAGTGGGACATCGAATGAACACTTCCATCACATTGCATTGGTTATAATACAACCTATAAACACAAGTTTTATCCTAGATTAGATAAATGTACATTCATCTTGAGGTATATGATGTAAATTTGTTTCATAATATACAATATCAATGTGCACATAAATACATTGAAGGTAGAGGTTATGAGAGACCAACACACCCTTAAAAATACCATTTTTTGTGAAGAATTCTCAACTTAATCAATTTCTGTAGACAATATGTCGTAGATTAATTTAATGTCAGATACTTATTTCATGAACACATATAGGACACAAAGGAACTAGTGTTCCAACAAAATAGAGGATATCAGAAACTATCTAAATAAAGTAAACATTGACTACTTGCAATCCTAGTTTTGTGCCTACTCGGCTTGTGCCATCCCATTGGAATCTAGTGACACCTTGCACTATGTGCTCAATTCTAATATTCTACAACAATTTGTTAAGCTCCAAGCATAGTAAATTTAGCTAACTTAAAACTTACTTAACTTCCATCTATAAATAGTAAGAAAGAAAAACCCCAAATTTTGAATAATCAATTAAAAACCACCTATGAATTAGGTGAAGAAGAAGAAATTAGGTTGATTCTAACTTTCAAGCTTGGATCAATTTATACTTTATATCCAATGATTGAAAAATTATGTCCAAAACTATTAGAACCTAAGGATGATCATAACACCCATGAATTATAGATTAATTAGTTTCTATGTAGTTAAGTCTCTATTAGGCTATTGGTTAAAATCTCATGGGAGGGGTTGAGGGTGAGAGGAACATGTGGGAATAAAAACTATCCCACGGGGTGCTAGGCTCAATTAAGCCTTGCATAATCCTTGTGAGACCATTCCATAGGTGTGTAGATCATTCTTCCATCAACATTGGGGTTGGTATTGACCTAGACTTAGCCTAATTGAATAAAAAAGGATGAAAGTAAATTTCCCCATTAACGCCTAGAATAAAGAGCAAGTTTAAATTTTGTGTGAGTTATGTATTACAATCTGTCCAATATTCATTGCTACTTTAACTTGAATTCTCTTGAGCTTTATTATTTTATTAAGAGGGTTTTTGCAAGCATATGGATAGAAGTGCAGGCTGCTAAGATACAATCATGATACATCAATTTTATCACAACAAAAATGTAAGATATACATGCTTTCTAAAAATGGTTTCTAATGAAAACCTAATGCATTCTTGCTAAGTCAAAATAAACTTCTACAAGTGATACATTACTAACAAAATTTGGTGTGTTTGTCTCTATTCCAGAGAATGATAGTGGGACAAAAAAGAATTTACTTAATAAAATCAAAATGATTATGGGCATGATATTATGACCACTATTTGTTGATCCATTTAAGTGAAAGAAGAAAATGGAAATGTATAATAATTTCTCAAAAGTGTTGAGAATGTTGTCCCTGAACTCTATTGGATGTTGCTCAAGTGTGATCATCAATGAGATTTGTAAAGTAGACTATGGAGGGAGGAAAAAAATGTTGGAAATAATACTGGGGGGGGGGTGAATCAGTATTATCAAATTCTTATCAATCTATCTTCCTTATTTATACTTTGAATAATTCTTCAAATATTGATCATTACTTTGGATGTCAGTATCATAAAATAATGAGCAGGAATAAGAAAAGCAAATAGTCACACAAAAGAACACCAGATATAAGGTGGAAACCCAATGTGGGTGAAAACCACCTGCTGCAATATGTCTCTATCTTCTTTCAATTAGAAACTCCTTTTACAATGATTTTGTACTGGTGCAGTCCTTTACCAGTACGCAGGCTACAACCTGCGGAGAGCTACAACCCTCTCTCGTTCTCCAGCTTCTCCTGGAAGGGAGCTACAACCCCCTTAGCTCTTGTACTAGCCAAGATACTAGTACGTAGGTGCTGGCCTACTAAAGGCTACAATTCTCTTTCTTCCAGGGACCACGTTTCATAAATTTTCAGACTAGATCCATGAACATCAATCAATCATCAAGAATTTTTGCATCAAACAATCTCCTTTTCCCAATTAGCACTGGATCAAGTAAACACTTCTCTGACAGCTGTACCTAGAACACAGTAACAGTAACCACACACCAAATTCTAAACCCAGAATACTGCAGCAATAGACAGAGGCAGCTAGATCATAATTTAAAGATATACGCTACTTCAACAACCTGAAACCTGCGTGCAGATCTAAGAATAATTCCTTCTTTCAAATATTCAGACACTAATTAACCCAGATTGTCAGATTTATAAATCAAGCATGCGCTTCATATAACAGATAAAAATCATACAAAGATACTATTATTCAAGCATAAAGATTATGACCCATCAATAGAACTTATCCTTCTTTATGCGCTAAGGTTCCTCCTTCATTCAGATCCAGATCTGCACCATAACCCAATCACAAAATATTTCAGATCTAGCACTTATTAGATATTCAATTCATTTGATGATACTTTGCCAAATGATCTCCTTCCTCTTTTATAGTCTTAGGCCTTTCACAATACCACGGTCCAAAACCATAATAACACAATACCACAGACCCAATACTTGGGATCAACACTTTTGGATGCAATACCACGGGCCAAAACCATAGGATCAAAAACTGTCGGACTAATACCATGAACCAACCATGAAAGTGCGTGAACTTTTCTCTTCATGAAAGGAACTTTTCTCTGCATAAAAGTGCGTGAACTTTTCTCTGCATAAAAGTGCGTGAACTTTTCTCTAAACTTTTCTCTGCATAAAAGTGC
This sequence comes from Pinus tabuliformis, assembly GCA_031772625.1. NCBI lineage: Eukaryota > Viridiplantae > Streptophyta > Pinopsida > Pinales > Pinaceae > Pinus > Pinus tabuliformis. The sequence continues at coordinate 301,603,867 of CM062813.1, read as the reverse complement.
GTGAACTTTTCTCTACATGAAATAAACTTTTTCTCTGCATAAAAGTGCGTGAACTTTTCTCTAAACGTTTCTCTGCATAAAAGTGCGTGAACTTTTCTCTACATGAAATAAACTTTTCTCTGCATAAAAGTGCGTGAACTTTTCTCTAAACTTTTCTCTGCATAAAAGTGCGTGAACTTTTCTCTACATGAAATAAACTTTTCTCTGCATAAAAGTGCGTGAACTTTTCTCTAAACTTTTCTCTGCATAAAAGTGCGTGAACTTTTCTCTACATGAAATAAACTTTTCTCTGCATAAAAGTGCGTGAACTTTTCTCTACATGAAAGAAACTTTTATCTTCATGAAATAAAATTTTATCTTCATGAAAGTGCGTGAAATTTGCTGCACTATAATTTATCATCTGAGATGAGTGGGTTGCCATCAAGTACAACATATGTATCATAATGCCAAAAATCTCCCCCTTTGGACTTGATGGCAACAACAACCAATCACTCTCCCCCTTTGACATCAAGGGCAAAGGGTTATGCTCCCCCTAAGAACATGCTCCCCCTGACTATAAACCAGATCTGCAAAGAAGAACCATAATCCATCAAACACCATAAATGACCATGAAAGAGATAGAGACGTATTGCAGCAATATTCAGAACAGCATCCATGATCTCCTTCTGTACTTCCTCCATAATGCCAACAATGCATGATATGCTCCCCCTGAACCTGTGCCATTCGATCTTTGACCAATCCGCAACCCAGCACATGTACGCATATACTTCAGATGAACCTTGCGTACAACCAACAATCAGAAGAGATTCAACAACACGATGATGCATCAACAACCCCCAGCTTTTTCCTGAGGTATTCAAAGGTCTCCCTAGGCAATGGTTTGGTGAGTATATCAGCAACCTGTTCCTTAGAAGGAACATACTCCAACTTGACCTTTTGTTCAAGCACTTGTTCCCGGAGAAAGTGATACTTGATTGGTATGTGCTTGGTTTTTGAATGCATGACTGGGTTCTTTGAAATGCTGATTGCACTTGTATTATCACATAAGATGGAGATGGGTGGTGTACAAGTGATTTGAAAATCCTGCAAGGTCTGCATCATCCAAAGGAGTTGAGTGCAGCAAGATGCAGCAGCAACATATTCTGCTTCAGCTGTAGACAAGGCAATCGAACTCTGTTTCTTGCTGAACCAAGATACTAATCTGGAACCCATAAAGAATGCACCACCACTTGTGCTCTTCCTGTCATCCACGCTTCCTGCCCAATCTGCATCAGTATAAGCATGAAGTGTGAGATCTGTATCTCTAGGATACCATAAGCCATAATTTTGAGTCCCTTGAAGATATTTGAAGATTATCTTTACTGCCTGAAGATGAGTTTCCTTTGGATTTGCCTGAAATCTTCCAACTATTCCCACTGCATGCATGATGTCTGGTCGGGTACCTGTCAAATAAAGTAGACTTCCAATCATAGATCTGTAGGTTGGTTGATGTACTGCTGCTGATTCATCATTTGCACTGAGGCTACATCCTATGACCATGGGTGTACATACTGGTTTTGCATCTTCCATGCCATATTTCTTCAAAATCTGCTTGAGATACTTGGTTTGAGACAAGAAGATCCCTCCTTCCTTTTGTTGGATTTGCAGGCCAAGAAAATATGTCAATTCTCCAAGCAAGGACATTTCGAATTCTTTCTGCATCACCAAGGCAAAGCTTTGACTCATAGATTCTTCATTGCTGCCAAAGATAATGTCATCTACATACACAACAAGTATTAGCAATTTGTCATTTTCAATTTTTATATAAAGATTGCTATCTGCTGATCCTTTTGAAAAACCTTGTTGATGAAGATATTTGTCCAAACGATAGTACCAAGCCCTTGGAGCTTGTTTAAGACCATAGAGAGCCTTTTTCAGTCTGCATACAAGATTTGGATCATTTCCAAGAATGAAACCATCTGGCTGCTCAATGTATACTTCTTCTTCTAAGTCTCCATTCAGAAAGGCTGATTTCACGTCCATTTGAAATAATTTGAACTTTTGAAAGCTTGAGAGAGCAAGGAACATTCGGATGGCCTCAAGTCTTGCAACAGGAGCAAAAGTTTCCTCAAAATCTATTCCTTCTTGCTGCGCATACCCTTTACAAACAAGTCTTGCCTTGTTTCTAATTACTTTCCCATTTTCATTCAACTTATTTTTGAAGACCCATTTTGTCCCTATAACATTCTTATCCTTTGGTCTAGGAACCAACTCCCAAGTGTTGTTCTTTTCGATCTGCTCAAGTTCTTCATCCATTGCTTTGACCCAACATTCATCTTTGCATGCCTCTTTTACATTTTGTGGTTCAGTGGAGGAGAGTAATGCCAAATAGCTTGAAGCTTCTGCAATTGTTCTTCTTGTTTGTACACCTGCTTCTTTCTGCCCCAAAATCTGAGATTCTGGATGATTCTTCTGAACGTAACGAGATGGAGTCTTCTCTTCTATCCTTATCTGTTCCTCTGGTGCTTCTTGAGGTTCTTCTTCTTCATCATTTTGTCTTTGAGGGTAGTCTTCATCTTCTTCGATATTTTCATGATTTACTTGCCTAGGAATGTATCCCTTTTCATCAACCACTACATCAATGCTGTCAACAATTCTTCCAAGTCTTTTATTGTAGCACTTATATGCTTTGCTGTGTGGAGAATAACCAAGAAGAATGCCTTCATCTGCTCTAGGTTCAAGTTTGCCAAGTTGCTCATCAGTATTCTTAATATAGCATTTGCTCCCAAAGATTTTGAAGTGCTTTACCGAAGGAGTCTCACCATACCAGAGCTCATGAGGAGTTTGAGTGCTGTTCACTCGGACATTTGTTTTGTTGAGAATAACAACCGCAGCATATGCAGCTTCACCCCAGAAAGTTGCGGGAGTTCCAGACTCATCCAGCATAGCACGAGCCATTTTTTGGACTGTTTTGTTCATCCTTTCCACCACTCCATTTTGCTGAGGAGTTCTAGCTATAGAGAATTCTCTTCTTATCCCATGTTCTTCACAGAAATCGAAAAATTCATTTGAGGTAAACTCCCCACCTCTGTCAGACCTGAGGCACTTAATTTTGTAACCTGATTCATTTTCAACCAAGGCTTTGAAGGATTTGAATTTCTCGAATGCTTCATCTTTGTGCTTCATAAGTCCTAACCAAACAAACCTGGAGAAATCGTCAATGAATAATATCAAGTATTCTTCTCCTCGAGGTGTCCTTTTCCTAAATGGACCACATACATCTGTATGGACTAGCTCAAGAGGCATGCTAGCTGATCCTTCCTTCTCTGGAAAGTTAGTTTTGGTTTGCTTTCCAAATTGACATGATTTGCATATGGTGTTGTCTGGAATTTTGATATCTGGAAGACCACGAACTGCCTAATATTTGCATGCTTTCCTTATTTGTGAAAAACTTAGATGCCCCAACCTCCGGTGCCATAACCAGTGTTCATCATCCTTGCTCAAATAGCATTGTTGTTGTCCTTCTTCAAATATGTATAGATTATTTGGAGTTCTTCTACCTTTGATCACTGTTTCACCTGTATCAAGATCACGAACACGACATCCGTTTGATCTAAATATCACCTCGGTTCCTTGATCACACATCTGGCTAACACTTAGAAGATTATGCTTCAATCCATCAACATACAAAACATTTCCAGCTTTGACCTTTTCTTTTAACTGAGCAGTGCCTTTTCCTTTTATAGCTGCAGGAGTATCATTTCCAAAAGAGACTTTCTTTCCCTTTTCTAAAGCAGAATATGATTCAAGTTTTTCTTTATCACTTGTCATATGTTTCGAACATCCACTGTCAATGTACCATAGATTTTCTTGTCCTTCTGCATAAAATGCTATCCCACATCTTTCTGTTTGTGGTTCCTTTATTCTCCATGTTCTGGTGCTTGAGGCTTGTTCCTTTGTTTGCTGAAACCTGCTCCTGCATTCAGAATCTTCATGACCAAAGTTATTGCAAATAGAACATTCAACTTCATTTTCAAGAGCCGAAAAGTTGTTATAGGTCCTTTTTGTAATTCCGATCATACTTCTTTGTTTTTGAGCTTCTCTAGTCATGATTGTTTTATATGCAACACATTGAGCTGCTTTGTGACCAAAGTTATGGCAAGAGAAACATTGCCCATTGAAGAAACTTCTGCGATTATCAAATCTACCGGCCAAATGATTGTAATTTCTATTGTCATCCATTCTTGAAGCAAATTGAGAAGATTTTACCTGTGGCTGGTTGTAGCTTTTGTTCATCCTTAAGACAGATTGCCCCTGGTTTACCTGATAGTCTTTGTTCGTTCTTGATGTAATTCGTCCCTGCTTTACCTGGTGATCTCCATTGTGCTTTTGCTCATTCCTTCTTGCTGCATCAAGATAACTCTTTGAGGTGGATGCTTGAGATGTTTCTCCATTATACCCCAGACCTGTCTTGTTTAGCGGAGAACGCTGTACATTGATGATCTCATCCAGAGTTTCAGATCCTTTGACAAACTTAAGATTAATAGCCTTTGTTTTCTCAATTTCTTTTCTAAGGCCAACAATTTCACCTTCTAACTTTTCAAGATATTTTTCTTTTTCATCAATTTGAAATTGTAGAGTATCAATGATCATATTCTTTTCTTCTATACATGTCTTAAGTCTAGAAATCTCTTCATAAAAACTATCCACATCTATAGCATCCATGTAATCATCATCTTCAAATGCCATTAAAAGTTTATAGTCATTACCTCGTTCATCTTCATCACTATTTGATAGACCATCACTGTCTTCATGAGTGTAGTAGCTTTTCTTATTTGCATTCTGTTTCTTGTTCCATCTGGCAGGTTCCTTTCCTTTGTCAATCTTATCCTTATGAGGACATTTGGTAGCATAATGACCTACTCTTCCACAAGCAAAACATTTAAAAGGTAGCTTACCTCTGAACCTTACAGTACCCCGTTGAAGATTTCTGACAAAATTTGATTCTTCTTCTTCTTCTGGCACGTGACTTGATTCATAGTAGTCTCCTTTGCCTGAAGCCTTAAAAGCAGCTTCTCTCCTGTCTGATGGACCTCCTTTTCTCATTTCATAAGCAGTTAGAATTCCGTGTAGCTGAGACATAGTAAGAGTTCGTAGATTTTCCTTTTCTTCTATTGCAGACACTTTAGATTCAAACTTGGGGGACAATGATCTTAGGACTTTTTCAACCACAACAGCCTCTTTTATTTCTTCACCCAAGTTTTCATACAATTAACAATCTCATCTACCCGAAGGAAATAGTTAGCCACACTTTCATCATTATACATTCTGAGATTCTCATACTGAATCCTGAGGGTTTGAAGTTTTTCACGTTTCACCTGTTCATCTCCTTCGTAGCTCAAAACAATCTTGTCCCATATTTCTTTTGCGGATTTATATTGCATAACCTTCACGAATTCAGATTGAGATAGACATCCTAGAAGAGTATTAACCGCCTTTGCATTTGTTTCATATTTCTTCTTCTCAGCTGAATCTGTAGGAGTAGCTGATGGAAAAGTATACTCTGTTTCTATAATGTCCCATACTTCTGTACCCAAAGATTGAAGATAGGCAGTAACTCTTACCTTCCAATATACGAAGTTTGTTCCATCAAAAATCGGTGGCCTGATTGATGCTTCCCTCTCGTAGTTGCTCATGATGTTAGATCTTCCTTCAAGCGATCAAGCTTCTTCAGAAGGACCTGCTCCGATACCAATTGTTGGAAATAATACTGAGAGGGGGGGGGGTGAATCAGTATTATCAAATTCTTATCAATCTATCTTCCTTATTTATACTTTGAATAATTCTTCAAATATTGATCATTACTTTGTATGTCAGTATCATAAAATAATGAGCAGGAACAAGAAAAGCAAATAGTCACACAAAAGAACACCAGATATAAGGTGGAAACCCAATGTGGGTGAAAACCACCTGCTGCAATATGTCTCTATCTTCTTTCAATTAGAAACTCCTTTTACAATGATTTTGTACTGGTGCAGTCCTTTACCAGTACGCAGGCTACAACCTGCAGAGAGCTACAACCCTCTCTCGTTCTCCAGCTTCTCCTGGAAGGGAGCTACAACCCCCTTAGCTCTTGTACTAGCCAAGATACTAGTACGTAGGTGCTAGCCTACTGAAGGCTACAACCTTCTCTTTCTTCCAGGGACCACGTTTCATAAATTTTCAGACTGGATCCATGAACATCAATCAATCATCAAGAATTTTTGCATCAAACAATCTCCTTTTCCCAATTAGCACTGGATCAAGTAAACACTTCTCTGACAGCTGTACCCAGAACACAGTAACAGTAACCACACACCAAATTCTAAACCCAGAATACTGCAGCAATAGACAGAGGCAGCTAGATCATAATTTAAAGATATACGCTACTTCAACAACCTGAAACCTGCGTGCAGATCTATAAAGAATAATTCCTTCTTTCAAATATTCAGAGACTAATTAACCCAGATTGTCAGATTTATAGATCAAGCATGCGCTTCATATAACAGATCAAAATCATACAAAGATACTATTATTCAAGCATAAAGATTATGACCCATCAATAGAACTTATCCTTCTTTATGCGCTAAGGTGCCTCCTTCATTCAGATCCAGATCTGCACCATAACCCAATCACAAAATATTTCAGATCTAGCACTTATTAGATATTCAATTCATTTGATGATACTTTGCCAAATGATCTCCTTCCTCTTTTATAGTCTTAGGCCTTTCACAATACCACGGTCCAAAACCATAATAACACAATACCACGGACCCAATACTTGGGATCAACACTTTTGGATGCAATACCACGGGCCAAAACCATAGGATCAAAAACTGTCGAACTAATACCATGAACCAACCATGAAAGTGCGTGAACTTTTCTCTTCATGAAAGGAACTTTTCTCTGCATAAAAGTGCGTGAACTTTTCTCTAAACTTTTCTCTGAATAAAAGTGCGTGAACTTTTCTCTAAACTTTTCTCTGCATAAAAGTGCGTGAACTTTTCTCTAAACTTTTCTCTGCATAAAAGTGCATGAACGTTTCTCTACACGAAATAAACTTTTCTCTGCATAAAAGTGCGTGAACTTTTCTCTACATGAAAGAAACTTTTATCTTCATGAAAGAAACTTTTATCTTCATGAAAGAAACTTTTATCTTCATGAAAGTGTGTGAACTTTGCTGCACTATAATTTATCATCTGAGATGAGTGGGTTGCGATCAAGTACAACATATGTATCATAATGCCAACAAAAAAAAAAGTGATATCTACAAATATTGTTGATGAACGAATAATCATAGGAAATCATTGATGCAATAGATATTGGTGTGTTACCATAAACTCAAATCTAGATTTAAGACCAATACCCAGACCTTCAATATACTTTTATTCGATTGGAAATTGTGACAAAAGAATCCAAATTTTTTAATGATGAGATGATCCAGGTGGGTTGGAGCCTAGATATTGTGACATATAATATCCTTGATGTGCTCTGTAAGGACTTGGAGGTGCAAGAGGCTTTCAAAATTGTCGATGAAATGAGAGAATGAGCATTATTCTAATTGGTGGGATGCTGATGATTGGCTAGTACGATAGAGCTTGTTGTGTACAAGGGTTTATTTGATGGCCCAATATGAAGGAGATGTGTCATTCCTTTTTTACTCAACCTTGAGTTGATTGACATGTGGCTATTTTTGAAAATATTTATAAATATAAAAATGATATAGACTATAATAAGTTTCTTATTAATTGAATTGATGTAGAAAATCCCGTAGATTCACAAGCTCATGCAATTTACTAAAGCACATGACAAGAATGTACTTCTACTTTCAACCAGCAAAAGCCAATAGATGGATGAAAACAATAAGAACAAGAAGAAGATAAATCAATGGAACATAACACAAGATGTATCTGGGGAAAGCCACTACTCAAAACCCCGCTATCTGTGTTGCATATATCAGACATATGAGTGAAGATACAAAGCTTGTTCTCATTAGAACAATTCCACACAAGTATGCTCAACTCTCTTAGCTCACAAGAAAGCTAAATCCTTAGCCTATTATGTAGCTCTCCAAGCCCCTATTTCCTTGCGCAATTCCTATGGTTGAATAGACCATATTAATGGGAATCTAGTGCTTCCAAAACTGCGCAATCCAAACTAGGTCCAGTTCTTGATTGCATGCATGATCTATACAACTCGGTAAATCATACAACTGATAGTACACTGTCCCTGCACTATAGTCTCAACTGAGTCTTTCTTTGAACTGACATGCATGAGTTTCTCATGAGGAAATATTCAATTAACTGGAGTAGCACTAGTGGATGCATTAGTGCACCAACTATCTGTTAGTCCTCTATTAGTTCCAAAAACAATTTAGAACTAATTTATCTGAACTTAACTTAGTAAACTGAGTTATCTATTTTCCAACTCAATTTAAACTCATACTGGACCCCTAAAGCTTAGGGAGAACATATACATGACTACAGAAAGATTTCCAACTCGAAATTCCTAAGCTAATTAAGTTAATTAAACTTAATTAACTATTTACAAGTTGCTATGAGAATAGAATTTGATTTTAATTCTTAATTTAATTCAAGGACAAATTAAACTGGAATTTCTTGTCACCATTTCTCAACAATTGATGACAATAAAAAGCTTTGAAGTGTGTCTCTTTGGACTCCTATGCTTGGGAGTTACATCTTTAGAGAAACATTAGCTGATTGGCAAAGGAATTTTAGGTAATGTGGCAGAGAATCGAGGGTGATGAGTGCATGATACCAAAAGGTGACAAGGAAGGGCATGGAATTGGTATGAGAGATAAGATACTAAGTGTGTGTGTGTGTGTGTGTGTGAATGGGTAATCATAATCAAATTGAAAGAATACAAAAAGGATCACATAATGATCATATAAAAAACATTTACAAAATCTCATAGTAGTTGTTCATAATTTTCCCATATTTTCAATAAATCAAAGAGTTATGAAACTTTGTTTTAACTTATGTTACTTAAATAATAGCTCAGGTTGGAACTCCTAGACTCATTTATACATAATTTTGAATAATTGGAATAAGGAAGAGATGACCAAAACCTAATAACCTATCCACTATACAAAAGGAATGTTGATACTTTGTTACTAACAAATATCAAGGCTAATGTTGAATGTTGACATTGGATCTAGAACAAATAAACGTATGTTGTTGAAGAAGAAAACTTGGAGAGATGAAGTAGAAGGCTATGAGTTACTGGGGCAGTTATAATCTTCAAATTTGAAGTTGTTTTTAAAAAACTCAGGCTATGGGACGAACCTTTAGTTGCGCATTACAGAACATCTATTAACCATTGTGGAGATTCAATAACTAATGATAAAATTAATTGAATGATGGAGTCAATTGATATTGAAGTTGTTATTGGAAAACTCTAGTAGTGTTATTATGTTTAAGACACAAATTTTGAATGCTAACTTTCTCATTTTTATAAGAAGAGAGAGGGGGTTCATGTAATTGATATCATGGCCACCCACAAGTTTTCATGTAAAAGGTTTAAATCTTGAATGATCTAAAAATCTCTAGACTTAACTTATTAAGAAGGTTGTGCTAATGAAGTTTTCATACCTCTCCTTATTATTTAAATCGGAAAATAAAATACATCTAATTTATTCTCTCACCTTAGGCTGCAAGAGAGAATCTAGTCCACTAGATCTAATTTGGGATTTTGACCTTTGCAACCTAGAAAAATGAAAATGAATGTTGAATTATCATTGTTGATGAAGGTAGAATGATATATTAATTGATAATATTATGGGGACAAGGTTAATTTATTATATCTATAATTATAAGTATAGGATGCATTTTAATTTCTATGCATATGTATGTATAAGGATTTTAGAAGACCAAAAAATGAAATAAAGCAAAGTTTCAATAATTTTTGAAGATTGTTGTAGTGAAGTTTGTTTACCAAAACAACGATGGAAATGAATTTTTGTGCTACCCAGACTGAGGCAATTGAATAGGTTTCAAGGGCTCGGCTTGGGAACCCAACAAGGGTTGAAGTCATAATAGATGCAAAATCTAAGATTCGATATGCCACTATGACTAATATGTCTTGATTTAGGACACTTGAATGGATTCACATTGAGAACAATGGCATGAAACCAAATCATCTCGCTATTTAAGGACTATCCTGAAGCCTGAAATTCAATACTGTAAAAAAATCCTGAGGCCTAATTTGACCTAGCCCTAAGACAAGCTTCTGAAAATAATTCGTCCCTGGCTAGGGATACCTTCAGGTCACATTTGGAGACCCTTTGACACCTAGTAGACACTAATTTGAAGCATACCCCTTAGTGCTTGGCCACGTGTTCCAAATTTTGGAGCCAACTGTGATAAAATTATTAAAAAATAATTGAGGATCACATAAGCCCTATGTTGTGGAAAAATTTGGTGAAGGAGGTCGTAGGCCTAGAAGAGGCTAAGTACCTCTATTTTGTGAATCGAAGGAAGAATTTTTTTATGAATATCAAGTCAAGGATGAATCTTGTATGGATCATTGTATGAATAGCATGGAACAAGGTTGAAATTTGAGGCACACACTAGACCTTATTTGATGTTTATGTTAAGTCAAAATTGAACTTGTGTTTGGGCCACATTAGTCCCATGGAGACAAAATCTTAAGGCAACAATTTTTTATCTAAGGAAAGAGTGAGATCTTTTATTTATTCCAAAGTCTGATTCATCTTAAATAAGTCTTAGACCTATAATGATTGAACACAGATGGATTTGTAATAGGACTTAACCTTGTATTAAGACTAAGATGAGGCATTATTGGCCTACTCTGAGGCCCCTAACTTTAAGATAAATTTCAAGACAAGAAGGGCTGATCCATGAATTGGATAACGGATCATGACCATTTTTTTTAATGTTAGCGCCATGGACTCAACTTATATATTGAGATGAACTAGTGTTCTATAAACCAATGGATAGAGCAGGGGGCCTACACTGTGTTTATAGGAATAATATTGTTGTAGTTTTCCTGGAAAATCCATATCCAATAGTGGTCAAGTACACAATAGAGTAATGAACACATACTAGAGCCATGGAATTCAAACTATTACATATATATTTCCACATTCTTCCAAGAAAAAATGTGGAGTATTAGACTATAATGTAATTTTCCACTATATCCAATGCAATAAATCCAAATACATGCTAAGGATGGGGAGTATGGTCCATACGCTTTATTTGATAGTTTTCCTTGCATAATCTTGGTTTATATAGCCCCAAAGATCCAGCTCCAACTCCTAGCACTTTCTTCATACACAAAAGAGATTAAGAACACTAATAGAAAAGCCTTTCAAGCAATAGGAGTATTGATTACTATCAGATATAACCTAATATACTCAAGGAAGATTATATCTACCATTTTTTTTTTATAAAAGATTGAATACACAAGATAATGAAAGGGACAATCATATAGATCTATATCTATAACAAGAGGCACATTACATCAACCAAGTTTTTTTACGTTGAGTCCCAATTGAAGATCTAATAGCTTCTTACTCAAAATCTTCCCTCACATAAATATGAATGCTCTGATATCTAAAGATTGTTATGGAAGAATTTTGTAGAAGATTCTACTGTCACTTAAAAAGAATTAGTGAAATTGTAACAACCTCCTCCCACATTTACCCAAGCTAACTGGTCCATTGGGGTAAACATCTGATGAAGAGTTACAATGATATGATTCAACTCCCTAAGTGCAGTTAAGGAAGGGGAACTGATGAACCAACACTTTACAGACCTTCCTCAGGTCTTGCAAGACCCCCAGGAGCTAATCCACCACTCCAGGTGCCCAACCCCTGAGTTAACCTATAATTTCAATGAATTAAACCCCTTGTCACTCCCATGACATGGGAATGCATGCAACTGGGACCCTCTGGCCGCTCCCACAATGCTTTCTCTCAGCCAGTTTTGTGCCAGAGACTGCAAGTTTTAAGCCACCTTTTTAGGGCTACTCTTCAAACCACTTCTCGAAAATTGATGACACTTTCTGAGACAATAAATGATAATAAGAAAAATCGTCTAACATAAAACTTGATAAAGGACTTGACCTAACCAAGGCCAACCATGACAGTCATTTCGCCAAACATGTCACAAATATGCATTCTACAGGTCATAACAACAAATTTGAGCATAAGGGTCTCATACTTATCTGAGAATCACTAAGAAGCATTGATGCATTATCACATTAAATGCATTACCATATATTAGGTCACATATTCATTGTTCACTCATTCAAAAATCGAAACATGATGAGATCTATATATTATCACCATCATAAAACATGCTCATAACCAACATATAACCAACGGAAATAATAAGGATATAACAACCATAAAAAACACATATAAACAAGTATATTTACCCTTCATATATAAGAGGAAATAAGCTCTTATTAACATATGAAAAATGCAACCAGGTCTGGGACTTCCATAAACCACCCGACCATAGACTAGGCTGAACCAAATCTCTCTCAGCCAGTCATCCCTGTGCCATATTCCAAGCATGAATGTGGGATCTCGTGGAACACATACAACAAAATCAAACCAGGGCTTCCAGAGGCCAAACCACCTCAACCCTCAACCAATGGTTCCACCTCATTGTCTTACATCACTAACCATCACCAAATCGTCTCTACCCAAGTGGTCTAGGGCTCTAGAGAATTTGTTCCATCTATGGCTTCTAGGACTAGTAACTCAAACCACAGCTTCCACTGGGCTTCCAAAGCGTTTGTCCAACCAAGGATTCCAGGACTAGTAATTCAACCCACCATGGGCTTCGAAATTAGTTTTTCAACCAAGGCTTCTAGGACTAGTAACTCAACCCAAGCTATTACAGGGCTTCTAGAGCATTGGTCCAACCAAGGCTTCTAGGAACTAGTAACTCAACCCACAACCAAAGGAACATGAGAACCAACTAGAAAAACGAAAGGAAAGAAAACCAAAACACCATGGCTATCAATGAAATGGAAAGGCTAAGAAAATCCAATGTCAATCTAGGAAATCCTCCATGCCATTGAAAACTCATAACCAAGAAACCACATGCATGTGAAAAATAGCATGGAAACCATACATGCAACTCGATACCTACAAAGAAATCGAGCTGTAGCCACTGGTCCCACTATCCCCTTACACTTTACTTCTTTCCTTTTCCTTATTTATCCAAATCCAAGTATGCTACACTCCTCCAAGAGTGCTCCAAGAAAACACTAAGTGTACAAGAGTATGAGAGAGAAGGAATAGAGAGAGAGTTAAAAAAATGAACTGAAAAAAAGTCCATGAACTGATCCTCAGAAGCTTTTTTATCAATGAGGCCTCTATTTTATTAATTTTCCATTATTTTCCTTCATTTTTCTCCTCACATGCAACCTGTGAACTTTCACCTTCCTTTTCTCCTAATTTCCATTATTTTCATAAATAAAATACCAATTAATGCCTTATGCCTTTCCAAATCATTTGCCTTTTCCTTTAGCCATAATAACCAAAATGAACACTTGCTAAGATGTTTTTCCCACTATTCATCTTGGAATACATGTCCCATGAACTTGGTATTATATTTTTTACATGGATTTTTAAACAGGGTATTACAGAACCCTCCCCCTTGGGGGTACACTATCCTCATTGTTCAATGACACCTACAACCAACAAAACCACTAAAAAACCAAAACATACTACCGATGGAGCTTTATAACACAACGTGTTGCACTATTTACAATGACCACTACTGAAAACATGACAAGCATACTGTTTACTGGAGCTTTATAACACAACTCATTATAATATTTACAATAATATACACATGTACACATATGCACATTTTCTCAACCAAAAAATAAAGGATATGATGCATGCATTCGCAACAAGGCAATCCATAGGCTCATGCCTCCACTCTCAAAGTAATACCATGATTCACCTCTTTCCTAGGATGTCTAGAATCCACTGCCAAAGTCAAAGCTGCATTCACTATCCAGCGTTACAATTCTATGCCACTTGTCCTCTCAGGGAACAGTTACCAGCTCATTGTTCCAGGGCACACTCCCAATGTGCATCTGATTCCATATGGAAATTCTAGTGACCAAAACAATTCCATCCCTGACCTTACCTTCTCTTCTACACAATCACTTAGGCAATCAGGTCACACCCTTCCGTGCAGTCACACACCTTCCATGTTTTGCGGAAATCTGCTTCTCTACTACAAAGTCCGTCGGGCAACCCATCCCTTTGAAAGCCTTCCTCGCATAAGAAGGTAAAAAAAATAAGGCATATCCCTACCTCAAAACCATCATACGAGTAATAGCATGATCATGGAAATCAATGGATACTATTGGGTATGAGTGTCCCACAATGGCCCTGCTCCTACAATGATTTACCAACATACTGTTTCCAATTCCTTTTTTTGTTGCTAATTCTTGTAGTTGGTTTCAACCACCCAACAGGGGATTTCAGCCATTCTTTCTTGTACAAAGCACATAATCACCATTAGATTCAAAATAAATTGAAATAAACTCAAACCATACCTAATTGGTAGCTTGTCAATAAGCTACACTTGCAATCTTGTTTACTTCCTGTCATAACAAGTCAAACTAGATTTTGACCAAATCATCATGTATAAACATATCACATCTAGTTAGGTCAAAACAAAACCATCATAAATCAAAATCATAGATCACATGTAACCATCATAAATTAGAATCATAGATCACATGTAACCATCATAAATTAGAATCATAGATCACATGTAACCATCATAATATAGTTCACATGCATGATTAAAACTGGAATAAAATACCAATACTTGTCCTTTGATCGATTCTTATTCTTTCTGTACACACACTAGATCGATTGCCACACCCAAAAAACACCTAGTGCCTTTTTCTTTTCTTCAATCACATACACATAAACAATGTACATCACAACACATACCTCCACACACAACGTATGACATCACATAATACATACACCTACATCCGACATACGACACAATGCATACACCTACAGCTAGTGTACAACACAACACATACATACACCTACACCCGGTGTAAAACACAACAAATACATATGTCACAATACCATGACTACACAATGCATATACATAGTACCACATGCCAACAACACAACATGTATGACATGCACGCAATACCACATGTACACCAGTACGATATGTACAACATGTACAAAGTATCACCTATACACAACACCACCTGCACAACATGTTCACAACATCACATGTACATGGAACCACCTGCACAACGTGTACACAATGCCACATGTACACCACTTTACATGTACAACGTGTGCACAATACCACATGTACACAACATCACATGTACGACATGTACATAGAACCACATGTACACAACACCACATGCATGACATGTACACAACACCACCTGCACATAACACCACATGTACAACATGTACACAACACCACATGCACACAAAACCACATTTAAAATCATGCACTCAACATTATATGTATCTAGCACCACATGTACAACATGCACACAACACCATATGTACATAAAACTGCATATTCAACATGTACATAACACCATCTATACCCAGCATTGCGTATGAAATATACACACAAAACCATATATATAACAGACACTTAACACCATAGGTACAATCACTGAATATAAAATATACACAACAGTAACGCCACACATTCAAAACCACACTATCTTTACTAAGCAATCTTGCTTCCAATGTCTCTCTGCCATATATGCTTATCCTGGCATGCTATGGATCACGTTGTTTTCATTCCACTGATGTATATCTCAGCATCATCTGTCCATAACGTAAACATAGGCATAGTACAAACACATAATATCAACTCATATCCACATGACATCGACCTCATAAATTTGTCAAGGGTAATCTTCCCACTTGATACCCCATAAGACCAGGAACCTCTTTTATGCCATTCACCTGCATAAGAAATCATTCCTCCACAAGAATGATCCCTGAAAACCCTGTCATACATACATACATACATACATACATACATACATACATACATACATACATACATATAATAATTAGCACAAAATAGTCATGGTCTCTGATGATCCTGTCAGACAACGACATACATACATACATGTATACATATATATAGACATCAACATAATCATAGTCACAATAAAATCACTAGATATCATAAGGTCAAGGTTAAGGGAATTTCCTGTATTCATGCACAACATGCACAACATTGAGAGCTTCATGCATAATTTCCCTTGTACATTCACCGAGCTTCATTTAGGTCTTACATTACATGTTGGATTTCATCGAACTCTTCCCAAATTCCATTAAATTCCCTCTTTGCCAACCAATTCCCAAGACCCACAAAACATAAAAGGAAAGAAAAAGGACAAACAAGAAGAAACCATGAAAACCAATACAATATGACACCACAAACAAAGTGGCATGATCATGCACTAGACACATTCAAGACTGCAAGTCAAGCATAAAAAAATCACAAAAGACCAAAAGCACAAGACTAGCAACAAAAACCATAACTCAATCCCCATGGTTCCCAATGCTTCCAAGGGAAAGCTCAACCCGATCCTTCTTCAAGATTTCATGGAAATCTCTTGCCATGCAATCCCCTGCACCATATTACCATAAATGCATAACTGTCAGCGCATAAATAAATGTAACAATATACTAGTTATCTTACATTGTTGTGCCAAGCACACTACCTTGTAACTGAACACATCCATGCCATTTCTCAAGGGATTCCACTTCCTTGACGGATCCAGCTATAACTAGAAACTAGCTGATATACCTGTCAAATACATGTTCATGACTATAACACATATTTGCATAATGTCAAAAAAATCAAGGATAAGAAGATTTCCTGTATGCAAAGAACTCATTCATTTGGAATTATGGTTTCCAAACATAGCCAAAGGAATTCTTTCCCAATTCCTTTCTTTTACCTTTTTACCTAGTTTCAATCGAGTCTTACTATGTACTATCACATCACCTAATTGTTAGTTATATAAACAATTCAACTATTACCTTGTCATGCTAATACCAAGTATGTTTCCCTGCAACTATTTACACTTGTCAGCCACATGTTCCAAGGATAAAAAAATCATGTCTATTAATTGAAATTTGGAAAGACTAACAACCATGTCATAATAAACTAATAGTCAAAATCATAATACTACAACTAGAACAAACTTACACTCAAGTACATATCAGCTATCTCAACACATAATGCGGCAGTACAACCATCTTAAAACATGGCCATTCATTCATGTAATCTTTTAGACACATGCTCATATCATGAAATTAATCAAACATTCAAACAAGTTGCAAACATACCATGTTAAATAAATCAACTAGATGACATAATCAAACGTTCAAACATAAAATAGACAACATAATCAAACTCATACCTTCATGTATATCAGAGGAGGCTATCTTGTCTACACAATTAATCTAGTTTATCATGATATAACTTCACAACACATCAAATCAACATAAATAAGGTCATGATATCCATAACAATAACTAGTTAACAGGTTCATCTCACAAGCTCATTAACAATTGTCATTCATTCATAGCAATCACATATACACAGTTAGTCTAGATTAGTACAACACAATGTCACAAATGAGTCGAATCATACCTGAATATCGTAACCATAATCATATGCATAGGCCAATCCAATTTAGCATGATACATATAACATCAAGTTCTTAATGCAATAACCTTAATCATCAAGTTAACGATCATATAACAATCAAAAAGTTAACATATGGCATACTTATCAATAGCAATGTTGATGGGTTGGAATTCTCTGCCAACAGCAAGGGGGACATCCCCAGTGTAAGTTCCCAACTAGAGCTTGCACTGTTTATGATAGGGGTCCCTTTCGGTATGTAGGCCTGACTGCTATTCAGTTCTGTTGAGCTTGCTTCAGAAGGAGGTGAAATATAAACTCGATTGAAAGCATGTACCTCAGTAAATACAAGGAAATAATTGACAAATGTTTTATGCCACATAAACCATGATTAGCCAGACTATAAACAACATAAATCTTATGTAAAATTACTGTTAGCAGGCTTCAAATAAGACTCATTTTTGCCTAGATAAAATGTGTAGTAATTGTAAATTAGTTCACATTGATCAAACTTTTATGAGCATAAACAAAGGTGCAGTCAAAAATATTATACCAATACCAAAGAAATAGTTCACCGGCAGGAGCATAGAGTTAGCGAATCAAATACCATTCATACAAAGTAACAAAAAGTTTGGAGTATGAGACAACATATAAGGAAACCGCACATCAAAGAGCTTTCAGGAACATCCGATCCATCAAGTGACGAAAATACTCATGGCATTAGAACATAAACGATCTCAAGAATCCAATAATGGAAACATACAAATACTCCTTCTATCACTTAGAAGGACATAAATTCTCTTAAGTAATGTATATATATCTCCAAAAGAGTCCTTCTCAAAAGGTGTGCCCCACCACCACACCCCCCCCCTACAAATGAGGCATGAGGGTATATTTATAGGGTGAGAGTGACTCTTGGCCTACCCTTGACACTTGAACTTCCTCATGACATTTCATCTACCTGGTGACTTTTGGTATTCCACATGACCTTTCATATTCACAAACATGTTCTATGCTACTGCATAAGATGACGATATCTCTCTACCTTCCTTCTGCCTTGGAGCTAGCTTGACTTCAATATCTGTTGTTGACCAAGATCATGTATTTCCGCAGTAACGATCCTTTGGGTAATTTTAGAAAAAAATGGGCTCAAGTGTTTGCATAAATGACAGGGACTTTCCTTCTCCACTTCAATCCTACACGTGTACAAAATCATAAATTAGTCATCAAGAAAATTGTACTTTGATGAAATATAAGATACAAATATCACAATTAATACGAGCCAGAATTCGTAGCCTCGACATCTCTTGCAATTTCATGGTCACAAATCTATGCATTGATACGTTCCATGTCTTGGCATCAATTGTTTCTTTCCTTGAGTGGTTAGATTATCATCGTTATATCACCTTTCACACTCCTTTTCATCCTCATCATACATGTTGGGCATTGTTGCATTGTGTTGTTTTTAAACATTTTCAAAGGTACTAAGTAAATGGCTGGTTGAGGCCTATATTTATAGTCTTAGGTCGCGCATGTGGGGTCACATGGATTGCAGGGCTTGATATAGGTTAGTGTGCAACCTTTGTGACCCATGCTACCTATGTGACTTGTGAAACCTTTGCGACCTATGCTATCTGTGCGACCTATGTGACCTTTGCGAATTGTGTGACCTTGCGACTTGTGCAACCTATGTGACCTTTACAAGTTGCGGAGTCACATAGTCGCACTGGGGACTGATGGTAATGAAGGCGACTTTGCAACTTTGCGGCTTTGTGAATTTGTGACTTTGCGACTTGGAAGGTCGCGGGGTTGTGGGGTTGCATGATAGTTGAGCGGTTGGAGGTGCGACTACGTGACCTTGCAATCTATGCGACTTGTGTGACCTTTGCGACCTGTGCAACCTATGCGACCTGTGACCTATGCAACCTGCAACCTATGCGACCTGCGACCTATGCAACCTTGCGACATGTGTGACTTGTAGGATAGTTGCAACCTTTGCAACCTATGCGACCTTTGCGACCTGCGACCTGTGTGCTCTTTGCGACCTTTGCGACCTATGCGACCTGCGACCTTTGCGACTTTGAAACTCAGAAGGTCGCGGGTCACATCATATTTGAGTGGTTGGAGGTGTGACTATGCGACCTGTGTGACCTTGCAACATGTGAAACTTATGCGACCTGTGACCTATGCGACCTATGACCTATGGAACCTGCGACCTGCAACCTATGTGACCTGCAACTTGTGTGACTTTTGCGACCTTTTGGACCTGTGTGACTTTGCGACTTGTGCGACTTGGTTTGTATTATGAAAGAGTCATGAGTATTTTCTAGACCTTTCTGGGGTTTCTCAGCTTCTGAATAGACTCTAAGGATAGGTGGTAGCTACGGAAAAGGTGGAGGGGCTCCAAAATTTAGAAGAGTTTGAAAATTTTGGAGGGGTTGTTGCAGTGGCTACAACAATTGGCGATTCACTGGTAAAATTCAACATCTCGACCCACATCCCTACAATAGCTCGAGTCTAGATAACGATGTAAGGGAATATTGAACAATTATTATGGGTACTTGTTACCTTGACCTTTATAGATATGCCTTCTCTTTGTGTCTCATCGAGGTCTTGTTAGTCAGTAAACATCCAATTAGGAGTTCACACATGCCAATAGTCGATGATGATGCAAAGAATGAGGCAGAGGGCTTATTATATTCAGAATTTTAAAATAAGTTTCTAGTGTTGCTCCACTGCCAGTAGGCCTGGATAGTACCCTGATGGAGTCACTCCAAGAAATCACAAACATTGCTCCGCTGCCAGCGAGCCTAGACAGTACCTCGACGGAGTCGTTCCATTACCTCTCTGCACAGGAAGCCTTTCTCGATCCTTTACCCTTTATTTAACTTCATTTTCTTTTGTGTAAATTTACACTTATGACTGGGCATTCATTGCGCTAGGGCAGACGAGGGATCATGACTTATTTTACGAGCAAGAGAGGTTGTTTCTTGTTTGAAAGAAACTAAAAGATACCCTGATTTAGGTTTGCCTTCATGTCAAGCTTTCTCATCTCATCTCCAGTTAACAAGTGAACAAAAAAAACAAGTCATTGAAACAGTCACGACCATGGTGAGCACAAGGTTTAGGTTAAGGGTATAGGTCATTCAAACTGATTAGGGTTCCCCACGAGAAATATGTTCTTATCTTCCTTGTAAGTAAATTAGACTCGTAGGAAAGATATCCAGGAGGCAACTTTGATGGCTGGTTCTAAGAGAAGCTACCCATTGGCGTGACCATCACAACTTCACACAATCATTAGGGATTAGGTTTTAATTTGAGGTTTTCTGATGACTAGGGAAGCTCTCCTAGGGTTTCAACATGTGCAAAGAGGTCGAAGTAACATAGTTTAAGGTTTGAGCAAGTGCAAAAAAAGGCGTGAGAAATATATTCATAGTACCAAAGGTTCGAAAGCTTTAGGCTCATGGAGGCTCAATCAGGTGGTATGTGAAATAGAGGGAATTTCCAGGTTAGGTCCAAGGCAAGTGTTTGTTAAGCAAGAAAAGATGTATGATGTAATGCACCGGACAGGGCTTATGATGTAAGGTAATGTTATATACAAAAGAGATAAGATAATTACGATTAAAAATACCAATGCAATGCATATGCATAGGTTTCACAGATTCCATGTGATAATAAGCAAATGCAAGGACATGAGTGCAAAATAAACATGCAGGGAACTAACTACCTATAGTAAAGGAAATGAAGCATGGAAAATTTCAATCATAAAGAAAATTTGAATCAGCCAACTAATAACAAAAACTAAAACCTAGCTAGTCTAAAACCCTAAATCCTAATTTAACCAAAGTATAGATCGGGTTATATGAAATCAAACTTCCAATGTAGCCCTCTTAAAAGTTCCCAACCTACAAAAACAAATATGACAACAATGATAATTTGTGGAAAGAGTTGTGCAAAACATAACATGTTTACCTGTAAAACATGCACAACAGCAAGAACATCTCGTCCACCTACAGGGAAATGTGTCAGAGAAGACCTTTCAAGGCGAACTGCCACCCAATCCTGATAAACCGAACCACAAGTGTGAAATTTATAGTCATCCAGCCATAACATACATCCATTTATGTGTAACCCTAAATCCAATGCAAGTAAGGCAAGATGTTGCCGGCTAGTAAAGGCATCTGCCAGATTGATCCGATCAATGACCCTATCATGATGTAGAGGATGAACAACTTTATAACCTTGAAAAGAGGGGCCCCTATCGGGTGTAACTGAGATCCTTGAGGATTCAAGCACAAAAACCCCAATTTCAGAAACCCTAGTTTGAAATTGTTCATGGACTTCATCAAGGACGTGAGGACTTGACATAACCATCATGTAGATGTTGAAGTGCCTCATTGTCCTGGCCAAATTTTGAACCTTCAAACAACACACCATCCAATATTGGTAGCTTCACAAGATTAATATGTGAGCGCATATGGTTATCATTGGTTGTGACCAGAAAACTATTAGTGAAAATATTTTGGATTGGATCCATTGACTGAACATTGATAGAATGGAAGCTCGACAAATGAGATTATTTAGATTCCAAAGAATGAACTGAATCAATCACAAGAGTATCAAATGAAGGGGAGATCAGGTGATTGGCACCCTCCCATCTAGGATATTTTAAGGTATCATTTGATTGCATATGTTGACAGACTGTATTGGCTGGGAGACAATAAAAAATATTTGAGACAATGGCCAGAGCACTCCCCTTAGCAAACAAAATAGGATAAAGAGGTTGATGCACCTCAGTTGAAAGGTGATGGAAATATTTTCTCAAAGAGACATTGTTCCAATCAGAGGGATTCCAAGATGAGCTCACATCTGAGAAGAAACTGTTGTGAGGAGCGTGATGTGCAGAAACCCTAATTTTAGAAACCCTAATTCGACTAGGTTCAGGGGTCTCATCGAGAACATGGGAACCTGACATAACCATCAGTGAAAGCTGAAGTGCCTCAACTTCTTGATGAGTCCCTAAACATTCGAAAGGTGGGTCATCAAATTCTGGGGGTGCTATAGGATCAGCAACCAGATAAGTAGGAAAATCACTAGAGGCATGAGTCAATATATTTATGGAAAAAATAGATTTTCTGAAAAAAGGATCAATGAGAAACCCATCTTGAGTTGGGCGAGATGCAGGGCCCTCTTCCTCACTTGTTAAAGGTTGCAAGTGGCAAAGATTTGGCATAAGGGCTTTAGACTCTGCATCCTTTGACTGTGAAACCTCGCCCCCATGCACATGATTGCAATTAGTGTGAGCGAGATAAGGATATGAATGATCTGAATGAACCACCAGTGTAGTAGACCCATAGATTAAATCAGGGTAGGATGGATGTACAAGGTCAGATGAAGGAACACCGATCGAACTCGGACTCACATCCTACCCATTTAAGTTCACCAAAGAGAAAGATGAATTTAAAGGCCTAATATTCTCCGTGGATTTGATAAGACAGTGATGAGATCCCAGGATATAGTGTGACGTATGTTGAATGGAATCGATCGGAATAGATGTTATGTGATTTTCATATTCCAAACCAAAGAATGTATGAGGGATTTAGAGACAAGACCATCAGATCCATTTGCCAGAAAGCACTATTCATCGTTTGAACCATTTACGATCACAATATTATTATGTAACAAATCAAGAGGAGGATGAGAAATCCCACAAACAATAATCTCTTCCACGAGGGTTTGAGGTTGTTCCATATTCAAAGAGATAGGCCAAACAAAATTACGGGAAGAATCTGGACACTTTGTAATATGCAAATTATGATGATACTCATGTGGAACATGACTTGTTTCTAATTGAAAATGTTGTAAAGAAACGAGAACCAATCGCTGAAAATTTATATTCAAATACACCCAGTCAATATCACTTTTAGGAGATTCAAAACAAAGATGCACAATCTAAAAGCAAAACCCTCTAAAGGTTCCTCAGGTTTCATCCTAAGCTAATTTATCCTCTTTAACACATCTTGAAAGTCGTACCTGTCAAATGCTTGTTGGAGCTTACCGACAAGTTGCTTGAACGAATGAATGGATGTCACTTGCAACATGTGGCACCATTGCTTGGCATGACCTTCAAGGGTGAGGGAGAGAAATGCACAAGAAAACTCTTAATCGTTGATCTCAAAATATTCACAAAACTCAAGGAAATTAGAAATGTGCTCGTTTAAGGTTGTTCCATCCTCACCATCAAACTTTAACTGAGAAAGGTGATGGAGTTGCTCCTGGGGGATGGAAAATTGGAAAATAGAAAAACTAGATAAACACCTTGGGAGCAAGATTTTAGTCAGAGCCATTAACAGATATGAGACTAAAATGTAGGCTCCAAGGGCTTAGCTTGTCAACTAGCACTCCTTCTAGCGCCAAATATGTTGATGGGTTGGAATTCTCCACCAACGGCAAGGAGGAATTCCCCGGTGTAAGTTCCCAACTAGAGCCTACACCGTTTGTGATAGGGGTCCCTTGTAGTATATAGGCCCGGTTGCCGTTCAGTTTTTTTGAGCTTGCTTTGGAAGGAGGTGAAATATAAACTAAATTGAAAGCATGTACCTCAATAAATACAAGGAAATAATTGAAAAATATTTGGTGCCACATAAACCATGAATAGCCAGGCTATAAACGACATAAATATTATGTACAGTTACTGTTAGAAGGCTTCAAATAAGACTCATTTTTGCCCAGATAAAATGCTTAGTAATAGTAAATTAGTTCACAATGATCAAACATTTATGAGCATAAACAAAGGTGCAATCAAACAGATTATACCAATACCAAAGAAATAGTTCACCGGCATGAGCATAGAGTTAGTGAATAAAATGCCATTCATACGAAGCAACACAAAGTTTGGAGTATGAGACAACATATGAGGAAACTGCACATCAAAGAGCTTTCAGGAACATCTGATCCATCAAGTGAAGAAAATACTCATGGAATTAGAACATAAAAGATCTCAAGAATCCAATAGTGTAAACGTACAAATACTCCTTCTATCAATTAGAAGGACATAAATTCTCTTAAGTAATGTATATATATTTCCAAAAGAGTCCTTCTCAAAAGCGCCCCCCCCAGCTACAAATGAGGCATGAGGGTATATTTATAGGGTGAGAGTGACTCTTGGCCTACCCTTGACACTTGAACTTCCTCATGACTATTCATTTACATAGTGACTTTTGGTATTCCACATGACCTTTCATATTCACAAACATGTTCTATGCTACTGCAGAAGATGGCAATATCTCTCTACCTTCCTTCTGCCTTGGAGCTAGCTTGACTTCAATATCTGTTGTTGACCAAGATCATGTATTTCCACAAAAACTATCCTTTGGGTCATTTTAGCAACAAATAGGCTCAAGTGTCTGCATAAATGACAGGGACTTTCCTTTACCACTTCAATCCTACACATGTACAAAATCATAAATTAATCATCAAGAAAAAATGAATTTTGATGAAATATAAGATATAAATATCACAATTAATACTAGCCAGAATTCGTAGCCTTGACATATCTTGCACTTTCATGGTCACAAATATATGCGTTGATACATTCCATGTCTTGGCATCAATAGTTTCTTTCCTTGAGTGGTTAGATTATCATTGTTATATCACCTTTCACAATCCTTTTCATCCTCGTTGCACATGTTGGGCATTGTTGCATTGTGTTGTTTTTAAACATTTGCAAAGGTACTAAGTAAATGGCCGGTTGAGGCCTATATTTATAGTCGTAGGTCGCGCATGTGGGGTCGCATGGGTCGCAAGGATTCATATAGGTTAGTGTGCGAGATTTGTGAGCCATGCAGCCTATGTGACTTGTGAAACCTTTGTGACCTATGCTATTTGTGTGACGTATGCGACCTTTGCAACCTTGCGACTTGTGTGACCTGTGCGACTTGTGTGACCTATGCGAACTTTGCGAGTCGCATGAGGGACTGACGGTAATGAAGGTGACTTTGTGACTTTGCAACTCAGAAGGTCGTGGGGTCTTATGATAGCTGAGCGGTTGGAGGTGCGACTATGCGACCTTGCGACCTATGCGACTTGTACGACCTTTGCGACCTGTGTGACCTATGCGACCTGCGATCTATGTGACCTTGCGACATGTGCAATTTGTGTGATGTTTGTGACCTTTGCGACCTATGCGACCTGTGTGACCTTTGCGACCTGTGACCTGTGTGATCTTTGTGACCTTTGTGACCTATGCGACCTGCGACCTTTGCGACTTTGTCACTCAGAAGGTCGCGGGGTCACATGATTGTTGAGCAGTTGGAGGTGTGACTACGCAACCTATGCGACCTTATGACTTGTGCGACCTGTGTGACCAGTGACCTATGCGACCTGCGACCTATGCGACTTGCGACCTGTGACCGATGCGACCTGCAACTTGTGTGACTTGTGTGACCTTTGGGACCTGTGCGAATTTGCGACTTGTGTGACTTGGTTTGGCTTATGAAAGATACATGAGTCTTTTCTAGACCTTTCTATGGTTTCCTAGCTTTTGAATAGAATCTAAGGATGGGCGGTAGCTATGGAAAAGGTGGAGGGGCTCCAAAATTTAGAAGAGTTTGATAATTTTGGAGGGGTTGTTGCAGCGGCTACAAAAAAAATATGACATAATCATCAACCTAACTATCATATAACAACAAAAACAATGCATACAACCACATGTTACTATCATTCATGACAATTTGACACATGTTCATATGACTACAATAATCAACTAGCATTTATCATACATGTAACTTTAATAATAAAATATCAAGTATATAAGTAACCCTAATGCTTATAACGACCATTAACCATATACCTGCATGCCAAATATAAAAACCTATGTGAAGATCTGCTCTTACCCCGAAGTACAATTCTGCAATCTCGCTTTGATGATCTGCATTTCTTGCTCTATCTCATTCAACACATTAGCATCATAACATACCAATAGCATCATGATGACACAAAATACATACAATGACCTTACAATGCATGTTTTACCTACTATACATGCAAAACTATAACCATGGAAATGCATGGATAACAACATATAGACATTGACATGCATAACAAATGCATATACATCTGACATGCATTCATGACAAACACATCCTAATAACAACAACATCAACTCATATATGTCAACACAACTGTAACAATTACCACCACCATACATACATAAAAAACACATATACAACCTACATGCATGCATGACAAACGTGTGACAAACACATTCCGCCTATCTAGTATGAGGGTTGAAATATGCTCTGATACGACTCTGTAACGCCCTTGTCCCACATTTACCTAATCTAACGGTCCATCGAGGTAAAAATATGTTGAATATTTATTATGATATGATTCAAATCCCTAAGTGCAGTTAAGGAAGTGGAACTAATGAACCAACACTTTACAAACCTCCCTCAAGTGCTGCAAGATCCCCAGGAGCTAATCCACCACTCCAGGTGCCCAACCCCTGATTTAACCTAGCCTTTCAATCATTTAAACCCCTAGTCACTCCCATGACATGGGCATGCATGCAACTGGGACCCTCCAGTCGCTCCCATGACATAGGCATGCATGCGACTGGGACCCTCCAGTTGCTCCCATGACGTTGGCATGCATGCGACTGGGACCCTCCAGTTGCTCCCTCAGTGCCTGCAAGGAAGAGTCAACAATCATTTTCAACCAGTTCTATGTCAGAGACTATGAGATTTAAGCTACTTTTTTTAGGGCTAGTCTCCAAACCACTTCTCGGAACTTGATAAAACTTTATGAGACAATAAATGACACAAATATAAATCCTCTAACACAAAAATTGATCAAGGACTTGACCTAACCAAGCTCAACCATGACATTCATTTCCTTAAACATGTCACAAATATGTATTATATAGGTCATAACAACGTATCTGAGCATAGGGGTCTCATACTTATATGAGAATCAAAAAGCATTGATTCCTTATCACATTAGCTGCATTACCATATATTAGGTCACATATTAATTTTTCATTCATTTACAAACCAAAACATGATGAGAGCGATGCATCATCAGTGTCATAAAACAAGTTCATAACCAACATATGACCAAAAAAAATAACAAGGATATAACAACAATAAAAACCACATATAAACAAGTATATTTACCTTTCATATATAAGACAAAAGAAGCTCTTATTAATATATGAAAAATTCAACAAAGCTTTGGACTTCCATGAACCACTCAACTATAGACTAGGCTGAACCAAATCTCTCTTTTAGCTAGTCACCCTCGTGCCATATTCCAAGCATGAATGTGGGACCTCATGGAACACATCCAACAAAACCAAACCAGTGCTTCCAAAGGCCAAACCACGTCAACCTGCAACTAATGATTCCACCTCACGGTTGTACATCAATAACCATCACTAAATTGGTCTCTACCCAAACTGTCCAAGGCTCCAGAGAATTTGTTCCAACTAGGGCATTGTAGTATAACTAGGGGGGATATGATGGGGTACATAGGGAGGCACCCAAGGGAATAATGTAATAATGTGATGGGCCATAGTTAATAAATAAAGTGGTTAACCTGCATCATGTAAGGGACCGCTAGTAGTTAAGAATAATGTGATAAGACCATTGTCTTAGATATATGGTATTGAGAGACCCATGGTAGTGACCCAGGGTATTGTATGTATGAAGCCTATATAGAGGCTAGAGACTCTCCATTGATAGATACGAAAGATTATTGTATTGACAAGCATATGGCTTGTGAAGTGTTCTCTTTCCTTAAGTAGTGATTGTATGGTGTTACTCTACCTTAAGGGTTTATATTAATATTCAAATCTTGTTATTTATGGAAATATTTCTATTTTCATATATTTGCATGTCAGATCCATTACAATTGGTATTAAAGCACTTTCTTGGGTAAAGCAGAGAGATATTTTTTGTAGGAATTTTTAGGGCGGCGAGTTTGCAAATCATATATGAAACTTTTGGTGCAAAATTTGCTGAAATAAATTGAATATCTGAATAAAAATACCCAAATTCAAAAAAAAAATTGGTCGAATCAGAGTCTGAATGAGGGAGATATGGCTAATTTAAAAATCAGCTGTGTTGTATAAATTTTTCTGACAACAATTCGTGGACGGTGGATCTCCAGTCAATTTTTGCAGTTTCTATGGGGAATTTTGAGACAATAATTGCATATATGAGATCCTCTTGAAAAATTACCCAATTTGAAAAAAACAATCGGTTGAATCAGAGTCTGGATGAGGGAGATATCGTTGATTTAAAATCAACTAGTAAGTGATTTTTCAAAACCCTCTTCATGGCTTATAGCAATGATTTTTTATAGGGAAAGATGATGGTACTACTATTGAAGAATTCTTAGAAAGATAAAATTCATTATGGCCAACATTTTGGAAATATTTAACATGGCTTCTTTTTAAAGATGAGGCTGCCATATGGTGGAGCTCACTTGATAGTAAGAAGTTGTTAAGCCTTCTTGACGAAGAATTTGAAAAATTCCTTTTAGACAAATGGTCTCGTGCTAGAAAACAAGATAATGAGAAACATGTGTGGTTATTTTCTACACGTATCTCCTTATTGTAGGTTCATGGATATATTCAGAAGGAGAAGATCATTATGTCTATAAATCCTAGTTGCAAGCAAAATTTTATAAATGTTAATTTGACAAAAAAATTGCAAGTTCCAGCAAAACACATTCAAAATTCACAAGTTGATAATGCGGATGCTCAAGTTTATAAAGATTTGTAGATTGTTATGGGAAAGTATGTATTGCATTTGGATTTTTATGCTTCAGATATGGCTAATGTGGATGTTGTTTTGGGATACCCTTGGATGGAATTTGTTGGTACTATCAATATTAATGTGCAGAAGAATTTCCTAAAGCTCTAGTATAAAAAGACAAAAATTACATTACAAGATATTTCCATTAATAAATAGGTAGAGTTTAAGGAAGATGAAGCAGAAAATGTTACAGGTACTGATACATCCGATGAGGAGTCTGTGGTTGAAGAAATACTGGAAGATGAGCAACAACCATAGGTGCCACAACATACCAGATACCAATCAGGCTCCATTAGGTGATGAATTAAAGAAAGATACACCATTGGTTAAAACTTCAACATATCACCACCCACATCATCCAGCAAGAAAACAACCAACAAGCTGGTAACGAATTAGCAACAAGGACAAAAACCCTTGCACGATAGATAGAGAGGTGCGACAATCCACCCACAGTACATCCGCATAGAGGAACCGCTAGGATCAACTCCCATCTCAAGCGAGCGAGGCACCAACTAGATTGAGTAATCACCTATCTCTGGGATGGCTAGATGCACATACATGGTACTAGTGGACTACTCTTTTGAGTAGATCTTATTTTTTGCATTCTTATGTTTTGGGGAAGAAACATGTTTAAGGGGCGTGGAATGTAGTATACCTAGGGGGGATATGATGGGATACATAGGGAGATACCCAAGGGAATAATGTAATAATGTTATGGACCATAATTAATAAATAAAGTGGTTAACCTGCATCATATAAGGGACCACAAGTAGTTAGTAATAATGTGATAAGCCCATTGTATTAGATATATGGTATTGAGAGACCCATGGTATTGTATGTATGAAGCGTATATAGAGGCTAGAGACTCCCCATTGAGATGTCAAGGATTATTGTATTGGCAAGCATATGGCTTGTGGAGTGTTCTCCTTCTTTAAAGAGTGATTGTATGTTGTTACCTTACCTCAAGGGTTTGATATTAATAAAGATCTGAAGTTTATCTATTTCTCTCTTGTTATTTATGGGAATATTTCTATTTTCATATATTTGCAGGTTAGATCCATTATAATAATGTAGTATACCTAGGGGGGATATGATGGGGTACAGAGGGAGGTACCCAAGGGAATTATGTAATAATGTGATGGGCCATAGTTAATAAATAAAGTGGTTAACCCACATCATGTAAGGGACCACAAGTAGTTGGGAATAATGTGATAAGCCCATTGTATTATATATATGGTATTGAGAGACCTATGGTATTGTATGTATGAAGCCTATATAAAGGTTAGAGACTCCCCATTGAGAGATGTCAATGATTATTGTATTGACAAGCATATGGCTTGCAGAGTGTTCTCCTTCCTTAAGGAGTGACTGTATGGTATTACCCTACCTCAAGGGTTTTATATTAATAAATATATGAAGTTTATCTATTTCTCTCTTATTATTTATGGGCATATTTCTATTTTCATATATTTGCAGGTTAGATCCATTACAATTGGTATTAGAACACTTTCTTGGAAAACGCAGATATATATATATATATATATATATATATATATATATATATATATATATATATATATATATATATTGTAGGAATTTTTTATCTGATACCAATTGTAATGGATCTGACCTGCAAATTAATGAAAATAGAAATATGCCTAGAAATAACAAGATAGAAATAGATAAACTTCAGATATTTATTAATATCAAACCCTTGAGGTAGGGTAACACCATACAATAACTCCTTAAGGAAGGAGAACACTCCACAAGCCATATGCTTGCCAATACAATAATCCTTGACATCTCTCAATGAGGAGTCTCTAGCCTCTATATAGGCTTCATACATACAATACCATGAGTTGTTACCATGGGTATCCCAATACCATATATCTAATACAAGGGGCTTATCACATTATTCTTAAGTACTTGTGGTCCCTTACATGATGCGAGTTAGCCAATTTATTTATTAACTATGACCCTTCACATTATTACATTATTCCCTTGGGTACCTCTCTTTGTACACCATCATACCCCCCTAGGTATACTACAGGCTTCCAAGACTTGTAATTCAATCCATGGTTGTCACTAGGCTTCCAGAGCATCTGTCCAACTAGGGCTTCTGGGACTAGTAACTCAACCCACCAAGGGATTCCATAGTGTTTGTTCAACCAAGGCTTCCAGGACTAGTAACTCAACCCAAACTGTTACAAGGCTTCCAGAGCGTTTATTCAACCAAGGCTTCCATGAACTAGTAAGTCAAGCCACAGCCAAAGGAACATGAGAACCAACTAGAAAATTGAAAGGAAAGAAACCCACAACACCATGTATATCCAAGAAATGGCAGGGCTAAGCAAATATATTATCAATCCAGGCAATCCTCCATGCCATTGACAACTCATAACCAAGAAACCACATGCATGTGAAAACTAGCAAGGAAACCATACATGTAACTCAATACCTGCAAAGAAATCCATCTGTAGCCACTGATCCTGCCATCCCCTTGCACATTCATTCTTTCATTTGCATTATTTCTCCAAATACAAGTATGCCACACTCCTCTAAGAGTGATCCAAGAAAACTCTAAGTGTCCAAGAGTATTAGAGAGAGAATAGAGAGAGAGCTCCAAAACTGAACTGAAAAAAATTCCTTGAAGTGATCCTCAAAAGCCTTTTTTATTAATGAGGCATCTATTTTCTTCATTTTCCATTATTTTCCTTCATTTTATTCCTCACATGAAACCTTTCACCTTCCTTTTCTCTCAGTTTCCATTATTTTCATAAATAAAATGCCAATTAACGCCTCAAGCCTTTTCAAAGCCTTTGTCTTTTCCATTTTCCTTTAGCCATAATAACCAAAATGAACACCCACTAGAATGTTTTTCCCACCATTTAGTTTGGAATACGTGTTCCATGACCTTGGTATTATATTTTTTACATGGATTTTAAACAATGGATGTTACAAAAATAATAAAATAAATTAACAAACATTTTTATGACTAAATAATAATTAAAAGGACTTGAGTGCATGAATACCTAAATGATCTCCTTTTGGTTTCAATAATAATTTATTGGAGGATTCTAATCTTGATGAAAGCCTCCCTCGATTTGATAGAGCAACAACGAAGTCAACATTGACTTTGACGTTGCTATTTTGGATCAAGGGAGTTTTGCCCCATGGTTATTCTAATTCTAATTTATTCTCTACTAAACAGGGCCATCCACGTGAAGGTGGAATCTCTTATGGCCCATCGCCAAAACCCTATTCCTTCAAATTGGGAGAAAATGCACAGGGAATCTCCATATTTCCTTATGATTGTCTTCTCCCTCACAAATATAACATTCAACCATCATAGCATCTCCACAGTTCATTAGTGATTGTGGACATGCTATAATGGCCGAATGTTGTATTTTTCGAGAAGAGGAAGAAAAAAGATATATGGAGACTCCCTGTGCCTGTTTTTCCATTTTGAAAGTACAGGG
The DNA here is from genome assembly GCA_031772625.1 of Pinus tabuliformis. Classification (NCBI taxonomy): domain Eukaryota; kingdom Viridiplantae; phylum Streptophyta; class Pinopsida; order Pinales; family Pinaceae; genus Pinus; species Pinus tabuliformis. Next base: position 301,570,864 of record CM062813.1, on the reverse strand, counting down.
TTTAGGGGAATAGATAATATGGAATTGTATAAAATAACAAATGCTAAATATTACTACTGTAATGTCCTCCAATAATTTGTTGTAACTGATTCAACCAACACTTAAAGAATCAACAAAAAAAAATAAAAAATTAATAAATATTTTTATGACTAAATAATAATTAAAAAGACTTGAGTGCATAAATGCTTGAATCAACTTCTCTTGGTTTTGAGAATAATTTATTGGAGTAGTCAAATCTTGGAGCAAACCTCCCTGGATTTGATGGAGCAACAACAAAGTCAACATTGACTTTGATGTTTCTCTATTTGATTGAGGGAGGCTTGATCCAATATCATTTGAATCCTAATTTATTCTCTACTAAACATGCCAACCACATGAAGGTGGCATATCTTATGCCCCCTCCCCCTCACATCACTCTCAATTCCCTAATACCCAATATATCTACTAGAAAATAGTTGAGATAAACACATTAAGGTTCATGCATAAACACTAGCAAAACAAAAAATTCATAAAGAAACATATGTGGTTTTGTACATAAATAAACATATAGAAATCATTATTTAACATATAGCATTCATTCATTAATAATAGACACAAAATACTTCATCTCAATAAATTTTATCATCAAAATTATGTTTTCATAATATTGTACATGATGTTTCTAGTTATATAACTAGTTCAAATATTTATTTTTTCATTTTATTTTATTTGACATGAATTGAGAAAGGATGATTTTAATTCCTTCTCCTCCTTCAAGTGTTATGGCCTATGGAAATATGCTTGACAACTTGGTCGTGTACTCACAACATCGAGGTTGTTTGAAGAGGGGTGACTGATAAACTACAACAAGAGATAAATATCAAAGTGATATTTTTTGTAATTATTATTACAATTACTTCATTAAATAAAAAGAGAATTAGAGTGTTCTATACATTCTTGAGTAGTGGAGGCAGGTAGAGTAGCTTCATGTCTAGCCTCATCCTCTACCTGATCTGCAACTCAAACATGAAAGGTTATAATTAATACACCATTTTCAATTAAATATTTTTAACTGCAACCCTCTTTCTAAATGAAGAAAAGGTGAGGTTACCCAATGATTCAAAGAACTCACTCAAAGGAAATATAATTGAATTAGTTCATTAATACTAAAAAATACATTTACAATGTAATTATTTACCTAGTGCACTAGTCGACTCCATTGGAATGGCTACTTTTCACTCCTCTTCTGGTAGAGGATCCTCAATTATGATAGGCTATGCTATTGAAGGCATAAAATTTATAATTACATAATCATAAATTACTGTCTTAAAATTAATAAGCACAATCATAAAATTACCATCGTGGGCCTCATGTGAATCAATATCATGGGGCTACATGAGAGCAACATGTTTTGGCTATGGTCCACTATCAAGAAACTACTCGTTGATATTACTACTCCCCTACTTAAAACAAATCAACACATTAAATTTATGAATGATATCAAACATGATTATATTTTACGTAATGAAAGGTTAACATGGATTATTTTTTTATTTACCATGTCCTTTAAACTAGATCTTAGAGTTTGACCCATTTTTATTTAGCAATAAAAAATAACTTGAAAGTTGAACTTGAAACCAAGATGGAAATATTCTTCTACGGTTTCAATTTCGAACCCCTCACCATCCAATGCATAAAAGTATTGATTCTTTTTATTGGTAGCTAGCACAATTCATAGAGAGTTGGAAAGTGATATAAAAAATAACACAATTAAGATTTTTGGGTACTTACAACTTGTGCCTGTAACTTTGAATAACCACCCTAGCCTAGTTTGTGTTTCCCATGTTTTTCAGGCGTTGCCTTGGTGGCTTTCAAAGTGTTGGGGAGCCTATGAAAAGTTTCAAGTATGTTATCTACTACAGTTGTGTTTAAAACTAAAGAATATTAAAAGTATTGAATTGAAAATGTAATTTACCTTGGTGCAGTAGGTGGTATTTTTCCTTCTTTTCTCTATTTCTTCTGCTTTGCATCGGTAATGAGGGCTTTCCATTCCCTCATAGGAATCATGGGCAGACGCTCATACATATAGTTATTTTTCAACTTACCCCTATACATGTCTCATATATTTTTTAACTAGTTGTTGACTATGGAGGTGACTGCGTGCTCATTGAAGGTATATACCCTAAATAGGCCTTCATGGTAGTCCATATGATCTTTCTTCAGGTTAATATTTTGGGATTTCCACCCCGCACGTAGGTGGTCCAAAACATAAACAATGCTTTGTCATTCGTGTGTTTATAGAGAAAGTTGTTTCCTACATGCAAGAATATACAATCATTAGTTTTAAAATAAAAATCTAGATGATTTATGTTTGAGAGAGATAAAATTAAACAATTAAAACATTAAAAATTACCCAATATTTTTGGTGTTTTTATTGGAATTCTTTGCTCATTTTCCAAAAATGTGCAAGGAATTGTCCCCATGCTGGTAGCACATGACAATCCAGGAAATGAACTCATACCCTCATCAATGGGGTCACTTCTATCACCATCTCTAGAAGTCGGTTGTGTGTTTTCCTCTAGGTGCATGTGCTTAGGGGATGGAGCTAAAGGTGTGGGCCCAATCTAACTATTAGGAAAATGACCACTCGAAGGTGTACATGTGAATAACCTCATATGTATATGCTAGATTGTGGTGGTAGGAAACTATGGTGTCTCTGCCAAATAATCCTATGGAAGAAAGAAAATGCTTTTTGGATTAGATAATGTAAACAATAAAAATAAAAAATTTCATAATTAAACTTATGACATAAAAAAAAATCACTTTAAAATATGGTTATTACCTCATATCTCTTAAGATCGTATCTCAAGTGGTTCATCCTCTGTTTCATATTAGGAGTTTAATCTCTAATACAAATCAATTGAACAAGTTCTTTATTTGATTTAACCACAAGTTTTTTTATTATTTGGATTGGTTCAGGAGAATCGAACAAATACGCATAAAACCAATCATGATCACCATGGTCATGTCCCTCAGAGTACCTATTTCAACAAAAGAAAATTTATTTGGATTATTTAAACAAATAATCAATTTCACATTCAATATAAATTGAAATTATTATTCATTTACCTGTTTTGACTATGTTGGTGCTTTTCGTCGATCATCTTGCCACATTATATATATATATATATATATATATATATATATATATATATATATATATATATTTTTGGCTTAATAAATACATAATAAATCAGATGAAGATGAAATTTGGACTCTCGTTAGTTGGATCACATATACCCATTCTTATAAGAAGGTAAGCCATATATTCATTTATTTACCCCGTAAAAAGGAGAAATGACTATAGATATAATTTTTTGATAAGTTAGTCATATGATCTTCATTGGCCATGAAATATTGATTCATACTAACCCCATAATAGCAATATTGATTGTATCTATTCGATTCAATTTGTAATTGATCAACAAATATTCTCCTACAACTATTGATTTTATTGGGCATACGAATACATGGTTTCCTTCGCGTCCCTCAAATATCCGATTGGGTTGCTTATTTGTTGTCCCAGGTTGTGTATTGTTTATGAACCTTGCATTATTCCTTGATGCTTTTGGCATTTTATCAATATAAATAGACGCTCCTTTGTTTTTATCATTATTTCTTAGCTAAATATAATTTGCAGCAACTCCATATCTCCACATACCTCATTTGTATTGGATCAGTGACATCCAATCGTTGCAAGTGTAATAGGGTCTGAGATACTCCATCAATTTAGTTATTCCACTGTAACAAACGTTTATGCCATCGATGTAAAATAGCCCCAAACCATGTAATGATGATGGAGCAATGAAATATATCCACTTGTTGAGATAACAATCAATGTTTAATTGAGGAAGGTCCTTGGGTACCCATTGTTTCACTAGATATTTGTATCTCAAGGGCACCTCGATTTCGTCTATGCTCTCGACATCATAAGAACACGACCCCCCTTTAGCAAAGAAAAAATTCCATGTTTTATGGAATTTTCTTCTGATCTTCTCACTTATATTTGATGTTTGTCTATTAGAATAATATATATTTGACCTTCATCCACTCTACCTGAACTTCCCTCAATTACTGAAGACCGAACTGAGAAGTTCCTGTTTGGTTGTACCTATAATCCATCAAATGAGAGAAGCAATTAACAAATTTATGGCCTGTAACATATAGATTATTTTTATCAAATAACTCTAAAGATACTTCAAGGTGGCTATATAGTTGGAAGCAATCAAAGATAACATCATTGACTAACAATATGGTTCATCATAAATTTGGTATGTATGGATGTTGTTTTTCCAAGAATATGTATGTTGTGGGAAGTACAAGGGCCAAGCATATATATGTCATGCCAAGAACATGAGGAAAAATCTGTAGATCTGCAGACTTGTTTGTGGGATGTCATTACACAAAGGAAGTATAAGTATCATATTTAACATTGTTGAATGGAAAATGTAACTGGGAAGGGAAATACTTATTAGAAGTATTCAAAATAGGATAAGGATGTATGTAAAAATATATCTTTACCAATTATTATTAGCTAGGATATATGGAGGTCTAGAAATGAGATTAGTTTCAAAGATGTCCCATTCTCTCTGGTACAAGTATATATTATGCTATGAAGAATACATATACACTGTGAAGAACATGAAAAAGCATCAAATTAATCCTTTTGTGAGTGATTATTCTCACCCATGTAGCTTATTTGATGGTGCTTCCCTAGAAAATCCAAGTAAATATGGTGCATGGGATTGTATTTATTTTAGTTCCTCTCATTATATATCCTTTTTGTTGGATCTTGGATAAGGGACCAATAAATAGGCCAAGATATCAACCCTAGTAGCCCTTGTTTGATTAGCCATTAATAGGAATGTAAATAATGTCCAGGTCTATGGGAATTAAAAAGTTTCAGTGGATTGGCTCAATGGAAAAATCACCATACAAAATTTAGGTCTTCAAGTAGTGATGAATCATATATGATCAACTATGAGAAGTATCTTTAACAAGTCTATTTATCTCATGTTTTTGATGAACTCAAATCCAAGGTTGATTATTAACTAAGTTTGGTGTTCATTGGAAGCTAGAATAATGAAGTTTATTGAAGGAAATCAGGGTGTTATCTCAACACATCCACCCTTATACCTTCTTTGATATTCCTATGTCTTCTCATCCATTGATTCTTATGGTGGCATAGTTTGATGGTGTTCATGGTCTATTGGTCAGTATTCTTCTTATTTATTCTTTCTTTTATTGTGGAGTATGGATTGTAATGGAATCATGCATATGCAATAGAGTAGCTATCATTTATATGGATGCAGTTTGTGCCTTTTGATAATATTGTTGGTATATTTGAATGTGTCCAAGAATTTTTGTGAAGTGAAGTACCTTATCGCGCAGGATCATTCGGGAATCACTTTGAAACAAGAACCATTCACATCACCATATACATTGTACTACATGATCAATGATTTATTTCAAACTTAGGTTCCACTAAGACTCTAAGTGTTGGGTGCAGTATATGGTGGATTAATGAACCAACATTTAATTGTCAATCTTGGGTCCATGGGCTTCGAGGTGTAGCACTGGAAATTCCAGAGAAAGAATCCAACGACTTGTAAAACAAAACCCTATTTTTTTCTAGAAATTTCTCACACCTTAAGTTCCTACATGATTCAATCCTCTGTTCTAATATTGCAATCAAAAGAATTCATTAGAAACAAAACCCTAACTGCTGCAAAAACTAGCCTTGCAATCTTCTAGCATTTGTAAGCAAAGCCTAACTATTGGAAATTTGAAAGAAAACCCTAATTGTAGTAAACCATAAATATTGATGATTAAAAAGTAAACCCTAAATAGTGACAATCAATGAGAAAACCATAATAAGTGACAAGTGGAAATAAAATCCTAACTATTAATAGGTAAAGAACAAACGCTAAGTACTAGATAGGTAAAGAACAAACACTAAGTACTAGCTATCGAAAACTAAGAGGAAAAACCTAATAATTAATTAACTGGAAACCTGAGTATTTAAATATTAATTAACTGAGCAAGGCTATCTCATATTGTTTGAGAAACAAATCAAGTAAACCCTAATTAATCCATCCTATATGTAAGACAAATACAATCACAATGCTTACAAAACTCAATCAACCAAGTTAAATGAACTACTGTGCACAATGTTGTTGAAAGATCCACATGTAAATACAAAATAATGAAGAATAAATTTCAAATATAGATATGAACCACCTCTGTAATTTGGATGCACTAAATGCAGAGGTAAACTTCAAACATATTGATGGAAAGGCTCTCTAATAAGATCCAATGCAAATTATTTATTCCAAGCTTGCATTCAACTTCAAATCTTTGTAAACCAATAAAATTAATGTTTAAAGACAAATTATGGAAATGATGCAGAGAGCACACAAATAATGTAATATACTAAGGAAGAGGGTTCTCGAAATGAAAAACCCGTAATAGATTTCTAGTGGTACAAAATAAGTTTCAAATTGTAGTTTTAATGATCGAAACCCTTGTTATAAATTGATCCCTTGACTATAGTCCTTGTGGAATAGATATAAATCAAAGAAATAGAAAACAATACGTTGAGTTAAAAGTATCACAGTTGGAAAACTATGAGCCAAATGACACCATTTATGTGCTCTTGCTCTAATATACAAATGTCAACAAATCAAAGAATAAGGGTGTTGATATTGCGAACAAATCTCTATTCATCCATGCTCAGATCGAGATCATATTAAAAAAATAATATAGCCTTAATCATCAATTACAAACTGGAGTTTCAAAATAGTTTTGGGACAACTCTGAGCATTTATTAACATAGGTTCACCATATATCAATAGGCCTACAATGTTAAATTTCCACTTCACAGAGGACTCAGATCAAGGAAGATCTAATACTTAGTTGTAGTGCTTTCTTCAGCAAGTCATTCCAAAAATCAAACCATGAGAATAAATTATGGAACATAGTTTCAGTTTAACCAATGCAATACACAGGTAAAAACTATATCATGGCTCATGAACATTATCCATACAATAATTCATCACAACAATGCTTGTTATAAGTGTTAATGTATACAAATCATCAAAAATATTTCCATATATAGAGTTATAAAACCTATATACAATCAAGGAGTATGCAAAAACCATATTATACATTATCTCTCTCTGAAAACCTTTAGATCCAAGCTCAAATATTCCAATTAGCACACACAAAACATAAATGACAATGTTAAATTATACTAGATCTATAATTCACTGAGTAAATGAACAAAGGAAAGGGGGCGACGAGTTGAGTTAGTGGGCTCAAACCAACCAACTTTTCCACTCTGCATAAAATTTAATTCACAAAGACGAAATTAAACATAAAGTGCACAGATGAATGAAATGGAATCTACCATGAGTATTGTATTAAAATATGCTTAGTCTTCTACATCATGAAAAATATCTCAAAGTTATGACACCCAAAAGGAAGATTGTGCCTTTTTTACAAATTCCCCGCAAATAACCTTTTCATATCTCCTAGACGATGGAAACTTTTTGAAAACGACCCAAATTAAACTAAATTTCCCATACTTGGAACAAAACCCATGTCCCAAAAATTTTAGATTTTCCCTCATCTACAAAAAAATCAAGGAGGAAGTTCGTTGTTTGAAAACTATTGTGAATTTAGGGCAGAGACATTTATTAGCTTGTAAAGATCCACACATGTGACCTAGGTGTTTTTTGACTCGTGAGAGAGCATGAAAACACCAATGTGGACGCACACCATGTCCTTATTTACTTCCCAAAATTGCGCTAAAATGTTGAATTATAATTTGGTGTAGGAACTATATTGTTGGTGTAAGATCAAGATAAAAATTTGTTACATGATCCCGTCTGATACTTCCTCAAGTTTTTGGTACATGAGAACTAGGGAATAATCAAAATTAAACAAGAACCATAATTAATAACAATGTTGAGGTAAATCTTATTGAAATGAAGAGAATATGTTAAATAATAAACAATTACCTGATTGTGCTCCACATTTAAGATAATAGCCCAACAATTGTGCAAAATGATAGTAATAATGATAAGAATAAGGAAAACTCATGAATAATCTTAGGGAAAAAATATGGATTAGGTACGACAATTCTAGGGCCTAACATCCTCCCATGTTGATCACCTTACATGTCCTCATGTAAACAAAACCTTTAATAAAAGACCAACGTTAATCAAAACTGTAGGTCTATGGTTTCTCTAGTAAAGTCCTGTTGCACATTCATCATCTCAAGGATCTAGGGCATGGATTGAAAACTTATAGGTATAATTGAATAAAAGCATGTTGGTAAATGTCATATGATGTCAACTTCCTTTGAATGAATAAGATAAGAAAGACTCGTGACCAAAGATTTAGTGATGTCAAGACTGATCTTCATTACTTTCCAAAAGAGTGACAAATGTTAGGGCTACCATAGGAATGCTAACAATGTTGTAAGTGAAGGTATAATGTTATTATTGAAAGAATAACCAACCATCAAAATTTCTACAAAGCACCTTAGGAGAAGCCTTAGTTAGTAGTTTGTCACCCTAATTATCTCATCATAAATAAAAGTGATAATCATATTTTGAAAGCCATGGAGCTAAAAATGAATGGAAAATATGGAAAAATAAATATATCAAAATGACACCATCCCATGGTGACCATCTTATCATTATCCAAGCATATAGTTGAAGCTCCTTTTGTTTATGAAAATTGAATCACCTACACTAAGGGTCTAACTTCCATGAAAACCTACTTATTTCTAAAAGAAAGAACTCTAAAACACAACACTGTAAGGATCTTAAAGCCATTCTTAAAGAGATATAAATCTCAGTTCCCAGCTTTAATCTTAATGATAATTTCTTTAGAATGCGACCAAGGGTTTTTGAGTTTCAAGTGTACCAATGTGTATTTTCCATCTCTCTTACCTGACATAGCCTCACTGCCAACAAGCTTGTTCAGTACCCTGGCAGGTTTACCTTGGTACCATACAATCATAGCCCCATTACCAGCTAGCCTATTCAGTACCCCGACGGGTTCGATTGTACTGCATGCTACTTCCCTTTTTATTATTACATATCACTCAAAATAGAGATAATGTATATTGGTCATTGACAACTTTATAGTGTAAAGAAGTTGGGTGGTACAAGAGTGTTTTAGATTTTCCAGGCACATAAATAATTTTTTTAGTTTATGGGAAACATCATCCATAATAACCTTAAATAAAAGCTATTAAGCATATAATAAGCATCTTAGATAATGATAAAAATATTCCTCAAGTTAATCATACTAGGGTTCTCGTGAAATCTCATTAGGGTTTTACAGGAGTGGTTTTCCATAGGAGCCCATTCAACAATGCAATCGATGAGAAACTTGAAAATATTTCTTAGATGAAAGTCTATTAGAGTGACTAGGCTAAAAGTAGGGTTTTAAGCTTATGATTGGGAAGTATTAAACATATCAATGACGATATGCCTGACTGACCCAATGGATGATCTTGACCATGTCGAAAAACTAGCTAATCAACAATCCAAGTCACTTTACAGAATAATGAGGCATTAATATTGAATTTCACCTAACAAGACTTACCACATGAGTGCCTAATAACATAAATTTTAATAGTTGTGCCTTAGGTAATTTCTATTTCAAGAGTGTTGTTGTAACTATTTTATTTTTAGATGACATTTTTATTTATTGTTCTTATACTACCCTACCCTAAATTAGAGAAAGGAAGATCTCCTTCAAGTGTAGGAGTACTTCTAGTGTAGCCATGTGCATAACATAATGCTCAATATACTCACACTCAATTTTAAAAGGTAAACTTCAACGCATACTAGAGTATGAGAAACCATATGCTTTAATTGATATGGTACCAAGAATTTTCGAATCATGAGGGAACTAGGTGTATTGATTATTGTTTGAAACCGGGCTTCAACGAGATCCACATATTCATGATTCTCAAACTCATACAAGTATTCCACAACTTGATAATCACTCTCTTTGAAGCATAAGGGATTTGGTGAAAGACAAGAAAGAAAATCATCAATCTTAGTCTCCATTTTTTGTTCCTAGGATTGGAAAGGATGGTTAAGTGAAATTCTAGGGTTTTGAGCTTCAACAACAACTTCAGAACAACTTCCAATCATATATTGTTCCTCTAATGGTATTTGAATTATATCTTCCTAGGGTAAATGTTCTATAGTGATAGGGGAAGTTCCCAAATTTTCTCCCTTCTCCAATATGAAAGATATAACATTACATTCAGTTAGGGGGGAGTCAATGTGAAGAACATGTGTTTTAAATTGTTGTGCAACTTCCTTTTTTGAATTAGGGTTTGGATAAGGGTATGGATTAGGGTTTGGTATAGGGTTTAGATTAGAGTTTGGTTTAGAGTTTGGATTAGTGTTGGGTTTAGGGTTTGGATTAAGGTTTGGCTAAGGTATGGATTGGGGTTAGGTCTAGGGTATGTATTAAGTTTTGGATTAAGGTATGGACTGGGGTTTGGATTAGGGTAAGGTTGCAAAGGTAGATGGGACCATAGAGGATGATAACTTGATGGTACATTGGATAGAAATTGCAGTTGTTTTTCATGTTCATGTAATTGATTTTGCATGGGATATTTCCCTAGTGAGGAGGCTCTAAAACATTCTTTAGGTCACAGAGGCATTTGAATCAAGGAAAAGGGCCAAGGAGAGGGCCATTGTGGCCATAAAATATGGTATTTAATCAAAGGAGGACTAAAGGTTTTCCATGGAACTGTAGGATTACATATTTGTTTAGGAACCTATAGCTGATAATAAGAGTTAGTCCAACTATTAAATGATGATTAGTTTTGAGTTATACTTGGTGGTTAATTTTATTCCCTACTTGATTCCCTGAATACTCTTAGTAATCTTGGCAATGATGGTGTTGTAGTGGCTACAACCACCCTCCAAAATTTTGTCTATGCTTCATTTTGGAGCCTCCTAACTAAAATTCCAGTAGCTTGTCTTAAACTGACTAGGTACTTGTGCTTTCATTAAGTTTATCTTTTTCTTTACAACTTTTGTTTGCTTACTTTATTTTATATCTAACCACAAGATGACTTCCCCACTTGGTTGTAATCCCGTTCTAACACTACCTTCATGATCTGTGCAATCCTAGAGGGAAACCACCCTTGCTCTGAGGAAATGTGCAGTTCAGCCCAACAGTGAGCTATGGCTCCAAAATTGTGTGGACCCAACTGGAAGCCTGCCTTCATCTGGGAAACTAAATAGAGCATGAGAGGAACCCAAAGCACTCAACCCAGGAATTGTGAAGAAGCATTCCCTTAGAAGTTGCCCGATGAATGTGTCAGTGAGTTGCCCAGTTCTCCCCAGAACTGGATAATTTCTTCATGCATGGATGGCAACCTTTCACGAAAAATAAAAAGCAAAAAGTGAAAAATCATCCCTAAAAAATAGGGATCTATTTTTAGCAGTCAGAGTTACACAAGTTATTTTTAGAAACTACTGCCATGTGTTGTTTTTCCTAGATTTTTGGCCTTCGCATCATAAACCCTAAATTGATGAAATATGTTTAATGGACACTGACAGATCTCATTAGTACATTTGATCTTGGACCTTTGGAATTTCTGAGGAGATCTAGGAACCTCCAGCACATTCATTGCAATTATTCCAGGTAAGTCTTGCTTTTCTAGTCTTTTGTTGCTTTTTCTGTCGCTTTTGTTTCCTTGGATTGTGAGAGTGTTGTTTTACCTATTTTATTAAATGACCCCTGCCGAAGTGTTGTTTTAAGTTTTTCATTGCCTTTCCTAAGTTTCATATGCATAACCCAATTTTTTCACTAACAATTGTCGTTGCGATGACTCTCTCCATAAGCTTCGTTGTTTTTTTGTTTGACTGAATCCTGCACTTTGATTGCATGCATCATAATTCAATTAGATATGCGCCAACCATCACTCACACATTTATATCTCCTCATTTTCATGTTTCCCTTGGGTAGATCTGGGCTTCCGTGGCCCGAATCTAGCTCTTCTTGGCATGCACTGTGCATTTCTAGATCTCTGGGCTCTGCCTTGGCTCTAGGAATTGCACAGCGATTTCTAGTGACTAGCTCCAACTATGCACTGCACAGTTCTAGGAGCCAGTCCCCAAGTCTTTCCCACTGGGATTGTGCAATGCACAGTCCCAGCCAACATCAAAGCCAGACTGAATTGCACATTGTGTGGTTTTAGACATTAGTAAGCCACACTAAACTTCACATTATGTAGTTCCAGTCATCATCACCTCCCACTGGAAGCTGGGACTGCGGAATGCATAGATCCAGCTGACAGTCATTCCCCCTTGTTAGTCAAAATTGCACAATCTTGCACATTCTTACCCAACAATTTCCCAGTTTGTTTCTTGGTCTGTCTTGAAGTGATTTCTATTTCAAGCTAACATTTTCATGCATTGAGTGTCCTCTCTATCTCTAGGTACAATAGTTGTTGAGTAGCTTTCGGCAGTATAGGTAACATGTCTTCCAAGGAAGCTGGATCAAAGGATACTATCGAGACAAGTACTGGAGATGTAGTTGAATATGTGGCAATGAACTTGCCAGTCTATGCAGAAACACATTTGTTCATAGATAAGGACATGAAGATAACATGGAAATAAATTAAGGATATATTCACAAGAAGCTTCAAGGAAGATCTAGAAGATCGGAAGGTCTATGTCGACATCCATAAGCCAGGATTGTATAAGGTTGCATGAAGGTACCTCGCCTTCCCATTTGCAGACATCATTCACTGGATTGTCTCACATATTGATCACGAGACGATGACATTGAGCAATTCTATTGGAACACAACTTGCTACTTTCAGGACACAAAACTATCAATATATGTACCACCTACCACAACCGGTGAACTGCATGGATGCACTTTTCTATACCCCCAAAAATAATGTGAACACTAGAGACATCATTAAGCATTGGGTGAAAGAGCCATCAAAGTTTAGGTCGACACCCAATTAGGTCTACAAGACTAAGTCACTCAGAAAGGCCTACGAACTCTTGATCATCTTTGCACGCTGCTTGTACAGTCAAGAGAGCATGGAGACATTTCCGTAGAATTGGGTGGTTATGTTGGATCAGATGGAAAATGAAGGAAGGCCATTCAAATGGTCAGATATGTTGGCTCTTCAGCTGAAAGTGAATGTGACTAATGCCCAAAATCTACTCAAGTATGAGCAAGCGAGATTCTATATGTTTGCATACCTACTTGATGAAATTGGTGCCCAACATCAGTTTCCTAGCATGATGTTGGACATGGAAAACATCAGAGAATGCTGTGAACATTTATTTCAAGATTATTTCCTAGTGTAGCTATTGAGGGGTCATTGTGAGGTTATCTGACCATTTCATCATCCCAGTTTACAAGTTGATCTTTGAGCAGGATCCACCTTTCATGTGCTAAGAAGCGATGCAGGCATTACTTAACATTGTAGATTGGTATGCCTCACCCAATGGCACCTTCATCAAGATGTTTGGCAGAGAGAAGCTTCAACATGTGCTACCCAGGTTGGCCACATATAAGTTGGTCATGTAAGAGGTTGCATATCACATCTCCACAGGGTTATTAGTAGGACTGCATAGGAGGAAGAAGGCACCATGGCTTGCTCTTCCTTTTCGGATTGATTTGTACGAGATCTGATGCTTGAAGGATGCATATGGTGAGGCCAAGGAATTATAAAAGTTTGAGTTCGGCACCAAGGACTATAATCTGCATGATCCCCACTGCATATTCAAGAACCACTGTGAAAAGGTGCATTATCCATGGATCCACGAGACATTTCATTAGGCAAAGGAAGATCCTTGAAGGCATTGTTACAACTCCTCTAAGCTCAATGAACCGGTCAGCATGGATATAGAATGGAAAGTTGCTCTGTAGGCAGCACCACCATGGGAAGCAGTAAAAACAATAGCAGTGAACAACAAACTGGGCCATGACAAAGGGAAGAGGAAGGTTACTGAGAACCCAGAATTTGAGAAAATATACAAGTTTAGATAACATCCTCTCGTTAAGAGAGTAGCTTTGGAAGTAGAGGAAAAGAGGCAACAACGTATAAATAGAGTAGAATGGAGGAAGAGAGAGAAGCAAAGGTTGGAAGATACAGAAAGGAGGTTGCAGGAAACAAAGAAGAAGCTGAAAGAAGAGCAGGAGCTAAGAAGAAGAGAGAGGGAAGAGAAGTAGAAAATGAAGAGGAAGAAGGGAAAGGCACGATGATAAAAAAACTACACCTATATAGGTTGAGGAGTTAGAGAATCTAACATATGAAGAAGAGGGTGAGAAGGTGCAATTTCAGGAACTTGCTCAACGAATTCAGAAAATGGTTGAACCAATGGACATGGATTCAGAACATGAGCCACATGACCAATATACAACCTCATTCTGAGAACATTTGAGGTCGCCCCTTAGTCTCCACCACCTCCAGAATGAGAACTAGTCCCAAGCGAGCAAGGATAGGTTGTTCTCCTTGACGATGATCCGGTGATGGATGTGTACAATCTGCCATTTGATGTGTCACAACAGTGGATTGTACAAGCAAAGAGAAAGCATCTCCTAGATGATCACGTGTCATCTTCACATATAGAGGAAAGGGTGATTGTGTCAGATGTTAGAATACATCCAACTGCCATGGCCGACACCTCTAAGGCTTATGCAAAAGCCATAAGTTCAACTATCAATTTCTTGTTAGCAGAGAATCATCGGATGGCTAAGGACTTGCAAGAGGCTAGGAAGAGGGCAAAACAATCTGCAGGATCCGCTATGGTAGAGATGAAAAAAGAGATACTTCTTGAAGTATCGACTCTCGAGACCACCATGCGGAAAATATATGAAAATTTTGTCACCATGCACAAGGTAGTTGTCCATCTATATGGTTTTCAACAGAGGTGCATGAAGATTCCATAAACTCTCAAAGACATACATGCTGCTATTATGCATGTATAGGAATGGATAATGAGGTACAAGGGAGCCCAAATTTACTTGTAGAATATAATGAAGCCATAGGCAGAGATAGACAAAGCATGGATACAAATGTTGATCGGAAACTATGAGAAACTCCCTCTGCTCATCACTAGCATTGAGGCTTCCTATGCATAGTTGTTTAAGAGTCTGGATGTCATATTGAGTACACACAGGATCCCTTCAATCAGATCCCTCACTTGTGCCATTGAGAAGAACCAAGTTCTACTAGAGGTTGACAAGTACATAGAGAAGTTGATGCGAGAGGCCACCAGTGATGACTTGTAGCTGAGCACAGAAAACATGCATAAGCACATCGGTGGTCCAGCCACACTCAAGACAATATTCTGCATGTTTCAAGATGAGTTGGAAAATTTTTCCAAAACCATATACCTGGAAGCCATGGAGGCAAGAGTCCATTTCCAGAAAGACATCACCAAATAGTACGGGGACATAATAGCACAATACCAAGCTTGGTATCAGTTCGTCACCGAAGACCATCAAGAGGATGTTGTTGAGTTGGTCTTTCCCCAAGCTTTCGAGTGATGGTGTTTGTCTTGTTAGGCTGACTCAAGCCTATTTTGTCCCACATGGGTATATGTGGAAATTATATTATTATTTGTAAATATATTGTAAGTGAAATTCCAAGTGTCATTAGTGGAATGTGAACAGTCACTATGTAATGTAAAGAGTTATTTGTAAAGGAGTTTAAGAGTCATGATGGTAGTCAAAGAGTCAAAGGGGAATGTCAAGGGTCACCCCACCCTTTGTTATATATAGAACCTCATAACTCATTGAACAAGCTTTTGGGAGCCAAGCTTTTGGCAAGGCATTGCTTAGAGAAGGCTTTGAGAGTTTTGTGATGAGCCTTGGATTCTCCACAACATAGAGTGAGTACACTTACTTGGAGGAGCAGGTGGTGGTGACTGTAATGTTCCACTATTGGGGCTAGTAGCTATCAATGGTGTATGTATGGATGGAACTCTCAATGAATAATATAACTGAGCCAACACATTTTCATGCATATGTTGTTATTGTAGTTGGACTATTTTGGTTGCTTTTGGAATGTATGTTGTTTAACTTACACATTTGTGCATGAACTATTTTGTATGAAATTGTATGAATCTTGTTGAAGACATGTTGTTGGATTAACCCATCACTTTGGTTTGCAGACTATTCCTCTTCTAGCTTATGATGCCATTCCGCTCATGTGTTCCTTTCAGGTTGTGTATTATTACATGATTCTAAGGGACACACTTTGTTTTCCCATATGTGTGTTAGAACCCCCATGCATCTCACTTGACTCACTGCAAGGTCAGACAATTGCTTCCGACCAAAGGTATCATACTTACCTTTGCGCGCTACCGCGGTCAAGGCACTACATTACCACCCACTGTTGGAACTCCTAACCCAAATGGTTTGAGGTCTAGTTGGGACTTCTTACAGGGGATATCACCTTGACATGTTGGCAGGTCCAGCACTGTCAACATATGGGTGATGTTCTATTGAGTGATCCTCCTCAAAAATACGACACTCTCTGAAGGAGGGCTTCTTCCTACAGTACGATTAGAGAATTATAAGTGGCTATTTAGTTTTAACCTACATTTTTTCTTTCTGCAAATCATCCAATTGTGAAATAAAAGTGAAAAAAACATCCATTTTAAAAATTTCAAGAAATATATTGATTTTTTCACTCGTGAGTTCACCATTGGATGATTTTCATATTTCAATAACAATGTCAAAGCTCCTCATTGAAATTTTTCTCAAGGCCCATTTTTTCATTCTCAACAAGCTTCTGTTATATGCTGTCATCACATGGATGAGTATATGGGGGGGGTGGGGTTCTTACAACACCTAAAAATAAAGCCTTTTAAATAGATAAACAAAATGTGCAAGAAATAAAAAATGCTTGCAATAAAAACTAGGTGAAGAAGCAAACCAAATTCGAGTAGTATACCTAGGGGGATAATATGGGGTACAGAGGGAGGTACCCAAGGGATTAATGTAATAATGGGATGGGCCATAGTACTAAATAAGGTGGTTAACCCGTATCATGTAAAGGACCACGAGTAGTTAGCAATAATGTAATAAGCCCATGGTATTAGATAGATGGTATTGAGGGAACCATGGTAATGGCCCATGATATTGTATGTATGAGGCCTATAGAGAGGCTAGAGACTCCCCATTGAGAGGTGTCAAGGAATATTGTATGGACAAGCATATGGCTTGTGGAGTGTTCTCCTTCCTTAAGGAGTGAATGTATGGTGTTGCCCTACCTTAAGGGATTCGATCAATAAAGAGAAGCATTTCTATATTCAGATCTTGTTATTATTGGGTATATTTGTATTTTCATATATTTTTGGATCAGATATATAACAAGTGGTATCAGAGCACTTTCTTGGGCAAAGCAAAGATTTTTTTTTTTTTTGTTGGAACTTTTTGGGGCGGCAAGTTTGCAGATCAGATCTGTACATTCTTGTGAAAAATATGTAGAATCTAATTGCAGATCTGGGTTCCCTGTGAAAAAATACCCAATTTGAAACAAAAATTCGGCTGAATCGCAGTCCGAATGAGGGAGATATAGCTGATTTAAAAATCAGCTGTGTTGCAGAAATTTTTCGGGTGGGAAGTTTGTAAATCAGATCTGTACGTTCTGGTAAAAAATATGTAGAATCTAATTGCAAATATGAGTTCTTTGTAAAATAATACCCAATTTCAAAAAAAAAAAACTGCCGAATCGGAGTCCGGATGAGGGAGATATCGTTGATTTAAAAATCGACTGTGTTGTAGAATTTTTTTGGGGTGGCGAGTTTGCAGATCAGATCTGTATGTTTTGCTAAAAATTTTTAAGAATATAATTAGATCTAGGTTCTTTGCAAAAATACCCAATTTCAAAAAAAAAATCAGTTGAATCAGAGTCCGGATGAGGGAGATATCGCTGATTTAAAATCAGCTCTTTTTTTCCAGAAATTTTTGTGATGGCGGGACAGTTGTAGTGTGAATCTGAAATTCTAGTGCCTAGATCAGAATTTATATCACATGGGAAGATGCAGAATGGTCATGCCATTTCTGAAAATGGGTCATAATAAAGATTCTGAGCAATATTTACTAAATTGTGGCTACTTTAAATTTTCGCCAAATAAGTGATTTTTTTCGTGCTATCTAGCAAGATGTTTTTTATAGGAAAAGATGATGATAGCCCTACTATTGAAAAATTCATACAGAGTGAAAAGTTCACATATGGGAAACAATGGAAACTTTTATTATCGCTTGGTTTCCAAGGTGAGGCTTACAAATGGTGGAACTCAATTTACAACAAGTAGTTGTCTAAACTTTCAGATAAAGAATTTGAAAAACTCCTCTTGGACAAATGGTCTCATGCTAGAAAACAGGGGAATGAGACATGTAAGGGGTTATTTCCTACTGGTATCTCTTTATTGCAGGTTCATGGATGTATTCATAAGGAGAAAATCATTGTGTCTATAAATCCTAGTTGCAAGCAAAATCTCATAAATGTCAATTTGGCAAAAAAATTGCAAGTTCCAGCAAAACAAATGGAGCACACACAGGTTAATAACGAGCAGGTGCAAGTTTATAAAGATTTGAAGATTTCTATGGATAAGTATGTATTGCAATCTTATTTTTATACTTCAGATATGGGTAGCATGGATGTTGTTTTGGGATACCCTTGGATGGAATCTGTGGGTACTATCAATATTAAGGTGCAGAAGAAATCCCTAAAGCTCTGGTATAAAAAGAAGAAAATAACATTGCAGGATATTTCTATTAAGACCCAAGCAGAGACTATGGAGACAGAGGCACAAAGCTCTAATGACACTAACACATCAGATGATTAGCCCTTGATGGTCGACAACCAAACACAAACATCAAACCAGGTACTAGAAAAACAGGGAGAATCCAAGGAGGCTCAACCAGAAAATATTACAGGTTCTGATACATCAGATGAGGACACAGTGGTTGAAGTAATATTGGAAGATAAGAAACAACACCAGACACCGCAACATGTACCAGATACCAATCAAGCTCCATTAGGTGGTGAATTAAAGAAAAAGACACTGTTGGTTAAAACTTCAGCATATCACCACCCACATCACCCCACAAGAAAACAACCAACAAGATGGCAACAAATTAGCCACAAGGACAACAACCCCTGCATTATAGATAGAGAGGGGCGAAGATCCAATTACTGCTCATCAACACAGAAGAGCCGCCAGGGTTAACTTCCATCTCAAGCGAGCGAGGCACCAACTAGATCAAGGGTTCACCTTTCTCTAGGATGGCTAGATGCACGTGCATGGTACCGGTGGACTACTCTTTTGAGTAGATCTTATTATTTTTGTTCTTCTTATGTTTTGGGGATGAAACATGTTTAAAGGGGGTGGAATGTAGTATACTTAGGGGAGATAATATGGGGTACAGAGGGAGGTACCCAAGGGATTAATGTAATAATGGGATGGGCCATAGTACTAAATAAGGTGGTTAACCTGTATCATGTAAGGGACCACAAGTAGTTAGCAATAATGTAATAAGACCATGGTATTAGATAGATGGTATTGAGGGAACCATGGTAATGGCCCACGGTATTGTATGTATGAGGCCTATAGAGAGGCTAGAGACTCCCCATTGAGAGGTGTCAAGGAATATTATATGGACAAGCATATGGCTTGTGGAGTGTTCTCCTTCCTTAAGGAGTGAATGTATGGTGTTGCCCTACCTTAAGGGTTTTGATCAATAAAGAGAAGCATTTCTATATTCAGATCTTGTTATTATTGGGTATATTTGTATTTTCATATATTTTTGGATTAGATATATAACAATTTGACAGGTCACCAAGGTCAATCCCCTAAGTGCCTCCACGGAAATGACACCAAGATGTTGGGTGTAGTATATGGTGGATTAATGGACCACCATTTAATTTTCAATTTGGGGTCCTTGGAATTTGGGGCACAATAATCGAAATGCCAAAGAAAGACTCTAGTGACTTGCAAAGAAAAACCCTAATTTGTCTTGAAATTGCTCACACCTTGAGTTCCTACACTAGTCAATGCTCTGTTCTAATCCTATAATTGAAATAATTCATTAGAAACAAAACCCTAAATACTGAAAACACTATTCTTGTAATCATCCATCAATTGTAAGCAATCCCTTACTACTGGCAATTGGAAAGCAAACCCTAATTATAACAAACCCTAAATTGTTACACCCTCCTCTGACATTTAACCAAGTTAACCAGTCCGCTGGGGTAAACATGTGACAAGAGGTTACTATGATGTGATTGAGCTCCCCATGTACAATTAAGGAAGTGGAACTGACAAAATGAAACCAATATGACCTTGCACACATGCTACAGAACCTTCAGGAGCCAACCAACACTTTAAGGTGACCAACCCTTGAGACAACTTGAAATTTCACTAATATGGACCCCTAATCACTCCCATGACAATCCATGCATGTGAATGAGGCCTTCTAGTCACTCCCACATCAAGGGCATGCCAACGACTATGGAATTTTCCAGCTAGTTCTGAGCCAGCAACCCCAGATTCTGTGCCACTTTTTCAAGGCTAAGACTCAGGCCACTACACATAACTTCTTGAAACTTTCAGAAATGATAAATCACATTGAAAAAAGGCACTAATGCAAACACTTGATCAATGAATTGATTATAACCCTACTATCCATTATAAACATTTCATCAAACATGTCACAAATATGTAATCTACAGGTCATAACAACATATCTGGGCATAGGGGTCTCATACTTATCTGAGATTCGTAAAGAAGCATTTTCTCCTTATCAAAATAGATGCATTATCATATATTATTTCATATATTCATTGTAATTTCAATTACTAATCAAAACATGATGGAATCCATACATTAAGTCTGTCATAAAACATACTCATAACCAACATATAACAAACATAATTAACAAGGATATAACAACCATAAAATCCACATATAAGCCAATACATTTGCACATGAAAAACCAAGGAGAAGAACTATTATTAATGAATGGAAGAGCCAACTAGGTATGGGACTTCCACGAATCACCCAACCATATATTGGATGAACCAAATCTTTTTTTCATCCAATCACCCTTGTGCCATATTCCAATCATGAATGTGGGACTCAAAACCAAACCAAACCAGGTTTCCTCAGGCTTTACTGAAATCCCCACTAGATCACTAGGACCTAAAAAATCATGGATGCCACTGGATTTTTCCACCTACACCATGAGTAATTTTCATGTCTCCTAGTCTTTAGGCTTTACCATATATCATGCCATACATGGGTCGAGTATTCCTAGGCCTAATCAAGACAACACTCTCTAGGATTTACCATATATCCCACCATTCACCGGTCAAAGATTCCCAGGCCTAATCAAGGGAAGACACCTTTAGGATTTACCGTATATCCCGTCATTCACCAGTCGAGGATTCCTAGTCCCAATGAAGCACACAAAAATAAGCTTTACCGCAATCCTAGTATGGTCCATGGATTCCTAGGCCTTGTGTTCATTCTTTTAGATACCACTTCACTCAATTTCGAAACCATCTAACATTCTAGCTTAACCAAATAAAAGAGAACCCATCACACCATGGCTATTTGGAAATGGAAAGGAAAGGCTGAAGAACACAATCACACCTAGAAAAATCCATGCCAATGATAGCAAGAGAACAAAATGCACACATAGATGTACCATGCATGCCAATGATAGCAAGGAAATCACACATGCAAATTGATACCTGCAAATAATCCCATTATAGCTGCTAGATGTTGCTCTTCCTTGCTTAATCTTTTCTTCCCTTTTCCTTTTTTTTTCCTTCCTTCAATTTCCTTGCTCCAATGCTATAATTCTCCAAGAATTCTCTAAGTGTCCAAGAGTATGAGAGAGAGAGTAGAAAGTGAGAGCTTCAAAATGGAACTGAAAAAAGGTACCAACTGATCCTCATAATCCTTTTTATTAATGAGGCCTATATTTTCTCCAATTTTCCATTATTTTCCTTCATAATAATCCTCAGTTGCAACCTATGACCTTTCACCTTTCTTTTCTCCTAATTTCCATTATTATCATAAATAAAATTCCAATTAATTCCTCATGCCTTTCTAAATCCTTTATTAATTTTATTACCTGAAATTTTGACCAGGGCTGTTACAGAACCCTCCCCCTTGGGGGAATGCCATCCTCAGCGTTCAATGGCACCTACAACCAACAAGACTACTGAGAAGAAAAACATACTTCCCATTGAGCTTTATAACTTAGCTGGATTCAATATTTACAATGATCAACCTGCGTAGAAGCAAACCAACATGAAAACCATGATGACATGACACCCATACCACTTACTAGAGATTTATAACAAAACTCATGGCGGTATTTACATCCATATACATATGTACATATACCAAAACATCACACCAAAACATATATAAAAAACATTCACTCAACTAGTGAATAGAGAAGGAGACATAGCTTGCATCTGATCCACCATCTCCCATGTCGCTTCATTGGGCCCAAAGTGCTTCCACTAAACTTTAACTTGCTCGATTGATCTATTTCAGAGCATGAACATCTTTTTCTGTAATATACACTAAGGTTTTCGCTAGAATTATCCATTTGGCTCCACCTACAATACAAACCTATCAATCACATGGTCAACATATTTAACATACTTCTTAAGTAATGACACATGGAAAACATCATGGAATTTCACTATCGGAGTCAATGCAAGCCGATAGGCTACTGGTCCAATCCTTCCAAGAATATTTAAAGGTCCACAAAACCGAGGTGCCATATTGGCACATGATCCAATCTTCAAGGAGCTCTTCTTTAGATTGATGCAAAAGTACACCTGTTCCCCAACCCGAAACTTCTTAAACAACCTGTTCTGATCTACATAACTTTTTTGTCTGTCCTGTGTTGCCTTTAGATTCTTCTTGACAAACCGCATTTCCCATTTCATCTCTGCTAACATATCTGGTCCAATCAACACCATGTTAAATGGATCATTCCAACTAATGGGTGTATTACAACTCTGCCCATATAGTGCCTCAAACATACTCATCTTCAGTGACTCTTGATAACTATTATTATAAGCGAAATCAACCAACAAAAGGTACTCCTCCCATATCCTCTACTGATGCATCACATACATCCTAAACATATCCTCAAAAATCCTATTGACCCTCTCTGTATATCCATTTATCTGCGGATGATAATATGTGATGAAGTCAATCTCTGTCCCCAAACATTCAAACAACTCCTTCCAAAACTTGGAAGTGAACTTAACATCCTTGTCTGACACAATCTTCCATGGAACACCATGCAACCTCATTACATCTCTAATGAATTCCTATGCCACATCAGTAGTTGAATAAGTAGATTTCATTGGAATGAAGTTGCTACATTTTTCAACTTGTCAACCATAATCATGATGGAATCATGATTTCTATATGTCCTTAGAAAACCTGTGATGAAATCCATGGAAATGACCTCCCATTTCCACTATGGAATTAGAATCAGTTGTAGTAGTCCACCCGGATGCTTACACTCTGCCTTCACATGTTGATAGTCCAAACATCTAATCAAAAACTCTATCACTTTCGTCTTCAGATTCAACCAATGATAAAACTTCTTCACTCTTTTCAATGTATTTTGGTATCCTGGGTGATATGAATATAATTTTGCATGAAACCCTCACAAGATAGTCTTCTTGAGCTCATTATCATTCGACACATATATCTTGTCCCTAAATTTTACCAAACCATTTTCTGTAAGATGATAGTCCACATCCAGATCACTTGTACCCTACTATAATCTATGTACAAGCTCCATGCACCTGCCATCCTGCTGACCTGCCTGTAAGATATGATATTGTAAGTCTGTCCCATAAGAACTCATAAATTCTATGTGATTCACTTGTACTCTCCTGCTAAGAGTATCTGTAATTATGTTCTCCTTACCGTTGATGTATTCGATATCAAATTCCAACTCACTAATCATGGCCAACCATCTAGATTTCTTGGTATTCAGATTCAGTTGGTCAAATAGATACCTCAATCCACTGTGATCACTTATCAATATGAACCTCCTACCAAAAAGATAATTCCTCCACATCTTCAAGGCATGTATGAACACTGCCAGCTAAGGATCACGTGTTAGATAATTCTACTCATACTCATTTTATTTTCATGACTCATAGCATACTACATGTCCTTCCTGTATAAGGAATCCACCAAGTCCTCTCTTGAAAGCATTTGTGCACACCAAAAATTCATTTTTTAAGTCTGCAATATTTAACACTGGAGAATTTTTCAACAACTGCTTTAATTGCTCAAAATTAGTTGCACATTCTTCTATCCATTCAAATTTCTTACCTTGCCTTTGTCTTGATGTAATAGGATATGTAATGTGAGAGAAGTTCCTGATGAACCTCCTATAATAACCTGCTAACCCCATCAATGATATTACATCATCCACATTTCTAGGAGCTGCCCACTCCATGATAACATCCCAAGTAATGTACCTTTGTCTGAAAGAAATTGCATTTTCTAAGCCTGACATACAACTGATTCTCTCTCAGTAATATCAACATTGCTGCTAAGTGCTCGACATGCTCTTCCTCATTTTTAGAATATATCAATATGTCATCAATGAATACAATAAAAAACTTGTATAGATAAGGACACAATACACTATTCATTAAACACATAAATGTAGTTGGAGCATTAGTTAAACCAAATGGAACTACAACAAACTCATAATGCCCATACCTAGTCTTGAAAGCTATTTGGTATGTGTCCTCTTCCTTAATGCGTACCTGAGAGTACCATCCTTCTTATTCACAAAAAACACCAATGCACCCCAAGGTGATACACTTGGCATAATGTATCCCTTGTCAAGCATTTCCTTCAATGATAACTTTAGCTCTACTAACTCTGGTGTGCTCATCCTGTATAGTGCCTTCCATGTTAGTGCTACCCCTAGTACCAACTCAAAGGAAAAATCCACTTCTCTGTGAGGCAACAACTTTGAAATCTTTGCTGGAAACACATCCTAAAAATACTGCAAGATCGAGTACATGCTCAATACCTCCACATCCTCAAAATCCTTACCTTTATCACTATAAATATGCACTACAAATAACACACACCCTTTTCTCTGATCATGCTTTGCTTGTGTAGATGTCACCATTGTAATTGATGTTGCCTTCTTCTTACCCTGTAATATTCTCTATTCTCCATTGTCATCCAAACACTCAATGGCCTTGTCATAACAATAAACTTTGGTCCTATGAATATATTACCAATCCATACCCAAAATCATACTATTTGATCCCAACAATAATACATTCAAATGTGTTGAGGCGGGCATACCATTCAACTCGAATGCACAAGATCTTACCCAGAGATACACTATCGTCTTTGTACCTATAGCCAACTGCACTAACTAGGATTCTACATGAACTTCTTTATTCAAACCACACTTATCCACCAGGTCATAACTAACATAACTATAATTAGATCCAGGGTCAATCAAAATTGGAACACTTTGATCAAAAAGCTTATTGTCCATATCGATAAATGTTACCTGATGATATGTATGCTTGTTATCCAGTGCTACATAAATCCATGGAATTCTCTTCCCAACATCCCCAACTGTCTGTTTTTCCTTTTCACTGTAAATCTGAGGCCTACCACCTTGATTATGCAGACAATCCCTCTTTAGATGCTCCTTACCACATGTCTAACACTATAACTGTCCTGTACCATCACCTTTATTCTACTACCCTCCATGCTAGGACCCATTAAACTTCTTGTAATGTGAAACATTTTATTTCTCACCTGCATCCTAAGGCCTTGCTATTTTTGGTTGCATTTTTCTTTAGCTTTGTCTCTCCCTTTCCAATCTTGCTGAGATTCTGTCTTGTGCTTTGACTGCTCACAATGGTGCTTCAATTTCCCAAAAAACTCCTTAAGCAATCGAGGCTCATCATATTCAATCCAATCTCTAAATTCCAATGGAAATCCATTGAAAAATATTTGAAATTTGGCCTTCTCATCTTTAAGATACAGTAAATACCTCAATAACTCTAGGAACTTAGTTGTGTACTCCTCATCTGTCATCGATCCCATCTTTAACTCATAGAATTCCTTGGCTTTTCTGTCGTAGTACCTCTCTAACAAGTACTTCTTCCTGAAAAGTCTCTTGAATTCATGCCAACTCAACTCCTCTATCCCGATGTCTCTAACCCACTTCACATCTTCCCTCCAGATTTCTGCTTTCCCTTTGAGGCTGAAGATAACTATTTTGGCCTTCATGTTCTCTGTGTAATCATGCAACTCAAATAATTTCTTCATCCCAATTAGCCATGCCTCTACATCCTCCAGTTTCTTCAAATCCCCATTAAAGGTAGGTAGCTTTCCCTTCTTAAACTCATCTAGAAAATATCCCCTATCACACCTCTCGTAAGGATGATAACAATGGTGATCGTAGTGCCTCTCAAAACCATAATTAGAATAGAACATGTGTCCATCATCTCTCCTATCCGAAGTATCCAAGAGCCTACCATCTCTAATTATGTCATCTCTATTCGACCTATGCCCACCATGAGATCTACTTCCATATGCCCCATTAGTGCTATCCTCCTGCCCATGGCTAATCTGAAGCGGTACATGTCTATACAATTCTGACAAACTTTGAAGGAT
This sequence comes from Pinus tabuliformis, assembly GCA_031772625.1. Taxonomy (NCBI): domain Eukaryota; kingdom Viridiplantae; phylum Streptophyta; class Pinopsida; order Pinales; family Pinaceae; genus Pinus; species Pinus tabuliformis. The sequence continues at coordinate 301,544,078 of CM062813.1, read as the reverse complement.
TATTGCATCAAATTCTGTTTTTTTCTCTTGTGACTAAATGATCCTGTCATTATCTTCATTGCAAATCCTTATTTCTACCTTCAATCTTCTCAATGTGTCTGTTAAGTCAGAAGAATTCCCAACACCAAGTTGCTCATCTAACCCATAGGGAGAATATTTTGGATTGTAGTCTACTATCTTGCTAGTGATATTTTATCTCTTTCTCACAAATACACCATTTCATCTAAAACCAAAACATAACATGATCAACATATCTCAGTATAGTTCAGGGGATGATATCTCATCTGCAAGATCAACTAGATTAACACAATACATGTATAATCATAATCAAATCAACATATACCATCAGTTTAACCACTATCCAGTTATCAATGCCTGATCTTACCAACCACATACCATGACCTCATGCTTGACAAATACAACCATATCAATCTATGCATAACAATATATAGGCATTGACATGCATAACCAATGCATAACCGACATACAATCATGATGACCACATCCAACCACACACCATCCACTTTCACATGGTGACACCATTACAACCATGCCCACCACCATGAATACAAAATAAGTAAATATACCATAAGCATAGAGAACACATATATGCAATCGACATGAATGCATGGCCAGCACACCACCCATCCAACCCAAGGGATGAACCATGCTCTAATACCACTTTGTAACACCCTCCTCCAACATTTACCCAAGTTAACTAGTCCACTGGGGTAAACATGTGTCGAGAGGCTACTATGATGTGATTCAACTCCCCATGTATAGTTAATGTAGTGGAACTGAAAAAATCAAACTAATCTAACCTTCCACACATGCTACAAAACATTCCTGAGCCAATCAAGCCTTCTAGATGACCAACTCTTGAGGCAACTTGACATTTCACTGATATGGACCCTCATCCACTCCCATGACAAGCCATGCATGTGACTGAGGCCTTCCAGTCACTCCTACAACAAGGGCATGCCAACAATTTTCGACTTTTTTCAGTTAGTTCTGAGTCAGTGACCCCGAATTCTGTGCCACTTTTTCAGGGCCAGGACTCACACCACTGCCCAAAAATTCAAGAAACTTTTAGAAATGATAAGTAACATTTAAACAAAGGTACTAATGTAAACATTTGATCAATGACTTGACTGGACCCCTACTATTCATGATAGGCATGTTGTCAAACATGTCACAAATATGTAATCTATAGGTCATAACAACAAATTTGAGCATAAGGGTGTCATACTTATTTGAGATTCGTAAAGAAGCATTGCTGCCTTATCACAATAGCTGCATTATCAACTATTAGGCCATATATTCATTGTAATTTCAATTACTACTAAAAACATGATAGAAGCCATACATTAAGTCTGTCATTAAACATACTCATAACCAACATATAACCAACATAAATAACAAGGATATAATTTCCATAAAATCCACATATAAGCCAATACATTTACACATGAAATACCAAGGAGAAGAGCTCTTATTAGTGAATGTAAGAGCCAAATAGGTATGGGACTTCCACGAACCTCCAAACCATAGATTATCTGAACCAAAATTTTCTTTCAGCCAATCAACCTTGTGCCATATTCCAAGCATGAATATGGGACTCAAAACCAAACCAAACTAGGTTTCCTTAGGTTTTACCACAATCCCCATCAGATCACTAGGCCCTAAACAAGCATGGTTGCCATTGGATTTCTCCACCTACATCATGACGAATTTTCCTTATTCTAGTATCTAGGATATACCTTATATATCGCCATACAACGGTCGAGTATTTCTAGGCCTAATCAAGGTTCCATCCTCCAGGATTTACCGTATATCCTGCCATTCACTGGTCAGGGATTCCTAGGCTTGACTGAGGGCAAACACCTCTAGGATTTATTATATATATAGCCATTCAACGGTCGAGGATTACTAGGCCCATCGAGGCACACAAAATCTGTCTTTATTGCAATCCCAGTCCAGTCCATGGATTCCTAGGCCTTGTTCTTTATTTCAAAGACCACCTCACTCAGTTTCTAAACTATCTGGCAATCCAACTTGACCAAATAAAAGAGAACCCATCACATGATGGCTATCCGAAAATGGAAAGGCAAGGCTGAAGAACACTACTATATTGGAAAAAACCCATGCTAATGACAACAGGAGAACCAAATACACACATACATGTAACATGCATGCCAAAGCTAGCAAGGAAATCACACATGCAAATCAATACCTTCAAATAATCTCGTTGTAGATGTTAGATGATTCTATTCCTTGCTTGATATTTTCTTCCCTTTACCTTCTTTTTCCTTCCTTCACTTTCTTTGCTCCAATGCTAGAATGCTTCAAGAATGTTGTAGGTGTCCAAGAGTATGAGAGAGAGAGTAGAAAGAGAGAGCTCGAAAACTGAACTAAAAAAAAGGTACCAACTGATCCTCAGAAGCCTTTTCATTAATGAGGCCTCTATTTTCTTCAATTTTCCGTTATTTTCCTTCATTTTCCTCCTCACATGCAACCTGTGACCTTTCACCTTCCTTTTCTCCTAATTTCCATTATTTTTATAAATAAAATGCCAATTAATGCCTTAGGCCTTTCCAAAGCCTTTTCCATTGCCTTTGCCAATTTCCTTTAGCCATAATAAACCAAATGAACACCCACGCTAGGATCTTTTTCTCAAAATTCAACTTTGAATTCATGTCCCATGACCTTGCTTATTATTTTTCCTTTATTAGCTTTATTACCTCGAATTTTGAATAGGGATATTACATAAATATTGGCAATTAACAAGTAAACCCTAACTAGTGAAAACCAGTGGGAAAACCCTAAGAAGTGACAACTGGAAAGCAAATCTTAACTATTGATAGGTAAAGAACAAACAATAAGTATTGTCTATCAAAAATTAAAAGGAAAATCGTAATTATTAATTAACTGGAAACTTGAGCATTTAGCTATTAATTAACTAAGAAATTTTATCTCATATTAGCTGAGAAAAAAAGCAAGTAAACCCTAAGTAATCCATTCCTATATGTAAGAAAAATACCTTAAAACTGCTCACAAAACTCAATTAACCAATTTAATGAACTACTGTGCACAATGTTGTTTAAATCTCCCTAACTGTAGAGGAAAACTTCAAACATATCGATGGAAATGCTCTTCACTAAGATCCAATGCTAATTATTTATTCCAATTTTGAATTTAACTTTGAATCTTTATAAGCCAATAAACTTACTATTTAAAGACTGATTCTTGAAACGATGCAGAGAACACACAATGAATGTAATATATTAAGGAAGAGGGTTCTCAAAATGACAAGCCAGTAATATATTTATAGTGGTTCAAAATAAGTTTCAAATAGTAGTTTTAATGATCAAAATCCTTGTTATGAATTGAGCCCTTGACTATAGTCCTTGTGCAATAGATATATATCAAAGAAATAAAAAACAATACGTTGAGTTAAAAGTATCACAGTTGGAAAACTATGAGCCAACCGACACCTTTCATGTGCTCTTGCTCTCATAGACAGATGTCAACAAATCAAATAATAAGGGTGTTGATACTGCCAACAAATCTCCATTCACTCATGCTCATATATATTCACTCATGCTCATATCTAGATGATATTAAAAGCTTAATATGACCTTAATTATCGATTACAAATTAGATTTTCAAAATGGCTTTGGGACAACTTCAAGTTATTATTAACACAAGGTCACCATATGTCAATAGGTCTGCAATATTCAATTTCCACTCCATAGAGGACGTATATCAAGGAAGATCTAATACTCTACTCTAGTGTTTGCTTTAGCAAGTCATTCCGGAATTCAAACTATGAGAATAAATAATTGAATAGAGCATAGTTTCAATTTAACTAGTGCAACACGTAGGTAAAAATTGTATCACACGTGTGACCTAGGTGTGTTTTCACTCATGTGAGAGCGTGAAAACATCAGTGTACAAAAACGATGTCTTGATTTTCTCCTAGAAGTGTGCCAATATGTCGACCTATAAATGGGTGCAGGAGCTGTACTACTGGTGCAAGATCGAGCCAAAATTTGTTACATGATCCTATCTGGTCCTTCTTTAAGTTGTTGGAACCGAGAACCCGAGAAAAATTAAAATTACACAAGAACCATCATTAATAATAATTTTTAGGTAAATATTATTTAAACGAAGGGAGTATGTTAAATAGTAAACAATTATCTGATCATGTTCCACTTTTAAGATAATAAACCAACAATTGTGCAAAATAATAGTAATAGTGATAGGAAGTAGACAAAATCGCGAATAATCACAGGGAAAAAATATGGATTAGATACAACAATTCGAGGGCCTGATAACTAGTGCAAATTCCATTATTTAATATAATTTTGGTTTATCATTCTAATATGCTTATTTTAATATTATATGTAAATGATCTCATACTTGTAGCAAGTTCAAGGAAAATCTTAGAGTGGTTTAAGAAAAAGTTGGTGAGAGAATTTGACAAAGGATATTGAATTATGTACTACCTTTTATGTTTGAAATGTGGCAAAGTCCATATAAATTTTTCCTTGGACAAGGTAAGTACGTAGTCAACTTTCTAAAGAGATTTCTGATGATGGACCTGATGCCCATGGATACACCTATGGTAAAAAATCCAAAGTCTTTCATTGGGTAAAATTTAAATGTGGTTGATCCATCTACGTACAAATAGTTGATAGATCCTCTCATGTATTTGGTAAATACCATGCATGGTATTCTTTTTGTACTCGACACATTAAGTGAATACATGGTGCAACCCAAGTGGGTATAATGCATGTTCTAGTACTTGAAGGGAATATTTTATTTTGGACTAAGTTATGTTGGTGATGTACAATTGGTGTTGCATGGATTTTCAATTATAATATGATATCTAGTGCTAGTGATAAGAGGAGGACTTCATGATGTTGTTTTAATTTAGGTTCAAGTATGATTTCCTAGGTCAAAAAGAAGAAAACTTCTGTGGTACTAAATTAAATATACGGCACATAGTTCTACTAATTGTGAAGCCATCTAGCTTAATAATATATTATAAAAATTGAAAAATAAAACTTTGGAAACTACCTTTATTTACTATGACAATCTTAGTTGCATCAAATCTAGAAAAATATAGTATTTCATGATCAATCCATGCATATTGAAATCATGTACCCCTTCACAAGGTTCAAAGTGGGTTGTGGTCCCCTAGTACATTCCAACATATCAACAATTTATTGATGTATAATTAAGACTATTGAAAAGGAGAAGCTTGAGATGTTTAAAGATCAACTTAATGTTGTGGAGAACACTTTCCTAGGTAAGAGGGTGTTAGAGTATGTATCTAGTGTTGGAATTGTTGTCATTGATGGAAAAGGACTAGTAGGAACATGAACGTATGTTGCAGGAGCTATATTGAAGGTATGATTGATATGTTGATCAAATATGAAGGTGATGGAAAAGGAACAACAAAGGAGAAACAACAAGGTATGTTAGATGTTTGTGATGTTTAAGGTATGAAGGTGATGGAAAAGGAACAAAAAAGGAGAAACAACAAGGCATGTCTATTATATTGTAGAAGGTATATTGAAGGTATTTTTGATATGTTGATCAAAGATGAAGGTGATGACAAAGGAACAAAAACAAGCTATGTTTGATGTTTGTGATGTTTGAGGTATGAAGGTGATGGTAAAGGAATAAAAAAGGAGCAATAGCAAGGCATGTCTATTATGTTGAAATGATGTTTGAAAGCTAGGTATATGCTTTTGACGAGGTGTTGTTGCATAGATTATTATGTCATAGAGACTATTTGAAGAGGTGCATATGCTTATGTTGTTATTGAACTTTTATGCTTGATGGCAAGGAATTTCAAGTTGATTGTACAATTAATGTATGCATATATTAAATGAATAGGAGCAAGAAGGTATTCTAGATATGGTTGAGTTAATATCTTGCTTGTTGTGGTTTCAAAGAAACTTGGTATGATTGGTATACTTGTTTTCATTGATGGATGCACAATTGATGAGGTGTTGTTTGATGGCTTGATGTTTGATTCTTGTTATGCTAATTATAGTTGACAGAAGTATGTGAAGAGGTGTAACTAGAAAGATATGTTTTAAATGTCACGTTTATAGTTATTTTGTGATGATAGTAGGATTTTATAGCTATTTGTGATGCTGTGATATCAATTGTTGTATGTTGAGGTTTCCAAATGTTGAAGAAGTTATGATGCCAAGCATGAAGGAAAAGAGCAGAAAAGAATGGTGGCTTAGTTAATGTAGGAGCATTTGAACAAGTATTGTTGATGGCATGCTTGTGTTGATGTAGATATTGGAGGTAAAGGAGAACATTCTTTTGGAGCTTTCCTTCGTATGGGGTGTCATTAATGACATGACTGTCCCAAGATCTTATGTTACATATCCTTTTCGATCCTTAATGGATACTAAATAAAGAAGAAAAGGTATTACAGACTCATGTGCAGGAATTCCTATATTATTTAGTGCAATAGATCGAAAAGATTACGAATAAGATAGACAATGAATAGTTATAAAACATAAGGAACATACATCAAAACAGTCAAAATAATGAAGGAGTTCACCAGACCCCCTGGCTACATCTCTTGGTCCAAGCTTTCAGTGTCGACCTCTATATTATGTATTTAAGAGCAAAATATTACAAGTGTGAACTAAAATAGAGTCTCAACACAACAATTACAAAAACATAGGGATTTACTCAAAATCCTCAAGTCTAAAAGAGTACACAACTGCTTCCTCTTGCTCTCTGTCTTCTTCTTTCTTTTTCTCTTTCTTTTTCGTTGCCCCCTGCTCTATGCTGCCATTAGATGGATTTTAAGCCTATCGGCCCTATCTGTTCATCTTCCCTCCTTGGGTTTTTTGTCTTCCTATTCTGTCAGTTCACCTTCCTTTCGACATTGGACATGTCTTGTTAAGACAAAACACTTAAGGCACAAGAATTCCTTTGTATTTTGATTTTATAACGGAAATGCACCAAAACACAGAAAAACCCAACAAAACGTCGCATATCAGATTTCAAATTTTATAGTGCCGCATCTATGATCCTCTCGGGTCCGTGTTTTATCACTGTCGCAATCCCACCGCTAATCTTCCTTCAATCTGACGATTCACATCCAATCAGATCATCCAAATAGCTCATGCCTTCTTCACTGTCTGATCTGTGATCGCTAATCCAACAACTGACGACCATTTTGGGTGGCCCACTTGCACAGAGATTACTCGCCTGAAAAAGCAGTTTTCTCTCTTCTGTGGCGTGCTACGTGTCGGCCAGTGTATGGAATCGGGCGGAGCCTCTCTAATACTACCTACTGCCTGAAGCTCGCTCGAAATACCGCTTACCATGAAACTCAAATCCTTCGTTGTTTTATTTCATAACTCCTTCGGGTCCGCTTGTGTTAAGTCCTCCCTTTAGGAATCTGCGATTTGATATCCACCGTTGAACTCTTTCGCCCATCTGATGGCTACAATGGAAGCACTCGTCGTGAGTATTTAAGTTATGGGTCTCGATTCTTCTCCCTTGGTTTATTACAATGCGATAAAGCAGCCATCACATATCGCTTAAGCCTGCCATCATGTGTTAAGTCCTCCCTTTGGTTCCATGCGATGCGATATTGGTAGTTGATCTGGACCATTGATCTGCTTGCTCGATCAACGGTTCATGTTGTCTCGCTTGTATTTCTATCGTATTTTTCTCAAGGCTAAAGCCCGTTAACACTGCTTGGCTTTCTCTGATGCGATATCAATGCTTTATTGTTGCGATTTAACCCCGATGCTGTTTTCTGTAGTTTTGACATATTTGAAGACATTAGAATTAGAGGTTTTTTATACAAGATCCCTTTTGGATCATGCCTTCCCATTGAAAAGATTTTGGACCACCAAAAGTTGGTTTTAGGCATCGATCAAGTGAGGATACTGTTCCTTCACTTGTCCAATTTCTATCCATCTTGCTTTTCTTGGATTTGAACCTGAGTCCCACTCTCAGGTACTCAACATCCCCTTGATGCGTAGTTCTTACCTTCCTGTCCAGAACTGTTTCCTCCTGTTACTCATTGAGATACTTGAGCAACAAATCCCCAATAGAAGGCAACCGAATTTGCTCTTCAGGATCTTCAATTAATGAAGGTTCATGCAATCTCAATTTTTCTGCTTTAACGACTGAATAGATCTACATATAAGCTGGTAAATCAAGGCGAAAATAATTTTCACCAATTTTATCAAGTATCTTGAAAGGTCCATAGTTTATTGGTTTTAGCTTCTTACATTCACCTTGCATTCTGTCTTTGCTAATGTACAACCAGACTTGATCACCAACTTGAAAACTATGCTCAACTCGATGCTTGTCATGTCTTGCCTCGTACTTGGATTGACTTCTTTCCAACTATTCTTGTATTGCCTGGTGAATTTCCTGGATTTGTTTAATGAACTTGGTTGCTTTGTCCACATCACTGTGTCCATCAATTGCTATGTCTTTACCAAAGACAAAATCCAAGGGAGACTTTGGTATAAAACCAAAACAAGTCTCAAAAGGAGATCTCTGAGTAGAAGAGTGCTTGGCACGGTTGTAAGCATGCTGCACATAACACAAATGCTCATCCCAAAGCTTGGGATGCTTGCTGCAATAGCCTTTGAGCAACTGGATCACTGTCCTGTTGACCACTTCTGCCTGACCATCTGTTTGCAGATGAAATGTTGTGCTTTTCTTCAGCCTGCTGTCCATCAACTCCCATAGATTTGACCAAAACTTACCAACAAATCGAGAATCTCGATCAGATACAATAGAAGTGGGTAACCCAAAATGAACGCATATATTCTAAAAGAACAACTTTGCTGTTTGTTCAACTGTAACCTTCTTGTTACATGGTATCAAAATACACATTTTACTGAACCTATACACAACTACATACAAATAATCATGACCTTTCCTAGATTTTGGCAATTCCCTAACAAAATCCATAGAAACACTTTCCCAAGGACGAGAAGGAATTGGAAGTGGAGTGTACAAGCCTAATTTTCAATTATTGGGCTTTCTTGTAGCACACATAGCACACCCTTTGATATATCTAGAAACTGTCTCATGCATTCTTGGCCAATAACAAAACCTTTGCAATTGTGCAACTATTTTACTTACACCAAAATGACCTGATATGAGAGAAGTATGTGCTTCTCAGATTATGTTAAATCTTTCAGTTTGTTGGAATGCATAACTTTCCCAAACGATATAAGAGTTGGTCCTTTACATAATAATCCAATTCTTCTACTTGCTTGCCATGACTTAAAGTTGCATATACATCTTTAAAATCTACACCTTGAGAATATTGTTCAACATAACTTTCATGCATTACTGAGTTATGCTTAAGTATAGTAGATGCATTTATGATTGGTCTTGATAACATGTCTGCAATCTTATTTTGTATGCCCTTCTTATATCTGATGACAAGATGAAATTGTTGTAGAAAACCCATCCACCTATAATGTCTTGATTGTTGCAATTTAGTTTGTGAGTGTAAATATTGAAGTGGTTGATGATCTGTATGTATGTTTGTTTCTTTACCCATTAGGTAATGTTTCCACTTTTTCACACTTAGTACTAATGCATACAATTCTTTATCATATGTGGGATAATTAACTACTGCAAAAGTAAATGTCTCAGAATGATAGAATATGGATTTTTCGTGTTGCATCAACACTGCTCCCATGGCATATTCACTGGCATCTGTCTCAATCTCAAATGGATGTTGAAGATCTAACAGTGCTAGTACTGGTTCTGTACTGATTTTCTCTTTTAAGGTGTCGAAGGCTTTCTGCTATTTTCCTCCCCACTTAAACAGCTGTTTCAATCCTGTTAAAGCATGTAATGGAGCTGCAATCAAAGAAAAGTTAGCAATAAACTTTCTCCAATATTGTGATGCCGCTAGGAAACTCCTAACCTCTGTAGCAGATTTGGGTTTAGGCCAGTTCACAATGACTTCAACCTTAGAGGGATCAATCTTCAATTCACCACCCCCTACAATATAACCCAAATAATTTAAAGATGTTCTGCCAAATTCACATGTTGACAGTTTTACATAGAGATTTTTTCTTTTTAAAATATCTAAAGTCTTCTTTACATGCTTTACATGGTCTTCCCATGTCTTACTAAAAACAAGAATGTCATATAAATAGACAATTACAAAATAATTAATAAATGGTCTGAGTACATCATTCATAAATCTCATAAATGTAGCAGGAGCATTAGTTAAGCCAAAAGGCATAACCAACCATTCATATAGTCCTTGCTTTGTCTTGAAAGTAGTCTTCCATGCATCTTGTTCTGCAACTATGACCTGATGATAAGCACTTCACAAGTCTAGCTTAGAAAAGTAATTTGCTTCTTTCAATTGATCTAGTAAATCATCAATACGAGGAAGAGGATAATGATTCTTGATCGTTATTTTATTTAGTGCTCTATAATCAATGCACATTCTCCATGAACCATCTTTCTTTCTCACTAGCATGATTGGAGATCCACATGGTGATGTGCTTGGTCATATAAACCCTTTATCGAGCAACTCCTGTACATGCTTCTTTATCTCTACATTCTCTAAAGATGACAACCTGTATATTCCAATGTTAGGTATTGGAGCATCTTGCTGCAAATAAATTTCATGTACTATTTCTCACTTGGGTGGCAGACCTTTTGGTCCTTGAAATAGAACAACATACTCTGAAACAACTTTAACTAAATTAGCTTTCTGTTTAGAATGATAGCCTTCAAATTCATTGGATTTTTTAGGATCCTTTGCCTTTACAACCATTAATAAAAATTGCTTACTTGAATTCACAATTCTTTTCATTTGCCCTGAGTTTATTAGAGAATAGTTATCTTTGAGTTTATGAGCTCTTACAATGTATTCTATTCCATTTTTAGTGAGTTGATACTTATTCTCAGCTCTATAGAAAATAGCTTACCTATCATACAAGTATGGACTTCCCGAAATAATACCACATACATCCAATGGAACTATATCTAACTCAACCTCATCCACAAATGTTGATCCAATAGCAAACCTAAGTTTACATTGTCTCATTACTTGTAGCTTTGTTTTATCACACACCCAACCTAATGGATATGGCTTCTCATGAGGTTTTGTTTGTAATGCCAACTTCTTTAAAATTGTTTCAGAAATCAAATTTACTTGTGATCCACTATCAAACAAAGCATCAATCTTATTGTGCTTGGAAATTACTCTAATACGAAAAAGCTCATTTCTTTCCCTCTCATTATTTTCATTATCAATAGATTGTGCAGAATTACTTGTGGGTGCTTCAGAATCTTTACCTTTAATACTTGTGGCTGTAACTGTTGTTTCACGCCTGAATCTGATCCCAAGTCCTGCTAAATAGCAGCAACATACTTTTTCTTCTTACCACCAAACTTCTTAGGTTTCCGTTTTGGATGCAAAGACCAACAATGCGCCTCATCGTGTCCTTCTTTCTTGAAATGAGTGCATGAAGGTTTATCCTTCTTTACAGTATTTGCTTTCCTCTCCTTCCATTTCAGTTTCTTCTTTTCTTTGCTCTTGATTACCGAATATTTAGATGATCCTCCAACCTCTGGGTTTACATTCTCACCTCTAGCTTCTAGATGTGTGGCTTGAATTGATACATCATCTAAGCTAGTGGGATTAAACATGAGAATAGTATGCTTTAAATGGATATGAAGACCACCTATATACTTCAATAAAGTCTTAGGCGAATCTAATGATATACCTAGAGTTAAAGCTCTCTTTCTGAATTCCTGAGTATAAATTTGTACACTTTGACCCTTCAATTGACGAAGAGTTTGCCAACTCATTGCCCGGTGCATGTAAGCTAAAGGATAGAATTTATTTTTGATAGAAAAAACAAATTCATTCCAGGTAGAAATGATTTTACCATGTTTTTGTAGATCGACTTATGTCTTGCCTTACCGCCATACTAGTGCAGTTCCTCCAAGTCGAAGGCTAGCCAGCTGAATCTTCTTCCTTTCTGAATCAACATTTTGTACCCTGCAATATACATCAATTTGTCTTATCCAATTATCTGGCTTTTCTACATTGAGTTCTACATCATAAATTAGCAAATCAAACTTCACATCTAATTTGATTAAGGAAGTTTTTTTCTTCTTCTTAGAAGAGCTAGAAGATGATGAGGATGATGAAGGTGATGATGGAGGATATGGTGGAGGAGGCATTTCCCCTTTCCCTTTGCCTTCTGGAGGGGCAACTAGAAAAGGTTCCTCTGATCCTTTGTCTAGTTTAGGTGTTGAAGTGCTTTCACCTCGACCCTTCTTAAATTCCAGATACATCTCTTCCACCATGGCTCAGAGTGTCTTAAAAGTCTCTATAAACTGAGATTCTGATCCCAATGGAGCTTCTTTTGCCATTCTCCTCTGAGAATAGACTCTTCCAATCTCTGGATTAGCCTCAACAAGTTCACCTTCTCCTAGTCTAAGCTTTAATCTAGTTAGCATTCAAAATCCAGCAAAAGCTTGTCTAACCTTAACAAAACCAAATGCTCTGATACCACTTGATCCGAAATGGATACTAAATAAAGAAGAAAAGGTATTACAGGCTCATGTGTAGGAATGACTATATTATTTAGTGCAACGGATTAAAAATATTGCGAATAATATAGACAATCGACAATTATAAAACATAATGAACACACATCAACACAGTCAAAATAATGAAGGAGTTCACCAGACCCCCTGGCTACATCTCCTGGTCCAAGCTTTCAATGTCGACCTCTATATTATGTCTTTAAGAGTAGAATTTACAAGTGTGAGCTCAAACAGAGTCTCAACACAACAGTGACAAAAACACAGGGATTTACTCGAAATCCTCATGTCTACAAGAGTACACAACCGCTTTCTCTTGCTCTCCGTCTTCTGCTTTCTCTCGCTCTTTCTCTGTCACTGCCCCCTGCTCTGTGCTGCCATTGGATGGCTTTTAAGCGTATCGGCCCTGTCTATTCGCCTTCCCTCCTCAGGCTTTTTGTCTTCCTCTTCTGTCTGTTCACCTTCCTTTCAGCGTTGGACACGTCTTGTTAAGAAAAAACGCTTAAGGCACAAGAATTCCTTTGTATTTTGATTTATAACAAAAATACACCAAAACACAGAAAAACCCGACAAAACACCGCATATTAGATTTCAAATTTTATAGTGCCACATATATGATCCTCTCGGGTCCATGTTTTATCACTGTCACAAGCCCACCATTGATCTGCCTTCAATCATACAGTTCGCATCCAATTGGATCATCCAACTAGCTCGTGCGTTCTTCACCGTCTGAGCTGTGATCGCTAATCCAACAGATGACAGCCATTTTAGGTGGTCCACTTGCACAGAGATTACCCACCTGAAAAAGTGGTTTTCTCTCTCCTATGGTGTGCTACATGTCGGCCAGTGTATGGTATCAGGCAAAGCCTCTCCAATACTGCCTACCGCCTAAAGCCTGCCTGAAATACTAACCACGAAACTCAAATCCTTCATTGTTTTATTTCATAACTCCTTCATGTCCGCCTATGTTAAGTCCTCCCTTTAGGAATCTGCGATGCGATATCCACCATTGATCTCTTTTGCCCATCTGACGGCTACGATGGAAGCGCTCGTCGTGAGTCTTTAAGTTATGGGTCCCGATTCTTCTCCCTTGGTTCATTGCAATGCGATAAAGCGACCATTGCATATCGCTTAAGCCTGCCATCATGTGTTAAGTCCTCCCTTTGGTTCCATGCGATGCGATATTGGTAGTTGATCTGGACCATTGATCTGTGCACTCGATCAACTGTTCACATTGTCTCGCTTGTATCGCTATCGCATTTTTCTTAAGGCTAAGGCCCGTTAACACTGCTTGGCTTTCTCCGATGCGATATCAATGATTTATTTCTGCAATTTAACCCCGATGTTGTTTTTTGTGGTTTTAACATATTTGAAGACATTAGACTTAGAGGTTTTTTATACAAGATCTATTTTGGATCACTTATTGGCCACATATGCTTGATGCTTGTTAGTTTCTGATGGAAGAATGTTGCATAAATTGTTATGATGCAAAGAAAATACAAAGACAAAGAAAAAGGAAAATGTATGAATAATGTTGTTATGCTTGTAATGTTGTAATGTATGTTACAAAGGCAATGACTACTATTCTTTTTTATCTAATCATATATGTGGCTGAAAGAAATATTTGGTAAAGCATTTACTTTATTATAATATTCAAGATCCCAAAAGATGAGAAACAAATGAGTGGAATGCAAAGAGACAAGCCTTTTCACTTTATATTCATGTTTGGAATACCAACAATCATCAAAGCTTGTTTATAAAAATATGTGAGGTTGCAAGGCTACATGGTTAGAGAGTTAGAGAGTATGTGAGCTGATTTAAATTGTTTATTACCTATCACATAGAGATTAAATGTGAAGAAGGTTTAAGGAGAAGAAGAAGTAGGAACTGAGATGGAGGTATGCAAATTTATAGACCAGATAACCAACACATTCTTGTTTCTTGTTTGTTTCAAGGGATTGTAGTCTCCTTTCAAGTTAGCTTGATAAATAATAGGTTGGAGCCTGTTGATGTAGGATCATCCTATGGGTTGTAGTCTACAGAAAAATTATGGTAGTTGGAGCTTCCTTGGATTTTGTAGCTTGCATAAAATTTTAGTAGCCTCTTGTAGGTTTTAGCTTTTAGAAAATCAGATGTAATAAGGGAGTTGTTGGGTTGCGTTATATTATTTCCACGACTAGCCCACGTAGCTAACTGGGGGGTTAGAGGGGGGGTGTAGCCCCCCCATTCATTGCGTCGATTGCACAGTGGGGGGTTTGAGGGGGGTGAGTAGCCCCCCTCTACAGGGTCCAGGGCAGCGCCTACAGAATTTTTTTTTAGACCCTATATTAGGTTGGGCAGACCTACCTATGGTTTTGTGCATGGTTTTCACACATGGTTTTGGACGTGATGGTTTTCGGTCCATGGTTTTGGACACGATGGTTTTTGGTCCATGGTATTGGAGGCTTCGGCATGTATAAGTATGTATTGTAACATTGAAAAGAATATAATGAAAAATCAGCTGGTAGTCTTGGTTTTGGGATCCATGGGAAAATCCTTGTGTATATGTGTTTTGTTTGTTATGCTCTCGCATTGTTTATTTTCTGTGTTTTAGAATTCATATGCAGGGAATTTCTGTACGGGGTTAAAACCTACATTTGGTATTAGAGCTGTTTTGGCTTCAAGGGGATGCCTTTGTTGCTTAGGGGTTTCGTCGGGCCTGTGGTAGACCCTGTTGAGTGGGAGATCTGCGAGATCGATTCTAGTGGTGAAAGAAGATGGCGATCAATGGAAAGATAGAGATCGAGAAATTTAATGGTCAGAATTCTGAGTTATGGAAACTCAAGATGGAGGATCTGTTGGTGGATAAAGATCAGTGGATCACAGTAGATCCAGGTACTAAACCAACGGGAGTGTCCGATGAAGAATGGAAGAAGTTGGATCGGAAGGCAAAGAGCACAATACGGTTGTGTGTCTCAGATTTAGTATTGTTGAATGTATCAAGGGAAGCTACAAAGAAGGATTTGTGGGACAAGTTAGGGACTTTGTACCAATCTAAGTCTCTGCTGAATACGTTGTTCCTATAGAAAAATCTGTATAACTTGAGGATGAAATATGGAGACTCGGTGACAGAACATCTGAATGCATTTAATACTATGGTAAGTTAGTTATTATTTGTTGATATTAAAATTTCAAATGAAGATAAGTGCATCAGTTTGTTGTGTTCTCTACCAGATTCATGGGATAGTCTAGTTATTGCAATAGGTAGCAATGCAATTGCCTTGTAGTTTGATGAAATAGTATCTTCCTTGCTAGCGAAGGAGATGAGACGGAAAAATATGGAGAGCCAGAATGGTGATGCCTTGTCTGTATGAGGACGGTCTCATAACAGAAACAAAAATAAGTCATCGAGTGGGAGATCTAAATCTAGAGGGAGATATAAATCTCCAGGAAAGCCTATAAATGTGGTGTGCTGGAAATGTGGAAAGGAAGGGCACTACAAAAGGGATTGTAAATCTAAAGCTCCTAACAAAGGAAATGGATTTGATGATGCTCCTTCTGCAGAGGCAAAAACCACCTCAAATGAAGGTGGGGATGTGTACTTGGCTTCTTCAAGTACACATGTAGATCATGAGGCATGGTTGATTGACTCAAGTGCATCCTTTCACTTCACTCCCCATAGAGAGTGGTTCTGCGAGTATGAGGAATATGATGGTGGTGATGTCTTCTTCGGGGATGATAGGAAGGCTAGAATCATTGGTCGCAAAAAAGTAAAGTTGAAGTTGCAAAGTGGAAGGGTTAGAACACTTCTGGGTATTCTACATAATTTTGCATTGGCCATAAATCTGATTTCTATAAGAAAGTTGGATGATGCAAGTGTAAAAATAGTGTTCGAGAAGGATACCTGCAAGATGGTTTGGGGAGCACTGGTATTGATGTGAGGAGTTCGGATTGGAACTTTATACAAGCTTCAAGGTAACACTATTGTTGATGGGTGCAACAGTTCTGTGGTTCCTGAAAGTGGAGCAGAAAATATAGTGGTCTCTGGAGAGAAGACCATGCTGTGGCATCAAAGGCTTGGACATATTAGAGAGAACGGTCTTCGAATACTTTATGGTAAAGGTATGGTAGAAGGTATGAGTAATAGCTCTCTGGATTTTGATTTATGTGAAAATTATGTATATGGGAAGCAGAATCGGGTGAGTTTCCCCTCTGGTGGTAAGGGGCAAAACAGATATTAGAGCTTGTGCCTAGTGATGTGTTTGGACCTGTGAAGGTTCCATTACTAGGTAAGTCTATGTACTATGTATCATTTATAGATGAATTATCAAGGAATACAAGAAGAAATTTGAAGTCTTTGACAGGTTTAAAGAATTCAAGGCTCTGGTGGAAAACCAGGCAGAGAAGAAGATAAAGGTGTTGAGGTTAGATAACAATGGAGAGTTTTATAGCAAGGAATTTGAAGAATTATGTAAGAAGTGTGGCATAGCATGGTAGAAGACTACTCCATACACACCTGAGAAAAATGGAGTTGCAGAAAGAATGAACAAGACGTTGATGGAAAGGGCAAGAAGCATGCTTAGTGGTGCTGGGTTAGGACAAGAATTCTAGGCAGAGGCGGTGGAGACAGCATGTTACCTGGTCAACAATTCACCTTCTTCAGTGTTGGAGGATAAGACTCCACAAGAGGTATGGACTGGTAAGAAACCCTCTCTTTCACATCTCAGGGTATTTGGATGCGATGCATATGTACATGTTACAAAGGAGAAAATAACCAAGTTGGATAGTAAATATGAAAAGTGCATCTTTATTGGGTATAAGGATGGTTTGAAGGGTTATAAGATTTGGAACCCAATGACAAGGAAGGCTGTGTACAACCAAGATTTGGTGTTTAGAGAGTTGAAAGATGTTATTAAACATGAAGTCCAACCAAAGGAACCTGAGAAGATAGAGTTTGAGCTTAAGAAGGAAGAATCATACTCTACAGTAGAAGAGGAATCAGAAGATGAAGAGCCACAAACTCCTGGTGTGAGAAGATCAGTTCGAGAAAGAAGGCAACCAGAAAGGTATAGTCCATCTGCTTTCTGCTCAAATTTTTCTTTATCTATTACTGATGATGATCCCATAACTATGAAGGAAGTAGTAGATTTAGAGGATGGAAAACTCTGGAAAGAGGCCATGGTTGATGAAATGGCATCTTTGCACAAAAATGAGGCTTGGGATCTGGTGGAGTTGCTGGACAGAAGGAAACCCATTGGCAGCAAATGGGTGTTCCAGAAGAAGACAAATGCATAAGGAAAGGTGGAGAAACACAAAGCTCGGTTGGTAGCAAAAGGTTATTCCCAGGTGTCGGGAATTGATTTTGGTGATATTTTTTCTCTTGTTGCCAAGGTAACTTCTATTAGATTACTTTTATCTGTTGCTGATGCTTTTGATTTTGAGGTAGAACAGATGGATGTGAAGACAACATTTCTTCACGGGGATCTAGAAGAGGAGATCTACATGAAGCAACCTGAAGGCTTTGCGGTGAAGGGTAAGAAAGAACTGGTATGCAAGTTAAATAAGTCTTTGTATGGGTTAAAAAAGTCACCAAGGATGTGGTATTAGAAATTTGATACATTTATACGGGGACTTGGCTTCACCAGAAGCAAAGCAGATCACTCTGTGTATTTTAAATTAATTGGTGACCATGTTATTTATATGGTTTTGTATGTGGATGATATGTTGCTGGTTGAAAATGACAAAGAAATTATCCAGGATTTGAAGACCCAGTTGTCCTCCAAATTCGACATGAAATATCTTGGTGCTGCAAACTATATTTTGGGCATGGAAATTAAAAGAGATCGAGCAAAGAGTAAGCTCTGGTTAAACAAGAGGAAGTATGTTGAGACAATACTCCAAAGGTTTAATATGCAGGATAGTAAACCGGTGAAGGTTCCTATTCCTGTAGGTGTGAAGTTATCTACTGAACAGTGTCCCAAGACACAAGAAGAGGAAGAGGACATGTCCCATGTTCCATATGCAAGTGCAGTCGGTAGCCTGATGTATGCAATGGTTTGTACTAAATGATACATTGCACTTGTAGTGGGAGTATTGAGTAGGTTTATGTCAAAACCAGGAAAGGAGCATTGGACAACAATGAAGCAAGTTTTAAGGTATTTATGTGGCACTAGTGATTATGGTGTGTGCTACCAAGGAAGACCAAGATCAAACATAGTGTTGGATATTCGTGGCTTTATTGATGTAGACTAGGTTGGAGATCTGGATCATAGAAGATCTACAAGTGGGTATGTGTTTAACCTATTTGGAGGTGCAACCAGTTGGATGAGTAAGAAACAATCTGTAGTGGCACTATCAACTACAGAGGTAGAATACATGGCAGCCACTCATGCGAGCAAGGAAGCAGTTTGGTTGCAGAGATTGTGTTCAAGTATGGGGTTAGTACAGGGAGCTATAAGGATAGACTGTGACAGCCAAAGTGCAATTTTCTTGGCAAAGAACCCTGATTATCAATCAAAGAAAAAACACATTGATGTTCAGTATCACTTTGTGAGGGATATGAAAGAAGACAAAAAGGTGTTGCTGGTAAAGGTCGACATTTTGAAGAATACTGGAGATGCATTGACAAAATCTGTGAGCTCTGAGAAGTTCTCTTGGTGTAGAGAAACAATGGGCATTGCAGGGCTGGATAAATGACTAAGCTTTCCTTTAGCCCCCTGTGGAAAGAAAACAACAAGTGGGAGAATGTTGGGTTGTGTTATATTCTTTTCATGACTAGCCCACATAGTTAACCAGGGAGTTAGAGGGGGGGTGGAGCCCCCCCTTTGTTGTGCCAGTTGCGCAGTGGGGGGGTTTGAGGGGGACGATTAGCCCCCCTCTACAAGGTCCAGGGCAGTGCCATGTGTTATAGACATATTTGGGCACATCAACCACAAACTTATATGTCGATAAACTAGGGCTCATCAACCCCTAAAAGAGTTGTTTCATTCCCTAAAAGAACATAGTCACTTGATTACATCATTCCCTAAAAGTTCCATTTGAGAAACCATCCAAAAATGGCCTAAACTAAACCATACTGACTGCTTCACTGGAAAAGTGCGATGCATACTGAGTGGTACACTACCTAGGTATGATGCATACTAATTAAGCCTTATATAGGGTGTGATGGGCAAGGATGGACAAATGTCTGAGACAATTTTCTAGGTGGTTGCTCATGGAATCTTCTAGAAACTTCTCCCATGCCACTTGCCTCTCTAAATTCGCCCATGGATGAGTAAGAGATCCAAGAAATATCCAAGTGGAACCAATTGTAACAAGTGGAATGACACTAATCAAAACCCCATGGATGACTCACACCCTTGCACACATCTATAAATGGATCCCTCATCTAAGAGATCTAGAGGCTGGAATATTGTGAATTGCAAGGAAGTGCTGATAGTTTGTAATTGACGAAAGAGCATTGTATTGTTGGTGTCATCTTGCTATTTCATGAGGTGAAGAGGGATTAAAGCTGGGAGGATGATGCTAGATCAGAAAACTGGGTTGTAATTCTCCCTTCTATTAATAAGTTCTTCAAGTTTTCTTCCATATGATTGTGCAATTGTGAATGTTATCATTTGTGAATGCTATCATTTGTTAATTATATATATGATTTTGTAATGTTTATGTTGTAATAGATCACGATGCTTTGATGGTTCTTTGTTGCTGTACTTGTTGCTGGTACTCTCCAAGCGGGTTAAGTACGGGGAGGAGTTGCAAGCTCTGTCAAGGGAGAGAGATCAAGCAAGTGATTAAGCAGAAGTTCCAGGTTGGTTTGATTATCTTTCCCTTATCTGTTACACATAGAAGAAGTCGTTGAATTTCTTTAAACTGTTGTTTCTAGGGTAACTGCCAAACCTAGAGGGCTAGTCGTTTGACAAGACACTAGTTTTCCCAGAATCAAATTGGCGACTCCACTGGGGAGCGAATAGATGTTTGTTTGATGTTATTGTTTGTTTTATAAATTATAGAAAGAGCTTGATGTCAGCCAGGTAGCCTTCGAACTACTCTTGCTTTGTAATTGCATAGTAGATGAATGCTGCTTCAATCAATCTCTATTTTAGTTTATGAATTAAACATTTGACTTACAAGCACATCTAGATGCCATTTTGGTAGCTCAGTAACCTCTCAAGACATTCCTCTATAGTTTTCTCTTTACTGTCCATCAGAGCTTAGCCTAACTCACTGAAAAAAGCTGCACATCTGAGCCAAAACCCATTTCAGTTGCACTCCCTAGCCCATCGCACTATCTGTCACTGTAACCCAGTATGCATTGCACCTCCCAAGTGTAGTAAGTGCGATGCATCCCTGTGTCTGTGAAGCCCAGGTGTGATGACTGACTAAACCTTTTTCTGTTCTAGAAATTGGGGGTTTTTGACCTTGTTTTCAGTTTTGTTTAGTTGTTTTGCTGCTTATGAAAAGTACCTCCTTACTGAAGCCTACTTGCATCACATAGATCAACCTCCACTAGATTAGGATTAGTGAATGTTTTTATGTATTTGTTCATCATTTACAGTCCTTTGTCGAAAATTTGTTTAAATCGATCTATTGCTTTGGTACAAAAAGTGTCGTGAATTCTTCCTTCCTTTGATAGTCGATTGAAATTTTCTTCATGTATTTGGTTTGATTTGTTTTTATTTGAAGTGTCGAAAGAATTTTTATTCAAAATTGAAAAGTGTCATTGAGTCTTCCTTTCTCTTTTGAAGAAGACATTGTCGAAAATGTCATTTTGAAAGAAACAATTTGGATCTTTGCTGATTTAGTTTTCCTTTTTGGAATTTTTCACATTAAGGAGAATGAAAACAAATACATGCATTTGCATTTAGCATTTTTTAGTTTGTGTGCGAAAAATGATTTAGGAAAATGCACTAGTGTGTGCTCTTTTCTCTTTGTTTGAAAGAATTGTAATCTTCTTTCCCTAGTAGCTAGGATTTTCATTGCTTAAAATAAACAAAGATTGTTTATCATTGTAGATTTCATTTTAGGAATTTCAAAATCATCATCACGCGGTGAACCATTGAAAGGAAAACTCTAAACAAGATCAACTTTAAAATAAATTTCAATGAACCTAACAACACTTTGGAACTTAACGCAACACCTATAGAGGTCTAGGCTAGAGACGTGTTCCGGTGTCATTAAAACTAGTGGCTATCGTTTTCATTGAAGGTTGGGTGATTCCTCCTCCTTGATAAGACAAGTACTAGCACAGACTTGTGCTCCCCGTACCGTCACGTATATATTGGGAGACCACAATAGGCTTATATCCTTTATCCATAGGAAGCTGAGTCTGCCGCCTTATTGATCACAATGCATTGAACACAACATTCAGGAAGATTGAATGCCGTACATAAGTCCTTGGTAATTTCTCTTTAATTTATCACCAAGGTGTATATTGGAGTTTTGCGACTGTTTTGGTAATCCCTCTGTAAAGATTTTCCAGAGTAGTCACTTTCATTCCTTTTCGACTCTTTAAAAGAAAAGGTCCATCTGAGCACTTGTCACTTCAGGCTCATTAAAAATCGAAGGAGACTAGAGTCATCTTTAGCTTTTTCTCGACTCTTAAAAACTAAAAAAGCAAAGTTCTGTCAAAGTGTCATTAAAATTAATTGAATTCAGAATAACATCCCTATTCCTTAGTTGATATTAGGTTGAGATATATGGATACAAGTTCAGAATCCACCAATCAAGGAATCCCTTTTCAGGGGAATCTTGGTCCTTTTCCTTCTTGGGGAAATGTTGGTACTCCTTACATGCCTACATTATCCCTTCCGGGACTTTCTATTGACCTGCCAGTATGGTTGTTTTCAACCTCTATAGTTCAAAATTCCGTGATTCCTCCACAATCAAACCAACCTCCAGTTGATCTTGGAGTTGTCCCTTTACCTTCTTCCTCGCTTGTTTCTCCCTCCCCTTCTTCCTCTTCGCTTGGTGAAAGTAGCGATACTAGTAACTTGGTGGCTGAGAAGAAGAAGAGAGGGAAGGAGAAGAAGAAGCCAATTCAGCAAGGGGGAAACCGAGCAAACATTGCTTTAAATGCATAATTTGGTGAAAATCCACACATTAAACTTCCCAAACCCAAATTTCCATGCATAATTTGTGCGGGAGACCATTTTCATCGAGATTTTCCTTGCTTTCCTCGGATCTTGAAAGAATGGTCTCGCTGTTCACACCATCCCGTGTCATCAACTTCTGGAGATCATGTTGGTAACACACCATCAACTAGTGATAGTAAAGCTCATGGGCAGAAGGGAAAGGTAAAAATTCCATGTAGGTTATGTGAGGGTAATCATTCCCTTCACCGTTTTCGTTTTTTGGATGAAGCCAAAAGAGTGTTGGATAACTGTCCTGCTTCACCGTAGCGACTTCCATCTGGTTACAAGAAACTCTCCCTGAGCCCTTCACTAGTTGAAAAACTGGCTGACTTAAATCAACCATCGGTCGAAACCACTCTCTCTGAAAGTGAATCTTATGAGTCTATACCTGACCAAAGTCAACAGGTTGAGGTGACAGTTGACCCAATTTCACCTTCAGTTAATCATACCTTTCCCGAAGAGAGTGGGAATGATACCATTCAAATTCTTTTTATTACTTAAGATTCTGATGAAATTGGGGGAAATCCACTTGCTCCTTCACGACAAGAGGAAAACACCCTCGTTCTCATAACTCAAGGGGTTAATTCACCCATTTATTCGGTACCCCCTCCAAGTAGTCTAGTCACTTCCTTTGATTAGAATCGACTAGCAAGATCCCGCCTTCCTTCTTATGTACCTTTCCGGATCATAGTACAAGTTTGTAAAATGATCATGTCTGGTACTATTATATATGAAGGTGCATCAATGAGTATCCTTTCCTCAACTACTTGGAAAGCAGTTGGTTCACCATCGCTCATACCTGTTACACAGAATCTGTTAGGCTTTAACAAAGGAACCAGTCGACTGCTAGGGATCCTTCCTAAGTTACCGATCACTTTGAGAGGGAAAACCATTCATCTGAACATGATGATAGTCCTAGGACCGTTAGATTACAATTTACTCCTTGGACGTGACTATGTTTATAACATGGAAGCTATTGTTTCAACACTCTTTCGAGTGATGTGTTTCCCGCATGAAGGAAAAATTGTCACCATTGACCAGCTTTCATTTCCCAGTCCAAGCATAGCTCCAAGTCAATCATCATCCCTAAATGTTCCTTTTACATCAGCGGTATCTCTTGAACCTTTATTCCATCCACCTGATTACCATGAGTAGTCTAGTGAATGTAACGAAGCTTACGGGGCATGCACCTAGTTGTAAAGCTAAGTTTCCTTGTAGGTTATGTGATTGGTCTGTCACACCATTCACCTTTGTCTATTTTGGAGGAAGTTGTCTTTATTCACTGCAGTGACTTCCATCTGGTTACAAGAGAATCTCTTTTTCATCATGCTCGAGGCATGCACCCCCCTTTTCTCAAGCATAGTTCCCCCATGGTTCAAGCTTGTCAAAAAATGAACCCATTTTTCAATTTCATTTTCAATTTTTGGTTTTCAATTTTTAGTTTTGTCGTTTTGAGCTTACGTAAAAATAAAACTCTCCAAGCATAGTTTTACGTTTCGAGCTTGTGTAAAAATGAAACCGAATCCAAACATAGTTCCCCCATGGTTCAAGCTTGTCAAAAAATGAACCCACCTTCAAGAAATTAACCTTTGTGATTGCCATTCTATCAGCCTTTCGAACCTTGGTTGTGTACATCCCATCACCACCATCCTTGCAGCCGATCATACGCTCTCACTTGGTTGTTTTACCCCTTTTTGAGGAATAGTTAGGATGAGTGGTATTATTAGCCAGCATCTTCACAGAATTCACCATGTTTTGAGAAGTTCCAAATTCACTGGAACCAGTTGCTACCCTAGACACCACTCGTTCCTCAAAATCGAGTCTCCTTCAAACCCATTTCAGACTCTTTAAATATGAAAAGATTGTTGAGCACCAGCCTTTCCAGCTCATTAAAGTGATTGGAAATGTCATCCCTCCTGTATGATTTTATACTTTTTCGGACCCGAGGGATTATCTTACAAAAAAGTCGAGCGCTTGTCTTTTTCGGCTCATTAAAGTGATCAGAAAATTCATTCCTTTTGTATTATTTTATCCTTTCTCGGACCTAGGGGATTATTTTATGAAAAAGAACTTCTAGAGTTTTCTTTTCGTCCCTTTTCAAACTCTCTAAACATGAAAAGGACCGAGTTATCCTTTTCGTTAAACTTGTTAAAACAATAGCAAAAAACTTGTCCATTCTAGACAAGACTGGGTTATCCTTGTCGTTAAACTCGTTAAAACAATAGCGACAAACTTGTCCATTCTAGACAAGACCGAGTTTCATTGTCGCTAGACTCGTTAAAATATAGCGACAGGTTTTCTCGAAGGGAAAATTATAGAACAAGCATATGTTATCCTCCTCAAGATTGACAAAAATAAAGAGGTACTGGTCAGCAATGACTGTGGAAAAAAGGAAAAACTTGAAGAACTTATGGTAGCAGGTCACTCTTGATCATGACACTTTCACTCCATCATCATTATTGAGTCAGGTTGGGTTATTCCGTTCACCGGTCATCTCACCATCGGTCTTCCACACCATCCATATCTTGGGGTTAATGCTACCAATCCATCTCAGTGTCACCAACATGTTCAAGAGAAGTCATTCAGTTGAGAAACCACAATCCAATTAATGCCTCATCCACTGCAATACCTCCAACCTTCATTTTTTCATGACCGCCATTCCTGTACCTTGTGTCATCAGTTCGTTTTCACCTCCATAAATCATTTGCTTCATTTTGTGTCGTAGATGTGGGATACATTAAGGCCCTCCTATGACGAGCCACTTCTTGTCGAAATCAGCTCATTATCCAAGAAGTTGACTTAGAAACAACCCTTTCAGTGCTTTGAAGCTTGCATACATCAATGGCAAGTTTCTCACTTCCGACGATAGGTTGACATCAATGGCCTTCGATCGAAATATTTTGCGTGGTGTTTGACATCGAATCATATATTCACACCATGTGAATTGTACTGTAGTACCTTGAGGGTCATTCTCATTATCGATGATTCCTCTCACATCTGTTAACAACTCACATTATTGGCTGGTAATCAGGCGATGTCTTTCCATGTTCGACTTCAGAACATCCCTTCACATGGATTGACTTGTACATTGGGTGAAGATTGAAAAAGTTTGAAGACCCCGGATGTAGTTTCATCTATCCGGCCTACGATGTATTCAGGTATATAAAAATGTCAAATGTACAAAGGTGCTGCACAGATGGTCTTTCGAACCAAGGATGATGACTCTACATATGAAGAATCACCAGTCTGCATCTATAGATGACTATCTGATCTATGTACATGAAATGAATTTATAAAGATGAGCATGGGAATGCCTCCCTCGGCTAGATCATGAAAATTATATTATGATGATGTATTGTATTGTAACTTATGCAGGTCACCTTCCAGTTTCGAAACTTCGGATCCTCATGATAAAGCATTTCACCCGACATCAATATTTACGACTTCATGCTTTAGGGGGCAACTGTTATAGACATATTTGGGCACATCAACCCAAAAATTATATGTCAATAAACTAGGGCTCATCAACCCCTAAAAGAGTTGTTTCATTCCCTAAAATAACATAGTCACCTGATTACATCATTCCCCAAAAGTTCCATCTAAGAAACCATCCAGAAATGGCCTAAATTGAACCATACTGACTGCTTCACTGGCAAAGTGCGATGCATACTGAGTGGTACACTGCCCAAGTGTGATTCATACTGGTTAGGCCTTCTATAGGGTGTGATGGGTGAGGATGGACAAATTTCCTAGACAGTTTGTTAGGTGGTTGCTCATGGAATCTTTTAGAAACTTTTCCCATGCCACTTGCCTCTCTGAATTCGCCCAGGGATGAGTAAGAGATCCAAGAAATCTCCAAGTGGAACCAATTGTAACAAGTGGAATGAAACTAATCAAAACCCCATGGATGACTCACACCCTTGCACACATCTATAAATGGATCCCTCATCTAAGAGATCTAGAGGCTAGAATATTGTGAATTGCAAGGAAGTGTTGATAGTTTGTAACCGAGGAAAGAGCATTGTATTGTTGGTGTGATCTTTCTATTTCATGAGTTGAAGAGGGATTAATGCTAGGAGGATGATGCTGGATCAGACAACTGGGTTGTAATTCTCCCTTCTATTAATAAAGTTCTTCAAGTTTTCTTCCATATGATTGTGCAATTGTGAATGTTATCATTTGTGAATGCTATCATTTGTTCATTATATATCTGATCCTGTAATGTTTATGTTGTAATAGATCACGATGATTTGACGGTTCTTTGTTGCTGTACTTGTGCAGGTACTCTCCAAGCGGGTTAAGTACGAGGAGGGGTTGCAAGCTCTGTCAAGGGAGAGAGAGATCAAGCAAGGGATTAAGCAGAAGTTCCAAGCTGGTTCGATTATCTTTCTCTTATCTGTTACACATAGAAGAAATCGTTGAATTGCTTTAAACTGTTGTTTCTAGGGTCGCTGCCAAACCTAGAGGACTAGTCGTTTGACAAGACACTAGTTTTCCCAGAAACACCATGGGAATTTTTTGTTTGGACCCTATATTAGGTTGGTTGGACCTACCTATGGTTTTGTGCATGGTTTTCGCACATGGTTTTGGACGCAATGGTTTTCGGTCCATGGTTTTGGACGCGATGGTTTTCGGTCCATGGTATTGGATGCTTCGGCATGTATAAATATGTATCATAACATTGAAATGAATATAATGAAAAATCATGCTGGTAGTCCCGGTTTTGGGATCCAGGTAAAAATATCTGTGTATATGTGTTTTATGTGTTATGCTCTCGCATTGTTTATTTTGTGTGTTTTAGAATTCATATGCAGGTAATTTCTGTACGGGGTTAAAATCTACAGGAGTATGATATTTCCTTTTCATCACAACAATAACAAAGTCGTGGTTTTCTCCCTTTATGGGTTTCCATTTATATCTAGTGTCTATATGTGTTTCTATTATGTGTTGATGTGGTTTTTTGGGTAACTTATTACTTGTTATTCATACAGTAAATTTGTTGTTCATTATGTGTTAATCTGCTAATTTAAGGTTTTAGTTAATCAATTAAAAGGAAAGAATTTTAATGTCCATGAATGTACTAAACCAGTTCATTTAGTCAAGTTTCTATTACCTAGGATAGTCTTCTATAATTTGGAGAAAAACAAATTTGGGCACCTTTTATTACAACAGAAACAAACCTTATATGTAGATGGGGATGAAACATTAACAAGACCATAGGGCACAACACTAAATCTTGCTTCTATAGTTCTAGGATTAGATATAGTTTTGAACATCTTATTGTGCCTTTCTTCATTACTATAAAAGAAAGGCAATAGTATAAATTTGATATAGAGTTTTCATATTCATTAATTAGTAGTTTAGTGTTTTCCTATAACATATTTTCATGTTCAAAAATAAAGAAAAATAATAGCAAGTTTTTGCAAACAACTATTAAATTTTATTATTTGTTTTATATGCTATACGTTCTAGCATATACTATAAGGAGTTGTTTTAAGAGTTTTTTTAGTTTCAATAACTAGTTCCTTATAGGCATTATTTCACAACGTAGTATCAGTTCATCATGATTTAGAAAAAAATATGATTGTAATTATTGAAGAAGGAGATAGTACCATACAAGCTATCGTAATAATACTAAGTATTATTTCATTATGGATATAAGTAATTATATTAATTGGTTTAATACTAATATTTCCTATTTTTAAATATTAAAAGCCACACAATTTGAACCAAGAACACAAGGCTTGATCAATGGGCAGTGAGGGTTGAGGTTGGAATGAGATTCTACCAAAGACACTGATTACTATCATGTAACTTACCTCCATCTCATGTCCTAGTCGTGCTCTCTTGGTGACCTCTCAGTGATCACTATTGGGATAGGGTCAGTTTTGGGGTTAGTTTAACCCAATTTTGTAAAAGTTTTGTAAAGAATGTAAAGTCTCCATGAAATGTGGATAAGGAGCACACAACTAGATAGGAGTTAAAGGGGTTTTAGCCCCTTGTTTGGGTAATTTATAGGTTGGTTGTTGAGACTCACCCATGGTCCGCGGACCATGCTATTGTATTAGAAAAATCTATATATAGTTGACTCATAGCAAGTCTAGTGAAAGTAGTTGAAAAACTTTGAATGAAGATCATTGTTTTGGGCCAGTGTTAAGGCAGGAAAGCTTTGTTTTCCTATACCTAGGTGAAAGGGGAAGGCTCCTGTAGCTGAGTGCCCAAGGGGCCTTGGAAAGTCTGCAGCTGAGTGTGCGGACCCTTGCAGCTGAGTGCGCAGGGTGGAGAAGTCTGTAAATTGAATGTTAGAACTAAATAAAGACAGATTTTGGAGAAATATCTTGCATCTTAGTATTATTGTGAATTATTTTTATGTTATGTTTTGTCACCTAATAATGTGTTTCTATGAAATAATTTGTAAATGCTATGCGAATCTATTGAATCTATCATATTTATGGATGAATTAAGTAATTATCTGGTTCCGCGAAGTTAAGGATTAATTCTGCTAGGATTTTTGATGAATTGTGTAGATTTGTGTGAAGGCACATCTAGGGTTGTTAATTAGTGCGCGAAAGTGGATAGTTTGACTCTTTAGGGTTTGTGAAGACCGATTGCAGACCTTCGCAAAGGTCTAGAAGCAGTTTTCCTGGATCTACAATATCAGGCCCTAGAAGGATATCGATCTGCGTGAAGGTAGATCTATGCCAAAAGAGCTAAGACCACTTATCACATCATCTCTGGATGCATAAACCTGGTTCTAGAACCACCCAATACTGCTTCGGGTGAGACTACAGCCTATGTTATGCAAGTTTTTGCTAAAAGGGCTAGTAGTTAGGGTTTTGTTGGTTGGCGCGAACAACTCTGAGCCTGGGTTAGGCCCCCTTAGGCCAAAAAATGGTTCCGTTGGTAGGACCAGGATCTATCTAAGAGATGTGCGATAAATGGTTCCCTACAAAGAAAGAGATTTACAAGTAGATTTATCGAAATGTGCATGCGTTCACAGCTCAAGGGAACAAGAGCCCTAAATTATGCAAGGAACAGTGGTTGCAAATATTTTTGTACACAAACGAGACTGACACATTCTTTTGTTTCTTCCCCGAAGAACTACACAAGTGGTTGTCTAAATTGGCTAATAGTGAAGGGACATGGAGGCTTGACGGTCATATAGTGTGGACTCCTGAATTCTTGCGACGTCTGAAAGCATCAAAAAGTAATATCGCGTGGGCTGTGGATCACTGTATTGATCACACATTGGGAAGTTTTGTGACTTATTTCATGATAGACATAAATATAAGCTATGGCGAAGTAGAACGAAGGCTCTTTAAAGGACTGTGAGGTAAGTATCTGAAATCATTAAAGACTACGACTAAAATGTTGTTATGTGAAAAGAGGGTTATGCAGTTACCTTGATGTTTGGGGCTATGAGAAGTGGGAGATTCTTTAGAAGAAACAAAGGATCCAACCTAGAATATAGTATACTCATTGAAACCCCTCCAAGCGACGACGAAGGGACAGTACTGACTATGCCACGAAGTGCAGTTTAGTTAATTACGTAGGGTTCCAAGGATACCTCATCCATCCACTTGACCTCCACCTCCACCCTGGCCTCATACACCTACACCTTCACTCCCCCACCTCCATTTCCACCATTCAACACGGCGAACACAATGAATATGCCAATTTTTAAATGAATAGGGAGAGAAGATCCAGAAAAATTTTGGTTTGTCGCAAGAGCTATTTGGACAACATAGTAGATTATAGATGATAATATTAAGAAAGAGAAACTATTTACAACCTTATAGGATTGCGCATTAACATGGTATATCAAGTATTACACTGATAACCCCAATGTGATGTTGGTAGATACCCAACTAGCTCTAACCGGGAGTTCAATAAGCCTAAGTGAGAGGCACAACCGGTAATTGAATTTAAGGAAATCCAATAGAAGATAGATGAGACACCTTGGGACTTTGACCAAAGATTGAAGTGCCTAATCTGGTAGGCCAATATGATAATCACAGATTCCTAGCATTATGACTGGTGTATAACATCGCTCTTGCCACATTTAAGAATACCTCTGTCACAATAGAAGATAGCAACGCAAGCGGAAGCCTTGGCGATCGCGATGAGGCTGGATGCCTCGACTATATAGGATACAAACCTTGGAGTACAAAAAATTCAATCACAGTTGGAAAGCATGCACTTGGAGTTGCAGAGCTTGAAGAAAGGGAAGGAAGCTCAAACAAAGGTGCACACTGAGGTCTGGTGTTTGAAGTGTAAGATTCATGGACATGATAAGGACCATTACCCGGTTTATAAGAACTATATTATAAGGGGAGGGCCTGTTCACATGAAACTAGATAATAATGTTGGGACAAGCATGGGAACTGCACTATGGTGCACTATCTGCCAGTTTACAGGACAAAATGCTACTGATAACTTCCATTTATTGCAAAAAATTGTACAAACGCCTCAATAGTTGTTTTTTAATTTTATAAGTCTATAGGACATGATGAATGCCATCATAGGAGTTATGAGTTGATGATGGATAGAACCCCTACCTACAAGATGTAGGCAGAAAACCAACCTTCGGATCAAGGCGCATGAGAAGCGCGTGAAGGATTCCAAGGCCGAGGATGAGGAAGAGGTGATGGACTAGTTCAAGGGCATGGGAAGGTAATCTGCTATAATTGTGGTGAAGCAGAGCACTTCGGGCGAGATTGTAAAAACCCCACACATCCCTCGTGTTAGTATTATCAACAGTTTGACCATGTCATAGAGGAATGTCGGTCCTTTTGGAGAAAATGCAAGAAAAGAAGGCACAACCCCAACAACCTACACAAAATATTTAGATGATGAGTGCTGAGCCTTGCGAAGAAGATCAGAGCATAAATATCATGATGATAAGAGGTATGGTGACCAGTGTAGATAAAGGTAAGAAACTTGAGGAAGATGGATGGGTGCGCAAGGCTGCTGAGAAGGAAGTAGATTTTGATCTTAGTCATGCTAAATAAACCTTCATGGAGGCCAAGAAGAACTTCGTTGAGGCCTCTACCTTAGGAAGTCAAGAGAAAATGCCAGAAACTAGTGCGACACAAGAAGTAGATCCTTCAATACTAGCCACTCTCACTGAATACTTTTATGAAGTTACTGCACAATAAGAAAGCATTAGAAGGGTTGCAAGAATTAATAGAAAAGTGTGAAAATAAAGAAAATACTCTCGCTGAACAACCCACAGTAATAAAGATTGGTAAGCATAAGACACAGATGGGGCACGAGATGAGGCTAATTGCGTAGATAGGTGAATATGAATGGACCAGGTAATCTTGGATCTGGGGTGTGATGCAAATTTCTTGCACAAGAAGACATGGGAAAGGATGGGGAGACTTGTGCTGCAGTGGTCTCCTATTCAGTTGTGCATGGAAAATCAACAAAATATTATTCTAATGGGGCACTTAAATGGTGTAACAGTGGATATTGAGGGTGCAAGCATGCTAGCTGAATTTGAGGTCATTGAAATAGTGGATGATAGTAACCCTAACCTGTGCTACTAGGAATTCACTAGGCTATTGATATGAACATAGTAATCAACTTGAAGAAGCAGAAGATAAATTTTGAAAAGAAGTCGCTGAG
This sequence comes from Pinus tabuliformis, assembly GCA_031772625.1. Classification (NCBI taxonomy): domain Eukaryota; kingdom Viridiplantae; phylum Streptophyta; class Pinopsida; order Pinales; family Pinaceae; genus Pinus; species Pinus tabuliformis. The sequence goes on along the minus strand of CM062813.1, from coordinate 301,511,733 downwards.
GGTTGTACCACTAGGTCCTGTAGAAGGAACGCGTTAGAATGAACCTATTCGTGACTATGTAGAAAGTGACGATGACTTGGATCAGATATACAAGGGAATAGCTCGAGATGAATATTGGATCAATCCCACAACCGATGGACGAATTGTGTGGGACAGGGATAGCTCCTGCACCTCGAATTCAAATGAAGAGCTTGAACACTGGCAAAATCGGCTGCATGAAGTATCCATGCCCTGTTGCAATATGATGACTAAATCGCTGAGGTGTGTCTTGGTTGAGGTAAGAAACCTTTCGCATTATGATGGTTGACTGATGTGGAACTGTTTTTAGATGAATTTGAAAGGGAAGTACCGGAAGAGCATCGATTCCAGGCATTGGAGTTGGTGTTGCGCGCTACGCTTTCCTGCTAGTGGGGTACGCACAAGGAGAACTTTGCTAGATGGAAAGAATACAAAAGAATGATGAAGATAAAGTTTCGTTATGCTAAGGCCTGATACAGTGAGAAGGATGATCCGCGCGATCATTTGGCATGATGGACTAAGGCCTGGGGAATAGAACCACAACCAGAATGGGTGCACATTTTTTGTCACACCTTAGATACCATCCCAATGAATTGGTATCTAGAGATGGAAATTTTCCATGGAACATCTGAGTGGGACATCTTAAGGGATGTTTTTCTATTAACTGTCAGCTTTGAGGATGGTTTTGAGAGCATTAATGAAGCGCTCCAAGAGATAAAAGCAACTATATTCTGAACACCAAAGGAACCAGTCGAATGGACTCAGCCAAATTGGAGTACACAGTTATGCCATACGCTGGAATGTTATAATGTGACTGCTGAAGGAGAAGAGGATGATCCATGGGCTATTACCATTCTAGAAATATAAGGACAACGTGAAGTCGAAGGACCAAAGGTGGTGAACCCAGATATATGAGAAACTTTGAAAACTTGACAAGTAAACTTTGGATCTGAAGAAGAACCTAAGTTTGCAAAGATGGGAGACTATTGGGATGAAGATACAATTGATAAGGTAGCTGAGATGTTGCGTGATTACCAAGATTTATTCCCAACGAAGTTTTTAGATTTGAAAGGGATCATCGGAGATTTAGGTGTTATGAAGATCACATTGAAGCCGGATGCGAAGCTTGTTAAGCAGAGGCCTTATCGGCTGAATCCAAAATATAAAGAGAAGGTGCACCAAGAACTGGATAAGATGCTAGATGCTGGTATTATTGAGCTAGTAGAGGAATCCATATATGTATAGATCTATGGAAGCTAAATGATGCCTGCGTGCATGATCCATTTCCAAGACCGTTTATTGATGAAGTATTATAGAATGTTGGTGGACAAGAGGCATATTTGTTTACTGATGGTTTTTTAGGATATCATTAGATAAATATTGCACTATAAGATCGAAGCAAAACTACCTTTGTGACCAAGTGGGGTTTCTTTCAATATACAGTTATGCCATTCAGATTGATGAATGCGCCTGCAATATTTTCTTGGGTGGTGATCGTAGCGTTCAATGAGTTTATTCATAAGTTCCTGGAGGTATATTTTTGAAGATTGGACTATGTTTCGATTGGTGAAGTGCCATGTTGCAAGTCTGCACCTCATGCTGGATACATGTCGAAGGTATCAGATTGCGCTGAACTTGAATAAGTGCATATTCTATGTGCCCTTTGGGATTTTTCTTGGCCATGTCATATGTAAATAGGGATTGATGGTGGACCCTGTGAATATCGTTGTAATTGTGAATTTGCAAGCTCATAGGAATGTGAAACAATTGCGCGCGACATTGGGGCACAATGGGTATTATTGGAAGTTTATCAAGGAATATGCTCAGTTAACCACGCCGATGGAGAAATTATTAAAGAAAGATGTGATGTTATACTCAGATGAAGACTGTCGGTGCAATTTGGATGTCTTGAAGGAAAATATGGTGACAATGCCTATTTTGGTGTTTCTGGACTAGAAGAAAGATTTCCATGTGCATGTAGATGCCTCTTGCATTGCACTTGGATAAGTGCTAACACAGGAAGGTGAAGGAGAGATTGATCATCTGATAGCCTTCGCGAGAAGAAAATTATCCAAAGATGAGAAGAATTACTCCACTACAGAGCACGGAGGGATGGTGATGGTCTATGCACTACAAAAGCTTAGGCATTATTTGTTGGGTGGAAAATTTAAAATGTATATAGATCACTCCATGCTAAAATACTTGGTCAATAAGCCTGTGTTGGGGCGAAAGATATGTCGATGGTTACTGTTTTTTCAGGAATATGACTTTGAAGTGATTGTGAAGCCTTGATGGTTGAATGTTGGACTAGACCATTTGTCAAGAATTGAAACAGGTGAAGAACCAAGTAGTTTGAGTTGTAGGTGTTTTAGTAATTGCGGGTAATTTGTATAAGATGGGAACAGATGAGATACTGCGAAGGTATGTTCCGAAGTTTGAACATGCTAGTGTCCTCACCGAAGCACATGGATGAGTGGTAGAAAGTCACTATGCAGGGAAAGAAAACAAACATAAGATTTTGCGCGCTAGGTTATGGTGGCCGACATTACAAAAGGATTCTAAGACATATTGCAAGGTGTGTGATGTTTGGCAAAGGATGAGGAAGCCTTAGCGAAGGGATGAGTTGCCTTTAAATCCTCAGGTTTCGTTGGAGGTATTTGATAAATGGGCCATTGACTTTATAGGTCCAATACAACCACCAGGTAAGAAGACAGGTGCGCGATACATAATTATTGCAACAAAGTATTTAAGTAGATGGGTGGAAGTGCAAGCTGTGAAGGATTGTACAACTGCTACTGCCATGATTTTTTTGTTTGAATATGTCTTAACAAGGGTTGGATGCCCTAAGATATTGATGAGTGATAGGGATACACATTTATTGAATGAAACTATTAGTGTGATGCTTGAAGAATTCTAGGTGTATCATCAGAAGAGCACGCCCTATCACCCACAGGAAAATGGAAAGGTGGAATATTTTAAAAATATTTTGGAGCATGCATTGACGAAGGTTTGCAACACACAGAGGAATGACTAGGACATGTGCATACCTACTATTTTATGGGCTTATAGGATGAACTGCAAGAAGTTGATAGGTCAAACACCGTTTGGGTTGGTCTACAGAATTGAAGCAGTAATGCCTATGGAGTATATTGTCCCAATTTTATGTATTACAACACTGATGGAGATGGCGGATCGTGAGACATTAGAGGAATGGCTCGCAAAAATCATGGAGTTAGAAGAAAACCGCTTTCTTGCAGGATTTCACCAACAAGTGCAAACAGAACATGAGGGCATGGCATGATCGACATATTAAGTTGCACACATTTAAGGTAGATGATTTAGTGATGTTATATGAAAACAAGTTCACAAAATTTCCAGGAAAGTTTCGAATGAACTCGTTGGGGCAATATGTTATTAAGAAGATCATGGATGGTGGCAAAGTTCAGCTCACAAAGCTCAATGGGGAACCATTCCTTGGAAAAGTGAACAGAAGTAGGTTGAAGCTATACATAGGGGATGCTTCCCTTGTGCAATAACTATATGGAAGCAGGACAGTCTTAGTAATCTAGGCAGTTGCAAGGGATTGCGGGGCTATAAACGATGTTGCCCGATGAACTGAAAAATGTGGTAGGGAGGTTGCACAATGGAATATAGGATTGCGACAGGTGAAGCTGCGCTGGATGAGCTATTCCATGGAGGATGGTGTCATGCAAATGGATCCAAAAGTCGTCATTGGAGTTAATATTCATTATTTGATGGCCAAAATTCAATTAGGAGTGGGTAGGTGCCATTTATGGTGAAAATCTTTAGAGATCTCCCATCAAAGATGAATTTATGATTAGAAATTGGGGGGAACAGTTGGATTTGAATTCAAATCCTCGTTTAAATTGGGCATGTTGGTCCGGAAAAGAAAACTTTTCATTCTGAGAGTTGTTAGGGCACTTTGTTGTTTGAGGCTTATGAGTCATCAATTATGGGAGGATTTCGTGTCAAGTCCAACATTTGTAGCCTTACCTAAGTGGAACCAGAAGGTCATTCTCGAGCAAATGACTATCGCAAACCCCACAGAAGCCGTGAGTTCTGAAGCTGCCATCTCTCATGAAGCGACCCCTGAGATATCAAGTATGGAAGCTACAACTGTTGTGCCTACGGTGCCAAGGTTGCCTAGGCCGAAGTGATCAACCATAAAGAAAAATAGAAGAAACGGATGCCAGTGAGACATTCACTGAGGAAGAACCTCGAGGTGTGACAGAAGGAGAAAAAAGATAAACAATCGAAGAAAGTGGTATATTTGGAGGAAGAATAATTCCAAAGCGTAGAGAAATTGGATGCTAAAGAGGTCGAGCCTATCACATGACTCCTCAAGTATATCCCTCCATGGAAAGGGAAGGCCAAAGTTACAAAAGACCCTGATTCCAGGAAGTTTACAGTCTCGACACCCTCGTTGCCAAAATAGGTGGAATTTGAAGGCACCAACTTAGCAGGCATTCTAGTCTAAAGATGGAATATTGGGACCTCGTAGACCATGAGAAATTCCCACATTTGGTGACTAGCAAGTACATGATGAAGATTTAATACGAAGAGATTGGGGTTACACGGTTGGAACCCATGAAGTAGGTCAGAGGTGCTAAGCAGGATGGGTTGCTGCACATGCTTTGCATGTCGCATTTTCAAATATCAATAATGAACATGGTGTGTGTGTGCTCTCTCCTCACGCTACTACATGATGGGTGCCTATGGATTAGGGAGCCCATACCGATCAATGATATTTTAATTCATCGGATCAAAAAGCTACCCTACAAAGGGGCAGACCCTGCCAAGGAGTTTTGAGGGAAAACTAGAGAAAAAGAGTTAGTAGATAAGTCGAAGGTAGAATATGGTCTCATTAAGAAGTAGCACAAATATTCTATCCACTCCATTCAGGACCATGCGGTGCAATTCGCCAACCAGATTATTGCAGGGAAAATCATGAGGAAATGCCATGCAGAAGAAGTTCCAGTGCCGATAGTATCATTAGCTACCCAGAGCGCAAAGGGAGTTCAATACAACTGGGCAAAGTATCTGTGCGAGGAGTTCCTCACGAACTGTGATGAAGCTTAGGAGGACGTCAAGCCCTTCCTCTATGTGTGGATTTTATTGTCAATTATTTTAGTAGCTTGGTGATTTTCAGACTACAATCAATTTTCCTCGCAGCCGGAAGATTTACCAGATGCAACGATGTTCGCTTCGCTGTGGGAAACGAAGGATCCAAAAAGGATCAAGGAGTCGAATTTTTTTTTTATCTTGATGGAGATGGACCTTAGAACAGTTATCAGTCAAAGGCCAAGGTTGTCCCCAACCTTTTTCATGCAATTGATGGCCTTCGCAGAGTTCAAGGCTAATTTCCACAATGTTTCAATCAAGGTGCAAAAGGACCCAAAGCACCTCTGGCACAAGATTTCATATTTAGTATGAGAAATGGATGTACAAGAGATCGTGGGGAGTTGAATAGCGGGGTGGCATGAGCCCATAGAACTTGATGTAGGTACCATCAAAGGCACAAAAAGTTCTGCTACGCATAAGCGAAAAGAAGCAGTTCGGAAGGTAGCGTAAGCTCTGGCTGAGCAGAAGCGGAAAGAAGCTACTGCTAAGGTAGTTGTGGAGAAAGAGTGTGTGGAGAAAGAGCACACTGCAAAAGAGCATGCTGAGAAAGAATGCCTAGATACAGAAGAGGTCAAAGAATCGAATTCATAGCATACAAATGAGTAGGAACTTTCAGGAAATGAAGGAGGTGTTGGAGAGGAGCAGAGCATTCCTTTCACCTTGAAGAAGCACAGAAAGGAGAAAACTATGGGGCTGCGAAATAAACATAAGTTCAATAAGTAGATGTGCATCGACCCGACGGTCCTTACAGAAGGGGATCTCAATGAGATTAGAGACAAGGTCAGAGATACTACAACAAAGTTGTGGTTGAAGTTTAAGAAACAATACTTGTATAGGTTGGGGAGCATCCAAAAGGATATGCGCGAGCTGCAGATCCAGACCGGTAGGATTCAAGCTAGCAATGGGCAAGCAAGTAGGGTGAAAGAGAGCTTGGCGCAAGGAAGCAGGATAGTAGAAGAACTGGAATGAACTCTGGACCTCAAAGTCATACCTTTAACCAAAGGATCGATACAAGTAGAGTCATGGTATTAGAGAAGGTTGCATTTGTAGAATAGCCATTGAATGTTAACCAGGTCAATGTTGCAACGTCGAGAAGGAATCCTTGAGAAGATTGATCCAGAGATTGGGAAGCGACGAGTCGTTCATAAGTCAACCATGATAGGATCAGATGTAGGTGAAAACACTGAAACTAAGATGAGTGATGAATAGTTTCAGTAAGCATTCTTGACTATGCAACAGATGTTGGGAGAACTGTACGAAGACAAGAAGGCAAGAGATGCAACTTCCTCTTCAAAGACATCGAAGAAGGACAAAGGTAAAGGAAAGGGTGATAAACCTCCTTCACCTCCAGCATCTCCATCATCCCCTTCTTCTTCTTCTTCTTCCAGTACATAATCTAAAACAAAAAAGAAACCGAAGAAAACCTCTCTTTTGAAACTTGATGTAAATTTTGAATTACCTATTTATGCTAGTGAAATGCATCCTGAAAATTTAGATAACTGGACTAAGCAGATAGAAGTGTATTGTCATATTCAAAACATATCTGACGATAAAAGAAAAGTTTAATTAGCTACACTTATAATGGGGGGAACAACTTTAATCTGGTGGGAAATGATGAGCCTCATCATTGGGTAGTTATATGGGCCTCAATTGGCCTTAATTCACCTCCTAGCTTAGTCAAACCAACTATTCTCACAACTTATTGCATACTTTTGATTATATTTTGTTTATGAGATGAGTTGGAGTTGGATATTTTGCTTTGTGGTGTAATGTGCACGTAATGCAGGAATAAAGGATAAAAACAAGGAAAAATGCAGGAATAAAGGAATAAAGGCTAAAAGAAAGGAACTTTGGCAAATACTTTGGTTAAAATTTGAATGGGACAAGGGAGAGTAATTATAGGAGGTAAATCCTCCTCATTTACTACCCCTCCATTCGAATATTCCTCCATCAGCTCGGAGTGCAAGTAGCCATCCCTTTGAATATTAGAAGACAACCAAGCAAGTGGAAGTGATAGAAACCAATTTATCTTGAGTGGGGAGCCTAGCCTCCCTAATTGGAAGGAAGTTGTTGGAGACTTCAGATGTATAAATAGAGAGGCTTAGGACCTCAGTAGGATTCAGATTCTTATTGTAAAACTCTACTTTATTTATGAGCTACAAGACTTGTGACAGTTGTTATGTAATCCATGGTTTTGATAATAAGAATGAGTTTCGTTTTGAGCCAACTCTGAGTTAGCTCAGAGGGATGAAGCTCTTGGATTAGGGCCCAACCTGAGCAACCAAAGCTCCTCTTTACTATACATGTATGCTAGCATATATTCCTAGTTTTCATTGTTCATTTTCTTAAGTAGCTTTCTGGTTCTATTCATTTGCTTAAATAGATGCATTTTCATTATAGTAGTGTAGAGTAGATTGGTTGTGCTCAAGTTTACTTCCATTTGTGCCTTCTTTCAGTTCACAAGGTATCTAGAGGAAAAATATCACCATAAGGTTGTGTGCAAGTGTCTCGGCCTCATCTTCTCGCTTTGGGACCATAACTTGAGGAAGAGACCCTTCAACAACCCCAAAAACACAAGTTTCTGGTTCTCGCATGAGCTATGGAGTTTGTTGTTTGATGCAGTTAATTTTTTACCCTCACTGGTTTTTCTGTCATTTTTCATTTGAAACCACCTTCAGCACGTTCTTCATGCATCATTTCATTGTCGTTCGATCCACAAAAAACCTTCCCAATCACTTCTTGATTCATTTGTTTATCCAACTACCGCCTCGCATGAAGTCTTCCACTTAATTTATGCACTTTAAGTCACCACTGTAGATCCGCCTCACCTAATTCGATGACTATTGTGTCACCTCAATACGTTATGCGTTTTAAACCCCCACCATCGATCTGCCTCACCTGATCCTACGGCTATCATGCAATCTCCCACGAACTCTTGCATGGTTGTTATCCACTTGAGAGCATGCGAGAAAAGTGGTTTTCTCGTGCTACGTGTCGCGCAGTTAGGCTAGTCGCGTGAAATTTCAAAATACAGCTTACAACCTTGAGGGTGCACGAGAAACTACTTACCGCCTTCAAAACCCACTCCATATTTTCCGTACGTTTCCTTTTCCTGCGATACGATCTCCGCCATCCATCCTCCGATTAATCCTGTCCGTCCATCTCTTGACTTAATCTCCACGATAAGATCTCAGTTGTTCATCCTGTGTGTTCACCTTGTTCATCCATCTAGTCACTTAAGCGTTCTCAATAAGATTTCTGCCATTCATCTTCTGTTCATTGGCTGATCCAACGGTTCTTATCCACTACTGCTTCCTTACATTCTCCTTTCACCGATTTCGACTTCCGATTGCTCTTCCACTTGAAAATTGATTTAGCTTAAGTTTCTTTGCTTACACCTTAGTATATTTTGATTCTCTTTACCTTTGCAACTTAGATAGCAGCATTAGGTTAGTGATTGATTTAGCAATTTTTCTTAGCATAGTTGTTTAATTGGTTAATTAGGTTATGGTGTGGTTTAGCATTACATGTTGTTTTCTTCATTACTGCAGTAGAGTAGCTCTCTCTTAGAATATATTTTCTCTTCTTCCATCAAAGAATTAAGCTTCTTCTAACCCTATAGAAGTCTAGCTTGGAACCCTTGGGGTCTCTTTCCAGATGAGCAGTGACAACAGGCAGTGCCTTCACTTTTACTTGTGCATATAGCACTGTCACCTCCAAGTTTGTACGAACCCCGGGTTGATAAGTAAAGCTGGTAGCCCTAGAAGTTGCAACATTCTTGTTGTAATACCTAGGCTCATCACTTTTTGGCACTGTTGCTAGGGAGGTGTCTAAATAGAATGTGATTACTGCTTTCTTCTATTTCTAGTCTCCATCTTTCTTTTCTTCTACTTCTTATCCTCAGTTTTCTTCTGTTAGTTTATTTCTGCAAAAGTAATCTAGTAGCTTCCTTTCTTTCATTTGTCATTATCTTCTTTCCTTTCCATTCTGCAAGTAGGATTTCAATTCAGCAAATAATATTTTTCTTAGTAGTTTTCATTCAAATCAGCAATTTCATTTCTGCAAAGTACTTTCTAGCTTTAAAGAAAATCTTACAAAACCAACCCAAAAACATTTCCTTTCATGCCTCATAGGAATAGGGACAATTCAGGGAAATTCTTGTCAAATACCCCCACTACATCCAACAGTCAACCTTCTCTCTTCTTCAGTGACAGAGAATTGGAAGACCCTTTAGGTGAGAAACCTTACATATTTGAGGAACCTACAGGGGAAGAAGAAGAGGAAGAACCCATTGCTACTGAACCAATGGCTGAAAATGGAAATGACAGAGGAAATAGATAGAGAATTGAGGGCACCTTCCCCATCACGGAGACCAATGGGGACACTAAGATGAGGAATATAAGCCCCTCTACTCTACCTCATTTCCATGGCCTGACCACAGAGAACCCTGACACTTTCCTATTTGAGTTCGTTGTTATATGCCGAACCTATGACTATAGTTATGATGAGCAAAAGTTAAAACTATTTCCATCTACCCTCAAGGATGCAACATTGCACTAGTTCATGGGTTTTCCTAGAGATAGCATCACAAACTAGGCTCAGATGCAACAGGCTTTTAACAACAAATTTAGGGACTAATATAGGTCAAAGGACACTAAAGAATATATTTTCAGGATGACCATAGGCCAAGATGAAATCCTAGAGGACTATGAAGAAAGATTCCAGCTCAGTTACAAAAGGGCCAGGTGCACACTTGACCCTGAGTTACTGAAGTTGGTCCTGCTTAGAGGAGTAAGGGAGGATCTTTTGGATACCTTACATATGATAGAAGGAGGAGATATCAACCAATTACCCTATGAGGATATTAAGACTGTCTTTAGAAACCATTCTAGGGAAACTAGGAAAAAGCGTAGGGGTACTCAAACTATGGCCAGTACATCATCCTCCAACTCATCCATCAAGGGTGAAATTGGAAATATGTTGGAAGATTTCAAAAGTGATATGTTGCAAACCCTTTCCTTGCAATTGGAAACCATGAACATCAAAAGGAAGCAAGAGGAAGCAGAAAGAGCCCTGGCCATCTTTTGTCACTAGGAGGCATCCTAGGAATGAATGTCCATTGAACTGTATTAACATTTTCTTAGTTCGTGAAGAAAACCACTCCACAAAAAAGTTCCCTTCTTTAATTGGACTCAAAGTTGTATATCAAGGAGCTGAAGGGGTCACTAAGCAACTATACTACATCAACCAAAGGAGACCTCCTGGGCATAGACCATACCAGCAGGGTATGCAAGGGTCAACCTTATGTTCAACCACAACTTCAGTGGAATACCCCAGTCCAGGGGTGGAGGCCCCAGTTTAACAATGTTCCAACCCTATTGCTTCCACCACCTACCCAACCACAACTCCTACAATCTGCTCCACCTAAGCAACCCCAGATGCCTACCCAATCAAATCTGAACCCCAACAATAGGCAGGCTCAACAAGTCTACATTGGAGAGACATCAAACCCAGCTTATGTTGTAGAAATCGAGGAGATCAACCTAAGATCTGGGAGAATTCTCCCTGATAACCAACCTCCCTCTCCACATAAGGAGGTTGTGGAAGAAATAGAGGAAAGCAACCTTAAATTAAATCTACCCTTTCCTAAGAGATTAGCCCAACCACTCTATCCTACCCCAGAAGAAACTGAACTTCTGGGAGAATTGAAAAATCTATGTGTAAAGATCCCCCTTCTCTAGGAAATCAAAGATTTTCTCATTTACAATAAGTTGATTAAGGAGAAGTGCTTCAAGCATCTAGGAAGAAGAAAAAGGGATGCCCCTATCATTAATGTCATTGGGCAGTTGTCTAACTTAATGATAGGGCAAGTAATATGTTCAAAATATTTGGACCCTAGAAGCCCTGTAGTAGATGTGCACATCAATGACACCATTGTTCCACACACTCTGATTGATCTTGGGGCTACCATTAATGTGATGACCAAGGACACCATGCTCAAGCTCAACCTCCAAGGGCCATTGAGGAAGACCACAACAGTTTTGCAACTTGCAGACCATTCCAAAGTCACCCCTAAGGGAATTTTGGAGGATATGATGGTCTCCATTGACTCCTGGGAATACCCTATAGATTTCCTAGTTCTCTAGCCTAAGGCTAAGCTTATTGGTTACCCTCTCATCCTTGGGAGGCCATGGTTGGACACATCTGATGCTTACATTAGCTGTAGAGCTAGGAATATGACCATCAATAATGGGCATATTTCTAAACAGTTAGTCCTATACCCTCCTGCTAAACCTACCCTATAGCATGATTTACATTTATGGTTGGAGGAGGAGGAAGAAGATGAGGTTTATTATGCCCAAATTTATGCTTTGGAAGCAACCATAGGAGGAGGACAACAATATGAGGATGACTTTATTCAACACCTTCTCCAAAGTCCAGCTCCTAGTTTACTACCATTAGAAGAAGAAGTAAGGGAAACCCAGAACATTCATCCAATTGACTTATGCTTGGAAAATTCCATCCCACTCCGTGTCAAAACCATAGAATTTTGCCCAGAGAAAACTTTGAAAACTAATCCATCTCTTTCTGCTTTAGAAGAGGAAAAGTTATGCAACATGTTGAGAGAAAACCTAGAAGCCTTCACTTGGAGTTATAAGGAAATTAAGGGAGTACACCCCTTAGTGTGTACTCACCACATATACATCGAAGAAGGTTGCAAGCTAGTCAGGCAACCACAAAGGAGGATGAATCCAGCCCTTAAAGACATAGTCAAAGAGGAACTGCAAAAATAGCTAGATGCAAAATTCATTTACCCTATCTCTGACAGTGAGTGGGTCTCTCCTTTAGTGTTAGTTCCCAATAAAAATGATAAGTGGGGGATTTGTGTTGATTATAGAGAGTTGAACAAAGCCACAAAGAAGGATCATTTTCCCCTACCCTTCATTGACCAAGTGCTAGATGGCCTGGAAGGGAAGACATTTTTTTCCTTCCTAGATGGATTTAGTGGGTACAACCAAATCCAAATCTGCCCAGAAGACCACAATAAGACCACATTCACCTATCCTTGGGGTAATTTTTTCTATAGCGTCCTTCCTTTTGGCCTATGCAATGCTCCTTCCACTTTTCAGAGAGCAGTCTTGAGTATTTTTGTTGAATTAGTGCATGATGCTATGGAAATCTATATGGATGACTTTACACCTTATAGATGTGATTTTCAAGAAACCCTGACTAACCTAGGAATATTATTGCACAAATACATTGAAATGAACCTATCTCTCCATCTAGAAAAATGTGAATTCTTAATGACTGAAGGGACCGTGTTAGGTCATTCAATATCTCAGTAAGGACTGCAGGTGGACCCAAACAAAATAACAATCATCCAAAGGGTCCCACCTCCACAAAAGCAGAAAGATGTTAGGAGTTTCTTAAGGTTAGTTGGATACTACCGAAGGTTCATAAAGGACTTCAGCAAGTTGGCCTCTCCTTTGTTTGGGTTGTTGGAAAAAGATTCTGAGTTTATATGGTCAAAGAGCTGTCAAGAAGCCTTAGACATTCTAAAGGGTAAGTTAACCACTGCACCAATCCTTAGAGGCCCAAACTAGTCCATCCCTATTCATATTTAGGTTGATGCCTCATGCAAAGCCATAGGAGTAGCCTTAGGTTAGGAAGAGGAGAAATTGCCCTGTGCCATCTATTTTATCAGTAAGAACTTGTCAAAGGCTAAGCTAAACCATACTGTGACCGAAAAATAACACCTGGTTGTTGTGCATTCATTAAACAAATTTAGGCATTGCATTATAGGCTATCAAACATTTCGTGCATACTGATCATGCTGCAATCAAATATTTAATGAACAAAACAGATGTGAATGGTATAATTATAATATGGTTGAATTAATTACATCAGTTTGATCTAACTATTGTTGATAAGCCTGGTAAAGAAAATATTGTTGCTGATTTTCTATCTAGGATGAATTTGCCTATAGGTGAAGAAGGAATGGTGGATGACCAGTTACCAGATGAGCATTTGTTTTCCATTTCAGTTCTTTCCCCAAGGTTTAATTATATAACAAACTATTTCGTATCAGCATAGTTCCCACAAACTTGGCCTCCAAGGAAAAGAGCAAGATAGTCAGGAAAAGTGCCCCCTTCACCTGGATTGGGGGCAATCTATTTAGACTTGGCCTAGATCAAATCTTGAGAAGGTGTGTAAGGGAAGAGGAAGTCTTTGACATTCCTTCTGACCTGTCATGATGGGCCTTGTGGAGGTCACTTTTCAGCAAAGAGGACAATATTCAAAGTGTTGCAAGCAAGCTATTATTGGCCTACTATTCATCAGGATGTGAAAAAGTACATTAGTTAGTGTTATCGGTGCCAAAGGATGGGAAAGCCTACTACAAGAGATGAAATGCCCCTACAACCTCAAGTGACTTTTGAGCCATTTGACAAGTGGGGCATGGACTTCATTAGGCCTATCAACCCTCCTTCAAAGAAAAAAAAAACACATCATTGTGTGCACTGATTGTTTGACTAAGTGGTCTGAAACCAAGGCAATTAAGGTAGCAATAGAAGAGAAGGTGGCTGAATTCCTAAGGAAGAATGTATTCTACAAATTTGGGTATCCTAGAGAGCTAGTCATAGACCAAGGCAGCCAGTTTACCTCTAGCGTGATTGAAGAACTGCTCAGCCATCACAAAATCAAGCATAAGACCTCCACTCCTTATCATCCACAAGCTAATGGGCAAGTGGAGGTGACCAATAGGGAACTGGAGAACATCTTAACCAAGGTAGTGAGTAGCAGCAGGAAGGATTGGGTAGAGAGACTAGTTGAGGCCACCTGGGCCTATAATAGAACATGGAAGACCACCACTGGATTTACACCCTATGAGATAGTCTATGGGAAAAAGGGTTTGTTGTCCATTGAGTTTGAATATAACACATTGAGGATGGTAGCCCAACTAGATTTGGATCTCAGTCATGCACAAAAAGAAATATTATTACATTTGAATGGCTTGGATGAATTCAAAATGCAGGCCCTCCTACATAGAGAGATAGTTCAGCTTTAGAGGAATATTTGGCATGAAAAACATATTAAGGAGAAGCAATTTCAAGAGGGAGACTGGGCATTGTTATATGATTCTAGGTATAAAGACTTCAAGGGAAAGCTAAGGACAGGATGGCTCAGACCTTATGTGGTGGAAAGATGCCATGATAATGGTTAAGTGAAAATCAGAACTATAGATGAAGAAGCCATTCCATTGCTTGTTGATGGACATCGATTGAAAATGTACAAGAGCCCTTTATCAAAACAAGAGTTCATTAAAAATATCAATAAGACAGTGATGATGGTGGAGCAAGTTCCAACTCCTCCCTCATCAGGGCACTAAAAAAGAGAAAAAGGAATAAGAATTCAGGTGAAAACCTCCATGAGGTGCCTGAGTCCCATATTTAGGTTGAAAACCTCGTGAGGCGGCCCAAGGATGAGAAAAAATGAAAAAGAGTAAGAAGATCCCTAGGTGAAAACCTTCCTTGAGGCACATAGGGTAGATATCTAGGGTGAAAAACTCTCTGAGGCAACGTATGTGTTTAAATAATAATAATAATAATAATAATAATAATAATAATAAAATAAAAAAAACATAGTTGTTATTTTCAGGTGGGTGAGAAAGACAATCAAGGAGAAAAGAGAAGATCCAAAGGGAACCCTTCCTCACATATATTCATCTCCTCCACTCCTTACCATGCATCCCTCCATCAATTCCCTTGTTTTTCACTTCATTGCTTCAATTTAGGTAAAGATTGTGTTTTCTACAGGATCCCCTGAATGGTAGATTGGTTAGGTCCCAAAAATTCATACTAGACATGATCTAACCAATCACCTCATCCATTACCATCATCCCTGCATCCACATACACTCCTACTCCCTCTATCCATTCATTACAACATCCTCACAGCACCAGCCAGCAACATGATTAAGAAATTCTAAGGGAGACACCAAATATTGCCAAGTGGTAATCCAGGAACTCCACAGTGGCAACAATATCAGATTTCCAGTCATAGACACCTCCAAAAGCCAAGAAACCATCAACAGACAGCAGAGGAGGAAGGAGAATTACCATGCAACAAATAGACAATGCAACACCTCTGATATTTGACAACTGCAACATGGAACGAGGCCACAGGCAAGTATCCCACTCACTCACTCATGTGCATCATTTGATCAAAAGTTGTAAAGGTTAAGAGGTAGTTGGTTTGTAAGTGAAAAGGTGGCCAGTTAACTTGGCCACCCTCATTTAGTCATCACATACAAAGCAGGGTGTCCTCTCACACATGGCTGCAGGCAACTCAAACAGAGGACGAGTAGGACATGAAGTGGTTAACTATGGATTTAACAACTATGGGAGCTGATTACAAGGAGTGGGAATGATGAGGTGGTATAAAGGGAAACAAAACATCATTTTCATGCATTCATGCATTCCACCTCCTTGAAACTCCCTCACTCAAGTAGCTCTCATAGCTTTGGCCACCCATTGGAAGCAATGATCCATTGTTCTGCAATAGAAATACTACAAGAACAGTCTACAAGAGTAGTCTATAGGATACACAAAGGCAGTCTACAAGATAGGCAGAGAGGGGTTCAAGAGGGAATATCAAGAGAATTGTTCACTACCACCATTCTAAAGAGGTATGGTCTAAAAATCCATCCCTAATTACAAGCAAATGAACTAGAAGTCCTCTAAAAAGCTAGTGGATTACATACACAAGAAACTCTATTTTCTTAAGGATTTGCTCATTCCCCCACTCCACACAGCAGAATCCATGCCACTGTTATAGTTAGAGGGCTCACTATAGATATCACCCCAGATTTTGTCAGTAGGGTCACCACACTTCTCCTAGGAATTGCATGGAGAAAAGAAGACAAAGCAGACAGTTAGGTGGCAAGAAGGAAATTATTTTTAGAAGGTGAAGAACCCACAGAAGAACATGATGAAGCAGAAGAGAAGGAGGATGATGCTGAAGAAGAAGAGGAAGAAGGCATTGAAACAAAGGAGAAAGAGGCCATCCAGCGTAGGATGCCAGCTAAATCATATGCTCTTTACCTCAAAAACAATGGCTACAATTTCATATTAAAACACTAGCACAAAGGGGCACCATGCCATTTCAGGACTGTAGGCAGTTTATTGATCTTTGTGATCAAATTGCACTAGAGGATAGGGCCAAAATGGCTGAGTTTTACTTGCACAACGTGCCTCTCACAGTCATGAATATTTGGGATCCTAATGAAGAGCTAGGAGATCTACAATTAATGGATTTGGCATCACCGATGAACCATGAGAAGTCAAGGGCTGCAGAGATGAAAAGAATATTGGCTAGAGAGAAAAATGAACCTCTTTTCATTAGAGCTGAACAATCAAATACCATCACCCTAATCAACACCCATAATCTAATTACAAATGATCCTCAATTGGCACCTAGATATCTTGCTCTCCAAGAGCAAGCAATTTCACATTTTGAGGATATGTTTAGGTTGCTAAGAGATGGTAATATACATGCCTGCTAATGGAGATGGAACACACTACCACACAGCTTGAAGATCCGTGAATATCACTCCCCTCAAAGGTTGAGAGAGGCACTCAATAGGACACCTATGTATAAGCAACCAATGCAAACGTTGAAGGTCACTTGGATAGGCCTAAAACTCAATCCACCACTACTCCTAGGGATGCTAGAAGGGAGAAAAGAAGAAGAGGAAAAGAGGTAGTGGGAAGAAGTAGAAAGGAAAGCAGGCTTCTATAAACAAGAAGAAGAGACCACAACAGAAGCATGGGATGTTAGAGAGGCTACCAGAGCCATGAAGGACATGGACATTGATTAAGTTTCTCAGAGGATGAGCAATGCTTTCAGTAAGGGGGTGATGATGAGCCTCATCATTGGGTAATTATATGGGCCTTAATTGGCCTTAATTCACCTCCTAGCTTAGTCAAACCAACTATTCTCACAACTTATTGCATACTTTTGATTATATTTTGTTTATGAGATGAGTTAGAGTTGGATATTTTTCTTTATGGTCTAATGTGCATATAATGCAGGAATAAAGGATAAAAGTAAGAAAAAATGCAGGAATAAAGGGTAAAAGCAAGGAACTATGGCAAATACCTTGGTAAAAACTCGAATGGGACAAGGGAGAGTAATTATAGGAGGTAAATCCTCCTAATTTACTACCCCTCCATTCGAATATTCCTCCATCATCCCGGAGTGCAAACAACCATCACTTTGAAGACTAGAAGATAGCTGAGCAAGTGAAAGTGACAGAAACCAGTTTATCTTGAGTGGGGAGCCTAGCCTCTCTAATTGGACAGAAGTTGTAGGAGACTTCAGATGTATAAATAGAGAGGCTTAGGATGTCAATAGGATTCAGATTCTTATTGTAAAACTCTACTTTATTTATGAGCTGCAAGACTTGTGACAGTTTGTTATGTAATCCATGGTTTTGATCACGAGAATGAGTTTTGTTTTGAGCCAGCTCTAAGTTAACTCAAAGGGTTGAAGCTCTTGGGTTAGGGCCCAACTTGAGTAGCCAAAGCTCCTCTTTACTATACATGTATGCTAGCATAGATTCCTGGTTTTCATTCTTCATTTGCTTAAGTAGCATAGATTTCTGTTCTATTCATTTGCTTAAGAAGCTTTCTGGTTCTGTTCATTTGCTTAAATAGATGCATTTTCATTACAATGGCATAGAGTAGATCAGTTGTGCTTAAGTTTACTTCCATTTTTGCTTTCTTTCAGTTCACAGGGTAGTTAGAGGAAAAAGATCACCATAAGGTTGTGTGCAGGTGTCTCGGCCTCATCTCCTCCCTTTGGGACCATGACTTGAGGAAGAGACCCTTCAACAACCCCAAAAACACAGGTTTTTGGTTCTCGCATGAGCTATGGAGTTTGTTGTTTGATGCAATTACTTGTTCACCCTCACTGGTTTTTCTGTCATTTTTCATTTGAAACCGCCTTTAGCATGCTCTTTATGCATCATTTCATTACTGTTCGATCCACAACAAACCTTCCCAATCACCATCCAATTCATTTGTTTATCCAACTACCACCTTGCATGAAGTCTTCCACTTAATTTATATGCTTTAAGTCCCCACCGTCGATCTGCCTCGCTTGATCCGACGGCTATCGTGTCACCTCAACACTTTATGCGCTTTAAGCCCCCACTGTCGATCTGCCTCGCTTGATCCTACTGCTATCATGCAATCTCGCGCGGACCCTTGCACAGTTGTTATCCGCAAGAGAGAATGTGGGAAAAGTGGTTTTCTCATGTTACGCGTCGCGTAGTTAGGCTAATCGTGTGAAATTTCAAAATACAGCTTACAACCTTGAGGGCATGCGAGAAACTACTTACCGCCTTCGAAGCCCGCTCCATCATTTCCGCATGTTTCTTTTTGTCGCGATACGATCTTCACCGTCCATCCTCCAATTAATCCTCTCCATCCATCTCTTGACTTAATCTCTGTGATAATATCTCAGCTATTCATCCTGTGCGTTCACTCTATTCATCCATCTAGTCACTTAAGCCTTCGCAATAAGATTTTCGTTGTTCATCTTCCGTTCGTTGGCTGATCCAATGGTTCTTATGCACTACTACTTTTGTACGTCCTCCTTTCATTGATTTTCAACCTCCGACTGCTCTTCCACTTGAAAAATGATTTAGCTTAATTTTCTTGGCTTACACCTTAGTATAGTTTGATGTTATTTACCTCTACAACTTAGATAGAAGCATTAGGTTAGTGATTGATTTAGCAATTTTTCTTAGCATAGCTGTTTAATTGGTTAGGTTATGGTGTGGTTTTAGCATTACATGTTGTTTTCTTCATTACTGTAGTAGAGTAGCTCTCTCTTAGAATATATTTTCTCTTCTTCCATAAAAGAATTAAGCTTCGTTTGACCCTATAGAAGTCTGGCTTGGAACCCTTGGGGTCTCTTGCTAGATGACAAGTGACAACAGGCAATACCTTCACTTTTACTTGTGCATATAGCATTGTCACCTCCAAGTTTGTATGAAACCCAGGTTGATAAGTAAAGATGGTAGCCCTGGGAGTTGCAACATTCTTGTTGCAATACCTAGGTTCATCAGGAAAGTAAAACTCAAATAGATGTAAAGTGAAAAGGAAAAATCATCTCTTCATGGTGTAATTTTTTAAAAGCTCTTAGGAAACAATTCTATCCTTTAGGATACATGCATCAAGCTGTTATTGGTTGGCAGCATCTGTGGCAAGGTAAAGGGCATAGTGTTCAGGAGTTTACTCAGGAGTTCAGAAAGAAAGCATTGGCACTTGGTATTTCATTGGATACACGTGACACTTTATTAAAATACATCGGCAATTTACATTCATATTTGCTACATACTTTATTAATGTTTATTCCTGATGACTTTGATGAAGTGTGTGTTCAGTCCATACATATTGAATTAGGTGGTAGACCATTCAAGTTTTCATTGCAATCATCCAAAGAGTTGGAAATCAAAGATTCCAATAACAGTAATGGGAAGAGCAATTCGAAGAGAAAGAAATCAGCGATAACTTAGAAGGAAAGACCTAATTTTTCTCATTGCCAGAGAATCGGTCATGATGAATCTAAGTGTTGGAAACTTCATCTAGAACTTAAGCCCAAAAAGTTACTTAAGGAGAAGGATGAAAAGAAGGAAATTGCAGCAGTCCAGCAAGATCTAGGTTCAGATTCAGGTGATTAAGGGAGGATGACTGCTATGGTTACGACAGGTAAAACTTCTGACACTGGTTCAAGTTCGAATACTATTGCATCTTCATCAAACATAAATCCTTCAAATGAGGATAAAAGAGTTGAATTGTTTAACATAAGGATAACTTCTAAGCATACAAATATAGATACAGTGTTTGACAGTGGATCACAGGAGAATTTAATATCTGAATATTTAGTTAAGAATTTGGGTTTCGAAAAACGGAATCATCCAAGACCTTACCCACTAGGATGGATAAATAAATCAACTTAGATAAAAGTCACCAAATAGAGTTGATTAAGATTTGCCATTACATCTAATTACATTGATGAAGTGGAATTAGATGTGTTTCCAATAGACATATGTGGAGTTGTATTAGGAAGTCCTTATCTTAATGATCGTGATGCAGTGTTTTATAGGAGAGAGCATAAATATCACCTTAAGAAAGATGGGGTTGAATTTATTGTTAGAGCACATCAAAACAAAAATCACTTGAATTTAGTTGTTGCTAATCAGATGAAGCAATTAATAAGTTCAAACAAAATATTTGTAATCATATGTGTAAAGGAACAACATAAGAAACAACATGATGTTTGTTCAGGTTATGAGACTCAGCTTAAAGATAGTTTGATCAAAGAGATAGAAACTATCCTAGTTCTATGTAAAACCAAACATCTTACTCATATGAAGGGAATACAACATGAATTAAAGTTTGTGCCTAAAACTCCTCTTCCTAATGACATAATGAATCAATTCAATTCAAGTTTGGAAATTAACAGTTACAGGGATACAGGTTAGTATTGGGGAAATTCAGTGTTAATTTTCTCTTATATTGTGTCACCATTTCATGTTTCGAACAGTTTGGAAACCTATTTTCAAGTGGAGAGGAAGCCTATTTGTTTTCATCTCAAAGCCTTTTCTAAAGCAGTGTCAAAGTATTTAAGGGAAACTTATGCATTAGGGGAAAGTGCTAATCAATGGAAACATCAATTAATGAATAAGGAAAAAGTGATTCAAACAAATCAACAGCTAATTCAATACTTTCAAAGACAAACTAAGTTGCAACAATTTCCATATTACGGTTTGATGGGTTTATGGAAACAAGTTCACTTAGTAATCAGGAAGCAGGAAAGTATGTCAAGTCAAGTAGCTGGTTTGATGTCAAGAATATCTTTGATTATCTCTGTCATTTCACAAAATAGATTGTTAATACATGTCAATGGTATTGAACAATATCCTGTAGAGACTATTTTCAAAAATGATTATGAATCACTAACTCATGGTTCTTCATGGAAAGAAATCAATTTCCATGTTCATAATAGGTTGTTTGACCATCGTTGCAAGTTGTTCATACTGCAGATAGATGGAACACTTCACTGACTCAAAATGTGCCATGGTCAGCATCATCAAGGTCATCACTTACAAGTGATTGATCAAATGTATTGACAAATCATCAGGACAAGGTGGAAAGTGAGGGAGCTCTACCCTCATCGACTATTTGTTTAGTCAAACTTTTGTGGTCCAACAACTTTCAAGTGGAGAGGATTGATCCAGGAGGATATTGTCATATCAGTTGCATAGGTTCATCATTAGTATTCAATGTCATCGTTAGAATTCATTTTGTTGTCGTTCAGTTTTGACAGGGTTGTTTATGGTTTAGGTCGTTCAGGTAATGACTATGGTTGATATGGTTTTGTACCTGTTTGTCAACATGAGGTTGTCATCAATTTCATCAGGATTGGTCATCGACATGTGTTGTCATCCACTCACATGTTTTGATTTCGTCGGGTTCATCATCATGTGACAAATGTTTCTAATGTCGCTTTGTGACATTAGGTGGTAAATGGGTTTTTTTCTATTTGATGTAAAGTTCTAATGTAAAACCCTAGACTTAGAACCTAATGCAAACATTCAAAATGCATTAAAAACATTAAAACCCATGTACCCACATTGTATCAAACCTATCGTGAAAAACCTAATGCTAAAACCAGGTATCAAAACCCTATGCTAGACCTAGACCTAAGTCTAAACCTTTTCGGACCTCATTTGCATTGCAAGCTATGTAAATAAAAACCAATTTCCTAAGTCGAAAACGCTTGTATTGAACTCTCGGGCTATGAAACATGTTAAAAAATTAAAAACATTTCAAATAACATTACACAGTCCTAAACCGTCAGCTGTAACCATGTCAGAACCGTGAGGGGTTAAGGTTCATGTGAGTGGATATGTTAACCGCAGTCAACCTTCGCTGCGAGCGGGGATAACAGTTGGTGGAGTCGCATTAACCGCATCGGGAGTGACATGTCAGAAAAAAGGCTGTAATCGTGCAGTGAGTGTAACCATAGCCATTGCTGCAACTGCCAGAGCACCGTCAATCCTTAACTGTGCAGGGAGTCAGCAGACATGTGAACAGTCAGAGTGATGGTAGCCGAAACCTCGGGGGGAAGACTGTGGAGGTGGCAGTTGGTGGTTAGACTGATTCCTATTCACATGGGTGGTCAACCTCCTCCGCCTGATCAACAAGCCACCAACAATCAAGGTTTTAATACAAAGTCTATTTGTGGGTTTTGTTACAAGTTCGTTAAACAGATTAATTCGAGGACCATGGTGCTATACTAATGTCTCATTTCATGACTAGACCGAGACCAAACCACCCTGAGATTGCAACTTGTGCATTCCAA
The DNA here is from genome assembly GCA_031772625.1 of Pinus tabuliformis. Taxonomy (NCBI): domain Eukaryota; kingdom Viridiplantae; phylum Streptophyta; class Pinopsida; order Pinales; family Pinaceae; genus Pinus; species Pinus tabuliformis. Next base: position 301,489,138 of record CM062813.1, on the reverse strand, counting down.
ATTCAGCCTAAGGAGGTTTGAATGCACCTAGTGGGTTTTAAAAGATAGTTTTGTCCATTGAAGTGGAGGAGAGTGATTTTTGTTTTTGTATGCAGATTCTGGAGGTTATAGGTAGTTTTTTTTTCAATGTAATGGGAGCATCTGGAGTCGGAATTGGGAATCGTGATAGGATTTGGAAATTTAGTTCAAAGATATATCCTCTGATAGTGACTAAATGTGCCTACATGCACATTCAGTTTGGTCAAATATCTATGTAATCGAACTCTTCTATTTCAATCCTAATAAAGCGGTCGCCCATCTTGAAAGTGGACCCGTAGACGTAGTCCATCAGGGATGAAATCCATAATCAATATTTCTATTTGGTATCACTATGTATTTTTTTGTTTTCATTAATGTTGTGCATCTTACTTATGTTTTATCAGCTATCGCAAAGTTTTTCTTCTCAAGTAGTTCTCTCGGTTTTCGCACTTTCAACTAACATTCAATTCATTGATGGCTAACCAATTCTACATCAGTTTTTAACTTATGATCATTTCAGATCAATTCAGATGAATATTTCACCATGTTAAGTACAATAAATGATATGGGAGTCAACTTGGCCGTGCTGCCACTTCAGATCCTCCACGCATTGCATCGGGGGGTGTCAGATGAGTTAAGGATCAGAGAGCAGTGCGCCCTTGTCATCATCATTGAATTTAAGGTCAATAATTAGCATATATTTACAGAGAAAGATCAAGAGATGAAAGAAAAGGAGGAGCTAGAAGGACGAAGCCAGAGCCTGGAAACAACCATATGACAGGCTTGCAAGATAGTTCCAGTATTGAACTTCCCGGAGGATGACGCAGCTACAACAAAAGTGAGAAAATTGGTTGTTGTGGTCTGTGCATCAGAGGATGAGATTGACATGGTTACTTTTGATTTACAAATGAATATATCAGAACTGTAACTCAAGTTTCAGCCAACTACTCTGCTAGAGGTTCGGGAGAAACGCGGAACAATGATCAAAGAGAATATGGGCACCTTGGATACCACAGTCACAGACTGTGCAATGATGTTTGACCAAGCCATGGAGATGTGGGCAAATTTGCAGGAGGACCTGAGCTTGTATAGGCTGAACACAAATATCAGGGAGACACAATGTCAGTATGATGAAGTTCGAGCAACTACATGCACTTTGGCGCCTGCACAACGCCTCATGAAATTGCAGGAAGGTAAGTAGCTGCAAGCACAGATGGAAGAATTATAGAGAAAAGAGGCCCTTCTAAATGCGATATTACAACCATGGATAGAGGAAGCTTTCCATCTTACTCTCTCACTTTAGGAAAAGCTAAAGGTGTTGCAATAGACACAGAGGACAACACACCTAGAAATAGAAGGCCCAATGACCGAAAGATTGGTGGAAGAAGTACAACAAGCTGCAGTTCAGAGCACTGCTGACATAGCAGCATTACAGTTCAAGTTAGGTGGCAGCCGCAGCAAGATCAAGGCACCAGTTGAGTGACTTGAGGGCAAGTCACCATATTTATGTTTGGGGCCTATTGGAATAGGGTCCCTGGGGTCAGTTTTGGGGTTAGTTTAACCCAGTTTTGTAAATAATGTAAAGTCTTTGCGGAATGTGGATATAGAGTGCGAAACTAGATAGGAGTCAAAGGGGTTTTAGCCCCTTTTTTGTTGTTGTAGTGACTAAAACCACCCTCCAATTTTTTTCCTTAAATTCGTTTTGGAGCCTCCCTATCGACCATCCTCAACAACATGCCTTGCAATGTTAAGCGCATCAACTTCAACTTTTTTCATAGAGTCTTGTCAGCCTGTGCATGTAAGTTTGTTTCACCTCCTTCATAGGCTAATTTTTGGGCTTAGTGTCAGTTTCTAGTTGAGTAGCTCCCTTTGGGAATTACGCAATTCTGGAGGGGAACTAGCCTTCCCTCTAGAAATTGCGCAAACCTAATTGGGCTCCAGAAATTCACAATTACTCTTGACAACCTTCCTCTCAAAAATTGCGGAATTCATCCCAGGACATCTACTCAACCTAGAAATTGCGCAATTTTGGGTAGTAGTCACCTGCTACTTCCAGAAATTTCTCAATCCCTCAAGAATAGCCAACCCAATAGCTAGCAAAAATTGCACAAATTGGCTAGGAAACCTGCTGGGCTTAGAAATTGCGCAATACAGTCAGACAAGCTTCCTTGAGAAAATTTCACAGTTTGACCGAGGAAAGCTGCTCAGCCTAGAAATTTTGCAATCCTGGGAGACAGTCACCTGTTCCTCTTAGAAATTGCACAATCCCTTTGGGACAACCATCTCTGCTCAACCCAGAAACTATGCAAATCCATCTCCCAGGCTCGTAGATTAATGCATGTGCCTTCAGGTTGACCGGTTGCCTCTGGGACTGAGAAAAACTGAGTTGCATGCATGGAATGCTTTTCCTAACGTAGCATGCAAAGGCATCCCTAGATTTAGGAATCTATTTTTAGCAGCTAGAGGTTATATGCATGGATCACTTTAGAAACCTCCCCCCAAGTTTCGCTTTCCCTAGATTTGTGGCATACTCATAATAACCTCGATTTTATCGAAACTCATTTTCTGAATGCTGCAAAGCGGATTCATCGCATCGATCTTGCAGCTCTAAAATCCCACATTGCATCTAGGAGTCGTCGTAACATTTAGCTCAACTATTTCAGGGTAAGCCCACTTCGCATATCTTGTGTTGCATTTCTATCGCTTTTTGTGTTTCAGATTGTGTGAGTGTTGTCTACTTGATTTTTGTGAACACTTGATATTGTTTGCATGCATGTTAGCTTCTACAAGCATCATTTCAGTTTTTGTTTGCATCTCACTGTTGTTGCATTCATGACACTATTTTTTCATCGACGGTTGTCATCGCGGGGACCCGATTCACTCACATGCATGCTGTCCCATTTTCTAAATCCTGCACTTACTGTTTGCATGCATAATCATTCACTCTTGTTTACACTCACCTAATGCATTCAAACTTCTTATGCTTTAGACACCCTTCGGTCGGTCTAGGCTACCTTGGCCTAGATCGTGCCTTGCCCAGCTAGCATGGTGCATTTCTGGAAGCGAAGGCTCTACCTTCCCTCCAGAAATTACACAAGTCTGGCCCAACACTGACCTCCAGGCTTGCATTGTGCAAGTATTGGAGGAAATATCCTACTGGCCCCAGAAACTGCATAATGCAGTTTGTTGGTTGCATGTCACTATTGACTAAAATTGTGCATTGTGCAGTTTCAATTCTTAGTAGGTCAGGCTAGACGATGCATTGCACAGTTCAAGTAGTTAGTCAACCTCCTGAAAGCCTAGACTATGCCTTACGCAGTTTTAGTAGTCAATCTCCCGACCTCCCACGGAAATTGTGCAACCTTCATGATCAACCACACAAGTATATGGCAAGTCAGTCCTGAAGTTTGTTTTGGGTTTTGACTGATAGATTACTTTCCATGAGTGTTGCTATGTCTCTAGGAATCATAGGTGTTTGTCTGTCTCTCAGTAGCACAGGTACAATGGTCTTCAAGAGAGCACAGTTAAAAGAAATTGTTGAGAGCACAACGGGGTTGCAGCCAGGCAAGTGTCTATGAGCTTTCCTACCTATAAATACATCAAGACATTCATAGACAAGGACGTCAAGATAATATGGCAGTAGCATCACAACAAGAAACACCATCAATAGTAGTAGAAGGTAGCACACCTGCACGCGATGAATGCAAGAGAAATGTTGTTGACAACACAGAGGTGGAGCAAAGTTGTGAGTTCAAAGAAAATCCACTCGTGATGAAAGAAGATTTTGAGATTCAAGCTATGAGGTGATGGCGTGACACAAAGATCGTATGAAGGCAGAGAGAAAAACAGAGAAGGATTTTCATGTTCTGAAGCAGAAACTCAAGGAAGAACATGAGCTGCATAGAAGAGAGAATGATTTGAGGTACGAACAGGTACAGCAAGGGGCACAACATGCACAAACAAATGAAACTGCACCTGTAAAAGTTATAGATCCATCCCAACAGCTAGCATGGGGTAGACAAGGTGAGAAATGTTGTTGATCACATGCAAGGTAATTCAGCAGCATGTATGTCATTGTGCACACACATGCGATTCCACCCACTTGGCACACTCACCAAGGAGAAGACAAGAAGAAAGTCCTACTTGAGTTGAATGTGTATTCTGACAAGTTGATGTGCATGGCCACCACCACATGCTTGGAGATCAACGTAGACACTATGCATCAACATTTTGTTGGTCTGGTCACACCCAGGACGACCATGCACATGTTATCAGATAAGTTGGATAGAAGATCCATATCAGTGTACTGGGATGCAATAGAGGAAAGAGTTCGCTTTTAGCAGGATGTCACCATTGAGCACGCGAACACCACAACGGACCACTAAGCTTGGCATTAGTTCGCCACGGTCGACCACCATGAGGATGTCAAAGATTTTGTCATCCCACATATGTTCGAGTCTTAGTGATGTCTAGCATGGCTTGCTCAAGCCTATGCCCTCCCACATGGGTACATGTGCATTTTAATGTAACATCTTGTAAACTGAAAGTCCAAGTGTCGATAGTTGGACGTAACAATCATGTAGTAGGTGAAGAGTCATGAGAGTAGGTGAAGAGTCACAAAGGGGAATGTCAAGGGTCACCCCACTCTTTGCTATAAATAGAACCTCATAACTCATTGTAGAGGCTTTTGGTCAGCCAAGCTTCCAATAGGAGTATCTTAGAGAAATCTTGGGCAGTATTGTAACGAGCATTGGCTTCTCCACTATGCAGAGATAGTATATCTCTTTGGAGGAGCAGGTGACAATGACTGTAACATTTTGCTTTCGGAACTAGTGGTTGGTCATGATTGTATTGTATGATTGGAACTTTCAGTTCTTAATATAACAGAGCCAACACGTTTCATGCATATGTTGTTATTGTATTTCATCTAACTCATCTACTATAGTAATATATGTATCTATTTTCTTACTCATGCATGTATGGCTTTCCTATATAAGTATGTATGAATCTTACTGAAATGTGTTGTTGATTTAACCATCACTTTGGATTTCTAGCTCACTTTCTTTCCAGTTTGTGATGCATCTCTGCTCGTGTGTTACCTTCTTAACTCCGTTCTTTCACAGGTTTCAAAATGGCGCACTCACCTCACACTCCATGTGTTAGAACTGCTCATGCGGCTTCCTTGACTTGCTGCATATGTCACACCCTTGCTACCAACAGGGAAATATTACTTACCTCTATGTGCAACTGCTGTTAAGGCAATACCGTATGACCCACTTCTAGACTCCTACACCAAATGGTCTGAGCTCTAGTTGGGACTTATTACTGGGGAGATCCCCTGACATGTTGGCGGGTCCAACACCGTCAACATTTGGGTAAGTGATAGGTCGGTTGTTGAGACTAACCCATGGTCCACGAACCATGGTATTGTATTAGAAATATATATATAGTTGATTCATAGCGAGTCTAGTGAAAGTAGTTGAAAAAATTTGAATGAAGATCGTTGTTTTGGGCTAGTGCTAAGGCAAGAAAGCTCTGTTTTCCTATACTTAGGCGAAAGGGGAAGGCTCCTATAGATGAGTGCAGAGGAGGCCTTGGAAATTACGTAGCTGAGTGCATGGACCCCTGCATCCAAGTGCAATAGGCGAAGAAGTCTGTAAATTAAACATTAGAACAGAATAAAGACAAATTTTGGAGAAATATATTGCATCTGAGTATTATTGTGAATTCTGTTTATCTTATGTTTTGTTGCCTAATAATGTGTTTCCATGAAATAATGTGTAGATGTTGCACGAATCTATTGAATCTATCATATTTATGCATGAATTAAGTAATTAATTGGTTCTGCGAAGTTAAGGATTAATCTTGTTAGGATTTCTGATGAATTGTGTAGATCTGCAGGAAGGAATATCTAGGGTTGTTAATTAGTGTACGAAAGTGGATAGTTTACCTCTTTAGGGTGTGTGAAGACTGATCGTAGACCTTCGCGAAGGTCTACAAGCCATTTTCCTGGAGCTAAAATATCAGGCCCTAGAAGGATACTGATCTGCGTAAAGGTAGATTTGAGCCACAAGAGCTAAGACCACTTATCACATCGTCTCTGGATGCCGAAACTTGGTTCTAGCATCCCCCAATACTACTTCAAGTGAGACTCTAGCCTGCGCTATGCAGGTTGTTTCTGAAAGGGCCAACAATTAGGGTTTTGTTGGTTGGTGCAAACAACTCTAAACCTGGGTCAGGCCTCGTTAAGCCAACACTCGCGGAATGAAAATTTCTTCCCCTTCGAGAATGAGTACATATAAAGAAAAAAAATGAGGGTTGATCAGGTTTTATGTCATGGCTCGCGGAGAATACACAAGAAATACCTATGGACAACACATTCAGGTGTTGATCAAGTGTTATGGTGCAACCTACGGAGAATACACGGGTGAGACCTATGGAGGAAAAATTCGGGTGTTGATAACGGTTTATAGAATGCCCCACATAGAATACATAGGCGAGGCCTATTGAGAACATAGTTGGGTCTTAATAAGGGTTTATGGTGCCGCCCACAAATAATATATGGGTTGAATGAATAGTATATGGGTCAAAACCTTTGAAATAGTATGAACAATATATGGTTGAGTGTTATATTATGTAATTATATTGAATGATTATACACACACACACACACACACACACACACACACACACACACACATACATACATATATTAGATTTAAACGATATACTAAACTTCTTTTCATATATTAAACATTTAAAATTGTACTTATTTATTTATTAATATATTATATATTATATAGTTTTTTCATTTTATTAATATAATTTATGACCCATGGGTAAGGTGTAGAAATTAGTTAATGAGTGAATGCGTCCCAAAAAGAGATACAACCTCTAGAGAGCATGAATTAAACACACTTAAGGTCAACTCTGGAAGTGAGAGAAATTCCACAACATCTATGAAAGTAAATTTAGAAACTCCTAGTTTATTTTAATAGTTGTAGCTTTGGAATGGGAACTATTGATTTCCCATCTTTGACATCACCCAATGATGGAGGATACAAAGCTATTGAGATAGATAAAAACTATTAAACATTGTAAAATAAAACAAAACCTTGATAATGTAAAGCTCATTGAGTTACCAACTCATTAACTACTGAACACTAATAATTTTCTATATAGAAACCATTAAATACCTGAAATAGCTAAATAAAATGCAAATACAGGTTAACACTGTAAAATAATCAACATGAAAGAAAACATTATACATTAAGGCATAAAATATCTTGGAAACCCGAGGAGAAAACCAACATTAAGTTAGCTTCAACAACTAGGATTTTATTATACAACAATGGGTAGGTTTCTCTACAATTCAAATCTATGCTTCTTAATGAAATCTATGCATTATTTTTCTTCCCTTCTCACCAAAATAACCCCTTATCCTCATCAAAAATTCATCATATGGGATGGAGTCTTGGTTGGGGTGTGTTGTGGCGGCTACAACCACCCTCCAAAATTTTGGCTCACATGCAAATTTCGGAAACTATCTTGCAACCTACGATCGATCATCCTTGGTCACTTGTTGGTAAGCTGATGATTTCAAGCTCCCCTCCTTGATGCTAAGAGTTGTCTGCATTCTCATATTTATGCAGCATGTGCCATTTTTGGGCATAGGGGTTGTTGATTGTCATGCAAAGGGAATGTTGTTTTTATTCATTGGAAAGAATGTGTGCATGAGTGGTTGTCATCACATAGGCATGCTTCACACTCACTTATCACACTCTTGTCACAAAGGTTGTTGCATCAAGAAAAGTATGTCTTATGAATTCTGGATGGTCTACGTTGTGTCACTAAGTGTCCTTGTGCGATCATAATAAAGTCCTATCAATGTTTACATACGTTTCACTCATCTCACACTTAGACATTTTCCCAAGCAACCTAGCCTCATCTAGTTTCCCAGAACTATGCACTTTGCTTCTGCAACCATCAAGCTTCCTCCCTTACCTGCTGAAATACCAGAGTGCGCAAAGACACCAGCCTCCATTTCCTCCTGAAACTCTGTATCCCGCAGAGACACTAACCTCCCTTAACTGCTAAAATCCCATAGCCCATTGATGGCCTAGCCAACACTGCTCTCCAAAAATGCAAAGAGTAGTCAGGTAGCTAACACTGCTCTCCAAAAATGTGTAGAGAAGTATAGATGCACTACACTCAGAAATTGTGCAGAGGTGTCCTCCCAAAACCCCCATCCCGCAACAGTGTCCTATGCCTCAAAACTACGCAGTGTTTTCCAAGTTGTCCCGTCAGTCTTGCATGGAGAAACTGTGCAAATGGGCCTCCCAAGGCGTCATCCCGACAGTAGTCACTGTCCATTGAAATTTCACATATCTACCTCTCAGTGACTACAGGAAAAGTTGACATGATGATATCACTCCCAAGGAGCTGAGGAGAAGGATGAAGGAACCAAGTAATGGAAAATATCAGGACCTCATGAAAACTCCATCCGATGCATGATCATCTTGAGGGTAAGTATGGTAAGTAAAGAACACCTTTCGAAGTATACCTCTTAGTTGAGTTTGAACGAATGCTTGTCATTTTCATATCATCCTATCCTTAGTAACATGTATGTGGGAAAACACAAAAAATTATTTTATGTGTTTCTTCTACATGTCTTGCTTCCTTTTCACTTGTTCGACCAACTATCGTCTTCAGCATGTTGATTGTTATGGCATGTTTGCGACCTCATTCTGGTGATGTTTAAGGTTGTGTTTGAGTTGTGTTCACTATGTAAACATATATCACACTCACACACAATGTTTTAAGTACTATCACACAAGTGTCGTCGCAGTCATCTGAATGTCTATTCGAAGTGTCACACTTATCTCTTTCACCATTTGACAGTCTTGTAGTCAGTCACACTGAGCATGTTGTCTTGTTGGTTCGAGGTGTCTTGTCATTGAGTCATGTTGAGTGTGTGTTCACATGGTCATGCATGCACAACTTCACTCGCTCACACACTTAGTCATTTTTTTGAAGCTATGTTGATCAGACCAACCCCAACAACCAGACCTCCACTGAGCTGCATTGCATCATTTCATCCCTAAGTGAATAATTAACTGTTCCCAAAATTGCACAAATCTTGAGTCCGCCTCCCAAGCAGTCTGCGCTACACAATCCTGGAGTCAACTCGGCTGAATTTCACCCAAAACAACACATAATTTTTCTAGCAAGCCATCTCAATCTACGTTGCCCGCAAGAAAATTAACCAAGCCTCTAGCTGGTCAACCGGAGAGTTTGACCAGGCAGTGACCCCGAGCCTCACTCCTCCAAACAATTGCGTAGAAGTGCTATGGGGTAAAATGCACGATGTATGTAGAATGAAAACTACCCTCAAAGGCCTTCCTGGGATCTTTGACAGACTATAAGATTATCTACAGAAGCTACCAAGTTATACACATGTTCATCTATCAAACATAAATTGACAAGGTATGGAAAGAGGATCACCTTTAGTTCCTTCTAGATTTGTTTGGAGATCTCTATGCGGCAAGAAGAACTCCTTCAAGGCCGGCTCCAAGACAATTCCTACACAAAGGACAAGGTAAACCAATCACAAAATATGCTCTTGAAAACTAATGTAAGAATGAATAATAAACATATATTAGTGTATAACTTAATTACTCATCTCGACAAGCGACAGAATGAACAAATCAATGAACAACATTATCGACACTATGGAGTAGGGAACACAACTGCAGTTCTGTATTTATAATGGAAGAGTGATTACAACCATCCATTGTATTAGCCTTCCCTTGCCCCTTCTTCCTCTCTCTCCCTCTCCCTCTTTCAGCTCACTTCTTCAAGTGTATGACAATTCACAACAGCTTAATGGGCTATCCTTCCAAATGCTCTGACCTCTTTCACAATGGCCCTCTCGTTGCTTATGTAGCAATCAAATTAGGGCTGCCAAGCTCCTCCTAGAGTTCATTACAGCAAAAGCCATGAACCTACCCTGTTTTCAAGATTTTTCCCATTTTCCTTCATTCTCATATTGGAATTTCCCCAAATAATTCGATTTTTGGAGTTTCCTTGCTTTTCTTGAGAAAATTTAGGGATAAATATCTAGATATTTGTGAGCAGATTCATTGGCTTGACTCACTGAACTTCCCTTAGTTTCACTAATGCTCCCCCTAGTCTAACAACCTAAGTTAGCAGGGTGACTAACGCTCCTCTATGCTTGGTAAAAATCTTTATAAAGTAGGTTAGTAGTGTACAAAGAGCGTTAGTGTGGAATCAAGGCCTGCATTTTGGTCTTTGCTTCAGTCATCCTGTCTTTCACCTCTGAGTTGATGAGAAGTTAATTTTGTCCTATAACAGATGCCCCCTAAAGTATGAGATCAGAGGCAGAGACGATGGCTGAAATACTTTATAAAACTGTAATTTTCTGTCAAAATTTTTGTGGAGAGAGAAGTTTCGGGTGGCAAGGAAACCTGATAAAACACATATACATATATATAAACTGCTAAAATCATGTCCTGAGTTGGGCATTCCCATGCTCAGTAGCTATGTTAGAGTAATTTTCTCTTCTAAGATATAACAATGCTAGCTGCCATAAGCATAGATCAAATCCAGTGTCATAGTAGATCATTGTGAAATAGCTGTCTCCAAAGAACAATATCCGCAGCTTGGGAGAGGAAACAAGGCTGAATGATGCAATCCTCTACCAAAGGTCTTGATTTCCGCTTCACCAAACAGCATAGATTGGTACATGTGATAAGACGTGTTGATGTCAAACATGCACGAAATCATCTGATTACCAGTCAATAATGGAGACCGTTAACAGATGCAAGGAAGGCCACCGATAATGGTGATGGTCTCCAAGATGCATAGTACAAACTAGCAAGTGTGAAAGATTTATTTGTTGTCAAACACTCTTAGAATCGCTTAACCGGGAGCCAATAATGAAAACCCATGATCAAGCACAAGGTAACTTGCCACTAATGTATGCAAGTACCAAGGCACTGAATGTGTTTCTGGGTTATCTTCCTTGATAGAGTGTTGAAGTCGATAGGAAGAAACTTGTCGAAAGGTAGGCAATGACGTGTCCTGCATAAGTCGACATGAAACCGGACAAGAATGATTTTGTTTTTTGAGGAATCTTTTGAGAATTTGGGTCTAAACAACAGAGGGTATGATGAAAGGATATCTATGATTGGTTGATAGAGGAAACAAATGGGAACCCTTGAATAATAGAAGGCACGAGAACGGTTTTAACCAGACAACACTAGACTCATGAACACTATAGAGTGTTAGGATATGGAGACGCAATTACATCACGGTATATAGGCTAAAACTCAAAGGTTGGTAGGGTTCATATTGAGAGGCCTTCAAAATGAAGGTTTATCTAAAGGAGTGCCATGTTCAAGGGAAAGATTGCTACCAAACCACGCTTTCAAATACAGAATACAGTTGTATTGTACACTTTCCCTGTCTGATTAATTTAATGAGTCTACATGGGTAAACTCATCGATATTTTCATGTTTAAATAATCTGAAAAGGATCGCAAAAAGAATGACTCTTTTTCCTATCTGATTAGTTTAATGAGTCCAGACAGGAAAACTTGTCACTTTTTTCATGTTTTAAGAGTCTGAAAAGTATCGTAAAAAGAATGATCCTATATCTTGTCTGTGTAATTTAAAGAGTCTAGACTATACAACTCAGTTGTCTTTTCATATTTAAAGAGTTTGAAAAGATCGTAAATAGAGACTCCATGGTGGCCCCTTTGTCATAGTTGTTAACCAGGTGTGACAAAAGGTTAATAGTATACCCGGATTGGTTACTTTTCCGTCTTTTAATCTATTGAACTAGGATAAAGAGAAACCTTTTTCCAATAGATGTCGACCTTATTTTGTTATGAGTACGAGGCGATGGACTAAACTCGTGTTTCATCGTGAATTTTTAATAAGTCACGCGATAAAAACTCAATACCTTCATCAAAAATTTTAATGAGTTAGATGAAGAAAACTCAGGGTATATTTTTCAGTTTAATGAGCGAGAAAAAGAGGGAAAAGAACAGCTCATCACTTCTTCATAGTTTTACGAGCTCGAAGGAGGGGAGAAGCTCTGGGATTTTTCGATTTAAGAGCAAGAAACTGTCCCAAAAAAGAAAGTTCTCTCACTGTTGCTGTATATTTTTAACGAGCCCAGTAACAAAAACTCAGGATTTTTTAGTTTTAACGAGTAAGAAAATTACCTAAAAGAATGCTCGGGTCATCTTTAGCAAGTTTAACGAGCAGCAAGACATAGCTCGGGATTTTTTCAGTTTAAAGAGTGAGAAAAAAGCGCCTAAAAAGAATGCTCCTTTGGTCTTTTTCAGTTTATGAGCTGGAAAAAGATTAAAAAAGAGTTGCTCAGAGCATTGTCACGTGTATTTAATGAGCATAATGATAAAAAATTAGAGATGTTTATATTTTTTAAAGAGCAATAAAATATCACAAAAAGTGCTCTAACCATCGTCGTACAGATTTAACGAGCTTAACGATGAAAACTCAGAGATGTTTATATTTTTTAAAGAGCAATAAAATATCCCTAAAAGTGCTCTATTGAGAATTGCATGCAGCTTTTACTGCTTTTCATTCCTGAAAGTACTTTCATCAAAAGCGGTAAAAAGTTATAAAAAAGCAGCAATTCCTATTATCTGGGTTCATGCATGATAAAAAATCATGGAGAATGGACTACTTCCTCTTTAATGATTTTCAAAAAATCATGTCTCTCAAATTTATATAAGGAGATGCTTTGAGCTTTCACATGCATCATTTTCACTATTTTGAAGTTTGTGAGAGCTTGCTGGAGCTAAAGAGGAGCAGATTTTCCGCGGACCATTGCAGGAGATCCGAGCAACCATTCGATGTGCCGTCAGTCCCAGGTGAGAGCTAAAACCTTGCTCTATGCCTTACTAAACCTTTCTTAACAATTTTATGGGTGGAATTTTGTAGATCTAGGATGCCCTAAAGCCTTATTTGCACACTAACGCCCTCCAGATGGCCAGTAGGGAGAATTTAATGCTCTGTACGAGCCACTGGAGGGCATTAATCCTCCCTGTGTAGCACTGAAGGTACCGTTAGGGCTATAGGGAGCAGTTAAAACCCTCATGCATGGATTCCTTAAGTGTTTTTGCCCATTTTAACTATTTTTAGGGTTATTTTGTGCAGGTCTCAGGCTGAAATGACTCACCTATGGAGAGAACGGGCCCATGACAATGAGGAATTGCTGCTGCGAAACGATCTAGCATGCATACCTGCATTGTTCCGCTGTGGGTTATTGAAGTATGCAAAGCTGGAGCTGATGAAAGGAAAGGAGTATTTACTGAGATGGATCATCTAGCACTGGGATGAACATGAGCAAGTGTTCAGGATTGGAGATCAAGTGCTGGCGATTGACCGGGATGACATTTACTTTTTGACTAGTTTGTTGTGCCGTGGGGCATAAGCAAACCTCACCAGTGGCAGGCCAAATCCACGATCTACCTCAGAGCTGGTACAGATCTACTACATCCCTGAGAGTGGACTAGTTAGCAATAGAGTCCCTATAGAGAGGATTTGACCTCAGTTTATGAGGGCAGTTTTATGGTTGATTATGCGGGTGGCGGGGTCAAAAAGTCCCCATGTAGCGGCAAAGGCCCAAATGTTGCTTGCGGTTGACTATGTCTAGCCTCAGATGTTCAACTGGTGTGAAGCAGTGCTTCACTAGTTGAAGGCAGAATTAACAGAATGCAAGACCCGTACCCAACACAGTTTTGGTACGGTACTATCATAGTCTCATTTTTCCTTGAGAGGGTACCTGTCATGCACCCACGGATGAGATTAGGTCCCTTTGATCTGAGGGATACAAGGCAGGGTCACTGGTCATCACTCGATCCTTGCATAGGAGGAGGACTACTCTGGCACTTCTTTGATGAACTTCTTCCAGTGGCTCCGTAGCCAAATTGTGATTTTTGATGACTATGCCTATCAAGGCATGGAATTTACCGGCGACCCAGACTTGATGCTACCATCCAGGACCAATTGGGGTCCTCAAGGTGAGAATAATTTTGATAGTACTTAAGTATTTTTGCACTTTTGAATGTATATGTAATGTTTTTTAAAGGTGAAATAAGAACTAACATGAAACTTTTATGCTTAACACAGATGTGGCACCAGTATGACCTGCAGGCGAACCTTGCTATGTGCGACGAGGCAGCCAACTACTTGCTGGAGAGGGTGATGCTGACAGTCTCTGTGAGGTTCTGAGGAACCTAGAGGGTTTAACTATGGGTCCCCGTCCCCCCTTCCTATGAGGGAGATTCCCACTAATATGTAGCGGCACTCCATTGGTGTACCTGAGCGCTTTCTGGTTCCTCTTTGGAGGGTAGCTAGAACTATTTTAGCTTTTCTAGAGCAATAGGCTCTTTTTAGCAGGTGTTCTAGCGTAGCCATATGAGTGTTTGTAGCTCGGATTTGAGCCTTTTTGTACTTAAATCATCCAACTTTTGGAATATTTTGATGTAAAAAACTAGATTTCCATCTATATATATATATATACACATATATACAAATATTTTTAGTATTTTGGTGGTGTAAATGTGCTTTTAAATGTTTTTTGTAACAAATTTTAACTTTAGTAAATGTTTTACTTCTCATGCATGCTGCTATAAAGAATGAGACAAATGCCAATCCAATACATAGTTAGCTAACGAATCAGCGACTGTATTTAATTCTCGAGTAACATGCTCATATGTGATTATTTCAAATCGGCGTTCCAAGAGTTTCACCCTTAGATAGTTACGTAACAAGGCTGGATAATGAATGTGATAATGGTTTGTCAATTGCATAACGACTAGCTGGTAGTCTAACCTGACCATTAGATTAGAGATGCCCCTTGATGACGCTTTTGTGAGAAGCGAAATGACGGACATGTACTCGGCAATATTGTTGGTAGTAGTACCAAGAAAGACCCCCCCCCGGAGCAAAATAGTTCTGACTTGGGTGTGTAGATGAACCAAGCATCTGATGCAATGTGCCGTGTGTGATGACCGACACCATCCGCGTATCCTACGAATGCTAAGGGAAAAGACAACATCTACATTGTGAGAAGAATGCATGAGACAAGTACTCCACTAAATAACAAAAAAATCCAATCACATAAAAAAGGGTAAGAAAAACTTATGAATTCATAAAATTACAAGGCACATGCCCAGTGTAATACTAGGTACAATACTTTTTCAGATAGAGCCCATATTTGGGCTCCTTGAGTGGGATTCCTTCCCAGTCCTGTAGTTCATATGCCCCTATGGGGAGGACTTTCGTTACGACATAGGGACCTAGCCAAATGGGTCGAAGCGTGCATGCCTCCAAGAGGTTATCTTTTGGATGATAGAGCGATACGAAGTCACCCTCTTGGAAAGAACAAAACCTAACCTCTTTCGCAAATTGGGATTGTACCCACTCCTTGTGAGCTGCGAGTGCCAAATCAGCATCTTGACGGGTTTTATCCAGTTGTTTAAGGTATAGTAGGCATTCTTCTTCAGCAGTAGGGCTAGGCATGGGTTCAATGGCTATTTCTAGGGAAGGGATTGGCCACCCATTTTGTTTTTCTTCGTCGTAAAGTTGGATCTCATGCGCGAAAAATGACGGATTAAAGTCAGGCATTTCCTTGTGAGACCAAACAAATTCATCATGGAATTCCTCATGTAGGCAGGTGGAGCTTGCAATTTCCTCAGGACTACAATCTGCTTGCATCTGGGTGTTTTCCACGATGCCTGTTGTGACTGAAATATCTATGGGTAATGACCTGGAAGTGTCGCCCATGTTTCCTTCCACATCCAAAGTTTGGATGATCACGTATGGTGAGGAAACAATTTCTGGTAAGTCAGAGGATAGGATTTGAAGAGGCATCATGTCCGAATCAGATATCGGGACACGATGGTGCCAATCCTCCCAATGTTGCTCTCCAAAACTCATAATTTCTTGAATGGCTTCGTCCGTAGGTATGAGTTGATTGAATGGATCTAAAGGAGGAGCAGTTATGGGAAGGGCGGTGGTACCATTGGCGATAACCAACATGACCGGAGATGTGGATGTGGATTGAATGCCTTGGTAGGTCGATTCAGCTAGTGACAATAGCATCTGGTCTCCGAATGTGTCAAGGTCTGAAGGAGCCATTAGGATCCAGGGATCGGTCAGTTCATGAGGAATTGATGAAATCATGTTGACCGATTGTGAAACCTGGGGCGGCTAAAGAGGAAAAAAAACCCATAAGGGAAGAAGCCTTCAGTAGACCAGTACCTATACTGATATAACTATCAGTTCCACCTCCTACTAGGGGTATGGAGCCACTTGGTAATGGTGAATAATTGGGGGTGTAGAAAGACAACTGATCCATTGTAATGACCTTTCCATCCAATGGAAATAGGATGATACGAAAGACAGTGGATACAACGGTCGTCATGGCATATGTCCAACTGTGACCTAGCAACAGATTATAGTCGAGTTTCTTGTCCACGACTTCTATGTCCACCATTACTATTTTCCCATACAATGTGATGGGAAAACTGGATAGGTATCCTTTTGGGATAAAGGTGTGGCCGTCGAAAGCTTTAAGGGAGTTTGATGGTGGTGATAGGGTTGGGGAACCCAGGGAAAGCCAATATGAAGCCAACATGATGTAGGTTGAAGCACCTTCGTCGATGACAGTTTGGTGTATACCTTTACCTTTTGAAGTGATATGCACTTGAAATATAAGCTAGTGGGAAAGGGGAGGTTTACACTTTTCCATGTCGAAAATAGCAAGCATGGAATCCATAGGGTCAATACCTCCAACAGCCGAAAGCAAAGCTTTCTGTTGGCTGGGGCATGCCTGTAATACTTCAAGCATCGACATAGCTAACAACGCTTGCGTCAAATTCTCTACGATATTGTAGTGTTGGGCGACACATGCAAATGTATTGTGCATTTTGTGTCGAAGTGCTACCTTGGGGGGTCGAATTACAAAGTCCTCAACCGGACTTTCGATATGTAAATCTTTGGGCGACGATGGGTTTTGACCTGAGGATGGTTATGCTACTGGAGCGACAGGAGCTCCATAAGATTTGGCTCTTGTGGAAAGTTCTACCGTTTCAAATGTGTAAACAGTAGAAGATCCTTCACCAGCTGAAGGATGTTGCAAAAAATTGTTTCCCCCTGGCATGGGTTACGGTTGGTTGGCAATGAAATTTTGCTGTTGTTGAGTAGGAAAAGGATTTCTAAGGACAGCAGGTGCCTTACCAGAATCCCTTCTGGCAAGGCAATCTATACATTCTTGAAGACGCGGACAATGCCAGCCTACGTGGTCTTCAACACAAAGTTTGCATGGATATCTGGTGCCTTTATCCTTTTCCTCATCAGTAGGTGCAGCGGCCTTCTGTTTCGGGTTGGGATGCTTGGATGACTGCTCTTCAGAAGGAGCGGTCTTGTTCTTATTCTTCTTGTTCTTGCCACCAGATTTTTGTGTAGACTGCACAGAGTTTATCACAGTGGCAGGAAGAGCGGTTGCTTTGGTAGAGGGGTCCACTACCAGCTTGGCAATGGAACCACTGAGTTGTTTTACAGCGACCCTAGAGGTTGCGCTGACAATCCCGTCGGCATCTACTCTAGGGTGCTGAGTGGTGGAAGCATTAGGGTTACCAGGAGCATGGGGGATTATGTCGTAAAGAGTGCCAGATTGTGAATAAATCAAATCTAAGTGCTGGGAACGACGTATGGATTGGTCTTCTATGACTGCACCACCTAGAGCGACATCTCTAGTAGTTTGTGGGAGTAAGGACTTATAGAACCAGTCTGTTAAGTGAAAATCAAGGATGGGAGCTTTGACTAACCTACGCCTACATCTCCATTCATGAATATGATCAGAGATGTGGGTGGCAGTATCCTGACGAAATGAAGTAAGGAGCTCTGTCCGAGTCTCATAGCAGATAGGTAACTGAAAGTGCTTTAGGAACTCCATCGCTAAAGCATCAAAGGTATTTACTGATATGCATGGTAACTCAATATACCATTTCACGGCATGGCTAGTGACGGTGCGGGGAAAAGACGTAAACAGAAACTATCATCCACCATAGAGTTAGAAACACACCAGAGATGATAGTTGGTGGTATGGGTGCCTGGATCCTCCCCTTGTTTTCCATCTAACTTTGGAATGTCCAATTTTGTGCGAGATTGAAGGCCATTGTAAGTTGTGCTAGATGGGGTCGTTTGCCAACTTGTATAAGTCAGGAATATCCAAAGTTGCCAAAAAAGGCAGAGAGTTAGGTGCCCCCGACTAGGACCATGGTGATAACGAATGACCTGAGGAGCTCTGTGCTCCTCCCATCATTTGGTTCCCCATAGTGTACATGGGTTGCGTGGTGTAACAGTTGCTTTGTGGTATGGTGTTGTAGAGTGGATTTCCATGAGGATTTTGATACTAGGGTATGAAATTGCCCCCAATATAAGTGGTGCCCCCTTGACTTATTTGAGTCTTTGAGTAGGGTACCCCCATGGATTGGTTGGGAACCCCTTGTGGATTCCCAACTGACACAGAACTAACCATTTGGCTTTAATTGATAGAGGGAACACTCATGTCAATCAACGACTGTCCATGCATACCTGAGAACATAGGGGGAACTGTGACATTCCCTACTGGCATGTGCATATTGGGAACCCCCCCAGATATCTGAATCTGGGGGTTGGAACTATACAT
Source organism: Pinus tabuliformis (assembly GCA_031772625.1). Lineage (NCBI taxonomy): Eukaryota > Viridiplantae > Streptophyta > Pinopsida > Pinales > Pinaceae > Pinus > Pinus tabuliformis. The sequence continues at coordinate 301,470,370 of CM062813.1, read as the reverse complement.
TAGTGGCTGACCGTGTTGTTGGTAAATGGGAACCACGCCCATAGTGTTGCATTGAATGTTATATGGAGCACTGTATGTGGCACTTGTCGAAGGTATGCATTGTGGCACCATAGGAGTGGAACCTGGCATCTGCTAGGTTCCACTTATAGAGAGTGTTATCTGAGTTTTCGTACCAGGGAAAAATGGGATAGAGAGATTCCACATTACCGGTGTTGTGATGACCATCAACTGGGGAAGTGGTAGAGGACCAATAGTGTCTCTAAAATTCCACAACCCGTGAGGTGTCGACTAGATAGATGGGAAAGTTCTACCTACTAAAGAAGGAAGTACATGTACCACGAGAACCATGATGGGGTCTGACAGATTTTTGAATGGAGTGTTAAAGTGAGGAAGAAGTCCTTCCTTGAAGAAATCCTCTGGCAAACTAGAATCATTGGTTGTCCACACAGATCCTGTGTGAGATTTAGGAGACTGATTCCTCGAAGATGAGGAATCTGAGTTAGTGGAACTCAGAGGATCTTCCACAATGAGTGGAGGAAGTCCTAACAATCATTAAGAGTGACGACAAGGGCTGGACGTAGCCACGATGACCGTTAAGTTTTATCAAATAAATTTTATTGTGATATTCTTTAAAGTCTCAAAAATGATAGCACTCAGGTACCTAAAAATAAAAAATACACTAAATATATCGATTAACAAACAGAGGGAAAGTACCTCATCTGATAAGCACCGATCACTGGAGATGAATCCCGGTATCTCAATGAATAACATAGAAGGATGGCCAAATGTACGATTACAGTTACTTTAGAGATTTTCCTGAACCTTAGATTGAGGGGCTAAGTACTCTCGTGAAGATGAGCACCCTCCCAAAAACTGAAGACAGAGTAGATCTGTCCATTTTAGGTACCAGGACAGCCTGTCCCAGTCACCTTGTGTAAGTACCTCGAAGTTTTTGCCACTAGAGATACCTCAAATCACAGACATTACCAGGGGGGACATAGTCGTAGACAGCATGCTGTGTGGGCAGGAAACCTGAGTCCCCGACTCAGTTCCAAAATCCCCAAAGGGACCCCCAATACACATAATTCCCAAAGGATTTGTAAGAGAAGGCGGGCTACCTTCAATTGCAGTCCGATGTTGTCTCGTATTTCACTCCGTTGTTTGTGGAGTGGTCCTGGTAATATGAGTGCAGAAGGATTTTTCACTCGTTAACGACACGAGTTTCGGTTTTCAACCTTGGGCAGTTCACTCACATGCTTATCCCAAGATCCTAGCCTAGCTAATGTTGGTTTGCTCAAAGGAGTAATTGACTGATTTTAATGTAAATTTTAAGTGTACTTGATTATTTGTCTTCGGTAGGGGTGTTGATGTATGAATACGGTGAGATTCTTGACTCAATAAATCATGCAAAACAATGCTCTGAATTTTCCTTTTCAATTTCTTATGCAAACAAGTATTATTCTACATATTCATCTTTTCACATATTCATAGATTCGTCTGTGCATCTAAAGACATTCAACACCTGCATAACCAAAAGATTATTTTCCCAATATTTCCTAACAACTACTGAAAACCAAAATGAAACAGCTTACAACTATTTCGACAGAAGGATGAATACAATTTATCAGTGTTTCTTCAAAAACAAATGTATTTTAAGAGAGAAAAACTAAAACATTTTCCTAACAATAAATTTTCAGGACACCAAATTTGTTAACATAATATAGTTGCAGATCTTACTTTAGCCTATGAGAAAATTCCCCCCCCTTTTGGTCCACAGACACTTCTGGAAATCATGGAAATGGGAGACTAACACTCTGTTTCAGTGTAAACAGAGAGTTAGTTGGTCCACTAATGCTCCCTATACACAGGCACAATGCTTTATAAAGCTCTGTTTAGCCTGGAAACCTGCGTTAGTGAGGGAAATAGCTCAAACAAAGGGCCTTTAGGATCAGTTTCTGAGGAGAATGCAAACTAGTAGGATGTAACAAGATAGTTGGAAGATCAGAAAAGGATTTGAAGAAGTAGGGAGCTCTTAGAAGAAAGAGAAGAACTGAGAGGAGTCTGGGTAAACCAGGAACTAGACGTATAGTCCCTAGCGGAGTCGCCAATTCTGCTATGGGGTAAAATGCACAGTGTATGTAGAATGAAAACTACCCTCAAAGTCCTTCTCGGGACCTTTGACCGACTGTAAGATTATCTAGAGAAGCTACTAAGTTATACACATGTTCATCTATCAAACATAAATTGACAAGGTATGGAAAGAGGATCACCTTTAGTTCCTTCTAGATTTGTTTGGAGACCTCTATGTGGCAAGAAGAACTCCTTCAAGGCCGACTCCAAGACAATTCTTACACAAAGGACAAGGTAAACTAATCACAACACACACTCTTGAAAACTAATGTAAGAATGCACAATAAACATATATTAGTGTATAACTTAACTACTCATCTCGACAAGCATCGGAATGAACAATGTTACCGAAACTATGGAGTAGGGAACACAACTGTAGTTCTGTATTTATAGTGGAAGACTGATTACAACCATCCGTTGGATCAGCCTTCCCTTGCCCCTCCTTCCTCTCTCTCTCTCTCTCCCTCTTTCAGCACACTTCTTCAAGTGTATGACAATTCACAATAGCTTAATGGGCTATCCTTCCAAATTCTCTGACCTCTTTCACAATGGCCCTCTCACTACTTATGTAGCAATCGAATTAGGGCTGCCAAGCTCCTCCTAGAGTTCATTAGGGAAAAAGCCATGAACCTACCCTGTTTTCAAGCTTTTTCCCATTTGCCTTCATTCTTAGATTGGAATTTCCCCAAATAATTCAATTTTTGGAGTTTCCTTGCTTTTGTTGAGCAAATTTAGGGATAAATATCTAGATATTTGTGAGCAGACTCGTTGGCTTGACCCAGTGAACTTCCCTTAGTTTCACTAGCGCTCCCCTTGGTCTAACAACCTGAGTTAGCAGGGTGACTAACACTCCTCTATGCTTGGTAACAAGCTTTATAAAGTAGGTTAGCAGTGTGCAGAGAGCGTTAGTGTGGAATCAAGGCCTGCAATTGTGGTCTTTGCTTCAGTCATCCTGTCTTTCACCTCTGAGTTGATGAGGAGGTCATTTTTTCCTATAACAGATGCCCCCTAAAGTATGAGATCAGAGGTAGAGACGATGGACAAAATACTTTACTAAAACTATAATTTTCTGCCAAAATTTTTGTAGAGAGAGAGAAGTTTCAGGCGTCAAGGAAACCTGATACAACACACATACATATATAAAAACTGCTAAAATCATTTCCTGAGTTGGGCATTCCCATGCTCAGTAGCTATGTTAGAGTATTTTTCTCTTCTGAGATATAACAATGCTGGATGCTGATAAGCATAGAACGGATCCAGTGTCATAGTAGATCATCCTGAAATAGTTGTCTCCAAAGAAAAAGATCCGTAGCTTGGGAGAGGAAACAAGGCTGAATGATGTAAGCCTCTACCCAAGGTCTTGATTTCCGCTTCACCAAACAATATAGATCGGTACATGTGATAAGACGTGTTGACGTCGAACATGCATGGAATCATCTGATTACCAGTTAATAATGGAGACCATCAATAGATGCGAGGAAGGCCACCGATAATGGTGATGGTCTCCAAGATGCACAATGCAAACTAGCAAGTGTGAAAGATTTCTTTGTCGTCGAACACTTGTAGAATCACTTAACCAGGAGCCAATAATGAAAACCCATGATTAAACACAAGGTAACCTACCACTAATGTCTGCAATTACCAAGGCACTGAATGCGTTTCTGGGTTATCTTCCTAGATAGAGTGTTGAAGTCGATAGGAAGAAACTTGTCAAAAGGTAGGCATTGACGTGTCCTACATCAGTCGACACAAAACCGGACAAGAATGATTTTGTTTTTTGAGGAATCTTTTGAGCATTTGGGTCTAAACAACAAAGGGTATGATTAAATGGATATGCATGATTGGTTGATAGAGGAAACAAATGGGAACCCTCGAACAATAGAAGGCACGACAACAGTTTTAACCAGACAACACTAGACTCATGAACACTATAGAGTGTTAGGATACAGAGACACAATTACATCATGGTATAAAGGCTAAAACTCATAGGTTGGCAGGGTTCATATTGAGAGGCCGTCAAAATGAAGGTTTATCTGAGGGAGTGCCATGTTCAAGGGAACGATTGCTTCCAAACCACGCTTTCAAATACAAAATACAGTTGTATTGTCCACTTTCCCTGTCTGATTAATTTAATGAGTCCAGACAGGTAAACTCATCGATATTTTCATGTTTAAAGAGTCTGAAAAGGATCGAAAAAAGAATGACTATTTTCCCTATCTGATTAGTTTAATGAGTCCAGACAGGAAAACTCATCGATTTTTTCATGTTTTAAGAGTCTGAAAAGTATCATAAAAATAACGACTCTATATCTTGTCTGTGTAATTTAAAGTGTCCAGACTAGACAACTCAGTTGTCTTTTCATATTTAGAGAGTCTGAAAAGATCGTAAAGAGAGACTCCATGGTGGCCCCTTTGTCATAGTTGTTAACTGGGTGCGACAACAGGTTAATAGTATACCTAGATCGGTTACTTTTCCATCTTTTAATCTATTGAACCTGGATAAAGAGAAACCTTTTTCCAATAGATGTCGATCTAATTTTGTTATGAGTATGAGGTGACAGACTAAACTCGTGTTTCATCGTGAATTTTTAATGAGTCACGCGATGAAAAACTCAATACCTTCATCAAAATTTTTAATGAGTTAGATGAAGAAAACTCAAGGTATCTTTTTCAGTTTAATGAGTGAGAAAAAGAGGGAAAAGAATGGCTAATCACTTCTTCATAGTTTTACGAGCTCGAAGGAGGGGAAAAACTCAGGGATTTTTCGATTTAAGGGCGAGAAACTCTCACAAAAAAGAAAGTGCTCTTGTTGTTGTCGTCTATTTTTAATGAGCCTGGTAACAAAAAATCAGGATTTTTCAGTTTTAACGAGCAAGAAAATTACCTAAAATAATGCTTGTGTAATCTTTAGCAAGTTTAAAGAGCATCAAGACATAGCTCGGGATTTTTTTAGTTTAAAGAGAGAGAAAAGCACCTAAAAAGAATGCTCCATTGGTCTTTTTCAGTTTATGAGCTGGAAAAGAACAAAAAAGAGTTGCTCAAAGCATCGTTGCATGTATTTAACAAGCATAATGATGAAAACTCGGAGATGTTTATATTTTTTAAAGAGCAATAAAATATCACAAAAAGTGCTCTAACCATCATCGTACAGATTTAATGAGCTTAACGATGAAAACTTGAAGATGTTTATATTTTTTAAAGAGCAATAAAATATTACAAAAAGTGCTCTATTGAGAATTGCATGCAGCTTTTACTGCTTTTCATTCCTGAAAGTACTTTCATCAAAAGTGGTAAAAAGTTGTAAAAAAGTAGCAATTCCTATTATCTGGGTTCATGCATGATAAAAAATCATGGAGAATGGACTATTTCCTCTTTATTGATTTTCAAAAAGTCATGTCTCTCAAATTTATATAAGGAGATGCTTTGAGCTTTCACATGCATCATTTTCACTATTTTGAAGTTTGTGAGAGCTTGCTGGAGCTAAAGAGGAGCAGATTTTCCGCGGACCATTGCAGGAGATATGGGCAACCATTTGACGTGCCGTTAGTCCCAGGTGAGAGCTAAATCTTTTCTCTATGCCTTACTAAACCTTTCTTAACAATTTTATGGGTGGAATTTTGCAGATCTGAGGTCCCCTAAAGCCTTATTTGCGCACTAACGCCCTCTAGATGGCTAGTAGGGAGTGTTAAACGCTCTGTACGAGCCACTGGAGGGTGTTAATCCTCCTTGTGCAGCACTGGGGGTAGCGTTAGGGCTGTAGGGTGCAGTTAAAACCCTCATGCATGGATTCCTTAAGTGTTTTTGCCCCATTTTAACTATTTTTAGGGTTATTTTGTGTAGGTTTCAGGCTGAAATGACTAACCTATGGAGAGAATGAGCCCATGACAATCAAGAATTGCTGATGCGAAACGATCCAGCATGCATACTTGCATTGTGTCGCTGTGGTTTATTGAAGTATGCAAAGCTGGAGCTGATGAAAGGAAAGGAGTATTTACTAAGATGGATAATCCAGTGTTTGGATGAACACGAGCAAGTGTTTAGGATTCGATATCAGGTGCTAGCGATTGACTGGGATGACATATACTTTTTGACTAGTTTGTTGTGCCGTGGGGCACAAGAAAACCTCATCGGTGGCAGGTTAGATCCATGATCTACCTCAGCGTTGGTATAGATCTACTACATCCATGAGAATAGACTAGTCAGCAACAGAGTCCCTATAGAGAGGATTTGATCTCGGCCTATGAGGGCAGTTTTATGGTTGATTGTGCGGTTGGCGAGGTCAAAAAGTCCCCACATAGCGGCAAAGGCCCAACTGTTTCTTGCGGTTGACTATGTCTAGCCTCAGATGTTCAACTGGTGTGAAGCAGTGCTTCGCTAGTTGAAGGTAGAATTAACAGCATGCAAGACCTGTACCCAACACAGTTTTGGGTACGATACTATCATAGTCTCATTTTTCCTTGAGAGGGTACCTGTCATGCACCCACAGATGAGCTTAGGTCCCTTTGATCCGAGGGAGCCAAGGCAGGGTCACTGGTCATCACTTGATCCTCGCACAGGAGGAGGACTGCTCTGGCACTTCTTTGACGAAGACTTCTTCTAGTGGCTCCGTAGCCAAATTGTGATTGTTGATGACTATGCCTATGAAGGCATGGACTTTACCGGCGACCCAAACTTGATGCTACCACCTGGGACCAACTGGGGTCCTCAAGGTGAGAATAATTTTGACAGTACTTAAGTATTTTTGTGCTTTTGAATGTATATGTAATGTTTTTTAAAGGTGAAATAAGAATTGACATGAAACTTTTATGCTTAACACAGATGTGGCACCAGTACGACCTGCAGGCGAACCTCGCTATGTACGACGAGGCAGCCAACTACTTGTTGGAGGGGGCGATGCCGACAGTCTCTGTGAGGTTCTGAGGAACCTAGAGGGTTTAACTATGGGTGCCCCCCCCCCTTCCTATGAGGGAGATTCCCGCCCATATGCAGTGGCACACTGTTGGTGTACCTGAGCAGTTTCTGGCTCCTCTTTGGAGGGTAGCTAGAGTTGTTTTAGCTTTTCTAGAGAAATAGGCTCTTTTTAGCAAGTATTTTCACGTAGCCATATGAGTGTTTGTAGCTAGGCTTTGAGCCATTTTGTACTTAAATCATCCAAGTTTTGGAATATTTTGATGTAAAAAATTGGATTTTGATCTATATTATATATATATATATATATATATATATATTTTTGGTATTTTGGTGGTGTGAATTTGTTTTTAAATGTTTTTTGTAACAAATTTTTAACTTTAGTAAATGTTTTACTTCTCATGCATGCTGCTATAAAGAATGAGACAAATGCCAATCCAATACATAATTAGCTAACGAATCAGCGACTATATTTAATTCTCAAGGAACATGCTCATATGTCATTATTTCAAATCGGCGTTCCAAGAGTCGCACCCTTATATAGTTACGTAACAAGGTTGGATTATGAACGTGATAATGATTTGTCAATTGCATAACGAATAGTTGGGAGTCTAACTTGACCACCAGATTGGAGATGCCCTTGATGACGCTTCCATGAGAAGTGAAACGATGGACATGTACTCAGCAATATTGTTGGTAGCAGTACCAAGAAAGAACCCCCCGAAGAAAAATAGTTCTGACTCGTGTGTGTAGATGACCCAAGCAGCCGATGCAATGTGCCGTGTGTGATGACTGACACCATCCGTGTATCCTACGTATGCTACGGGAAATGACGACATCTGCATTGCGATAAGAATGCATGAGACAAGTACTCCACTAAATAACAAAACAATCCAATCACATCAAAAAAAGGTAAGCAAAACTTATGAGTACATAAAATTATGAAGCACATGCCCAGTGCAATATTAGGCACAATACTTTTTTAGATAGAGCCCATATTTGGGCTCCTTGAGTGGGATTCCTTCCCAGTCCTATAGTTCATATGCCCCTGTGGGGAGGACTTTTGTTACGATATAGGGACCTAGCCAAATGGGTTGAAGCGTGCATGCCTCCAAGAGGTTATCTTTTGGATGATAGAGCGATACGAAGTCACCCTCTTGGAAAGAACAAAACTGAACCTCTTTCGCAAATTGGGGTTGTACCCGCTCCTTGTGAGCTGCGAGTGCCAAATCGACATCTCGACAGGTTTTATCCAGTTGTTTAAGGTATAATAGGCATTCTTGTTCGACAGTAGGGCTGGGCATAGTTTCAACAACTATTTCTAGGGAAGGGATTGGCCACCCATTTTGTTTTTCTTCATCGTAAAGTTGGATCTCATGTGAAACAAATGACGGATTAAAGTCAAGAATTTCCTCGTGAGACCAAACAAATTCATCATGGAAGTCCTCATGTAGGCAGGTGGAGCTTGAAATTTCCTCAGGACTGCAATTTGGTTGCATCTGGGTGTTTTCCACGATGCCTGACGTGACTGAAATATCTATGGGTAATGACCTGGAAGTGTCGCAAATGTTTCCCTTTGCATCCAAGGTTTGGATGATCGTGTATGGTGAAGAAACAATTTCTGGTAAGTCAGAGGATAGGATTTGAAGAGGCATCATGTATGAATCAGATATCAAGACATGATGGTACCAATCCTCCCAATGTTGCTCTCCAAAACTCATAATTTCTTGAACGGATTTGTTCGTAGGTATGAGTTGATTGAATGGACCTTAAAGAGGGGTGGTTATGGGAAGGGCGGTGGTACCATTGGTGATAGCTGACATGACCAAAGATGTGGATGTGGATTGAATGCCTTGGTAGGTGGATTCAGTGGGTGACAACGACATCTGGTCTTCGAATGTGTCAAGGTTTGAAGGGGCCATTAGGATCCAGGGATCGGTCAGTTCATGAGGAATTGATGAAATCATGTTGACCGATTGTGGTGGCTGAAGAGGAAAACAACCCATAAGGGAAGAAGCCTTCAGTAGACCAGTACCTATATTGACATAATTGTCAGTTCCACCTCCTACTAGGGGTACGAAGTCACTTGGTAATGGTGAATAATCGGGGGTGTAGAAAGACAACTGATCCATTGTAATGACCTTTCCATCCAATGGAAATAGGATGATATGAAAGACAGTGGATACGACGGCCATCATGGCATATGTCCAACTGCAACCTAGCAACAGATTATAGTCAAGTTTCTTGTCCACTAATTCTACGTCCACCGTTACTGTTTTCCCATATAATTTGATGGGAAAACTGGCTAGGTATCCTTTTGGGATAAAGGTGTGGCTGTCGAAAGCTTTAAGGGAGTTCGATGACAGGGATAGGGTTGCGGAACCCAGGGCAAGACAATATGAAGCCAACGTGACACAGGTTGAAGCACCTTCATCAATGATAGTTTGGTGTATACCTTTACCTTTCGAAGTGACATGCACTTGAAATGCAAGCTGGTGGGAAAGGGGAAGTTTACACTTGTCCATGTCGAAAATAGCAAGCATGGAATCCATAGGGTTAATACCTCCAATAGCTAAAAGCAAAGATTTTCATTGGCTGGGGCGTGTCTATAATACTTCGAGCACCGACATAGCCGACAGCGCTTGTGCCAAATCCTCTACGATATTGTAGTGTTGGGTGGCATGTGTAGATGTATTGTGCATTGTGTGTCGAAGTTCCCCCTTGGGGGGTCGAATTACAAATTCCTCAATCGGCCTTTCGATATGAAAATCGTTGGGTGACGATGGGTTTTAACCTGAGGATGGTTCTGCTGCTGGAGCGATAGGAGCTCCATAAGATTTGGCTCTTGTGGCGAGTTCTACCATTTCAAATGTGTAAAATATAGAAGATCCTTCACCAGCTAAAGGATGTTGCGAACCATTATTGCCCCCTGGTGAGGGTTGCGGTTGGTTGGCAACACGATTTTGCTGTTGTTGAGTAGGAAAGGGATTTCTAAGGATAGAAGGTGCCTTACCAGAATCCATTTTGGCAAGGTAATATGTGCATTCTTGAAGACGCGGACAACGCCAGGCTACATGGTCTTCAGCACAAAGTTTGCATGGATATCTTGTGCCTTTATCCTTTTCCTCATCAGTAGGCACAATGGTCTTTTGTTTCGGGTTGGGATGCTTGGATGACTGCTCTTCAGAAAGAGTGGTCTTGTTCTTATTCTTCTTGTTCTTGCCACTGGATGTTTATGTAGACTACACAGAGTTTATCACAGTGGCAGGAAGAGTAGTCACTTTGGTAGAGGGGTCCACTACCAGCTTGGAAATGGAACTACTGAGTTGTTTTATAGCGACCGCAGAGGTTGCACCGAAAATCCTGTCGACGTGTACTCTAGGGTGCTGAGTGGTGGAAGAATTAGGGTTACCAGGAGCATGGGGGATTATGTAGTAAAGAGTGTCAGACTGTGAATAAATCAAATCTAAGTACTGGGCACGACGTATGGATTGGTCTTCTATGACCGCACCACCTAGAGCGACATCTCTAGTAGTTTGTGGGAGTAAGGACTTACAGAATTAGTTCGTTAAGAGAAAATCAAGGATGGGAGCTTTGACTAACCTCCACCTACGTCTCCATTCATGAATATGATTGGAGATGTGGGTGGCGGTATCCTAACAAAATGAAGTAAGGAGCTCTGTCACAGTCTCATAGTGGATAGGTAACTGAAAGTTCTTTAGGAACTCCATCACTAAAGTGTCAAAGGTATTTACTGACGCATGTGATAGCTCAATATACCATTTTGCGGCATTGCTAGTGAGGGTGCAGGGAAAAAGACGTAACCAGACACTATCATCCACCATAGAGTTAGAAACGCACCAGAGATGGTAGGTGGTGATATGGGTGCCCAGATCCTCCCCTTGTTTTCCATCAAACTTTAGAATGTCCATTGGTATTTTGTGCGAGATTGGCGACCATTGTAAGTTGTGGTAGATGGGGTTGTTTGTCAACTTGTATAAGTTGGAAATATCCAATGTTGCAAAAAAAGACAGGGAGTTAGGTGCCCTCGACTCGGACCATGGTGGTGACGGATGACCTAAGGAGCTCTGTGCTCCTCCCATCATTTGGTTCCCCATAGTGTACATGGGTTGCGTGGAGTAACAGTTGCTTTCGGTATGATGATGCAGAGTGGATTTCCATGAGGATTTTGATACTGGGGTATGAAATTACCCCCAGTATAAGAGGTGCCCCGTTGATTCGTTTGAGTCTGTGAGTAGGGTACCCCCATGGATTGGTTGGGAACCCCTTGTGGATTCACGACTGACACAGAACTAACCATTTGACTTTGATTGATAGAGGGAACACTCATGTCATTCAGCGATTGTCCATGCATACCTGAGAACAGAGGGGGAATTGTGACATTCCCTACCGGCATGTGCATATTGGGAACCCCCCTAGATATCTAAATCTTGGGGTTGGAACTATACATTGGCGGTCGACTATATTTTTGGTAAACAGGAACCGTGCCCATAGTGCCGCATTGACTGTTATATGGAGCACTGTATGTGGCACTTGTCAAAGGTATGCATTGTGGCACCATAGGAGTGCAACCTGGCATTTGCTAGGTTCCACTTATAAAGGGTGTTATGTGAGTTGTTGTTCCTAGGACAAATGGGATAGCGAGATTCCACATTACTGGTGTTGTGATGACCATCGACTGGGGAAGTGGTAGAGGATCAATAGTGTCTCTAAAATTCCACAACATGTGAGGTGTCAATTGGATAGATGGGAAAGTTCCACCTACTGAAGAAGGAAGTACAGGTACCATGGGAACCACGATGGCATCTGATGAATTTGTGAGCGGAGTGTTAAAGTGAGGAAGAAATCCTTCCTTGAAGAAATCCTCCGGCAAATTGGAATCGTTGGTCATCCACACAGATCCCGTGTGAGATTTAGGAGACTGATTCCTCGAAGATGAGGAATCCGAGTCAGTGGAACTCGGCGGATCTTCCACAATGAGTGGAGGAAGTCCTAACAATCATCAAGAGTGACGACAAGGGCCAGATGTAGCCACGATGACCGTTAAGTTTTATCAAATAAATTTTAATGTGATATTCTTTAAAGTCTTAAAAATGGTAACACTCAGGTACCTAAAAATAAAAAATACACTAAATATATCGATAAAAAAAATAGAGGGAAAGTACCTCGTCTGATAAGAACCGATCACTGGAGATGAAACCTAGTATCTCAATGAATAAAAGAGAAGGATGGAAAAATGTACGATTATGGTTACTCTAGAGCTTTGCCTAAACCTCAGATTGAGTGGCCAAGTACTCTCGTGAAGACAAGCACCCTCCCAAAAACTGAAGACAGACTAGATCCGTCCATTTTAGGTACCAGGACAGCCTGTCCCAGTCACCTTGTGTAAGTACCTCAAAGTTTTGGCCACTAGAGATACCTCAAATCATAGACATTACCAGGGGGGACATAGTCGTAGACAATATGTTGTGTGGGCAGGAAACCTGAGTCCCCAACTCAGTTCCGAAATCCCCAAAGGGACCCCCAATACACAGAATGCCCAAAGGATTTGTAAGAGAAGGTGGCTACCTTCAATTACCGTCCAATGCTGTTTCGTATTTCGCTTTGTTGTTAGTGGAGTGGTCCTGGTAATATGAGTGTAGAAGGATTTTTCACTCGTTAGCGATACTAGTTTTGGTTTTCAACCTTGGGCAGTTCACTCACATGCTTATCCCAAGATCCTAGCCTAGCTAATGTTGGTTTGCTCAAAAGAGTAACTGATTGATTTTAATGTAAATTTTAAGTGTACTTGATTATTTGTCTTCGGTAGGGGTGTTGACGTATGAATATGGTGAGACTCTTGATGCAATAAATCATGCAGAACAATGCTCTGATTTTTTTTTTTCAATTTCTTATGCAAACAAGTATTATTCTACGTATTCATCTTTTCACATATTCGTAGATTCATCTTTGCATCTAAAGCCATTCAACACTTGCATAACCAAAAGATTACTTTCCCAATATTTCCTAACAACTACTGAAAACCAAAATGAAACAGCTTACAACTATTTCGGCAGAAGGATGAATACAATTTATTAGTGTTTCTTTCAAAAAAATGTATTTTAAGAGAGAAAAACTAAAATATTTTCCTAAAAATAAATTTTTAGGACACCAAATTTGTTAACATAATATAGTTGCAGATCTTACTTTAGCCTATGAGAAAATTTCCCCCCCTTTTGGTCCACAGACCCTTTGGAAATCATGGAAATGGGAGACTAACGCTCTGTTTCAGTGTAAACAAAGAGTTAGTTGGTCCACTAACACTCCCTGTACACAGGCACAATGCTTTATAAAGCTCTGTTTAGCCTGGAAACCTGCGTTAGTGAGGGAAATAGCTCAAACAAAGGGCCTTTAGGATCAGTTTCTGAGGAGAATGCAAACTAGTAGGATGTAAAAAGATAGTTGGTGGATCAGAAAAGGATTTGAAGTAGGGAGCTTTTAGAAGAAATAGAAGAACTAAGAGGAGTCCAGGTAAACCAGGAACTAGATGTATAGTCCCCGGCGGAGTCGCCAATTCTGCTATGGGGTAAAATACACGGTGTATGTAGAATGAAAACTACCCTCAAAGGCCTTCCCGAGACCTTTGACAAACTGTAAGATTATCTACAGAAGCTACCAAGTTATACACATGTTCATCTATCAAACATAAATTGACAAGGTATGGAAATAGGATCACCTTTAGTTCCTTAGATTTATTTGGAGATCTCTATGAGGCAAGAAGAACTCCTTCAAGGCTGGCACCAAGACAATTCCTGCACAAAGGACAAGGTAAACCAATCACAACATATGCTCTTGAAAACTAATGTAAGAATGCATAATAAACATATATTAGTGTATAACTTAACTACTCATCTCTAAAAGAATCAGAATGAACAAATCAATGAACAACATTACCAATACTATGGAATAGGGAACACAACTACAGTTCTGTATTTATAATGGAAGAGTGATTACAACCATCCATTGTATCAACCTTCCCTTGCCCCTTCTTCCTCTCTCTCTCTCCCTCTTTCAGCTCACTTCTTCAAGTGTATGACAATTCATAATAGCTTAATGGGCTATCCTTCCAAATGCTCTAACCTCTTTCATAATGGCCCTCTCGCTACTTATGTAGCAATTGAATTAGGGCTGCCAAGCTCCTCCTAGAGTTCATTAGGGAAAAAGGCCATGAACCTGCCCTGTTTTCAAGATTTTTCCCATTTGCCTTCATTCTCAAATTGGAATTTCCCCAAATAATTCGATTTTTGGAGTTTCCTTGCTTTTCTTAAGAAAATTTAGGGATAAATATCTAGATATTTGTGAGAAAATTCGTTGGCTTGACCCAATGAACTTGCCTTAGTTTCACTAATGCTCCCCCTGGTCTAACAACTTGAGTTAGCAGGGTGACTAATGCTCCACTATGCTTGGCAACAAGATTTATAAAGTAGGTTAGCAGTGTGCAGAGAGCGTTAGTGTGGAATCAAGGCTTGCAATTGTGCTCTTTGATTCAGTCATCCTGTATTTCACCTCTGTGTTGATGAGGAGGTTATTTTTTCCTATAACAAGAAGTTTCCAAATGCTCGCTTCCACTGACTGAAGAAATTGTGAAGACATGCCAAAGAAACACATGTTTCCTGTCATCGCACTGCCCTAAAAAATTACGTAGTTTTCCCAGCCAGTCACCCTATCAGCCGGCCTGCTGTGCATCCTAAAAACTACACAATTTTCATGAGCAGTCTCCGAGCTACCCAACATCCTGCTTAGGTTAGAAACTACACAAGGATGTCTAGTAGGCCAGCATCCCAGCTACCCAACATCCTACTCAGTGGAGAATATGCACAAGGATGTCTAGCAGGCTAGCTTCCCAGCTATGTGTAGTTTTTTCTAGTAGCCTCCCGTAGCCCACTGCCAGCTCCCCAAAAAAATTGTGCAATTTTTTCCAGTTTCCAGCTCCCCAGAGAAATTGTGCTGTTTGCATTGCCAATCTCCCTCTGCTACCTGCACTATTTCCCTAGAAAAATTGTGTAGATCTTCCCCCCAACTGATCTAGATCCCGTAGACATTCAATTCTGATCTGAATTTCCCATCTCAACCTCCCAGTGACCTCTACGCAATTTTCATGGATAGTGCTCGGAGCCTGCATCCTTGCTTGAAATGTGCCCTGCACAATTTCAGGGCCTTGTCCTCTCTCTCAGTCACCTACATCCGAAAGTGAAAAAAATGCATCATGGTAGATTAGGAGATTTCTGGATTTGAT
The DNA here is from genome assembly GCA_031772625.1 of Pinus tabuliformis. Lineage (NCBI taxonomy): Eukaryota > Viridiplantae > Streptophyta > Pinopsida > Pinales > Pinaceae > Pinus > Pinus tabuliformis. Next base: position 301,455,037 of record CM062813.1, on the reverse strand, counting down.
GTTATCTCATCATGATTGATTGCAGATATAGGTACATGGATTAGGCATGGCGCGATGAAAAACGAGATGAAGAAGGAGTGCATGCAAGGAGACTTCTTCATGAATGGATGAAAAAACAAAGCATGCAAAGCATAAGTGAAGGAGAGACGTCCACATGCAACATCAAGAAAACACTAAGACCATCAAAGACTCCACACACCTTGCCACACTGAGGTGAGGTTATGATACACCAAGAGCACATCCATTACTCAACAGCACTACAACTCGACATGCACACCACTAGAAACATGAACATACCAGCTCTGTCATGTCGAGTGATGTCACGAGCCATCTCGGCTACATCACTATTGTGGGCCACATTGTTGTAATCAATGTAACGTAATGTGGAAGTCCAAGAGACCCACGTTTAAATTTGAAGAGTCATGTAAGTCAAACAGTCATGGGGGAAGTTGAATAGTCACAAGGGTCAGTTTCACCCTTGGCTATATATACCCCTTATTTGTACATGAAAACGAATTTTCACCTTGGCTCGTCCCACATAGCCTTGGGAGTCTGTAATATTTTCTTTGAGGAGCAAGCAGTGGCTCCAATGCCCCACTATTGGGGTTAGTGATGTAATGGTATACAAATATGTCTTGGAACTTTCACTTCATTCAGAAGCCTATTAACAGGCCAACACATTTTTACACATGTATTGTATTCATTTGTAAGACTATTGTTTGGACGCTTGTAATGCATGTTTATTTAACATGTATTAAGACAGATGAACTATTTTTGTTGTTTTAGTACATATTCTATTGGAAATGTGTTGTATCAGTTGCTAACGTTGTCTTTCCTATGTTGGCTATCCCGCCGGACACTCAAGATTCATTCTTGTAAACTTGTTATAACGCCCATTGTACTCATGTGGACTATTCCACTGGGTGTTATACGTGTTATATGTTCACCTTGTGTTTGTGACTGCCACATCCACATGGAATACTCTTTCGGAAGCTAAGAATTTCCTATTGTGTTTTGTGTCTCTAGCAGATTTGGGACTATTCCCTTTCGACCTGACACTCACTTCCACCCTCTCCCTCTGCAATGAGAGAGATTTGACACAAGAAAAACTAAACACTCACCGGGCACATGAACCTTGATGTTCAAAGACAAATTAAACTTCTCTCATGTGCTGAAAATCAAGAGCTAAGGCAAATTTTTAAGGTAATGGCAAGGGCCATCATACTGGATGGGACTCCTACACCAAACGGTGTGAGGTCTAGTCAGCACTTCATACCAGGGTGATCCCTTGAATGTTGGCGGGTCCAGCACCGTCAACATTTTTGGTGTTATAATGAGGGTTAGATGATAAGCTGAGTCCTCACGATATATTTTGAATCTCTGCATACGTATCATGAATAAACACATAATTTCTCTTTCGGAGTGTATGTCTTATGGAAATGATTTTGAGATCTCAGAAGAGCTCTGGAATAACTTGTCACATAAAAATATGATGATCGAGGCCAAGTAGCCTTGGGTAGACATTTTGTTGGAGTTGTAGGATCCTATGAAAGACATGAAATATTTGAAGATTACATGACCTACGCATTATTCACATACACACTTCGAGGGAACCCACTGCATTGGTGTGCCACGCTGCCCAAAAAATATATTCACTCTCTCCCTCATCTAGTCACAGAGATAGACCTTGCTTTGAATCATTTTGACTGTCAATCACTCAATAAATAAATTCTGAAATTACGGAAAGCACCTAATGAATTCATTGATAAATTTAACACACACTTTTGTAATATTTCATACTGATTTCTTGAAGATGACATTGATTGGTAATTCCTCGATGGAAGATTTAAGTATCTTCTCTACATATATCAAAATTCATAATTCTTAGAATCATTCAAACCTCTCCCATCATACCTCGATGTTAGAGCTACCAAATCTAAGACGGATGAGGTCATCGTCATAAGTGACTGTCCATTGTCTTCTCATCAAAAAGCTCTAGCTCCACATTGCACGATGGAAGAAGTTGCGCGCACATCTGTTCAATTGTCAAATCCTCCTACCCCACCTCCCCTCAATGTTTGCGTAGATTTAGCTTGTAAGCCTACTAGTTGTCATGTGGACTTGTTACCTCAACCTCCATCCCCACGTTTTAATGATCCCCTAGACTATTTTGTCTTATGTTCTTCCATTATGGACTCCACACTTATTATGAACAAGGATCAAGTTGTTGACGAAGTCGATGTTTTGCAGCCAACCTGCACTATCATTCATGATGAGTGTGTGTGGGAATCTAAAGAAGAACCCACGGTGAAGAATGAATCCCTTCCATCCACACCTCATTTGCTTTATCCTAACATCCTTATGATTATGCTAGTGTTGATTTCCCCTATGAAAACTCATTTCCGGATGTTTCTACTTTTGATCATTCATAAGACACATTGGATGTCAATCTATCATTACATTGTGGAGAGGACACATCTTCCTCTAAAAATCCATCCCATATATCATCTATCATTCCTGAAAATAAAGAGGGTGAACATCCTTGCTTCTCATCTACCCCTCTGCATGATTCATCAAATCACGAGGATGTCGACAAACATCCCATATTTTTTGATCATGGATTTTGTGATCTTTGTAATTATTCTTTTGATCACGATGTTGATTCATTTACTTTTAATCTGTCTAGGCCACTGGTCTCCGGTGATATACTTATTTATGGAGTGGAAACCCTGTAGTCTATTGAGGCACTTCAGCCTAGGCTGATGGTTATGTTACGCCCTCGCTGTCTTAACGTTAGTTCCACTTCCAATCATAAAATTTTTGAAACACCCAAGGCTCCTCATCACTCTTTGCTTCACATTGAAGATCAACCAAACAACCAGATTTCACTTCCTCAACTTGAATCACATGATTCCATCGTGCAAGATTTGGAGGAATCTTACACAACAAGTGTGTTTGCAAAGCATAAGCTATTGGTCTTTCTCATGTTCACTCATATGTCATAGTCCAAAGAGTGTGTATGTTTATTGTCTGCACGCAGTGCGTCACAACACTATGGTATGCCCGTAGAATGTTCGTTTTGTGTATTCCCTCTTTTCTATTCTATGGATGTCTTAGAACTCAGAGCGTGTTGGTATTTGATGATATATCTTTCTTGTTCGTTGTTTTACATGCATATCTTTCTTGTTAACCATGCCTTCAAGAACATGGGCTAGCCAATCCACCGATGGCTGCATTGGAAATATCACTTCACGTGAGTAGGCCCATGCACTATTTAGCGTAGGATTAGGAGTAGTCTTTACTTCCTGCTTTGCTTTGCTTTTTGGTTTGCATGTTTGTATTCTTTCTTACTCAGTTTGGTTTGCTTGATTGCTTGATTTTCTTACTTTTTTTTCTCTCACTTTACTTTTTCTTTTTACTTTCTTTGCTTTCTTGTACCCGTAGGTTAGCCTCTCGTCAAACCGTGTTTGGATCTCGAGACAAGTTGGGAAAATCTAAGAGGACTTGTACAAATATCAACGCTTGGTTATCTGTTTTCCGCTCTCTTTACGAAGCACTTATTGTCTTTAGTCGATGATGCCCTGATGGAAAATACGTTATGTTCAGAGTGAGTCTTGGTGAAAACACAATGCTTGTGCTCTAACTAGTACCACTTACTCTAATCGGTTCTATTGGGTTAAGCCTTGTCTATTCAGTTAAGTAGAGTAAGGTGAGGGGGAAAAGCTTAACAAGTATGTTAGAGGTATACATAACATACTTCTTTGAAGGAACAATCTCTTTAGCTCTCAATAAGTCGGGATCCCTCTTTTGCCTCTGAAATAAATAAGTGCCTATGCATAGTTCTCACAAAAAAATGAAAAATGAATAAGGAAAAATAATAGAAAGCATTCCTTCACAGAGAGGTGATGCAAGTAACTCCACCAGGGTACTGACTAGGCTCGCTAGCAGTAGAGTGATGTTTGTGTTCTTGCGTGACTCCATCGGGTACTGTTCAGGCCAGCTCATAGCAGAGCAACACCAGAGATGAAACTTAAACTCTGATGGTCATATTACTTGTGCACCGAAATACCCCTCATCCCCAATCAAATAAATATGTTGACTTGGATTGGAATGTGTGTTGACCAATGAATAGAATGGTAGGGACTACTCTTTTAACCAAGCTAGTGTGGAAATCACAATGATCAAAGAATCAGACAATACATCCGGAAGGGTTAGACTCACTTTTCACGAAACAAGGTCCATACAAAGATCTGGAGTTCTACCATTGTGTCACCAAGCATTGTAGTGGCTACAATCACCCTCCAAAATTTTAGCTCACATGCAAATTTCAGAGCCTACCTTGGCTCCTATGATTGATCATCCTTGGTCACTTGTTGGTAAGTTGATGATTTCAAGCTCCCCTCCTTGATCCTAAGGTTGTTCGTGTTCTCATCTTTATGCAACATGTGTCATTTTACAACATATGGGTCATTGTTTTTCATGCAAAGGGAATGTTGTTTTGCTTCAAGGGAAAGCATGTGCGCATGAGTAGTTGTCATTACATAGACATGTTTCACACTGACTTCACATATTCTTTTCATGAAGGTTGTTACATCAAGAAAAGTATATCTTATGCATTCTGAATGGTCTATGTTGTGTCATTAAGTGTCCATGTGTGATCGCAATCAAGTCCTATCAATGTTTACATATCTTTCACTGATCTCACACTTAGCCATTTTTCCAAGCATCCTAGCCTCATCTAGCATCCCAGAACTATGCACTTTTCTTCTGCAAACATCAAGCTTCCTCCCTTGCCTGCTGAAATCCTACAGTGCACAGAGACACCAACCTCCATTTCCTGCTGAAACCCCATAAACCGCAGACACCCCAACTAGCAATACTCTTTGAAAATGTGCAAAGTAGTCAGGTAGCCAACACTGCTCTCCAGAAAAGCACAAAACAATCCAGTTGCACTGCACTCAAAATTTGTGCAAAGCTATCCTCCCAACACCCCCATGCCACAACCATATCCTGTGCCTCAAAACTATGTAGTGTTGTTCAAATTATCCTATCGGACTTGAATGCAGAAACTGTGTAGACATGCCTCCCAAGGCCTCATTTTGGCAGTAGTCATTGTCTGCTGAAATTGCATAGATCTACGTCTCAGTGACTATAGCAAAAGGTGACATGGTGAGATCACTCCCAAGGACTTGAGGAGAAGGATCGACGAACCAAGTAATGGAAAATATTAGGACCTCATGCAAACTCGGTAAGATGCATGATCATCTTGAGGGTAAGTATGGTAAGTAAAGAACACCTTTTGAAGTATACCTCTTAGTTGAGTTTGCAGGACTACTTGTCATTGTCATATACTATTGTCCTCAGTAACATGCATGTGCACAAACAAGAAAAGTCATTTTATGTGTTTCTTCTATATGTCTTTCTTCCTTTTCACTTGTTCTTTCTTCCTTTTCACTTGTTCGACCAACTATCATCTTCATCATGTTGATTTCTATGTCATGCTTGCGACCTCGTGCTGGTGATGTTGAAGGCTGTGTTTGAGTTGTGTTCTCTATATAAACATCTATCGCACTCACACACGATGTTGTAAGTACTATCGCACAAGTGTCGTCATGGTCGCCCGAATGTCTATTCGAAGTGTCGCACTTGTCCCTTTCACCATTTGACAGTTCCACAGTTAGTCACGCTGAGCATGTTGTCTTATTGGTTAGAGGTGTCTTGTTGTTGAGTCATGTTGAGTGTGTGTTCGAAAGTTCATGCATGCAAAAATTCACTCACTCACACACTTAGTCATTTTGCTGAAGTTATGTCGATTAGGCCAACCCCAACAACCAGACCTCTGCTGAGCTGCACTACGTAGTTTCAACCCTCAATGAACATGTACTGCTACCTAGAATTGTACAAAGCTTGAGGCTGCCTCCCAGGCAGTCTGTTTTGTGCAATCCTGGAATCGACTCGACTAACTGTCACTTAGAACGACGCATAAGTTTTCCAGCAAGCCATCTCAATCTATGCTACCTGCAAGAAAATAAACCAAGCCTCTGGCTGGTCAACCGGAGAGTTTGACTGGGCAGTGACCCCGGGCCTCACTCCTTCGAAAAATTGCGCAGAAGCTATCAAGCATGCCCGCTTCCACTGTTTGAAGAAATTGTGTAGACATGCCAGATAGACACTTGGTTCCTATCACTGCGCTGCCCTAAAAAATTGTGCAATTTTCCTAGCCAGTCACCCTGTCATCTGACCTGTTTCTCATCCTAATAACTGCACAGATTTCATGAGTAGTATCCCAGCTACCGAACATCCAGCTTAGTTCAGAAACTGTGCAAGAATGTCTAGCAGGCTAGCCTCCCATCTCTGCACAATTTTTTCCAACAAATTTCTTCCAGATCCCCAGAAAAATTGCGCAATTTTCGCCAGAAGCCTCTCGTAGCCGACTGCTAGCTCCCTGGAGAAATTTCGCAATTTTCACTGTCAATCTCCCTCAATTACTTACACTGTCTTTATGAAAATACTACTCAAATCTACCCTCCAACTGAGCCAAATCTCGCAGATAGTCACTGCTGATATGAATTTTCCATCTGAGATTCCTAGTGACCTCTGTGAAATTTTCATAGATATTACCCTAAGCCCGAATCCTTGCATGAGATGTGCCCCACATAGTTTCAAAGCCTTTTCCTTTGTCCTGTTCACCTACATCTAGAAGCGAAAGAAAATGCGTCATGGTAGACTAGGAGATTTTTAGATTTAATGTTGTCTCATCATGAGTGATTGTAGATACATGTACAGGGATGAGACATGGCATGAGAATGAACGATATAACAAGGAGTGCATGCAAGGAGACTTGTTCATGAACAGACGAAGACACGAAGCATGCAAAGCACAAGAAAACACCAAGACTATCAAAGACTCCACACACCTTGCCATGTAGAGGTGAAGCTATGATACACCAAGAGCACATCCGTCACTCAAAAGCACTGCAGCTTGCCATGCACACCACCACCAGCATGAACATACCAACTCTGTTGTGTCGAGTCATGTCATGAGTCATCTCGGCCACATCACTACTGTGGGCCACACTATTGTAATCAATGTAATGTAACGTGGAAGTCCAAGAGACCCACATGTAAATATGAAGAGTCATGTAAAGTTGTAGAGTCATGTAAGTCAAATAGTCATGGGGGAAGTCGAACAGTCACAAGGGTTAGTTTCACCCTTGGCTATATATACCCCTCATTTGTACATGAAAAATAATTTTCACCTTGGCTCCTTGCACATAGCCTTGAGAGTCTGTAATCTTTTATTTGAGGAGCGAGTAGTGGCTCGAACGCCCTGCTATTAGGGTTAGTGATGACATGGTGTAGGGATGTGTCTTGGAGCTTTCACTTAATTCAGAAGCCTGTTAACAAGCCAACATGTTTTCTCACATGTATTGTATTCATTTGTAAGACTATTCTTTAGATTCTTGTAATTCATGTTACTTTAACCTGTATTAAGGCATTTGAACTATTTTGGTTGTTTTAGTACATATGCTATTTGAAATGTGTTGTATCAGTTGCTAATGTTGTCTCGCCCATGTGGGCTATCCCGTTGGACACTAAACAGGTTCATTCTTATAAACTTGTTATAACGCCAGTCGCACTCGTGTGGACTATTCTGTTGGGTGCTGCATGTGCTATCTATTCATCTTGTGTTTATGATTGTTGCATTTGTGTGGACTACTCTATGGGAAGATGCACATGTCCTGTTGTGTTGTGTGTCTCTAGCAGAGTTGGGAATATTCCCTTTCAACCTGAGAATCACTTCCACCCTCTCCCTCTGCAATGAAAGAACTTTGACACAAGCGGCACTAAGCACTCACCAACCACGCGAACCTCGTTGTTTGAAGACAAAGTAAACCACTCTCATGTGCTGACAAGAAAGAGCTAAGGAAAATATTTAAGTTAATGGCACCCAGGCCATCGTACCGGATGGGACTCCTACACCAAACGGTGTGAGGTCTAGTTGGGAATTTATACAGATAAGATCCCCTGAGTGTTGGTGGGTCTAGCACCATCAACAAGGTGATAACTTGAAGGTGTACCATTCCCAAATAAATTTTTTCCTTAACATTATATCATGTGCTTGCCTTACATTTTTTTAAACATGAATTTAGGAGTATTGGTCATGAATCCTGATGACTTGGCACCCTTAAGGCCAATAAGTTAGTCTCATATGGTTTCCATAGCCTCAAACCTTGCTAGTGTTGATCATCATATAGCATATGCCATAGCCAATTGTATATATTACAAATGGAAATTTCTTGTTGAATATTAAAGGCTATATATTATTTTTAATTTTATGAAAAATACTTATTCTATAAAAAAATACATTTACATCAAAAACTCAAAAAAAGGAAAGAAAGGGGACATATAGAGGATACTAAATATAGAGATACATATAACTGATATTTAATTTTGTTAATAGGATTGATATGTGTTTAATTTGATTTGATTTCTTAATGGGAAGCAATTGTTAATTGAGGGATATATTCCATGAAGGAAGATTAGGATAAGAAAGCTAATGAAATTCTTCCGGTCAAATATCATCATAGACACTATTCTTTAATTAGAATTCAATATTATGTCAGTGTTTCATTTTATGAGAATGAAGAAATTTAGGATTCGAGGCAGCCATGTGATGATGATGTTGGAATTATGGCTTTCGTGGCTATAGCTAGCTAGATTTGGCATTGTTTTCATGGTTGCAGCTAGCTTGTGTTGGCATTGATGTCAACCTTGTAGCATGTTAGCATGTGTTGCAGATGCTTAGTCATGCATATGTTTGATTGGTTGCAACTAGTTGTATTGACATTGATTTGGTTGTGTTGGTATTGATGTCAACATTGTGTTGGCCTCATGATGCATTGACGTTACCCTCATGATGGTATGTATGTTGGCATTGATGTGGCTTAATGCTTGGACGTGTGTTAATGATGTGTGTTGATCCATGTTGATGAATTTGGCGAGTCTAGGTCTTCATGTTCATCGTTATGCTCATGACTTGTTGTAGCAGAGTGTTGGTCTTATGATGATGTTGTAGAGGTGTTATAGGTTTGTGCAGAGGTGTTACAACTTGTGGAGGTGTTAGAGGAGAGTAGAGGACTTGTTGGAATTCATGTCAACCCTTTCATGTTGGTTTTTAGTTCAACTCGGTAATGGAACTTGGTAGACATGTTTAACCCATTTGTAGAGATGTCATAGAGATTGGCAGAGGTTTGGAGGCATGTATATGAGCTAATGAAGGTGTCCAAATAGGTCTTAGAGGTTCTGATATGAAGGCTTATGGTTTTCTCCTATACTTTGTCTTGGCCACTAGGATGAAGGCTTGTGCATGTGGTTGGAGGCCTCTGGCCACTAGGAAGAAGCCTTGTGCATGTGATTGCAACCGGGTTCTACTAGTTTTGTGCATGCGATCAAGCCTCTCACGATACGATGAAGCTCTCTGAACCATAACTGTGTAAGGGCCTCCCTCTGGCCTTCATGGCTTTCTGGACATGTTTCAAAGACCAAATTGATGAATTCCTAGACCCAAACATAGAAAATGACTCTGTCCTGTAAAGGACCAGACCTTGACTGTCATGGACTTTGGTGATTGTTGACAAAAGACCTGAGCCAGCATGAGCCAGACATGAGGGAAAATGATTAGCATGACTTTCTCTGTCAAATCATGGCATGCCCCTAGCGAAATGCAGCTGAGTGAATGGAGCGGGACACCTAAAATTGAAATGCACAAAGAGTTTTGATCTCTGACGGAGGGCTGACCAGACCGACTCTAACATTGGCTCCAATGGGGGATGGTAGCTCCTTGGAGGTGCCAAGAACAATAGATCTCTGGAGGAGCTAGACAATGCCTTTTTTCCATTGGGCTATGGAGTCATCATTTTGATAAACAACACAAGGCTCTAACTTATTTATGAAACTGAAATGACCAAGAAATTGGCTCTACTTGACATTGAAATAACTCAAAAACTAACTTTACAGACTGAAACCAAACTGAAATAAAAATGGTATTTACAATGACAGTGGAAGCAACAGTAATAGATCAGCAGTGATACCGCTTGAGCAGCCGATCATTGATCGGCCCTCCAGGACAATCTTCCCCGTTCATTTCCTTCAGAAGAAAGGCATTCTGACCCCTATATGCTGCAATCTTAAAAGGACCTTTCCAAAGATTTTCGAACTTTCCGTGCTTGCCTTTCTCTTCATTCCTTGCATCCCACTTCAGCACCACATCATCCAAATGAAATTTATCTGCTTTTGCTTTTCTGTCATAGATTTTCTTTATCTTCTCCTTCCACTTGGATGTATTCTTGAAAACTTCTTCTCTTGTTTGCTACAAGTGGATCATTTGACTCCACCTTCTCTGCATGGGATCTTCTTCACTGCCAGCCTCCTGAAGAAGTCTGACCACTGGGGCAGCAAGAGAGGTGGGGAATACTGTGTCAACTCCATAAACAAGCTCAAACGGTGACATACCAATGGACTTTTTCTGACTGATCCGATCTGCCCAAAGCACATGGACCAACCTCTTATTCCAGCTCTTTTTATTTATTTCCAGCAGCTTCTTGATGATGTTGACCAAGGATTTATTCGAAGATTCAGCCAATCCATTGCCTTGCGGATGATAGCCAGTTGAATGACCCAAAATTACGTGATATTTATGACAAAATTCTACCATCCTTTTCGATTTGAAAGCTGCTGCATTATCAATGATTAATTTGTTTGGACAACCAAAGCGAGACAAGATGTTATTTTCAAGAAATGAAATGATTACCGTGTCTGTGGCTTGTTTGGTAGGGGCTGCCTCAATCCATTTTGTGAAATAGTCCGTTGCTATAAGGATCCATCTATGCTATCCAGAAGAGGCGGGATGAATTTCCCCAATGAAATCCAACCCCCATTTCTGGAAGGGAGTGCTCACCTCAATAGGCTTAAGTGGCAAAGGCTGTAATTTCTATTTCCCTTCAAAAATCTGGCATTTATGACAGCGCTTGACCATCTTATACACATCATCAAACAATGTAGGCCAGTAGTACCCTACTCTCAAAATTTTGTTCGCTGTTGACTTCCAAAAAAGATGACCACCACACTCTCCTCCGTGGAAATCCTCCATGACTTTCTTTGCCTCCTCTTCCACCAAACAATTTAACAAAATGCCACCAGGATCTTTCCAATACAGTGCAGATTCAAAATACAAAACTTGGAAGCCTTCAATTTGAGTGTTCTCGCTTTGTTTCTAGTCATTCCGGGTGGTGGTGACAGATTCTTCATCACATATATTATATCTGAATACCATGGGGACAAAGCAAACATTTCAGATACCTGAATTGACATTCCTCCCTCATTCTCGTCGGACATGGCAGCGATCAGATTTATGTCCAAGGCATGCAAGTTTGATTCGTCCCTTAGCTTCGCCAACCCCTGTCCTTTGACCAACTTTGTGGGCTTTATTTCCACATCATATTCCAACAAGGCTGCAATCCATTTGCCTCTTCTCCCTTCCGGATCGGTCTGCACTAAAACATATTTTACAACAGTATTAGGAACATAGGCCAAAATGTGAGAATGTAGGATATATGCCCGAAAATCCTTCAATGCCTTCACCAATGCCAGGGCTTGCTTCTCAATGATGTTTTACTTTAAAGCTGCATCCCTTATAGCCCTGCTGAAGAATGCAATGGGTCTTTCATGATCATCTCTCTTCTGCAATAATACCGCTGCCATAGTGTGCTTAGAAGCAAATGAAAACAATATGAAATCCTGAGTGTAGTTCGGGCTGACTAGAACTGGAGCTGAAGAAAGAGCCAATTTGACCAAGTTGAAAGATTGTATAGCCTCCTCTGTCCATTTCACCTGGCTGTCCTTCTTAAGCATGTTGGTCATTTCTCTTAAGTGTTCTGCAAGATTAGGCACAAAGCGACGCAGAAAATTCATTTTACCATTGAATGATTGTATCTCCTTTTTGTTCCTAGGCAGATTGATTTGTTGAATTTCTTGCACACGTGCTGGGTCTATATGAATGCCATCCTTTGAAATGATGTGCCCAAGTAATTTTACTTCCTCCATGGCAAACAATCTCTTCTTAGGATTCAGCGATAGACCATATTTCCTGCACTTTTGAAAGACAAATTTTAGGTGATGCATGTGCTCTTCATCAGATTTGGAAAATACTGTCAAATCATCCAAGTACACCACCAAAAACACATCCTTCTCATTTGCAAAAGCCAAGTCCATTGCCTATTGAAATGTGGCACCTGCATTCTTTAAACCGAAGGGCATTTTGGCGTAGTGAAATGTTCCCCATGGAGTGGTGAATGTTGTCTTGTCTCTATTATCTTCATGGATAGAAATTTGGTTATATCCGGAATAACCATCAAGAAATGACATACGAGATGCCCCCACTACTCGCTGAAGTATATGGCCCATCTTGGGCAGTGGATAGTTGTCCTTCAATGAAACTTTATTTAGATTTCTGAAATCAATGCATAGGCGGATCTCACCGGTCTTCTTGCGTACAGGCACTAAGTTAGATATCCAATATGAAAATCTGATGAGCACAATGATACCTGACTTGTACAGCCTGTTTACCTCCTTTTCGATAGATGGTAGAAACTTTGGATTTATCCTTCTCAGCTTTTGTCTAAATGGTTTTTGATTGGTCTTGATGGGTATTGTGTGCTGAATAATATTTGTATCATAGGTCTTTAAATCAGAATAGTCCCAAGCAAACACATCTACAAATGAAGCCATCAAGCTGATGTATTTGTCCTTGATCTTTGGCGGTAATGCTTTGGAAATTTTTACCAACTTTGGATTGGAAGCTGTACCAATTTTGACTTCTTCTACACCCTTCTCCTTTGGCTGCAATGTTGGCTTGCAGGCTACATCATCCTGATCGAAAAGTTCCTCTAGAGGTATCAAGCCTTTAGGAATGATGTTATTTTTCAGCTGCAATACGTCCATTTGATTGATTTGCACTTCATCTGTACCATTCCCTTTGCCTTCATCGTTTTCTACATCAATTGAGGTTTCTTTGAACTTGCCTTTGTTTAGTATAAAATCCTTAATCTCCTCATCATCTTGAAACACTTTATAATATCGCTAATTGTCTGGAATGGTTGGACGATGCTTGACATGGATTTCAAATTTATTGCTAGAGTTCATGGGGATATGCAAGCTGCTCGCTGCCTTGGCAAGAGCATCAGAAATACTATTTTGTATACGAGGTACACATGTCAAGGTGTATTTTGAAAATAACTTCAAGATGTCTAAAACTGTGTTACGATAAGCCCGCATCCTAGGATGTTTTGCTTGATACTCACCTCTGACCTGGTTTATTACCAACTCGGAGTCGCCATATACCGAAATCCTTTTTGCATTCAGCTTTCTAGGAATCTTTAGGCCAGCAATCAGAGCTTCATACTCAGCTTTGTTGTTTGAACACTCAAAGGCCAACTTGTAAGAGCAAACCCTCATGCTGCTAGGCACTTTGTTTGGGGCGGAGAAAGGATTGCGTACCCAAATTCCAATTCCAGTGCCATCATTTCCTACTGCTCCATCGAAACCCATGGTCCATAGGCCTTCTTCCTCCTCTTGTAAGTGCTGGAAATCTGTTTGTCGGGCCTTGTCTTCTTGCTGCACATTACTTTTAGCTGATTGCCCAACATTTTCCTGCTTTTCTTGTCTTTCTTTCTTCAAAATTTCTCTGAAATTTTCTGTTATTTCCGAAATGTCATCTTCTTCTACTATCTGACTATCTATCTCATTTAAACTATCTGAAAACAAAACAAAAGACTCTAAATCTGTATGTACATAGTTAATAGGATGATTTAAAGGTTTCTCCTTGATTGTGATCATATATTTCATTTTTTGTTCCCGATATAACTTCCTCATTTGTCCAAACACCGAGATGGTTGCATAGGAGAAATCCAGCTGTAGTGTCCCTTTCAATTTCACTACCCAAGACCTGGAAAGAAGCATGCCAAACCTTGGAGGAATATCTGCTACCACCACATCCATCAATACATTTTTCATAGGAAGCTGATCCAAACTCACAACTAAGTATTTGATGAGTCTTATACATCTTACTCTGTTGGAATCGAATGAATAGAGATCATGATATTGCTGGGTGATGTCCAGACCAAGCTTATCCATGATAGTCTTAGGCATGAGATTGTGAGAAGCTCTGGAATCGAACATGGCATTGTGTAACACAAAATCATGCAATCGTAAACTGATATAGAAGGGTGGCACATCACTATCAGGAGACTCACCATTTGATGCTGTTCCAAAAATCATTTCAGGCTGATCATCTTCTACATTTACCATGTCGGACATTGGGTCCAAATTCAAAATTTTAGAAATTTTTCCTCTATAACTGCTGTTCTTCATTATTTCAGTCAAGGGGATGGATACCTTTAACTTAGAAATCTCATTCTCTAAGCTAAAAGCGGGAGTCTTTTCTACCTCTTTGACTGGGATCTCTTTCCTTTCCTTTTCTTTTGATGTGGCTGGTTGCTATGATTGTTCTGCTGATTTTGATTTGCTGCTTTCCGGACCAACCCCCTCCTTTCCTTTTCTTTGTGTAGCTGATGAATCATTTTTTGTTGTTTCAACCTCCTTCTTTTTCTGAATTTTTTGGCCAGCACATCTCTGTTTCTAAGTGAATATCGCTGCTGTTGTGAGAACAAAGCATTCATATATCCCCTTTGATATTCTTCTAATTCTTCTTCCAACACAGTGTCGCTAGCTAGAATAAAATCAGTGTCTTGGTGTGCAACTGAATTCACTGCACATTCTTCCTCTTTGGTAATGTAAGTAGGCAGCTCATCTGGAGTAAAGAGGTGGTTTTCTTCACCTATTACATTCCTGTCCTCATCTGACTTCGGTCCATGCACAAGATTCTACTGCAAAGGTGTTTATACGGTTGTTGTGCTGTCTGCTCTTGAGTTCGCTGATCTCTCCGTCTTATTCTATATTGTGGCTGCTGCTGGCCACGAAAGTTAGGATTCCTAACTTGTGGCTCTGGCTTGTCAAGTTTTACCCTTTCAAGCATCTACTCTACCTTTTTGAGAAGTTGATCCATTGAATAAGATTCTTCTTTCACAGTGGTTTTCTTCTCTGCTTTCACTCTAGCTCTTTTGGACAACAGATTTGCCTCAACGCTGACCGCAATTTTCTGCATGTCTTCCATTGTGGTCGGTTCTCTTTCTCTTAATTGGTACGCCATGTCAGCATCAAAACCATCTGGAAACTTCATCATTGCTAGTCTCACAGGCGGCTTTAGATGATCTGGAATTTAGTTATAGACTGCATTAAATCTAACACAATAGTCTTGGACCGACTCACCAGCGTTCCGTTTGATTTGTTCATATTCGGCCAGAATTTGAAGGGGATTCTTTTTAACTTCCCACCAATTCAAAAATTTTCTTTGTAGTTCAGCCAAGGTAGTGATACTTGCTGCTGGAAAACCTCTGAACCATTTCCTCACATCACCTGCAAATGTCTGTACAAAGAGCCTCATTGCCACGTTCTCTGCATCAATCTCATGAAGTTCATAGAAGTCTGCCATTTTGTCTACATGTTGCTGAGCAGTAATGCTGTTAGGAGTGCCATAAAAAAATGGGATTTTACTTTGATAATCTGTTGGCATATCATCTAGAACTTGGGGTAGAACAAGGGGTGCAAAACGGGCAGCCGTCATTCTCGGTGGATTTGGCCGTGGAGGTGTTGGAGGAGTGTGCACAGTTTGCAAGGGGATTGCAATTGGAGTTTGGGGCTGCATTGCAATGTAATTATCAATTAATCTATTAGCTCTTTCTGTTTCGAGGTCTACAAGAAATTACAGATTGGGGACAGTATAATTAGCAGCCCTTTCAGATTTAGACTCAAACAATGATATCTCAAACCGTTCGTCAAACTCAAGCTCTTCAAGATACTCAAAAATGTCGGGACATGAATGGGATTTGAACACGGGAGTTATGGTGCTTTCTTGACGAAGGAGTCTTGGGATCAAATTGGGGTTTTCGTAAATATGAGGAGGATCTGGGTCTGGATTGGCTCTGGTATATCGTCTCAAAGCCAGCGTGCTATTGAGAAAAATCACAGGACACAACCAACTTACTCAGCCTTTCCAATCCTAAGCTCATCATCTGGAAGCTTAGAATTATTATGAAACAAGGGGATTTGATTTCAACTTAGTCCCCAGTGGAGTCGCCACTATGTTAGCACCTAAATTTGCCTTAGGCTGAAGGAAGGCAAAAATTAGGGTAACCACAAACCACGCTCAGTTTGGTAGCTAGCCCTACCAGAGCAGGAGAGGGCTCTCTCCGAGTCACGCTCAGTGAATAGATAATCGAAAATGGTTTGAGATGACTTATAATGAAATATTTACCTTAGGCTAGTAAGTGAATAGGAATTTGGGAAACAATTTTCATGAATGTCCGAGCTTCTGGGATGTTATGGGACTGGCGCTCAGCAAAGAACATAGAATTTAATACAAAGGCACAGATTATTCTGTGAGGCAAGGTAGGCGAAAAATGTAACAATTTAGTTTGAAGTACCATGGCATGAATAGATTGCTGAAGAAAGTGAAAAGGGCATAGTGACATGAATCCTTTTCAACAGAAGAATAACACTGAACATGAAATTTTCTCACAGGTAGAGCAATAAAATTGAATTCTACCTAATCTCACTCAGAAAATTTCACTGGAAATGAACATGAATTTAATTATGAAACATAACGAAATACATATGAAAACATAAGAAACACATTTTCTACACTCAAAACCACAAGAATCTCATGAAACAGAGCGGTTGCCTTTCATTAATTCTCTGTCAAAAATACACAGTGAAGAAACAAAGTTTCTTTCCCACAGTCTCCCAGGAGTTACAAGCCAACCAACCCTTTGCAAATAACTTGCATACAATATATAGAATATGTGAGGAAGAGATAGAATGCCCAAGGGTTGCGGAGTTACTCGAATCATTACAAAATGGAGATGGAGAGCCAACCATCAGCTACAAGTGCAGCGCTGCAAACATGACATTTGGCTTGGGGTGACCGTTTCCTTCCTTTGCCACCTGGATAGAAGCCAATCTGGACAAAAAAATATTTAAATGCCACCTTTGGTGCCAAAAAACCAAAGTGTAGATGAGCTGGCCCACTTGGAGAAGTCGCGAACCGAAATTTCGCGAAACGGAAGCAAATTGGCAATTTTTTCCTCAGTGCGTCGCGCCATTTTTTCTGTGCGTTGCGCTACTTTGGGACCTGTTTTGGGGCACTTGTAGGTGTCCAAAATGTACCCAAGTGGGCTTGTTGGAAAGCCTACCCTGTCTACTTCATAACCCAACTATAATTTTCAAATTTGGTGCTCATTTTCCCCTCCAAATCTCCATTCTCCCTAGACTGCTTTCTGTGTGTCAAAAAAGTGGCAGAGAGGCCATTTTTGGGTGTTTTTTGACCTTTAGGGGACCTAGATTTTGCCCAAATCTCTTGCCCGGACACCAGTAGTCGTAATTTCCATGATGAATCCAAATCTACAAGCCATTTCTCATTTGGAGCCCTAGAATTTTAGCGTCGTGCCAATGGCACGGCGCACAGGGAGAAAATCCTTGTTTTTTACCCAAAAAATTACCAAGTGACCAAAATTTCCCCAATTTTTTTGAAATTTGGGCTGGAGGATCTCTATGGGGTGCTATGATGGGCCAAGGAAGCCTCATCCAAGATTCGAAGCTGATCTTGCTCTTTTGCCCTCTTTTCCCTTCTTGTTGCTTTCCTCAATTTTGCCTTCAAGTTCCTTATCTGGGCCTATGCACTCATGTTTCGCACCCTGTAACGGAAAGCCATATGTCTCAATAGAGCAAGGTCCTGGTCAGCTTTGTCCAGTAGCCTCTCCAAATGCATGTTGTCCCTCTCAAGGTTGGCCTCCCGATCCTCATTGATTGCTTGCTCCAAAGATGTGAGCGTAACCCTTCTTCTTTGACTAGCTTGGCGATGCTCACGAATATTTTGCAGCTCCATGATCGTCTGTTGGTCCTCAAGCTGTTTGTTTCTCTGCTCCAGGTATTTCATGTTCCACTTGTCCCTCTCCAAGTCAAGGGACAAGGACTCAATCACTGACTGCTGCTCCTGGATGATCTCTGTGAGCTCCTCATTTATTGGTTCTGCATCTGTCTCATCATCCTGGAGGAGGACAAACTCGGTCCCTCGCTCACCTGATGGCCCTTCCTCCTGCACTGGCTCCTTGCCCTTGCCCTGCTCCTATGATGCTGAGGTCAGAAGCGAGGCCCCTTCCACCCCGGGTGGAGATAACACTCGCTTTGCTGCTACAAATAATGGTCTATTGCCTTTCTGATAGGTGATGTATACTGGCATAGTGGCAGTCTCATGTCGCTCATACTGATGAGATGGGCCCCCTACCTCATGCTTTGCCTCTGAAACCACCTGTGGAGCGCTGAAGAAGTCACGGGAGATGAAGTCCTCCCAAGCAATACCATGCAATCCCAACTGATGGTCTACCAAAATCCGGATAAGGGCAAAGTGATACACACTGTTAAGCTGCTGTCGAGGGGTCTTGTGCTACATGAAATTTCTCATCCTCTCTATGTTCCTGCAGATGAAAAATGGGAGGTTCATCATCCGAACCCTGGTAAAGTGCATGAGCAACCTGATGTGGTATGCATAAAGGCGAGAAAACCTCCCCTTGCAACTGAAGTATTTCATGATCAATTTCATGAGCGGGGCATACTCATCTTTCAGAAATCTGAATGGAAAAACTCTCGTGAGGTGGCTCAAATAGCTGTCTTTGATGTAAGGCTCATAATGATGCCTTTCTACCTTCTTCTTGTGCCACTGCTCTCCAATGTTTGGTATCCCTGTTGCCACTGATATGGATTCGGGTGTCAATGTGAAAGTGACCCCAGCCAAGATAGACTGTCCTCCATGTAGGTGAAGTGCAAAAAGACGGGCCAACTCATGATGAACTCTGACATTTTCCACCCTCTGACAAAACTCAAAACATGCTAAGTGATGGAAACAAGACATAGCAAGAGGGCATGCCTGCAACTCGGTGAGGGTGTTTGGCTCATCTCTAAGATGTCTGCCACTCCGGTGATGTCTCCTTTGGGCCCTTTCTCCCGAAGCTGTGTCACTGTGGGTCTCCTCCTCATATTCTGATGAAACTTCGGATGCCATTACTGTTGTTTGTACCCTGAGTTTTATGCTGCCCTTTAATTCCAATGAAGCTGGTAGTTGCTCTGAAAATCTGCCACCAAGGGGACAATAAAATAGGGAGTATTAGGAGGGGAATGATGAAATGGGAATAGGGGTTAAAGGGAGAGATTTTTCAGGGATTTGGGAGTAGTTTGGGTATAGTGTTGATGGGGTAGGGTTTGAAACACCTTGGCAGCACTATTACTGTAGCACAAACCCTAGGATTATGTTTTCTTTGTGTCTTCTTTTGTTGGCTTTATAAAAATGTTTGCATTTGATTTATACCCCTACAACCATGCTATTCCTTTCAAGTTTGATGCAAGAATGGAGGTAGGTGGCCTACCTTTCAAATTTGGTGAGCATCCAAAATTTTTTTAGGCAAATTGATTGGTTTCTAGGCTTTATATCTCTGTGCGCCACGCGCAATGCCTAGTGTGCCGTGCGCTCTGAGTGCACCGTGCCAGTGGCGGATTTACATAGTGGATGGGCTCTATGTGCGCCGTGCCCAATGAGTGCGCCACACCCAATGAGTGCACCACGCTCCTTGGTGTGTGCGCCGTGTGCCCTGAAATCACCCTAAGTCACTCCTAATCTTTTGACTCTTCGACTCTTTCGACCATGCACCCCTCTCCCACGGCTTGGCTTGCACAATGAGCTGGTCTTGTGGTGACTTTTAGTTGACCAAATAGTGGAGAAATAGGGAGAGGGTTACGATAGTGATTTAGAGTGGGGTTTTAGGAAAACTGATCAAGGGGAGATGGGAAAAATGAGAGGTGAGGGGAAAAAGGTGAGTGGAGTGAAACCTTGGCACTAATAACACAATTTTGCAACCCCAGCCATCGTTTTCTTGGTGATTTTCTTATGGTCGACCTTAGGCTTTTGGGTGACATTGAAAAATTTTATGAACACCATATCATTGACAAAATTGATGAACCGGTGATGTCATAAGGCCTACCTCTTGAATTGATGGCGTTCACCGAAATTTGGAGTGCTTTGGCAACGTGTTTCGGCCCCTGGACTGTGTGCGTCGCGCGCAAATCCCAGTGCACCACGCGCTGGGTATGCATCGCGCCTATGTAAATATTCAACTGCGGGTTGGCTGCGTGTGTGCCGCACTCAGTGAGTGCGCCGCGCTCCTGGGTATGTGTGCCGCACTCTCTAAAACCTGCTCCCACTCACTTCCAACGCTCCAATCTCACACTCACGCCTTTGCAATGTCTTCTCCAAGTCTTGTAGCAGCACAATGCCTTTGATTTGGGTCAAAACATGTATTTATAGCCTTGGAGGAGATGGGTTTAATTTTTGCTTCCTTGAAAACCCATTTTTCTAATGTTGTGTTTTGCACTTTTTCACTGATTTTTAAACACACTGATTTTCACTTTCCCTTTGACATTTTGGCTCAAATGATGAAATTTTCGGCACATCTTTGCAGGGATTGTATGACAGAGCATTTGGCCATGTAAACCATAACTGCATCTGAAAATTCAACTGGTGATTTTTTGGAAAATTTTATCATAAATGACCTTGTTTGACTTTTCTTCAAAACAGAGTTTTGAAGAAGAGTCGAAGTCTATCCATGTGACGACGAAGCTCTCTGAACCATAGCCATGTAAGGGCCTCCCTCTGGCCTGCATGGCTTTCTAGACATGTTTCAAAGACCAAATTGATGAATTCCTAGACCCAAACATAGAAAATGAATCTGTCTTGTAAAGGACCAGACCTTGACTATCATGGACTTTGGTGATTGTTGACAAAGAACTGAGCCAGCATGAGCCAGACATGAGGGAAAATGATTAGCATGAATTTCTCCGTCAGATCATGGCATGCCCCTAGCGAAATGCAGCTGAGTGAATGGAGCGGGACACCTAAAATTGAAATGCACAAAGAGTTTTGATCTCTGACGGAGGGCTGACCAGACCGACTCTAACAGAATGGAAGGCATTGGGTTATTCAATACATATTCTCCGATGGATAGCTTGATATTATGGCACTTTCTAGAGCAATTTATGGTTCCTCCACTTGCAACAATCACCTGACACTCTGGTGTTGTATATAGGAAGCAATTCAATTCCTTGGCTATCTTACAATGAATAAAATTATGGGTACTTGCCGAATCAATCAACACTATTACCTTTTTCTTCTTGATATGTACTTCTATCTTGATAGTTTGAGGAGTGGTAATTCCAGCCAATGCATTAAAAGTTATGGTCGGATTCATTTCTTCTTTATATATGGTTTGTTCCTAAAGTATATCCTCTTATTTTGACATTTCTTGTTCCTTTTCTTCCTCCTCTTCACAATCTATGTAGAATAATTTCTTCTCAACACACTTATCACCTTTAGTGTATTTTCTATTACAACTGTAACAAACCCCTTTTTCTCTTTTTCTTCCAATTGTTGTGGTGTCAACCTTGTAGGCTATGGAAGGCTAGGGGTAACAACACTTCCATCTTTATAGTTTTGAGTGGTAGGCTTCCTTCTTGCCATAATTTTGCTTTCCATTTTTCTTGCTACCCTGAATGCCTTCTCCAATGAATCAGGTTCCCAAACGCGAACCTTATGTTGGATATTATCCTTTAAAGTCCCTATGAACACATCAATCCTATGCTCCTCTAGAATATCTTTTACCCTTACATTCAATTTTTGGAAGTCCTCAATGTGGTCCACCATTGAACCCATTTGTTTGAGATTTATCAATTGGCTAAAAAAGGTGTTGCTTTTCATATCCTCATAATGTGCTATCATTTCTTTCGTAAAAATTTCCCTAGTGACAATTTGTTTATGTGAGAAAAGCCATCAATAGCATACAAACAAATTTGGTTCCAAATATAAAGTTGCAAAACATACCTTTTGTGTGTTTTGCACATTATGGATATCGAAAAATTGCTCCATCTGTAGTATCCATGTTTTGGGATCCTTGCCATCAAACTTCCTCATATCAATTTTTGGAACATGGTGGGTCTTCAATCCAACATTAGAGTCTATGAAATCACGATTAACATTTCTTTTTTTTCTCATCATGAGTTTCCTTTACTACCCTTTCACCATTAGTAACCATTTCTTGTAGCAACTTATTCAAATTTATCTTCAATTCTTTCATCTTAGCATCCATGCCATTTATCTTAGCTTCCACGTCATTCATCTTGGCTTCAGTTACCTTTTGTGAGAGTGAAATTTGTTGTACTTGGTCTTGTAATTTTGATATATCATGTTGCATTTCTTCCTCTTCTTCACAAGTCATGCTAGAGATTTCAGGTTTCTTATTAGGTGTTTCCATTTTCTTTCTTCGGGGCATCAACTAATGCTAATAATTCTTTACTGTTCCCTTTGAATTCCTTCAAACTAATTTTTCAAACCAATCTTATGCAAAATTTGAAAAAAAAAATACACACCTTTTTTCACTTTGTAAGAGGTCGATATTGAATCTATTGTATCTCTATAACTATGGATCTCGAATATTTGAAACTGCATCCTAAAGTAGCCTTTTGAGTCCTCTTTATAACCTCGCAAGTCTGATTAAGATTGGATTCTCCAAGGAAGCGTTATGTCAAATCTCTCGATTATAGACTAGTTCAATAGAGCGAACTTGTACGAAGTGCCACGTGTTACTTTTCGACCTTGATATCTGAAACTGATATACAGAAAACAACAAGGCGTCCTCTTTTTGAAACTTCTGACGAAATTTCTATCAGATGCTTATAAAAAAAGTTATGATGACTTTCCCCACGTCACCTGTTTTGAATGTAATTCAGGAGTCTACAAAAACCATAACTTCCTCAAATCATATCTCCGAAAATATAGTGAGACAACCTCTAAAATTTAGACCTGAAGTTCAGAATGATTTCGACTCAAATGGGTCTGTTTTGTAGCTTCTGAAACATCACAGAAAAATGGTTATAGCGAAAATTCCACGATGACCTGTTTGGAGCAATGAAACCCTAGAATCCAAAGCTCTGATACCAAATGTTAGGAAACCAACTCACAAAAAGATAGAAAACATAGATCAATGCCTTAGAATTCACCCTCTTCGAGGGGGAAACCTCCTATACATTACACAAATAAACAATTCTTGGATGATACAAATGACTAAACCTGTTGGGTCCCTATAATACTAGTGATTACCCCATTACTATTGTAGCTATACCCCTTATTTATATTGTTGTGCCCCTATTACCCCCATATTGTTATTTTTGTGCCCCATAGAATCCCTCTATTGTTATTTTTGTGGCTTTATATTATTATTGTTAGGTTGGCTGGATTATATTGTGACTCCTTAGACTCCTATATATAGAAAGGAGGTTTTGTCATTTGTATCATCCAAGAATTGTTCATTTATGTAATGTAAATGAGGTTGCCCCCTCGAAGAGGCTGAATTCTAAGGCGTTGGTCTATCTTTTCTATCTTTTCTTGAGCTGGTTTCATAACATTTGGTATCAGAGCTTTGAATTCTAGGGTTTCGCTGCACCAAACAGGTCATCGTGGAATTTTCGCTATAACTTTCTTTCTGTGACGTTTCAGAAGTCGCAAAAAAAAACCCATTTGAGAAGAAATCGCGCTTAACATTGGGTCTGAATTTCAGAGCTTTTCGCACGATATTGGCGGAGATATGATCTAAGGAAGTTGGTCTTTTTGCAGACTCCTGAATTACATTCAAAACAGGTGACCTGGGGAAAATCGTCATAACTTTCTCTCTGGGGATCAGATTGAAATTTTGTAAGAAGGTACAAAAATAGGACGGACTGTAGTTTCTTGTATGCATTTTTCAGATCCATAGGTCGAAACAGTGACTCGTGGCAAGTCGTACAAGTTCGCTCTACTGAACTAGTCTATAATCAAGTCATTGTGGGAGATTTCGCATAACTCTTCCTTGGAGAATCCAATTTGGGTCAGACTTGTGGCATTGGAAAGAGGACACAGAAGGCTACTACAGGTCACAATTTCAGAATTGGAGGATCTGGAATTACAGAGATACATCAGATTCAATATCAAGCTTCTACAAAGTGAAAAAGGTGTGTAGTTTTTTTTTTTAATTTTTGTGTAAGATGGGTTTGAAGGAATTCAAAGGGCATAGTAAAGAATTATTATCGGTAACTGATGCCCCAAGGAAAGAAAATGCAAACACCTAGTAATAAACCTGAAAGCTCTAGCATGACTCATGAAGAAGAGGAAGAAATGCTACATGATATATCAAAATTACAAGAACAAGTGCAACAAATGTCACGCTCACAAAGGATAACATAAGCTAAGATAAATGGCATGGAATCTAAGATAAAGGGCGTGGAATCTAAGATGGATGATTGGAAGATAGATTTGAAAACAGACATGGAATAATTGAAGATAGATTTGAACACAAACTTGAAGACAGGCATGACAGATATGAAGATAGATTTGACAAATTTTCTACAAGAAATACTTACTAATGGTGAAAAGGTAGTAAAGGAAACTCATGATGAGAACAAAAGAAATGTTAATCATGATTCCATAGATGCTAATGTTGGATCGAAGAATCACCATATTCCAAAAATCGATATGAGAAAGTTTGATGGCAAGGATCCCGCCACATGGATATTACAGATGGAGCAATTCTTCGATCTCAATAATGTGCAAAACGCACAAAAAGTACGTATGGAAACTGTATATTTGGAACCAAATCAGTTTGTATGGTATCAATGGCTTTGTTCTCATAAACAATTTATCACTTGGGCAATTTTTACGGAAGAATTGATAGCACATTATGAGGATACAAAAAGCAACACTTTTTTTAGCCAATTGATAAGTCTCAAACAAAAGGGTTCAATAATGGAGCACATTGAGGAGTTCCAAAAATTGAACATAAGGGTAAAAGATATTCTAGAGGAGCATAGGATTGATGTGTTCATAGGGTATTTAAAGGATAATATCCAACATGATGTTCGCCTTTGGGAACCTGATTCATTAGAGAAGGCATTCAGGTTAGCAAGAAAAATGGAAAGCAAAATTATGGCAACTAGGAAGCATACCACTCACAACTATAAAGATGGAAGTGTTGTTGCCCCTAGTCTTCCACAACCTACAAGGTTGACACCACAACAATTGGAAGAAAAAAGAGCAAAAGGGCTTTGTTACAGTTGTGATAGCAAATACACAAAAGGTCATAAGTGTGCTGAGAAGAAATTATTCTACATAGATTGTGAAGAGGAAGAAGAAAAGGAGCAAGAAAGGTCAAAAGAAGAGGATATACTCCAGGAACAAAGCCTAGATGAAGAACAAATAAATCCGACCATATCTTGTAATGCATTGGCGGGAATTACCACTCCTCAAACCATCAAGATAGAAGGACAAATCAAGAAGAAAAAGGTAATAGTGTTGATTGATTCAGAAGCACCCACAATTTTATTCATTGTAGGGTAGCAAAAGAATTGAATTGCTTCCTATATCCAGCACCAGAGTGTCAAGTGATGATTGCAAATGGAGGAACAATAAATTGCTCTGGAAAGTGCCATAATATCAAGCTATCCATGGGAGAATATGTATTGACTAGCCCAATGCTTTCCATTCCAATGGGAGGTGCTGATGTTGTACTAGGAGTCCAATGGCTACAATCCTTGGGTACAATAGCTTTTAATTTTCAAGAAATTTTCATCAAATTTTCTACGGAAGGAAAGGAAGTTGAATTAAGGGGTATTGCAGGGAAACCAGGAAAGATAATCAGCTCTAATGGCATGACAAAGCTTCTAAAAAAGGAGCAAAGAGGTGTAATTGCACAATTATGTTCGCTAGATGTTTCCACATTGGAATCATCTATTTCTCCAGATCTCCAAAAAGTCTTGGACAATCATTCCAAGGTATTTGAGACTCCCAAAGGTCTCCCACCTATGCGTGATCATGATCATGCTATTCATCTGATTCCAGGAAGTGTTCCTCCAAACATCAGGCCGTACAGATATCCCTATGTCCAAAAAAGTGAAATTGAACGTATGGTTGCAGAAATGCTAGAGGCTGGTATAATTCAACCGAGTCAAAGTTCTTTCTCAGCTCCAGTAGTATTGGTGCACAAGAAGGATGGATCATGGCGCATGTGTCCGGATTATAGGGAGCTCAACAAGCTCACTATTAAAGATAAGTTCCCCATTCCTGTCATTGATGAATTACTGGATGAATTGCATGGATCAATTTACTTCACCAAGTTGGATCTTCGTTCGGGATATCATCAAATCAGAATGAAGATTGAAGACATTCCGAAAACGGCATTTAGAACTCATGAGGGTCATTATGAATTTTTGGTCATGCCTTTTGGCCTTACCAATGCACCTTCAACATTTCAAGGTTTGATGAATTCAATTTTCAAACCATTCCTTAGAAAATTTGTGTTAGTATTTTTTGATGATATACTAATCTACAGCAAGTCTTGGAAGGATCATGTTGAACATGTTGACAGGGTGCTACAACTATTGGAGGAGAAACAATTATATGCAAAAAGATCCAAATGTTTCTTTGGAGTCCAGGAGGTGGAATATTTGGGTCATATTGTATCTCATGAAGGAGTTAAGGTAGACCCTAGCAAAATTAAAGCCATTAAGGAATGGAAAATCCCCACATCCATAAAGCATCTGCGAGGATTTCTTGGGTTGACAGGGTATTATCGCAAGTTTGTTAAGAATTATGGGAGAATAGCAGCACCTCTAACAACATTATTGAAGAAAGATTCATTTTCATGGACTCCAAAAGCAACAAAGGCCTTTGAACATCTTAAAGAGGCAATGTGCCAAGCACCGGTCTTAGCTACACCAGACTTCACAAAAACCTTTATTGTGGAATGTGATGCTTCAGGAAATGGAATTGGTGTTGTTCTAATGCAAGATGAAAGACCCATTGCTTTTGAAAGTCGTCCAATCAAGGGAAAGTTTTTAAGCAAAGCTATTTATGAGAAGGAAATGTTGGCAATACTCCATGCACTTAAGAAATGGAAACCCTACCTAATGGGAAGACACTTCAAGGTAAAAACGGATCATGATAGCCTTAAATACTTTTTAGAACAAAGATTATCCTCTGAAGAGCAACAAAAGTGGGTCACAAAGATGTTGGGTTATGACTTTAAATCATCTACAAAAAAGGGAAGCAAAATGTGGTGGCAGATGCACTCTCAAGAAAGGATGAGGATGTGGAAGCATTGTTGTGTGCCATTTCTATTATCCAACCAGATTGGATAAACGAAGCAAGGGAGGAATGGAAGAATGACGAAGAAGTGTGGGCACTTATTCGAAAGCTACAACAAGATTCCAGTACTTCTGATACATTTAGCTGGCAAAATGATTCGTTATGGTACAAAGATCGCTTATACCTCTGTAAGAATTCCCAGCTAAAACAAAAGATTCTTATGGAATTGCACACTTCTCCCTTAGGAGGGCACTCAGGATTTTTAAAAACTTACCACAGGGTTAAGAAGGAATTTTTTTGGGATGGCCTTAAATCAGATATTCAAAAGTTTGTGGCGGAATGTTTGGTTTGCCAACAAAATAAAGTTGAAACAATTAAGACACCGGGTCTATTACAACCTTTATCCATTCCAAGCCAACGTTGGGAGGAGGTTTCAATGGATTTTATCACAGGTTTACCCAAGTCTGAGGGAAAGAGTGTCATCATGGTGGTAGTTGACAGACTTACCAAGTATGCACACTTTTGTGCATTATCACATCCATTTAAAGCCAGTACAGTTTCTACTGCATTTATGGAAACAGTTCAAAAACTACATGGAAACCCAAAGATTATTGTAAGTGACAGAGATCCCATTTTCACTGGAAATTTTTGGACAGAATTATTTTCTTGTCTTGGTACTCAGTTAGCTCATAGCTCATCTTATCATCCTCAATCTGATGGGCAAACTGAGATAGTAAACAAATGTTTGGAAGGATATCTTCGTTGCTTTCTATCAGATAAACAGACACAATGGGTCAAATGGTTGCCTCTGGCTGAATGATGGTATAACACTTCCTTCCATACAACAACAAAAATGATACCATTTATGGCACTTTATGGGTATCAACCACCATCCATCACATCATATTTAAGAGAAAATTCTAAGGTTCAAGCAGTGGAACATCACATTGAACATCAACAACAAGTCCTCCAACTCTTAAAGGATAACCTTGTGTTGGCACAAAATAGAATGAAACAACAGGCAGATCAACATCGTAGTGAAAGAAGTTTTGATGTAGGTGATTGGGTATTCCTACGGCTACAACCATATAAGCAAATGTCCCTAAAGCAAGCTAAGAAGGATAATAAATTATCACCAAAGTATTATGGTCCGTACAAGGTGTTGCAAAAGATTGGTACTATGGCATACAAATTGGAGTTTCCTGCAGCTTCTCGATTGCATCCAGTTTTCCATGTTTCATGTTTAAAGAAGGTTATAGGTGACAAGCTCCCAATTCAAACAATATTACCAGAACTTGACGAGGAAGGAAAAATTATATTGGAACCAGAAGCATTCACAGAAACAAGAACTCGATAGCTACGAAATCGATCAATTTCAGAGTATCTTATCAAGTGGAAGAACTTATCCACTGAAGATTCCACATGGGAGGATGAGAATTTTATGCAGAAGTATCCAGAACTACTGAAGCGTTGAGGACAATATTTTTTTGAAGGAGAGGGGCATGTTGGGTCCCTATAATACTAGTGATTACCCCATTACTATTGTAGTTATACCCCTTATTTATATTGTTGTGCCCCTATTACCCCCATATTGTTATTTATGTGCCCCATAGAATCCCTCTATTGTTATTTTTGTGGCTTTATATTATTATTGTTAGGTCGGCTGGATTATATTGTGACTCCTTAGACTCCTATATATAGAAAGGAGGTTTTGTCATTTGTATCATCCAAGAATTGTTCATTTATGTAATGTAAAGGAGGTTGCTCCCTCGAACAGGCTGAATTCTAAGGCGTTGATCTATCTTTTCTATCTTTTCTTGAGCTGGTTTCATAACAAAACCTCCCTTCTATATATAGGAGTCTAAGGGGTCACAATATAATCAAGCTGACATAACAGTAATAACCTAAGGGCACAACAATAACAATAATGAGTTTCTATGGGGCACACTAATAATAATATGGGGACAATAGGGGCACAATAATAACAATAAGGGATACAATGACAATAGTAATGGGGGAATCACTAGTATTATAGGGACCTAACAAGATGCATTTCTTCAAATTTAGCGCGATCTGGTATCTGTGACACGTATCCAACATCAGGCACAAACTTGCTACATGGCGCTTTACTAATCCGAGCATTGTTTAGTCCTCAAAATATACTTCTAGGAACTTATGGATGAACTCCTTGAGTGTTGCAATAACTATGCAAGAAAATATCGCAAGCACATTATTGAGTCCAAATGGCATCATAGTGTACTAAAAACAACCCCACTCTGCCGCGAAGGTCATTTTGCTGCTATCCTCAGGTGCGATCTTAATCTGATGATATCCAGAGAACCCATCAATGAATGAGTAGCCCTCCTTCCCTCCAACATTATCTAATACTTCATCGGTAAACGGTGTTGGGAATGGATCATGGACACAGGCATCATTAAACTTTCGCAGGTCTACGCAAATCCTTATCTTGTCCTTCTGCTTCTTCTCCTAAACCACCATCGGGCTCACCCAATGAGATTCTTCAATCGGTTCTATGATGCCTTTTTCCAGCATCTTATCCAACTCTAGGTGAACCTTTTCCTCGTACTTAGGATTAAGGCGATATAGCCTCTATTTAATAGGCTTCGCGTCCGGCTTCAAGGTAATCTTCATAACGCCCAAATCTCCTACTATTCCCTTCAAATCCGAAAAATTGGTAGGGAATAGATCCTAGTATTCACAGAGTAACTCAGTAACTTTATCCACATTAGTGTCGCCCCAATAATCTCCAATCCTGGCAAATTTTGGTTATGCTTCAGTACCAATGTTTACTTGCTTTGTCTTATGTTAGAGTCATATAGTGATAGGATTCATAATTTTGAATTGGCTAAGGTTAAGCCCTGTAATATTGTACATACCTTTGCTTTCTGCAAATCTTTACCATATTAAAAACTAAAAAATGTAAAGAGGGTATGTCCTAAAAAGAAATATCAAAGGACAAAAAGAATAAGAAAAGATCAAAAAATGAAAATATATGGACCCCAAAAAAACAAAAATAGATCATGAAAGTGTGCAAGTCTAAATGCCACTACTATTTTACTGTTTTACTGTCTTAAATAATGGTTGTGTGCAGCTTGTCATACATGCCACAACCCATGGTAGTCAAACTGCTTAATCTTGACTATTTCATGCTTTGAATTTTACGTTTATAGTTAGAGAATAAAATCTGACCAAACAACTTAATCTTGGCAGATCATTAGATAGGTAGAGAAAATAAAAGGAGCTCATTAGTTTAATCTGAGCCCTTGGATGATATAAGGTTAGAAGTAGATAGTTTTTTTTTATAAAAGAAAAGAAAATAATAAGGGTCTGCTAGCCTAAATGCACCCAAATAAGTGAAGAAAAAATGTTAGGGTAAGTAATGGGTAAGTAGAAGAAAGGTTGCTGAAGTATAAAGTTGATTGGACAAAAGCACATTTATCATGCTTAATTATATGTTTCAATGTGCATGAGCATTTAATAAAACAAAAAAAATGGTTTACAAGTTCATTTAGTTAACCCCCCCTCATTCATTTCATCCCTTTACTTACTAATTTCCCCATCCACAAGTAAGTTCTAGTACTAAAAATCCTTCAAGTCATAAAGGCTCAGAGCATTTCTCTGAATTTTGATGGGACCGGACCCTCGGCTTAATGACTTATGGACATCAAGTGTTCGAATTCCTTTCATAAAATTCATTTCCCTTCATTACCATAATAAAACCCCTTTTTCCTAAGGTTAAACTCCATTTGCCTATGAAAAGTAAAACAACCCCATGTTGAATTCCATTTCATTCAAAATACCCACAAAAAGATTTTATCCTAAGTATGAAGTGTATGTGAATAAAATGCGCAAATATTACATTTATGCTTAGGGGTATGTTCACTCCCCTCATTTCATTTCATATTAATTTTTAACATAATACTATAGCTCCCGATATACCTTTTCCCATATTAAATTAAATCTTGTATATAATACCCCAACCCTTAGTTTAGCTATAAACTATACTTTTACCCCATATTCCTGACAAAACCCACTTAATTCACCACTTCTTGGTAAAGCTAAAGTAATCCCATCATTAAGCCTCGCCTGATTATTTAATCCCATCATTAACTCGTAAATAATCCCAAACCGCCAAGGATTAAAGCCCTCGTCCCCCCCCCCGAAATCATTGCCCATTTCATCCATGCACATCTATCACCCGATTACCGTCCGATCGTTAGCACTCAAATCCAATTGTCCACAGCCATATCAGGTTCACCTGATGTCTGACCTTTACCCGCCCAATAAAGTGGTTTTTCCTAGCCCCCTATCTGCTACGTGTCAAGCGCTAGCATAGATCGGGTGACCTCTCCAAAATACCACTTCCTCCATAAAAGCGGTATGATGGCTTGGAAAACCACCTCCCTGCCCAACCCAAAAAAGCAGTGCGATGGCATGGAAAACCACCTCCTCGCCCAACCTGAAAAATCGCCCATTGTTTATTTGTAATTTACCCACCAAAAAGTGACCATTGCTCAATAAAAAGGCCGATAAGCCCTATTTTTCCTTTTTCGCTCAATTTCTTTGTAAACCTCTGCAAACCATTGCGACACCTATAAATGCTGAATTTGCCAATTGACTTCAATTTCAATCCTGAAGAAGTTGTAGAGACCCCAACCAAGCTCTCAATCTGTACCAGAGCTCATTCAACCTTCTACAGTTGCCGAGAACACCGAATTTGAAGTTAATTCACCCAAATTCTAGGTATTTGAAGACAAATTAACAGACACCCTTTCAATTTGAAAACATTTAGTCTTTAAAGTGTTTTAATTAAGTAAAATTAATTGAAATTACTTTTAAAAGTTAAATTTTGTGCCCAAACCCTTCTGAAAGCTTCCAAGTTTCCTTCAAAACCTCTCATACAAATCTATATTTCCAAATTCAAATCCACAAGAACTAAATTATGGTTGCCCCCCATCGCCATGGATGTCAGACCTATCACGATCCCTCATTTGGACCTTGACCACCTTCCCCTGGAGGACAAGGATTTTCAAATCAAAGACACAAGTGCCTATCAACTCCTGCTCAAAATTCATTGTTTGAGTAAGGATAGATATATAAACCATTATGATGACATTGGCCTTTGCGACTCCAATTTTCCCAAATACCAGTTTCCACAATTACATATCTTTCCTGAGATAGTCCATATGTGCCATGCCTATTACATTCCCAACCAAAGAGCTATAATGTCCCCTAACCAAAATGTCTTGTTTACTATTACAGCTGAGTCAATCAATGAGATGCTACAAGTCCAACCAAGTCCAAACCTGACCCCACTCTCCATTGGGGATTTGTTAGACTAGTACACCAAATTGAGTCCATCTAGACTGGCCCAAATATTCCAAACTTTCATTTTAGAAGAGTATCACATTCCTAAAGATGCCCCTCCATATGCTTCTACCATTTTCTCTAAAAGGGGCAAACAAATTGTAACTATGATATCATTTATATTGGGCTATACCACATATGAATTTGTTGATGAGCTCATCCTAGCCTTCATGTCCATTTTCATCCTAGGAAAGCCTCCTGCTACTTTGTACAATTATGCCCAGTTCATAGCTAAAAGGATGCATGAACAATTTACTAGAATGCACAATGAAAGAGTATTTAAGTACTCATCTGTACTATACCACATGTTTTTGTATTATCAGTCACACAGATTTCCCTTCACCATTCAGAAGCTGGATGCTAAAGGCCAGCCCAGGTCAGTCATATTTTGGACACCATTATTCCATAGGTATTCATCACCATACACCTACACAAACTTCATTGACCTTTTTTTCCATCCAGTCATGACCATGCTAACAAGAAGCCCTCCACCCAGAATAACCCAAGAGATAAAAAGAGTGCTCCAATTGTCCAAGCAAAGTAAGGTGGGAGATTGCTACCTTTACCAAAACCTCACCAAAATAAGAATCTATGGTTGCCAGCTTGCCCCATACAAACTGCCCAAATACCTCCCCATGAGGTTATTTTCTCTAGAGTATTATAGGCAGATAATGAACTCTGATGATGTCAACTTTGTCTCAGCCAAGAAAAGAACTCAGTTCAAGGTCAAAAATTAGTTAGGCCCTTTCATTTGCAATTCTAGAGAAGTAGGGTAGGAAGCAGATCAAATTCTGCAACAAATGAAGTTCCAAAACAGTTTCATATGGAGGTATGACCCCCAAGGGTTTATAACCAAACTAAGACAAAAGGTCAAATTGGGACCTTACATTCATCACCCCATACCAGAAATAGAGAGATATGCCAATCAATCTGAGTGGTTGGAAAACACTCTCATAGACAAGGATAGTACAAAGGTAGATGTTGAAAATACCTTGTTTGATTTAGAGAGACAACTTGATGAAAGCTCATTCCTGCAGGTACCAAATCAAGAAGGAACCATGAGTACCCCTACTATTTTGCAAACTCCTCAGAATGAGGAAAAGAGTCCAAAAAGGAACAGAGAGGGAGCCTCCAGTTCAGGTATGGACACATCCAATGTACAGTATGAAGCCAGCTAGAGAAAAAGGCTTAGGCTCAATCCTATTTCAGAATAGGAAGACACAGAAGGCTCAATAGAAATAACTAATATTGAGTTAGACATGAGCAAGGGCACAACTCCATCTGGAGAAACACATGAGCCATCTACATCACAGACTCAAATTTTAGAAAGGCAGCTTAGTGTGGAAGTCTCCTCATTTAACAAACTTGCTGATAGAGATAAGGACATTAAGGACATGTTCAAAGAAATCAAAATGAGAAATGAGAAACTAAAGGCACAATCTAATGCACAGTATCTCAAGCTTACACCCGCCAATCAAACTAGGTTGATGTCAGCTTTTGACATCAAGGAAGGAAAGATGTAAATGTCCATAAATCCAACTTTACAACAACCAAGAACATCAATAGATTTCAAGAAGATTGATTTTTAGGTATTGGCAAGGGATATTCATCCCAATGACCAAATTGAATTTCACAAATAGGTTGGAGAAATGATTTACTCCACCCTTACAGGAAAATCTATAGCTTCCCATCAGTTGCATAATTCATTGAATAACATCTCAACCCAGTATCAGTTGGAAAAGGCCTCCTCATAGGCCAAAGACACCAGAATCAAGTCTTTGTAAAACTTGGTAATTGAATTGGGACATGATTCCAAAGACACCAAATCTACTGAACAACTGATCAAAAAGAAGAATTATGACATTGCAGCACTCAAGAAACAGTTGAAAATACCTCAGCTGCAGCACCCTCAGACACAAGAATTCTTGGAAAGCCAAACAAGACATGAAGAGTTGATGGACTTAGTCCTTCAACTAAATTATCAGTTGAGGTAGACAGAAAGGATTTGGATAGCCTAATCCAATTAAAACAAACTGATCTTGGCACTACCTCACTGAATTTCATCCCAGCATTTACAACGACTGTTCCTTCCACATTGGCAGCCTCATTGGCTCCCACAGCTCCAATGGCCACAGCACAACCAGTTTCTACAGAATCTACATCAGAAACAAGTACATCAGGTGATGAAGCAGCAAAGTTGGTTAAATCTATGGAAGAAAAGTCCATATAGAAAACAGAGATGAATAAGCTCAAAGAGAAAGTGACAAGATTGGAAACTGACTACAAGCTTGCTAAAATCATGCACAAGGAAGAAGTACAAAAGGCTGCCAGGATGAGTGAAAGATTGAAAGCCCTGGAAAAGGACTTGACACTGAAAGAACCCCTTGGGCAGGCTAAGGAATAGCTATGGGCCAATATCATTGACTTTGTCAATGATATTTGGCCATCCAGAAAGTAAAGGAAGAATTAGGACAAATGCGAGAAGAAGCTACCAGAATTATACAGTTCCTTAACAGCAAGAATAAGTATGAGCTTCAGGAATTGGAAATAGAGGACAGAACAGAGACAATTTTGGAGGTCAGAAAGGTCCTCTCCAAGAGAAACTTAATGCAAAACTTGGAGGACAAGTGTCAGAATATGCAGGTAGCCATTGACAGATTTATGGCCAAGTTCCAAATTTTGAGAGAGAAGGGATTACCCAATCCCTTACTGATAAATGACAAGCTCATGACACAGGTGGATTATAACAATAAAATCATAGAGTTAGCAAAGGATTAGGTGAATACATCATCAATGAAGGCATTTCCAACAAGAAAAGTACTATACCAGACATTTGAAAACTTGTTTTACCTCCAGCATGAGGTAAAACACTTGTTTATCAATAAGCCTAATTTTTCCAAATACACCAAGGCAGATGAAATATATAGGAGGATGCTAAAAATCCAATTACCTTATGCTGAAACATGGGAGAAATTAACTGATTTACTATAGAAATATGCAATAAAATGGTTAATGTACAATAAAAGTAAAATAGCATGGTAAAAGGATGAAGAGAGATTAGCAGGGTCAAAGTGTATCAGATGAAAGCCTAAAGTAAATGAAGCTTCCAACGTGAAAGATCAAACAAAAAAGCAGCATAAAGGGATAAAAATCAAAGCTTAAAAGACAGAAGTACAAAAATAAAAGGGACAACATGAAATAGTTCAATAGCTGTCTCTATCTTCTTGCAAGAATATATTATTTTTTCCTAGATTAAATCTCAAATTAGTTTGAGATATTTTGTAATAAACTTTTGTATAAATACTTCACAGTTCGAAGTATGTAGTGTGCATTCTGTTAGACATTTATATAGAATTTTTTATCAAGAAGACCTAGAAGGTTATTGTATTAGTTAATGAGCCAACAAGCTAGATTGATAAATAAAGATCAGACTTTTCCAAGGATTCATGTGTTGAGCAAATTTCAGACAAGTATTTTCATGTGTTATTGTCATTTTTCTCAATTTTTATTCATAATCTTATGTGTTTCTCAATCTAAATGTCATAACTGGAATAATATTTCAGAACTTGTTTAATAACACTCTGTCTTAAAAGTTATGCCTTTGAATGTTTTCTTCTGATATTTAAATTAAAGAATTCTTAATTTCTCTTTGGTTTGGATTAAACAAATCATAATCTAGGTTAAAGGATTCTTAATTTCCCTTTGATCTTTGATTACCCCTTCATTCCTCATTCGTTATCCAAGTCTGAGAATCCTTAACTGCTCTTTCACCTCGAGTGAAACCCTTTCACCCCTCTGTCTCAAACATCTGAAATAGACTCTGCTATCTTTCCCTTGGAACATCCCATTTAGTGAGTTAATCTAGTTTTGCTTCCTTATTAGTTGACTCCATAGCCTAATGGTCTAAAACACATCAATTTATCCATCTGTCTAAGAAGATCCCACCACCCAATGTCAAACAAAATAAAAAAACCCCTTAAACAATCATAGCTAGCCTAAAAACATCTTAACTAAAACAAAGTTAAATCTTAGAGAGAGAGTCCTCTTTGAGCATCAGGAAGGCTAGGTCTTGATCTCCAAAAGTGTATTGTGGTTACCATTGGTTTTTCCTTCTTATTACTTCAAGGGAATTATCAAAGTGATAACATCTTCAATGGCATGGTGACATCCAGGTTGTCTATTTGTTGGCCCTCTACTTCACGATGCCCTTCTGCCTCTAGAATATTAATGTTTCTCAGATCTTCATCCTCCTCTTCAGCAACATTCCAGTGCATGGCGCAGCTTGGTGCTCCAATCTCGTTGGACCCATTCCATAGGTTCTTGTGGCGTTTTGAAGATAATTTCCTTAATATCTTATGGGGCTTCATTGGTTCTCACAAAGCCGTCCTCAAAGTTGAAGGTCAATAAAAACCCTTCCCTTAATATATCCCACTCCACGGTGTGATGGCGGAGCTCCGTTTCCCGATACCAGTTCATGGGAATTGTATCCAAACTATGGAAAAAGATGTGAACCCACTCCGGCTGCGGCTTCGTTCCCCAAGCTTTAGTCCATTTTGCTAAGTGGTCATGCAGATCATCCTTCCTGCTATATTTCTTAGTCAATCTAGTGTTAGGATGCCCAAACCATAACCTCATCATTCTTCTGTAATCTTGCCTTCCATCAAAGTTGTCCTTGTGTGTACCCCACCATCGTGCGGGTGTAGCACACAATGCCAAATCTAATGCTTGGAAGCGGTGATCCTTGGGGACTTCATGCTCAAATGTATCCAAAAACCTATCCATGTCAGTTAACCCATCATAATAGGGTAAGTTTCTTACCTCTGACAAGACACAGCACAATGACTTCGTCATCATATTTCACTGCAGTGTGGATACTTCATGTAGCTAATTCTACCAACTTTCCAACTCTTTGTCTGAATCAGAGGTGTAGGAACTCTTTGGATCCCATGTGATCCTCCCATCTGACCATCGGATTGATCCATTCTTTATCTCGCACTATTATTTTGTAGATCTGATCCAGTTCATCTTCACTTTCTTCATAATCATGGACTGGTTCAATATAGCACATCCCTTCTGAAGGGTCCAATGGTACTACAACCTGAAGCGATTTCCTTTCAAATGACATTGTCCTCTTCTTCAATTTGATGACCCATTCATATCAATGGCCCAGTCAATTCCCAAGAGTGCGGGGTATGGATTACTGTCATCAACGATCTCTATAACTTCAAAGTCGACCATCGTGTGTGTACCTTCTATATCAACTGTGACTCCATATAATCATCCCATGGTGATGATTTTCTACTGGTTCACCATTCTGAGTTGAATACAAGACCAATAAAACACAGGTCTCCCCATCCTTTCCCATGTTTGTTTGAGCAAAACGTTTGCATCAGACCCCAAATCCAAGATGACCCGGTCCATCTCATAATCTCCTATCTGCACGGTGAGCCTCATCTCGCACCCCGTTCTTGCCTTATGTTTGCCAATTTTTCTAACTACGTAGTGTCCATCAAGGACGTTCTCTTTGTTGGCACATTTTTTTATTAACTCCTAGATGCCTTTCACAGCTTTGCTATCACGCAACAGTTTCATGCAGGTCTCCAAGAACGTGGTAAGGATAGAGGGATCAACCTTTATAGGCGTGCTGGTTTCTTTCACTTTGTTCTGGCTTCTTGAGGTGGAGGCCTCAACGAAGCTCTTCTTGGCTTCCATAAAAGTTTCCTTAACATGCTTCAGATCAAAACCAACTTCCTTTTCTGGGGCCTTGCAGACCCATCCATCCTCTTCAGGTTGTTTTTCTTTATCATTGTCAGTTGTTATTCCACTTCTAAGCACTATATTCACACTCTGATCCTCTTCGTGGGGCTCAGCTCTCATCATGTGTAAATTATGCGTAGGCTATTGAGGCTACGATTTATTCTCCTACATCTTAGCTATCAGCATCGGGCATTCTTCTATAGTATGGTCAAACAAACTGAATTACTAACATGACAGGCATGTCTGATTCTGGCACTCTCGCGTGTAGTTCCCTGGCATTCCATAGTTATAGCAGATAACCTGACCATGGCCTCTACAAGGTCCTCCTCCTCTGTAGCCTTGTCCTCTTCCCTGCTAACCTCCACATGCCCTAATCTGGAGGCCGAGTTTATGCTTGAATCGGCATGTAGGTGGTCTTTCCATCATGATCTCATAGCTCAAACAGAGGCACTCATCATGGCCCACAGATTTGCAGAAGTTGCAAAACAACCGCCGAGGTGTCTAGATGAACTTTTGAAGTAAATGGCAGTTATCTGTCACATGTTGTCTAGTGACTTGACAAATAGCGCACCATAGTGCAACCCCCATTCTCGGCCCTGTTGGGGCTTCCGACTTTAGATGAATTAGTCCCCCTATTGTAATATAATTCACTAATAAAGGATAGTGGTCGTTATCATGCCCTTGGATCTTGCACGTCATACACCAGACTTCCGCGCACACCTCTGGTTTAGTCTCCTTATATTTCTTCAAGCTCTACAATTCTAAGCAGAGGCTCTGTAAATGAGAGTGAATATATTGTACCCCCAAGGTCACATCGTGAATAGGCATTGCATGTAGCCTCATCGCGATTTCGAAGGCTTCTACCTAAGTTCCTATCTTTTGTTGCAACAGAGCAATCCTCAGGTGGGGTAGAAGAAAATCTATAAACCATCTGCGATGCTGACCATCTGTGAGTTGCATGTTAGCTTCTCAAAATTGACATTTCAACCTTTTATCTAAATTCCAAGGTGTCTCATAAACCCTTATCGTGATTTCCTTTAATCCAACTACTGAATGCAAGTCAGACTTCGGCTTACTAAACTCTTTGTTTAAAGAAGCCTTAGTTTCTGCTAGCGATTCGAGAGGATTATCAGAACAGTACTTAATATACCAAGTCAATGTGTGATCCTACAGAGCAGTAACAAATTGTGCCTTCTTTATATTGTCATCAATAATCTAATGTGTTGTCCACACAACATTCGCAAAAAACCAAAATTTCTCTGTATCTTCACTCCCGATGCCCTTGAAAATCGGCAGTTTCATAGTGTTTGCCATGTTGAATGGAGGTGGTGGAGGTGGAGGTCTGGGAGAAGGTGTATGCGGTGGAGGTGGAGGTGGGGGTGGAATGGATGGGTGATGTGTTCACAGAAAACCCTGTGTTATCTGTTGGACAACACTCTGTAGTGAGGCATGTACCGCTCCCTCCTCATCACTCGAAGGAGGTCCGATCAACGGGCTATATTTTAGACCTGATCTTTCTTGATCTCTAAAGAGTCTGCCACTTCACATAGCTCCGACCACCAAGGAAATGGCATAACCCATTTTCACATAAAAACATTTTAATCCATGTATTCAAAGATCTTAAATACTTACCTCGTAGTCCTTTGAAAAATCTTGGTCCGCTTTGTTGTAGATGATTGAGGTATCAACTGTGAATTCTGTAACAAATCCCCCCAGGATCCAATCAAGCCAATGATCAATAGCCCACTCGATCTGGTTTTCAGAGGCTTCTAATCATCGCACTAATTTAGGAGTCCACGCTATAGGATTAACATTCTTCCACATGCCTTGGCTAGATGTCAATTTAGCTAGCCACTCGTACAGTTCAATGGGAAAAGTGCAGAAGAATATTTCGTGTATCTCTATATATAGATCCCTGTTCAACCACTCTTCCTTTGACAGGCACACATTCCTATTTTCTTGCACCGAAAACTCCTAATTCTTTTGATCTAACCACTTTTCAATTTCTTTCTTGGCCGGATTCTAGTGATGTGACATCACACATCTCTTTTGTTGGGAATTGAATCTCCCCGAGGCATGTTTTGGGGCTCAAAGCCCATGTTGTGACCGAATAATGTTGTAAAGCCCCGTGAATTGTGGGCATGGAAGTATGTTAGAGTCATAGGGTTGTCCGCCCTAGTTTTGGATTTAATGTCGGCCTACCCATGATCCACAGACCATGGGATTGTATAAATAGAGTGAGACTCTAAATGTAAAAGAAACGAAGGAATGGAGAATAGAATGACATAGAAGAATAGTGAAGTGAAGTAAGAGTTTGAGTAGCTAAGTGTGTCTTGGGTCGTAGAATAGGAAAAGGCTCTACAACTGAGTGCGCAGAGGCCTAGTACTCTGCAGCTGAGTGCGCGGACCTCTGCACCTGAGTCTACAAAGCAGAGTCAAGTCTATAACTGAAGAAGAGAATAATAAAGAGAAGTTTTATCCAAATTCTATGTATATTTTCTTGAGTTATTACATGTTTGATATCAATTGCAAATATACTGTTTATTTACTGTGCACACTTGTATGAATGATTTATATTGTTACAGTATAACTTAAAACTCTCGATTGGGCTAAAATAATCATCTAACAGTGTAACACTCGTAAGATCTAGGTAATAACAACATTTGGACCCCAATTAGCACTGCGCGAAGGCAGCCCCTTAAGCTGCGAGGCACAGGTAAGTGCGTGTAGTGACCCATGTGCAGGGTTGAACCGTGAACCACTTGAACTCATCAGACATCCCCAGGGTGCGGAAACCTAGTTCTAGCACCCTCCGATACTACTTCGGGTGAGACCTCAGTCCGTGCTCTGCGGACTGTTGTTGAAAGGGCCAGTACTACTGGGATTTGTTTGGCTAAACCACCTGTAAACCTAGGTCATGCCCCAACAGGCCAACAAATGGTTATGTTGCCGAGACAGGGATCTGCATAAGGGATGTCTGGTGTCATGTCATTGAAATCCGATAAAGAAATAAATTGAAGGGTGGTTGGACAGGAAAATTCACGAGTTCGTGGCACAGGAAAATAGGACTCCATGAGTGTTGAAGGAACAATGGTTAGAGTGCTACTTATATATGGAAATCCATGAAATTTTCTTTGCATCCTTCCCCTCTGAGTTGTACGAGTGGATCGCAAAGCTAGCAGACAATCAAGGAAGGTGTAGGCTTGAAAAATCTATTGTGTGTGTTAGTGTCAGTCTTTCCATCCTTCCTCCAGTGATCAAACATGCCCTTACAAAGTGATTTTAAGTTGTCAAGGTCAAATTTTATCACTTCAGTGAGTCTTCAAGTAAAATTTGGTCGCTAGGCATTAGGTCTAGGGTTTGATTTCACT
Source organism: Pinus tabuliformis (assembly GCA_031772625.1). NCBI lineage: Eukaryota > Viridiplantae > Streptophyta > Pinopsida > Pinales > Pinaceae > Pinus > Pinus tabuliformis. The sequence continues at coordinate 301,413,134 of CM062813.1, read as the reverse complement.
CCTTTCAAAGTTGTCCAAATTTCGGTCTATGTCACCATTCAGATGAGTGTGCCATCATTCAAAGGGTTGTCTTTATCATGTCAAGTTCCAATGGGTCATTTTACACCTTGTTCATGCTTCAGTTGCGCCTAGGTAAAGTCATTTCCCTCTCCTAGGGTTTTGAAGGCAATTTCTCTTGGATGGTCAAATCATTGGCAAAAACTGTATCCTGATGTTCATACACCTTCCCATATCCTTAATGTACCTTATTAAACACTTCTCGTCACTGAGATCCCCCAAATTCCTCGTTTTCGCACAAACCCTAGTTTCTTGCTACAAACCCTATTTTCTAGGTTGGGCCTATGTTTATCCCTTTTGGACCCCTTCCCCTCAGTCAATCTTGGCAATTCCACTTTCCCCTAATTCCTAACATCCCTCCCTACTTCCAAAAATTTCCTCAATAATTTAGAAGCCCGTTATCCCCTTCATTTCGCTTCATTTAGACAAATCCCCTGTTCCACACATCGAGATAGGTTTTACTCAAATGATGCTTCTGAGCAATAAAAGATGAATTTGGGAAACATGAGAGCATTTTTGTCCAAAATAGGCCAAGGAAGAAAAAACTCCTTCAATTTTTACACAGGTGTCATGGTTTTAGAGAAATGTCAAAAATACAGTTGCCTTGGGAGAATTGATGCACCTCTGAAGTGACCTTGGGAAAATCAAGTTTTCTCCTAGCTTTGTTGGTCAAATGACTTGCTTGATGATTCAAATGATAACTAGACACAAATATATTTCCAATGAGCTATCATGAGTTAAATTTGGAGTTGAGGAACACCTTCAATAGTTGACTGCAACAACACTCTGCCTTCAGGCAACCTCATTTGGCACATTTTGACCAGTCTTGGGAGATTTGATTTTTGGCAGAGAAAATTGACTCCAAATTAAAAAATTCTAGTTGGTTTGGAAATTATACTCAAATACCTTTCCAACGAGATATCCTACACCCAATTTGGACATCGTGAAGGCTTCCAAAAGTCGCCTGGAAAAAGTGAGACGCACTGGGAAGGCGCGGCGCATTAGGCAGCAATTTCCAGTGTAAATTTACACTGGCATGGCACGCTAGGCTAAAAAGCCTGATTTCTCTCAAAAACTACCTCAAATTTCCAAAATCACTCAACTCTTCTAGTGTGCAAGTAATTTAAGCCCTCTTCCTTGCTAGTGAAGGAGTTTTTCATGCAATTTATGGTGGTTGTGTAAAAGAAAATTCAAACCCTAACACCTTGCAATTTGTGCTCACAAACAAGTGCTTAGGGTTTGTAGTTGGTGCTTTGTTGCCAAATTCCATTCCCTCACTTCCACACTCTTTATTTCCCACATTCATTTTCTAGTTTCATCCCCATATCCCTAATTCCCATATCCCTAAATTCACTAACCCTATATTCCTAACTCTCACTATCCCAAACCCTAGCTGTTATCCCTAAAGCTCCCTCACTCACTCCTAAGCCCCTTTTTACTATCGCTAAGTCAAATCATTCCCTATCATTCCTATTTCCCCATCTCATTTTTAAAATCCCAAGTTACTCCAACATTCAGTGGTTGTCCCCTCCTCCAAAGTTTGTCAAATCCTTAAAGGGCAAACTACCACTTGGCAAGCCACTTGGCAAGACTTCATTTTTCCCACTGTCCCATTTTTGCCACAGTCCCTCATTTCCCTTTGGCACAGATTTTGCATTGAAAAAATACACCAAGTTCTCATTTCTCATTCTCAACAAACCAAACATACACTTGGCATAGACTTTCAACACCATGGAGGCGGGCACCGATACATTATATGACCAAGACAGTGAATTTACAATTGAAACTGCATGCAATAGGAGGGCACTAAAATGCCATAAAATGGAGGATAGACTCCGAATCTTGGCCAAAGCCTCTTTGGCTGAGCATGATTCTTGATGAGGACCTTCAGTCCAAATTTCAAGAAATTTGGAGCAATTTTTTCATTTTGGAAATTTTTTGCACAAAAACAGGGTTTTTCTCCCTGTGCGTTGCGCCACGTGGCGCGATCTTTTGATAGGGAGCTCCAAATTGAAAAAAGTTTACATTTTTAGATTTGGCATGAAAAATCATGACTGCTGGTGCATGGCCAAGAAGCTTGGGCAAGTTTTGAGTTCTCAGGAGGTCAAAAATAGTCAAAAAATGACCTCACTGCCCCTATTTTGACACACAGGAAGCAGTCTTGGAGATTGAAGTTTTGGAGGGGCAAATGGGCACCAAATTCAGAAATTCCACTTTGTTTGGAAATTAAAAAGGTAGGGCTTTCCAAAAAGTACACGTGGGCTCAATTTTGACTTCAGGAAGTGCCACAAACTCAACCTCAAAGTGGCGCGATGCATACAGATTTTGGCACGGCGCATAGAGAATTTTGGCTTGTTTTTCACTGTTCAGCTCAGCAATTCGCCCAGTTTTGACCAGTTTTGCTTCTTGAATTTATTCTTGACTTTTCATGATGTAATTTGACAGCCATGATTTAATATTGGCACATTTTTACTTTTTCTAGAAGATTCATTCACCAAAAGGTGAAATGTGAGTGAATGAATCAGTTTCCTAGCATATAGGGGTAAGTTGTTTGACTACCTAGTTTTCAATTCCTTGTTTAGAATTGGTTCAAACAACTCCTAGAATGATGAGCTCGACCCATAGAGGCAAGGGAATAGTTTTGTCTTGTCTATATTATGTAATTTCTAAGTCATTCTCAGGGTTGGACACTAGGGATTGCTTTGGCATATCATTGTACATTCTATCTCTGCATTTTTGGCTAAGGAAAGACCAAGGTTTTGCAGCACTGTTTGGGATCCATGTGGCTTTATGTTTTTATGGTGTTCTTCTCTAAGTAATTGTAAGTTCATTAGTGTTATGTGTATCATTTTCTTGTCTCTTCTTCTGAATTTGAACAAATGAGTGATTAAGGTAGAATCCATTAACTGCTATGCTCTGCCTTTGAATTTGTTTAAATTTCCATGTTTTCATCTGTTTAAGGAGAATTCTTGAGACTCTCTTGCTCTCCTTAGCTCCTCACCAATCTGATCTATCCATTCACTCACTTTAAAGCATCAAAACGATTTCCTTCCTTGCACCAATCAGAACTCTACACAAACTGTGCCTCATCCCTGAGCCCAATTTGCCTTTCCCTGTTTCCAACACAAAACCCCCAAAAACTCAAAACAAACCCTTGTACTTCATACCTAGCCTAAAATTAGCTTTTATTTCAGTCATCTCGAGCCCCATTGCTTGTCTTTTGTCGAGATCGACCCGGAGAGAGCCCTCTCCTATCCTCGTAGGGCTAGCTACGAGGCTGAGCGTGGTTTGATGTGGACCTAGAACCTTGTCTTTTCAGCCTAAGGAAAATCTAGGCTCTAACAGTGTGGACTCTAGAGTTGGTGTGAAGACTAGAAGCATCAGAAGACAAGATCGTGCACGTTGTGGACCATTGGCTCGATCGAATAATAGAAGGGTTTATCACTGAGTTCGCGGTAGATATGACAGTTAGCTACAATAAGGCAGAACGACACTTCCTCAAAGGACCGCAAGGTAAATACATTAAATCTTTGAAAACTTGGATTAAAATGCTACTATGTGAAAAGCAGGTTATGTGAATAAATTGATGTTTTGGGCTATGTGAAGTGGGAGGATCTAAAGAAACAGAAATAGCGAAGAATTAGAGACTAGTCCCTTGATTTCGCCTCGACGAGAAATCGAGGAAGAGTTCGTGAAAGTTTTACCAAGAAGTGCGATCAGTCTGATAAGGCAGCAAATTCTGCGCATACCAGCCCCACCCACACCTCCACCAGCTTCACCATTTCAACCCCATATTCACCCACACCACCTCCGCCGCCACCACAGTTCAATATGGTGAGCGCAATAAAATTGTCGGTGTTCAAAGGAGTAGGGAACGAAGATCTGGACCAATTTTGGTTTGTGGTAGAGGTTGTATGGGAAGCGCAAGGAGTCACAGATGACAACATAAAGAAGGAAACATTGGTAAGCGTGTTGTAGGGTCACGCACTAACGTGGTACATTAAGCATTCTAATGACCATCCAAACGTAGGGATCGGAGATATCCAAGCTACACTAAACAAGGAATTTAGTATACCAACATCAGAGACACAATCGATTATCATGTTTAAGGAAATCATGATGCTTCTAGGTGAGACCCCTTGGGAGTTGGATCAAAGACTGAAGGGTATGATTCACAAAGCCAACATGACCTTGATGGATGGACAGCACCGCACATGGTTTGAAGCATCACTAACACCACATATAAGGATTGCGTTGTCACAACAGAAGCTATCTACTCAGGCCAAAGCCTTGGAGATTACAATGAGACTGCACGAGACCCCAATACACCATCCTAGCCTGGGAGTGCAACAGATCCACACACAGTTTAAAAACTTATGTCTCGAGATGCAGAGCTTGAAACAAGATAGAACAACTTGCCCAGAAGCGTGCGAGGAGGTATGGTGCATCAAATGCAAAGGCTAAGGACATGACAAGGACCATTGTCAAGTTTTCGCGAACTACCTGGCGGGAGGAGGACCAATGCCACTGAGACCAAAGGAATAGGTGGGACCAAGCACGACACCTGCATTGTGGTGCGTGATTTGTTAGATAGGAGGGAAGCATGCTACATATAATTACCACCTATTATAGAAGTATATGCAGACATCCCAACAATTGTTCTATAATTTCTGTAGGTCGGTAGGCCATGATGAGCACATTTGTAGAAGTTATGAACTGATGATGGATCAGACTCCCACCTACATAGTTCAGACCAAAACACAAGCCCTCGATCAAAATGCAGGGATGGAGCGCACTGGATTTCAAGGGCTCGAACGAGGTCCAGGTGGAATGGGACTAGGAAGGGGTCGCGGACAGCTGATTTGTTACAATTAAGGAGGGCCGGGACACTATGCCCATGATTGTACAAATCCGACAAGAGCATCATGTTTATATTATACCCAATTTGATCATGAGATAGAGGACTGCCCCACACTGATAGCAAGGTTTCACAATAAAGTAATACACCAGTCTCCCCCAACCCAGAACCTGCAAATGATGAGGTCTGAGCCGTGCGAGGAGGACCCAAATGTAAACATTGTGCTCCGAAGTGGTATCATGAAAGGAGATGACAAAAGTAAGTAACCAGAAGAAAGTGCCTGGGTCTGCGAGGCTCCAACAAAGGAACCAGAGTTTGATTTGGATCACGCAAAGGAGACATTCATGGAAGCTAAGAAGAGCTTCATGGAGGCCTCCACTTCAAGTAGTAAAGACAAACTAGAATCAGAGATGGATCCATTAATGCTTACTACCTTTCTGGAGACATGCATGAAGCTATTGTGCGACAGCAAGGATGTGAAGGGACTGCAAGAACTTATCACTAAATGCATTGGATTAGGGGAACTACGGGTATTTTGGAAGCTTAGGAAGCACATGACGCGAACAAGAAGGGAGATGAGATTGATTGCGCAAATCGGGGAATATGAAATGGATCAAGTGATTCTAGATTTAGGATCAGACGCGAACATACTACCAAAGAAGACATGGGAATGCATGGGCAAGCCCTTGTTGCAATGGTCTCTTATTCAATTGCGAATGGCGAACTAGCAAAAGATCCTACCGATGGGGAGATTGCAGGGAATAACGGTAGACATTGAAGGTGTGAGCACGCTTGTATATTTCTAAGTGATAGAGATTTTTTATGACAGCAAGCCTTATCCTGCACTACTGGGAATAGATTGGGCCACTGATATGAACAGAGTGATAAATATAAAGAAGTGCAAGATGATTTTTTAGAAAAATTCATTGCACGTAGTGGTACCTTAAGACCCTGCGGAAGGATCGTGCTACATAGAGCCAGTGCGCGACGATGAGATTGACAACGATCTAGATTGTATCTACAAGATAACCGCTCGAGGACAGGATTGGGTGAATCCTACAGTAGATGGCGGGATTTCATGGGAACACGAAAGCTCCTGTACATCAGATTCAGACGAGGAAATAGAACGATGGCATAATCGGTTGCACGAGGTAACCACACTCAATTGCAACATGGTGATAAAGTCACTACGTTGTGTAGTAATAGAAGCAAGAGATCTGCCTATGTATGATGGACTAACCACGGTAGGGGATTTCCTGAATAAATTTGAAAGAGAAGTATTGGAATAGAAGCATTTCGGCACTCTAAAATGGGCACTATGCGCTACATCCACAAGGTGGTGGGGTACGCACCAGCAGGATTTTGAGGACTGGCAGGAATGTAGAAGGATGATGCTCATACGGTTTGGAAAGCCTCAGATACGGATGGAAGCCAGGTATGATGGACGAAATAACCTGAATGCCCACCTTTCCGAATGGGTGTAGGTGTATGGTACATAGCCTGCACAAACGCACATTGTCCTCACGCTAGTAAATAGGAACAACAAGTAGGAGCGGGCAAGGCGAGGGCGCGAACGACGAAGTATGATAAGACCAAGCCTGCCAAACATTATATGCGGGGAAGCCTTTGACAAGGTGTGTGAAGTGCTAAACACGGTCCTCCATGTGAGATGCACTGACTGGGACCTGCACTTACCAGCGGTTATATGGGCTTATAGGACCATGTGCAAAAACCTGACCATGCAAGCACTTCCGACCCTGAAGTATGAAGCAGATGTTGTAATCCCTATGGAGCATGAAAAGCCTAGTCTGTGCATAGTAGCATTCGTAGATATGACGGCCTGCGAAGCCCAGAATGGAGGAATCATACAACCACATGAAACAGAACACATAGAACTTGAGGAAGAAATCCGACGGGGAAACTTTAGACTCCATGAACTTGAAAAAGAAAGGGTACAATTAAGGAATACAAGAGCTATGATGGATGCAAAGGTCAAGAAACTAGAGGACAAGATCAAGGAAGCATTTTTCAAAGAAACAAGGATGGTAAGGCAAGGTGTGTATGATCATACTGACAAGTTTGCGACCTATCGGCTTGAACTGGTTAGTTTGCTGCCTTGGCTTGGACCGCATAGTGCCAATCATAGTGACTAGGGTGGCACGTTGTAAGTGGTAAGGTGCGCGATGTTGACCACAACAACGGAAGGTGGGGATTCTCTGCGAACCATGGTGGAGGACGGGATGGAGCCCCAAATGGGTGGTGCAACCACCAAACTAATCGCAGAAAGGATAGTCTTAGTGCTTCAGGCAGTTGAAAGGAAGCGTGGGAATATAAACTATATTGCCGAGGAGCTACATGATATTAGGGATGCGTGCAGAATTCAAGTGTCACAGGGTCCGCAACTGCACACAGAGGGCTACGCTGTCGCGTGGATTGGCCGTAAAGTGACCGTTGAAGTCACTATTCACAATGGGATGCTTGATTTGAGGCCAACTAGAGCGGGTGACGGGCATTTAAGACGTTATTTATGGGCAAGATTTGGGAAAATCTGCTGCTAAGAAAGCATTAATGGACCAGAATTGGGGGGAACGTTCGAATTCAAATTCAAAAGGCACTATAAAACACAAAGGGCTGCCCAACAAACAACACTTGGTCATTTGAGAATTGAGCGATTGAGCAGAGTACTGAGCATTGAGAGCCAAGTGATAATTGAGCCCCTGAGTTTGTGAGTGACAGAATACAGCCTAGATACGATGAGAAAATAAGGATGGTTTGGGAATTGAAGAGGTAACCACCGGCGGGGCCATGCAGACCGCAATGGTCAAGGATGTTCCAGAAGGCACCAGGGTTGTAATAGAAATCCCCAAATCACTATGATCGCTGAGGCCCAAGAAAGATAAATAAGCAATGGCCCCCGTATGCGTGTCCCCAAGGAACCTGCTGTGCAGCAAGCTCTCAATGGCAGAAAAAGGGAAAGTTGTCACGATCAACACAGATGAGGAAGAAGAATATTTGCAGGCCCTTATCATCACAGCAGAAGAATATGAAGATATGGTGGAGGACATTCAACCTACACGCTCTGCGACGAAACTGCCCACATATGTTCCTCTACAGAAAGGGAAGACCAAAGTGCCAAAGGACCTGGACAAAACCAAGAGTTCACTCCAGACCCCGCTACTCCCAGATGGCATAGTGTTTGAAGGAGCGTGTTATCACTCAGAATTTTCCTTAGAATTTATCAGAAGAAGGAAGAAACTGAGGTAACCACAAACCAATCTTTTAAGTATAGGCTCTAGCAAACCTATGACTCGGAGAGGGCTCTCTCTCTATAATTTAGCTTTGTTTTATATGGGATTTTAGGCTAGTTCTTAGTGTTCTTTGGGGTTTTGGTTTTGATTTGAAGGTTGGGTGGTGGAATTCTTAGGGTAGGTGGATAGAGCTAGGTCTTCAAGCCATTCGGCTATGGAGTTAACAAATGGATAATAGGATTGGATCAATTCATTAAAGGGAATGTTCACAGGGCAGGCTTGCAGAGAAAAATGAAAATCTTTAGGCGCAATGGGGGAAATAACTCTAACCAGGGTAAAAGGGCACTCAAGAATCCTTAGACCAGGATCAAAATGGAGAATAGAGGATAATGATGAATAGAGGGAAATTAAGAATCATTTGCTACAGATCACAAGAAGTCACCTAAACTAAGGAGAAATCAAGAATTCCTTAACTTAGATTTGTGAAGAAAACATATAATAATGCATAACAGTCAAGATAGAGTGCATTTAAAAAATTTCTGAAATATCATTCCATGTTATAACATTTAAATTTTAGAGATACATAAAGATTATGAAAAACTTGAAGGAAAACAACATTGAACATGAGATAATACTTATTTTTATTTCGATTTACACAAGAATCCTGTAAAATATCTGATCTTTATTCCTTGATCCAATAAGCCAATCCAGTCATTGATACAACAGAATTTCTTATTCGAGAGAAATAGTCTATAGAAATGTTTTCGAATCCACACCACATACTTCGAATTGTGAAGTATTTATACAAAAAACTTATTACAAAATATCTCAAAACATTTTGAGATTTATTCTAGGAAATACAAATATCTTCTAGCAAGAAGATAGAGGCAGCTAATGAATTGTTTCTTGTTGTCTCTTTAATTATGGTTGTGCTGACCTTTATGGTTGAGATGTAGCCCTTTATGTTGGCTGATAGTTGTGGCATTTTCATGCTGGAGTCTTCTTTACTTTGATCTTTCATCTGATACTCTTTGACTCTGCTACTCTTTGACCCTGTTGTGATGTTTTTACTTTTTTCATCTTGCTGCCTTCATATTTACTGTGGGATAACTTTTAGCTGTTAATTTATCATAGTAAATTTTTTATTGTCTCCCACCATTATACACTTGGTAATTTTACATTTACCATTCTCCTGTAGATCTCATTAGCTTTGGTATACTTTGCAAAATTGGGCTTGGTGAGGAACAAATGTCTTACCTCATGCTCAAGGAAAAACAAGTTCTCAAATGTGTCATATAATACTTTGCTCGTTGGCAAGGATTTAATGGATGAGGAACTAGCTTGATCCTTAGCCAGTTTTCTAAGTCTATCCCCATAGTCCGACTGTGTCATGAGTTTTTCATTGATGACCATAGGACTAGGAAGACCTTTCTCCCTCAAAATCTGAAATTTCTCCATGAACCTATCAATGGCTACCTTCATATTGTGGCACTTTTCTTCCAAATTAAGCATAAGGTTCCTTTTTGAAAGGACCTTCCTTATTTCTAAAATGGCGGCATTTTTGTCTTCAATGTTCAGCTCATGTAGCTCATATCTGTTTTTTCTATTGAGGAAATGGATGAGTCTATTTGCATCCTCAGGCTTATTTCCCAATTCCTCCACTTTCTGGATAGCTTCAGTGGCTATCTTCACTAGCTCTGTTTGCTCAAAAATCACTTGGATTGATGGCCAAATATCATTAACAAAGTCAATGATATTGGCCCATAACATTTATTTGGTTTGTCCAAGTGGCTTCTCAAGGGTTAAATCCTTTTCTAGGATTTTGATCCTCTCACCAATTCTCTGGGCCCTTTGTGTTTCTTCTTTCTGCTTTAGTTGGGCAAGTTTGCAGTCAGCTTCTAGACTTTCCACCTTTTTCTTCAACCTTTTCAGATCTGTAGCTTGGATAGACATATCTTCTATGGCTTTCACAAGTTCTGCTACTTTGTCCCCTGGTGCTCCTGCTGCTGTAGTAGATTCTGTTGTTGCTGGCAAGGTTGTTGCAAGTGGAACTGTAGATGCTAGTGATGTTGCCAGGGTAGAAGGAACTGTTGTGGATACTGTGGGGATGACTGTTCTAGAAGTTGTGGCCAAGTCACTTTGCCTCTATTAAATTAAAGTGTCCAACTCCTTCTTTGTCTCCTTGAGTTGATCATTCAGCTTCAGGACTAAGTCCATGAGTTCTTCATGTCTTTGTTGGGCTTCTAGAACCTCTATTGTTTGTGGATGAAGTAGTTGGGGTATCTTTAGCTGTTTTTTCAATGTAGCTATGTCATCATTATTCTTTTTAATAAGTTGTTATGCAGCTTTTATATCCTTGGGATCGTGTCCCAATTCAATTACTAAGTCCTCTAAGGACTTGATCCTGGTGTCCTTGGCCTGTGAGGAGGCCTTCTCTAACTGGAATTGAGCCAAGATATTGTTCAAAGAGTTATGTAGATGGTGGGTGGCTATGATCTTTCTAGTCATAGTGGAGTATATCATCTCCCCTGTTTGCTTGTGTAGCTCAATCTGGTCTATGGGATGAATATCCCTTGCCACCACTTTAAAATATATTTTACGAAAATCTGAGGTTGTTCTTGGTTGTTGAGTTGTAGGCTTCACAAAGGTCATTTGCAGCTTCCCATCCTTAATGTCAAAGGTTGACATTAGCCTTGTTTGATTAGTAAGGGTGAGTTTTAAGTATTGAGCATAAGTTTGGGCTTTGAGCCTCTCATTTCTAGCCTTGATTTCTTTATATATTTCCTTGATGTCTTGGTATTTGTCTGCAGGCATTCTAAAGGAAGATACTTCCACACTGAGTTGCCTTTCCAAAACCTGTGTTTTTGAAGTGGAAGGCTCTTGTATGCCTCCAGATCGAGTGGCAGGCCTGCTTCTTTCTGCTTCTGTATCGGTGATCTCAACTGAGCCTTCAGTGTATTCCTACTCAGAGGGTGGATTTAGCGTTTGCCTCTTGTTTGATTCTTGTTGTAAATTAGAGGTGGCCATCCCTGAGGTGGAAGCTCCTTTTCTGTTTCTTTTTGGGGCCTTCTCCTCGTTTTGAGGAGTCTGCATGACTGGAGGAGTGCTCATGGTAGTTTCTGGTTTTTATGGTACCTGCAAAAAAGAGTTGTCATCAAGCTACTTTTCTAAATCAATAAAAGCATTCTCAATATCTACTCTGGTGTTGTCCTAGTCTGATAGGGTACATTCCACCCATTCTGTTTGATTTTCATAAGCTTCTATCTCAGGTATGGGATGGTGAATGAAAGGTCCTATCTTGACCTTTTTTCTTTTCTTTGTGATGAATTCGAAAGAATCGTATCTCCAGACAAAACTTCTTTGGAACTTCATCCTTTGTAATATTAAGTCTGCCTCTTGGCCAGCCTCTTTGGAGTTGCATATGAAGGGGCCTAGTTGGTCTTTTATTTTGAAATTGACCTTCTTCTTCGCATTGACAAAGTTTATTTCATCTGCATTTATAATTTTCCTATAGTATTCTAATGCAAACAACCTCATTGGGAGGTACCTTGGTAGCTTGTATGGTGCCAACATGCAACCATAAATCCTGATTTTTGTATGGTTCTGGTAAAGGTACCATTCACCAACTTTGGTCTGTTTAGATAATTGGAGGACTCTTTATTTCTGGGCTGATCCTTGGAGGAGGGCTTCCAATCAACATTGTCATGACTGGGTGTACAAATAAATGAATAACATCAGAGTAATAGTATGGATACTGGTACTAGTGGATCAATGGGGTCCAAAAAATGACTAACCTGGACTGACCCTTGGTGTCCAGCTTTTGAAGGGTGAATGGGAATTTCTCTAATTGATAATATAGAAACATGTGGTATAGAACTGAGGAGTACTTGAAAACCCTTTCATTTCCCATTCTTGTGAACTCCTCATGAATTTTGTCCGCTATGAATGTGGAAAAGTCATAAATAGTTGTAGGAGTTTGTCCTGGGGTATAGATGGACATGAAAGCCAGTATGATTTCATCAATGTACTCACTAGTGGAGTAACCCAAAACACAAGACGTCATGGACAGAATATTTCAACCCTAAGGAGAAGATATAGTCACTACATATGGAGGGGGGTCTTTGGGGGCGTACTTCTCTTCTATGATGAAGGTTTGGATCAATTGGGCCAATCTTGCAAAGTTGAGTTTAGGATATAAGTCTGTCTCCAATTGAGAGGGGAGTTAGGTTTGGCCCTGGTTGGAGCTATAGCATCTCATTGATGGACTCAGGAGTGATGGTGAAAATGGCTTTCTAGTCATGAGACATGATGGTTCTGTGACTAGGGACGTAGCAAGCATAGCACATATGTACAATTTCAAGAAAAATGTGGACTTGGGGGAACTGGTACTTGGGCAAATTTGACTCCCAAAGGCCAATTTTATCAGCATGGTTCAGGAACTTGTCCCTACTTTCGCAATGTATTTTGAGCAGGAACTCTATAACAGTGGTATATTTTCTTTTGAAATCTCTATCAACTAAAGGAAGGTGGTCTAGGTCCAAATGGGGAGTGGAGATGGGTCTCACATCCATATAAATAGGGGCTGCCATTCTTAGTTCTTATGGATTTGAGTAATGGGGGAGGGTAATTTGCAGTATTTAAGGCAATGGTATTTTAGCAAGGTGTGTAGTTTTTAATTAATTTTTATCTTAACTAAAACACTTAGCAACTGGTTACTTTCGAAATTGACAAGGTATCTGGTGAATTCTAGTTTAAATACCTAGAACTGGGCTGAATTGGTTCTGAGGAGGATGGTGGTTTGGTCATATTTTATTCTCTATCTATAGACATGAAACTGAAAACATGAAATAGCCAAGTTTAAACCTTTTTACTATTCATGGATTGTGGCATAAGTAACAAGCCACACGCAATCATTCATTAAGCATAAAAAGTAAATAGTAGTGGCATTTTGACTTTCACACTTTCATGGTCTTTTTGTTTTCTTGGGGTTCATATTTTTCATTTTTTTGTGACCTATTTTCATTCTTTTTTTCCTTTGATTATTTTTTAGGACATACCCTCTTTACATTTTTTTATTTTTTAATATGGAAAACATTTGCAGAAAGCAAAAGTATGTACAATATTACAAGGCTTAACCTTAGTCAATCCAAATTATGATTCCTATTTATATAGGAAACTAATAGTGGCTCCACTTGGGGTTGGCATTTCCTGGTGAAATGTCAAGAACTTTGTCAATTATTAGCCTTTGAATTGTTGTTGATGTTACCTCGCAAAATTACCCTCTGTGCCTCTGCATTATTGATATTTATGATAGTTAATCCTTTGAAGCTTAGGGCCTTCTCTCTGAGCTTCAACTTCAATGACCACCATCCAATCCAAACTAAACTTTTTGAAAAAACAAAACGGAATATGTACAATGGAGAGTAAAAATCAGTAGTTAGGTTCAAAATAGTGTTTGAGCATCCGACCATTCACAAGTCCACCTTTTGCTTCTGTACCATCCATTTCTCTGAGGAAGAAAGCATTATTACCTTTGAAAGCATAAATGACATATGGGCATTTCCATAGGAAATAAAATTTCCCATGTTTACCTTTATCTTCCCTCCTTGAATCCCATCTTAGGACTTTGTCACCAAGGTAGAAATCCTCAGCCTTGGTCGTTTTATAAAAAATCTTCTTGATCCTTTCCTGCACAACCTGTGATCTAATGTATAGTTTTTCCCTGGTTTGCTGTAAATGAATTGTTTGGTTGATTCTTCTTTGGATGTCATTTGGTTCAACCTACAATTCTTGGAGCAGCTTCATTACTGGTGTTCCCAAGGAAGATGGGAAAACAACTTCCATCCCATAAACTAGTTGGTAGGGAGAGGTACCAATTGATTTCTTTGTGGTTAGTCTATCTGCCCATAAGGCATTGACTAGCTTTTTATTCCATGTCTTCTTATTGTCCTCCAACAAATTTTTTATGATGTTCACCAGGCTTTTGTTTGAAGATTTTGCCAGTCCATTTCCTTGAGGATAATAGGCTGTGGAATGGCCCAGGGTTATATAATACTTGTTGTAGAAATCTATCATCCTTTTGGATTTAAAGGCTGCTGCATTATCATTAATGAGCTTAGTTGGACATCCAAATCTTGATAGAATGTTGGTTTCAAGGAAGGTTATGATAACAGTGTCAGTGGCTTGCCTTGAAGGTATGGCCTCTATCCATTTGGTGAAATAGTCTGTGGAAGTAAGGATCCATTTGTGTTGGGCAGAGGAAGGTGGGTGAATCTCACAAATGAAGTCTAACCCCCATTGTTGAAAAGGTGTTTCAACAGAAATTGATTTTAGGGGTAAAGGTAGAAGCTTTTTCTTTCCCTCAAAAATTTGACATTTGTGACAGGAGGTCAAATGTTTTCTTACATCGGAAAACAAATTTGGCCAGTAGAAACCAGCTCTAAGAATTTTATTTGCAGCGGTTTTCCAGTAAAGGTGTCCTCCATAATCACCTACATGAAACTCTTGTAATACTTTGTCAGACTCATCTTTTATTAAACAGTTGAGAAGAATACCTTCATGATTCCTCCAAAACAAAGCATTGTCTAATATGCAAAATTTTAAGGATTTCATCTTCAAAAATATACTTTTGGTCTTAGATAATCCAGGAGGAGCTTGTAAATTTTGTAAAACATAAATGATATCAGCATACCATGGTGATTCAATAAAGGCCTGGTTGATTAATGGAGTTTCCATCTCCTCTTCGTTATCTATTTGTGCAATAGAGTTTATATCCAGGGTCTAACATTTTGACTCAGCCATAAGCTTGGCTAAACCTTGGCCCTTGATTAACTTAGTTGGTCTGATTTCTATATCATATTCTAAAATAGTAGCAATCCATTTTCCCCTCTTTCCATCTGGACCACCCTGAGTTAGGATGTCTTTGAAAACTGAATTGGGAACATATGCTATTATATGAGAATATAAAATATATACTCTAAAGTCCTCGATAGCTTTGACCAAAGCAAAAGCTTGTTTTTCCATTATGTTATATTTTAAAGAGGCATCTCTCAGGGCCTTTCTAAAGAAAGCAATAGGTTGTTCATAGCCCTGGTCATTTTTCTATAGTAAAACTGCAGCAATTGTGTGCTCAGAAGCAAAGGAAAATAAGATGAAATCTCTGTCAAATTTTGGACTTATCAAAACTGGTGTTCTTGTTAAGGCCAGTTTAATGTCTTCAAAGGATTTCTTGGCCTCAACAGTCCATTTTATGGTCGAATATTTTTTCAACATATTGTTCAGTGATCTAATTAATTATGCTAAATTAGAAATAAATCTCCTAAGAAAGTTAATTTTCCCTAAGAAAGCTTGTAATTCTCTGATGTTCCTTGGATGTTGTATCTGTAAGATGGTTTCTATTCTTGCAAGGTCTATTCGAATACCATCTTTTGAAATTATATGACCTAGTAACTTTCCTTCTTCTAATCCAAACAATGGCTTCTTAGGGTTCAAAGAAATTCCATATTTCCTACATTTAATAAAAACCTGCCTTAGATGATCCAAATGCTAGTTTCCAGATTTTGAAAATATAGTAATGTCATCTAGGTATATCACCAGGAAATCATGAATTTCTTTGGCAAAGGCTATACCCATAGCCCTCTGAAAAGTGGCTTCTGCATTCATTAGTCCAAAAGGAATTTTCACATACATGAATGTGCCCCAAGGAGTAGTGAAGGCATTCTTGGCTTGGTCATCAGGATGAACTAAAATTTGATTGTAACTAGAAAACCCATCCAATAATGAGATCCTAGTTGATCCAACTACCCTTTGCAAAATATGGTCCATTTTGGGGAGAGGGTAATTGTCTTTAAGGGATACTTTTTTGAGGTTTCTAAGGTCCACACAGAGTCTGATCTCACCAGTTTTCTTCCTAGTTGGCACTAGGTTTGAAACCCAATCAGAAAATCTGATTGGTGCTATTATCTTAGCATCATACGTTCTCTGGATTTCCTTTTCAATTGAAGGTAATAGGACAGGATTTATCCTTCAAAGTTTTTGTCTGAAAGGTTTTTGATTTTATTTTATAGGGATTGTGTGTTGTATGATGTTGGTGTCATAGGATTTGAGGTCCTCATAACTCCAAGCAAATACATCTTGAAATTCTTTTAATAACTCAATGTATTTTACTTTTTCAGTGGGAGGTAATGATTTAGAAAGTTTGATCAACTTGGGATTTTCATCAGTGCCAATATTACACTCCTCCATATCAAATTTCAAAGGTTCCATTTTGGGCTTTCTAGGGACATCATTTGAATCAAACAGGTCTTCCAAAGGGGTTAATCCCTTAGGTAAGAAATTGTCCTTGAGATTAATTACTTCAGTGTCTTCGTTAATTATCTCATCAATCTCAACTTGTTCTAGGTTTTCTACATCTAATTTTGTAAATTTAGTGGGATGGAATCTATCTATATCTTCACCTTCTATCTCATTTATTTCTATTTTATCTTTAGTGTTAAGGTCTATTGATGTGTTAGTATCTAACTAGAATTGCATTGTATATATTGTTAAATCTGGTGCAGTAATTTTGAACAGCTTTATTAGGTCCTCTCCTAATATTTTCATATTCAGAAAGGATCTGTAGAGGATTCTTTTTCTTTTCCCATCTATTCAAAAATTGTTGTTGAAATACTTCTAAACTATCAATATTATTATCAGGCAGTGATCTAAACCATTTTCTAACATCACCAGCTAAAGTCTGAGCAAATAATCTCATTTGGACATCCACAATATCAATTTCATGAAGTTCAAAGTAGTCTGTCATTTTATTAACATGGCGTTGTGCAGTGTAGTGTCATGCGCCATCAAATTGGACAATTTTACTCTAGTAGTCTGTTGGCATGGCACCAAGTGGGGCATGTAAGGTGAGGGGAGCATATCTATTAGACATGGCTATAAGTTGGGATGGGCTAAAATGTGGGGTTGAGGCACTAGAGGATGATGCAGTAGTGGAGGATGAACTAGGACCAATAGGTGGTACCTAGGAAATGATAGGTTGGTAAGGGAGTGAGGGTATGAATGGAGGTGGGGAATGAACTCAGAGGTTGAAAGGAATAATGGTGAACTAAGAGTAGTGGATATTGGTTTAGAAAGCTCAGGGTTCCTAGCAGTAGTAAGGGATGATTGTGGGGAATTTATAATATATTAATCAATTGACTGATTTTCCTTTTGGACTTCGAGGTCTACAATAAACTATGGACCTAGAACAATTTCATCAAGTTCACTTTCAGACCTTGCTATAAATAGGGAAAGATCAAATGGCACGTCAAAGGGAAGGTATTCTAAAAAAAACCACTCATCAGGGCACAAATCGGCTTTGATTAAAGGTGTTTGACTGACTAAACTTTCTTCTCTTTTGGGTCTTCTTGAAATCAGGTTGGGATTATCAACTACTGGGGCATGGTTTGGATCTGGATTAGCCCTAGTGTAGTGAGTTCTCCTTGAAGCAAGAATTTCAAGCTTTTTCTAATTACTTTATTTATGTGAGATTTTGTAAATAACTTGTAATAAATCCTTTAAGAGGCTTGAAAGAAATATTTAAAACTTACTTAAATATTTATTAAGATTGAGGATTTGATTCCCCAGTGGAGTCGCCACTATGTTATCACTCAGAATTTTTCTTAGAAGTTATCAGAAGAAGGAAGAAACTGAGGCAACCACAAACCAATCTTTTAAGTATAGGCTCTAGCCAACCTATGACTCAGAGAGGGTGCTCTCTATATAATTTAGCTTTGTTTTTTATGGGATTTTAGGCTAGTTCTTAGTGTTCTTTGGGGTTTTGGTTTTGATTTGAAGGTTGGGTGGTGGAATTCTTAGGGTAGATGGATAGAGCTAGGTCTTCAAGCCATTAGGCTATGGAGTCAAAAAATGGATAGCAAGACTAGATCAATTCATTAAAGGGAATGTTCACAGGGCAAGCTAGCAGAGAAAAATGCAAATCTTTAGGCGCAATGGGGGAAATAACTCTAACCAGGGTAAAAGGGCACTCAAGAATCCTTAGATCGGGATCAGAATGGAGAACATAGGATAATGATGAACAAATGGCAATTAAGAATCCTTTGCTACAAATCACAAGAAGTCACCTAAATTAAGGAGAAATCAAGAATTCCTTAACTTAGATTTGTGAAGAAAACATATAATAATGCATAACAGTCAAGACAAAGTGCATTTAAACAATTTCTGAAATATCATTCCATGTTATAACATTTAAATTTCAGAGATACATAAAGATTATGAAAAAATTGAAGGAAAACAACATTGAACATGAGAGAATACTTATTTGTATTTCACTTTACACAAGAATCATGTAAAATATATGATCTTTATTCCTTGATCCAATAAGCCAATCCAGTCATTGATACAATAGAATTTCTGATTCGAGAGAAATAGTCTATAAAAATGTTTTGGAATCCACATCACATACTTCGAATTGTGAATTATTTATACAAAAAACTTATTACAAAATATCTCAAAACAACTTGAGATTTATTCTAGGAAATACAAATATCTTATAGCAAGAAGATAGAGACAACTAATGAACTGTTTCTTGCTGCCTCTTTAATTATGGTTGAGATGTAGTCCTTTATGCTGGCTGATAGTTGTGGCCTTTTCACGCTGGAGTATCTTTACTTTTATCTTTCATCTGATACTCTTTGACCCTGTTGTGTTGTTTTTACCTGTTTCATCCTGCTGCCTTCATATTTACTGTGGGGTAAATTTTAGCTGTTAATTTATCATAGTAAATATGTTATTGTCTCCCACCATTCTGCACTTGGTAATTTCACATTTACCATTCTCCTGTAGATCTCATCAACTTCAGTATACTTTGCAAAATTGGGCTTGGTGAGGAACAAATGTTTTACCTCATGCTCAAGGAAAAACAAGTTCTCAAATGTGTCGTATGATACTTTGCCCATTGGCAAGGCTTTAATGGATGAGGAACTAACTTGATCCTTAGCCAATTTTCTAAGTCTATCCCCATAGTCCAAATGTGTCATGAGTTTGTCATTGATGACCATAGGACTAGGCAGACCTTTCTCCCTCAAAATCTGAAATTTAGCCATGAACCTATCAATGGCTACCTGCGTATTGTGGCACTTTTCTTCCAAATTAAGCATAAGGTTCCTTTTTGAAAGGATCTTCCTTATTTCTAAAAAGGTGGCAGTTTTATCTTCAATGTTAAGATCCTGTAGCTCATATTTGTTTTTGCTATTGAGGAAATGGATGAGTCTATTTGCATCCTCAGGCTTATTTCCCAATTCCTCCTTCACTTTCTGGATAGCTTCAGTAGCTATCTTCACTAGCTCTATTTGCTCAAAAATCACTTGGATTGATGGCCAAATATCATTGACAGAGTCAATGATATTGACCCACAACATTTCTTTGGTTTGTCCAAGTGGCTTCTCAAGTGTTAAATCCTTTTCCAAGATTTTGATCCTCTCACCCATTCTCTGGGCCCTTTGTGTTTCTTCTTTCTGCTTTAGTTGGGCAAGTTTGCAGTCAGTTTCTAGACTTGCCACCTTTTTCTTCAACCTTTTCAGATCTGTAGCCTGGATAGACATATCTTCCATGGCTTTCACAAGTTCTGCTGCTTTGTCCCCTAGTGCTCCTGTTGCTGTAGTAGATTTCGTTGTTGCTAGCAAGGCTATTGCAAGTAGAACTGTAGGTGCCAGTGATGCTGCTAGGGTAGAAGGAATTGTTGTGCATATTGTGGGGAAGACAGTTCTTGAAGTTGTGGCCAAGTCATTTTGCTTCGATTGAATTAAAGTGTCCAATTCCTTCTCTGTCTCCTTGAGTTGATCATTCAGCTTCAGGACTAAGTCCATGAGTTCTTCATGTATTTGTTGGGCTTCTAGAACCTCTATTGTTTGTGGATGAAGTAGTTGGGGTATCCTTAGCTATTTTTTCAATGCAGCTATGTCATCATTCTTCTTTTTAATAAGTTGTTCTGCAACTTTTATATCCTTGGGATCATGTCCCAATTCAATTACTAAGTCCTCTAAGGACTTGATCCTGGTGTCCTTGGCCTGTGAGGAGGCCTTCTCTAACTGGAATTGAGCTGAGATATTGTTCAAAGAGTTCTGTAGCTAGTGGGCGGCTATGGCCTTTCCAGTCAAAGTGGAGTATATCATCTCCCCTGTTTGCTTGTGTAGCTCAATTTGGTCTATGGAATGGATATCCCTTACCAGCACTTCAAAATCTATTTTCTTGAAATTTGAGGTTGTTCTTGGTTGTTGAGTTGTAGGCTTCACAAAGGTCATCTGCAGCTTCCCCTCCTTAATGTCAAAGGTTGACATTAGCCTTGTTTGATTGGTAGGGGTGAGTTTCAGGTATTGAGCATAAGTTTCATTTCTAGCCTTGATTTCTTTATATATTTCCTTGATGTCTTGGTCTTTGTCTACAGGCATTCTGAAGGAAGATACTTCCACACTGAGTTTCATTTCCAATACCTATGTTTGTGAAGTGGAAGGCTCTTGTATGCCTCCAAATGGAGTGGCAGGCCTGCTTCTTTCTGCTTCTGTATTAGTGATCTCAGTGGAGCCTTCAGTGTATTCTTGCTCAGAGGGTGGATTTAGCCTTTTCCTCTTGTTTGATTTCTGCTGTAAATCAAAGGTGCCCATCCCTAAGGTGGAAGCTCCTTCTCTATTTCTTTTTGGGGCCTTCTCCTCGTTTTGAGGAGTTTGCCTGACTGGAGGAGTGCTCATGGTAGTTTCTGGTTTTTTTGGTACCTACAGAAAAGTGTTGTCGTCAAGCTACTTAAATCAATAAGAGCATTCTCAATATCTACTCTGGTGTTGTCTTGGTCTGCTAGGGTACCTTCCACCCATTCTTTTTTATTTACATAAGCTTCTATCTCAGGTATGGGATGGTGAATGAAAGGTCCTAGCTTGACCTTTTGTCTTTTCTTTGTGATGAATTCAAAAGAATCGTATCTCTAGACAAAACTTCTTTGGAACTTCATCCTTTGTAATATTAAGTCTACCTCTTGGCCAGCCTCTCTGGAGTTGCATATGAAGGGGCCTAGTTGGTCTTGTGTTTTGCAATTAGCCTTCTTCTTGGAATTGACAAAGTTTATTTCATCTACATTTATAATTTGCCAATAGTATTCTAATGCAAACAACCTCATTGGGAGGTATCTTGGTGGCTTGTATTGTGCCAACATGCAACCATAAATCCTAATTTCTGTATGGTTCTGGTAAAGGTACCAGTCACCAAATTTGGTCTATTTAGATAATTGGAGGACTCTTTTTATTTCTGGGTTGATCCTTGCAGGAGGGCTTCCAGTTAACATTGTCATGACTGGGTGTACAAATAAATCAATAAAATCAGAGTAAGAGTATGGAGACAGGGAGGGTTTTGCCGGCGGGACGAATGATCGACCGAGAAGTTATAGGGTAGGCTGCAGTCAAGGAGAGGAGGCGCGTAGGGTAGGAAGATCCTGAGCTTCAGGACAAGCCCAGAAGAGCGGGCCTCATTCAAGCAGTTTCACTGGAAAAGAATAAGGCGATAATCAGAGAGAGCGGGAGCTGACTGGAAGTGATGGGAACAGAGCAAGGGAGGGGAGAGATCCCCTCCTACAAAGCGGTAATAACAGGAGAAGCAAGGAAAGAGAGGCAGAACGAGGGAGAGCGAAACAATGAGGGAGAAACTTCAGAAGCTGGAGCACAAAGGAGATCCGGAATACCAAGCAAATGTCTACCAAGGGCAACGAACAAACCCAGGTTTGTAATCCCACCCAATAGTTTAGAAAACTACAGAAGCTACATGAGAGATTATGCTCTGATTTGTAAATTCATAGGATACTGGCCAACTGAGAGAAATCTCATGAGATGGATCTATCAGAGGTGGAAACCAAAGGGACATGTTGAAGTTAAGTTGGGGGCAAAGGGGTTTTTCACAGTCATATTCTCTAATCTTGAAGACAGAGAACGGATCTTTGAGGAACAACCCTATTTCATGAACAACGCTGGGTTGTTCATGAGAGATTGGGTAGAATGCTACAACCCAGATAAGGAGAAGATGCTAGCTGCCCCGATATGGATAAGACTTTTCGGCCTACCATCAGAATTCTGGGAACCAGAGATCCTTAAAGGTATTGGAAACTCAATAGGCTCCTTTGTGAAAGTGGCTGAATCGACAAAGAGGGGAAAATACAACACTTATGCTAGAATATGCGCATACATGAACATCACAGAGCCTCTTCCAGATTCAATAGAACTGGAATATCATGATGAGATATGGAACCAGACGATAGACTATGAACATATTCCATTTCGTTGCAGAAGATGCCATGAGTATGGCCACTTATTTAGGGAATGTCCCATTACGATAGCTGAAAAGGAAAGGGAAGCAGAAAACGAAAGGAAAAATGCAACTCGGAAAACAGGGGAAGAAGCAGAGGACTTCAGAGAAGTACAAAGGAGGAGAAGAAGAGGAAACAGACAGGAACCGAGGGGGAAGCAAAAAGAAACCCAGAAAACTGAAAATCTAAATAAGTTTCAAGTCCTACAGGGAGAAGGCCAGGAAACAGATGCAAGCGAAGAAGAAGAACCTGAGGGAATGGAGGTAACAGATGGAAATGCAGACAAAGAAACAGATGAGTCGAATAAAGACCAGAGGGTAGAAAACTTAGAAGAAACCCAAGAGGATCAGGGAGAAATGGAGATAGACCCACAGAAAACAAAGGGAGAAGAAGAAGAACTAGTAATGGCAAAACTCATACAGGAATGGAAAAGGCTAGATGAAAGATTCATTCCAGAAGAACAAAAACAGCGATACAAAGAAGCATTTCAAAGATATAAAGAAAAAAGGGGACTAACAGAAACCAAGGAAAATCAAAAAATGGAGAAACAGGAAGCGCAAGTCATAGGAGTGAGCAGCACTGGCAAGGGCGGAAAAAAACGAGGAAGAAGAACAATGAATGAAACAATACAGGAAGTAGGAGAAATGCTTGTTAACTCAGGAAGAGTGATACCTCTTTCAGAGGTATTCCAATCCCCTCCGAAACTGTTAAGATGATTATTACAAGTTGGAACATAAGAGGCCTCAATAGCAGAGGCAAGCAAAGGTATTTAAATGAGAGATTGAAAAGAGAAAAACCCAGTATAATGATTTTACAAGAAACAAAAATAAATACTGAGAAAATGAGAGAAATCTTGACTAGAAGCAGGAATAGATATGAAATGATGGGACAGGACGCTGTCGGGAGCGCAGGAGGGCTGGTAATAATCTGGAATCCAGAAGAAATACAGTTTAGTAATTGGATGAGCTTCCCAAGAATTTTAACAGGAACAACAAGTATTGTAGGAACGACAGAAGAGGTTTTTATAACAGGGGTGTATGGACCGCATACCCAGAGCGAAAAAGAAAACTTTTTACAAAATTTAAAAGCTTTAAGGTGCCTAATACCAGGAAAACAATGGATCATAGGCGGAGATTTTAACCTGATCAAAACCTCAGGTGAAAAAAGAGGAGGAGTTAGGAGAATGGATAAGGTAGTGGAGCAGTTTGGAGATCTGATAAGGGACCAAAAGTTGATTGATATTCAAACCATCAATGGAAAGCATACCTGGAATAACCGAAGAGGAGGAATTAACCAAATAGCCTCTCGACTGGACAAATTCCTAATTTCTGAGCAAATAATGATGAAGGATGTTTTCATAGAAGCAACCATCCTCCCGGTAGCAGGATCGGACCATTGGCCGATAAAATTAGAAATAGATTTGAAACAAAGACCTCCTAATAAACCCTTCAGATTCGAAGCCTTCTGGCTAAGAAATGAAGGACTGATGGAGAAACTAGAGGAATGGTGGAGGATGAGTGAGCAAAGAGGAAAGAATAAGATGCACACTTTCCAACTTAAACTGAAGGAAATGAAGAATAAGTTAAAGAAGTGGAACAAAGAAGAATTTGGGAATATCATAGAGGAGAAAAAAAGACTAGAGCAAAGAATGGAAGAACTTCAGCAGTTAGACATCTTAGAAGGCATACAGGAGGAAAGGACTACAGAAGAAGGAATTATTCTGAATCAGCTAGAGGAAAGAAGGAAACAAGAAGAGATTTTATGGAAACAGAAATCAAGGGTGCAGTGGCTTAGGGAAGGAGAGAGGAATACTAAGTTTTTCCATAAAGCAATGGTTCAACATAGACAAAGAAACCGAATTTTCTCAATAAAAAATCAAGAAGGACAAAGAGTATTGCAGCATGAAGAAATTGAAAAAGTGTTGGTTAATCATTTCAAAAATCTTCTCAGAGAACCACAAGATAATAGGGTCGATGCTATCTCAAAGATAAGTAGGGAAATTCCAAATATGGTAACAAGAGATCAAAACCTGGCTCTAATGAGGAAAATTACGATGGAAGAAGTGGAGGATATTGTCAGAAACATGAAAAGAAACAAGGCTCCTGGACCGGATGGGTTTACAGTTGAATTTTACCAAGCTGGGTGGCATTTCCTGGCAGAAGAAGTTCTGGAAGTCGCGGAGGAAGCCAGAATAAATCAAAGAATATGGCCCGGAATAAATTCAACTCTTTTGACCCTTATTCCTAAGACTAATCAGGCTGAGCAAGCAGAAGGTTTCAGACCCATAGCCCTCTGTAATGTCATATACAAAATAGTGGCATCGGTAGTAGCCCAGAGACTGAAATCGATCCTCCCAAGTATTATTTCCCCAGAGCAGACTGGGTTTGTAGAAGGGAGACAGATTCTGGACGGATTGGTGGTGGCTCAGGAAGTGATCCACACACTGAAAACGAAAAAAGAAAAAGGTATGCTGATCAAATTAGACCTATCAAAAGCTTATGATAGGCTAAGCTGGAAGTACCTAGAAACAATCCTTAAAGCTTTTGGATTCTGTGAGAGATGGGTGAATTGGGTGCTGAGTATGATCTCTACACCGAACTTCTCTATTCTGCTGAATGGGGCTCCATCAACAACATTCAATGCAACAAGAGGTCTCAGACAAGGGGATCCTTTATCCCCCTTTCTCTTTATAATAGCAGCAGAAGGATTAGGTAGATTATTTAAAAAGGAATTAAGAGAAAGGAAAATACAAGGGCTCAGATTATGGGGAAATAGAACCACAGTTACTCACCAACAGTTCGTAGACGACATAATGATATATTGCAAAGCAACCCTGAAAGAAGTGAAAAGGATAAAGAAAATACTAGAGATATTTATGGAAGGCTCAGGGATGGAGGTAAATAATGAGAAGTCCAGAACCTTTTTCTTTAATACTGTGGATCCCATTAAGAATCATCTTACCAGGGTCCTGGGATATCGAAAAGGGGATCTCCCTACCAAATATTTAGGGACAATGTTAGACTCTTCATCACTCAAAATAGGAAATTGGAAGAATATCATTGAGAAAATTATGAAAAGACTGGAAAACTGGACTTTCCGAGCACTGAATCTGGCTGCAAGGGTGGTTCTACTAAAAGCCACTATTCAGTCAATTCCGATATATCCTTTATCCATTATGGCAGCTCCTAAAGGAATATGTAATAAACTTGTAGAAATCTACAGAAAATTTCTGTGGGGGGGACCGAAGCAACAAAAGAAGTGGGCCCTCTGCTCGTGGAACAGTTTAACTAGACCGAAGGAAAAAGGTGGTTTAGGCCTCAGAGACCCAGGGACTTTAAATCAAGTGCTCGCTGCAAAGTTAAGATGGAGATGGATCCAAGGGGGGCCGGATCTATGGAAGGAAATCTGGACAACCAAATATAATATGCCTCTTACCCCGGAAGAAATTCTAAGGGAGCAGGATATGCCTCGAGGATCAGATATATGGAATCTAACCATTCAAAGCAGAGACTTAGTCGACAGACATATATTTTGGGAAATCAGAGGAGGTCAGATAGCGAGATTTTGGGACGAAGCCTGGCAACAAAGGGAAAAAATGATAAACTTACAAGATCTTCAAGAAATCTACAGAACAGGTTTGGAGAGAAACCTCATAACAGTCAAGGACTACTGGGCTGAAGAACAGGGCAACGAGGAATGGAGAGAATGGAAACCTCTGGAAGAATGGGAAAGGAATGCAACAGAAGACCAAAAAACAAAATTCAGAAAGGAAATAAACTCCAGAAAGATAAAAAAGAGGGAAGGCAGAGACATCCTTCGATGGGGCAAAGAAACGAAAGGAATATTCACCATAAAGGAAGCTTACAAAGTTAAAACTCAGCAGGATCAGGGGGAGGAAGAACAAAAGTGGAAAAAAAAATGGAAAACAAAATGGTGGCCGAAGATAAAACTGTTTGCATGGTTGGTAGGAAGAAGGTGGATTTTAACATGGGATAGAATTCAAAGAAGAGGCTTCTCAGGACCCTCAAGATGTTGTCTATGCCATTCAGAGGAAGAAGATCAGGAACACCTGCTTAATGGTTGTAGTATGGCCCAATTCCAGTGGGAAAAAACGAGAAATCTATTCTCTACAACCGAAAGAAACCCGCATGACATCATTCAAACCCTCTGCGAATGGGGAGAAGGAAAGTTTCATAGTAAAATAGTAAGGAGAGCGTGGAGTCTTTCAGCAGGCTTTAATGTATGGAACCTGTGGAAGGAAAGAAATGGCTGAATTTTTAAAGGGAAATCATCGGGTCGGGAGGAAGTATGGAAGAAAACCCTAAGTCAAATCAGGGAATCTATTCTAGCGGAGAACTGGGCAGAAGAGGAGTGGAACACCTCTGAAGCTGAAGCAGAGATTCTTACTAAGCTGAACCTAGAAAAAGGGATGATTTACCATCAAAATAAAAAGCAACACCCATCAATAACCAACCAGAGTCATGCAGTCTACCGAAAGCCTCCTGAAGGGTTTATGAAGCTCAATTTCGATGGTGCTGCGAAAGGGAATCCAGGACCAGCGGGTTTCGGTGGAATATTCAGAAACAGACAGGGGGAAACAGAGTGGATCTATGCGGAACATGGAGGGACAATGACCAACAACGAGGCAGAATTTATGGCGGTATATCACGGTCTCAAAATTGCCAGGAGAAATGGTTATAGGAAGATTGAAATTGAAGGAGATTCCACCCTAGTTGTTGACACGATTAGGAAATTAATTCAAGGAAAGAAATGGGAAAAGGTAGTAAAGAGCTGGAGGAATGCAAGTATTGTTCGAGACATAGAGGAATTGCTGCAAGCGATCGACTACAAGATCACTTCACACGTAAGAAGAGAGGGCAATAAACCAGCAGATTGCTTAGCGAACTGGGGCAGCAAGGAACCTTTGGATCGAGTTGATGACAGCTGGACCAATCAGGTAATGCTGGCAAAATGGGACGGTCTAAAACAACTTATTGGCAATGATAATCATGAGGCAGAACAAGGATAATTACAACTCCGCGTGGAGCGGGAGATGGAGAATTAGGCGAAATTCGGCGGCAATAAGGAGAGGACAGAAGGACGGCACCCTTTACTGCCTGACATCAGCAATAAATGTTTTTGCAGTGCGGCAGGGACGCGACCCAAATCGAAATCCGATTACCAACATTAAAGCCATCATTCAAAGAGGGGGTGACATTAAAAGCGGAGAGAAATCCCATCATAGGAACAAAGGTGGCGAGGAGGGTATAAGGGAAAGCTCCGGTAGAATGACTGGCAATAGAAAGGTAGTGAGAGAAGAGGCAATTTGGCAGAGAATCCCGAACCAGCGCCTCCAACGATCTAAAATGGCTGGGCGAAGAGACAATCCAGTGTTAAAAGCGAAAGATGCGGATGAGGGCAAGCACCTTGATCAGGGAAGGGTTAAAATTGAAATTGACAGTTCGGATGAGATGGACTGCAGGCAGAAAGAAGAAATCAGAGGTAAGCAGTTCGAAACTGGGCAGAGTAGCAGAGGACCGAGGCAAGCTAGAGCGGTAGAGGGACAAAAGCATAAAGAGCACAGGGGAAGAGGTCGCCCCCGTCAACCCACAAACAATGCGGGAGGTAGCAGTACGCAAAAAAGAAGGAAAAGAGGGCACAGAACGATTGATACGGCTCTGCATGAAGCTGAACAAGCTTATAATCTGGAGACCAACGCAGACATAAGGAATATCATCGACGCCATGGAGGAAAGGGTGCTTGAGGAGCCCTCTGACCCGGAAATGGATGAATGGTCCTCGCAATTGCCGGACCCTGGCAACACGCGCGGGAGACTAACCATGTACCATCGTGCTCTGCATACTTATTGGGTTCTGAAACACCTCCTAGCCAAAGCCATGGAGCAAGTGGCGACAGAGATGCTGGAGATGGCGCAAGAAACTGCGGCTGCAAAAAAAGAAGTTGCAAATGTGGAGGAGCTGGTGAAGCAGCAGAACGAGCACCTCAAGGAGATTAAAGATATGCTGAAGGAGCTGAGGAAAGAAGGGGATAACAACAAAACTGGCAGAGGAAATGCAGCAAACTGAAAGGCTAGTTTTTTGTTCTTTTTTTGCAATGAACGTCAATGCTCTGTTTTTTGTTTTGAAACTCTATATAGCTTGCCATAGCGGCAGTAGAACATGGGGCGGGTTTAGTAGGACTGAGAAAAAGATAATCTGCTGGGGTATACTTGGGGTAAGAGGTCTTTTTGCTGTTATGATGTTTGACAATGTCCAGTTGGATAATTTTAATGATTGTTGGAAGTATAGGAGCCAACAGATCTGGTTTCCCCTCGGGGCAGATTGAGGCTCCTAAGTTTTGTACTTGTAAATTTGTTTGTAGATAATAGAAATACCGCAGCTTACAAAAAAAAAAGAGTATGGAGACTAGTACTGGTGGATCAATGGGGTCCAAAAAATGACTGACCTGGGCTAACCCTTGGTGTCCAGCTTTTGAAGGGTGAATGGGAATTTCTCTAATTGATAATATAAAAACATGTGGTATAGAACTAAGGAGCACTTGGAAACCCTTTCATTTCCCATTCTCGTGAAATGCTCATGCATTCTGTCAGCTATGAATGTGGCAAAGTCATAAATAGTTGCAGGAGGCTATCCTTGGGTATAGATGGACATGAAAGCTAGGATGATTTCATCAATGTACTCACTAGTGGAGTAACCCAAAATGAAAGATATCATGGATACAATATTTCAGCCTCAAGGAGAAAATATAGTTGCTACATATGGAGGGAAGTCTTTGGGGGTGTACTTCTCTTCTATGATGAAGGTTTGGATCAATTGGGCCAATCTTGTAGAGTTGAGTTGGGGATATAAGTCTAACAGGTCTCCAATTGAGAGGGGAGTTAGGTTTGGCCTTGGTTGGAGCTACAACATCTCATTGATGGACTCAGGAGTGATGGTGAAAAGGAATTTCTGGTCATGAGACATGATGGTTCTATGACCGGGGACATAGCAAGCATAGCGCATATGTACAATTTCAGGAAAAATGTGGACTTGGGGGAACTGGTACTTGGGCAAATTTGACTCCCAAAGGCTAATTTCATCAGCATGGTTCAGGAACTTGTCCCTACTTTGGCAATATATTTTGAATAGGAGTTATATAACAGTGGTATCCTTTATCTGGAAATCTCTATTAGCTAAGGGAAGGTGGTCTAGGTCCAAATGGGACATGGAGATGGGTCTCACATCCATAGGAATAGGGGTCACCATTCCAGTTCTTGTGGATTTGAGTAATGGGGGAGGGTAATTTATAGTATATAGGGCAATGGTGTTTTAGCAAGGTGTGTAGTTTTTAATTAATTTTTATCTTAACTAAAACACTCGGCAGCTGGTTACTTTCGAAATTGACAGGGTATCTAGTGAATTCTGGTTTAAATACTTGAAACTAGGGTGAATTGGTTCTAGGCAAGGTGGCTGGTGACTGCAACTGTTTGAATGGGCTTTGTATAGGCCACAAGGTCGACTGGGTTGTCTATGACGTCTTTGGAGCGAAATTGTACGTGGGTTGATGACTTCAACATTTGTAGGTGTCGTGCATGCATACAGAGGCTGGCAGATGAAATGTCAGCAAAAACAAACAATTTAGGGCTTTCTGGCTTTTATACGTAAAACTTTAGTTTTGGCAGGTATGGGGTGAACAGTGGTCAATTTTTCGTGTAGCAGGAGGGTGGTAAACGGTTTATATCGCATCGCTTTTGGGCGCTTGGTGGTATTCGGGAGGGGCCAACTGATTCCATTCATCGGATGGCATGTAGCATCGGGGGCTGGGGGAGAAACCACTTTATCGGGTGGGTAAAGGGCAGACGTTGGGTCGCTCGATATGGATAAGGGTCGTCAGATGAAGAGGGGGATGATCACATGGTGATCGGGCGGGGAAACTGCACGGAGGCTAGTGGGGGGCCCGGCGGGCACTTAATTATGGCAGTATGAGATTAATTTAGAGTTTAATCTCATCGGGGTGCTTTAATGCAGGATTAAGGGCTAAGGCAGGGTTATTTATTTTTGTGGGATATGGGTAGTAATATAGTTTATAATTAAACTAAGGGGTAGGGCTAATTTATACACGGGAATTAAATATACACGGAAATTGGGTTTTCAGGGATTTTGTATATATTAATAAAAGTTAGTAATTAATATGAAAAATGGGCAGAAAAGGGAAAAACACTAAGTACAATGCTTTTTTGTGAATTACATGTTTTTCACATATTTACATTAATACTTAGGGTAAAGCATTTTTGTGGGTTTATGGTATGAAAGTGCTTTATATGGGGAAAAGTGCTTTTCCTAGGAAAAAAGTGTTTTACCCTTAGGAAAAGGAGTTTTATTAGGAAAATGAATGAACTGATGGGGGGGATGAATTTTATGAGGGAAATCTAGTATTTGATATCCATAAGTCATTGAGCCGAGGGTCTGGTCCCTCCAAAAGTCAGAGAAATGCTCTGAGCCTCTTTGACTTAAAGGTTTTAAATACTTAGAACTTCATTATGGGAAATTAGTTAAGTACAAGGGTGAAATGAATGGGGGAAGTTAATTAATTGACTTTGAAATCCATTTACATGCTTGATTGTCCATTCATATTTGGAGCATATGATGAAAAATGATAAATATGCTTTTTGTTTAATCAATCACCATACTTCTGCAACCTTTCTTCTACTTACCCATCTACTCATTCTACCATTTTTTCTTCACTTTATTAGGGTGCATTTAAGCTAGCAAACCCTTATCAACATTTTCTTTTCTTTACATAGAAAACTATCTAAATCAAACCTTATTTCATCCAAGGGCTTAGTTTACATAGTTGAGCTCCTTTTATTTACTCTACCTATCTAATTATCTGCCAAGATTACACTATTTGGTTAGATTTTATTCTCTATCTATAGACATGAAATTGAAAACATGAAATAGCCAAGTTTAAACATTTTGACTATTCATGGATTGTGGCATAAGTAACAAGTTGCACACAATCATTCATTAAGCATAAAAAGTAAATAGTAGTGGCATTTTGACTTGCACACTTTCATGGTCTTTTTGTTTTCTTGGGGTTCATATTTTTCATTTTTTTGTGACCTATTTTCATTCTTTTTGTTGTTTGATTATTTTTTTAGGACATACCGTCTTTACATTTTTTAATTTTTAAATATAGAAAACATTTGTAGAAAGCAAAGGTATGTACAATATTACAAGGCTTAACCTTAGTCAATCCAAATTATGACTCCTATTGGTATAGGAACCTAACAGAATGAACTTGGGCCACGTGCCAACCATGAAGTTTGAAGATTGGGACCTCACTGATTGCGAGAAGAACCCCCACCTAGAGATCAGGAACCTGATGAAGCATAACACTGAGGGGGCAGTGACAACATTATAACCATGGAAGTGGTTGCGTGGCATGGAAAAGGTTGGGTTGTTGCACTTACTATGGGTACCACATTTCCACTGTGCGCCCGTCACCATTTTCATCATCAGGCAGCTACTCTGCCTGGTGCATGATGGGTATCTATGGCTGGAGGAGCCTGTCCCCATCACCGCAAACCTAGTTCACCACATTTCTCATCTCCCCTGCAAAGGAAAGGAACCCGCAACCATAACCGAAGGAAAGGGCAGTGATTTGGCCCTTGCAAAAGCCATGAAGAAAAAATACAAGCTGGAGAAGAAGAAGAGGGGCTACGCCATCTCCAGCATCAAGGATAAAGGGGTATGCGTAGCAACCGAAATCTTGGTTGAAAAAGTTATGAGGAAGTGCCGCACCAATGAGGTACCAACACCGGTGGTCACAATGGCCAAGTCAACTGGTCTGAATTCCTCTGCAAGGAATTTTTGACAAATTGTCGCGAAGCCCAAGAGAAGGGTAAAACCTTCCATTATGCGTGGTTTTTGTTATGCATAGTGCTTGTAGCTGGGGAAATACCAGAGGACAGTCCATTCCCATCATTGACAGAGAATTACAGGAAACCGTGAAGTACACTTCGCTTTGGGCCACAACTGACATGAAGTGGATGCGCGACACCAAAATCCTTTGGGTGTTCATGGAGATGAGCATCCAGATGTGGATTAATCAAAGGTCACACCTGTCGCCTACGGTGTATAACAGTCTGTAGAGTTTTGCAGAATTCAAAGCCGACATGCATAATGTATACATTAAGGTGCGCAAGGATACAACGAAGTAGTGAGTGAAGCTCCCTTTTATCACCATTGACGATGCCATCTTCACTGTCTTGGAGACATGGCCTCCAGAATGGCACGCCCTAGATCTTGTAGAACTTTAGAAGGCAGCACAGAAGAAGAAGGACGATGCCAAGATCCACGTCACACAATTGGTTGAGAAAAGGTGGAAAGACTCAGTAGCCACCCAGGTAAGGGCAGCGCACGAAGCAGCAGAGAATACTGCCGAGTAGAAGAAGGCCACAGAAGCAACAGCAACAGCACAAGCAGCAGAGGAAGCGACTGAGAAGGAAAACGAGGGCCAAGCAATGCCCTCACAGGAGTAAGAGACAGAGGAAGAAATAACAGAAGGGAGCGCAGACCCAGGGACTACATCCACCCAGCTAAAGTGCCCACACACAGTAGAATGCGCATGACCAAGGAAGAAGGTCAAGGCCTTGAAATTGGCCATTGACCCGATCACCTTAACCGAAGGTGATCTACATGACATCGGTGAGACAGTTCACGATGTCAAAAATGAGGCCCTTCAGGAGTTTATGCAAGAGCACCAGACTATGTTGGGGTCCCTTAGAGCACAGCTGTAGGAATTACAGGTGCACCCCCCTTAGGAAGGTACCCTTTCCACCCACGTCGCAGTAGGAACTTTATCAGCAGAGCAGATGCTGTGCACACGGATGGAAAACACCATAGTGTTGCCGAAGGGAGCTCTAATATCGACAATGAGATGGATCGATTTTCGGTTAGCATGATGAAATGCCTTGGCCTTAATCTAGCTGCCCTTTCGCGGGAAACTCTGTATCTGCTATAGGATGGGATAATGGCAAAGTTGTGTGCTAGGGAAAGTCGTGCGATCGAAGTTCTTAGCAAACAGAAGATAAACATAGAACAACTTAGCTTGCAGTGTGACGAATTAGTGTCGCAGAATCAACAGTTGGAGCAGGTGGTAGACAACGCTTGTAGACGCATCCTGGAGCTAGCCATCCCAACAGATCTACCTGTAGAGGTGTGGATCCACAAGTTGGCAATGGGAGTCTGCGAGGCTAGGGAGGAAACGACCAAGGTTCAGCTGGAGTTGAATCTTCATATTGCCGAGCTACGATTAAAGGAGTAGCCTTCTACTCCCCTAGAATTTAGAGAACAGTGTGCTAGCACTATTGCAGTGGTACTGGAAGAAATCAGGGGTGCAGTGAAGGAATGTACTACTTTGTTGGAACAAGCACTTCAGGTCCTCACAAATCTGCAGGAGGACCCCAACCTCCAGTGCCTGGAGACAGAGGCATGAGAACTTCAGCAACAATATGACAGTGTCAGAGGAACTGCGCAGATAGTAGTCCTCACTCAGCGACTTGCGAGGATGCAGCAAGAAAAGGCCTTGAAGGAGCAAGTGGATGCGACGCGACACAAAGAGGTAGTTCTCAAAGCACACATCCAGCTGTGGATCAATGAGGCTTTCATAATCACGACAAACATTGAAGGAAAGCTCACACATATACATGGGATGCACATGTTAAAGCAGAGAAGCACCCTAGACGCAGTGGTCTCAGAACAGAGGATGCAACAGATTCAACAAGCAGCGGCTCAGTGCATTGCCAACATCAGCACAATTCGAGGACAGTTGGAGGAACTTCGTGCCAAGATCATCGCACCAATAGAGTGACTCGAGGGAAAGTCACAATGTTTGTGTTGGGGGCTTGTTGGGCATGGAATCCCCCTGAGGCATGTTTTGGGGCTCAAAGCCCATGTTTTGACCAAATAATGTTGTAAAGCCTCGCAAATTGCAGGTGCGGAAGTATGTTAGAGTCATCGGGTTGTCCACCCTAGTTTTTGATGTAATGTCGGCCTCGTACCATGGGATTGTATAAATAGAGCGAGGCTCTAAATGTAAAAGAAATGAAGGAATGGAGAATAAAATGGCATAGAAGAATAGCGAAGTGAAGTAAGAGTTTGAGTAGCTAAGTGTGTCTTGGGTCATAGAGTAGGAAAAGGCTCTGCAGCTACATGTGCAGAGGCCTAGTAGTCCGCAGTTGAGTGCGCGGACCCCTGCAGCTGAGTGCACAGGGCAGAGTCGAGTCTGTAACTGAAGAAGAGAATAATAAAGAGAAGGTTTATCTAAATTTTTTGTATCTATTCTTGAGTTATTACATGTTCGATATCAATTGCAAAAATATTGTTTATTTACTGTTCACACTTGTATGAATGATTTATATTTTTATAGTATAACTTAAAACTCGCGCTTGGGCTAAAATAATCATCTAACAGTGGAACACTCATAAGATCTGGGTAATAACAGCATTTGGCCCCCGAGTAGGACTGCATAAAGGCAACCCCTCAGACTACAAGGCACGAATAAATGTGCGTAGTGACGCACATGCAGGGTCGAACCGCAAACCACTTCAACTCATCAAACATCCTCAGGCTGCAGAAACCTAGTTCTAGCACTCTCCCATACTACTTCGAGTGAGACCTCAGTCCGCGCTCCGCGAATTCTTTCCAAAAGGGCTAGTAGTACCAATATTTTTTTGGCTAAACCACCTCTGAACCTGGGTCAAGCACCAACAAGCCAACATCTTTCAAGCAAATCCCAGTCCCTGCAATGGAATCATTTTTTGGCTTAGGGGGTCCTAACCCAGGTTCAGAGTTATTTGCGCCAACCAACAAAACCCTACACTACTGGCCCTTTTGGTAACAACCCATGTAGCACAAGCTGCAGTCTCACCCAAAGTAGTATGGGGAGATGCTAGAACCAAGTTTCTGCATCTAGAGATCAGTGTGATGTCTTTTAGCACCCTAGATTTTCATTCACGCAAATATATAAGCACCTTAGGGCTTGTTAATGCAACTCTGCTAAAACAGCCTTCAGACCTTCGCGAAGGTCTAGGATCAGTGTTTGTGGACCTTTAACAGTCAATTTATCCACTTACGCGTATCATAAAACAACCCTAAATTAGTATTTGTGTAGATATACTTAAGTTATTATTAAATATAACAAAATTCATCCGAGTCTCCGTGGAAGTATTTAACATGCCTTGCGTACATTTATTAAGATTTATTCAAGAGAATCGCACATCATTAGTTCAATATTCCATAAACACATTATTCATCAACAACATATATCATAAACAGAAGTAAATAGAGATAAAAAATATACATAAGAATTCTTTAGTAATTTTCTTTATTGATCTTCTTCAGGTTTACAGACTCAAAACTACCTTGCACACTCAGCTGCAGGGGTCCGCACACTTAGCTACAGACTCTATCTAGCCTCTGCGCACTCAGCTACAGATCCTTTCTTCTCCTATCTAATCCACCGCTTTGATGAGCATTAGTATTGCAGCAAGGATGCTGCAACTCCTGGGCTACCGGCTTTACTTATCAACCCAGGGTTCCTACAAACTTGGAGGTGACAGTGTTGTATGCACAAGTAAAAGTGATGGCTCTGCCTGTTGTCACTATTCAGCTGGCGAGAGACCACTAGGGTTCCAAGCCAGACTTCTATAGAGTTAGAAGAAGCTTGATTCCTTGATGAAAAAAAGGTAAATATACTCTAAGAGAGTTACTCTACGGCAATAATGGAGAAAGCCAACATGTAATGCTAAACCACACCATACCCTAATTAACCACTTAAGAAGATATGCTAAGTAGAAATGCTAAATCAACAGTAAACAAATGCTACTATCTAAGTTGCAGAAGTAAACAAAATCAAACAATACTAATGTGCAAGTATAGAAACTAAACTAAATATGTTTTCACTTTTTTGGCCTTTTAAGGCAAAATCAAGTATGCAAACTAATTGTTCTTGTGGATGTAACAAGTGGATTGAAGTTGGTTGAGGATGGCTAGAAGGTTTATGAAGTGGTTGAATGGTGTGGAGGGGTCCTAGGAGGAGTTTTGTGACTTCCTAGAGATTTCTGATCAATTCGGCCTCAAAACAGGTCGTTTCGAGAAAACCTACAGGATGTACTAGAAACCTATAGGATGATCTTGTAGGAATTACAAGAAACCTACAGGATAGAGCTGAGAGCTAAATGTGAGGTTTTGGAGGTGATGGGAGACTTAGGAAAGGTGTGTTATGGGTGGAATTTGGTGTTAGAAGGTATAGGAGCACTCAGGAGTCAATATCCAAGATAACATATGGCTAGATTCACTCCATGTGTTTGGGAGAATTTTAATAAAAAATGATGAAAAACTAGTGAGTGTGATGGTGAATGCAAGGGATGGCTAAGGTAGATGAAGTGGAAGGTGGATGTTGGCTATGAAGTCTTTGTCTTCTCCTGAAGCACCTGCTCTGCATAAAACATGTGTGTCTTCCAGAAAGTTATGCAACAAGATACATTTTTATAAACTAGAAAAGCAGAACTAGTGAATCAACTGCCTATATTATGCATGAAGAAATTTGTTGAAGGGAATGAAAGCATGAGTGAGATCTATTGCAGAAATGGAGATGGAAAATATGACAATGAAATCTACCTTGCAACATTAAGCAAATACTAAGTTAAAGACATCAAACTCCAAAGCTCATAAAGGAACTAGAAATCTGTGCTTTTGGGGTTGCTTAAGGGTCCCTTCCTCAAGTCATGGTCCCAGAGGGTGGAAGTGAGGCCGAGACACCTGCTAACAACCTTGTGGTGATCCTTTTTCTCCTTGCTAACCTGATACTCGAAATAAAGGCACAAATTGAAGCAAACTATCACACAACCAATCTAATCTACACTACTTGTAATGGAAATGCATCTAATAAGCAAATTAACTATTAAGCTATGAATCTACACTAAACATACATGTACAATCAAGAGGAGCCTTGGATGCTAGGGTTGGGCCCTAACCAAGGAGCTTCAGCCTTCTGAGTTAACTCAGTGCTGGCTCAAAACAAAACACATTCTTATTACCAAACAACAAATTACATCAAAAGAACTGTCACAAGTCTTGCAGCTCAAAAATAGAGTAGAGTTTTACAATCAAAAATTTGAATCCTACTAAGGTCCTAGGCCTCTCTAATTATACATTTGAAGTCTCCAATGAATTCCTTAAAATTAGGGAGGCTCAGCTCCTAAGCTCGAGATAAACTGGTGCTTTATCTCTCACTTGCTCAGCTGTCTTCTAGTCCTCATGATTTGGTTGTTTACACTCTGAGATGATGGAGGAATATTCGAATGGAGGGGTAGTAAATGAGGAGGATTTGCCTCCTATAATCCCTCTCCCTTGTCCCATTTGGTTTTTGACCTTGGTCTTTGCCAAAATTCCTTGATTTTCTCCTTTAATCCTGCATTAAATGCACATTAGACCACAAAGCAAAATATCCAACTCTAACTCACCTCATAAACAAAATATAATCAAAAGCATGCAATAAGTTATGAGAATAGTTGGTTTGACTAAGCTAGGAGGTGAATTAAGGCCCATATAATTACTAATGATGAGGCTCATCATCACCCCCCTACTAAAAGTGTTGCTCATTCTCTGAGCAACTTAGTCAATATCCATATCCTTCATGGCTCTGGTATCCTCTCTGACATCCCATGCCTTTGTTGTGGTCTCCTCTTCTTGTTCATAGAAGCTTATATCTTTTCTACCTCTTCCCACTGCCACTTTTCTTCTTCTTCTTTTATCCCTTCTAGCACCCCTAAGAGTAGTGGTGGACTGAGTTTTAGGCCTATCCAATTGACCTTCAACCTTTGCATAGATTGCTTATACATAGGTGTCCTGTTGAGTGCCTCTCTCAACCTTTGAGGAGAGTGATATTCTCTTATCTTTAAGTTGTATGGCAGGGTGTTCCATCTCCTCAGGAAAGCATGTATACTATCATCTCCTAGCAGCCTAAACATGTCCTCAAAATGTGAAATTGCTTGCTTTTGGGAAGCAAGATATCTAGGTGCCATTCGAGGATCATTTACAATCAAATTATGGGTACTGATGAGGGCCATGGGATTTGATTGTTCAGCTCTGATCAAAAGAGGTTCAGTTTGCTCTCTTTCCAATATCCTTTTCATCTCTGTAGCTCTTGACTCCTCATGGTTCATCCATGATGCCAAAGCCATTAATTGTAGATCTCCTAGCTTGGAATTAGACTCCCATACATTCATGTCTTTGAGGGCCATGTTGTGCAAATAAAACTCAGCCATTTTGGCCCTATCCTCTAGTGTACTTTGATCACAAAGACCAATAAACTCCCCGTAGCCTTGAAATGGCATGGTTCCCCTCTGTGCTAGTGTCTTAATCTAAAACTACAGTGTTAGCTTGTTGGGGCCTGATCCAGGTTCGGAGTTAATTTATCCAAACAAATCCTGGTACTACTGGCCCTTTTGGCAATAGTCCATGGAGCGTGGACTAAGGTCTCACCCAAAGTAGTATGGGAGGGTGCTAGAACCAAGTTTCTGCACCCTGGAGATGTCTGATGAGTTCGACTGGTCCACTATTTGTTCCTTCACGTAGGTGGCTTCATGCACCTTCTGTTCCTCGTGGCCTGATACCCTATCTTGGTGTAGCCCTAACCAGGCGTTGTGCCGCGCTCTGCACTATTACCCGAGATCTTATTTATCTTCCAATATTATTAAAGCACTTTCACCTATTTAGATGTCTTAAGTTATACTTAACAATACAAAACATTCATACAGGTTCGTGCAGTAAATACACAATATATTTGTAAATTATATTCAATCATGCATTAAACCAGAAACATATACATAGAATTATAGCAAAACTTCTCTTTATTGACTCTTGAACGATTACAAACTCGACCTGCCCTGTGCACTCAGCTGCAGGGGTCCGCAAACTCAACTACGGACTACTAGGCCTCTGCGCACTCAACTATGAGCCTTCTCCTACTCTACGACCCATAAACACACCTTACACTTTTACTCAATCACTTAGACTTCTCATTCTTGGTAGTTATTCCTTATCTTTCACACTTAGAGCCTCACTCTATTTATACAATCCCATGGTCCATGGACCATGGGTAGGTCTATTCACCCGACATTACATTACAAAACTAGGGTGGACAACCCTGTGACTCTATCATACTTTTGCGCCCCGCACCCGCAATTCACGGAGCTTTTACAACAAGATTTGGTCAAAACTTGGGCTTTAAGCCCCAAAACATGCCTTGGGGGGATTCCATGCCCAACAGGCCCCCAACACAAACATCGTGACTCGCCCTCAAGTCACTTTGTTGGCACGAAGATCTTTGCGCGGAGTCCCTCCAACTGTTCTCGAACTGTGGCAAGGTCAGTAGCACACTGAGCTGCTGCTTGCTGGATCTGCTGCATACGTTGCTCTGAGACCTCTGTGTCGGGAGTGCTTCTCTGCATTAGTACGTGCATCCCCTACATGTGTGTGAGCTTGCCTTCAATTTATGTAGTGATGGTGAAGGTCTCATCGATCCAAGGCTGAAAGCGTGCCTTCAGGACTGCTTCCTTATGTCGTGCCGCATCCACCTGCTCCTTCAACGCTTTAGCCTATTGCATCCACGCAAGCCTCTAAGTGAGGAACACCATCTGCGCAGTTCCTCGGACACTGTCATATTACTATTGGAGTTCCTATACCTTTATCTCTAAGTGTTGCATGTTGGGGTCCTCCTGCAGATTTGTGAGAACCTCAAGTGATTCTTCCAACATACTGGTGCAGTCTCGCATTGCACTGCAAATTTCCTCCAGTCATGCTGTGATAGCACTAGCGTGCTATTCTCTGACTTCTAAGGGAGTGGACGGCTACACCTTCAACTGCAGCTCGGTGATCTAAAGGTTCAGCTCTAGTTGGACCTTTGTCATTTCTTCCCTTGCCTCATGGACCACTACTGCTAACCTGTGGATCCACGCCTCTATTGGCATGTCTGCTGGGATGGCTAGCTCTGGGATGCTTTGGCAAGCATCATCTATTACCTATACTAGTTGTTGGTTCTGCAACACCACTTCGTCGCGCTACAAGCTCAGTTGTTCCATATTGATTTTCTGCTCACTAAGGACTTTCAATGTGTGGCTCTCCCTAGCACGCAGCTCCGCAGTTATCCCATCCTGCAAAACATACAAGATCTCCCATGGGACTGCAGCCATATTGAGACAGAGACCTTTTAGTGTGCTAACCGTAGGCCTGTTGGCCTCATTTGATGTCATTATTGCCCCTTCCGGCAGCACTATGGTATTCGTCATCTACGCGTGCAACATCTGCTCTACTGCTATTGAGCTGACTGTGAGGCTAGTCAAAAGGGTACTAGCCTGAGGAGGGCGCGCCTGTAATTCCTGTAACTGTGCTTTAAGGGCCCCCAACACAATCTGGTTCTTCTGCATGAAATCTTGGAGAGCCTTAGAGGTGACATCGCGTATTGTCTCTTCGATGTCATGCAGATCACCCTCGGTTAGGGTGATCGGGTCAATAGACAACTTCGATGCCTTGACCTTCTTACATGACCCTGCCCGCTCTATTGGGTGCTGGCACATTAATTATGTTGACGTAGTTTGTGGGTCCATGCCTCCCTCTAATGTTTCTTCTTCCTCTGCTTCCTGCCCCTGCGAAGGCATTGTTTGGCCCTCACCCACCTTCACGGCTACCTCCTATGCTGCTGTTACTGTTGCAGCCTTGTCCTACTTAGTTGCTTTCTGTGCAGCATCACGCGCCGCCCGCACTTCTGCTACCACTGCTTCCTCCCTTCTCTTTTCTGCCAACTGAGTGATGCGTAGCTTGGCCTCATCTTTCTTCCTCTGCATTTTTGACTTTTCTATCTTCGCGATGTCTAGGCCGCGTCACTCTGGTGGATGTCTCTAGGACATTAAATATGACATCGTCTGTGGCTACAAAGGGTAGCTTCATCCATTGTTTAGTCAGGTCCTTGCGTGCTCTGATGTAAATGTTATGCATGTCCGCTTTGCATTTTGTAAAACTCTGAAGACTGTTGTAGACAGTGGATGACAACCATGGCTTGCGGTTGATCCCCATTCTAAGGTTCATATACATGAACAACCAGAATATTTTGCTATCGTGGATCCTAGTGGCATCCTTTGTGGCCCAAAGCAAAGCATACTTTGCGGCCTCCGTTAAGTCCCTATCAATTATGGGGAATTGACTCTCCTCTAGTAATCCCCCTGCCATGAGCACTATGGACAATAGGAGCCATGCATAGTGGAATGTTTTGCCTTATTCCTAGGCTTCGCGACAATTCTCTAAAAATTTCGTGCATAGGAACTCAAACAAGTTAAACTGGACCCCCTCCGCACATTGCTTAGCCAGGGTGACCACCTGCACGGGTACCTCATCTGTGCGACACTTGCGCATAACCTTTCCAGCCAGGATTTGGGTTGCCACACATACTTCTTTGTCCTTGATTCTAGAGATGGCATAGCCCCTCTTCTTCTTTTCCAGCTTGTACTTTTTCTTCATGGCCTCCGCGATGGCCACGTCACTGTTCTTTCCTTCCGATATGACCGCAGGGTCTTCTCCTTTGCATGGTAGCCGGGAAATTCAGTGAATCAAGTCGGATATGATGGGGATGGGCTTCTATAGCCATAAACACCCATCATGCACCAGGAAAAGCAGCTGTCTGATGATGAAAATGGTTATTGGGG
The DNA here is from genome assembly GCA_031772625.1 of Pinus tabuliformis. Taxonomy (NCBI): domain Eukaryota; kingdom Viridiplantae; phylum Streptophyta; class Pinopsida; order Pinales; family Pinaceae; genus Pinus; species Pinus tabuliformis. The sequence continues at coordinate 301,370,868 of CM062813.1, read as the reverse complement.
CGTAGTGGAAATGTGGTACCCAGAGCAGATTAAGTAGCTTGACCTTTTCCACTCTGCGCAACCACTTCTACAGCTCTAATTTTGTAACCCCCACCGTGCTGTTCTGCTTAGGCTTCATGAGGTTTGAAGTCGCAAGGTGAGGGAACTTCTTGTCATCAGCGAGGTTCCAATCTTCAAATTTTAAGCTTGGCACTCACCCCAGGTGCGTGCCCTCAAAAATAATGTTGTCTGGGAGGAGCGGGGTTTGGAACGAGCTCTTGGTCTCGTCAAAGTCCTTGGGCACTCTAGCCTTTCCTTTCCACGGGAGGACATAGGCGGGAAACTTTATCGGGGGGTTGTGTTTTGGCCGGATAAATCGATCTTGCGGACAAGACCGATCACCCTAGTATCAGAAGATAGTCTAGCAACAAACAGACAAGCAAACCTATCTTTCTCTAGACATATGCAATTTAAAAGTAAATACTACAAAGGTGTTAAGATCCTACCTTAGATCCAATGCTTGTTCGTTGTAGTCATCCTTCCATCGTTCAAAAGAGTTATCTTTAAGACCTGCAATCACAAACAAGCAAACATTAAATAGCACCTGCATAGAAAATATCATAAATCATGTCTATTATGGTGATAAAGGAATCCATAAAATAAACCATAAATGAACAACTTATTGAGAAAAACAAACTTATTTGTATTAACTTTGAAGTAGAAGAACCTTACAACCTTTTTAGCCTTGATGTTGAACAAGCTCTTCCCGGGGTCTGAAACAGGAATTTCCTTTACTTTGACAAGCCTTGCACTCTTCCAAATGAGATCTTAGAGGTATGTAATCTCTCCTCATAAAAACTCAACTAAAGAAGACTAAGTTCCAGCAGCATTTCACCTCAAAAATATTCAGCTTTAAACCTCCCAAGTAACTATCCCAATGCTTCATTTTATAGTGCAAAGGAGGAGGTTACAGGTCCATCTGTGAAGGGATAGAATCCTCCTTCAAAGGGATAAGCTCCTCACATCAAGGGGTTAGCTCCTTAAGGTATGGGGTGCATGAACCTTAGAAGAGTGAACTTGCCACCTCAAGATTCCTTCCAGAAGCTTCTAGAAATGACTAAAAGTGAGTTTTTTAGAATGTACTTGTGCCTTTTTAAATTTTACAGGGGTCTGCACCCATAACACAGATACAGAGTGGTCAGGTGCGCAGAGGACATGACCATTAGGTGCGGGACTACAGGTAATGCAAAGAGAAAGTGCGGAACCAGAGCTTTAAAGACTTTTAGGGCTTTTCTCTTACTTTCAAGGCTTGATATGAAGAACTGAGGCTTTAGACTTGCAAAGGAGGAAAGTATGAGTGGTAATGGACTCACACAAATTGCAGAATGTCAAGGTGACAATTTTTAGTGCAACAGATTGCCCCCTAAAGTGCGAAGTTTGTAATAGATGAAGATGGAGTCTTTCATGTATGAAGAGTGAAGTACTTTATCATTTCAAGGATCATCCTGTGGACACCTCAGTCGGAACCTATAAAAACATTCAATGCAAATTATATATATATATATATATATAGACATATCATCGTTGAGGTAGGCATTCCCATACTCAGATCAAAACTGACTAGAAAACTGACTAAACTATTCTGATACAGGAATGATTTTGTAATACATCAAGAGTATAGACATGTGTAGACACAGTATGGATGCAGCCATCTATTTATGAATAGTCCACTGTATAATGAATAACAAAATTCCTCGCAGCCTAGATGGTAGAAACTAGATCCAGGGTCTTGATTTCCGCTTCCCGAACTAGTACGATTCTATCCATGTGAATGAATGTGTCGAAGTCGAACATGGTAGAAACCACTTGATTACCAGTCAATGATGTGAACTATTAACAAGTGTGAGAGAAACCACTAGTAATGTCAATGGCTCTCAAAGTACCCAGTACAATCCATGAAATGTGAATAAATGAATCAAAGTCAAACATGTCATTGAATCATTCGATCGAAGGTCAATGATGCAACCTATCGTCAAACATGAGAAAACTGCCATTAGGGCATGCATCTTTCAAGGTATTGACGATTTCTAGATCAAATTCCTAGATAATGAGCTGAAGTCGATAGAAAGTGATCCGTCATAGGCAACCCCACAACACGAAATCATAGGTCAAGTTTTGAAGAAATATATTGGTAACGACTGACTCAAGGATGGTCAAAATGGATGACAGATATTTTGCAGATGAATGGTTTGTTTGAACTGTTCTCCTGAACACATAACGACACTACAGATGGCTTAGTGACAATTGACCCAAAGCTAATACCCAAAAATTGGCTGAAGACTTTCAATGTGGTTTGATTAACTGTTAGGCAAAGGATTTTCCCAACCCAGGTGAACAAAAAGTGTCGTGTTCAAGAGTGGTTGACGAGCTTCTATAAAACAAAGTGTAACAAATAGGTTCATTTTTCTCTCTTTTCCCCCACTATTTCTGGCAAGTACCTCTTTATTTTTTACAGGCTTGAGGAGGATAACATTTGCTTGTTTATAAGCTCATCCTTCGGATGAGTCCAACTTAGTTTAAAATTCGAACCCTAAGAAGGAGTGGTTCGTTCCTGTTTGAAATTGAACAGGTCCTTTACTGTTAAATTTTAATGAGTCTAGTATAAGAAAAAACTCGGTGTTTTTCAATTTTATGGAGTCATAAGAAAAACTTAAGAAAACTCCATGGGGGGTACTTTTTCGTTAAATAATCCCTTAGGCCCAAAAAAAGGATAAAATAATACAAAAGGGATGACTCTTCAATACTTCAACGAGCTGTAAAAGACAAGTGCTTGACAATCTTTTCATATTTAATGAGTCTAAAAAGGGTTTAAAGAGGACTCTATTGACCATAATTAGTCAACATTTACCTTTTTCGTAAATAGTCCACTTCAGTCCGTAAAAGGGGTAAACTTATACTGAAGGGACGATTATTCATTTATTTTAACGAGTTCGAACAATCAAGTGCTAGACAATCTTTTCAATTTTCAAGAGTCTGAAAAGAGCTTAAAGAGGACTCCAATGTTTCGCTTTTTTGTAAATTTTTGAAAGAGTCTGAAAAAGTGATAAAAGTATGCTCTTTGTTGAAAAATGATCAATTTTCTTGAAAAATCCAATATTCTGCACAAAAACTCAAAACATTACACATACCTGTTTAAGATAAATAAAAATGATTTAAAAGTTGCCTTTTTAAAGTGAAAAATAAATAAATTAAAAATTCATTTATTTGAAAAAACTTATAAAAAGGGGTTTTCCAACTTCATTTTTACCATTTGAGTTCAGAGTGAAAAGTGAGAGCTTTTGGGTAAGAAAGTTCCTATGAAGATTCTGGAAAATCTGTCCGTTGGAATCGAAAACCGCCAGCTCCAGGTAATCCACATCCTCTTTATCTTGCATTTCATCCATTTACATTTTGATTTTAGGCTTTAAATTTAATTTTTGAGGGAAAAATAGCTTTAGAAATTCACTCACGGGGGTCCTCATGTGCAACACGTGGCCCCTGCAGGCCTCGAATTTTTTCTACAAAGAAAAAAGTCATGGGTACGCACTTGTTTCTTACAACCCATGTAGACCTACGCACTGTCTGTAATTGGCAGGTGCAGACCCCACGAAAATGAATTTTAAAATTTATTTTTCTCCATTTTTGCCCAAAATTTTCTGAACAAGATTGTTCTAATATGTCTTTTTATGCATTGTAGGACATTCAAAATGCTTATTTGGCGAGAACGCGAGCATGAGGATATAGATTTTTCCACATTAAATCATATGCCCACAATGCAGGCATTGAGAGCATGCAGATTGATAAAGTTTTGGGGCATACAGGGTATGAGGGCCCAAGTAGACCTCTTGCAATGGCTGGTAGACAGATGGAACACACAAGACTAGTGTTTCATGATTGGTGGCCACCGGCTCGAAATCGAGCTGGAGGACATATATTTTTTGACTGGTTTGTCCAAGAGGGGCTAAAAACTATCTCTTTTTGGGACTAGGCCAGGTGGCCAGTTTGTCGCTAATCTCCAATTAGAGTTTTGCGATGATAAAACCAAGAACAAATGGATTGATATTAAAACTATCAACCGTCCTGAGCTTAAGGTCATTACATTCACTATTACCAGGCTATGCGGGAGTGTAGCATTGCATGTGGCTACAGGATCCCAGATGCAAATGGCAATAGACTATTTTCAAGGCAGAATATTCAACTGGGGCAAGGTTGTGTTGGCAAATGTGAAAGGCCAACTAACTAGAGCAAAGAACGAACAGATGAAAATTTTGGATATGGATTCATCATGGTTAGCTTTTCTCTAGAGAGGATCCCCATGTTGGCCCCGCAGAATATTCCTGTTGATGTTGGTCTTCCTCGAGAGCCTAGGATAGTTTGCTAGGTTGCTTTGATGGCCCACCACCTTGAGGAGGGTATAAAGGTTGTTCGATTTTTGCCTAAGTATTTTCGTTGGTTGAACAACCAACTTTTTGCGATTCAGGATTTTCCATACGCTGGGAGGGAACAGTGGGATGATTCAGGTAAAATCAATTTCAACACTTTCTAATTTTTAATTTTTTTATTTTTAAATCGTCCAAAACTGACAATCAAAAGTTTAAATGCAGACGTGGGTCCACGACGACCAGCGCTCTCTAGCCTTTCGAGAGGAGACACCCAGTTGCAACAGCACCAGCCCCACAGGACCAATCAACAGAGATCTTAACTGACTTGGAGCATCATCTAGAGCGCTTGACGCTAGATATTCTAGAGACGGATATAGATGATATTCCACTTAGGTTACAGAGATATGTGATTGGGGTCCCAGGACCTTTTAGGAGGTTCCTATGTAGGGTGGCCTGAGCAGTGGTTTCTTATCATGATCATCACCAGGGATAGGATGATCGATTTTGTAGACTCATGACATTTTTGACTTTTGTATTATCATTTTTGTCGATCTTAAGGTGTTTTTCAACCTATGATCGAAGACGATGTATATTTTGAAACACTACTTCTATGTTATGATATATCATTATTACCGGCTATCTCGTGTAACATGTTATCGAATGTTATTAAATTTACTGTTTTGATTATTGCAAATGTCTATTTATCATACTAGAAGCAATTACATCTGCTAATGTATTTAAATGTCTTGGAATATGCTAATATTCAATGTAGTCAAATTCACGTTCCAAGAGACGAACACTGGATTTCTAATGGCATAAACCCTGTTAAGTTGTAATACAACGAGTTCAGAATCCAACCTAACAATCAAACTCCGAATCCCAAATGAGATGGATTTAGATAATAACTCAATCACTGCATTATACTCTGCAATGTTATTCGTTGTTTGACCGAGGCTTACCCCATGCATAGATACTAACTCATCAGAGGGTGAATAGATAACCCAAGCTGCGGAAGAAATGTTTCGTGTACTACGACAAGCACCATCAGCAAAAACAATGTATGTTTGAAGAGACGTCGACATCTGCAATATCAAGAGTAAAATCAAGATAAGCAAGAATAATGATAAGAGCACTTTCTAAACTAGGCACACTTTTCTAATCTAAAACACACCAGCAGTAAAGAAACTAATCTAACAAAAAATCTCCACACCGAATTTAAGCACAATACCTCTTCAGATAAAGTCCATTTCTAGGTTTACCTAAAGAGACACCGTCAAAATCAATCAATTCATAAGCCTCTTTTGCCAGCTTTCACTTAACAATGTAAGGACCATGCCACATAGGTACAAATTTTCCAGCCCCTAGCTTATCGTTTGCTTGATCATATAGTAAAACTAGGTCTCCTTTTGAAAAATTACAAGGTGTAACATTTTTGTCGTACTAATATTTCATTCATTTCTCATGAGTCTCATTTGCTATTGCAGTAGCGCGTCGATTCTCATCTAGCTGAGCTAAGTACAAAAAACATTTCTCTTCTTCAGAAGTAGCTGGGAGTAATTCTATGGCTAACTGCAATGACGGAATTTTGCCTTCAATAGGTAACACTACTTCTAAACCGTAGACCAGTTGAAAAGGAGTGAAACCAGTTGATGTTTCTACTGAGGTCCGATATGCCCATAGTGCTAAAAATAGCATGGTATGCCAATTCGACTTATGAATACCAATGATTTGTCTGATCATAGTGGCTAAAACTTTATTGATAGCTTCAACCAGACCATTAGCCTGCGGGTAATATGGAGTAGAACTATCATGGCGCCAACCAAGTTGATCTGTCAGTTCAGTCATCATGATGTTTCGAAAGTGACTTCCATGATCAATAATAATAGCTTGAGGAACACCAAATCTAGCAATTATATGATTGAATACGAAAGTTGCAGCAGTCTTGTCGTCTGCCGAAAATGTAGGCATCGTCTTGGCCCACTTAGTAAAATAATCTACCGCTAGGATAATATACGCATTCCCCCCAGCCGAGTGAGGTCTACATGTAATAAAGTCAATACCCCACTTTGCGAAAGGACCGACAGCAATTATAAGGTGAAGAGGAGTGGGTGGAGCACGCATCTTACGATCAAATATTTGACAATTGTGGCATTACCGGACTGCATAGATACAATCTTTGAATGAGTATGGCCAGAAATAACCAGCACGCAATATCTTTTGGGCTATGGCATACCCAGACATATGACTGCCACATGCTCTAGAGTGACAGTCATTTAGAACCTTTTCAACTTCTTCATGAGTTAAACAACGTCAAAAAACATAATCCGCTCCACGATGATAAAGTGTATCACCAATAATATTGTATTGTTGGGATTGGAAACATATTTTCTGTCACTAAGATCGTGAGATTTCAGGCCGAAAAGATTGGGTTTGGAGATAAACAATAATATCTCCATACCATGGATCAAGAGTATTGATAAGAAACAAGGATTCATCAGCAATGGGCTCTTCCGCCACAGTTTCAGTATCAGTACGCGGGAAATCACACATCAGTTCGGTAATAACCAAGGATTTCTTTGCCTTGGATTTTTCAAATTCCAAGTCAAATTCCTGTAGGATAACTATCCATTTGGAATACTTGCCCCTAGCAATTGTTTGGTCAAGATATACATCACAGGGTTACAGTCAGAAATTACCGTGGTTTTGCGTAATAAGATGTAGGGATGAAATCTTTGGACAGCTTGAACAGCTGCTAAGGCCAATTTATCCAAATGCGAATATTTAATCTCAGTCGGATGCAAAGTTTGACTAAGATAGTAAATCACATGTTCACTGTTGAATTCATCTTCCTAAACTAAAACCATTCCAATGGTGGAATGAGAAGCGACGAGGTACAAAAAGTAATCTTGGTTGTAATTAGGAGGATGCAGTAACGGTGCATGGGTCAACACATGTTTGAGTGCATTAAAAGATCGATCAGCTATCTCATCCCAAAAGAATGACATGTTCTATTTCAACGACCTGGTAAAACCTTTCGTTATCTCGGCGTAGTTATGAATGAAACGACATAGAAAAATTTGTTTCCCTTGCAAACTTTGGAGTTGACGAAGAGTCGAAGGAGGAGGTATATTGACGATATCTTCCACCTTCGAGGGGTCGACACAAATTCCTGCCTTTGATACGATAAATCCCAGTAAGCGACCCGTTTCTACATAGAATACACATTTGTGTGGATTCAACCAAATTCGATAATGCTTACATCTCATGAAGATAGCTCGTAAATGAGTGAGATGATCGACTCTACGTAATGAGTGGGCAAGCAAATCATCGAGATAAGGTTGCACAATGTTCTTGGTGTCATGAAATGCGTAAGACATAGCCCTTTGAAAAGTTGCTCCAGCGTTCTTTAATCCAAAGGGTAATTTGCAATAAGCAAATGTCCCCCATGGGAAAATGAAAGTCGTTTTAGCTTGATCAGTAGGGAGTATGTTGATTTGATTGTAAGTGGAAAAACCATCCATAAAGGAGAACATTTCACTGTCGGCACAATCATCAATAATTTGATCGATATAGGGGGTTGGATAATTGTCTTTAGGACAAGCTCGATTAATATCCCTATAATCGATACATACTCTTATCGTTCCTTGTTTTTTGTTGACAGGAACAATATTCGATACCCAATCGGTTAAAGGAATTGGATAAATGAAACCTGTGCGAAGTAATTTCTCAATTTCGGCTTTGATAGCAGCAGCTTTTCGCGGATGTATCTGACATAAGCGTTGTCGAACAGGTTTAGCATCTGGGTATGTTTTAATTTCATGGACAACAATTGATGGATTGATTCCTATAATTTCTTCATATGACCAGGCAAACACTTCACAGAATTCTTGAAATAGGGCTTTATAAGTTTGGATTTCATCGTCAGTACAACAAGCACCTATATGAATGTTTTCAATAATTCTAGGCTTAACTGAAATGTCAATAGGAACCGTTCGAGAGATATTTTCCAAATTTAACTCAGACTCATAATGTTGCAATGGATTCTGTGGTTCTTTGACATAGTCAGTCGTAAAAATAGAAGAAAAATCATTTTCAAAATGATCAAGCTCAGGTAAAAACAAAGATCAGTGATGTATATCTTCCCATGGTAAATCATCAACAGACAATAGTTCACAAATCTGCTCATTAGAATGAACAAGATCAGAAAGTGTTGATGAAGCTGAGGTTGATATTGAAAGTGATTCTCCATAGATCACATTCATTGGATCAGTTTCGGTTGAATAGGCATCAGAAAATGACTGTATAGCCTGATATGCAATTTCAAAGGGACTCAGAGGCATCATGCCACCAAATGAATCCACATCAGAATCAGAAGGTATGATCCAAGGATCATCAAAAGTAACAGTATTCGATGAAATCATATGAATAGTTGCAATAGAAGGCGATACGTTAGGAGGAGGGAAGGAAAAAGTTCCCAGTAAACCGGAATATTTAATCAAACCTACACCAACATCCTTGTAAGGGATAGTCGTTTTACTGATGTGCTGAATACTATCTGTAGAGGCTGGGTTGAATGAGAAATAAGTCAGCTAGTCTATAGTAACGATCTTTCCGTTATGAGGAAATTTAATAAGCCAAAAGACCAATGAAACAATAGCGGTCATAGCATAAGACCAACTGCGACCTAGGAGAAGGTTGTAATCTAGAGGGGCATCAACCACTTCCACATCTAGATTTACAGTTTTGCCTTCGAACCCTATAGGTAAATCCTGCAAAATACCAAAAGGATGGAACCCTCGGCTGTCAAAAGCCTTTAGATTTGTCGGAGAGTAATTGAGTGTGGGAGAACCAAGTGATTTCCAACACTGGATCGACATAATACACGTAGAAGCCCCTTCATCAATCACAGTTCGAAAGCAAGGTCTGTTTTTGACTAAAACTGGAATCTGAAAATCCATTTGGTGAGGGAGTTGGGGTGTACTATTCTCTGAATCGAAGATTATTAGGTTCAAATCCTGAATATCGACAGCTCCTATAGCAGACAATAGTAATTTATGCTGTGTTGGGCACGACTACAACACTTCCAAAGCCGACATTGCTGAAGGGGAAATAGCTAAGTCTTCAACAACATTATAATTCTGAGCAGCTCTCGCATGTGGATTCAAAGCTGATTTCCGAAGTATACCTTTGGCAGGTGGTTTGATTACTAAGTCAGGGTTGGGTTTCTTGATCTGTAGTGGACCGGAACCAGAAGGAGGTGTTGTTGATGTGTTTGAATTAGAAGATTCTGCTTCTTTACCACCAACAGGATTTTTACTACCATAATCTTACGATCACGTCGCAATCCTGACATGAGACATCATCATAATGGGTTCTTCTAAGGCATTTGAGGAAGAACCAATCATCTTACTATCTTGAGTAGGAAAAGGATCCTTCAAGACAGTAGACGTTTGAGAACCTTTAACGATTTTCGAAACCTCTGCTCGATGTGGGGAATCTTTGGTAAAATGATCCTCGTCGCAAATGAAACAAGGATAACGAGGTTTCGTTTTTTGTCAGTAGATTCATTTTTATCTATTTTATCTTTTGACTTTGGTTTGTTTTTCTTCTTCCCCTTCTTTTTACTACCGGATTTTGATTTGGTCGTAGATGATTCTACGACATGGATGTCAGCAAAAATTTCAGCGGAAGACTCTCCTGTCGAGGAATCAGGTAAAATTATTATAGGAGAAGAATTATTCGAAGATTTCTTCTTACTTTTAGTGCTAACTGAACCAATCATACCATCAGTGGCATGAGATCCTAAAGGAGCTGCAGTTATTTGACTGTGTTTTTGAAGATCAGGGATTTTTTCATGTAAAGTACCTAACTGTGTATAGATGAGGTCAAGGTACTGGGCCTCAGCAATGAATTGCTCTTTAGAAACAACTCCTCCCTTAGCTACATCTTCAATGATGTTAGGTAACAATGATTTAATGAACCATTCCACTAAAATTTGATCCGGAATGAAAACTTTCACTAAACGCCTTCTACATCGCCATTCATGAATATGATCAAAAATATATGTGGACGTGGATTGTTTTAGTGAAGTTAACAGTTCCATGCCATTGTCGTATCTAACAGGAAACTAAAAATGAGTTAAGAAAGCAGTGGCCAACTAATTGAAATTATAAAAAGAGGCTCGTGGTAACTCAATGTACCATTTGGCGGTAATATCAATAAGAGTTCATTGAAAAAGATGCAAATGAATTGAATCATCAATGATTGAATTAGATGCACACCAGAGGTGATAAGTCATAACATGATTTGACGGATCCTCTCCTGACTTACCCTTGAATTCTGGGATATCACTAGGCAACTTACTAGGCATTGGCAGCCAATACGGAAGATAGTAAATTGGATCATTCGTAAGGCGTGACAAATCAAGTAAATCCAAAGTTGCTATAAATGGTAACTAACGGTTAGGGTCACGAAAACCTTGAGTAGCGAGACCAGTTCCAGGTAGAGGATATCCAGGATAACCTGGAATCGGATTTGCATTAGGAATGTTGTAACCTCTTGGGAAACCAGGATTAACTGGACCAAACTGAGGTTGTTGAGGCTATTGATAAGTATAGCCAGGATATGGTTGATACTAATAAAATGGGTTTTGTACAGTAGGACTGAATTGATACTGTCCGTGGTACGGTTGATACATAAATTGTGCTTGACTTGTGGCAATTGTAGCAATCATACTAGCTTGTCCTGCAGGCATTTGGACCGAAATCTGAACCGTAGGTCCTAACTGTGGCACAGAGACTTGAGGAATTTGCACTGATGCAGGGGTAGTAGAAACCGGAGCTACTGATACTCCAGAAATAGGTGTTGTAGGTTGAACAGAAGTTGCAGCAGTTTGAGGTGGAGTACGAGGTGAACTAGGCCAAGGCTGCTGAACTGTACCAGATTTAGGGGTTTGAACAGTAGGTTAGACAGGTTGCTGGGTTGGACCAGAAACCAAAGGCTATCTAGGTTGATTAATTAACTGCACATTAGGTTGCAAAGTCTGTTGAGTTTGAGATGGATCCCACACCATGTTCATTCTGGAGTATGGACCCACAAAAGGTTGTGCATATGAAGGACCATAACCTGGTTGAACATAGGGCGATAATTAAGCAGTACATTTCCAGCTCCTTGAAAAAATGGTTGACTAGAAGGCAGTTGGAAGCCTTGAGTTGGGTACTGACCTTGCGGTTGATAACCCTGAGGCACGTACTGAAACTAGGGTTGAACTTAAGGTATGTACTGAAACTGGGGTTGACCTTGGGGTATGTACTGAGTTTGAGGTTGACCTTGGGGTATGTACTGTCCTGAAGGTTGATAAACTTGAGGAAGCCCTTCAGGCAGTAACTGACTACCTTGGGGTTGCCCCCCAGGCGATAATTGACTACCTTGGGGTTGCCCCCCAGGCGGTAATTGACTACCTTGAGGTTTCCCCCTAGGCAGTAACTGACTACCTTGAGGTTGAGGATTTGGAATACTACCAGACATCATAAGGATTTGTTCTACATTCAACGCTTGAGTTCCATTACTTCCAGATGATAACACTTGTTCAATCAGTCAAGGAGATGCTCTTGAAAAAGTACCAAAGAGTGACTGGTACCCTGAAGGAATAGAAGGACCACCAGATAAAAATGTTTCTGGTGTTTGGGAAAACATAGATGACTGTCTTGACATAATCGATGAAGGATAATAACCTCTTGGTGTAGGATGAAAAGGAATTCAAGGTGGTGAAAAACTAGGACCTGGGTTTTCTAAAAAAAAAATCAATGATACATACCAAGCGTCACTCCTAAAATGACTGTAGAATATTGATTCACGCTCCCTAATATTTAAAATCTATTGGTTTTCGGGAAGAGTTACATCTTCTTCTGGATTAACAAGTTCTTCAATAGAAATGAGGCCAGAAGGAAGATTTTGAGTAATGATATTACTTACCCTAGGTGAACCAAGATTACTAGAAGTTGGAGAGGCAAATCTTGAAGTTGGAGTAACAACAGGTTCAGTGTCAGGCTTAGAAATTTCAGGTTCTTCAGCTAATTCACTGGAAGGAGAAATACTACTAGTAACTTTGGAAAATCAAATTGGCTCTTGAATAGACTCTATTGTTTGTATTTGATAATCAGGATGAACAATTAAAGATGATTCTCTGGCTTCTGGTGATCCAACTCTAATATCACTAGGTGATACAAGTGCTCGTAGCCCTTCAAGCTATCTTGGTGAATACTCAGGAGGTTTCCCCTGAAGTCTACGAGATCGTCTCGGTAATTCAGCCACGATTAAATTAATTAATCACACGCAAACAAAGAAAATTTCAATAAAAACACCTAAAGTCTCTAAAGAAACAAACAATTGAATCACATGCCTAAAAAATCTAAGAGTTCAAACCACACACAAACAATAACTTCCCGTACTAAAAACACTAGTTGGTGATGAAATCCAACTTAGTAGAAGTTTAATACATAAAGGGCGGTTGGAACAGTTACCCCAAAAACCTGCTTAATGAAACAGACTGGCACAAGTTTCTTCACAAAACCATCTCGAGTGAAGAGAACCCCCCAGACAGTCCAAGTGAGTCTAGTTGACGTCTGCTCGAGGTACAGTGAGATCTGTCCTTCACCGTCACCTTAGGAAATAATCTTAAGTTTATGGACACTAAGGTTACCAACAACAACAAATACAACTGGGGGAACAGTCTACAATCCAATCTACGCACAAGGGCAAAGTAATAAAGCTCAATCCCCTTGAAGGCTCCTCGACATGGAAAATCCAAGGTTTACCAACAAGTGACCCCAGGCTCCTCAACAATGGTTAATTCGAGGTTTACCGTTTATAATACGTGCAAATCTTCTATCTTTCCCAATGAAACAGACTTGATTGTCTCAAAGGTTCGGACATGATCTCGTGATTGACTCCTTTAAGAGAAGCTTCCCAGAATGTATCAATTACAATTGGATTTATTTTCTACCGCAAGATGTATCTACTTGTTTTTTCAACTATCTTGGAGAGTTAATTACTCCCTACTCCAAGATACTAGCCTAAGCTATATTGGTGATAAGAGCCCTAGAAATAAAAAAGATTACTAGATCAATTTTAATTAAGCGTTGCTTTTATGGGTTGTTCCTTAAGTCAATAGGTATGGAGATGAAACTTTGATGGTGTGAAGACTCGACTCCAAACACTAAAAAATGCACCTAAAATGATAAACAATTCATTTTTCTTTCAATGAAATTCTAGCTAAAAGAAAGAGTTCAAGAATGCAATTCTTTTAAGAAACAATTCTTTCTTTCAACATGGAAATGTAAAGAAAGTATTTTTGTCTTTTCACTAAGAACTCATAACGAGACTCATAATTAATGCCCACAATAAATCCCTTTCCTTTTTCAAAACTTGAAACTACAAGAAAAACAATGTTCCTTTCAAAAGAGATCTACAAGTTCTAGAAAAGCACTCAAACTACAAAAACTAATTTTGAGATCTAAAAAATTTTAAAAATCTAATTAAATAAAAGCTTCAATTATTTTTGAGGATGTTTTACTTAGTTGTTCAGTAAAATAAGGATTCATTTGTTCAGAATAACAAACCAATCGAAAAACATCCAGATATGTTTTCTTTTGTAAAAATGAAATTCAAAACTTATAGCAAAGTTTGTTCAAAGATTTGCAACGATAAAACTGAATCTATTTCTCAACCAAGTCGAACTCATCAAGAAGACAAAAAGACACCAGGGTAATCTAAGGTTTCTCAAGCTTCTAATCTTTGAGTCACTACGGAGACCAAGTGAAAACCACTCCAATCATGCAAACTTCTAGAAATCATCTAAAAAAAAATACTATTGGAACTCACTCACAAGAGGTTTTTGACAGGAAAAATACATATTTGGGTAGACACTAAAACTTCTAAATCAAACCTAAACCTAATTGGAAGAAGGTATTTTAGGTTTTTCAAAAAAAATTACAGGGTCCACAGGCTCCAGAAGTAACAGGTGTGGTCTAACTTTGTTTACTAAAGGAAAAGTGCGGAGATGCCCGCACTGCCTCTGAAGAGAAAGTGTGGTCCCCTGAAAGCTTCGAAAAAAAAAATACTCCTAGATTTAAAAACTACCCAAACTAGTATACATCATTCAAAAACCAGCAACGAAAACAATTTTCTCAAGTTAAAACAAAGGAAAACGAAATACTAAATCCATTCCCCATTGGAGTTGCCAATTTGTTGGCCGAATAAATCGATCTTGTGGACAAGACCGATCTCCCTAGTATCAGAAGATAGTCTAGCAACAAACAAACAAACGAACCTATCTTTCTTTAGACATATGCAATTAACAAATAAATACTACAAAGGTGTTAAGATCCTACCTTAGATCCAATGCTTGTTCGTTTTAGTCATCCTTCCATCGTTCAAAAGAGTTATATTTAAATACCTGCAATCACAAACAAGAAAACATTAAATAGCACCTGCATAGCAAATATCATAAATCATGTCTATTATGGTGATCAAGGAATCCATAAAATAAACCATAAATGAACATCTTATTGAGAAAAACAAACTTATTTGTATTAACTTTCAAGTAGAAGAACCTTACAACCTTTTCAACGTTGATGTTGAACAAGCTCTTCCTGGGGTCCGAAATATGAATTTCCTTTACCTTGACAAGCCTTGCACTCTTCCAAATGAGATCTTAGAAGTATGTAATCTCTCCTCATAAAAACTCAACTAAAGAAGACTATGTTCCAGTAGCATTTCACCTCAAAATATTCAACTTTCAACCTCTCAAGTAACCAGCCCAATGCTTCATTTTATAGTGTAGAGGAGGAGGTTACAGGTCCATCTATGAAGGGATGGAATCCTCCTTCAAAGGGATAAGCTCCTCACATCAAGGGGTTAGCTCCTTAAGGTATGGGGTGCATGAACCTTAGAAGAGTGAACTTGCCACCTCAAGATTCCTTCCAGAAGCTTATAGAAATGACTGGAAGTGAGTTTTTAGAATGTACTCGCACCTTTTTAACTTTTACAGGGGTCTACACCCATAACACAGATACAGAGTGGTCAGGTACGCAAGGGACATGACCATTAGGTGTGAGACCGCAGGTAATGCAAAGAGAAAGTGTGGAACCAGAGCTTTAAAGACTTTTAGGGCTTTTCTCTTACTTTCAAGGCTTGATATGAAGAACTGAGGCTTTAGACTTGGAAAGGAGGAAAGTATGAGTGGTAATGGACTCACACAAATTGCAGAATGTCAAGGTGACAATTTTTAGTGCAACAGTGCGTAGGATCAGCTTCCGCCTCCATGCCTTCGTCCTCATTTTCTGCAATAATCAGGTCCTGTGGGTCTTCTTCTTCATCATTGGTCACGATGGTGACGGCTTTCCCCTTGTCCTTCATTGTCAACTTTGTGCACAGCTGGTTTCGCGGGGACACACATATAGGGACCATTACCTGTTTGTCCTTCTTGGGTCTTGGTGTGCGCGGTGATTTCGAGATTTCTGCCACACTCCCGGCACCTTCCGGAGCATCCCCCATAGTCAGGGCCTATGCAGCCTCTTCGACGGTCAGTTCGGTTATGTCCATAATGTCTGCAGTTATTGCCATCATGTTTGTCAAGTAATCTAACACTCTCGAACTAAAGGGCTCAATCAACGCTCGACTCACAACAATCAAAGCTCTTCTCAATGGCTCAATTCGCAAATGACCAAGTGTTGTTTGGTGGGCAGCCCCTTGTGTTTTATAGCACTTTTTGAATTTGAATTCGACCATTCCCCACAAATCCAATTCATTCCCCACAAATCTGGTTCATTAATGCCCCCTTGGTGGTAGATTTTTCCAAATCTTGCCCATAAATTGCATCTTAAATGCCTGTTGCCCGCTCCATTTCACCTCAAGTCGAGCATCCCATCGTGAATAGCGATTTCAACAGTCACTTTTTGGCCAACCTGTGTGGCAGTGCTACACCCCATGCATGGTCGCAGACCTTGTGACTCTTTGCTTCTGCGTGGGGCTCCAACATTAAGTAGTTCCCATGCAAAATATTTTATAAACTTGCACTTCCTTTCACCTGCCTGGAGTGCTAAGACTATTCTTCCCTTGGATAGTCAGGTGGTCGTGCCACCTGTGTGTGGTTTCCTCCAGTCATCCATCATTATTCCTAGGAAATAGCCACCTTTTATCGTTACTGGTAGCATTGTGCACCTTATCATCTGCAGTGTATCACCCTGGTTAATTATCTTAGTAATATGTGGTCCAAGCCAAGGCATTTGACTGATCAATTCACAGCGATAGTCCTCAAACTTGTCAGCATGATCGTGTGCACCCTGTTTTATCACCCTGATCTTCTTATCAAGAAAATCATCCCTTATATTGTCCCCCAACTTCTTGACTTCCACATCCATCAGAGCGTTTTTCTTTCTTAATCGTACCCTTTCTTTTTCAAGTTCCTGGAGCCTAGAGTTTCCTAGTTGGATTTCGTCTTCCAGGGTTCCGTGAATTGTCGTATCTATCGGTGCTAGTATGCATGGTCCAACATTTCCTTGTATTATAGGATTTACAGTGGTTCCTTGATACTCAAGCTGTGGGGGTGCCTCCAAGGTCAGGTGCTTGCACACAGTCCTATAAGCTCATAGAACCATTGGTACACATAGGTCCCAGTCAGTCTGCTTCATAGTGTGGACCTTGTTCATCGCTTTGCATACTTGGTTAAAGGCTTCCGTGTGGATATCCTTCTACGCACCTGGTCTTTCCATAATTTGCGGTCCCAGTCAGAGGGGTCACACACGTCATTGTCTTGTCAGCACTTGCTTACTGATCGTGTCTTCTACTGTGAGTACTGTGTGCAATCCAGTAAGTTTCGCACCATATGCTCATATCCTCCTGGAAAGGTGGGCACGCGGGCTGTTTCGTCTATCATACTTGTCTTTTAACCGCATTTGAGGCTTCCCAAATCGTAGGTGCATCATCATTCAGTAGTCGCGCCAATCCTTAAGACTCTTCTGCTTCATACCCCACCACCTTGCGGTCGTAGCATGTAGTACCCATTTCAGAGCATCGAAACGCTGTTGTTCTGGCACTTCTCATTCAGATTTGTTCAGGAAGTCATCCACCTCACCTACCCTATCGTACGTAGGCAGATCTCTTCCTTATGTTGTTACGCAACGTAGCGATATTGTCATCATATTATAGTTAAGCTTGGTTACCTCATGTAACCAGTTCTGCTATCGCTCTATCTCTTCATCAAAATATGATGTACAGGAGCTTTCGATCTCCCATGAGATTCGACCATCCATGGTTGGATTTACCCAGTCTTTCTCCCACGTGGTTATTTTGTAGATATAGTCCAAGTCATCCTCACTGTCATCGTATTTGCGCACTGGCTTTGTGTAGCATGATCCTTCTATAGGGTCTAAAGGTACCACTACGCACAGTGACTTTTTCTCAAAAATCATCTTGCGCTTCTTTAGATTTATCACCTCATTCATGTGAGTGGCCCAATCTATTCCCAGTAGCGTGGGGTAGGGATTGTTTTCATCAATAATCTCTATCACTTTGAACTCTACTAGTGTGCTTGCTCCTTCAATATCTACTATGATTCCATGTAGTCTCCCCATAGGTAGGATCTTTTGTTGGTTTGCCATTCGTAATTGGATAGGAGACCATTGCAACGCAGGCCTGCCCATGCATTCCCATGTCTGTTTTGGTAGGACATTTGCGTCTGATCCTAGATCCAGAATCACTTGATCCATCTCATATTCCATGATTTGCACATTCAATCTCATCTCCCTCCCTGTTCGCGTCGTGTGCTTCCCGAGCTTCCGGACTACGCGCGATTCTCCTGGCGTGGTCCCAACACATCTAGTTATGAGTTCTTGAAGCCCCTTTATAGCCTTGCTGTCGCGCATCAACTTCAAGCATATCTCTAAGAATGTAGTGAGCATCAATGGGTCCATTTCCAGATCTAGTCTGTCTTTACTTCCTAAAGTGGAGTCATCCGTGAAGCTCCTCTTAGCTTCCATGAAGGACTCCTTAGCGCGCTCCAAATCAAATTCTAGTTCCTTCGTTGGAGCTTTGTGAACCCAAGTACTTTCTTCAGGTTTCTTTCCTTTGTCATCCCCTATCATAATACCACTCCAGAGCATGATATTTACATTAGGGTCTTCCTCGCATGGCTCAGACTTCATCATTTGCAGGTTCTGAGTTGGGGGAAGCTGGAGTGCTCCTTTATCGTGCAACCTCGCTATCAATGCTAGGTAGTCCTCTGTCTCATGATCAAACAATGTACAATACAAGCACGATGGTCATGTTGGATTCATACAATCACGGGAATAATGTCCTGGCCCTCCGCAATTGCAACAGATCAGCTGTTCGCGACCTCTTCCTGGCCCCATTCCACCTTAGCCTCATCCGTGCCCCTGAAATCTAGCACACACCATTCTTGCGGTTTGATCGGGGCGGGGGGGGGCGTGTTTCGGCCTAAACTCTATAGGTAGGAGCCTGATCCATGATCAGTTCATAACTTCTATAGGTGCGCTCATCATGACCTATTGACCTGCAGAAATTATAGAACAACTGCTGGGAATTATGTGTATACTTTTGTAGTAGATGGCAGTTATCTATAGCATGTTTTCCTCCTATCTGACAAATAACACACCATAATGCAGGTGTCGCGCTTGGTCCTACTTGTGCCTCCAGTCTCAATGGCATAGGTCCTCCTCCCATGAGGTAGTTCGCTAACACCGGGTAGTGGTCCTTGTCATGCCCCTGGCCCTTGTACTTTATGCACCATACCTCATCGCGCATTTCTGGACGAGCCATCCTGTCTTGTTTCAAACTCTGCATCTCAAGGCACAATTTTTTCAACTGCGTGTGAATTTGCTAGACTCTCAGGTTAGGATCTTGTATCGGAGTCTCGTGCAATCTCATTGGGACTTCCAAAGTCTTAGCCTAAGTGGTTAGCCTTTGTTGCGATAGCGCGTTTCGTAGATGCGGTGTTAATGAGGCTACATACCATTCACGGTGTTGCCCATATGTTAAGGTCATGTTTGCTTCGCGAATTGTGCACTTCAATCTTTGATCCAACTCCCACGAGGTCTTGCCTGGTAGCATTCTGATTTCCTTGAATCTAACGATCGATTGTGCTTCCGATTTTGGCCTGTTAAATTCCTTGTTTAGCACAGCTTGGATGCCTATTATCCTCGAATTCGGGTTGTCATTGGAATGCTTAATGTACGAGGTCAGTGCGCGATCCTGCAGAGCACTAACCAATGTCACCTTCTTTATATTGTCGTCTGTGACACCCTGTGATTCCCATACAGCTTTTACTACGATCCAAAATTGGTCCAAATCTTCATTCCCTACTCCCTTGAACACTAGTAGCTTTGTCGTGCTGGCCATACTACTTCGTGGTGGTGGCAGAGGTGGTGTGGGCGAAGTTAGGGGTGAAGATGGTGAAACTGGTGTTGGCATGGGTGGGGTTGGTATGCGCGGAATTCTCTGTCTTATCAGATTGATTGCACTTCTTGGTGAGACCTTTGTGAGCTCTTCCTCACTCCCTCACGGAGGTGAAATCAAGGGGCTAGTTTCTAGTTCTGTGCTACCTTCATTTCTGTAGATTCTCCCACTTTGGGTAGCCCTAAACATCAATTTATTCGCATAACCTGCTTTTCACACAATAGCATTTTAATCCAAGTGTTCAAATATTTAACGTACTTACCTCATGGTCCTTTGAGGAAGCGTCATTCTACCTCGCTATAGATGACTGAAGTATCTACCATGAACTCGGTGATGAATCCTCCTATGATTCGATCGAGCCATTTTTCAAGCCAGGAGTAACACCAGTTTGATAGAAAACTGATACTATTTATTTCATTAGGTAGCTATTGTTATATACAAAGAATGTGACTGCTCAGTTCATCTTCTGATGACTGTTCACATTCCAAATTCACCCAATCGCAGAGGATTAGGTGTCAACATTCCCCCCCTTAATCTGAAGGGATTTTGGTGAGTCCAAGCATCATTCTAAATCTTTCAAGCTTTTCTCTTCCAAGCGCTTTGGTGAAGATGTCTGCAATTTTCTCATTTGTGGAACAATGACGGAGATGGATTGTTTTAGCCTCAACATGATGTCGGATCAGATGATATTTAGTATTGATGTGCTTTGTACGATCATGGAACTTTGGGTTCTTGGCCAACTTTATTGCAGAGGTGTTGTCAATCATGAGTGGAGTTGATTGTACTTGTTTTACCTGCAAATCTTCAAGAATTTTTCTGAGCCACACAATTTCTTTCGTTGCTTCAGCTGCTGCCACGTATTCTGCTTCTGTTGTGGAATCTACTGGAACTGATTGTTTGCGTGATCTCCAAGAGATAGCTCCTGATCCAAGACTCATAGCATATCCTGAAGTAGATACCCCAGTTTCTTTGTCTCCATCGAAGTCTGAATCAGAGTATCCAGTCAAGATGAAGTCATCCTCCTGTGGATATGGTGGGCTCCAGTATTTTAGCAATAATGCTACAACTCCTGGAACTCCCTTCTTTAATTTTATCAACCCGGTAGTTCGTAACAAACTTGGAAGCGACGGTGCTGTATGCACAAGTACTAGCTCTTGCCGCAGCTGTCACTTGGTCAGCTAGCACAAGTCCACTAGGAGCTTAAGCCAAATTCTATGAGCTCTTAGAAGAAGCTTTTTAATTGATGGATGAAAGCTAACTCGAAGGAAGCTAATCTACTTGCAAAAAGAAACTGAAAGCCAAAAAGAAACGCAAACCCTAGCAAACCCTAATTCTACGAGCTAGTCCTACTGACGCAAAGGAGAGCATGCAAAATACTTAAAGAGATGCCATTACTTCTAGGAAGGTAAAATTCATGTGTCTAAGTTATCACTATCTGAAGAAAAAATCTTTTTGTATTTTTGTTTAAGTTATTAGAATTATCATGCATGTGCTTTTAACTGGCTTTTCACTGTGCAGGGGTGGATCAAGGAGGAGAAATGCTTGGAAAAGGTTGGGAAGACTCGGAGAGGGTCTAAGGGATCCCTATCATCCTTTCAGAGAGTTTCAAAAAGTCAAGATGCCATGCAACCGTGTTTATGAACTTCTACAGGAAGTCTGCAGGGGTTCTACAAGATGTTCAGAGATTTCTACAGGATGTTCTGAAAAGAGGATTTTGGAGAATGGATGGAGGGAAAAAGGTGGAGGAACGAGTATGGAGGTGAAATAGGGGTGTAGGGGAGTTCAAGACTTGGAGGTTGAGGCTAAGGAGTGATTGGATTTGTTCAAGGATGGATGAAACGATGTTGCACAAGAAGATGAGAATCATGGCAAAGTAAGCGGATGAGGCAAATGTAAGGTAAGGGTTATAAGTGAAGGGTGAAGCAGGTAGGTTGGATGGAGTATGGGCAGGTAAGGAAGGATAACAGGTACTCTGCAAGTGGTTTTTCAAACTGAACAAACAAATACATGCAAGGAAACAAAGATCTAGTTATAAAACCTATGACCTAGTTACTTCACTCTAATCTGACCTAACAGCAAAAGGAAATGAACAAAAGTTTATTTGCAGTGAAACCATGTGAAACAACTATGAAACTAAGTGATCATAAACCTAAGCATGCATCCAAACTGATATCAAGTTCCACGAATGAGATTCAAACACTAATGATTGCATGGTGAAGCAAAGAAAGTGTTTTTGTTTGGGACAGCATGGTTACTTCAACTCCAGCCCCTGATCCAATAAGGAAGAGGTGAAACCAAAATCGTTTGCTGACCCTTTTTTGGAGCTTTTTCCTGTTATTATCCTACCAATATATTCTAAACATAAACAGCTACTTTAACCATCAAAAGAAATCTAAATAACGAAGCAAGACTTAAATTTAAAGAGCAGATTTTATTTTAAGAACGCAGCAAACACACATAAAGATAAACAAAGGAGGTACTGGGCACTTGAGATGGGCCCAACCCCAAGAGCTACAGCCTCCAAAGAGAGATTTAGAGCTGGTGCAAAGCTGGATTCATCTTTATTGATCAAGAAATGAAGAGTTACATCAAAACTGTCGACAAGAAGGACTTGAAAATGAGCTGAAAGCAAAGCTAATCTATTGCATAAAAATCGAACTAAAAACTAGCTAACTAATGGCTGCAAAATGACTAACCACTAGCTACTATCTACTGGCTAACTAGCTAACATCCACTGGCTACACTGGCTAACCAAAATGAGGCCCTAAGCCTTCTTATTTATACAATTTGAGGACCCAACAGTCCTCCTAAAATTTAGGGACTTGGCTGCCCAAGACTTGTAGTTAACAACAATCCTACTTGACTTGCTTGGCTTCCCTTGTGCTCATTGATTTGGTGGCCTTTGAACTCCGAGCTGATGGTGGAGAATTCGAGGTAAGGGCCCATAAATGAGGGGGACACCTTCCTACAAATCCTCTAGCTTGTTCTCCCACGAATTTGGCTGCCAAGTGCTCATTAAGACCTTCAATTTTGTCTCCAAGTTGACCAAAAAGGCTACACAAAGCACCCATTAGACTTGTTGGCATAATGAATAACCAAATTCACTCTATTAACATAAAAATAATCAAAAACATGCAATAAACCAATGAGAATGGTGGATTAAGTCAACTTAGGAGGTTGAATGAGCCCAAATAATTGTCCATTTTTGGGGCTCATCAGTATACTTGATTCCAAGGTCTTGAGTTCCCTTCAAGTACCTTAGAACTCTTTTTGCAGTAGACCAATGTCCCTCACAAGGCTTTTGCATAAACCTGGAGAGGATTCCAACAGCGAATGAAATGTCTGGTCTGGTAGTAGTGAGGTAGATGAGACTTCCTACAAGCTGTCTATACTTTGTTGCATCCTCAAATTCCTTTCCTTCAATAGATGTGAGCTTTAAGTTTTGTTCCATTGGAGTAGAAAGAGGATTGCACTCTGTCATGCCAAATCTGTTTAACAAATCTCCAATGTATTTCTTTTGAGAAAGAAATATGGATTTTGGATGTTGGGTTACTTCAATGCCAAGATAGTAATGAACATAGCCGAAATCATTCATTTCAAAACTTTTCCCCAATTCCTTCTTTATGGATGCAATGTAGCTTTCTTTGTTCCCTGTCATTAAAAGATCATCTACATATACCACAAGATATACAACTATTTTGCCAACTTTCTTGACAAATAAAGTTGCATCATCAAGATCAAAATGATTGAAGTTGAGTTTCAGAAGATGCTCAGTTAGTTTTTCATACCAGGCTCGTGGTGCTTTTTTGAGGCCATACAAGGACTTCACAAGTTTGCATACTTTTTGTTCATGTCCTTTCATAGCAAATCCTTCAGGATGGGACATAAAAACATTCTCTTTTAGATCTCCATTCAAGAAGGCAGTTTTTACATCCATTTGATGGAATTTCCAACAGTTCTGAGCTGCTAGTGCAAAGAGTGTCCAGATGGTGGCCCATTTTGCTGTGGGGGAAAAATTTTCCTCATAATCGACCCCTTCCTTCTGTGCAAAACCTTTTGCCACAAGCCTAGCTTTGTGCTTGTCAAGTGAGCCATCAACTTTGTACTTGTTCTTGTAGACCCACTTGTATCCAATTGGTTTGGTTCCAAATGGAGGATCAACCAGCTTCCAAGTGCCATTCTTTATGAGGGCATCATACTTCTTTTGCATCGCTTCTTTCCATTCATCATGAGAAGCAACTTCTTTGAAGGAAGTTGGTTCAAAATCTGTAGACAAGTTCAATTCACAATCATAAGTAACATCCATATCAACATGTGAATTAGAGTCATCTACATCACCCCCATTTTGTCGGTTTGAATTTCTGGTTCCTGTTTTTCCAATTTCATCAGGATGAACACTTTCAAGTGTCATTGTCAGCCACTTTGGGGGACCTTTCTGAGATGGTCCAAGCTGCTCTGTTGATTGAGTTGGGACTGAATCAAGATTGAGTCTCCCAATTCTATCAATTACATCACTTAAAGCATCATCCGTTGTTGGAGTTTCATTCGAGGGAGAGTGTTCTTCAGAAGAAGATTCCACATGTTGATCTAGTATAGGAATCCCCCCTTCAAGATGTGGAATCTGATTATCAAATTTTTGAAATGATTTCGTTTTTGCGAATCTATCCAAGCGATCAAGTTGTCGCTCAACAACATTGTCAGATTTGGATGATTCAAGAAAAATTACATCTCTAGATACAACAAACTTTTTATTTACTTCATCATAGAGGCGATATGCTTTGGAGGTGTTTGAATACCCCAGGAAGATACACTTACGACTTCTAGCACCAAGTTTGTTTTTATGTACCTTTGGTATCAAAGCATAACAGGTGGAACCAAAGATCTTGAGATGTTTTACCGAAGGAACATGTCCATACCACAATTCATAAGGAGTCTTGTTTCTTATAGCATTAGATGGACATCTATTCTTTATATATGCAGCACATAGAACATCATCAACCCAAAACATTATCTTTACATTTTTGAAGAAAAGCATGGATCGTACCATATTCAAGATTGTTTTATTCATTCTTTCAGCTACACCATTCTGTTGGGGATTATAAGGCACAGTTGTTTGATGTTTGATCCCATGTTGGCAAAGATAGTTTTCAAATTCATTTGATGTATATTATTTTCCATTATCAGTGCGAATAGAGCCAATATGAGATTGTGCATCATTTTCAATCCATTTATGAAAATTCTTGAATGTTTGAAAAGCATCAGATTTGTTCTTCAATAAATAAACCCAACACATTGTGGTGTAATCATCAATAAATGTCATGATATATTTATTTCCATTTGCAGAAGGAACAGGCATTGGACCACATAAATATGAATGAATGAGTTCAAGCTTCCTATGTGCTCTTGAATGTGAATCATGAAAATACTGTTTGCTATGCTTTCCTAGAATGCAAGCATCACATGCTTATGTTTCCTAGGAATTGTAGGCAAACCAGCAACACCATTTTTCTTCAATAAGCGGAGACTGTCATAGTTTAAATGTCCAAATCTAGCATGCCATAATAAACTTGATGGAAGTGTACCTTCTTCATGATGAGAAATATATGAGAAATGTTGTGCATGAGCAGAGGTTCCTTGCAGTTTGAGAAGCCTTTCTTCTTCTATTCCCCTCATGACAAGTGAGTGGTCAGAATTTTTTCTTACCTCAAGTTTGCTATCAAACATATGAATGGAGTGACCTTGCTAGTAGATGTGGACCAAGGATAGCAAGTTTCTCTTGAGCTGTGGGAGATATAGAACATGATCCAGAAGAAAGTCTAGAAGACTAGGCAGTTTAAGCCTGATTGTGCCAAGCCCTGATGGCTTGATTTTTGACTAATCTGCAAAGTATACTGCTCCATCAACATTATCAGTGAAATCTTCAAAAAAATCTTTTCTATGAATCATATGACAGGTTGCTCCTGAATCAAGCAACCAATCATTTTTCAAAGAAGCAAGTGAAGCATTAAACAAATCTTCATTTACTCCAATGTTACATTGTGTCTCAATATAGTGAGTGGATTCAGGTGCTTTACCTTTGTCTGTATCATCAATTTTACCTTTCTATTGGTTTCTTTTCTGCTCAATTTTGTCCCATGGTAGCTTGCATGTAGAAGCATCATGTGATCCATTTCTTTTGCAGCGAATGCAGTGTAAGTCTACCTTTTATCCTTGAGAATGTCTACCCCACCTGCCTTCGAAGTATCTTCCTCTTCCTCTTCGTCCACCTCTTCCTCTTGTAGAATCTTGAGCAGGATGCTTTTCTTTATGAGCAAGGCACACAGTCTCTTCAAAAGATTCAGGGGCTGTCTTCTTTCCAAAGGCTTTCTCTCTTTCAGCAAACTTTTTCACAAGAGAGTCAAAGGTTATATCTTTAAGTTTTCCATTTGCTTGTAAAGACTCAAGATAATTGGAGTAGGTAGGATAGAGTGCCTTGAGAAAAGCAATAAGAGGGATATCCAGCTCAACCTTAGTGGATTTGATATCATGCATTATAGACTTTACTTCAGATGCAAGAGCAAGAGGATCATTATTTTTCAGTTCAAGAGTGAAGAGTTTAATCATGAGTTGAACAACTTCAAGTGCAGAATGTGAGTCATAGTGTTCTTTCAGCTTTTGTAAAGCTTCAAAGGCAGTTGAATATGATGAAATATGGCGAGTCACCTCTTCATTTACAGATGTTGCGATTAATGCATAGGCTTTGTTGTTCTTGTTTTCCCAAATGACGAGCTCTTTGTCTGATGTAGGCTGCACTGGGTCATTGTCTGCTTCTCCGACACACGCTCCTTTCCACAACTCTTTGAAGATGAGGGTGTGTTTTATCATCCGGGACCGTTCAGGATAGTTCTCCTTGCCAGTGAGAACTATTCCTACCATAGAGATGATTGAATGCATTCTGTAAAAAATACTTCTGCTGATAAAAAAAAAACTTATGCTGATATACAGTGAAATTGTACTCAAAATATTTATGTGGGAAATAACTTTGGTTGTTTAAAAATAATCAGTCATTCACTGCGAGCTCTACAAAGTTGGAGCAGTAATGGTATTAACCGCGAGCTCTACAAAGTTGGAGCAGCAACGGTATTACAATTTCAAAGTTCACTGAAAAGATTAAAAAAAAATCACCATAAATCCCTTTGATTCTCTAGACCAATAATAAAAATATGGCAGCGTTAAAGTGCAGACATTCTCTCCAGATTTCACAAGAAAGGATGACAGGCGGGAGCTCTGTTTTCTTGACTAATTGCTGCCATTAAATGATAAAATCTATGTTCAAAGATTTTGAAGAGTATTTCATTCGGAAAATACTAAAACCAATTGATACCAGAAACCAATCGATCAACACATCCATTATTCAAAAAATTTATTTTGCAATGGAAGAAGCATGTCGCCCTTGGCAGAAAAAATCACAATGGAAAAAACAACTTTTCACACGCATTTACATATATGAACAGTTATATGATTTAAATGCGCTGTTCAAAAACTATACCAATCGATATATGGGACAGAGACCACCACGCTTCGATACTAGGTAGAGACCGACAGTTATATGATTTAAATGCGTTGTTCAAAAAATATACCAATCGATATATGGGACAGAGACCACCACGCTTCGATACCAGGTAGAGACTGACAGTTATATGATTTAAATGCGTTGTTCAAAAAATATACCAATCGATATATGGGACAGAGACCACCACGCTTCGATACCAGGTAGAGACCACCGTGAATCAAGGAATGCCAAGTGAAGATCCTCAAGTGAGGCATGCGCATGCTAACAAGTAGCTCCACGGCAGAACAGATCTACGCCGAACGAATGCGTGCCAAATCCCATTTCATATCCAGGAGCTTAGCTTTGTAAAGGGTGTCATGGACTCTGAAGACCTTCCTCTGAATATTTCTCGCGAAACTCTCCAACAAAACAAAATATCAAAAGTTATTAGGAACAGTTATGGAGTCTTGTGAACAAACAGAAGCCTATCCGGATGAGAAAACCAGAGGATATTACAACAGATGCGTTAATACAGATGACAGATGCGTTAATGGACAGATGCATTAATACAGATGACAGATGCATTAATGGAGATGACAGATGCGTTAATGGACAGAGCCCAGTGGCACAGGAATATGGAACGGTTTTGGATTCTGAGCGTATTCAAATGAACAGGGTGCAAGAAATCATAAATAGAATATGTCAGGGCAGCGCAGGTGTGGTAGACAGAACATAGGTAGGCAGATAGAATTATAGAGAGAGCAATGGATCAGATGAGGAGTTACAAAGACATAAAGGGTAAATAGGGAGCTGGCTCTAATACCATGTCAGGCCAAGAGTAACTCCAGTTTGGCAGAAAACTGATACGATGTATTTCATTAGGTAGCTATTTTTATATACAAAGAATGTGACTTCTCAGTGCATCTTCTGATGACTGTTCACATTCCAAATTCACCCAATCGCAGAGGATTAGGTGTCAACACCATTGATCAATAGCACGTGCAATCTTATCTTTCGATGCTTCCAATTTGCGCACCAATTCTGGAGTCCACACAATAGGTTTGTCGAGTTTACACCTTCCTTGGCTATCTGCTAGCTTCGTGATCCACTCATACAACTCAGTAGGGAAGGATGCAAAGAAAATTTTGTGGATCTTCGTATACAAGTAGCAATCTAACTACTCTTCCTTTGATAATCGCAGATTCTTGTTTTCTTGCGTCGCGAACTCGTGAATATTTCTATCCAACCACTCTCTAATTCCTTTCTTTGTTATATTCCAGCGATATGACATCAGGCATCTCTATGCAGATCCCAGTCCCAGCAACAGAACCATTTTTTGGCTTGTTGGGGCCTGACCCAGGTTCGGAGTTAATTTAGCTAGACAAATCCTAGTACTACTGGCCCTTTCAGCAACAATCCACGGATCACGGATTGAGGTCTCACCCGAAGTAGTATGGGAGGGTGCTAGAACCAGGTTTCCACACCTTGGAGATGTCTAATGAGTTCGACTGGTCCATTGTCTATTCCTTCGTGTAGGTGGCTTCGCGCACCTTCCGTTCCTCGTGACCTGATACCTTGTCTTCGCACATCCCTAACCAGGGGTCGTGTCGTGCTCTGTGCTATTACCTGAGATCTTATTTATCTTCTAGTATTATTAGAGCACTTTTGACTATTTAGATGTCTTAAGTTATACTTAACAATACAAAAAATTCATACAGGTTCGTGCAGTAAATACACTGTATATTTGTAAATTATATTCAATCACGCATTAAACCAGAAACAGATACATAGAATTATAGCAAAAATTCTCTTTATTAACTCTTCAACAGTTACAAACTCGACTTGCCCTGCGCACTCAGCCGCAGGGGTCCGCAAACTCAACTGCGGACTACTAGGCCTCTATGCACTTAGCTGCAGGGGTCTGCAAACTCAACTCTACGACCCACAGGCACACCTTACACTTTTACTCAATCACTTAGACTTCTCATTCTTGGTAGTTATTCCTTATCTTTCACACTTAGAGCCTCACTCTATTTATACAATCCCATGGTCCACGAACCATTGGTAGGTCTATCCAGCCGACATTACATTACAAAACTAGGGTGGACAACCCTATGACTCTATCACACTTTCATGCCCCACACCCGCAATTCAAGGAGCTTTTACAACAAGATTTGGTCAAAACTTGGGCCTTAAGCCCCAAAACATGCCTTGGGCGTATTCCATGCCCAACATGCAACCATTTTTCTTTGAGGTAGAGAGCATATGATTTAGCTGGCATCCTACACAGGATTGCCTCCAAGGAGAGGTTGGCCATACATGCCAATTGGTTCTCTCATTCCTGCAGTTGTCCCCTCAGCCATGAATTTTTGGTCTCTAATTGATTTCTCATTATAGCTTCTATGTCCCTCAAGCCACTTAGCTCTCTACCCATTTCCTTGAGTTTCTCTTCCATGTTCCCAATGTCTTCCACTCCCTTTGATTTGGCAATCTGCATCCATCGGAGAGTTCTGGCCCTCTACTTCTAAAGCTTGAAGAACAGTGGGATGGAAAATTTTTGAGGTATGACCCTGCCTCCTTCAATAAACCGGTAATAGGAGTCCAGGTTAGTTTGGGGGTTGGGTTCTTTTGTCTCTGGGTCCTCCTCTTTAGTTTCTTGTTGCTCCCCTACCTTCCTTTCCAATTTTTGTGCCTACTGTAGATTGAGTAGAGTATCCTATAAGACTGTTTTTGATTCATGTAGATTTTGTTGTGGATCCTGTAGGATTGCCTTACCCTTTGAGCAAGTTGATCTAGTAGTAGGCCTCCTCACATAGGTGATAGGGGACTTAGGGGAAGGCATTTTGTCTTTTTTTGTAGGGAATCTTCAATCACAATAAGAATTTTGGTTGATGTTTGTGGCTTCCCCTATCTTATTCTTGTGCTCTTTCTTGTCCTGAAATATAGTGGTGTCCGCCTCTGTCTTTTTCCTTTTTGCTCAACTAGGGTGCTGAGAGCAGTGAGGGCAGCTACTGCATCTCTCTCAGTGGCCTCTGGAGACACCCTAGGTGACTCCTCCTTGTTTTCTATCCCCTCTATTCCATTTCCTTCTTCCTCTCTATCTTTCTTGTCTTCTTCTTCTTGTAGATCTTCATCATCTCTATCGGTTTCCTCCTTAATTTCCTCCTCTATTTCTTCATCATCCTCCTTCTCTTCTCCCTCTTCTTCTTCATCTCCATCATGTTCCTTTGTGTCAACTCCTTCATCCATCTAGTCTCATCTCCTTCTATATCTTCATCTTCCTATTTTACTTCCTCTTCACTGACAATAGGACTAACATCATAAGTGAGAGCTTTGATGTCATCCTCTGCTGGCATGTCTTTGAAAACTGACCATGTTATAGGAGTTCTGAGGTTTTGTGTTAGAAAATTATATATTACGGAGCAATGGAACACATAAAATATTGCAGAGATATAAACACAGAAAACGCATAAAACAAGAGAGACACAGATATACGTGGTTCACCCAATTTGGGCTACGTCCACCCCGAATAGCCAATCCTTCCTTTCTATTATCCAGCAAAATGAAGAGACACAACCTACATCAGATCCACTGTAATATCCTCTGTTTTCTCTCATAGTCTCGCATCACTACTTCTCGCTCGGAGAATGCACATATATTACACAAACTCAATACAATGCCCTCATACAAAGAGAGGGGTTGCCTTCTAGGGAAAAAAACCCTAAACTAAACATAAGTTCTACCGTCAGATCATCTGCCTAATGAATGACCCAAATTGACTAGAAATTACTATACTTTTACAAGGAAATTTTACATCTATTTTTAGCTTCGGGGGCGCTGCCCCTGAAACCCCCCGTCAGGGGGGGGCTCCCCAAAGGTCGCAGCCCCCCCCCCCCCCCCAGCGAATATTTTACGAATATTTTAGCATTGCCGCCCCATTTTGAACTGGGGTCCAATGTGGCGATACCTTTGAATACAGAAGATAATCAGGCTCCACACCCAATAATCTCCCACTTGGAGACTGATTATAGAAACTCCACCGCTACTTCATTTGCTGGACAATAACTCCTCTTTGGACCTGGCTATTTCTCATCTTCATCGCCATCCTTGAAGACCAATTGAAACTAAATTCTCAATTTCTCCCTGGTTACAACTTTTGTTAGCATACCTGCAGGATTCTGGCTAGTGTGTATCTTTTCGAGCTTCAACTCTCCATCTTCCAACACTGATCGTATGAAATGATACTTGAGTTGTATGTGTTTAGTCTTGGAATGAAATGTTGAGTTCTTTGCAAGATGAATGGCACTTTGGCTATCACTGTATAACGTGCCCATATCATGCTTCTTACCCAATTCACCCATAAACCTTTGTAACCAAATCATTTCTTTACTAGCCTCTATAGCAGCAACATAGTCTGCTTCTATTGTTGAAAGTGCAACAACACTTTGGATTTTTGAAACCCAACTGACAGCTATTCCACCAACAGTAAATACATATCCTGTAGTGCTCCTCTTGTTATCTCTATCACCTGCCATATCTGCATCAACATATCCCTGTAGAGGAATGTTTGAACCACCAAAGCATAATGCTTGATTTGTGGTACCCTTCAAATATCTAAGAATCCATTTCACTGCCATCCAATGTTCCTTTCCTGTATTTTTCATGTACCTGCTTACAACTCCCACTGCATGTGCAATATCAGGCCTTGTGCAGACCATTGCATACATTAAGCTTCTAACTGCTGATGCGTATCGAACTTTAGACATATAATCCATGTCTTCTTGGGTCTTTGGGCACATTTCCTTACTAAGTTTGAAATGGCTAGCAAAAGGTGTACTAACTGGTTTTTCATTGTGCATATTAAATCTTTTCAACACCTTTTGTATGTACTCATTCTAAGAAAATGTTAATTTACGATTTTTCCTGTCTTTGGTTATTCTCATACCAAGGATTTGTTTTGCAACTCCCAAATCCTTCATTGCAAATGAATTTGCCAATTTTCTTTTGAGCACATTTATTTCCTGCATGTTAGACCCTGCAACAAGCATGTCATCTACATATAATAACAATATAATATAGCTGCCATCATTTTGCTTTTTCAGATAAACACAATGATCAGAGTGACATCTAGTATAACCTTGTTCAGACATAAACTTGTCAAATTTTAGATACCACTACCTTGGAGCTTGTTTTAAGCCATACAAGCTCTTCTTCAACCTGCACACTAGTTTCTCCTTCCCTTTCACTTCATATCCTTGTGGCTGCTGCATATATATCTCTTCCTCTAAATCCCCATGGAAAAAGGTTGTCTTTACATCTAACTGCTCAAGATGCAAATCTTCAACTCCTACTAGACTTAAAATAGTTATGATTGAAGTCATTTTAACAACAGGAGAATATATTTCATCAAAATCAATACCTTTCTTCTGTGCAAACCCCTTCACCACAAGTCTAGCTTTGTACCTCTGTTTTCCTCCATCTTCTTTGTTCAGCCTGTAAATCCATTTATTCTTCAATGTAGTCTTTCCTATAGGAAACCTGACTAAGTCCCAAGTCTGGTTATGCATTAAGGAGTCCATCTCTTCTTCCATGGCTACCTCCCACTTCTTCCTGCTTTCAACCTGCATTGCTTCTTCATAACATTCGGGTTCACCAGAATCAGTCAACAATAAATAATATAATGAAGGAGAGTATCATTAAGGGGGTCTACTTATCCTAGTAGATATTCTAACACCACTTTCAGGTGTTTGGGGTGCCTATTGTTGTTTTGGTGGTTGTTGTTGTTGCGGTTGTTGATTATTATTATTTTCAGGCACCTTTACTTTTTCAATGATTTCATCAAGAATTGCGTATTCCTTGTTTTATTTTTCCTGTTTCTTTCCTGCAACTGATTCTTATAGAAGACCTTTTCATTGAATATTACATCTCTGCTCCTAATGATTTTGTGATTTTTGTAATCATATAAGCGATAACCAAAATCATTAACACCATATCCAATAAAGGTACATTTCTTTGACTTTGCCTCAAGCTTTTTTCTATTTTCTTTATCAATATGGACAAAGGCCTCACAACCAAAAGGCTTCAAAAAAGAGTAGTTTACCTTTTTACCTGTCCATGCTTCCTCTGGAACACCACCATCCAAGGAACTTAAAGGCCCTCTGTTTATTAGATAAACAACAGTATCTACAACATCTGCCCAAAATTGTAAAGGCAATCCTGCATGCAATCTCATGCACCTTGCACGCTCCATGATTGTTCTGTTCATCCTTTTTGACACACCATTTTCTTGTGGTGTTCTTGGAACTGTCTTCTCTCTGCGAATTCCATGCTCTGAACAGTACCTATCAAACTCTTTGCTGTAATATTCACCTCCATTGTCTGATCTGAGACACTTTAATTTCTTTCCTATCTCAATCTCAACCAAAGCTTTCCATTTCTTGAAAGTATCAAATACATCATATTTATTCTTAATACAATAAATCCAAGTTTTTCTAGTTGCATCATCAATAAAAGTAACATAATAATGATAGCCACCAAGAGATGATACCTGAGCGGGTCCCCATACATCTGTATGCACAAGCTCTAATTTTTCGCTCTTCTTTTCTTTCCCAACTCTAAGAAATATGACTTTCTTCTGTTTTCCATAAATACAATTCTCACAGAAGTCCAAATCAACATTCTTCAAACCTAGCAACAAATTCCTTGAGTGAAGAATCTTCATCCCCTTTTCACTCATGTGTCCGAGCCTATGATGCCATAATGCTGTATCTTCTCCTTTGGAAGTTAAAGCATTAACAAAGTTAGAAATACCATTGCATAAATACAATGTACCAACCTTTTCACCTTTTTCTTTTACCAGGGCTCCTTTGGTAACCTTCCAAGCTTTATCTATGAAAGTTGTCACACAACCTTCACCGCCTAACTGTCCTGTTGAAATCAGATTTTTCTTTAGATCTGGAACATGCCTTACCTCCTTTAGTAGCCATTGGTTTCCATTCTGCCGTTTTACAAGAACCTTACCCATTCCAACAATTTTACAGGGTTTATCATCACCCAAATGAACTTGTCCAAAATCTCCTTGAACATAGTCATGAAAGTATTTCTTATCAGGTGTGGCATGGAATGAGGCCCTTGAATCTACCATCCAGGAATCAGTAATATTTTCGAAAGAAAGAATCAAAGCATCTTGTAACACCTCACCTGTCACATTTCCTTCATGATTGTTTTCTTGCTGTGCATCTCCTTCTTTTCCCTTTCGAGATCTACAGTCTTTCTTTAGATTCCTTTCTTTCCGCATTTCCAACACACTATCCCTGATCTAGACTTGGATCTGCCTTTCCTTGATTTACTGTGATATCCTGAGCTCTTTCCTCTTTCCATTTTTCTTCCCCTAGACTCTGCACTCAAAGCATTACTCGATGTCTCACCAGAGCTTTTCTATCGCATTTCCTCACTAAGGATAGCACCAACAACATCATCAAACTTTAAAGTACTAGATCCAGAAACAGAGTTACTAATGGCCATTACTAAACCATTCCAACTTTCTGGTAACGAGCACAAGAATAGCAGAGATCTAACTTCATCATCAAATTTTACCCCTACAGAACATAACTGACTTGTAATAGTATTAAAATCATTTAAATCGTCTGCAACAGATCCTCCTTCCGACATCTTCATATTAAATAACCATTTTATAAGACATACCTTGTTTGAGGCCAAGGGTTTTTCATATAGTTTCTCCAATGCCTTAATCAAACCCTCTGCCGTTGTTTCCTTAGAAATGTTGAAGGCGACCGACGCTGTGAGGCACAACCGTACTATTCTGAGTGCCTTTCTATCGAGAAGGTTCCATTCTTCATCTATCATTCCCGTCGGCATCTTTGTTTTTCCGCCCAATGGTAGGTACAGATATTTTTGATACAAATAATATTCCATCTGCATCTTCCATAGTGAGAAGTTTTGGCCTAATGAACAGCCCAGATTGACTAGAAATTACTATACTTTTACAAGGCAATTTTACATCTATTTTTAGCTTTGGGGGTGCTGCCCCAAAAACCCCCCACCAGGGGGGGGGCTCCCCAAAGGTCGCAGCTGCCCCCCCCCCACGGACCCCCCCTGCAATGAATATTTTATGGGAGCGTTGCCGCCCCATTTCGAACTGGGGTCCAATGTGGCGATACCTTTGAATACAGAAGATAATTAGGCTCCACACCCAACATTTTGGATGGCATATTCTATGAGGATCCTAATCAACCCATGGTGAGCTAATTGTTGGGAATTTCCCTCCTTCACTTTGATGCTTGAGTCTATGAGTGATTGAAGCAAGAAGTATGGTATGCTGAGCCTTTTGTGAGGGGGTGTTTCTACTCCAAATCTTAATTCTTCAAGGATCCTAAAATGATAGCGATAGACAACACTATACATACCCTCACATGATATGTATTTGATCAATTGGTAGCCTACCTCATTCCATGGATATGGCATACTTTCCCTCCTTACTCCATTTTTGTCCTCAGTGGGTTCCTCACGTTCTAAAAGAATTTTCTTTTGGCAACTTGGCTATCTCCTTTGTCTTCTTTCCTCCATGTTATTCCTAGAGGAAGTGTGATGACTCTGCTGATGAGCTCAGGGGTGATATCTATAGTGAGGCCCCTTATTACAACAGTGGCATGGATTCTAGTGTGTGGAGTGAGGGAGAGAGCAAATTCTTGAGCCAACTCATCATCACACCCTCTGAATTTTTCGAAAAACCCCATCCAATTATGTCTTGTGAAGATTTCAAGAACTTGGGGGTGTTGTTGGATTCTCACAGTGTTTGTGGGATCTCTCCTATTAAACCCTCCTGTCATATTGTTGGTGAGGCTTGAGGAGAAAATGAGAGGGTCGAAACAATTTTTCAAATGCAGGAGCAAAACAAAGATGACTGTGTATTTAATTCCCTTCACACAGTTGCTAAATTCACTCAAATTTAGAGTATTCATTGTTCATTTACTTGCAAAGGGGAATGTAATTTTAGAGCCTACCTCTTTAGACTGTTTGCAGTGTCCAACTCCCGTGATATCCCTTATGAACTCTTCTCTCCCAATCTTGTAGACAGTTTCTTTGTATCCTGTAGGAATTCCTATGCAGTCCTATAGGAATTCCTCTGCAATGGAACGATGGAGTATTTCTTCTAATGGGTTGCCTAGGTATGAGAGCGACTTGAGTGAGGGAGTTTCGAGGAGGTGAAATGCATGAATGCATGGGAATGATGTTTTATTTCCTCTTATGGTGATTCGGGGTGAGGTGGTGCTTTGGCAGCAAAGGTACGTTGCCATTTTTGGACCATTGGACCCCACTACCACCTCATCATTTCCCACTCCTCGTAATCAGCTCCCTCCTTGTAGATCTGTAGTTTAACCGCCTTTTTTCCTACTCCTTCTTTGTCTTTGAGTTGACTGCAGCCACGTGTGAGAGGACACCTGGTTGTACATGTGCTGACTAAACCAACTGGCCACCTTTTCACTTATAAACCAAATATCTCATAACCCTTACAATTTTTTACTACATGATGCATATGAGAGAGTGAGTGAGATACTTACCTGTGGTTTCAATGCTATGTTGCAGTTGTTGAAGACGAGAGGTGTTGTTGTGTATATTTTGTGCATGCCATTCTTCTTCCTCCTCTTGTTGTCTGCTAATGGCTTCATTGTTTTTGTAGATACTTGTGGTTGAAGATCTGATGTTGCTGCTTTGGAGCTCCTGGATCATCATGGTGAAGACTTGTTGTTGGTGTGATTGGTATTCTGTGGGATAGGCTACTACAGGATTTCCTACAGGATGTCCTGTAGCTTCTTCTCCCTCAGAACTCTTTAATCATTTTGCTTGTTGGGGCTGTGAGGATTGTGACATGGATGGAAAGAAGGAGTGGGAGTGTATATATAAAAGAATACTTAGGTGATGCTCTTTACTCCTCTTTGTTTCCCTTTTTTTTCTTTTTTTTTGAAGACTGGATAAAAACTTTTGAAACTGATTTTTTTGAATGGTGAGTGCAGGGATGATGATGGTGGAAAATGTGTGATGCTATATCATGAAGAGAGTGAATTTTAGGGACCTAAAAAGTCCATCATTTTCCTTCGGATTACTTCTTATAGGATTTCTAGGTCACTGTAATTCCTACGGGATCATCCTGTAGGTTTTCAAGGGATCCCATAGAAAACATAGTCTTGTTATAACCTGAAGCAATGGAGTAGAAAAATGACAAAAATGATGGAGGGATGCATGGTAATGAGTGAAAAAATAAATATGTGAGTGGCGGGGGTCTCCTTGGGATCCTTTTTTTTTCTCCTTGACTATCCTTCTTGCCCACCTGCAAATGGAAATTTCATGATTACAACATTTTTTTTTTTTTGAAAAACAACTAGGCTGCCTCTGAGAGGTTTTCACCTTAGTTGTTTTCACTGGGCGCCTCAAGAAAGGTTTTCACCAAGGGATCTTATTATTTTCTTTTTCTTTTTCTTTTTTCTTTTTTTCATTTTTTTTTGTCATCACTGAGCCGCCTCAAGAGGTTTTCAACCCAATGATGGGACTCAAGCGCCACATGGAGTTTTTCACCTGAGTCCTTATTCTTTTTTCTTTTTCTTAGTGATTTGATGAGGGAGGTGCTAGAACTTGCTCCACTATCATCACTATTTTATTGATATCATCAATGAACTCTTGTTTTGATAAAGGTCTCTTGTAAATTTTCAATTGGTTTCCATTAACAAGAAAAGGAATGGCTTCTTCATCTATGGTTCTGATTTGCACTGAACCATTATAATGGCATCTTTCCACAACATAAGGTCTGAGCCATCTTTCCCTTGACTTTCCCTTGAAGCCTTTATACCTAGAATCATATAGCAATGCCCAATCGCCTTCCTGAAATTGCTTCTCCTTGATATTTTTATCATGTCAGATGTTCCTATGAAGTTGAACTACCTCTGTATGTAGGAGGGTCTGCATTCTGAATTCATCCAAACCATTCAACTGGAATAATATCTCTTTTTGTGCACTTCTGAGATCCAGATCTATTTGGGCTGCCATCCTTAATGTGTTATATTCAAATTTAGTGAAAAGCAAGACCTTTTCCCTATAGGTTTTAACCCCGTACAGAAATTACCTGCATACGAATTCTAAAACACAAAAAATAAACAATGCGAGAGCATAACACATAAAACACATATACACAGAGATTTTCCCCTGGATCCCAAAACCAAGACTACCAGCTTTATTTTTCGTGATGTTCCTTTCAATGTTATAATACATATTTATACATGCCGAAGCATCCAATACCATGGACCGAAAACCATCGCGTCCAAAAACATGTGCGAAAATCATGCACAAAAACCATACGTGGGTCCACCCAACCTAACATAGGGTCCAAAACCAAAATTTTCCGGGGCGCTGCCCCAGACCCCATAAAGTGGGGTTACGAGTATTCCTCAAACCCCCTATGACACCCCCCCACCCCGCGGCTACACAATCGGCGCAACGAAAGGGGGCTCCGCCCCCTCTCTAACTCCTCAGTTAACTATGTGGGCTAGTCATGGAAAGAATATAACACAACCCAACATTCTCCCACTTGTTGTTTTCTTTCCACAGGGGGCCACAAGAGAGATTAGTCATTTTTCTAGCCCTGAAACACCCATTGTCTCTCTACACCAAGAGAACTTCTCAAAGCTCACATATTTTTTCAATGCATCTGCAGTATTCTTCAAAGTGTCCACCTTTACTAGCAACACCCTTTTGTCTTCTATCATATCCCTCACAAAGTGATATTGAACATCAATGTGCTTTGTCTTTGAATGATATGTGGGGTTCTTTGCCAAGAAAATTGCACTTTGGCTGTCACAATTATCCTTATAGCTCCCTGTACTAACCCCATACTTGAACAAAATCTCTGCAACCAAACTGCTTCCTTGCTTGTATGAGTGGTTGCCATGTATTCTGCCTTTGTAGTTGAAAGTGCAACTACAGATTGTTTCTTACTCATCCAACTGACTGCACCTCCAAATAGGTTAAACACATAACCACTTGTAGATCTTCTCTAATCCAGATCTCCAGCCCATTCTGCATCAACAAAGCCACGATTATCCAACATTCTTTCCAATCCTGATCTTCCTTGGTAGCATAAACCATAATCACTAGTGCCACGCAAATACCTGAAAACCTGCTTCACTGCTGTCTAGTGCTCCTTCCATGGTTTTTGTTATCACTCAGGTTGTTCACTTTGACTCCCAAGGGAATACGGCCGAGGTAACCACAAACCAGTGTTTGGACTGCAGGTCCTAGCCTACCAACAGTTAGAGAGGCTCTCTCTTTAGGATTTAGCTTTGTTTAAGGGATGATTTTAGGCTAGATATGATGCACATGGGTTTGTTTGAGTTTGGTGGGATGGTTGATGCTTCAGACAGAGTTGGCATGCAAAGGATGACAAGTTCATACCATTGGGCATGGAGTCAGTGAATGTGAACTGAAGAGTGTGTTTTCTTTGGTAGAAAGAGGGGAATACAGAGAAGGATAGCCACACATGGCACAATGTTAAATGCTGGAACCAGGATGAAATGGAGGTTAGGGGTTGAGAGGCAATTAAGGATCTCTCATCGGGCCAAAGAGGGAAAGTGAATGAAGACTATGTAGGAGCAATGAAGGATTCCTAAATAGCATTCAGAAATGAGAGAAATAGCTTGAACATGATCAATAAAGTATTCATATCCATCACTAATTCAGAGGAAAACATGCAAAAACCACAGAAATTGAGCACAGAGCACATAGAAGGAATTCTGAGCTATTCTTTCTTTCTGTAGCTTAAATTGTGATATATAGATGATACAGACACATATAAACTGAAAAACAGGGGTGAGAAGGACTTATTGAGTCATGTAGAAACACCCGAAATCTGTAGCATACTCTTCAAGCCATCAAATCCACAACCAGCAGTTCAGAAACAAGCATTCCAACATCTTTGATTATAGAAACTCTCAGGCTTACAACGCAAATCTAGATAATGAAAACAATACAACCAATCCTTTACACTATCCAGAGTGTGGTATAAATAGAGAAAACATCTACAAAATATCTACAACAGCAGATTTGATAGCAGATCTGGAGAAATGAATGCTTCTAACCTAACATTTATTGCAAATAAATGAAAGAATGCCTATCTACCAGCTGCGCAGGGACTGCAACCATAAGAATGAATAAATTATTGGTCTTTTGAGTAATGCGCTGGCACTTCTGCAATAATTGTGCCTTGGGACTTGCTGCGCTACTCATATGTGTCTTTGTACACTGTATCTGCAAAATCTGGGCTTTAAACACTTGAATTGCCCCTCTAGGCAAGTCTGCTGCTGTAGAGTGGCTTAATGCTCATAACTGTGATCTGGTGGGATTTGATGGCTCTGAGCTGCTTTATTGACTTTGATGGGGGCCTCTTTAATGTTTTGCTGCTTCGGGCTGCTGATATTTTGATATGATACTCTTTGCTGCTTCCTCTGATACACTTTGACACTGAATCAGACCACTTTCTCTCTCTGATACTCTTTAACTGTCTAATAGAGCCCAGTCTTACAGTTCCTGTATATACTCCTGTGTCTCGTAAAGTTCCTGATAGATATAAGCCTCTCATTTTTCCTCCTGTGCTAAATCCTTTGCCTGCAAATCATCCTGAGTATCTCCCTAGATTTGATGGAGAAAATGGTATTACTGCCCAGAAACATATCCAGGCTTTTGAAGATTATCTTAATATATTTGAAGTAGAAGATGAAGATGTCAGTCTTAGACTTTTTGCCCTTTCTTTGCAAGGCGAAGTTAGGACTTGGTTTAAAGCATTGCCTGATGCCAACATCTCAAATCTTCAGTAGTGTTCCAAGCTTTTCCTTGATAGATGGATGATCAAAGTTAGTTTCCTCTCACTCATTCAAGACTATGATGAGTTAAAAAGGCTTCCAAATGAGTCGGTTCAGCAATTTTCTGATCAATTCAATCAAGTCTATCTCTCTATGCCATTGAATATTAGGCCTCCCCCTGATCTGGCTCTATTGCAATATCCAAGAGCTTTTGATCCAGAAATGGAATTTTGTTTGAGAGAAAGATGCCCGTCCACTTTGAAACAAATGCAGGACGTAGCCGTGGACTTGGAGGCAAATCTAAAGAGGAGGGAAGAACAGCGCAAGACAGAGCAAGAAGAAAGACTTCATAGCGTGTTACAAAAGTCATAGGAAATGATGCAGTTGATCACAATGAAAGTTGAATGCTTAGAGCACAAGAACACATCTGTTGTGCATGAGGAAAGTAGTGACATTCACGAACAAACCTACCACAAATCAGATGACATATTCATAGAGCCATATGTGAAGGAGCAGTCTCCTGATATACTGTGTGAATATAATAGCTTCTCTTCTTTCAACTGTCTGCCCAAATATGATCTGTATGATGATGATTATGAGCCTAATGACCAAATCAGCTTTGCAGAGGAATCAGATCCTATTTTGGCAGGAAGCGAAGTTCAAGCTCAGCAGCTTGAATGTAATGATCAGCTTGCCCAGTTCAGCTATGAAGTAAAGGAGGAAAGCGCAGAAAATTTTGATTTCAGCGAAGGAACTTTACCATTTTGCTTTGAGTCTTTTCAATTTATCAGGGATAATTATCATGTTGTGTATGATCAAGTGTCACCTTGTGTTGCTATTGACCGCCTGGAGGTTAATCAAAATATTGTTCCAAAGGTATTGCCTCTAGTTTTGCAGCCCCAAAGAGCCATCGAATATCAGATTGAGGAAGACTTAGAAGTAGCAGCATATGATCAAATGATCCAAGTGGATACCCTGCCTCTTTGTTTTTAGCCATCTGAGTTATTCGAAGAAGAAGAAGAGGAGCAGCCTGCGCAGATCAGTCAAGTCCTATTCGAGCCAGATTGTAATAAATTGCAAGCACCTCTGCAAGTTTTGAATGACCCATCTACTGGCAGGCAGAATAATGAAAGAGATCAACGCTCTTCTCCATTAGCAAGCTGTGTGCCTCAATATCAAAATGTTGATGATCTCCTGACTCCAAGGCATGGTAGCGATCCTGAACCTTTGTACAGTCCTTTATTTCAGCCTAGCAATTGTATATATATGTTGCAGGACAGTTTTGTACAGTGTTTAAACATAGCGAAGGAGGTCAGTAGATTCCTGATCTTCTCAAAGATTAACAAAGCCATATCAAATTGCAAGATCTCAGTTGGTCTCACCAGCAAGCACAAGCAGCAAAGCCCACTCATGTTTTTATTACTTAAGTGGCTGCATTGGCTATTTCACTTCACCTAACAGCAAAGTAAG
Source organism: Pinus tabuliformis (assembly GCA_031772625.1). Taxonomy (NCBI): domain Eukaryota; kingdom Viridiplantae; phylum Streptophyta; class Pinopsida; order Pinales; family Pinaceae; genus Pinus; species Pinus tabuliformis. The sequence goes on along the minus strand of CM062813.1, from coordinate 301,328,128 downwards.
TGCTGGTTAGGGTAGGTAGGTAGGTAGGATCAATAAGGCATCCAGCTAAGGGAATTTTGCAGAGCACAGCAACAATTGAATACAAGGCAGTCTGACCTGTTGTTCTTGGCTTTTCACAAGGAAAAGCCATCCCCAAGTGGAGCCACTGTTAGCCTCCTGCTGCAGCAGGTTAATCATCTTTCATGATTGACATTTTTACATGCCAAATATGTCGTACAATGCATGCTGCAATGCTCCATATTTGCTACAGATGGCCAAAGAACTGTCCATGAAAGTGTGCTAGTCTAAATGCCACTGTTGTGTTCCAATTTTTGGTAAGCAATTCATTTTTGGTTTGAGGCAGTTTTTCAGTTGGAGGACTTCAAGCGAGGCATGTCTAACTCCTCCCTTCTTCCTTTTTCCCCAAGTCACTCACTAACTTCCCCTAAAGAGGTCAAGATATGCTTGATACCTCTTAGTTTCATCATTCTCCATATCATTTGCCTTGGTGAAGATCTGCTTCACTCAAGGAAGGTCCATACTGCTTCTATGAGTCATTTTCCCTCTTAATAGCCTAAGATTCACATACTTAGCGCTTTCTTATCACTTTTCATGTTAACTACTAACTTTACTATGTAGCTCCCTATCTATTTCCCCTTCCCCTACTAAAACTATGTATATTACTCCCCTATATACTTATCCCCTCCCCCTGGTTGAAAGATAACCATATACATCCTCGGGAATTGCTAAGTTTATCTGAAACTTAGCAAGAGCCCTCAATACCCCCTCTAACCATCTCCCGAATGCATAAGGACTCATTCCTTTGCATAGTTTCCCTTCATATGTATAAAAATCCATTTTTGGGCCTTGTTTTACCTTTCCCAAGGCATGAACCCCTTTTTTATAGGCCTAAACCCCCCTCCGATCTGAATCCCCTCCCTCCGACGTGATACCGTTGTCGGAGGTGCTAACAGTGTTGGCCGCATATATATATATATATAACACCATTTCCCTCTCCTCCGATGCGATATCGCTATCGGAGGCCCCCCTTATCATATCTCCCCTTTATCGCATTATACATATCGCGGCCGTCCGATCAAGCCTCAGATCCGACGGCCCGTATTAAGTCGCAATCCCCATTTCGGCTATCGCAACAAAAATGAAGTCACGTCCCATGCTCTCCTCCGACGCGAAACGCTGACTTAATCTCTGCCATCCATTTGGGCCCTCAGATCAACGGCCCGTTTTTTATTGCACTGCCCCATATATTGCTCCGACTGGCCGGAGCCGAAATAATAATAAGGCATGACATATATATTTTTCGGGTCCGTAAATGGCCCCTTGTACAACGAAATGGAAAGGCTCCGACGAGCCAGAGCCGAAAAGTTATAAAGAGCAGTTTGAATGGGTTTCGGGTCTGCTTATCATTTTTATTAAAATCCGCCGAGTTGGGTTCGCCGATGGGCCAAACCCGATCTCCATAAAGAAAGAGCCTATAAGCATTTCGGGTCCGCAAAGATTGGTACTGTGCGCCCCATATCAGGATCTGATAAATTATAAAGAGCAGTTGAAAGGGATTTCGGGTCCGGTGACCCATTTTCATTCAAATCCACCGATAAGAGTTCGCCGATGGGCCGGACCTGATATAAATCAAAAGGGAGCCTATAATGCATTTCGGGTCCGCGGGGTTCATCGCTCATCGGAGGCATTATGGTTTGGGATCCGCCGATCCGCCGATCGCCGATTTAGCGCCAGTCGTTGGATCGGCCCGCGCCGGATCCGACGGCCAGGATTTAGTATTTTGCACAGTGTCCGCCTAGCCCCAAATTTTGATGAAATTCATGTTTTAAAGGCATTCCGCCTGTTCATAATAAAAGGGCCATTTTTAATGTTTTGTGTGCGGCGCCCGTGCCCGCCCAGGTATAAAGGAAATGATGGTTTCCTTAGCCATTTTGAGATCGCTCCAGGCCCAAATACTTCCAAATGCAGGGATTGATGGTTTCCTTAACCATTTTGAGATCGCTCCAAGCCCAAATACTTCCAAATGCAGGGATTTCTCCTTGGCATGCCGCCAGAGCTCCTTTATTCGACCCAGTGTTGCAAAATTTATCAGTTTAAGGACCATTTTTGATCGGCCATGCGCCGATAGCATTCTAGGGGCCACGGAAAGCACTTGCAGCAGTTATTTTGCATTCAAAGAGCAGAATGGGACGATTAGACAATTAAAGAGTATCAGAGAGAGAAAGTGGCCTGATTCAGTGTCAAAGTGTATCAGAGGAAGTGGCAAAGAGTATCAAATCAAAATATCAACAGCCCAAAGCAGCAGAACATTAAAGAGGCCCCCATCAAAGTCAATAAAGCAGCTCAGAGCCATCAAATCCCACCAGATCACAGTTATGAACATTAAAGCCACTCTACAGCAGCAGAACCACCTAGAGGGGCAATTCAAGTGTTTAAAGCCCAGATTTGGCAGAGACAGTGTACAAAGACACATATGAGCAGCGCAGCAAGTCCCAAGGCACAATTATTGCAGAAGTGCCAGCGCATTGCTCAAAAGACCAATAATGTATTCATTCTTATGGCTGCAGTCCCTGCGCAGCTGGTAGATAGGTATTCTTTCATTTATTTGCAATAAATGTTAGGTTAGAATCATTCATTTCTCCATATCTGCTATCAGATCTGCTGTTGTAGATATTTTGTAGATATTTTCTCTATTTATACCACCCTCTGGATAGTGTAAAGGGTTGGTTGTATTGTTTTCATTATCTAGATTTGCGCTGTAAGCCTGAGAGTTTCTATAATCAAAGATGTTGTAATGCTTGTTTCTGAACTGTTGGTTGTGGATTTGATGGCTTGAAGAGTATGCTACAGATTTCGGGTGTTTCTACATGACTCAATAAGTCCTTCTCGCCTCTGTTTTTCAGTTTATATGTGTCTGTATCATCTATATATCACAATCTAAGCTACAGAAAGAAAGAATAGCTCAGAATTCCTTCTATGTGCTCTGTGCTCAATTTCTGTGGTTTTTGCATGTTTTCCTCTGAATTAGTGATGGATATGAATACTTTATTGATCATGTTCAAGCTATTTCTCTCATTTTTGAATGTTGTTTAGGAATCCTTCATTGCTCCTACATAGTCTTCATTCACTTTCCCTCTTTGGCCGGATGAGAGATCCTTAATTGCCTCTCAACCCCTAACCTCCATTTCATCCTAGTTCCAGCATTTAACATTGTGCCATGTGTAGCTATCCTGCTCTGTATTCCCCTCTTTCTACCAAAGAAAACACACTCTTCAGTTCACATTCATTGACTCCATGCCCAATGGTCTGAACTTGTCATCCTTTGCATGCCAACTCTGTCTGAAGCATCAACCATCCCACCAAACTCAAAAAAACCCATGTGCATCATATCTAGCCTAAAATCATCCCTTAAACAAAGCTAAATCCTAAAGAGAGAGCCCTCTCTGACTGCTGGTAGGCTAGGACCTGCAGTCCAAAGATTGGTTTGTGGTTACCTCGGTCGTATTCCCTTGGGAGTCAAAGGGAACAACCTGAGTGATAACAGTTTTGACATAAACCTACTCAATACTCCCACTACATGTGCAATGTCTGGTCTAGTACAAACCATTGCATACATCAGGCTACTGACTGCACTTCCATATGGAACATGGGACATGTCCTCTTCCTCTTCTTGTGTCTTGGGACACTGTTCAGCAAATAACTTCACCCCTACAGGAATAGGAACCTTCACTGGTTTACTATCTTGCATATTAAACCTCTACAGTATTGTCTCGACATACTTCCTCTAGTTTAACCAAAGCTTCCTCTTTGCCCGATCTCTTTTAATTTCCATTCCCAAAATATAGTTTTCTGCACCAAGATCTTTCATGTCGAATTTGGAGGACAATTAGATCTTCAAATCCTGGATAATTTCTTTGTCATTTCCAACCAACAACATATCATCCACATACAAGACCAAATTAATAACACGGTCACCAATTAATTTAAAATACACACAGTGATCTGCTTTGCTTCTGGTGAAGCCAAGTCCCTGTATAAATGTATCAAATTTTTGATACCACATCCTTGGTGACTGTTTTAACCCATACAAAGACTTCTTTAACTTGCATACGAGTTCTTTCTTACCCTTCACCACAAAGCCTTCAGGTTGCTTCATGTATATTTCCTCTTCCAGATCCCCGTGAAGAAATGTTGTCTTCACAACCATCTGTTCTACCTCAAAATCAAAAACAACAGAAACAGATAAAAGTAATCTAATAGAAGTTACCTTGGCAACAAGAGAAAAAATATCACCAAAATCAATTCCCGGCACCTGGGAATAACCTTTTTCTACCAACCGGGCTTTGTATTTCTCCACCTTTCCTTCTGCATTTGTCTTATTCTTGAACACCCATTTGCTGCCAATGGGTTTCCTTCCAGCCAACAACTCCACCAGATCCCAAGACTCATTTTTGTGCAAAGATGCCATTTCATCAACCATGGCCTTTTTCCAGAGTTTTCCATCCTCTGAATCTACTGCTTCCTTCACAGTTCTAGGATCATCGTCAGTAATAGATAAAGAAAAATTTGAACCGAAAGTAGATGGACTATACCTTTCTGGATTCCTTATTTCTCAAACTAATCTTCTCACACCCAGAGTTTGTGGCTCTTCATCTTCTGATTCCTCCTCTGCTGTAGAGTCTGATTCTTCCTCCTTAAGCTCAAACTCTATCTTCTTAGGTTCCTTTGGTTGGACTTCATGTTGAATAACAACTTTTACCTCTCTAAACACCACATCTCGGTTGTACACAACCTTCAGTGTGACTAGGTTCCAAATCTTATAACCCTTTAAACCATCCTTATACCCAATAAAGATGCACTTTTCGAATTTACTATCCAACTTGGTTCATTTCTCCGTTGGAACATGTACATATGCATCACATCCAAATACCCTCAAATTTGAAAGAGAGGGTTTCTTACCAGTCCATACCTCTTGTGGAGTCTTATCCTCCAACACTGATGAAGGTGATCTATTGACCAGGTAACATGCAGTATCCACCGCCTCTACCCATAATTCTTGTCCTAACCTGGCACCACTGAGCATGCTTCTTGCCCTTTCCATCAACGTCTTATTCATTCTTTCTGCAACTCCATTTTGTTGAGGTGTATATGGAGTAGTCTTCTGTCATGCTATACCACACTTCTTACGGAATTCTTCAAATTCCTTGTTGCAAAACTCTCCACCATTATCTGTCCTCAACACCTTTATCTTCTTCTCTGTCTGATTTTCCACTAGAGACCTAAATTCTTTAAACCTATCAAAGGCTTCATATTTCTTCTTAAGGAAATATATCCATGTATTCCTTGAGAAGTCATCTATAAATGATACATAGTACACGGACTTACCCAATGATGGAACCTTCACAGGTCCAAACATATCACTGTGCACAAGTTCTAATATCTATTTTTCCCTCTTACTACTAGAGGGGAAACTCACCCGATTCTGCTTCCCATATACACAATTTTCACAGAAATCAAAATCCAGAGAGCTATTACTCATACCTTCTACCATGAAGTATTCGAAGGCCCTTCTCTCCAATATGTCCAAGCCTTTGATGCCACAACATGGTCTTCTCTCCAAATACCACTAGATTTTTTGTTCCACTTTTAGGAACCACAGAACTGTTGCATCCATCAATAACAATGCTACCTTGCAGCTTGTACAGAGTTCCAATTCAAACTCCCCACATCAATACCAGTGCTCCCCGAACCATTTTGCAGGTATCCTTCTCGAAAACTGTTTTTACACCTGCATCATCCAGCTTGCTTACAAAAATCAAATTTCTAGCCAATGTAGGAATATGCAAAACACGCAGAAGTGTTCTAACCCTTCCACCTTGCAACTTCAACTTTACTTTTCTGTGACCAATAATTATAGCCTTCCTATCATCCCCTAAGAAGACATCACCACCATCGTATTTCTCATACTCGCATAACCACTCTCTATGGAGAGTGAAGTGAAAGGATGCACCTGAGTCAATCAACCATGCCTCATGATCTACAGGTGTACTTGAAGAAGCCAAGTACACATCCCCACCTTCATATCAAGTGGTTTTCGCCTCTACAGAAGGAGCATCATCAGATCCCTTTCCTTTATCAGGAGTTTTAGATTTACAGTCCCTTTTGTAGTGCCCTTCCTTTCCGCATTTCCAGCACATCACCTTTACAAGTTTTCCTGGAGATTTAGATCTCCCTCTAGATTTAGATCTCCCACTCGATGACTTATTTTTGTTTCTGTTTTGGGACCGTCCTCGTACAGACAAGGCATCACCATTCTGCTCTCCATATTTTTCCGTCTCATCTCCTTCGTCAGCAAAGATGAGACTATTTCATCAAACTGCAAGACAGTTACATTGCTACCTATTGCAATAACCAGACTATCCCATGAATCTGGTAGAGAACACAACAAACTGATGCACTTATCTTCATCTGAAATTTTAATATCAACAGATGCTAACTGACTTACCACAGTATTAAATGCATTCAGTTGCTCTTTCATCGAGTCTCCATCTTTCATCCTCAGGTTATATAGCTTTTCCATAGGAACAATTTATTCACCAAAGACTTAGATTGGTACAAAGTCCCTAACTTGTCCCACAAAGCCTTCGTCGTAGCTTCCCCTGATAAGTTCCTCAATACTGAATCTGAGACACACAATCGTATTGTGCTCTTAGACTTCCAATCCAACTTCTTCCATTCTTCATCGGACACTCCCGTTGGTTTAGTACCCGAATCTATCGTGATCCACTGATCTTTATCCACCAATAATATTGAGTTTCCACAACTCAAAACTCTGACCATTAAATTTCTCGATCTCTATCTTTCCACTACTCACCATCTTATTTCACCACCAAAATTGATCTCGCAGATCTCCCACTGAACAGGATCTACCACAGTCTCGAGTGAAACCCCTCAGCAACAAAGGCGTTCCCTTGAAGCCAAAACTGCTCTGATACAAATGTAGGTTTTAACCACGTACAGAAATTACTTTCATATGAATTATAAAACAAATAAAATAAACAATGCGAGAGCATAACACATAAAACACATATACACAGAGATTTTCCCCTGGATTCCAAAACGGGGACTACCAGCTTGATTTTTCATTATGTTCCTTTCAATGTTATAATACATATTTATACATGCCGAAGCATCCAATACCATGGACTAAAAACCATCGTGTCCAATACCATGGAACGAAAACCATTGCATCCAAAAACATATGTGAAAATCATGCACAAAACCATAGGTGGGTTCGCCCAACCTAACATAGGGTCCAAAACCAAAATTTTCTGGGGTGCTACCCTAGACCCCATAAAGTGGGGTAACGGGTATGCCTCAAACCCCCTGTGACACCCCCCCCTCCCCCGCTACACAATTAGTGCAATGAAGGGGGGCTCCGCCACCCCTCTAAATCCCCGGTTAACTATGTGGGTTAGTCGTGGAAAGAATATAACACAACCCAACATTCCCCATATACCAGCTCATAGGGTGTGAATCTAGTGGTGGTCTTCCATGTGGTATTATAGGCCCAGGCGGCCTCAACTAGTCTTTCTGCCCAATCCTTCCTGCTGCTGCTCACCACTTTGGTCAAGATGCCCTCTAGTGCTCTCTTGGTCAGCTCTACTTGCCCATTAGCTTGTGGATGATATGGAGTGGAGGTTCTATGCTTGATCTTGTGATGGTTGATCAAGTCTTCAATCATGTTGGAGGTAAACTAGCTGCCTTGGTCTATGACCAGCTCTCTAGGGTACCCAAATTTGTAGAATACATTCTCCCTTAGGAACTCAGCCACCTTCTCTTTTGTTACTTCCTTAATTGCTTAGGTTTTAGCCCACTTAGTCAAGTAATCAGTGTACACAATAATGTATTGTTTTTGCTTTGAAGGAGGGTCAATAGGCCCAATGAATTCCATGCCCCACTTGTCAATTGGCTCAAAAGTCACTTGAGGCTACAGATGCATTTCATCTCTTGGAGTAGGCCTTCCCATCCTCTGGCACCGATCACACTTACTAGTGTATTTTTTCACATCCTGATGAACAGTCCAATAATAGCCTGCTTGTAACACTTTTAATGTTGTCCTCTTTGCTACAAAGTGACCTCCACAAGGCCCATCATGACAGGTCAGAAGGATGTCAAAGACTTCCTCCTCCTTGACACACCTTCTCAAGATATGATCTGGACCAAGTTTGAAAAGATTGTCCCCAATCCAAGTGAAGGGGGCGCTTTTCCTGACTATATTGCTCTTTTATTTGGAAGACAAGTTTGGTGGGAACTATGCTGATACCAAATAGTTTGCTATATTAGCAAACCACGGAGAGAGAACTGAAATAACAAATAAGTGCTCATCCAATAACTAGTCATCCACCATTCCTTCTTCACCTGCAAGCAAATTTACCCTAGAAAAAAAGTTTGCAACAACATTTTCCTTACCAGGCTTATCAACAATGGTTAGATCAAACTGTTATAATAAAAGTAACCATATTATAATTTGAGCATTCACGTATGGTTTTTTCATTAAATATTTGATTACAACATGGTCAGTATGCACAAATGTTTGATAACCTGTAATATAATGCCTAAATTTGTTTAATGAATGCACAATAGCCAGGAGTTCCTTTTCGGTCACTGTATAATTTGGTTTAGCCTTTGATAAGTTCTTACTGATAAAATAGATAACATAAGGAAATTTTTCATCTATCTGACCTAGGGATGCTCCTATGGCCTTATGTGGGGCATTAGCATGAATATGAAAGGGGAGGGCCCAATTTGGGCCTTGGAGAATTGGTGCAGTGGTTAACTTATCCTTTAAGATTTCTAAGGCCTCTTGACAACTTTTTTACCATATAAGCTCAGAATCTTTGGCCAACAAACCAAATAAAGGAGAGGCCAAATTGCTGAAGTCCTTTATGAGCCTTTGGTAGTATCCAGCTAACCCTAGGAAACTTCTGACATCTCTCTACTTTTGAGGAGGTGAGACCCTTTGGATGATAGTTATTTTTTTTGCATCGACCGACAGTCCTTGCTGAGATATTGAATGACCTAGCACGGTCCCTGTAGTCATTAAGAATTCATATTTTTCAGGACTGAGAGACAAGTTCATTTCAATTCATTTGTATAGTACTTTGCCTAGGTTAGACATGGCTTCTTAAAAATCACAACCATAAGGTGTAAAATCATCCATATAAATCTCCACCGCATCATGGACCAATTCGGCAAAAATATTGAAGACTTCTCTCTGGAAAGTGGCAGGAGCATTGCACAGGCCAAAAAGAAGGACCATATAGGAAAAATACCCCAAGGACAAGTGAATGTGGTCTTATCTTGGTCTTTGGGCAGATGTGGATTTGGTTGGACCCACTGAATCCATCTAGGAAAGAGAAAAACCTTTTCCCTACCAGGCCATCTAGCACTTGATCAATGAAGGGTAGAGGAAAATGATCCTTCTTTGTGGCTTTGTTCAACTCCCTGTAATCGACACAAATTCTCCACTTACCATTAATCTTGGCAACTAATGCTAAAGGAGAGACCCATTCTCTGTCAAAGATAGGGTAAATGAATCCTGCATCTAGCATTTTTTGCAGTTCTTCTTTAACTATATCTTAAAGAGTTGGATTCATCCTCCTTTGTGGTTGTCAAACTGGCTTGCAACCTTCTTTGATGTATATGTGGTGAGTACACACTAAGGGGTGTACTCCCTTCATTTCCTTGTAACTCGAAGTGAAGGCTTCTAGATTTTCCTTTAACATGTTGCATAGCTTCTCCTCTTTGAGAACAGAAAGAGATGGATTGATTTTCAAGGTTCTCTCTAGGCCGAATTCTATGGTTTTGATACAAAGTGGGTTGGAATCAGCCAAGCACAAGTCAATTGGATGATTGTTCTAGGTTTCCTTTACTGCTTCTTCTAAGGGTAATGAACGAGGAGTTAGACTTTGGAGTAGGTGTCCAATCAAGTCATCCTCATTTTGTTGTCCTCCTCCCATGGTTGCTTCCAAAGCATAAAGTTGGGTGGAATAAACTTCATCTTCTTCCTCCTCCTCCAACCATAAAGGTAAGTCATGCTCTAGAGAAGTTTGATGAGGATGGTATAGGACTAACTGGTTAGACATATACCCATTCTTGATGGTCATATTCCTAGCTCTGCAGCTAATGTAAGCATCGGCAGTGGCCAACCATGGCCTCCCAAGGATGAGAGGGTAACCAGTAAGCTTAGCCTTAGGCTGGAGAAGTAGGAAATCTGTAGGGCACTCCCAAGAGTCAATGGAGACCATCACATCCTCCACAATTCCCTTAGGGGTTACTGTGGAACGGTCTGCAAGTTGCAGAACGGTTTTGTTCTTCCTCAATGAACCTTGGAGGTTGAGCTTGAGCATGGTTTCCTCGGTCATCACATTAATGGCAACCCCAATATCGATCAGAGTGTGTGGGACAATGGTGCCATTAATGTGCACATCTACTACAGGGCTTCTAGGGTCCAAATATTTTGGACATATTACCTGCCCCAACATTAAGTTGGACAGCTGCCCAATGACATTAATGGTAGGGGCATCCCTTTTTCACCTCCCTGGATGCTTGAATAACTTCTCCTTAATCAACTTATTGTAAATGGGAACATCTTTTCTTGCGTGGAGAAGTGGGATCTTTACACATAGATTTTTAAATTCTCTCAGAAGTTCAGCCTCTTCTGGGATAGGCTGGAGTGGTTGGGCTAATCTCTCAAAAAAGGGTTTATTTACTTTAAGGTTGCTTTCCTCTCTTTCTTCCTCAACCTCCCTAAGCGGAGATGGAGGTTGTTTATTCGGGAGAACTCTCCCAGATCTTAGGTTAATTTCCTGGATTTCCACAGCATAAGCTGGATATGATGTCTCTCCATTGTATACTTGTTGAGCCTGCCTATAGCTCAGGTTCGGATTTGGCTGGGCAAACATCTGGGGTTGCTTGGGTGGAGAAAAGTGTAGGAGTTGTGGTTGGGCAAGTGGTGGAGGCAATAGAGTTGGAGCATTGTTGTATTGGGGTCTCCACCCCTTGAGTGTTGTATTCCATTGAGGTTGTGGTGGAGCATAAGGTTGAAATGACTGGCTGGCTGGCTGGGAGTGACACTGAGATGCATAGAACCAAGGAGGGGGTGTTGACCAGGAAGGACGAGCAGGGGGTTCCCAAGAAGTTATAGTTGTGGTTTGGTTGGGGTTGTAAAATGCATGGGATGACCCTTAAATGCCCTGCTGGTATGGTCGAGGCCCAGGAGGTCTCCTTTGGTTAATGTAGCAAAGCTTCTCAGTGACCCCTTCAGCTCCTTGATATACAACTTTGAGTCTAGGTAAAGAAGGGCACTTGTCTGTGGAGTGGTTTTCTTCACAGACCAAGCAATTTTCAATAGAGCTCGATGGACATTCATAACTAGGATGCGTCTTGGTGCATCTAGGACAAAAGATGGCCAAGGCTCTCTCTACTTCCTCCTGCTTCCTCTTAATGTTCATGGTGTAGTTACAAGGAAAGGGTTTGCAACATCTCACTTTTGAAATCTTCCAGCATGTTTCCAATTTCACCCTTGATGGACGAGTTGGAAGATGATGTACTGGCCATACATTGACTACCCCTACCCTTTTTCCTCGTTGCCCTAGAATGGTTTCTAAGGACAGTCTTGATATTATCATAGGGTAATTGGTAGATATCTCCTCCTGCTGACAAATGTAAGGTATCCAGAAGATATTCTCTTACTCCCCTAAGTAGGACCAGCTTTAGTGACTCAAGGTCAAGTGTGCACTGGCACTTTTGTAACTAAGCTGGAATCTTTCTTCATAGTCTTCTAAGGATTCATCATTGCCTTGGTTATCCTAAAAACTTCTTCTTTATTATCCTTTGACCGACAATAGTCCTGATATTTTTTGTTAAAGGCTTGCTTCATCTAAGCTCAAGTTGTGATGTTATCTTCATGTAAACCCATGAACCAATGCAATGTTGCATCCTTGAGGGTAGATGGAAATAGTTTTAACTTTTTCTCATCATCTATATAGTCATAGGTTTGGTATATAACAACAAACTCAAACAAGAAAGTGTCGGGGTCCTCTGTGGTTAGGCCATGGAAATGAGGTAGGGCAGAGGGGCTTATATTTTTCATCTTAGTGTCGCCATTGGTTTCCCTGATGTGGAAGGCACCCTCAACTCTCTCTCTATTCCCTCTATCATTTTGGTTTTCAGCCATTGGTTTAGTAGGAATGGGTTCCTATTCTTCATCTCCCCCTCTAGGTTCTTCAATTATGTCAGGATGCTCACCTAAGGGTTCCTCCAATTCACAGCCACCGAAGAAGAGAGAAGGTTGGTTGTTGGATGCAGTGGGGGTATTTGGCAAAAATTTCCTAAGTTGTCCCTATTCCTACAAGGCATGAAATGAAATATTTTTGGGTTGGTTTTGTATATATATATTTTTTAACTTAGAAAGTACTTGTAGAATTGAAATTGTTGATTGAATGAGAATTAATGAAAGAATGAAAAAACTACTTGTTGAATTGAAATCCTACATGCAAAATGGAAAGGAAAGCAGACAATGCAAAATGAAAGAAAGGAAACAACTAGATTACTTTTGTAGAAATAAACTAATGGAAGAATATTGAAGACAAGAAATAGAAGAAAAGAAAGTAGTAATCACATTCTACTCAGACACCTCCCCGGCAACAGTGCCAAAAAGTGATGAGCGCTAGTATTGCAGCAAGGATGTTGCAACTCCTGGGCTACCAACTTTACTTATCAACCTAGGGTTCGTACAAACTTGGAGGTGACAGTGTTGTATGCACAAGTAAAAGTGATGGTTCTACCTGTTTTCATTGTTTAGTTGATGAGAGACCACCGGGGTTCCAATCCAGACTTCTATAGAGTCACAAGAAGCTTGATTATTTGATGGAAGAAAGGTAAATCTACTCTAAGGGAGTTACTCTACCGCAGTAATGGAGAAAGCCAACATGTAATGCTAAGCCACACCATACCCTAATTAACCATTTAAGAAGGTATGCTAAGAAGAAATGCTAAATCAACAATTAAAAAATGCTACTATCTAAGTTGTAGAAGTAAAAAGCATCAAACAATACTAATGTGCAAGTATAGAAACTAAACCAAATCTGTTTTCACTTTTTTGGTCTTTTTAGGCAAAATCAAGTACGCAAACTAATTGTTCTTGTGGATGTGACAGGTGGATTGAAGGTGTTTGAGGATGGATATAAGGTTTATGAAGTGGTTGGATGGTGTGGAGGGGTCCTAGGAGGCTTTTGGTGACTTCCTAGAGGTTTCCCATCAATTCGGCCTCAAAACAGGCCGTTTTAGGAAAAGCTACAGGATGTACTAGAAACCTACAAGATGATCCTATAGGAATTACAAGAAACCTACAAGATACATCCAAGAGCTAAATGTGAGGTGTTGGAGGTGATGGGAGGCTTAATAAAGGTGTGTGATGGGCGGCATGGGGTGTTAGAAGGTCTAGAAGCACTCAAGAGTCAATATCCAAGATAAGAGATGGCTAGATTCGCTCAATGTGTTTGGGAGAATTTTAATGAAAAATGATGAAAAACTAGTGAGGGTGATGGTGAAAGCAAGGGATGGCTAAGGTGTATGAAGTGGAAGGTGGTTGCTAGCTATGATGTCTTGGTATCCTCCTGAAGCACCTTCTTTGCATAAAACATGTGTGTCTTCCAAAAAGTTATGCAACAAGATACATTTTTATAAACTAGAAAAGAAAAACTAAGGAATCAACTGCCTATACTATGCATGAAGAAAGTTGGTGAAGGGAATGAAAGCATGAGTGAGATCTATTGCAGAAATGGAGATGGAAAATATGACAATGAAATCTACCTTGCAACATTAACCAGATACCAAGTTAAAGACATCAAACTCCAAAGCTCATAAAAGAACTAGAAATCTGTGTTTTTGGGGTTGCTTAAGGTTCCCTTCCTCAAGTCATGATCCTAGAGGGTGGAAGTGAGGCCGAGACACCTAATAACAACCTTGTGGTGATCCTTTTTCTCCTTTCTAACTTGCTACTTGAAATAAAAGCACAAATGGAAGCAAACTATGACACAACCAATCTAATCTACACTACTTGTAATGGAAATGCATCTAATAAGAAAATTAACAAATAAGCTATGAATCTACACTAAACATAATGTAAATCAAGAGGATCCTTGGCTACTAGGGTTGGGACCTAACCCAAGAGCTTTAGCCCTATGAGTTAACTCAATGCTGGCTCAAAACAAAACTCATTCTTATTACCAAACAACAAATTACATCAAAAGAACTGTAACAGTCTTGCAGCTCGAAAATAGAGTAGAGTTTTACAATCAAAAATCCGAATCCTACTGAGGTCCCAAGCCTCTCTACTTATACATCTGAAGTCTCCAATGACTTCCTTAAAATTAGGGAGGCTAGGGACCCAAACTCGATATAAACTGGTGCTTTGTCTCTCACTTGCTCGGCTGCCTTCTAGTCTTCATGATTTGGTTGTTTTCACTCCGAGTTGATGGAGGAATATTCGAATGGACGACGAGTAAATGAGGAGGATTTACCTCCTATAATCCCTCTCCCTTGTCCCATTCGAGTTTTGACCTTGGTCTTTGCAAAAATTACTTGATTTTCTCCTTTAATCCTTCATTAAATGCACATTAGACCACAAAGCAAAATATCTAACTCTAACTCACCTCATAAACAAAATATAATCAAAAGCATGCAATAATTTATGAGAATAGTTGGTTTGACTAAGCTAGGAGGTGAATTAAGGCCCATAAAATTATCAATGATGAGGCTCATCTTCACCCCCCTACTGAAAGTGTTGCTCATCCTCTGAGCAACTTAGTCAATATCCATATCCTTCATGGCTCTAGTAGCCTCTCTAACATCCCATGCCTCTGTTGTGGTCTCCTCTTCTTGTTCATAGAAGCCTTCTTTCTTTTCTACCTCTTCCCACTGCCTCTTTTCTTCTTCTTCTTTTATCCCTTCTAGCATCCTGAAGAGTAGTGGTGGACTAAGTTTTAGGCCTATCCAATTGACCTTCAACCTTTGCATAGATTTCTTATACATAGGTGTCCTGTTGAGTGCCTCTCTCAACCTTTGAGGGGAGTGATATTCTCATATTTAAGCTGTATGGTAGGATGTTCCATCTCCTCAGGTAAGCATGTATATTATCATCTCCTAGCAGCCTAAAAATGTCCTAAACATGTGAAATTTCTTGCTCTTGGGTAGCAAGATATCTAGGTGCCAACTGAGGATCATTTGCAATCAAATTATGGGTACTGATGAGGGCCATGGGATTTGATTGTTCAACTCAAGAGGATTATTTTGCTCTCTTGCCAATATCCTTTTCATCTCTGCAGCTCTTGAATCCTCATGGTTCATCCATGAGGCCAAAGCCATTAATTGTAGATCTCCTAGCTTGGCATTAGGGTCCCGTACATTCATGTCTATGAGGGCCATGTTGTGAAAATAAAGCTCAGCCATTTTGGCCCTATCCTCTAGTGTACTTTGATCACAAAGATCAATAAACTGCCTGTAGTCCTAAAATGGCATGGTTCCCCTCTTTACTAGGGTCTTAATCTTAAACTGCAGCCATTTTGTAGAGAGCATAGGATTTAGTTGGAATCCTACACTAGATTGCCTCCAAGGAGAGGCTGGCCATACATGCCAATTGGTTCTCTCTTTCCTGCAGCTATCCCCTCAGCCATGCATTTTATATCTCTAGTTGATTTCTCATTATAGCTTCTTTGTCCCTCAAGCCACTTAGCTCTCTGCCCATTTCCTTGATTTTCTCTTCCATGTGCCCAATGTCTTCCACCCCCTTTGATTTGGTGATCTGCATCCATTGGTGAGTTCTAGCCCTCTCCTTCTCAAGCTTGAAGAAGAGTGGGATAGAAAATTTTTGAGGTATGACCCTGCCTCCTTCAATAAACTGGTAATAGGAGTCCAAGTTAGTTTGGGAGCTGGGTTATTTTGTCTCTGGGTCCTCCTCTTTAGTTTCTTGATGCTCCCCTATCTTCCTTTCCAATTTATGTGCCTCATGTAGATTGAGCAAAGTATCCTGTAGGACTGTTTTTGCTTCCTGTAGATTTTGCTATGGATCCCATAGGATTGCCTTACCCTTTGAG
The DNA here is from genome assembly GCA_031772625.1 of Pinus tabuliformis. Classification (NCBI taxonomy): domain Eukaryota; kingdom Viridiplantae; phylum Streptophyta; class Pinopsida; order Pinales; family Pinaceae; genus Pinus; species Pinus tabuliformis. The sequence continues at coordinate 301,311,968 of CM062813.1, read as the reverse complement.
GAAGTTGATCTAGTAGTAGGCCTCCTCACATAGGTGATAGGGGACTTAGGGGAAGGCATTTTGTCTTTTTTTGTAGGGGAATCTTCAATCACAATAGGAATTTTGGTTGATGTTTGTGGCTTCCCCTGTCTTATACTTGTGCTCTTTCTTGTCCTGAAATATAGTGGGGTCTGCCTCTTCCTTTTTCCTTTTTGCTTGATTGGGGTGCTAAGAACAGTGAGGGAAGTTGTTGCCTTTCTCTCAGTGGCCTCTGGAGACACCCTAGGTGACTCCTCCTTGTTTTCTATCCCCTTTTTTCCATTGCCTTCTTCCTCTCTGCCTTTCCAGTCTTCTTCTTCTTGTAGATATTCATCATCTCTATCGGTTTCCTCTTTAATTTCCTCCTATGTCTATTCATCATACTCCATATCTTCTCCCTCTTCTTCTTCATCTTCATCATTTTCCTCTGTGTTAGCTCCTTCTTCATCCATCTCATCCTCATGTCCTTCTGTATCTTCCTCTTCACTAACAGTACGACTAACTTCATAAGTGAGAGATTTGATGTCATCCTCTGCTAGCATGTCTCTAAAAACTGACCATGTTATAGGAGTTCTGAGGTTTTGGAGGGCATCTTCTATGAGGATCCTAATCAACCCATGGTGAGCTAATTGTTGGGAATTTCCCTCCTTCACTTTGATGCTTGAGTCTATGAGTGATTGAAGCCAGAAGTATGGTATGTTGAGCCTTTGGTGAGGGGGTGTTTCTGCTCCAAATCTTAATTCTTCAATGATCCTAAAATGATAACCATAGACAACACTATACCCACCCTCAAATGAGATGTATTTGATCGGTTGGTAGCATACCTCATTCCATGGATATGGCAGACTTTTCCCCCTTACTCCATTTTTGTCCTCAATGGGTTCCTCACCTTCTAAAAAGAATTTTCTTTTGGCAACCTGGCTATCTCCTTTGTCTTCTTTCCTCCATGGTATTCTTAGGGGAAGTGTGGTGACTATGTTGATGAGTTCAGGGGTGAGATCTATAGTGAGGCCCCTTATTACAACAGTGGCATGGATTTTGGCGTGTGGAGTGAGGGAGAGAGCAAATTATTGAGCCACCTCATCATCATACCCTCTGAATTTTTAGAAAAACCCCATCCAATTATGTCTTGTGAAGATTTCAAGCACTTGGGGGTGTTGTTGGATTCTCATAGTGTTTGTGGACTCTCTCCTATTAAACACTTCTATCAGCTTGCTAGTGAAGTTTGAGGAGAAAATGAGAGGGTTGAAACAATTTTTCAAATGCAAGAGCAAAACAGAGATGACTGTGTATTTAATTCCCTTCACACAGTTCCTAAATTCACTCAAATTTAGAGTATTCTTTGTTAAATTTACTTGCAAAGGGGAATGTAATTTCAGAGCCTACCCCTTTAGACTGTTTGCAATGGATAACTCTCGTGATATCCCTTATGAACTCTTCTCTACCAATCCTATAGATAGTCTCTATGTATCTTGTAGGAATTCCTATGCAATCCTGTAGGAATTATTGTGCAATAGAATGACGGAGTATTACTTCCAGTGGGCTGCCTCGGTATGAGAGCGACTTGAGTGAGGAAGTTTTGAGGAGGTGAAATGCATGAATGCATGGGAAAGATATTTTATTTCCTCTTATGGTGATTCGGGGTGAGGTGGTGTGCTGGCAGCAAAGGTATGTTGCCATTTTTGGAACGTTGGTCCCCACTACCACCTCATCATTTCCCATTCCTTGTAATCAGCTCCCACCTTGTAGATACGTAGTTTAACCGCTTTTTGTCCTACTCCTTCTCTGTCTTTGAGTTGACTGCAGCCACGTGTGAGTGGACACTCGGTTGTGCATGTGCTAACTAAACGAAGGTGGCCAAGTTAACTGGCCACCTTTTCACTCATAAACCAACTATCTCGTAACCCTTACAATTTTTTACTACATGATGCATATGAGAGAGGGAGTGGGATACTTACATGTGGTTTCAATGCTATGTTGAAGTTGTCAAAGATGAGAGGTGATGTTGTGTATATTTTTTGCATGCCATTCTTCTTCCTCCTCTTGTTGTCTGCTAATGGATTCTTTGTTTTTGCATGTACCTATGGTTGAAGATCTAATGCTGATACTTTGGAGCTCCTGGATCATCATGGTGAAGACTTGTTTTTGCTGTGATTGGTATTCTGTGGGATAGGCTGCTAAAGGATTTCCTATAGGTTGTCATGTAGTTGCTTCTCCCTCATAACTCTTTAATAATTTTGCTTGCTGGGGCTGTGAGGATGGTGACATGGATGGAAAGAAGGAGTGGGAGTGCAGAGAGAAAAGAATACTCAGGTGATGCTCTTTACTCCTCTTTATTTCCTTTTTTTTTCTTCTTTTTTTTGAGGACTAGATAAAAACTCTTGAAACTGATTTTTTGAATGGTGAGTGCAGGGATGATGATGGTGGAAAAGGTGTGGTGCTAGATCATGAAGAGAGTGAATTTTAGGGACCTAACATGTCCATCATTTGCCTTCAGATTGCTTTCTGTAGGATTTCTGGGTCACTATAATTCCTACGGGATCATCCTGTAAGTTTTCAGGGGATCCTATAGAAAACACGGTCTTGTTATAACCTGAAGCAATGGAGTGGAAAAATGAAAAAAATGATGGAGGGATGCATGGTAATGAGTGAAAAAATAAATATGTGAGTGGTAGGGGTCTCCTTGGGATCCTTTTTTTTTGCTCCTTGACCATCCTTCTTGCCCACCTACAAATGGAAATTTCATGATTAAAACAAATTTTTTTTTGAAAAACAACTAGGCTAGCTCTGAGAGGTTTTCACCCTAGCTGTTTGTCTTGGGTTCCTCAAGGAAGGTTTTCACCCAGGGATCTTCTTATTCTCTTTTTCTTTTTCTTTTTTTTTCTTTTTTTTTTGTCATCATTGAGCTGCCTCAAGAGGTTTTCAACCCAATTATGGGACTCTGGCGCCTCATGGAGGTTTTCACCTGAGTCCTTATTCTTTTTTCTTTTTCTTAGTGATTTGATGAGAGAGGAGATGGAACTTGCTCCACTATCATCACTGTTTTATTGATATCATCAATGATCTCTTGTTTTGATAAAGGTCTCTTGTAAATTTTCAATCAGTGTCCATTAACAGGCAAAGGAATGGCTTCTTCATCTATGGTTCTGATTTGCACTAAACCATTATCATGACATATTTCCATAACATAAGGTTTGAGCCATCTTGTCCTTAACTTTCCCTTGAAGCCTTTATAACTAGAATCATATAACAATGCCCAATTTCCTTCCTAAAATTGGTTCTCCTTGATATTTTTATCATTCCTGTAGGTTTTAACCTGGTGCAGAAAATAAAAAATGCGAGAGCATAACACATAAAACACATATACATAGAGATTTCCCCTGGATCCCAAAACCGGGACTACCAGCTTGATTTTTCATTATGTTCCTTTCAATGTTACAATACATATTTATACATGTTGAAGCATCCAATACCATGGACCGAAAACCATTGCATCCAATACCATGGGCCGAAAACCATCGCGTCCAAAACCATGTGCGAAAACCATGCACAAAACCATAGGTAGGTTTGCCCAACCTAATATAGGGTCCAAAAAAAAAAATTCCTAGGGCGCTGCCCCAAACCTCGTAGATGGGGGCTACCGACCCCCTGAAACCCCCTACGACCCCCCCACTACACAATTGGCACAACAAAGGGGGGGATCTGCCCCACCCTAACCCATCAGTTAACTACGTGGGCTAGTCGTGGAAAGAATATAACACAACCCAACATTCTCCCACTTGTTTTTCTCTTTCCACAAGGGGCCATAGGAGAGCTTAGTCATTTATCTAGCCCTACAATGCCCATTGTTTCTCTACACCAAGAGAATTTCTTAGAGCTCATAGATTTTTTCAATGCATCTGCAATATTCTTGAAAGTGTCCACCTTTACCAGCAACACCTTTTTGTCTTCTATCATATCCCTCACAAAGTGATACTGAACATCAATGTGCTTTGTCTTTGAATGATAAGCAGGGTTCCTTGCCAAGAAAATTACACTTTGGTTGTCACAGTCTATCCTTATAGCTCCTTGTACTAACCCCATACTTGAACACAATCTCTGCTACCAAACTACTTCCTTGCTTGCATGAGTGGCTGCCATGTATTTTGCCTTTGTAGTTGATAATGCCACTATAGATTGTTTCTTCCTCATCCAGCTCACTGCACCTCCAAATAGGTTAAATACATACCCACTTGTAGATCTTCTCTAATCTAGATCTACAACCCAATCTGCATCAACAAAGCCACGAACATCCAAAACTTTGTCCAATCCTGGTCTTCCTTGGTAGCACAAACCATAATCACTAGTGCCACGCAAATACCTAAAAACCTGCTTCACTGTTATCCAATGCTCCTTTCCTGGTTTTGACATAAACATGCTCAATACTCCCACTGCATGTGGAATGTCTGGTCTAGTACAGACCATTGCATACATCAGGCTACCGACTGCACTTGCATATGGAACATGGGACATGTCCTCTTCCACTTCTTGTGTCTTGGGACATTGTTCAGCAGATAACTTTACACCAACAGGAATAGGAACCTTCACTGGTTTACTATCCTACATATTAAACCTCTACAGTACTGTCTCGACATACTTCCTCTGGTTTAACCAGAGCTTCCTCTTTGCCCAATCTCTTTTAATTTCGATGCCCAAAATATAGTTTGTAGCACCAATATCTTTCATGTCGAATTTGGAGGCAATTGGGTCTTCAAATCCTGGATAATTTCTTTGTCATTTCCAACCAGCAACATATCACCCACATACAAGACCAGATAAATAACATGGTCACCAATTAATTTAAAATATACACAGTGATATGCTTTGCTTCTAGTGAAGCCAAGTCCCCTATAAATATATCAAATTTTTGACACCACATCCTTGGTGACTTTTTTAACCCATACAAAGACTTCTTTAACTTGCATACCAGTTCTTTCTTACCCTTCACCACAAAGCCTTCAGATTGCTTCATGTAGATCTCCTCTTCCAGATCCCCATGAAGAAATGTTGTCTTCACATCCATTTGTTCTACCTCAAAATCAAAAGTTGCAACAACAAATAAAAGTAATGTAATAGAATCTACCTTGGCAACAGGAGAAAAAATATCACCAAAATTAATTCCCAACACCTGGGAATAACCTTTTCCTACCAACCAAGCTTTGTATTTCTCCACCTTTCCTTCTACATTTGTCTTCTTCTTGAACACCCATTTGCTACCAATGGGTTTCCTTCCAACCGGCAACTCTACCAGATCCCATGCCTCATTTTTGTGCAAAGATGCCATTTCATCAACCATGGCCTCTTTCCAGAGTTTTCCATCCTCTAAATCTACTACTTCCTTCACATTTCTAGGATCATCATCAGTAATAGAAAAATTTGAATAGAAAGCATATGGGCTATACCTTTCTAGTTGCCTTCTTTCTCGAACTGATCTTCTCACAACTGGAGTTTGTGGCTCTTCATCTTCTGATTCCTCTCTGCTGTAGAGTCTGATTCTTCCTCCTTAAGATCAAACTCTATCTTCTCAGGTTCCTTTGGTTGGCCTTCATGTTTAATAGCATCTTTAACCTCTCTGAACACCACATCTCGATTGTACACAACCTTCCTTTTTACTGGGTTCCAAAGCTTATAACCCTTTAAACCATCCTTATACCCGATAAAGATGCACTTTTCAAATTTACTATCCAACTTGGTTCTTTTTTCCTTTGGAACATGTACATATGCATCACATCCAAATACCCTCAGACGTGAAAGAGATGGTTTCTTACCAGTCCATACCTCTTGTGGAGTCTTATCCTCCAACGCTGATGAAGGTGATCTGTTGACCAGGTAACATGCTGTCTCCACCACCTCTACCCAGAATTCCTGTCCTAACCCAGCACCACTAAGCATGCTTCTTGCCCTTTCCATCAATGTCTTATTCATTCTTTCTACAACTCCATTTTGCTCAGGTGTGTATGGAGTAGTCTTCTATCGTTCTATACCACACTTCTTATAGAATTCTTCAAATTCCTTGTTGCAAAACTCTCCACTGTTATCTGACCTCAACACCTTTATCTTCTTCTCTATCTGATTTTCCACTAGAGCCTTAAATTATTTAAACCTGTGATGGAACAGTCACAGGTCCAAACACATCACTGTGCACAAGCTCTAATATCTGTTTCGCCCTTTTACCACCAGAGGGGAAACTCACCTGATTCTGCTTCCCATATACACAATTTTCACAGAAATCAAAATCCAGAGAGCTATTACTCATACCTTCTACCATACCCTTACCATGAAGTATTTGAAGGCCCTTCTCTCTAATATGTCCAAGCCTTTGATGCCACAGCATGGTCTTCTCTCCAGAGACCACTAGATTTTCTACTCCACTTTCAGGAACCACAGAACTGTTGCACCCATCAACAATAGTGATACCTTTCAGCTTATACAGATTTCCAATCCAAACTCCCCACATCAATACCAACACTCCCCGAACCATATTCCAGGTATCCTTCTCAAACACTTTTTTTACACCTGCATCATCCAGCTTGCTTACAGAAATCAGATTTTTGGCTAATGTAGGAATATGCGGAACACCCGGAAGTGTTTTAACCCTTCCACCTTGCAACTTCAACTTTACTTTTCTGCAACCAATGATTCTAGCCTTCCTGTCATCCCCCAAGAAGACATCACCACCATCATATTTCTCATACTCACAGAACCACTCTCTATGAAGAGTGAAGTGAAAGGATGCACCTGAGTCAATCAACCATGCATCATGATCTACATGTGTACTTGAAGAAGCCAAGTACACATCCCCACCTTCATCTGAAGTGGTTTTTGCCTTTGTAGAAGGAGCATCATTAGATCCCTTTCCTCTGTCAGGAGCTTTAGATTTATAGTTCCTTTTGTAGTGCCCTTCCTTTCCGCATTTACAGCACACCACCTTTACAAGTTTTCCTGAATATTTAGACCTCCCACTCGATGACTTATTTTTGTTTCTATTCTGGGATCATCCTCATACATACAAGGCATCACCATTCTGGCTCTCCATATTTTTTCATCTCATCTCCTCCGTTAGTAAGGATGAGACTATTTCATCAAACTACAAGGGAGTTGCATTGCTACCTATTGCAATAACCAGACTATCCCACAAATCTGGTAGAGAACACAACAAATTGATGCTCTTATCTTCATATGAAATTTTAATATCAACAGATAATAACTGACTTACCACGGTATTAAATGTGCTCAGATATTCTGTCACGGAGTCTCCATCTTTCATCCTCAGGTTATACAACGTTTTTCATAGGAACAATTTATTCACCAGAGACTTAGATTGGTACAAAGTCCCTAACTTGTCCCACAAAGCCTTCATCGTAGCTTCCCCTGATACATTCAACAATACTGAATCTGAGACACACGATCGTATTGTGCTCTCAGTGTTCCGATCCAACTTCTTCCATTCTTCATCAAACCCTCCTGTTGGTTTAGTACCTGGATCTACCCCAATCCATAGATCTTTATCCACCAACAGATCCTCCATCTTGAGTTTCCATAACTCAAAACTCTGACCATTAAAATATCTCGATCTCTATCTTTCCACTGCTCGCCATCTTCTTTCACCACCAAAATCGATCTCGCATATCTCCCACTGAGCAAGGTCTACGATAGGCCCAAGCGAAAATCCTCAGCAACAAAGGCATCCCCTTGAAGCCAAAACAACTCTGATACCAAATCTAAGTTTTAACCCAGTACAAAAATTACCTGCATATGAACTCTAAGAACAAAAAATAAACAATGCAAGAGCATAACACATAAAACACATATACACATAGATTTCCCCTGGATTCCAAAACCAGGACTACCAACTTGATTTTTCATTATGTTCCTTTCAATGTTACAATGCTTATTTATACATGCCAAAGCATCCAATACCATGGACCGAAAACCATCACGTCCAAAACCATGGAGCAAAAACCATCACATCCAAAACCATGGACCGAAAACCATTGCGTCCAAAACCATTTGCAAAAACCATGCACAAAACCATAGGTAGGTCTACGCAACCTAATATAGGGTCCAAAAAAAAAAAGTCTCGGGGCGTTGTCCCAAACCCTGTAGAGGGGGGCTACCCTCCCCCCTCAAACCCCCTATGACCCCCACGCTATACAATCGGCGCAACAAAGGGGGGGCTCCTCCCACACTCTACCCCCCCAGTTAACTACGTGGGCTAGTTGTGGAAAGAATATAACATAACCCAACAATGCCAGATCTTCCTCTAAAGTTGAATTACCTCTGTATGTAGGAGGGCTTGCATTCTTGGAGGAGGCAGTTGAGGTGAAGGTGTTAGAGGTGGAGTATCCTTGAATGTTGTCTAATGTATCACTGGCATGAGCCTTTGAAGATGCTAGTCAAATATCGACCAATCCCTAACTAAATATTGTGCCTACACTTCTAAAGCCTTGATTTCTACTAAGTACATTTTGTTGGATAATGACCTTTCTTGGAATGCTAGTAAGTTGAGGGTGCCTTGCTGCCATAGAAAATTTTAGGGGCGAATGTTCGCCCTTTGGCGAAATTAAGGGGTTTTAAATTTTTAGTGGGTGAATATTTTGTATCATAGTACATTTTTACAAATCACCTCAAATAGCCCACCTTATTTTAAGGGAGAGGGTAAAAAAGGTAAATTTAGCCCTTGAAATTAGGAGTTACAACCTTCCATTCGCCTTTCAAGAATAGGTTTTATTTAAGTGAATCCATTCGCCCATTTTCAAGAATAGGTTTTATTTAAGTGAATCCTATGGGCCAAAGGCCCAAATAACATATTTATAAAAGAGGTATGGTAAATTAATAAAAATATAAATAAATGAGAGGTATGGTAAATAAATAAAACATTTTTTATATTTACTCCATAAGTCATACATGCAAGGGTGTAAACAAATAAAAATATAAGTAAAGTGGAGGTATGGTAAATAAATAAAACGTCTTTTTATACTTACTCAAAAGATATGGTAAATAAATAAAAATATAAATAAACTAGACGCATGGTAAATAAGTAAAACCTCTTTTTATATTTAGGCCATAACCCTCGTTCTATTTATGAAGGCTCAAGAAAGAGGTTTTATTTAAGTGAATCTTATGGGCCAAATACCATATTTGTAAAAGAGGTATTGTAAATTAATAAAAATATAAATAAACGAGGTATGGTAAACAAATAAAGCATTTTTTTTTATATTTACTCCATAAGTCACCTTATATTTACTAACACTCAAAAAAATGTGTTATATTTAGGTGAAATCTATGGGCAAAATACTATGGGACAAATACCATGGACTAGATTGTTATTAATACCATGCAAAAAAACATTATTAACCCTAATATTAGTATTAATAAAAATAAAAATGGCACATGGTATTCACCCATGGTATTCACCAAAATGGCACATGGTATTGACCCATGGTATTCACCTGGAATGTAGCCTATTTAAATGGGGGAATTAAACCAGCATAGATCCATCTTTACTCTGGATCTACTAACCCTCAAGAGGTATCAAATATCGTGATATGCAAACTAGCATAGAGTGAAAAAGATCAAGAGTAAAAATGGATGTTGTAATTTAATGTATGTTAAACATTTTAGCTTGGTTAAAATAAAAATAAAAAACAACTATTAATTTTATTAATTTTTATAAATTACTAATAGTAATTTTTAAGCTCCAGGTTTATGATAACCCATGGTATTGACCCATGGTAATACCATGGTATTCATGTGAGCATAAACTATTTAAAGGTGAAATTCTATCATCTTAGATCCATCCTATTTAAAGGGGAAATTCTATCATCTTAGATCCATCTTAATTCTGGGTCTACCAAGTGCTAGGGATAAATAGATTTCATCCCCCTAAGAGTCGTAGATGTGGAGTTAAGATGGATATAGGTTGGTTTTTATGATAATGAAGATATTAAATAGACTTAGGAAATTATATTGTAAAAACATCTTAAGGTGAATGGTTAAAGCATAGACATTGGACAAGTATGTTTGTATACTTCTGTTTTAAACTGAAACAAATCCAGGGCTAAAAGGAATCGATTGATTGCACTAGTCATCCTTCTATAACTTTTCAACATATGCTGGAGTAAACATATTGTAATTTGGGTAATTTTTCTAATTGCAAACAGGAACATACTTGTGTATTGGCAAGGTGGTTACAAGGTCCCTAGAAGTGATGAATTTGAATTTTTCTTGGTTTTATATATAGTATTAGGTTTTTTCTCATGCTTTATGTGAATGGCACGGGTGAATTTTATCCTACACCCACTAGGTTATCAATATCTAATTTCGGTAATTTTGATTTCAAAAAATATTTTAAAGAAATGCAATGATTTCATTTGTGTATTCAATAAACACAAGATTTTAAAATTGAGTAAAATATTCGCCATTCTTGGTGAGAGATTCGCCAAAAAATTATATATACATATCATATTATTGATAAAATCGCCTTCCATTTTTCCTATATACCATGGAGATTCGCCCATTTATTATACATGTAAATTTAGGGGGGGTTCTTAAAATTTTCCATACCTGCTGCTCTAGCATTTATATCATATTTCTAATGTTGTGTAGGTAGTCGAAGGCATTGGCATCTTATATATGTGCTTTCTTACCTTCCCTCACTCTTCTTGAATCAGTTTTGTCTCCATCGTTTTCTCATAGATAATCTAATTTTGTAGAGTTTTTATTGTCTTGGGCTCAAAAATGGATTTTTATGCATATAACAAGTCCTTAATAAGTAATTTTCGGATCCTAGTCTAATGTAGGTGGTCCTTCCCTAAGTGAATCCAAAATATATGACCTGAAAAATGAACCCATAAAGTATTTTTTTGGTCTATCATTGAATCGAATTGCCTTTTACTATCGTCTCTTCCAATACCTATTTAGCTATATCATCCATTTTTTCTGTTCATCCAATGTAATGTTCTATAATACTTCTTTCCAATTTATCCCCAATGAATATGGTTGGTTGGTCGTAATGTTTATCAGCTAATCCGTTGAAATCTTTTTATTCAGTTGTATAAGAATTGACAAGTCAACTTTAGATGGAATAGTGTAAAGTTTTGCATCTCGTTCTTCTTCTCACTTCCCATCAATTAAAGTGATGATTGTTCCAATCAAGGTCTAGAGGAATGCCTCCAAAATTTGAAATACAATGTTATTGTTCTGACTTCATTCGTCAAATATCTCTAGAGTCAATAGCTAGTGGGATAGATCCTTTGGCCCGGCATTATAAGAGTTAACGTACCAAATTTTAGTTATATCTAGATCAAGTTGGATATGTGATTTACTTAGTAAGTATTGATATAAATTTTGTGGAACTTTCCATATGTGAGTGAATTTTTTCATGTTTGTGAGCCAGTTCTAAAACATTTCCTCTAGGGTTAAAGGCTCTTTCCTGCTCAACCAATTACTAGTTAAACACTTAAATTTTTTCATCATAGATATAACCCTCTTTGTGAATGAGGTCTCTTTGACCAAAGTGAACTTTGACATAACTAACCAAATTATTGAGGAGGTGTTGATGGTGTTGGATTCTGCCAATAGTAAGGGGGTCTCCTTGATATGAAGTCCCAATTAGACCTCACATAGTTCGGAGTAGGAGCCTCACTGGAAAATATGGTCGGTTTCCATTATCTAAAAGATCTGCCTTGGCTACAATAAATGACACAAGAGAAATGCATGTACTTTGAGTTAAACAATTTAGCCTTGTGATGTATTCAATGGTAAAGTGTATAATGGTTCTTCCACGAAATGAAAAATAAATTGAGTCCTTAAGAGAAAAGTAATAGTACCATCCTAATAAAGACAGATGCATATATCTAAAAGAAACTTTATTAATATTATGAAAAAATTCACAAAGAAAAAATAATCATGAAAGAAAAAGACAGATGATTCAAATATTCATACTAAAGCCAACAAGATAGTTCATTTTCATTAGTATGTGTTCATATAAGCATACATCACAAATAATGAAAGAATAGTATCACAATCATTCACAACATATGCATGAAAAGTGTGTCAGATCCAAGAGCTTCAAATTATTGAGTGAAAGTCCCAAGATACACCATTATAATGATACAACACTAGTTCCAATAGTGGAATTTTAAGAAACTACTTACTTCTCAAAAGCCTAATCTTCTCTCCTATGCCTAGCTTGAGATGCCAAGGTGAAAATTCCCTTGCCTGAGTTATGAGGGTGGACATATAAAAAATTAGGTGACTCTCCACCTCCCTTGTGACTCTTGAGCTCCCCTAATGACTCTTGAGCTCCTTGTGACTTTTTGAATTCGTATGAGAGCCTTTGAATTTCTACATGACTTTTCACATTCTATGTGTGACCTTTGGACTTACATAAACTACATTTTCTCATTTTGGAAACTACATAATTACATCCACAAATTATGTGTCCGGTATAATGACACATATGGCTTTGAGGTGAAACTTGGACAAGCCATGATTTGGAAATGATGACATGGACTTCATTTTAGAGTGATCATGCCAAGCTTCTCTTTTTGTTTCCATCTTTATATCTTCAAGATAAGTCTTTTTTATACTTCATCTTCATCCTCGAAAAGGCTAGGAGTCTTCATTGTGATCTTGATCTTCAATCTTCTGTTGTGATCTAGTGTCCCTTATCTTCTTGCTTGATGATATCTTTGTATCTTCAACTTATCAAGTGTATTCTTAAATGTTCTCCTTGGCATCCTCCTTGAGCATCATCCTGTCATGTCAAGATGAAAATAATTTTAGATGGAATTCACTCATGATAAGATGACATCAGTCTGGAAAGATGACATACTAATTAAGGTGAGACAGGGTGCAAGACATAGGAGGAGGCTCAAGGATTTCATAGTGTGCAGTTCTAGGAGAGGTAAATGAGGGTCTAGTCACTATGACTACACAATGCATAGTGGCTGAGGGACTCGAAGGCAAGACTGCACAACTGAGGGAGTCAATGATGTAGTGAGATAGGTTTTTCACTTGTTCTAAATTTTGGGCAAACTTGTTAATGCCATGGAAGCTCCCTCATCAGTATAAAAAAAAATGTGTTTAGGATCGTCTCCAATTAACCAAACAGTGAGGAATTATGTGTCAAGTGTTGAGGGTTTTTCATGAGAAATTTATGAGTTTAATTATCTATTTAAAACACATATATAGCAATTAAAATGCAAAGAAGTAAAACACAAAAACTCATAACAAAAAGCTGATAGAGGATTTCACCCCTCCTGGGCTACATCTCCTTGGACCTGCTTCAATGGCTAGGCCCTCTTTGGATTAACCGTCAATTCTTTGATTACATGAACCTGCAGTGCTCCAATGGCTTTGCAACCTACTCCATAGGATTCATAAGACCCAAAAACCACAAAAAATACTATCCACGCTCTACAATTGGACTTCAGTTGATCTAGGCTTAACCTCCTCTCCTGGTGGCCCTAGGCTTCCTTAAAATTCAACGTATAAAAATCACATATAGAAGTGTCTTTCTGCCTCTGCAACCTATTCCATTTTTTCAGAGCGTCCAAATCATCTAGGAATGACTCTTTCTAAGCCAAAATTGGTTGAATAATGAAGAAGTTATGGTCTCTTCCATTTTCCCTAGGAAAACTCCACCAAATCTGGAAAAACTCTAGTTAACCTCGCCAAATTTGGAGCAACACCAGATTTTATAGACCTTATAAAACCTATGCCAACTAACACTAGCACCCTTCATTCAACATTGGGTCGTATGGCACCCATGGAAATGGGGTTGGTCCCCTTGGGCTGGCCCTCTCCTCCAAACTCGTCGGTGCTTAAAATTTAAATAAAACTTCAAGCCAATAATTGTTAAGTCAAATGGTGCGCCATATTGGTAAATTGTGGGGCTTGTGTGGGCGAGGTCATGGGTTCAACTCTGCCAGCCTCCCAAATAACATTTTACCCGACCTTTGAGAGGGCACGTGGCGGCCTTCGGGCTTGCCACATGTCAACCTCTCATTTGTCCACCTCAATGCCCTTGACCAAATAACATGCAGACACTTGTGACAATACAATTGAGCCATATGTCAAAATATTCTAGGAATATTCCAAGGAATATTCTTTTTTCTAACTGGTCTTTATGGATTCCTAGTCAGCATCCTAGTCAGCCCTATACCCAAAATTTGCCTATTTGACAAAGCAGACAAAAGTCTCCAGGGAAAATTTTAAGAACCCCCCCTAAATTTATAAATATAATAAATGGGCGAATCTCCATGGTATATAGGAAAAATGAATGGCGATTTTATCAATAATATAATATGTATATATAATTTTTTGGCGAATCTCTCACCAGGCATGGCGAATATTTTACTCAATTATAAAATCTTGTAAGATCTTGGCGAGTTTTTCACTAAATAATAAAACTTTGTAAAGTCCTAGTGAATCTTAGCATAGGCTACATGCTGGTTTAATTCCCCCATTTAAATAGGCTACATTCCAGGTGAATACCATGGGTCAATACCATGTGCCATTTTGGTGAATACCATGGGTCAATACCATGTGCCATTTTTATTTTTATTAATTCTAATATTAGGGTTAATAATGGTTTTTTGCATGGTATTAATAACAATTTAGTCCATGGTATTTGTCCCATAGTATTTTGGCCATAGGTTTCACCTAAATATAACCCATTTTTTGAGTGTTCGTAAATATAAGGTGACTTATGGAGTAAATATAAAAAAATGTTTTATTTGTTTACCATACCTCTAGTTTATTTATATTTTTATTAATTTACCATACCTCTTTTACAAATATGGTATTTGGCCCATAGGATTCACTTAAATAAAACCTCTTTCTTGAGCCTGCATAAATAGAACGAGGGTTTTATATTTATGGACTAAATATAAAAAGAGGTTTTATTTATTTACGATACGTCTAGTTTATTTATATTTTTATTTATTTACCATACCTTTTGAGTAAGTATAAAAATACGTTTTATTTATTTACCATACTCCACTTTACTTATATTTTTATTTGTTTACACCCTTACATGTATATAAGGTGACTTATGGAGTAAATATAAAAAATGTTTTATTTATTTACCATACCTCTCATTTATTTATATTTTTATTAATTTACCATACCTCTTTTATAAATATGGTATTTGGCCCATAGGATTCACTTAAATAAAACCTATTCTTGAAAATGGGCGAATGGATTCACTTAAATAAAACTTATTCTTGAAAATGGGCGAATGGAAGGTTGTAAGTCCTAATTTCAAGGGCTAAATTTACCTTTTTTACCCTCTCCCTTAAAATAAGGTGGGCTATTTGAGCTGATTTGTAAAAATGTACTATGATACAAAATATTCGCCCACTAAAAATTTAAAACCCCTTAATTTCGCCAAAGGGCGAACATTCGCCCCTAAAATTATCCTTGAAAGTCTCTATCTTTCTCATACGAGCTCCATTTTGAGTGAAACAAGTTGTGTTAGGATTGTATCACTAAGACAGACGTGGTCACTCAAGTTTTGATCAATTCTAAGCACTTTTATTTTGAGAAAAATTTTGCCCCTAATATAAATTATGATCACTCCTTCCCACTGATAGGCTTTTGGGCCCACAAAAGTTGGTTATCTGATGAGATTTGAATACTATTCTCCTTCCCAAGTTCTATCAATTGATTCTACTTGGAAAAATCTCCATGACAACCACTTGGGTTCACTGACATGCCTTGCCTTGCAAATGGCTTGGTGCTTCAACCAATGTTCTCCTTTTGTTGCTGACCGAATCCAACACTTGTTGCTTTTTCTGATTAAACACCCTGCTATACCAAAGTGATCCCTCGGTGCTTGGAAAGATGATTAATGGCCTTCCTACTAAGAATCATGTTCCTCCTTTGCAACACATGCATTTGATGCAAGCTTCTCTTTAGAAACCACTTTTCCAGGTTAAGCCCATCTGAGTGAACTACAACAATGAGTTTCAATATTAGTAATAACAAGAAAATAAATTACCATTATTTTACCTCCATGGTTCCAAATTCCACATCTGGAAGAATGCATTCGCCATCTCTTTTGCTTCTTGGCGTCAACACATCAAATGGTCTATAATGGCTGCAAATTTTTTTGGCATTTTTGTCCACTTTCGCTTCTTGATTCCATCATCCTCCAGTATTAACATGTTTCTCATGTCATGATTTGAGAATGAAGGCTAATCATGAGCCTCTTTCTCAAGCATGGACCTTCCAAAATCCTGCGACATCTTGTCACAAGAAACACCATTAACCTTGAAAAACACTCATGTAAGAATATAACTTGATGACCTCTTCCTTTTGCTTCTTCAAAGAAACAAATGTCACATCATGTGAACATTTCCATGTACTCTTACATCTTGGTGTATAAACCATCAAAGAAACACAAGTCGACAAAACATGCTTCTTCAAACAACTGACCTTCAAGTCAAGCAAAAGCATGTGCAACAATTTGACGATTTATAACAAGAATTCCACATTCTCATGAAACAATTTGTCACATCTCCCTTTCATTTTTGGAGACAAAATCAACTCTTCCAATTTGATATAACATACATGTAACAATCAATCGACCACACAAGCCGACACTCATGCATGTGTAAATGATCAACTTTCTCAAGTTGACAACATACATGTTAACAAAGCAATCAACCAACACAAGTCAATCACTCATGCATGTTCAAGCACAATGAAACTATTAAAAATTCCATTGTTCACACACACAAACTCTCATGCATGTATAACAACTCTCAACTCTCTCACAAGTATAGTCACAAGTACAAGAATCCCATTGGTATGTACAAGTAATTAAAGAGCTGAAATGACCAAATTTGCTGCAACAAAGTGAGTCAACATACTCCACTTTCAAACTCCTTCCTGACATAAACATGCAAGTTCAAGAATGTAACATGCATGCAAATTTGTAGTTGAAAATTGCCATCTTTGCTACATCTAAGTGAGTCAACATAACTCTATTTTTCCAACATCTTACTTCATGCAATATGCAGCATACTTTCAACAGAAAAGAAATGCATCCAAATAACAAGGAAATGCATCAATAAGGCAATATTTTCATCGGTTATCAAAAGAAATGCAAGGCCTTAATTGGTTAAGAAATGTAACCATCTATTTCTAAACCATTTCAATGGCGCTTCTTTTAGCTGCACTTCATCATGTGTATCATCTTGACCCACATCATCTATGGAATCCTCTTTTCCATTCTTGCCAAAATCTCTCTCCACCTTCTTGAAATGTCACGGATGACTTGTTGGATGCAAAGTCTAACACTTGTCTACAAGATGACCCTACTTATGGAAATGAGTGAAAAATAATTGCATCTTCCTTTCAACATGGTTTCCATTATCCAATGGACCTTTGGCCTTCTGTCTCTTTTGTTTTGAAAGTTTCATGTGTATGACTATCCTCTTTCAACACCTCGAAATAGTATGGTTATTCAAACCACAAAAGGAACATGTAAATTTTCTCCAAATCTTATGTGAAGATTTACCATGTTTATCATAATGAAAAGAAACTTTATTAAATGAAGATTTATACTTTGCACATTCACCTTTGTCACCTTCTTGAGGAGATGAATTTGATGAGGTGGTGGCTCTCTTCGAAATACCAACAATGGTTTCAATGACCTTAGAGCTTTCAACATCCTCTTGTTTGTTGTTTCCACTAGTTGCATGCTTATGAGCATCTTCTTGCAAAGTGGGTATAAAAATTTTGCATTCCTCATGAACACAAACTTCACAAGCTAGAGGTAATGAACATATAATGAAAGCCCGTCTTGGAACACCTTCATGTGCCTCCTTGGATTTGGAGCATTCTCCATCATGTTTTCCATAACAAAGACCCAAATACCTAGGCCTTTCCTCAACAACAGTTGGCTCAACTATTCCTTGTGCATGTTTTCCTAAGCCTTTACCTTAATAGCCCATCTTCATCAATAATTTTGACCCTATTCCTTTAGTGTGTCTTTCAAAATCACCAAAACATTCATTTTGAGAGGAAATTGAAGATAAATTCGAATTGCATAGCTCATTTTCGTGCACATACTTGGCTAGGGTTTCCTTGGCATCATGGAGTTGAATCTCCATCTCATGCATCTTTTCAAGAAGCTCTTGCTTCTCCTCCTTCATGGCCAACAACGCCTCTTGAAGTATAGTGTTCTCCTTCCTATCTTCATTCACCTCTTGCACCATATCTCTCATGATGATAATCTCTTGCAACATATCTAAATCAAAGAGTCTTGCTAAGGAAGATGGATTAGAAACATCACTTGTTGTAGCTTCCATCACACTTGTAATGCATCAAAAACCTTCAAAATTTTATCAACAAAGAAGCATCTTAGACCATTCATCTTACACGCATAAACTTGCACATAGTTAAATTCTCCTTACACAAATACAAAACCAATAACAATTTTTCTAGCTAACCTTGGCAAACCATCTCAAGGTTAAAATGAGCTAACACTGTTCTGATACCAACTAGATATGAATGTTGGGAAAACTTGTTAATGCTATGCAAGCTCCCTCATCAGTATTAAAAAAAAATTATTTAGGATCGTCTCAAACTAATCAAAATGTGAGGAATTATGTGTCAAGTGTTGAGTGTTTTTCATGAGAAATTTATGAGGTTAGTTGTTTAAAACACATATACAACAAGTAAAATGCAGAGAAGTAAAACAAATCAACTCAAACATAGTTATCGATCAAATGGGAACTATTACCTCAAAACAGTACTCAAGCCCAAAAATCCCAAAAAAACATGAAAAAACACCTTGAAATCGTAAAGTGTTGATGCTGGAATAATTTATTTTTTTTATTTTTTATTTAATTTTTTATTTTTATTTTTCAAAGTAAATTTTCAATATTTTTTAAAAATAACAATAAAAAACATTAAAAGTCATTTTGTTTGGTGCAAAGAACACCTTGAAATCGAAAAGTATTGATGTTGGAATAACGTTTTTTTCAGGGTACATTTTCAACACTTTTTAGTAATGACATTAAAAACAAAATAGTGACGCTGAACAAATTTAAATTTCCAATGATTTTCAAGCATGACATTAATGATAAAATATCGCATCTTTGAAAACCCTTAAATCTCCAATGATTTTTAAGCATGACATTAACTTTAAAATATCACCTCCTTGACAACCCTTAAAATTCCAACAATTTTCAAGCATAGTGCTAAGAAAAAATATTTATAATTGTTTTCAGTCATAACATTAAAGATAAAATATCACGACTTAGAAAAACATTAAAGTCTTGACATTTTTTCAACCATGGAATTAAAACCAAAGATTATGACTACAAAACAATCTTAAATTTTCAAAATATTTCAAACATGACATCATGGAAAAAATTTATGACTAAAAAAACTTTAAAAATAAACACCTAATTGAAAGAGTTATTATACGAAGAGTAATTTTTTTAAAATGTTAAATTTATAGCGATTTTGAAATCTAAGCCTGAGACAACTTGATACATTGCAAAAAAAATTAAAAATCAACTATTGAATTGACACGCGGTGTAGGTGATCTCAACCAATTGTAATGAAAACTTAAAGAACAACCATGAAATTAACACATTGTGGGGTAGACTCGATTCATTATAACGAAAATTTTAAAATCAACTATCAAATTGCACATAATGGGATCGGGTTGTTAGACAAGCATCAACATAAAGCCTACAAACATATATATATGAAAGATACATAAGAAAACAAAAATTCGAATATTGAAAAAAAAAACAATAAAAAAAACACAAAAATACAAAAGAAAAAAATTCAAATATTGAAAAAAAAAATAAAAAATAATATAAAACATAAAAAATAAAAATAAAAATAAAATAAAAATAAAAAAACATGATAAAAAAATCAAATATAAAAATTATATAGAAATGCAAAAATCCAAATATTGAAAAAAAAACAATAAAAAAAACACAAAAATACAAAAGAAAGCAAAAATTCACATATTGAAAAAAAATAACAAATAACAAATAATAAAAGATTAAAAAAAAAACATGACAAAAAAAATCAAATATAAAATAAAAAATATGTAGTAATGACAAAAAAATATAAAATGTAAAAGAAATTAACAATATTATGTAAAATTAGAAAAAAAAAAGAGTAAAATAAAATAAAAACCAAATAAAAAAACGAATTTAAAATTTAAAATTTAAAAAATAAAATAAAATAAAATTACAAAAATAAAAGATAACATTAAAAAAATAATAAAAAATAAATAAAAAATAAAAATTCCCCGACCACCCCAAGGCCCAACCGGCTAGAGGTGGCAAGGGGACAATTCATGACAAAAACAAAAAACAAAAAAAATCATTAAAAAAAAATAAAATCATAATTAACTTTTATATATATATATATATATATATATATATATATATATATATATATAAACAAAAAATAGAAAATTAAAATATACATATAATTTAACTAAAAAAAATAAAAATTAAAAACAAAAACTATCTTTTAGGTTAAAAATAAAAAATAAAAAAATAAAAACATCATTTAAAAAAAAATGTTAAATAATTGCCAAAAAAAAAAATTAAATAAAAAGAAAAAGAAGAAAATTCAAAACAATTAAAAAATAAATAAAATTTAAAAAATTTAAATTTAAAAATAAAAAATAAAAAATTTAAATTATAAAAAATAAAAAAAATATAAAAAAAATAAAAAATAAAAAAAATTAAAATAAAAAATATATATATAAAAAATTTGAAAAAAAAAAAAATTAAAAAAAAACAATTTATACAAAAAAAATAGAACATTAACACATATCCCTCCCCTCCCCTCACCCCGACCCGGACCACTCCCTCCCCCTCCACTGCCCACCACACTACCCCTCCCTCCCTCACCTTCCTCCCCTCTGCACCCACCCTCAGGCCTCCCCTTTCCCGCTCCCCTCTCTCCCTCCCCTCCCCAGACCCCGCACCCCTTCGTCCCCCCTCTACCCCCCACCCTCGCCCCACCTCCATCTCCCCTCTACCCCCCACCACCACCCCGCCCCCCACCACCCCCTCCCTCATCCCCCTCCCCTCCCTGCGCGGGCCCCCAGCCAGCAGCCAAGAGGCCACAGGCTGATTCCCGGAATTGGCCTGTGGCCTCTTGGCCACTGGCTAGGGGCCCGAGCGGGGAGGGGAGGGTTGCGCTAGCCCTCCCCTCCCTGCCCGGGCCCCTAGCCAACAGCCAAGAGGTCGCAGGCCAATTCCCGGAATTAGGCTGGGGACCTAGGAAGGAAGGGGAGGGGGTGAGGGAGGCGATGGGGGGGGCAGATGGGCCGCGGTGGGGGTGGGGGGTGAAAGGGGGAGGGAGGTAGGGTGAGGGTGGGGTATGGAGGGGTGAGGGTGAGGTATGGAGGGGGGACGGAGGGGTGCAGGGTTGGAGGTAGGGGAGGGAGGGACAGGGGAGGACCAAGGGTGGGGAGGGGAGGGGGGTGACGGAAGGGAGAGTGGGTGGGGGGTGTGAGGGGGTGAGGGGGGAGGGTTGGGGATGGGCGGAAGGGTTGGGGACGGGCGGGTATAGGGGGTGAGGGTGCGATCAAGGGGATGGGGGAGGCACAGCGATCGAGGGTGAGGGGGGAGAGTGGGGGATGGGCGAGGATTGGGGGTGAGGGTGCGGGAGAGGGGAGGAGTAGGCTTGATGTTTTTTTTTTTCAATATGTTTTTCTTTAATTGTTTTTTTTCAAATCATTTTTATTAATTGTTTTTTTTAACTCTTTTTTCTAAATTCATTTTTTTTTTTTTAATGTTTTTTTTTTCTAATTATTATTTTTTTTTAAATTTTAATTTTAATTTTTTTTAATTTTTTTTTATTTGTTTTAATTTTTTTTAATATTTTTTGAATTTTTTAATTTATCTTTATATTTTTTAATTTTGTTTTTAAATTTTTAAAGTTTTTTTTAATTGTTTATAATTTTTTATTTTTTTTTAATTTTTATATTTTGTTTCGTTTTTCTGATTTTTTTTTAATTTTATGTTATTTATTTATTTTTATAATTTTAATTTAAAAAATAATTCTTAAATTTTAATTTAATTTAATTTTTAATTTTTAAATTAATTTATTTAAATTATTTAATTTAAATATTTTTTATTTTTTTTCTTAATTTTATTTTTTAAGTTTTTTTTTTGGTCTAATGAGGTTTTTATTTTTTATTTGTTTTTTTTAACTTTAAAAAAATGTTTATTTTTTATTTTTTTGTGGTTCAATTTGTTTTTCTTTAAACTATATTTTTTTTTGAAAAAAATCTTTTTTTTTATTTATTTTTTGATATTTTTATTTTATTTTTATTTTTTTGGTTTTTTTCGTTAATTTTTTATTCAATTTTTTGTATTTTTACGTGTTAATTTTTGTTTTTTTTTTTACATTTTTATAGGTTTTTTATTTATTTTTATATATTTTTTTGCATTTGATTTTTATTGTCATGTTTTTATTTTTATTTTTATTTTTATGTTTTATTACTAACATGTTTTATGTTTTATGTTTTATTTATTTTTATTTTTATTTTTATTCTTATGTGTTTATTTTTGCTATGGTTTTTTTTATTTTTTTTTTATTTTTATGTTTTATTAATAACATGTTTTTATTAATTTTATTTTTGTCATGCTTTATGTTTTATGTTTTATTTTCATGTCTTTTTTTACATTTTTATAATTTTTTTGTTTTTTTTATATATATTATTTGTATTTGAATTTTTTTGTCATGTTTTTTTTTTATTTTTACTTTATGTTTTATTACTAACATGAAAATCACCAACATTTAAAAAAAATTATCCACACTTAATTCATTAGAAATTTTAAAGTGTAAAAACTAAACCCTTTAAACAAAAAGGGTTGATGTTCATCAGCGCTTTTCAAAATCAAGATGAAAATCACTAACAAAAAAAAAATGTTCATACTTGATACATAAAAAAATTTGAAGTGTCAAAAATAAGCCCTCTAAAAAAATGTGTTGATGTTGCATCAACACTTTTCAAAATCAACATGAAAATCACTAACATTTAAAAAAATGTGTTGATGTTGCATCAACACTTTTCAAAATCAGCATGAAAATCACTAACATCGAAAAAAAATGTTCATACTTGATACATAAGAAAATTTAAAGTGCCAAAAATATGCTAAAAAAAATGTATTCTGGCATCACCACTTTTCAAAATCAGGTGATTTTTTGCTACCTCAAAAAAACGGGTACCAGTTCATTTTCTCGTTTGATCGGTAACTATGTTCTCATAATACAAAGCTGATAAAGGAGTTCACCCCCCACCCCCCCCAGGCTACATCTCCTTGGACCTGCTTCAATGGCTAGGCCCTCTTTGGATTAATGTTCAATTCTTTGATTACATGCACCTGTAGTGCTCCAATGGCTTTGTAACCTGCTCCATTGGATTCAAAAGACCCAAAACCCCAAAAAAGTCTATCCAAGATCTGCAATTGGACTTCACCTGATCTAGGCTTGACCTCTTCTCTTGGTGACCCTAGTCTTCCTTAAAATTCAACATAAAGAAATCATGTACAAAAGTGTCTTTCTGCCTCTAAAACCTATTCCATTGTGTTCAAAGCATCCAAATCATCTAGGAATAACTCTTTTTTAGCCAAAATTGGTCAAGTGATGAAGAAGTTATGGTCTCTTTAATTGTCCCTAGGAAAACTCCACCAAATCTAGAGAAACTCCAGTTAACCCCACCAAATTTAGAGCAGCGTCAGATTCGTCATACCTTCTAAAACTACTACCAACTTCTGCTAGCACCCTCAATTAATCACTGGTTCAAATGGTGCCCATGGAACTGGGGCTAGTCCCCTTGGTCTGGCCCTCTCCTTCAAACTTGTCGATGCTCAAAACTTAAATAAAACTTCAAGCCAATAATTGTTAAGTCAAATGGTGTGGCATAGTGGAAAATGTGGGGCTTGTGTGGGTGAGGTCGTGGGTTCAACTCCACTGGACTCCCAAATAAAATTTTACCTAACCTTTAAGAGGGCGTGTGGCAGCCTCCAGACTTGCCACGTGTCAGCCTCTCATTGGTCCACCTCACTGCCCTTGACCAAATAACGTGTCGACACTTGTCACAATCCAATTGAGTCATATGTCAAAATATTCTAGGAATATTCCAAGAAATATTCCTTGGAATATTTTTTTGCTGACTGGGCTGTACGGATGCCTAGTCAGTATCCCAGTCAACCATGTACCCAAAATTTACCTATTTGACAAAGCGGATAGAAGTCTCTATTTTTCTCATACGAGCTCTGTTTGAGTGAAACGAGTTATGTTGGGATCGTCTCACTGAGATGGACATGGTCGTTCAAGTTTTGAGTGATTTTGAGAACTTTAATTTTTGAGCAAATTTTTGCCCCTAATCCAGGTTCCGATCACTGTGATTGCACAGTGCATAATTCTGGGAAGACTAAGCCAGGTGATTGCATAGTTGTGCAAGTCAAGGACTAAGATAGGCATGAATATTGGTTGAAACTGTGTAGAGCACAGTGGAAGACTGATTGGGACAAGGATTGTGTAGTTTTCAAGTGCAAGAGGAAGATACTAAGCATTGGGATTGCGCAATGTGTAGTCCTTGGAGGAAGTGATTGCATAGTGCATAATTCCAAGAGGAAAGGGTGGCTTATTAGGGTATGAGACTACGCAATGCATAGTTTAGGAAGGCAAGCTGAAGAGTGGTTGATCAGGCTAGTTGTGAAGAGAGGAACACTTCAGAAATTGACTAAGTGTGGGATCGGTGAAGCGAAAGATGAAACCAGAACATAAATTGAACATGATCACACACTCATAAATGATCAACCAAAAAAAATGAAACACTTAACACCCAATATCAACATGCATCCATTGAAAACGACGGCAAAAAGACACTTATCGCCAAGTGTGACACTTAAGATACACTTTGCGACACAAGTGACAAATGCAACAAGAAAGTGCATAGAACTTAGGAAATGAGTCTAATGAATATTTCTATGATAGATAGGACCCATTAGTACAATATAAAACACCAAATTTTCCTCTTAAGGATTCACTAAAACTCCCTTTCACAAAATGTGACACTTCCCTTCCAAAAGACGATGACACTTGGAATTTCTTCACAAAGGGACTAAGAAACTTGGAAAACAAATGTCTAATGTATTTTATTACTAGAAACGATAGCTCACATGGTTAAAGGAGGCTAAAAAGTTTGGAAATAGGCCAAAATTTGAAGGGTGTTGCAACAATGATAATAGGAGGGAAATTAGATTTCCTTACTAGAGTTTTGGAATTCCTTGTAGCTAGTCTTAAGAATAACTGTGAGGTGGTATGCCCAATTATATTGCTTCCCTGACCAAAAAACTTGTTTAATGGATTCCAACATGTTAAATTTAACATCTGACACCTGACTAACCATATTAAGGCACAATGAAACTATAATGCAATCCCACTAATCTTTGGGTGTGTGAATTTTCCAATAATGAGTCCTTCAAAATATTTTGTGGTCATTCCTCTAGTAACCTCCCTCATCCATGCATTGAAGTCTATTATTCTTTGTATTTTGCCTCCTGTATATGGTAGGTTGGTGATTTTGTGAATTATGTCCATTGTGATGGATAGAGGACTTTTTAGCCAGAGCACTCCATCATGAAACTCACCGACAATGATCTTTTCAACTTACTCCTTCATTCCCTAAAAATATGCAAATAAGGGGGTGCCCAAATATCTTGAATTCTTATGGTATGAAGTTTCTCTATTGCCACACTTCACTTATTATTGACTAATGGCCATTTCTTGAATAGGTATGAGTGCTTGTCCCATAAGGTTTCTTTGACCTTGGCTTGTATGATGTTGTTGAGGCAAACTTTAGGCTTCGTAGTAGTATATTTCTCAAATCTAACATTTGTTCTTGGCTCCACCAAGGTCTCCTTAGCTTGATTTTGTGTTCTTCATCATGACATCTTAAAATATTCCTCAAATTATTTTCCTTTCAAGAAATATAGTAGGTTAAAATTAGAAAAGGTAGGTTTCAACAACTCAGAAAGTTTATGTAGCTCTGGGACTTTAGTTCTTGAATACGCATACACGAAGATGGAAAAAAATGGTAATGTTGTGGCTTTAATAATAAATTTGGTCAGTTTTTATCATTAAATTGATTCGTCAAGTCCAATTTTTTTTCCCATCAACTTTATTTAAGCATTAGCGTTAGCTTGTGTACAGCACACGATTATGTTGTTGTGGCGCTTTTGGAGGTACCTTAATTTATTTATTGAATATGCCAAGTCATCAATGCCAGATTTCATTTCAATTTTCAAAGTTCTGAAAAATTTATGACATTGTTCAGATCAGGAAACTTTATCGACTCAACTCTTACAGTTGGCTTGATAATTTTGGCCAGGTTATCTGGTTAAGTCAAAGAAACTATTGTTTTTATAATATTCATAGTGTCTTTGTCAATGAATTTTTTACTTTCATATTGATATCCTTTTTGTTGTTCCTTTGAATTGTGTTGTAATTTCTTGTCCAATAGACATCTTAAATTTGCAACTCCCTCCATGATGGTTGCTTGTACTTGTGATAACATTTTGCCTGGTGATTAT
Source organism: Pinus tabuliformis (assembly GCA_031772625.1). Classification (NCBI taxonomy): domain Eukaryota; kingdom Viridiplantae; phylum Streptophyta; class Pinopsida; order Pinales; family Pinaceae; genus Pinus; species Pinus tabuliformis. Next base: position 301,285,302 of record CM062813.1, on the reverse strand, counting down.
TTGCTAAAATAATATGTTACTATATCTACTTTAATAATTGAATCCTTTATTACTAAAATCCAATATTGATATTGATTTAAATAAATTGGGTTTTGATTATTATATAGAATTCGAGAGGTGCGAATACCACAAGGTGGTTTTAAGCCTAACCCATGCCTACTAACACCTTGAAGAGGTTTTCACTGGTGGAAATGTCAATGTTTTAATGTTTTATATTTTTTAAAATGGGTGCCATTAATGATAGATTCAAATAGGTTTTGTTTAAGTGTCCTCCATTGGACTTCTCCTAAAGGTGGAATATCTTTGATAATAAAGGGGCCTAGCCATGTAGATTCAAACTTTCTATGCTTCCCTTTTAGTCAAATATCATATAATAATGCAAAATACCCTTGTTTAAATCCTTTTTATTAATACTTTGATCATTCCATGCTTTTTGTTGTTGTTTTTGAACGTGTTGGTGAGAGAGTACATGCAATCAATCTTCCTCCAATCTATGCAGTTGGTAGAGATGTTCCTTCTTATCTTTGTTAATATTGGACTTCAAAATAGTCGACACATTTGTTTTGTTTGTCGATAAGTGATGCAAAATTATGGCTTAATGATTGTATACTAATTTAAATGGAGTGAGTCTAGTCAATTATTTGTAAGAAGTTCTATATTTCCATAAAAATGGTTGATACTTTCTGATCTGAGTCATGTCGATTGATTCCATAAATTTTTGTAAGTCCTTTATACAAAGTTTTTTTTGAATGAATCAATCACACCATTAGCTTGTGAGTGATTTTTTGTTATTTATATATGTTCAATCATTAATTTTTGCAAGAGTGTTTTAACTATAAAATTGTGTACCCCAATCACTAATAATAGCTAGCAGGCATCCAAATAGTATCACAATGTTTTGATGGATGAAATTGCTTGTTACTTTCTTACTACAAAACTCGATTAGTTCAGCCTTTGCCCACTCTGTTAAATGTTAAAATTTAATGATTTTATATTTGGCACCAATCCTCTTCACTCTTTGAGGAAAAGGTCCACTAAAGTAAATGGCTCAAATATCAAAGGGAAGAGTAAGGCTAATCGACTACAGTGGAATTTCATTTTTCCATAGTGGTTGACCCATTCTTTGACAAATGTCACATTTTCGGACTTCTTTTATATAATTATATAAATAATGTTGACCGTCATAATCCTTCCTACAGGATATTTCTCACTATTGTATCACTTTGAAAATTTCCACCTACTAGTCCCTTGTGTGTTTCTTCAATTATACCTTGGCACCCATGTTCTAAAGTGCACCAACAAAGTACCTCATCTACACCCAACTTATATAATTGTCCATTAATTAATGGGAAAGGAGTTGCTTTCATGGTTATACTTTCTTCTTTTTCTTACATGGCTAATGCTTCTCGTTCCATTATTGAATAGTTTCTTTCTACTTTGTTTAATTTTTTACTTGCAAATGTGTTTGTTGTGTTGTTGTCGGGTTGTGTTAGTAATGCTCCAACTGCTACATTAGATGCGTTAACGTGGGCCAATTAGGAAATTTCAATATTGGTGCCTCTACCCCTTTATTTTTTAGAAATTGAAATGCTTCATTGCACTCTTTGCTCCATATTTACTGAACATATTTTCTTAATATTTCATTGATTAGAGAAGTTATTTCGGAGTAACGTCTAATAATTATTTTTATAGTACCTTGTATGTCTTAGAAATATTTTAATATTCTTTTGGTTGGTAGGGGTCTTCAAGTCAAAGATCACTTTAATGTTTGTCATATCGACTTTGATTCTTTATTTACATACCGTATGCCCTAGAAGTATTCCAAAACTGTGTGGAAAACAAACACTTTTAAATATTTGAGAGACAAATGAATCTATCTACACCTTTCTAACATAAGTCTAAGCCACTGCACAAGATCTCTCAAAATAGTACAAACAATGTAGTCATCAAAATAGAAAATCATTGTCATATCTATATATATATATATATTTTGATTGTTGGAATGATTTGACTATAATTTTGGAGAAAATTGTCAGAGCATTTTTGAATCTAAACAGTATGACACCATATGCAAAAGAACCAAATGCTAAGACAAACATTTTTTTTTCTTGATCCTCTTCTCAATGGGTACCTAATTATAACTTGAGAAATCCATGTATGAATGAATAACACTCATGTCTTACAACTTCATTTAAAATTTCATCTATGAAGGGCTTTGGAAATTGACCTGTGACTGTTAATTTATTCAAACCATGAAAATCGACATAGGTTCTTAATTTATTTGGGTCATGCTTCTTTGGATTCATGAACATGGAATTTCCCATTCTGAAATTGCATAGGATAGATGATGCCTAGAGACAACATTCCATTTATCTCTTTCTATACAATGGGTTTGTACTTATGGGCCAATTTATACAGTTGTTTCTTGATTAGCTTGGCTCCTTGTATGAGGTCAGTTTTCACCTCCCCTGTCTCTTTTGCTAGTCCATTTAAGTTTTTATAATCTATTGTAGATACATCTTGATATTCTTTTAGAAAGTCAATAAATTCTATGGTTTGTTTGTCTGACCAAAAATCCCCTTGTCGGGTCATTTTTGGTCAACCATTGTTTGAGATTTTGACTTATTTTATTTTTAGTTCAACATCCATCCATTTAAAAGCCTTTTACTAGTCAATTTTCCAGTATCCTACCTTCACTTCTTGATATGCAAGTGGAAAGTCTAGTTTCTTAGTTCTATTTTCTTACTCTTTAGATATTTTAAATGCCTTTCTAATTCGTTTCTACTTCTCTAGATGATTCTTTTTCCAACAAAAGCTCTACCCAAAAAAATTAATATTTTCCATATCAAATCAGGCAACTGTTCTTCTAACTCATTGTTGGAATGATACGTGATTGCATGTTGAAGTCAACTAGTAGTTGACTTTAATTTTTCCTTTTTCTATTTATTTTACAAGTGTTATGTTCTTAATAAATTCTTTAATTTGTTAAGGTGCTTCAACTAATTCTTTCTCTATAGGATTAAACTCAACATATGTTATGCAACCAGCTCACAAACTAGAAGAAGAATAATAATAGTGGGTTTCTATGGGGTACAATAATAATAATATTGGGACTACATGGGCACAACAATAACAATAAGGGGGCTACACTGACAATAACAATGAGGGAATACACTATTATTGTCGGTTCCTAACAACATATTTTATAGTATTGTTCTTTAATTCATTCCAGCGGAGAATTTCTCCTCAAGCTTGTTCAATTGTTTACCAATTATTTGGTAGATCAATAAGAGTATTGGGGAGCATATGTGGCCAAAATCTGATATATGTACCCAATTCTTTTTAATTGTGCTTCACATTGCTAAATATGGGCTATAAGATCATGTCTTGCACTAAATTGGGGAATGTTGGCTGCTATGGATAATTTCTTCCCTCCAAAATGTTCAACAAAATATGTAGTAGTATTTTTCCACATTTGAAGTCATGGAGCATGGATATCCTACCATCTTACTACTTGTCTAATAAAATTGTGGACAAGACTTTATATTCTTCCTTGATTACATATTGATTTAGACACTTCATTAATATGATTTAATGGAGAACACTACTCCTTAAATCTTAGCGGAGTACCAAATTATTTTTTGTATCTACTGGAATTCATGTTAATTCTTACTTTTATTTCATCCATAATAGGAACTGATTTCACTATGAAGCATGGTCAGGGTTTCTTGATTGGTGTTGCTTCAATTGTCCAACATTATGTTGGCCCAAAGGTGACACTAAGGGGGGTAGTGAATTAGTGTGAGATCAATTTTACCATTTGACAACATTTGATATTGAATTAATCATATAGTAATGAATCATAACCATAAGAATAATATCATCAAATAGAACGATGCATAATATCAATAGCACATTAAGAAGCCATCACATCAAAAAGAAACACAAGCCTTTTTATGTGGAAACCCATGTGAGAAAAAAACAAATTTTCTTCTTATTTATCTTCAATTCATTTACATAGATTCACAGGCTACAACCAACTCGAGGAAACTACCCCCGAGATATGGAAACCTCCACTTGCGGTAGGCTACAACACGATTAAGGAACCAACCTCAAAAACATCCAAACAATTGCTCACTGTAGGCTACAACCTGATTTAGGAACCAACCTCGATGATGAGCGGGCTCCAACCTCAATGATGAGCAAGCTCCAACCTTCTCTAGGATCCAAACTCCTTCTTCAACTCCTTTTGGACCTTTATTTCATATCATTTTCAAACTGGATCCATTTTCATCATAAAGATAAAATCATCACAAACTATAAACATTGATGACATCATCACAACCTTCATATGATGTCATCATCATCTCAACCTGCACATAATGTCACTGTTATCACTACCGCTGCAACCTATAAATATTGTCACTACAACAATCAGTGTCATACCTAAAAAAATTGCTACCATTGTGAATACATTCATCTCAATCTCAATAATTAACTATCATGTTGTTGTCCATACTTAACTGCAACTTACTCATTAATTTTGGTACTCAAGTTGCTTCTCGAAACCAATTCTAGCCTTACTTCCAAAACCACTGCAATTATCTCATAAAGCCTCAAAACATATAAAAGGAGATTATATCCATAAAGAAGTGTCATTAAGACATTACATCCCCTTAGTTACATTGATATTTAAACCTTGATCACCCAACTTATTTCGAATTCCAATTTGGAAAAATATTTAGCCTAAAACCCCATAAAAACCAAATAAAACTTTATGTTAAATTTAATCATTCTACAAAATTTCATATTTTGGGCATGCTTGTACAATTTTTCCATAAACTAGCATCGGTGCAACAAAATGGCTACTACTAGGTTTTATTTGTTCTATAAAACGAACTCGATGACATATAAAAAAAATTCACTGACTTGACTGTCATTAGGACTCAGACTATGTTCTCAGCCCATACAACAAAAGTGTGCTACCAATCAGGCTATGTATGAGGATTGAAATCCCAAGCCTTCAACATTGTAATGATTATGCTCTAAAACTAGGGTGAGGGTATGGCCCTCATTCCAAGCGCGATCACACTGTGTTCAATGTGCACCAACACATATTGCTCTACCAACATAAGGTCCACCATCGTCAGCACTCTATTGAGTCCATAACAAAGGTTGATGCTACGAGTCACGATTAAAACAAAGCGCTAATCCTTCGACTATTCAACAAAAATATACAAAAATTAAAACAATCTATTTTACTAAGACTATATCTATCAATCTATTAATCAATCACTTGTTTTTTTTGTTTATGAGTCACTCGAGTGCATACATATAGTGTTTTTTGGTCTCAATATAGTGGAGGGTCGACCCAAGGTCCCGTGGCTTTAGCCTGGTATGATGCCCATTAAACTATGAGTTATTCCAAGGAGGTCCATCCCCTTCTCCACATTCCTTCCATCATCCATTAAACTTGAATTTGTGTGGCATAGGGGGGGCTATGCCCTCCCCATACCATGTTCCTTCCAACTCCCATTAAAATTTGAGCTTTGTAATGAAGGAGGGTTATGCCCTTTGCTTACTACGTTCCTTCCTACACCCATTTCACTATGTAAGGGAGGAGCTACGGACTTCCACGCATCGCCATGCAGTTGTTCCATACAACCAGAGCTCAACACAGTACCATTTGACTATAGTCTCCACCATATGATCAGGGCTAGTCCCACCATGTGAACATGCTCTATTAATTCACCATTTTGAACTCAATTCCTTGGTCCCATTTGACAAGGTCCTTAGGGGAACCTATCCATTTGCATCATGTCATCATGCCATAGTCATTCTGTGAAGGGTGCCATGTGTCACCCATTTCCATCTTCTTTACCAACCGAAACATGCCATTTGTCCATGCCACTTCTAGTGAGGCCACATCAGCATGTTGATGTTACCAAATGGAATTTCATGTTGATTGTGCTACTGACTACACAAAATATGCATTCAACCAAAGTGTTCACATCATCGTCATGTGAAATGTTTCCATGTATCATGTGTTGGTTGGGCCAATAAGTGAGGTTAAACATTGTGCAACTCTAGACCATATCTACCATTTAATCATTTCACTTTGCTATTAGATTTGTCTGATCTATGAGAGTTGCATGAATGTTGTGCATTTTTGCCAAAGATATTCCATTGATAAAAAAATTTGAACCGTGTATCTGCTTGAAATATGCACACTTTTTAACAATTTAGTGTTAGGGGTCTTTGCAATATAGTTTAGGTCCACTTAATATTGGAATTCAAATTGCCATAACTTCTCATCCGGAGGATTTTTTCTGAGTAGGACATATCATTGGAAAGGTATCAACAAGTTCTACACAACCATGTTGTTATAATATCATTTAGACATCATAATTGCATCAAAAAATCAAATAACTTCAAGCACCTTTAACTTCTCTTTATGAGAACTTGTAAGAGATCCAAACTTCATATTGCTTCAGAGAGAGTCTAAGGTTACTTCCTTGCTCATCATGAATGGTATTGTTGATGTCTCATACATACCCTTTAACATCAATGACATCTTCTTATCATCAATGAAATCACTATGTTCAACAATATCCCCCTTTGTCATTGATGGCAACACCCTCATACATTTATCGGCATTTATGTTAACCAATAACAAACTCCCCCTACGCAAATGCCTTGGTCAATGTAAATGTCTGCAATCTCTTTCTTCCTAAATTCCTTCTTCGGTCAATGTTAGTGTTTATGTAAATGTCTATAATCTCTCTCCCATTTGAAATAAATGGAAAAGGGCCATGGATACCTATTGAAACTTCCATGTTGATGATCAAGCATAAGTTTCTATCCATAACATGTTCCTAGATGATCTTGTGGACCTCTCTGAACCAATGTTCCTTTGTGTTACTATGTTGATAAAGTCTCTCCCTTAGGCCATCCTCCTTGATTGATAAGTAACTATCATCTCTTCATTCTCTTATTCTTTTCCATTTTTTACATCTAAGATGTCATCATCAAATCATGCTAATCAATGTCATAGTCAACATTCTGCCCTCATACATAGAGTTTCTTCTTTAATTTTTTATTTAACACATTATGGTCTTGAAGAAACCCTTTACCAAGGAATTATATCTGAGAAATGAAATATAATTTAGGTCCTCATTAACATCTTCTCCATCTTCTTGCATTGATCAGAATTCCATCTCTGTTGTACCATCTTGAATGAGTTTTCAATCTCATGCTATATGATCTTTCTTGTGACATATGTGGCTTTCAACATTGGGATTCAAAATTTTCAAAATGGTTGAGACATTCACCTGATTTGGTCAACATGTATCCATATAGGTACCTAATTATATCTTCTTTATTTGACCACATCATAGTTTCTACAATCCTATGATTTGCGCCCAAATTTTATGCATGAGAAACAATAACCAAAAATCTTATCTTGATACCTGGATATAGAAGGAGATCTCATCTTATGAAGTTACTTGTTAGAGGAGCCATGTTCCCTTATTGATCATAAATTGCTTGATTGTTACTTGTGGATCATTTGTGAGGATCTATATTTAATTTTTTATCATTAATACCTGCATTATTTCTTCTTGTGGATCCTTTCTCTTTATCTAGGTTCCTTATATTATGCCCCTTCCTGGAATTATCTTGAGTATCATTGAAATGAACATGCTTGGCTTGGTGTACCACTTGATTTGAATCTTCAAGAGAGTTTTTGTTGAATCTTATGAATGTCTAATCAAGCCTCTTGGAGTAATATTCATTTTATGAGCTTGCGGGGCCATTTTTATTGGGTGCCTCATAATTCCCTTGATAACCAAGACATGTATTAAAAGCAAGGACCTCTACATGCTGAAAATATGACCTAGGGATTTAGTACCCTTTTGGAACTTCAAATTTATTTACTCTAATTATTCCATCAAGAGGATAACTTCCTATTCCACACTTTCACATATTTTTTCCTTCTCATTTAGTTGTTCAAATAGAAAATCCTTTAATCTTTTTACTTCCTCTAGTTCTACTTTGAGAGAAAGAATGGTGTCTTCATTTAGGAATTTTTCTTGAAGCTATTGTATCAACTATCCTTTCTTCTTTATGAGAATCTTTATTTATTTTAGTGCACTTCTAATTTCTCCCTCATAATTATCTCTGCTTCAAGTTCTTCGACCTCTACAATGAATAACATTTCACCCATTTCTTCATCAGTCACACTTTCACTGCTTTCACTGTCACTTTGTTCCTTTGAGTAAAAAATATTTTTCTTACTTTCTTCTTCTTTTGATGCTTATATTTGAATATTGAATCATCATCACTATCTTTCATCTTAGCGTAAGGACATTTAAATGCATAATGACATATCCTTCCACATTCAAAACATTTGAAAGGAATCTTACATTTGAATTTGTTGGTTCCTCTCTTTAACTTGTAGACAAACTCAGCTTCTTCTTCATCAAATTTAGAGTCTTCTTAATCTTTTTTAGATATTTCTCTTATTTTCCTACCTTAAAAGCTAATCCCTTGACTCCCAATTTGCCTTCCTTGATTCTTAACTCATATGTATAGAGGGTTCCATGAAGTTTATCTATGGACATATTGTCTACCTCTAACAGTACCTTAAGGGTTGATACTTTGGGAATGAATATTGATGGAAGTGATCTCAAAATATTTCAAGCAACATAGTTATATTGTGATTCTTCATTGAGACTCGTAATGGAGTTGACTATATTATCTACATGAAGGAAATATGAAGAAATGTCCTCATCTTCTTCTATCTTCAAACTTGCAAATTATCCCCCAGGAGATTTTGACCTAACTTCTTTGAATTTTGCATCCCCTTCATAATAATTTTTGAGCTTATTCCATACCTCATGAACTGACTTACATTTCATTAATTTGACAAATTATGATTGTGCCAAGCGACTTAAGATATAATTTATATATTGTACATTAAATGTTTAGATTGCTTTTTTTGTTGCATCCGTTGAATGGAATTAGGAACTTTATAATCAATCTCCACAATTTCCCAAACTTTTTCTCCCAAGGATATGAGATATGTCTCCATCCTTATCTTCAAAAATGCATAGTTGGTTTCATCAAACATAGGGGGCTTTCCCACTTCTCTGGTCATGGTCATTTTTCCTTGACCTTTGACCTTCCAATAGTTAGTTGTTCTAAAGGTAATCAGAACTGATACCACTTGTTGGTCCAAAGGTCACACTAAGAGAAGGTTCGAGGTGAATCAATGTTAGAACAATTTTTACCATTCCAAAAATTTTCATAATTAGTCAATCATATAGTAATGAATCATAACCATAAGTATCATATCATAAAATATAACTATGCATCATCAAGTTACCATCATATCAATAATGCATCAAGATGTCATCACATCACAAAGAAACACAAGATTTTTTACATGGAAACACATATGGGTGAAAAGAACAAATATTCTTCTTCTTTATCTTCAATTCATTTACATATATTTGCAGGCTATGACCTTCTGGAGGCAACTACCCCTGAGATATGAAATTTTCCACTTGAAATAGGATACAACTTGATTGAGGCACCAACCTCAATAATGAGCAGGATCCAACATTCTCTAGGCTCCAAACTGATTGAGACTCCAACCTAAGTGATGAACGGGCTCTAACCTAATTCAAGCTTCAACCTCCTTCTTCAACTCTCTATAGATCTCCATTTCATATCATTTTCAAAATTGATCCATTATCATCATAAAGATAAAATCATCACAACCTATAAACATTAATGACATCGTCGAAACCTACATATATTTTCTTCATCATCTCAACCTGCACATACTGCCATTGCTATCACTACCATTGCAACCTGTAAATACTATCACTGCAAAAATCATTGCCATACCCTATGAATATTGTTGCCACTGTAAATATAGCCATCTTAATCTCTGTCATTGACTATCATGTTGTTGTCCATCCTTAGCTATGAATTATTTGTCAATTTGGGCACTCAAGTTTCTACTTGGAAGTAGTTCTAGCCTTACTTCCAAAATCACTACAAATAAATCATAAACCCTCAAAGCATTTAAAAGGAGATTCTAGTAATAAATAAGTGTCATTAAGACATTACATTCCCTTGGTTACATCCATCTCTAAACCATCATTTCCTAGCTTCTTCTGGAATCCAACTTGGAAAAGTATCACCGAAAACCCCATAAAAACCAAATAAAACTTTATATTAAATTAACCGTTCTATGAAATGTCACATATCGGGTGAACTTCTACAATTTATCTAGATTCTTGCACCTATGCCACAAAATGGCAACAACTAGCTAGTTATTTATTCTACAAAACAAACCCAATGATATATAAAACAAAATTGTGCTGACCTGATTACCACCAGCACTCAAACCAAGGTTTTTGCTAATACAACATGTGCACACTACCAATTGGGCTACGTATGAGGCTTGAAAACCCAAGCCTTCGACATTGTAATGGTTATTCTCTTAAAGCAAGGAAAGGGTATGTCCCTCATGCCGAGCCCTATTGCATTGTGTCTAACATGCACCAACACATATTACTCTAACTAAACCAAGGTCCAGCAGAGTCATCACTCTATTGCGGCCATAACAAATGCTAACGTCACCAGTCACAATCAAATCAAATTTCCAATCCTTCAATAGTTCACAGAAACTATATAAAACTTCAAAGAAATTGTTTCGCTGAGAATGGATCTATTAATGTAATTTTTTTTATGAGTCACTCTAGTGCATATATATATAGTGTTTTGTGGTCTTAGGATGGTGGAGGTCCGACCCAAGGGCTTGTTTCTTTTGCCTAGCCAACATCCATTAAATTGGGAGTTATGTAATGGAGGTCCATGCCATTCTTAAAATTCCTTCCATCATCCATTATAATTCAAGTTGTGTAAAGGCATGGGATTACACCCTTCCCATATAAAGTTCCTTCTAACACCCATTAAACTTTGAGTTATGTAAAAGAGGGAGGCTACGCCCTTCCCATACCACGATCCTTTCAATGCCCATTGTACTATGTAACAAAGGGGATACACCCTTTCATCCATCGCCATGCAATTTTTCCATACAACTAGGGCTCAACATGGTACCATTTGATTATAGGTTGTACCATATGACTGGGCCTAGTCCCACCATGTGACCACACTCTGTTAATTCACCCTTTTGAACTAAGCACCTTAGTCCCATGTCACCAAGCCCTATGACCAGGTCCTTAAGGGAAATTGGTCATTCACATGATGACATCATCATGCCATGTTGCAGCCTGTGAGGGGTTCCATGTGTCACTCATTTCTACCCTTTCTACCAACTGAAACATGTTATTTTTCCATGCTACATGGCACCTTCTAGTGAGTCCATGATATCATGATGACATATCATAATGAATGTTTTGTTGATTGTGAAAAAGAACCATGCGTCATTCACCTAAAGCGTTTGTGTCATCATCATGTGAAATGTTTCTCCTTTTCATGCGTTGGTTGGCTCGATAAGTGAGGTTAAACAACATGCAACTCTAGACCATATTTACGATTCAATCATTTCACTTTGATGTTGGATTTATCCTATTTGCGAGAGATGCATGACATTTAACAATGTTAAATGCCATGCATGTTTGCCAAATATTTGTCATTGTTAAAAATGTTAAACCGTGGATATGCTCAAAAGATGCACACTTTAACAAATTTGGTGTTATGGGTCTTTCCACTATAGTTTAGGTCCTTTTCTTAATATTGAACTTCAAATGGCCATAATTTCTCATCAGGGAGGATTTGTTTAGAGAAGGATGTACCATTGGAAAGGTATCAACAAGCTTTATCCAAACATGAAGTTTATAGGGTTATTTGGACATGATAACTACATCAAAAACTCAAATATCTTTAAGTACCTTTAAATTCTCTTAATGAGAACCCGTAAGAGATTTAATTGTTATATTGCTTCATAGATAGTTTCATTTCTTCCTTGGTCATCATGAGTGATATTGTTGTTGTCTCATACATCCTCTTTAACATTAATGACATCTTGTTTTCATCAGTGACAACACTATGTTCAACACATTCTTAGCCTTTGATTCAGAGTTTCCAATATGCCATTAATAAAGATCGGTATCTAAGTTTTATCCAATGCAGAGTGGTGATACTAGAATAATATATCTTATTACATTGGGCTCCACATTATATTTTTCTTCTTGAATAACTTGTTATAAACATTTTGTTTATGTGTCATCATCTAATGCTTTGATCCATGGTTTACCTTCACGAGAATCTACCGAGATTACAATATTTCTATTAATTACATTAAAATTTATTTGTACTCTCTCTAGGAAAATAGTAACCTTCATATTTCGACCCCATGGGAATCTAAACAAAGTTGGATAAGTTGGTATTCCTTCAATTAAATTGATTACTTCAAAATCGACAAATTTCAGAATGGAATTATTGAAGTTTGAATGTGTTTTAGTTTACCAATGGGCTCCAAATAATCGGTTGGCCTTTAAAGGGTTGGTCTTCCTATCTTTACCCAAGTGTCTCTAGAATAAATATTTATTTGTCATCCAAAGAAGACAACAACTTGTGTTATCATGTTTCCATTTATTTCTAGGTCAACTTGAGGATCATAGTCTTCAAAATGTTTGGCATGAGACTATTGTCATAGGTTTTTACACGACCTTTGATATTCTTTGTATTCTCTGAGTATACGAAGGAGCTCAATTATTCTACCAATTAATTATTCTCCTTTTAACAATTCTAGAAATTCTTCAATAATATTATCTTTAGTCAATATTTTACTTCTAGCTTCACTTCTAAAGAAGTTAACTTCTTTCCTCATGAAATCATCATGGTTTTGTAGATTTGGCTATGGAGCAATAACTTTTGTTGCTCATATTAATTCTTGCATTATGGGTCTATTTTCTTGTCCTACTCCTAACCTTGTGATGACATGCAAGTCTTTAGAATTTAAGACTTCTTGTTCAAGCATAGAGTGGATAAAAATGATAGTTATTTTATTCCATAGTTTTTCAAGAATTTATGGGCAATCCTCCAAGGATTGATTGCCCAATCCACAAATGTCACAAAAGGGTAGGTCATTTAATAAAATTTTAGATGAAATATTCCCCTCCCACCAACAAGTATAGCAATATACTTTTCCTTGACCATGAACTCATCCTTGTCCAAATATTCCATCAGATCCACCTTGATTGTTTCAATTTCTTTGATATCCTACATGACACTTGTATCCATTTCCTCTTTCCTGGGATATATTTCCTCTTCTAGATTGGGTTGTTGGATCACCCAACTTGTCAAATTATTGTTTATGATAAACAATATGGTAATTAGACTTACTTTGATCATTTTGAATGTTGGAGGCTCCTTTCCTCACACATCTCCTATCATTTTTTTTGTTATCTATCTCATTCAATTTTCTGAATGTCAATTATTCATTTATACTATTGCATATGACACTAGGTTTTTCTCTCAAATTATGCTTCAAGAGTATACCCCCATATTCTTCTTATTGTTCGTCTTCCTCTTATATTGGCTCCTCAAATATAATTGGTTTTTCTTCTCTCAGATCCCTTTTTTTTTCAATGTATCTCATGAACGTCTCCACCCCCTCCCCCATTGTCAACCTCAAATTAATCTTGGTTATCACCTAAATTTATGATGAGAAACTTTATTTTCTCAAAAAGTAATCTTGTGCTTCTTCGGTGTCTTTGCAATAAGCAACGATAAAATTTTCCCAGTCAATTTGGTTCTTGTCATATTCAGACTTCAGTAATGGTCCTAATGGGGCTTTATATTTGAAAATATGTTTTAATCCCTTGTTGAGGAGAAATTTATTTCATAAGGTACGTATATTATAGAAAAAATCCTGATGAAAGTAGTCGTGAAACGTTTCCTTTATCTTGTCGATTACAGTGTCTTCTTCATCTATTTGCTCCTCACAAAAAATTTTGTGTATTTTTTCGACTCACCCATGCATATTTTTTAGTCCTCCATTTGTCAATTTTAACATCAACCACACATCATTGTTGGGTAAATGCATTAGATGGCTGGTTGATGTACTTCTTTAATTCTAAGGGAATCTATTCAGTGAATTTTTTGTTAGTTTTTGTAAATATGTGTGATCTCGCTTCTTTAATTAATTATTGATTTTTCTCTACCACCACTCGTGTATATCTTACAAAATCATCATTTAAATATGCATATTCAATGTACTAAGGTTCGGAATGTTAGAAAAATAGAAAGGCAGAAATATTTTCTTTAGTTGATAATTACTTGTGATATTCTTATGTTCTTATTAACTTTCTTAGGTTCTTTTTTTATCTTTGTTCCATCAAGAAATTATCAAAAATAAAACATGAAGATCAGTGACACTAGATGTAGGCAGACAGATAGGGTTAAAACCCCTATATAGGGGGAAACCCAGTCAAGAACTCTTCCTTTAGTAATTCAAATTGAGATGGACCAAAACCATAGACCAACAGACTTTCCTCCACCACCAAGTCAGCGTTCTAAAATGATATAGTAGTCTCTTCTTATCCAGCAACTCCATCCTAGCACTAATCCAGAAATTTGACCCCCAACAGAAGAATTTTGGCCTCCCAGTTATTCTAGAATTTCTTCCCCCTTCCGGTAGTTGTATAGCTTCACACGTGTGGGAAAAAGAGAGAAAATTTCGACTTCTTATTCTTGTGAGAGACCTCCTTCTCCTTTTTTATTGTTCTTCTTCCTTGAAATTCACACTTTTTCTAGTCCTAGAAGTTGCAGATCAAACTTGTTGAGTGGGTAACAAATGAGGTCAAGTTGTTGCCATTATATAGTGATTCTTCTGCCCAATTTTATGCCAACTTGTTCAATTTTGAGGCCGACTTGCTAGAGGAGGCCTAGAAGACTAATTTTAATATAAAATAAATTTATTTCTTAACAAATAATTCCCAAGAAGGGTTCTTTACATTATGACATGGACAAGGACACTTGACACAAACCCTAGAAGCCTACAATGGAGGCTTTTATCTAAAAATAATTGACCCAAGCATTAAAACCCATTCTTTAATAAGTCAATTTTAATAATAATAAAATTTCATTTTCTTTCTTTTGACAAATACAATATATTGTGACTTCAGTACATTTATGAAGACTGAACCTAGTTACATTCTTCAACACTCCCTCTTAACTAGGGAGGTATTCATCATTACAAGTATTGGGCCTCCAACTTGTCATGTTTTGTTTTATGAAACCATTCATTTTAGCATCATTCCATTCACCCATTGTCAATATTTTTAACCATATTTATCCATAAACTAACCCAATTCCTGCATACATGTTTACATGGCTGATTATTAATTTTTTCTATTATTTTTAATGAATTAAGAAGAACTTTGCTTGGTTTTACTAATGATAGTTTGGCCAATTTAAGTTTCTACAAAGTAGTCAAGTGTCCATAGTTATCTCCATGGTTGAGGTAGTAGCACCACTCTAGAAGGAAATCTGACACTTGGACTTGGTTTATATATGCTCCAATATGAATTTGTATTGTTCAAACTCCACCCAGCTCACAGTGTGAAACTCCGGCAAAAGATCAAAGGAAACACGCAACAGTTTTGACTAGTCACCTTCAAACGTGTTTTCTGAGAAAATGAAATTGAATTTCAGAAAACGAAAACATGGGTTTTTTCAGCATAGGCCCCATTATGTTTTTGGAGAGAATGTTTCTCAAATTAATTTCCATTGGATATATTTTTGTGGTTCTTTGGAGCCCTATTTTGTAGATTGTGTGAGGAAACGGTTTGGTAATTTCACAGCCAACACCCAGTCACCAAAAGGATTGGAACGAATTGTTCTTTAGAAAATTCATGGCAAATAGATGTGTGATTAGATATGGACTGATATTTGATCCTAAAAACCTTCAAAATATATTTTATTTTATTTTCAAACTAATTTACTGAGATCTCATGACCATAATTCATGCAATGAAATTATCAGTTTCTTGTTGCTTCAAAACTCTATAAATTGCAGTCTCTTTGATGAGGTGGGGATAGGGGGAATCATATGTTAATGATGAATATTAACTTGTAATTGTTGTTGCTATTTGAAGAAGAAGAACTATGTTTCTTTTCCAAGGAATGTAATCTTTGATATGGCACAACTCTTAATGAAACTGGTGATTTGAATCAAGTGATCTGAGTTTATAATTCCTCACTCTCTCTATGAGGGGCCCCTGTGGAGTTTTGAGATAGTAGAGTTGTCATTTTAATCTCATTTTTTCAGTATTTTCTCTTTAGATGTTTGAATTCTCTGTTTTCAATATAGTTTGCTTAACTTCTCTTTTTTGTCTGTTATAGGTTGAGTATTCAATATAAACTTAAAACTCCAAAAACACCTTCCTTGAATTATTTTCCAAGAATTTCTTTCATTTTCATGTTTGTTCTAGCCATCATTTTTATAAGACATGGAGGCTCTTACACTTGGAATTTTGTCAACATATCATTGTTATTCACTGCTTTCTAGAATAGTTTCCAATTCCAAGTTTTGTAGAATAGTTGTGCTTTTAATTTGATAGTTGGATTTATTTTCATTGTTTAATAGAATAGATTTCAATTTTTGTTTAGTATAATAGATTTCAATTTCTTGTCCCATTAGAATAGATCTCGAAGTTTTTATAGTATAGTTTTCCTTAAAAGTTCATTTAAATTTCTAAGCTTTGAGTTTTAATTTATTAGCCTTTTAAGAAAAAAACATGTGCATATGTTTATCAAAACTTAGTCATAAACAGGTTTAAGTCTCATGTGCAATTAGATTAGTTTCTTTGAATTGAAAGTAGATATTCTAGCACATACAGTGCATGTATACTTCGCAAGCTCACATACCTAGATTGACATATAAATGCAATTAATTTAAGAGTCAATTAAATTACCCAACAACAACCATGTAGAGGTACATGGAAGATCTCCAAGATGAACTACGAAGAGTTCAGTCACACTCAGTGCCACAGACTAGATACTTTACTAGGGTTATCTATCTAAGTGGGACTAAGATGGACTAAAGCTTTCAGCCAATCTAAATACCATCAATCTTACTAAATAACCATACACCTAGGGATCTAAGTGTGTATCTTAGAGATCCACGACCAATGCCACCCTCCCTCTTTGGGATCTAGACATAAACCCACAGGCCAACCAGATGTCCTGCCAAGAATCCTCCTTTAGATGCTTCAACTCTCCTAATAAACTAGATATATCTATAACACCCTCCTCCCTCATCTACGCAAGCAACCGGCCAACCGGGGTAAACATGTGATAAGAAGTTACCATGATATGATTTGACTCCCTATGTGTCAACTCAGGAAGTGGAATTGATGGAAACACACCATATAGACCTTCCACATCAGCAACAGAACTCCCAAGGGTCATCCCAATCACTCAAGTAACCAGCCCCTAAGACCAGCTAAATTTTTAGACCATTAAACCCTCGAATTCTCCCTTGATATGGAAAAGCATGGGTCCAGGAGGCTCCATACACTCCCACAACATCGGTATGCCTATGTCTAGGGACTTTTCTACCCAGTGTTGTGTCTGGGTCCCTAGGATTTCAGCCACTTTTACAAACCCAGAGCCCAAGTCACCACCTAGAACTCAATGACACTTTCAGAACTAAAAGATAACAACTGAATAACAATACAAATCCAACTACTTGAACAAGGACTTGAATGGAACCCTACTAGCCATGACAAGCATTTCCTCAAACATGTCACAAATATGTAATCTACAGGTTTAAACAACAAATCTGAGCATAGGGGTCTCATACTCATCTGAGAATCACTAAGAATCATTGATGCCTCAACACATTAGTTGCAGTTCCATCCATTAGGCCATAGTTACATTATTATTTTGTTTACAAGTAAAAACACGATGCAAGCCATACATAGCATTTTTCATCATACATGCTCATAACCAACATAATAGAAATAGAAATACCAAGGAAATAATACCCATATAATCCACATATAAACCAGTATAATACTCATGAAGAAACAAGGAGAAATAACCTCATATTAATGATTCAAAGGCTAACCAGGTTCGTGACATCAACAAACCACTCGATCGTAGACATGGTTGAGTCAAATCTCTCTTCATCTAGTCACCCCCGTGCCATATTCCAAACATGAATGTGGGATCTCATAAAACACATCAATCAAAACCATCCAGGGCTTCTAAAGGCCAAACCACCTAAACCCATCAAACAATGATTCCACCTCATGGTCAGACATCAAAAACCATCATCATATTGGTCTCTACCCAAGCCTTCCAAGGCTCTAGAACGTTTTTTCCAACCAAGGATTCTAGGACTAGTAACTCAACCACAATTGTAACCATCCTTCTAGAGCATTTGTCCAACCAACGCTTCGAGGACTAGTAACGCAACCCACCAAGGGCTTCCAAATCGTTTGTCCAAACAAGGCTTCTAGGACTAGTATCTCAATCCAAGTTGTTAAAGGGCTTCCAGGAACTAGTAACTCAACCCAAGCTAAAGGAAACATGAGAACCAACCAAAAAAAAAAAAAAATAAACAAACAAATAAATAAATAAATGAACCCACAACACCATGGTTATCAATGAAATGGAAAGGCTAGGAAAATCCATTGTCAATCCATGAAATCCTCCATGCCAATGACAACTCATGACCTATAAACCACATGCATGTGCCATGCATGCCAAAACTAGTGAGGAAAAAATACATGCAACTTAGTACCTGCAAGAAAAACCCACTGTACATGTTGATCTCGATGTCCTCTTTCACTTTCTCACTCTTCCTTTTCCTTCTTGATCCCAAACTCCAAATATGCCACACTCCTCCAAGAGTTCTCCAAGAAAATCCAAGTGTCCAAGAGTATGAGAGAGAGAATAGAGAGAGAGAGAGATCCAAAACTGAACTAAAAAAAAAAAAAAAAAAGCCTACTCTGTGAACTGATCCTTAGAAACCTTTTTATTAACGAGGCCTCTATTTTCTTCATTCTCCATTATTTTCCTTCATTTTCCTCCTCACATGAAACATGTGACCTTTCACCTCCCTTTTCTTATAATTTCCATTATTTTCATAAATAAATGTGCCAAAATTACATTTTTCCTTTCCAAAGCCTTTGCCATTGCCTTTGCCAATTTCCTTAGCCATTAATCAATAACCAGTGATCCCTGTTACTATGATTTTTCCCAATGATTAGCTTGGGATACATGTCCCATCAACCATGGTTATTATTTTTCGTTTATTAACTTTTATTACATGGAATTTTCACTAGGGCTGTTACAATATCCATTTGTCCATTCATGCTTCTCAAGTGGTCATCCTTCTTTATGGAGAGATTTACCTATACAAACCCCAATCAGTAATAAACTTTCAAACATACAAGTGAACACAAACCTTCGAGGTCCTCAATAATCATGATCCTCCTTTCATCATCAAGTTATTCATATATAATTTGTAGGAATATTTCTTCTTCTTTCATTTCTTCAACAAAACCAAATACATCCTCAAATCTTCTAAAGCCTTTTGTTTGAAACTTCATATTCACCAATAGTACTTTTTTCTTACTTTAAGGTATTCATTGTCATAATATGCCCTCCCTCTTAACTGGGGAGATATACCTTTATCCAGGCTCCCTCTTAACTTTTAGGGAGATCAATCACTTCCTTCTTCTATAACATTGGAGAACCTTTCATGACTTCATTTCTTCTTACGACATCAAGGTCATCTTGATATATAGCTTCCTTCATCATGCTTATATAAGCATTTTCACCGTTTAGAATAATATGCACCTGCAATAATTTAATAGAAAATATAACCAAATACAAAAGAAGAATGAAGTTGATCAAGGAGTATATTGGTGGCCACTCACCTAGTCCACTTAGACCCACATTACTATTTCTTTCAATTTTCAATTTCCTTAATTGTAGCATAGTTTACTATTTTCGGCAGTTTTCTGGGTCTTGAACTTCTGGACTCATTTTGAGGCCCTAAATGACGTTTTCTTTTTTAAACAAGAAAACATGAGCATGTTTACAGTAAAAATTTGTAGTCCTTGGATAGATATTTGTAACGAGGTATTGTGTGTGTCAAATACAGGTCATATGCCAAAGTTACAATCCTCGGAAATTGATGTGCCAATTTACCCAAACGGGACCCATAATTTTTGCACTTCATCTCCGAGGGTTAGGTTTTTGGATGTTAAGGGCTTTCCATTGTTTCTCAACAATAAATAGGCCTTAGAGTCTCACTGGAACACAATTCAGAGGCTTGTATCCGCCACATCTCTTCTAAGAGATAAGTTACTATCATTTGAGCTAGTTTATTTCCATTTCTGTATGTAAGCATATTTCAGTACCTTGATATTAATGAAATGAATTTTTACTTCTATTTCATCTATGTGCATATGTGTATATCTGTATTTTTTTGCGTTAACGCATAAGTCTGGATCATTCGTATCAGATTAGTTTGATCTTTCTCTATTTTTCTTTGCATGTCCCCAACAAGGTCAAGGTATAAGGAGTTAGGGTTCGAACTGGTTGAACCTTTGCAAGACCAACCTCGCAAACCCTGACGGCCTCCCATGGTGGATGAAAATAAAGAAGAGGGGGTAGGAGATCCTTTCAAAATATTGCTCAAGGAAGCCCTAGAGTGACAAAGGAACACGATGATGGATAACTTTGCTTAGATCCTTCGGCGGCTACCCACAGGTGACACATATTCATCTAGCACCCACTCTGAAGGCGCCACCCCTTTAAAGGTACAAGTTAACTTTGATATTCCCATATTTGAAGGCCAAATAGATACAGATGCCATAGATAGATGGTTAAATCTATTGGAAGGATATTTTTCAATTCATGACTTTTCCAATCGGGAGAAGATTACTTTTTTACTTCTCAAAGCTGCCCCACACATCAAGGACTGTTGGGAAGCCTAATGTAAAAAAAAGGACGAGAGCGAATCCTCACTATTTTTAGCCACATCCACTTGGAATTCTTTATGAGACACCATCAAGGAACAATATTACCCTGTTGGGATCTATAAAGATAAATGCATAAAGTGGACCACACTACAGCAGGGAAGGTTATTAGTCTAGGCCTTATATTGTTATTATTACTTTCGGTGATAAGGATACTGGAGGTAGCACCGCCTACCATCATTTATTCAATCTTAGTAGACTAGGAAATTTTTTTTCCTTATGATTCGCCCTCAATGAAAGAAAAATAGTGTGGCCACGGCCTCCAGATGGGGCTCCTCTGTATGGTAGGAGCATATGGACAAGGTTGTGGAGGAGTACAGGGACATCTTCACCTCACCCATAGAGGTACCTCCACATTGTCAAGTCAAGAACTCCATCGATCTGACCCAAGACAGCACCAACAATGTTACAAACTTCCTCATCCGACCATCAATCATGGTGATGACCACTATGCTCGACTCTTGTGGTCACAAAACTACGGGATGTCCGCATCTTTACAAGAGCGGTCCAGAATTTGGAAACACATACTAGACGCTCCTAGAAGGCAAGCAAGTTCCAAATTTTCACCTCTAGGATGCATTGTTTTTCCACCTAGGACACTTTTGTGTTCCTTCAAGTGAGCGTGCCAAGATGATTTGGTAGGCGCACTACAGTCAGTTCGTTGGACATTTTAGGGTAGAGAAAATAATGGCAGTGCTGCAAAAGTATTTTTATTGGCCAAACCTTTGACAAGATGTTGGGAAGTACATCAGATCATGCACTACCTACATCATTTCCAAACCGGTCATCAAAAAGAAAGGCCTATATACTCCTTTGCCTAATCCTAACTGACCTTGGGAATCCATCTCCATGGGTTACATGTCAGGCCTTCCTTCTACTAAGCATAGCAATGACTACATTTTTGTGGTCGTCGACAAATTCTCTAAGATGGTCATTCTGGTGGCTTGAAAGAAGAGTGTCACAGTAGAAGCCACTGCTAAGCTCTTCTTTGAACGGGTGTGGGTACAATTTGGGATTCCCCCAGTCCATTATCTTAGATCGGATAGTAAGTTCCTAAGTACATTCTGGTCAAGTCTATGGTCAATGTTGGATACCAAGCTCACTAAGTCCATGGCTTTCCACCCCCAAACTGATTTCCAAAAAGAGGTCGTCAATATGATGATTGTACACATTCTATGCGTGTACAACTCAAAGCATCCACACACGTGGGATGAAAGCCTCCCGTATGTCTAGCAAATCTACAACAGAGCTCTCCATAGCTCAACTGGACACAACCATTTTCAGGTGGGATGGGATTCCAACCACTATGTCCCATTGATGTGACCATACCATTTTCAATTACTCTGGCAAATTTGGCTCATGTCTAGTTTGAAGATGACAAGGTCAAAAACTTCATTGAGTGCATTTAGCAAATCCACTAGTAGGTCCATGACATATTGGACAAAGCCAATACTAATTACAAGTAGTGTCATGATCAACATTGGGTGCCACACAAGTTCTAGGTGGGTGACAAAGTTTGGTTACATTTGTGGAAGAAGCACCTAGCTGGGCCCCACCGCAAGCTTCACCCACTCTGATATGGGCCTTACACCATAACTAAGGCTATAGCAGACAATGATTTTGAGCTCAGCATTCTAGCATTCCTTTCCCTACACCCAGTGTTCAATGTGGACCGCCTTCGAACATGCTTTCCACCATTACTCAACACATCAAACATTGCAGAATAGCTCACACCAATAGAGTTAAACCTAGACTACATGGAACATGACACAAATGATCAGATCATGGACACATAGATCAAGAATACTCACCAACAGAAGATTCAACTCTATCAGGTTGTCAAATTTGGCCAACTCCTGCACAAGGAAAGTTGCCCACTAGGGACCAAGTTCAGCAGAAGTTTCCCCATCTCATGGTGGCACTCAATGCAATGGAAACCATTGCTTCCTAAGGGGGGTTGATTGATCCAGGTAGATATTGGTGTCCATCCTCCTATTCCACTTGGACCCCCACTATTTTTCTTTCATTTTTTCATTTTTCTTAATTGTAGCAAATTTTACTATTTTTGGGAGTTTTTCAGGTCCTAAACTTCTGGATCTACTTTGAGGCACTAAACAACATTTTTTTTGGAAAACGAGATAACATGAGCATGTTTGTAGTCCTTAGATACATATTTCTAACTAGGTATAGTGCACATCAAATGGAGATCGTATGCCAAGTTACAACCCTGGGAAGTTGATGTACTAATTTACCCAAACATGGCCCATAGTTTTGGTGCTTCATCTCCTAGGGTTAAGTTTTTGGACGTTTAGGGTTTTTTATTGTTTCTCAACAATAAGTAGGCCTTCGAGCCTCATTAGAACATAGTTCAGCATGTAGCCACCACATATCTTCTTATAGATAAGCTACCATCACCTGAGCTAGTTTATTTCCATTTCTATATGTAAGCAGATTTCAATTCTTTGATATTAATGAAATGAAGTTTTATGTTTTCTGCATCTCTATGTATATGTGTATCTCTGTATTTTTTTGCGTTCCTGCATAATTCTGGCTCAGAAGTTAACTATATTCGAATAATATTACTATAATGGAAGCATTTAGACTTTAGACACCTAAACCTAGTTAGGTTCACAATCAGCAGAAGTTACATATTCTCCTCTTTGCTAGGGTTTTCTCATCAAAACTAGAATACCTTTACAACTCAATTAATATATCAGTCTCTAGTGCTTCAATATTCCCTTCAAATATATGTGATAGTATTTACTATAGATTATTGCAAACCCTAGATTTCATTTTTGATACACAAAGCCTTAGATATTAGTAATTTAATCAAATAGAAATTCTACTATGTATCATCTAATGCTTTATATTTTACTAAGGTTTGATGCAAATCCTAGACTAAATCATATTGAAAACAATATTATCATATCCTAGAATACCAATCTCTACTACAGATTTGTTATATACCTTATAATTTACATGAGAAACAACAATTAGGTTAGCATACTCAAATATACATATCTAGGATGCATTTCTCATTAATATTTACTAGGTAAACCTAGGACACAAACATCAATACATCAAAGTTAGATATACAACAATTTATTCAAACTAGGGTTTTTGGTCATACAAACGAATATACACCTAGGGTTTTATCCCTAGAATCTTACTATAGACATTACAAAGGTTTTGGTCATAAACCCTAATTTACCAAACCCTAAAGGTCTAGGAATTTATTTAAACATTAATAGCAAACCCTAAAGGACTAGGGTTTCTATTATAACAATACTAAGACTCTAAATAAGAGAATAGGATTTCTAGATTTCATCATTAACCCTAAGTAGACTAGGGTTTCATAATTATAGGCATACCCTTAGGTTGGGGTTTTATACAGAAGCTTTTAGGGTTCCATATGAATGATCAAAATATAGTGAGGGTAGATTCAATCTAATGATTAATCACCCAAACAAGAATCTCTTACAATTAAAAACCCTAAACATAACAATGTTAGTAATGTAGAACAAAAATTAAAAGAAGAATGATCGTACCTTTATATGAAGAGAACTTTGTAACATAGCTTATATGTTAAGACATACCTTGGGTTTTTTTCTTAACAAAACTTATAGGACATAAATGCTTTAAGGGATTTTAGAACTTCTTTCATGCTTCAAGTCTATCCTTTGAAGTCTTCGCCATAACCCTTGAGCAAACATCAAGCTTTCCTAACCAAGAAAAAATATAAAGAGAAAGTTTATTAGCATACAATGCAAACATACTTTGATATGAGAGAGAAACAAACAAAAAGGATAATACAAGGAGTAAGATACTTATCTTTGGTAAAATGGTGAGGGCTCCCACTTAATCCAATCTTGAGGGATACCTACAACTTCATCAAAATAAAAGGTGTGCTAATAAGACATGTTAGACCTGCAAATTCTAGAGTTAAAAACATAAAGGAAAACAATTTAAAACTTAGAATAGAAGACCAATGGAGGATATGAGTAAGGGAGGACTTCGTAGTATAAGTCCTTGACTTCTGATTCTTTTTTAGTCTTATTCTTCTTAGATGGAGCTTCATCAGCGACATTTGGTTGGTCCATATTTCTTTTCTTATATCTTGGATTCTCATGATGATGACTCTGGTAATGTCCTATCTTGTGGAAATTGTAACATTCAACCTTCAATAGGTCCATTTTCTTCTTTGGTCCTTTGAACTTCTTGAAGGTTCCCTTCTTTTTGTGATGAGCAGAGTAAGCATTCGAGGTGTTTTCTTCTTCATTCTCATTTTTTTTGTTTACCATCAATATTTTGGCTTCTTCTTAACTACATGCATTCCACATTTGTTCAAATGTTAGCATATCCTTCCAACTATTGAGTCTTGATGCAAAGGCATTCCAAGATTTAGGTAGTCCTAGAAGGGAAATAATTGTGAGGCCCTTTTCTAGGACAACTTCATCTATTGCTTGGATTTAATCCCTGATTCTAGATATTCTTATAAAGCATGATGAAACAACATTTATATTTGCTATCTTAACAGTTCTTAGTTCATTCTTGAGGCTTGCTATTTGACAAATATTCTTGATTGTGAATAACTTGGAGAGAGCCTCATACATTTCTTGAGTAAAATTTATGTTGGATATGTATGGAATTAATTTATCCTTAACTCCATCCACTATTATATTCATAGCCATGCTTTTAAGTTATCTAAACTTCACTTTATCTACGTTACTTGATTCATCAGTAGGATTCTTGACTTTTTCCTTCAACAAGATATAGAACTTTATTCTTTTCAAGAATGAGATATATTCTCTTTTTCCATGCCCTATAGTTGGAGGCTCCTTCTAGTTTGTTATATTCCTTCATTTAGTTTTTCATTTTGATATCTTCTATTTCTAACCTTGAAACTCCTTATTCTCCTTTCAATAGATCTTCATGTTTCCTTTTCCCCTCCTTCTTTCACCTTAGCTCTGATACCATGATAGAAAATCAGAAATGTAGAAAGATTTTCTTTAGTTTATAATTACTTGTGATATTCTTATGTTCTTATTAAATTTATTATGTTATTATTTTATATTTGTTTCATCAATAAATTATCAAAAGCAACACATGAAGATCAGGGACACCAGATGTAGATAGACAGCCAAGGCTAAAACACCTATATAGGGGAAAACCCAATTAATAACTCTTCCTTCAATAATTAAAATTGAGATGGACCAAGACCCTAGAGAAACACACTTTCCTCCTCCACAAAGTCAGCCTTCCCAGATGATATATTAGTCTCTTCTTATCCAACATCTTCAGCCCAGCACCACCATTTGTAGGATTTCAACCCCCAGCAACAAAATTTCAACCTCCGAGTTACTGCAGAATTTCAGCCCCCTTCCTACAATTTCATAGCTTCACACATGTGGGAAAAAGAGAGAAAAAATTGACTTATTATTCTTGTGAGCGACCTCCTTCTCCTTTGTTATCCTTCTTCCTTTTCTTCCTTAACATTTGCAATTTTTCTAGCCCCATAAGTTGCAAATTGAACGTGTTGAGTGAGTGACAAATGAGGTCGAGTTGTTGCCTTTATATAGTGATTCTACTGCCTCGTTTTAGGGCTAATTGTTAATTTTTTAGGCCAAATTGGTGGAGGAGGCCTATAAGACTAATTTTAATATAAATTGAATTTATTTCTTGATAAATAATTCCTAAGAAGGGTTCTTTACATTATCATGTGGACAAGGACACTTGACACAAATCCTAGAAGCCTGCAATGGAGGATTTGATATAAAAATAATTGACCCAAGCACGAAAACCGTGCTTTAATAAGTCAATTTCAATAATAATAAAAATTTCATTTTCTTTCTTTTGACAAATACAATATATTGTGACTTAAATACATTTATGAAGACTGAACCTAGTTACATTCTTCAATATAGAAACTACCAGTAACAAAACCAACGTTGTAATGTAGTGAATAGTATGAATTAATTACCTAATATATATTGTATCATTACATTTCTTTTCATACATATTAGTTCTTTTAGATTGGAAAAATTGGAGGAATTAGCGCACAAGACCATTTTTACTAGTGCAACCTAATGTGGTAATTTGGGGTCTGAAACCTTTTAGGAGCACTTTGAGGCATCGAATGGAATTTTTTGTGGGTGAAACTTTCATGTTCTAGTGAAAATTAATTTTCCTATTCTACACATAGATACCTTTCCAACAGGGCGATAATTGCCTCAGTCAGAGTCTTTATGACAAAGTTAGGGTACTCAAAATTTCACCTTCATGTTTTGGCCACCATTATTCAAGAGGATGCCACATCAAACCCAATTATTCATGGAAAATGGGATATGGAAGTGATAATTATGAATAAAACTCTAAAATATTCAAAATTTTAACTCTGGTTAAGGGTTGAAGGAGTCAAACCTAACCACTAGTAGGCTATCGGGTTGTTTTATAATTGGGCCACTAGGAGGAAAAGGGGTTCCATTCTTTCAAGGGAAATTTGTTCCATAGACGAATAGAGTAGCCTATAGGGATAGGAAGATTATAAAAAGATAGTATTTGTTCATTTTTATATCCCATGGGCTATAGGGCTTACTTCTTTGTACATATGTCCATTTTCAATTCAAAGAAAGAGAGCAGAGCCACCTCACCTTCCAACTAGGTTATCTCCCAAAATGGTTTCCTAAGATATATCTTGTGTCAATGGTGTTTTGTCAGTTTTATTTCATTTTTCTCTATTTTCTACATAATAATTATTTTCATTCATACACAATAAACAATAATTTAAAGATCCAAAAGTCTAATGATAAATAAACCATTATAGTGTATATTTTGGAGTTTTAATTATAATCTATCAGATATGTTGTGATGAATTTCCTAGTGGAATATTCACAACAATTTACAAATCATATTTTTATCAAAGTAGGTTTACTTAGGTATAGTGTGGACATTTGTAGGGGATCTAGATTGGCTAAGCCAAAATTCCTAAAGCCCTAGTTGTGGCTTATGAATATTTGAATAACGCTCGTGATCCTGCATAGGAGAGGTTTTTGTGGATGGAAGAACAAGTTGTAGATATAAATCATAACATGAATCTCCTCATCATGGCCTTGAAAAAAATTTTGGGATATTTGGAGATGATGTGGGTTCTAAGACATAGTTCATATTAGATGAGAGATCAGGAGATTAGGAAGACACTAATAATAACCCAAAGAAAAGACCCAAAAAAGATCATCCTAGTTCGAGTGTCATGAACCATTCATAACCTTTGTTCAAAATGGAAGTGAAGGTCAATATCAAGCTACATCAAGGTGATATCAATGATCTAAAGCTAAATCATTGGTTGCATCAATTAGAATTTTATTTCAATGTTCATCATATAAAAGAAGAATAAAATATTTCATTTGTACAACTGAAATTAGAATGCCATTCGTTGACCGAGTGGGAAAGCCACACGAAAACCTTGAAGTTGGAGAGATATCCTCTAATGACTAAGTGGGAGGAATTTGAAACCCTCCTAAATTGACAATTTTACCCTATCATGTAGAGGACTAGTGCATTCAGTGACACTACTTTAGGTATAAGCAAGGGTAAAGTGTATAGGAGTAGACCACATAATTTAGAAAGATGGCCATAATGCAAGGTATCTCCCCAAAGAACCCATATGTACTCCTTAAGTTTATGAGGGGTCTACACATCGATTTTCGGAAGCAATTGATGTTGTTCAAGCCTATATTGGTGGACGAGGATTTTGTACAGGCACAATAACTAGAGAACATAGGCCTGAATAAAGGGAAATCAAGTGGATTGAAGCAAAAGGAGCATCAAGACACTTCTAAGGTGGGGAAGAAGAAGTGGAAATCAGGAAAAGATAAAAATATAATGTCCATAAAACACTAGTGAAAATATCCCAACAACCATTGTAACCTTGATGGTCATACAAAGGAGAAGTGTCGAAAGTTGCATCCAAAGATTAACCCAAAGAAAAAAAAGAAGGGTAATAATAAGTATAATTTCATGGGCACTAATTCGAGCAACCGGGCTGAAATTATAAGCTCATACATGGATGAGAATATTTCTTGTAAACCAATGTGGAAGGAGGTTAATCTAAGTATCTTATAGCAAAAGGAAGCAAACAAAAAGACCAAGTTCTTCCATATAAATATATAGGTTAAAAAGACCAAGATTGATGCTCTATTTCACTCAGGATCACAGAAGAATCTCATTGGAATAGAGTTGGTCAAAAAATAAGGATTGGAAGCTCATGATCATACAAGCCCATATCCATTTGGATGGGTAAATGAGGATGCCGAAATAAACGTGATAAAAGAGTGAAAAAATAGATTTTCCATCAGTGTTGATTTTATTGATGAAGCAAAACTAGATGTAGTTCCCCTTGATGTATGTGCAATGGTTTTATAAATACCTACATGTACATGTGGGATGAAATCTTGATGTAGAGAGCCAACTAGTACCGTCTCGTTGAGGATAGAAGATCATTCACTATCAACGCATGCAAAGGAAATTCAATAATTTCACTCGTAAGTGTTAACCAAGCCAAGAAACTGATTAGTTCTAGCAAGAAGTATGTTTTACTATTTTTAAGATAAAATCGATCTGTAAAAGATTCGCTAAGAGGAAAGGAATCCCTGGAGGGGTGTACTAAGAAATAAAAACAACAATTGGAAGAGTTTTTATAGGCATAGATGGATGTTTTTTGTGCGCCTAAAATCCTATCACCTAAGAGGGAAGTGGAGCATGAGATCCAGATATTGCCAGACTCCCCATTCCCAAAAATGGGTTGTACAATAAGTATATTATAGAAGCAAGTGGGTAGGGAGGAAGGTCTATATGCTACCATTATGAAGTATTTCATGTGGAAGTTCTTAATTTCCCTACCTATGAGAAGGAGCTTTATTACTTGGTGCAAGTTTTGAAGAAGTGGAAACACTATCTAATGGGCAAGGAGTGTGATACCCCTAGTTAATTGATTTTGAAAGTACTATTAATAATATTTACTTGTAAATATTATAGAAGAAATGGTTGTGGGACCAAGACTAAAGTTAGATGATAAATGTAAATGTTAATATATTATTATGAATAAATAGTATTTCACTTATTGTTTATTTGGAAATATAATAGGACCCAATACATGAGTATTCATGCTCCTAACTGTCAGGAAACAACTATGAATCAATTGTAGTTGAAGGAAGGACAATTTTAAAGTTACATTTTTCAAAGTCAAGAAAATAAATCCTCCTCCATTATCTAGGGATGATTTTCCTCACCATCAAAATGATCATGACTGGAGATAAATGTCATGGGTGGAAGTTGAATTAGAAACAAGATTGCGGGAGATAAAGGCAATTTGGAAAGTGAAAACAAGGGTCCATTGGGAGATAAATATTGGACCTATGTGAATAAAACATTTAACCCATGTTTAGTAGGACTTTGATAGGGCTTGAGGAGGTGAATCTGTGAACATTTACTGATTTGTTTCCTAACAGAAACAGAGTATAGAGCTCGGGGCGAACTACTAAGAAAATGGTTCATAGGTTGGGTGGAACTTGGTAACTCCTATTTTATTTTCAATATTCATATTAGTATTTGTTACATGTTACATTGTGTTCATATTATACATGTGAGGTTTGTTTTGATTCTAAATAGGGAAATAATTAGCTGCAAGTATCTATTGAATGCATGTCTCTAGTTGTAACAGGAAATGGTTAACTTTATGATAATTAGCTATGTGGAAATTACTCTTTACATATATATATATATATATATATGAATAAGTAGGTGATTGATTCAAATACTTTTTCATGGAAATTTTATGTTTATATATATGTATATGTTCATAAATAAGATGTATATATGGCATGGTTAGCAAGGTTTTCGTTAACTATGAGATAAAGCATCCAAGTTACTCCTTGACCGACATGCAATCCCTACCAAGTGACATGATCTTTTGGAAAATAGACAACAAGAAACCCAGAAACCAAGAGCCATGGAGACTAGCTTTTGTAGATAAGGGCTTCCTTCAACTAACTATTTTACAAAGATAAATTTACAGGTTAAGGTAATTTCATATTACCAAACATGATAAACTCCAAAAGCAATATGTATAAAAGATAGAAATTCTAGCCAGTAAATATATACTCATTTGAATTGTACATTGCTAAGTAATTATCATTCTAATAGAGTAATAGATTTAATTCGAAGAAAAAACACCAAAAGGGTGAAAATAAAAACTATAAAACTTATATTAAACTACAAGACATCATGATGGAAGTAAAAATATTAAACAAAAACCATGCAAGTAGATACATTCTCTTATTCATAAAAAATAAAATAAAATATATACATATTGTGGAAAACCAAGTACAATAAGTTTATAACCCTAAATAGTGTTAAACTACCCCCAATTCTAATCGAGATTGAATGAATACAATGTAATGGTCATCATAGATCACTTATATGAAAAACAAAACTTAACCGATCCCTAATGTCTATAGTCAACCTAAAATTATTCTACCGTAGCAACTTTTAAGCTAAAGTAAGGCTTATCCAGTCTTGTTGTGCAAATATTATCTGAACTAGAAACCTATAAAAGAAAAACCAGAGAGAAGAAGTAAGACACTGGGTACCTGGAGGTAACTCCTAAAACCCTATAAACTCTAATAACTTCTCCTTGCAAAAGTACTACAAAATGGAATGGTATCGATCTACGAGCCACAAGTGAATTATTTTAGTGACAAAGCCTGAAATAAAATTAAGAAATAATAATAATCAAGGGATTTCGAAAAAATTGTAATGGTAGGTTAAGCCTACGGAAAATTACTTGTGGGAAAATGTAGTAGAGTTCCAAGGCTTAGACCCTATGATAGAGGCTAAATTATTAGATGTGTCAGAACCTAAAATTGAGGTAACTGTTTCAGGGAAAACTAGTGTCGATTCGAACTGCTAGTCCCACTAAGATGGGTAGCTATCTTAGAAACAAACAATGAAAGCCTTTCGAGAGTTCCTTTAAGTGTGGCAGATTAGAGGGAAGAAAAGAGGACCAACATAGATCTTCCGCTTTGATCCTAGCTTGATTTCTCCTTTCCTTGATAGAATTTACCACTCCTCTCCTACTTGTCCCGCTTTAAAGAGTACCTGTAGAGTCAAAGTAACAGCAAAACCATCAAAGCATCTCCATCTAAAACATCATAAACAATGTGGAATTAGAAACACATTGACCATACAATGGCATTCATAAACAATAAGATTCATAAACACACAATTATATGGAGGAAAACTCAAAGAACTTTATTAATAGTGAAAGAGAGGATTACAACCCAATTGTCTGATCCAACATCATCCTCCTAGTGTAGAATCCCTTTTCACCTCATGAACAAGCAAATCACCCATTAATGTGATGTCTCTTCTCACCAAAGAACCAATAGCACTTCCTTACAAAATACAAGATTCCAGCCTCTCGATCTCTCAGATGAGGGATCCATTTATAGATGTCTTGCAAGGGTGTGAGTCAACTCTAGGTTTTTGATTAGTTTCATTTCACTGATAGTTCTTTGTTCCACTTGGAGATTTCATTGATCTCTTACTCATCCCTAGGCGAATTCAAAGAGGTAAGTGTCACAGGAGAAGTTTCTAGAAGATTCCATGATCATCCACTTAGCAAATTGTCTCTGCCATTTGTCTATTATCGCTCATCGCACCCCATAGAAGGCCATTTCAGTATGCACCGCACCTAGCAGTTTGGCAGCCAGTATGTATCGCACCTTGCCCATGGAGCAGTCTGTATGGTCCAGTTTTGGCCAGTTCTGAGTAGTTTTTCAGGTGGAACTTCTGGGAAATGACGTAATCTATTGACCATGATCCTTTAGGGCATGAAACAACACTTTTAGGGACTTAAAGAGCCCTTAGTTTATGGACATATGAGTTTGGGGTTGTAGTGCCCAAATATGTCTATAACAGCTTCCCCCTAAAGCATGAGGTCATAAATCTTCTGATGTCGGGTGTAATGCTTTATCATGAGGATCCAAGGTATTCGTACTAGAAGGTGACCTGTATAAGATACAATACAATACATCATCATCATATTATTTTCATGATCTAGCTGAGGCGAGTATTCCCATGCTCAGATTTATAAATTCATTTTCATGTACATAGGACAGACAATCGTCTGCTATTGTAGACTGGTGATTCTTTGCATGAAGAGTCATCTTCCCTGGCTTAGATGACTATCTATGTAGCTTCTGTGTACAATTCATGTCTTTATTTTCCTGAATATATCATAGCCCGGATGGATGAAACTAGATCTGGGGTCTTCAAAACTCATTCAATCTTCGTCCAATGTATAATTCGATCCATGTGAAAAGATGTTCTAAAGTCGAACATGGAAAGACATCACCTGATTACCAGCCAATAATGTAAGTTGTTAACAGACGCAAGAGGAGTCACCAATAATGATGATGACCCTCAAGATACTACAGTACAATTCACGTGGTGTGAATATATGAGCCGATGTCGAACACCACGCAAAGTCTTTCGGTCGAAGTTCATTGATGTAAACTTGTTGCCGGAAGTGAGAAACTTGCCATTGAGACATGCAAGCTTAAAAGTACTGAAAGGGTTGTTTCTAGGTCAACTTCTTGGATAATGAGCTGATGTCGACAAGAAGTGATTTGTCATAGGAGGGCCTTGATGTATCCCACATCTACAACGTGAAATGGAGCAAATGATTTTTGTGGAGGTGAAAAGGATCTGATGATATAAGGTTCAGGAATGATTGCCTTGAAAAATGAAGGGTGGATGTATTGCAGTGGATGAGGCATTTGTTGGATAGTGAATTCTATGAATGACTTCTCTTGAACATGTTGGTGACACTGATATGGACTGGTAACATTAACCCCATGGATGGTGCAGAGGACCAGTGGTGATGGTGAACAGAAAAACCCAACCCAACTCAATCATGGTGATGGAGTGAAAGTGTCATGTTCAAGAGCGACCCACTACCAATAAAGTTCTTCAAGTTTTCTTCCCTTTTTCCCCAGTCATTGCTGACCAGTACCTCTTTATTTTTATCAAGCTTGAGGAGGATAAAATAGGCTTGGTCTATAATTTTCCCTTCAGGCAAACCTTTCGCTTTGTGTTTAGCGAGCCTAGCGTCAGTGAGACTCATTCTTGTCTGGGCGGACAAGTTTGTCGCTATTGTTTTAATGAGTTTAACGACAAAGATAACTCGGTCCTTTTCATGTTTAGAGAGTTTGAAAAGGGACGAAAAGGAGACTCCAACAGTCCTTTTTCATGGCATAATCCCTTAAGTCTGAAAAAGTATAAAATAATACGAAAGGGATGACTTTTTGATAGCTTTAACGAGCCGACAAAGACAAGCGCTCGATCTTTTTGTTTAATAATCCCTCAGGTCCAAAAAGATTAAAATATATGAGAGGGATGGCATTCCCTTTACTTTAACAAGCTGGAAAGGCCAATAGCTCGACAATATTTTTATATTTAACGAGTCTAAAAAGAGTTTAAAAGGGACTCGTTTTTTAGGAACAAGTGGTATTTTCAGGTAGCAACCGGTTCCAGGTAAGTTTGGAACTTCTCAAAACATGGCAGTGTGAAGAGGGTGGTAATCAAAATCACTCATCGCAGTTATTCCTTAAAAGGGTAAAAAATCAATTGGAAGTGTATGGTTGGCCAAATGAATGGAGGTAACGGTAGGAACACAACCAAGGTTCAACAGGGCTGATAGCATGGCGATCACAAAGGTTATTTACCAAAGGTGGTTTCATTTTTTAATGAGCTTGAATCGGGAGAAACTATGCTCAGTGCAGGTTGATTTTTTAACGAGCTTGAACTTTGCGGGAACATTGCTCTTACTAGTCTTTTGATAATGCCTCTTGGTAGATTTATTTTTTAATGAGCTTGAACACTACTATAACATGTGCTCATGGCCTTTTTATGCAAGCTAGAAATGACTGAGCTACGAGGTTAAAGGGTTGAAAACCTACAAACTAAGAAAATCAAAGGTCATTCTTCACTTGCATGCCCCCAGGTCTTTCAATAAAAGGAGAGTTTCTAGGTTACCAAATGGAAGTCCTTGCGGTTAGGCAGGATTGTTTCTGTCGGTAGACGAAAACTCTTCCTTTGCTTTGTCCATCGAAATGGGTGAAGGTGACTGGTGTGAGCTTCCAATCACATAACATATGAAGGTGAATGGTGTGAGCTTCCAATCACAATCATACAAAGGAAATAAGTGTATCAGACTGATCACATAACCTACACAGGAATGTTTTTCAGTCCAAGCATTATAACCTTTCAAGAAAGTCTCTCTTTTCCTCTGGGTTCGCTTGCCGAAGCAGACTAGGGTGCATGCCCCCTAAACTTCATCACACTCACCGAACTACCCGCGGTAATTAGGTGGATGGAATGAAGGTTGAAGAGACATTGATGATGCGAAGAGACCATTTAGGGATGATGGTTAATTTATAGCTGTGTTTGAACCAGGAAATGAAAGCCGGTTGACAAGTTGCACCAGTCTGCCTTCATGTGGAAAACACATCACTCAGAAGAATGTGGAAACAATAGCTTCCATGCTATATATATAGTCACGTCCAAGGAGTATATTGTAATCTATAGGACCTTGGACTACCATCACATTCAAATGGACGGTTTTCTTTGTCAAAGTTATCGATAACTTTGGAAGGATCCCTAATGGTCGACTGGTTCCTTTGTTGAAGCCCGGCAAATTTTGTTTTTCAGGCAAAAGTGATGGTGAACCAAGCGCTTTTCAAGTAGTTGAGGAAAGGATACTCATAGAAGCCCCTTCATCTATGAAAATGCCAGACACGATCATTTTGTAAACTTGTACTATGATTCGAAATGGTACATTAGATGGAAGGTGGGGTTTTGCTAGTTGATTCCAATCAAAGAAAACGACTAGATTGCTCAGAGGAGGTACGTCTGGATAAGTTTCACGAATAGGGGGGGTCTCTTCCTGTTGTAAAGGAATGGGTGGATTTCCCCCAAGTTCATTAGACTCTGTATCGACAAAAATAATTCGAATGGTGTTGTTCTCATTCTCTTTGGAAATTTTATCATCCGAAGGTGACCCTTCTAAAGGTAAGACTGGGTCGACTGCCATCTCGACCAGCTGACTTTGGTCTGGTATGGACTTAGAAGGTTCACATTTAATGATAGGAAATTCGATCGGCAATTGAGTTATGTCAATCGGATTTTCAACTAGTGAAGGACTTGGTAAGAGTTTCCTGTATCTAGGTGGAAGTCGTTGCGATGAATCAGGACGGTTATCCAAAATGCTTTTGGCTTTATCCAAAAAAGGACAATGGTGAAGAGTATGATCAACTTCACATAACCTACATGGAAATCTGACTTTTCCTTTCTGTTTATTGACTTCGTTTTCACTAGTTGATGGTGCACTGTCAACCTGACTATCAGAGGTTGATGAAATTGAATGGTGCAAACGGGGAAACCATTCTCTCAAGATCCATGGAATGTAAGGGAAATCTCGATGGTAGTGGTCTCCCTTGCAAATTGCGCATGGAGTTTTTGGTTTAGAAAGTTTAGTGTGCGGATTTTTGCCAGATGATGCATGGTTGTTCCCTTGTTTAGTTGCCTTCTTCTTCTTCTCCTTCCCTTTCTTTTTCTTCTCAGCTACTTGGTTTTTAGTGTCACTAGTTTCACCAAGCGAAGAGGAAGAAGGGGAAGGAGAAACAAACGAAGTAGAAGGTGAAGGGGTAACTTCAATATCATCTGGTTGTTGATTAGATTGTTGAGGAATTATGGTGTTTTGAACAACAGAGGTCGAGAAAAGCCATACCAGCAAGCCGATTGTGATTCCTAAAAGGGACAATGTAGCCAGATATGGAGAACCAATATCTCCCTAAGAGGAGAAAGGACTAGGATTCCCTCCAAGAGGGATTCCTTGATTGGTGGACTCCATTATCTCAACTTCAGATCAACGAAGGAATGGGGATGTTATTCCAATTTAAATAAATTTTAAAGACACTTTGACACAACTTGATTTTTCAATTTTTAAGAGTCGAGAAAAATCTAAAGGTGACTCTAGTCGGCTTCGATTTTTAATGAGCCTGAAGTGACAAGTGCTCATATGGACCTTTTCTTTTAAGGAGTTGAAAAGGAACAAAAGTGACTGCTCTGGAAATCTAGACAGAGGGATTACCGAACCGATCGCAAAACTACAAAATACACCTTGGTGATAAATGATAGAGAAATTACCAAGGACTTATGTACAACAGTCAATCATCCCGAATGTTGTGTTCAGTTCATTGCGATCGATAGGGCGGCAGACACGGCTTCCTAAGGATAAAGGATATCAGCCTATTGTGGTCTCCCAATATATACTCGATGGTAGGGGAGCACAAGTCCGTACTGGCAGTTGTTGTATCAAAGAGGAGGAATCACCCAACCTTCGATGAAAACAATAGTTACCAGGTTCTACGACACCAAAACACGTCTCTAGCCTAGACTTCTAGATGTGTTGCGTTAGGTTCTAAAGCATTTTTATGTTCATTGAGATTTAGTTTATGGTTGATATTGCTTAGAATTTTGTCTTTCAAGGTTCACCACGTGATGTAGATGTAAAATTCCTAAATATGTAATATAAAATGATAAACAGTCGTTTATGTTCTTTTAGCAATGAAAATCCTAGCTACAAAGGAAAGAAGATAATGATTTTCTTTCAGCAGAGAGCATAGAGCACACACTAAATGCACTTTCCTAAATCAAATTTCGCATGTAGTCAAAATGCAAATGCACATGCATGTATTTTTTTTTCGCTTCCTTAACGTGTGAATGCCAAAAAGGAAAGCTAAGTACAGATCTGAAATATTTTCTTTTAAAGCGACATTTCCAACAATTTCTTTTCAAAACGAAAGGAAGACTACGATGACACTTTTCGATTTCGAATTGAAAATTGTTTTCAACACTTCAAATAGTAATAAATCAAATCAAGTACAATGGTAAAAGTACAATCAATTATCTAGAAGAGGAATACTTTACGACACTCTTCTTTTGATTCAAAATGAAAACTACGACACTTGCATCAAAAAATGACAATTCAATTAAGCTACTTTCAACAAAGTAAGACTGTAAATGATTCACAAATACACAAAAACATTTACAAATCCTAATTGATGGAGGCTGAAATATGTGAAGGAAGAAGGTTCCAGCAAGAAGATACTGGTCATGAATAGAAAAAACTACTGAATAGAGCTGAAAACAAGGAGAAAAAACCAACTTTCAGAGAGAGAAAACAGTATCACTCAATCATCGCACCTGTAACACAGGGAAACAGGGATGCATCTCACCTGCAACACACGGGAGGTGTGATGCATATAGACTGCACAGTAACAGATAGTGCGATGGGCCAGGGAGCGAAACTGAGCTTGGTTTTCGCTCAAAATTTGCAGCTAAGTTCAGTGATTTAGGCTGAGTAACGATGGACAGTAAAAACAAAGCATAGGGGCAAGATATGATGAGGTTCTGAGCTACCACAAGGGAACTTAGAATGCTTTTTAAGTCAGATGTGCAGTTCATAAACCAACCTGGAGATTGACTGAAGCAGCATTCATCTACTTTGTAATTGCATATCAAAGGCATTTCGAAGGCTAGCTGGCTAACTTCAGGCTCCGTCTGTAGTTTATAAAGAAAACAATAAACAAACAAAACAAACTATTCGTTCCCCAGTGGAGTCGCCATTTTGTTTCAGGGAAAAATAGTGTTGATTTGAACTACTAGTCCCACTAAGATGGGTAGCTATCTTAGAAACAAACAATGAAATCCTTTCAAGAGTTCCTTTAAGTGTGGTAGATTAGAGGGAAGAAAATAGGACCAACCTAGATCTTCCACTTTGATCCTAACTTGATTTCTCCTTTCCTTGATAGAATTTGCCACTCCTCTCCTACTTGTCTCGCTTCAAAGAGTACCTGTAGAGTCAAAGTAACAACAAAACCATCAAAGCATCTCCATCTAAAACATCATAAACAATGCGGAATCAAAAACACATTGACTATACAATTGCATTTGTAAACAATAAGATTCATAAACACATGATTATATGGAGGAAAACTCAAAGAACTTTACTAATAGTAAAAGAGAGGAATACAACCCAACTGTTTGATCCAGCATCATCCTCCCAGTGTAGAAGACCTTTTCACCTCATGAACAAGCAAATCACCCAACAATGCAATGTATCTTCTCACCAACGAACTAACAGCACTTCCTTACAAAATACAAGATTCCAGCCTCCTGATCTCTCAGATGAGGGATCCATTTATAGATGTCTTGCAAGGGTGTGAGTTAGCTCTGGGTTTTTGATTAGTGTCATTCCACTGATAGTTCTTGGTTTCACTTGGAGATTTCATTGATCTCTTACTCATCCCTGGGCGAATTCAGAGAGGCAAGTGTCACAAGAGAAGTTTCTGGAAGATTCCATGATCATCCACTTAGCAAACTGTCTCTGCCATTTGTCTATTCTCACTCGTTGAACCCCACAGAAGGCCCTTTCAGTATGCATCACAGCTGGCTAGTTTGGCAGCCAGTATGAATCACACCTTGCCCATGGAGCAATCTGTATGGTCCAGTTTTGGCCAGTTCTGAGTAGTTTTTCAGGTGGAACTTCTGGGAAATGATGTAATCAGTTGACCATGATCCTTTAGGGTATGAAGCAACACTTTTAGGGACTTAAGGAGCACTTAGTTTATGGACATATGAGTTTGGGGTTGCAGTGCCCAAATATGTCTATAACAGTAAGATAGGAAAATTACTAAGAATCTTTACAGAAATTAAAAATAAAAATAAAAAATAAAAATTTGATACTTACCAAATGGAAAATGGGTACAGTGACCATAATCTGAAGAAAATATTGCCGCAAAGAATCTGAACCAAAATCCTAAGGATAGTAAAATACAAATTCACAAATGAAAATGCAAATACTATTAAAGGAATAAAAAAATTCTTATCTCTCTTAGGGTTTTAAGAGGCACAATACCAAAAGTAAATGAGTCATACCTGAACAATGTATTTTCTACAAAAACCCTTTAGCCATGACTCCAATTTGTTCAATTCTAGTGAAGGCCAAAGAAGAAGTCCTAAAAGTATGTGGTTTTACCATGTCAGGAGATAAGCTCCAAGAATCCTATGTAAAAATGAAAATCCATATAGAAAGAACCATGGCTCAGTGACGTATAAAACCCTAGAAAGAAATTAATAGCAACATAGAGATTTAGGAAAGGAATAGCCACCAAAGAGGAGGGAAAAATCAAAGCAAATCTTGGTAATTGCAATACAAATAATATACTTATAAAACTCCTAACTTGCAATGAAGGTAGTATTCTAACAACCCAGACCACCATTTGTGACTTAGAAATGAATAAAATCAATAACCTGGTAGGATTTTTCCATTGAAATCAATTTCTAAGGTGTCAAGGTAACAAATAGAATCGTTATCCATTGTCGATGGTCTGCAAACCTTCGATAGTAGAGCTATGCATGTTGAATGACATTGAGGATGAAGGAGGGGGGTATTTAACCTAAACACCCCGAACGAGAGCTATACACCATTATATTTCCAAATTTTATCTTAAACATTCATTCTCTACTAGTTCAAGTTATCAGGTGTGAGGTGTCACCCTTTAGCCTGCCCTCATAGCCTAGTCACATGCATGTAGAACATGATGGAGGCTCGCATGCATTTTAAATTATTCCTTAGGCTAAGCACAAAGGAAATACATGCATAAAGATCTTATTTCATATTATAACTCATTCATAACTTAAACCAAGGTCCTACCATAGCCAAATGGTAAACTTGTGCACCGGAGGACCAAATGGTTGAGGTTAAATAATCAAGACCATGTGAAAGTATTTCATATATGTACATAATCGTGTGACAACATGAGAGCCCATTGCAAAAGTATTAAACACCCAATTACTTTTTATAGATCATTTTACCATAGAGTAACATTCTATGAATGCTTACCTAATAATAAGGATTGAAGTAAGAACATTAATAAGCTATCTATGTATTGATACAAATTGACAGAGACAATATGAGTGAATTGAAGATCTATTATTTTAAGAATATATAGCCAAGTAGGGAGTACCATTGTAACTTATAGGTTTAAGTAACCTTAATATCTATGAAATTATTCTACAATTTTTGGTACTTTATGTGCGTGTGTGATATTTAAAAAATTTATGAATGAGGTACATTACAATATGGTATCAGAACTATAGGTTGAATTATTGTGGCCTATGAACCTAACTACAACTTAAATGAAACATAGTAAATGTTTCTTACATGATGAGGAACCAAGAAACTATTTATACTACGCATCAAAGGCATAGATAAGTAAAAGAGTTTTATAATATG
Organism: Pinus tabuliformis; assembly: GCA_031772625.1. Classification (NCBI taxonomy): domain Eukaryota; kingdom Viridiplantae; phylum Streptophyta; class Pinopsida; order Pinales; family Pinaceae; genus Pinus; species Pinus tabuliformis. Next base: position 301,243,843 of record CM062813.1, on the reverse strand, counting down.
AGTAAATTGATATAATTTTATCATGTGAATTAAGTTTGTAAGAATACTAATCGATTATTATCAGAATACCCTTACTTGTAAGAATAAGTATGTTGGGCATACAGGAGTGCAAACAATTGTATAATAAAATTAATTGAGTAGTAATGCATGCCATTTGGTAAATTATATCCCATAATTGTTTGAACAGTGAGCAGACAGAGAAGTTCATAATTTGTGGAATTGAGAAAGTACTTACATAATTAAGTCAAGAAATGTATACATGTATAGATGTGTAAAAAAATTACCTATCTTAATCTATTAAATAGTTAGAAACAATAGATGGATATGTTCAAGATAAAATTCAAGATGTTACATATGAAATTATCCCTTAAAAGCTTGAAAATACATGTATGTTAGTTACATGTTAGCATGACAGAAGGTACCCTTAGTGCTAAGATATGCAATACTTGATTGTTACGTTAGATACTCTTGGAGAGTAAATACTTTATGGATACAAGACTACCTCCTTGAGCATAACCTACATAGAAATTATCCAAACCACTGGGTTTTGATTAATGGTCTTGTGGAAAGAAAGAGATAAGGAAATAATAGGGATGATGGAAATACTTATTAGTAAAATAAAATTTACTAAATCCAATGGAAGAGTAATCGTGTATGCTTATGAGAAGTAATCCATAAATGACGTAGCATATATAAATTCTATGAAACACGGAGAATTTCAAACAAAAAAAAATTAAATATGAATAATATAATGGTTAGAAAGAAAAAATGTTGAGACTCTAGCTATGGAACTAGAATTATTTACAAGAATTACATGTTTATATACTCAAGAGAACAATTGCATTGTATGTATTGATAAGGTTTGGAAGCCTTCACTATAAATAATTAGTCTAAGACTTAAGATTGAAATGAAGAAAATAAAGGAATATATACGCAAAATAAATTGTATATGAGATATTGTTAAGGTATGTATATACCAATAGGAAACATGATTAAATGGGGTTGAGAACCCTGTATTACACAAACTAAAACATATGGTATACTCAAAGAGTTTGTTTGAGCATACTCAATGATAAATTTTGTTGGGAGGAAGGAATGGAATCGCCCCCCCCACCCAAGTTCAATTCTAGCAAGTGACATGATGTATGTTGATAGTAATAGTATGCATTATATGTACCTGTGAAATAATAATAATAATAACATCCATATATTAACAACATAACTTAGGTGTGAGTATGTCGAATGTGCTAACATATGGTTGGCACTAGTGGGCCATAGGTTTCATGATCGATAAGACCTGTAAAGGAAGCAATGAATTAAGAAATATTCTTAACTGGAAGATATCCTTATGAGGGAAGCCCAAGGAAATCTATTACAATGGTAGAATAACTAATAATCTCATTTTGAACCATTGGAATGGAGAATGGTAGTAATAGCTAAGGAATCTGAAAACATTTGAAAATCATAATGTTTATTTTGTGTAGTAAGATTATTATGGAATTTTACAGCTTTTTAGGATTTCAAAAGAAATATTTTTGACCTCCTTGATTAAGGAATTGCAATTATCAATTCTTCAATAGTTTGAACCTTAGAGTATGTGATTGTATGATGGGGGTTTTCCATAAGAGTTACATCAGAATGAGAAAAGAATTGGGGCACAGAGCATGGCTAGTGAGAATTTGAAAGAAAAAGAAACACAAGAAGACAAGTAATTGTAAATTGTAGAGAAATTATTGGTTGAAATTTTTGTTTAAAACCATCAGAACATTGGCAATTTGAGATAAAATATCATAATATTTCGTGATTAAAAGAAAATTAGTCTCGGAATAGCAAAGTGAGTAAATAGTTTGAGGCTTTCAAGTTGAAAATGACAGAATAATGGCATCTTAGTTACTCCAAGACACCAAATAAGCATGGAAGCACTTAGGAATGGTATTGCAAATACTCAGAAAAATATCAACTTTATGCCAAATTTAGTAAGTGTGAACTAATCAAGACCAGAGTTGATCTTGAGAATATGTAAATTCCATAAGAAGGACTTCCCATGGACCCTAAAAAGGTTAAAGTAACCCTTGATTTACATATACCTGAAAGATGTATTGGGCATCAGATCTTTATGATGTTACATACTCGTATAATAGATTCGTTGAAGGTTCCATTAATTGGCCTCTTTTATAAAAATTGCACACAATAAAAGAATTAAATTTTATGGAATTAAAAAATACAAGAAAATTATGATTGGTTGAAATGGTTTTTAATTGCAAGTCTTATACTTAGAAATTGATTTGAGTTGTTACAACTAGATAAATAGTAATTATACTAACTAGATTCCCTGGAGAAGCCCAACAAAATTGCAAAATGTTTATGGTTGAATGGTGCCACCATAACCATGATGAGGGGAACCTCTTAACATAAATTTTCTAGTTTGATGTATTTTCCTTAAAAAATATGAAAATATGCCATAAGATGATGAATGAAAAATAGGCATGATAAAAATGTAAAAGATGAAGTGGTATAGAGATGCATGTTCACTAACTAAAAAGAAGAAGAAGAATATACCCACTAATGGGATGTTAGGTGCATACAATAACGGATGTGCTTGAATATAGACTCTGAGGAGTCTATTATCTTAACATAATTTAGATGATTAATAGTGGTTGATGGTAAATATGTTGCTAGGAATAGGTGGAAAGCAAGTTGGCGAGCCAATGAAATTGGTGTATGTAATCTTAGGAAATCAAGATTCTGAAAAGAAGGCGTTGATGGGAGATTGGAGCAAGGGACACCTATGCTTGTTGACATGAATTTTGTGCCAACATGGTAAGTGCACTAAGAAGTAGTGTGTCACTATTCAATGGTTCTCCATATAAGTATTTTGAAATTTTTGAGTATGATTCTTTGATCGCAGGCACATTTGAAGTTTTGTTAAAAGATTGATTAAATGTATGGTATGAATATGTGAGAATGATTATGTTAAAAACAATTGTACTAACATGATGTGTGTTGAGACAACTGAAATGCATAGGAGTGCAAGGAGGAAGGACCCCATAGTTGTTGCACAAAGAAAATCACATATAACCTCTAAACACCTTAATCACTAATCTGCAAAATATAGAGGAAAGAAAATTCCTGGAAGTGTGTTGTGAGATATTTAGGATGAGGTGTGCCGAGGGAATATGCTCTGTGTGATTGTGTCATTGCAATTTTCTTATTGTCTTTTGTTGACTTTGAGCATAGGAGCATGCTTTTTGTTGTTGCCTTGGTATTTTTATGGTGGTTTCTTTTGTCTTTTCCTTTTATGGTTTGGTCTTGGTGGCTTGTTGGGTGTGACAACGGAACAAAAAAAAGGAGCTCTAGAAGAGGAGTTGAATAAGAAACCCAACCTGAGATGCAAAACTCTGATCAAACCCTATGCATAAAATAAATGGTGGAAAGGAAAAAGAAAAAAACGATAAAATAACTAAAATGGACATGATTGGGCCCACTTGAACAAAAATACAATGATATAACAACCATGAAAGTGGCATAGAAAGGAAATAATCCTAAAATTTAGTAATGCATGGATAGTGTATATCTGATATTGTGAAATCATGATAAAATCACAATGAGTTTGATGTGGATCAACAGATCATTATTTGCAATCCATCATGAGTGGCAAGGTAAACAATTGATCCTTAAAATATTATGATCACTATGCGAATGGTATAACATGGACTTGGTAATGCTCATGTTTGAGATTTTGCAGTGAATTCATTTAAAGGACTCCATATTACCTAGAATATCCATTGGATAAATGTGCAATATAATCTATTGTTGTTAATTACTATTGATGATGTGCTTATATTGGTATTTTTGACCCTTGTTGGTGTTGATTTTACAAGAGCCTTCTATACTTATAATTATTTTTTATGATTTTAATATTTTTCACATTTTTATTCATTAGTCTATCATTCAATAAATTCATAGAAGACATCAACTATTTAACACTTAAGACAAGAGACAACCACACGAAGAACACAAATTTTTACCCTAGAAAAACCCACAATGAGGAAAATCCTAACCATCATTTTCCTTATAGAATCAATGCAACAAGAGATACATCAAAATCAACTAACCAGAAAGATGAAAAACCATCAAGGACCTAGTTAATCCTCCATAATTTTGTCCACAAATATATTTGCAACAAGGTCTTCAAGAGAGCCAAAAACATCCTACAACTTTGCCTTAGAATGTGCACTATACCATAGAGATATGCCACATAAACAAGGTCTCAAGAGAGCCGAAACTCGTACTCTATTTTAGCCTCATAAATCATATGATGCCATTGTTAGGTCTTGTAATTTTTATACTCCTCTCATTTAATTCCTTAGCTTTGATATCAATCTCTTGTCCTTTTTTATTCATATTCATATTCATTTGCTCAATATGGTCTAGACCTTGGTAAAATCTATTTGTTTATACAATTATGCTTTAATAAGAAGAAAAATTTTGTTTTATTTATAAATTGAGCTAATTATTTGTTGGATAATATATTATTATAAATATAGGTTATGAAGATGAATACAAGGTGATTGCATCCAAGCTGCTCCACGGTTATAAATTCAAGTGGAGTTGTTCCCAAAATGAGGAGTTAGATATAACAACAGAACTTTTCGTTTTTCTGTCGAAGAAAGAAGAATCATCTCAACTTAGGAAGAATGTTCTAAGAATATTTTAGTCTCAGGACATTCCTCATCTAGCATATCTTCTATTGTAACTCAGTTTTTGCAATATAAAAATAGAGGAAGTCATCTATAGCGAGATGATGAGAAATTATAATTTTGAGATAGAGAAATGAACTAAGTTTTGGTTGTACTTACTCTTTGAAGATCATAATGCAAATACTTGTCAATTAATTTTAGCTTTCATTGATTGTATCTTGATATGAGTTTTTTAAAAGGCAATCTGACTCCTAGTAGTTTGGGCCCACTTCCTGGACGAAGTGTTGTCTTACATATGTAAATTAAATTAGTTTAATTCATTGTTGTTTCCTTTTTCTGAGTGGTTTATGTTCCTTTATCTGAGTAGTGAATAGTTATTGGATAGTTTCATTTATATTTTCAACAAAAATAAGATTTAATGTATTGTTCCTAATTGTTGTTTCCTGGCTAGGTGTTTGTTGTTACTTTAGGTTTCCTATTGATGTTCCTTGAAATGTTGTTGTTATTTAAATAAATCTTGGTTCATTTTGAGAATAATTAAATATTTGAAAGTATTGAATTAAGATTCCATATGTTGTTCCTTGATTTTAGTTTTGATTTAGAGTAATACAAGCAACTAGCTGCACACTTGAGCTCCTAGCCAGGTAAACAACAATTAGGAAGTAATCTAAGAACCAGTTCATGGTTGTCATCACCAAAGGTAGAACCATATGGATACCCATGTCCCCACTCCAAATTTCTCACTCTAGGCCATGATGTTAAAAAGGCACCCACTCTGTTGAGTGCCCAGGCCTCAGGGACCATTCTCTCTAGAATTTTTGTCCCTCATTTTATCTTACCAATAGTCTAATCCATGCTCCTATTTTCCACCCATCAAAATTATGATTCATGCTCCTATTGTTCACCTATAGTATTATCCATGCCCCTATTGATGTCACATCAACTCTCCCTCTCACTCATAGAGGCATTCTCCACATCACCATCATCTTATCATCAGAATCATCACCACTACCATCATCAACTACCATCAACATCCTCTATTATCCATATATTGGTTGGTACCTAACCCATGGCTTATCATCAGTATATTAGGACTCACTCCTAAAATGATCGGTCCCCAAATCCCAAGGCTTCTCACTAGGCGAAAAAGTTAAAACTCAACACTCCTCAGGAGTACTCACTCAACCCTCTAGGGAGCACTCTGGGCCTTGATGATGAAATACCTCACTCAACCCTACCGTAGGGAGTTCTCAGTTTTGTAATACCTCACCCAAAACTATCCTAGGGAGTGATTGGACCTAGATGTTAAAAGACCTCAGTCAACCATACCCTAGAGAGTGATCGGGTCTAGATTCTACAAACCCCAACTTGTCTCTAAATGAATGAATGATTTTTAATGACATCCACGAGACCTCATGGTCTAAGGGACAACCCAATAAAAACTTAATCCATATTCAAAATATTTTCTATGATGATTTTGTTGCTATGGATCTTGAGTCAGAAATATGTTGTTTTGTGAAGTCTTGCCTCTTCAAAAAAATTGTTGATATTGTTCACCTTTAGTGTTGCATCCTCCTCTGAAGTACATGAACTTATTTCTAGGAAACAAATTCGTCAAAATATTATATCTCTTCTCATCACTAGAGATGTATTGGAGATTTGTTTCTCTCCTCTTGTAGCTCATATTAGTACCAAATATCAAGGTGCCTCAACCTGTCATCAAGATGCCATCTGCACTTTATCAAACAATCTTTCAAGTTGTAGTCATATTGCTTCACAACTCACCTTTCATGTTGCAACATACTCAGCCTTTGAGTGCGAAAAATGTATGCTTCATGATCATTCATGATATTTGAGCCCAATCAGAAGTGATATACAAACTCTATTTGTTTTCAACACTTGTTTGATAAATATTTCAAAACATAACTAACTATGACCAATTGTATCATGTTGGTACTTCAACACATGTTTAGCTACATTCCTTGGCTCAACCATAATTGACCTACTTCCTCCACTTGATCCATCATCTTGGTTACATTAGTTACCTTAACATATCCTACCATGGAAAACTTGGTTGCTCCCTCTGTCACTAATGCTATCAGCTATCAATTCAATATCTTTCATCTTGAAGTATTAGGTCAACTCCCTCTAAATCTAGAAACAAGGGGTTACTAGAGAAGCCTTGACTTCTCCCTCTAGAATAAATCCTATAGTCAATGCAACTCCCATAAGCTCATTTACTTTTGTTAGAAAACAAATCATATAGGATCAACCTTGATTCATCAATTCCAAAGGAGTTTGTACATCATATACCTCACAAGCTTGATGTAGTTCTTACGTACAATTCTTCTTTCATCAAAGAAGACAATCTCTGCATCCATATAATGTAATAATAATAACAATCATACCTAATAAAATATTATTTCATAGACTTATTCTCTATTGTTGAGGTAATCCTTTGCTTTGAGTTCTTGCCACCCAATCATGCTTTGTTTTAGAAGTCACCACTGACTTCTTTCTAGAATAGATCAAGTCATTCTTCTAGCTTGTTGATCTGTCTACTACCTTTGATTCTATATTTCATTTAGTACATTATCTCTCTTCATAAACCCCTATTTTTGGAAGAGTCCTCTTTGTCATATGTTTGTTTTTTTCTTCCATCTGCTACCAGAGCTTTGGAAGCCTTCATTATGTACCTACAACCATTATAAAGAGATCATGGAAGATTAATTACAACCAATCAAATAATTTAAAAACAAGAGACTAATTACTAGTAAAAATCCAGGACAATAATAATTATCAAATAAGAGAGATACAAAAATAATTATCTTTGAGAAGACTGTTAGCTCCCTCTTGACCTATGGACTTGTTTCAACTTGATCAAATTCATACACATCATCATCATGATGTCACTCCTTTCTTGTAAGATCTAGAGTTTCTACTTCCAATGTAAACAACCAATCCTAGGGTTTGTATATAAACCTTGGGGTTTTATTTTCAAACCTTGTGCTTTATTAGGGTTTAAAACCCTATTTCTCCAAAAATATCAAGAACCCTAGATTTGATTGCACATTATGATGGAATTCATTGAACAATTAATATTAATCCTTGGTTTTTATCAAACCAAGTGGCATAGGTTCTTCAATATATATTTCAGTACCCACAACTTCATATCAACAATGATATTTTTCATAGTAGCACACATGGCATCAATTCCTTAAGAGGCTCACATCTTAGCAACAATAGGTTCATTTAATTTATTATATTAGGCATGCTAAATCTATAAGTGACTTTTTCTTTTAACCCTGAAGAGGGACTTGACCTCTCTTCACTAAAGATAACTTCTATGATAGTGATCCCCTTTACTTCAAAAACTAAACATCATCATACTTTAATTTTTCGAAGATAGGTCACATATTTTACTTTATGTGACTATGTTAATCCATCAAAATAATTTCAATTTCTCCTTGCCATATCATTTTATCAAAGGATGGAATCCTTCATGTATGTCTTCCAGGGTTTCTTACTGATCTAGTGAGTTCCTTCAATCTTCAAGAGATATGAATCTTATATAAATCATGTCAAGACAGAGTTTCCAAAAAGTATCACTGACACTTTAGAATTTATGACAATACATACCTCACATGTAAAACTTCAAATTTTATTACAACTTGGATCTCTTCAATATAAAGGTCTCTTTAAATTTCTTCAATTTGCTTACTTCAAAAAGATATCAGGTCGACTCCTTGCAAAGAATTTTGTCCTTATGCTAAGTATAAAATAGAGATCCATTTGAGTTGATATTAGATTGAATTGTAAATTAAGGATTTGTATTCTCTATAGGAATAGAGAGAACTTGGGCTTCTATAAAATTACTCGCTTAGAACTAATACAACACTTAGTTTACTAAGTCCAATCACCATTGAACGAATCATGGACACTTATGATGTCTAATAAAAAATGATAAATTGATTTGATCACCTTTCTTGAGTTTCTTGTTCTTTGGATGTTCCTGAGGTATCCTTATTTTATCTCCATGTAAAAATTCAAGATTCCTTGACACAGAGTGCAAGTGAATTATGGTAGTGTAATAAAATTAAGGTAGTCTTTTAGCTACTTTGATATATTCTTGGTTATTGGTATTAGACAATTAACTCCTTCTAAGACATTACAATAATATGTACCAAACACTTGTATTCTTCAGATAATGTCTACAAGAAATATTGGTCGTATACCACAGCTTCACATCATGGAGGTCTTAGTTTGCAACATATTGGACTCAGATCTTCACCACAGATGAATCATTCCATAGGATCATGCAATAAAAACTAGACTAGTATCACAAAGAAAAACTCAGGCTTCATCACAACAGTATTCTTTAGAGTTTTGTTGTATTTCCACAGAGTAAGGCCATAGAGGTTCTGTTATCACCAAAATAAGACCTTGATAGGCTGCTGATAAAAATATCTCAGTGTAACTATTTCAAACCAATATTTTAGCTAAGGCTTAGCCTCCTCAGCCTGAGAGGGCTCTCTCAAAGGGTTAACGATATTGATTAAAGAAATGGATAGATGGCTAACTCTATGGTTTGTGATTTTATATGTTTATAGGTTGAAAGATGAAGGCTGGCTACCATTGGGCTATGGAGTCAAAGTATGTTTTAGTACCATAGCAAGATCAACTTAACATGAAAGTCAGGGCATAGAGAGTCTTTATACATCAACAAAACAAAGATGCAATGCAAGGCAACACATTTTATAAATACATGAAGGAAGTTAGAGCATCATTGATGAGTTCTAAGAAACATGTATTCATACCACTACAAGTAAGTGAAAGAGGGAAGCCATGAGACAATAGGACATTAAAAACTCCCTTTTAATCCTGATTAGTGAAGCCAAAATATTCTACCTAGCATGGAAGTCAAGGCATTATAGAGTTCAAGTGCAGAAATGCAAATATAAAATAGTGAAACACAATTAGTTTATCTATGAAGGAAGTCAGAGCATCATTGATGAGTTCTGATTATCATAAGTAAACATCATTGCAATGTAAGTATTGGAAGATTCCATCAAAACAAGAACATACAAGAACTCTTCATGAATCTTGAGTTGTCTAAGTAGAAACTCTGCATTAGGTTAAAAATATACACAGTCTGCACATATAGCAGCAGTTGAGCCAAAAAGTCTCCAACCCTTTGCTAATTCGATATCTTGCCCTATATATAGCATTTACAACATGTATTCATTCATAACTAATCAAGAGAATTCGAATTTGCTATGAGTGACACCTATTCTAACCATAAAACAAACCATTAATTAGAACTAGTCGTTAACTAGCAGTGCTAGTGACCTAATACAACTAGCAGTGTAACTCCTTATTATGATTAAAAAAACCTTATCTAAACATTGAAAGCATTCTTTGACAGCTTCAACCTCATGAGGTCAAATTTGTTTAAGCCTCCCACGTTGTCACCTTACTGCTGATGATAAACCCTAAAAATTAGGGAACATGTTTCCCTGTTTTTAGGTTTAGGATCCTTGAAAGTTGGCACGTGGGATAGAGCCTTTATCTTCTCATCCATGACATATTTTATGAAACTGAAGGAGGTTTTTGTATTCCATGATGTCTAGAATAAATACCTTTCTTGGGTTTTTAAAACACTTCTCCAGCCGTCCAGAATCTGTCCTTGAAAAACATGTGTAAAACAGGAAAAATTTGTTCTCTGAAATTAGGGTTTCAAAGAAAGCTTAGTATCTCCCAACTGAAAACACTTATGAAGAAAGTGAGAATAGGTTATTGTATCTGGATATTTTATGAAGTTAAAAATCCTTCAAAATTCCAAAATACCTTTTCCTGTGACCAGAAACTGATCTTGAAAAAGACTGCTCAAACTAGAAGACAAAGCTTGACTTTCAACAGTTTAGTAGCGCAAGTTTAACCATAAATTACTCCCATATAAGAACAAATTTGAAGAAACTAAAAGAGGTTTTTGTAGTTGAGAATGTTAGGAAGAAAAACATCTTTCATTTTTGAAAATTAAGTTCTAAGCTTCTCAGGAACCCTTCTGGAAGTTGACTAGTAAAAGCAAAAAACAGAGTCTTTTATGCTGAAACGGGCTTTTTCAGGGGTTTCGTAGTGCACTACGAAAACTCCTAGTTCAGTGAAAATTTTGGGTTTTGCACTACAAAAACTCCTAGGTAGTTTCGTAGTGCATGAAAACCTTGACACAAGTTTGACATATGGAAATTTATGTGTGATGTGGGACCAGTGATAGGCAAAACCAAAGTGTTGACCTTATTTGACAATACCAACAAGGCTCCCTTCTAGGTCTTAGACTCTAAGTCAAACCATGGAAAGACTAGACCAAGACTCACACCAAACCTTTGGAATCCAACTGATGTTCAAAATTAAGGAATTTTTTCTTGAGTGATAATAGGTTCAATCTTTCTTCTAGGGCTTGTTGACAAATAAAGCTTTGAAACATAGAATAATTTCTTCTCTAGGGTTAACCAAGGCCCTAATACCATGTTGATTTTACAAGAGTCTTCTATACTGATAATTATTTTTGATGATTTTGATATTTTTCACTTTTTTATTCATTATTCTATCATTCAATAATTACATAGAATACATTAACCATATAAAACTTAAGACAATATATAACCACACGAAGAACACAAAGTTTTACCCTAAGAAAACCCACAATGGGGAAAAACCCAGCCAACATTTTCCTTACAGAATCAATGCAACAAGAGATACATCAAAGTCAACTAGCCAACAAGATTACCAACCATCAAGGACCAAATAAAATCTCCACAAAGATCTTTGCAACAAGGTCTCCAAGAGAGCCAAAAATGTCCTAAAACATTTCCTCATAATGCAGACCGTACAACAGAGATATGCCATAGAAAAAAGGTCTTAAGAGGACCAAACTTGTCCTATATTTTATCCTCATATTTTGGATGATGTCATAGAGATAGTGCCTCATATTTTTTCACTATACCACAGGAGCTTCACATTGTACCACAGATAAAATATGCCTAAGAAACTTATATAGAATTTGGCCTCCTTGATTGTTAGAGCAGGAAAGTATTCTTTTGATCTTCGTCCTTAAACTTCTTGTCCTCTTCGCACAAAACATAGATGTATAAAGTGATCTGAAGTGTGTCCTAGGAGGAGAGTGAATAAGCTTATTTATAACCTTCTATCCATGTGAAAGGGTATGTCTCATGAGAATGCTGACTTGAATCTCGGAGGGCCGACTCGGTCACCTGTGGAGGAAAATAAAAAAATTCAAATTTTCATTTTTCCCACTCTTGAAGAACATGCTTTATGAAATTTATTTTAAATACAAAATAAAATAATAAATAATAAATTTAAAAAAAAAAAATCTTTCAAGCATGAATAGCATGCTTCATATAATTTTGTTTTTCAAATATAGTTTATATTATTCATTATTACATGTACAAATGATACATTGTGAAGACTGACCATAGATACAAAATTCAACATGTGTGTGCATGAATGAAAATTGACAGTGTCTTCTTAGCATGTGTGAAGACATGATGGAATTGAATATGAATTTGAAACAAGAGTGAACTTTACTCTGGAATCAAACCATCGCTAGGTTAAAGTGTTATGGAAGCCTTTCAACCCTGAGGAGAATAAATGGAAAATGAAAGAAAAATGTGAGAAGCGTGTCCTTCACTTTTCAAAAGTAATAAAGGAAGAAGAAATGTTGAGGACATTGTTTGTTTTAGGGGGAGGGTGGGGGAGATGTGATACCCTTGGTGCAAATTATTTTTCAAATATTTTTTTTTTTTTTTTCCCGGTGATTCACGTACACCCGTGGTCAGGGGGTGCAGGCTACGTCCACGAAATAACTAGGGCTGATCTCTAGGATCACACCCCTCCGCCATCACAGACCTAACCCCAAGGGCTTCAGGTAGAATCGACCCTGTGACCTCCCGTTTTGGCGAGGCACGACTTGACCAGTTGGGATAACCCTTGGGGCTGATTTTTCAGATATTATTATTTATATTTACTTGTAAATATTATGGAAGAATTGATTGTGGGGCCAAGACTAAAGTTGGTTGACAGATATAGATGTTAATATATTGTTATGAATAAATATTATTTCACTTATTTGTATATTTGGAATTATAATAGAAGTCACCACGTAAGTATTCAGGCTCCCAAATGTCAAGAAATAGTTATGAATCAATTGTAGTTCAAGGAATGATAGTTTTGAAGTGACATTTATCACAATAAAGAAAAGAAATCCTCCTCCATCTTCCAGGGATGATTTTCCTAACCATCAGAATGATCATGGTTGGAGAGAAATTTCAGGGGTGGAAGAAGAATCATAAACAATATTATGGGAGAGAAATTCAATCTAGAAAATGAAAACAAGGTTCTAGTGGGAGATAAAGACTGGACCTAATTGACTAAAAACATTCAACCTAGCTTTAGGAGGACACTATTAGGGCTTGAGGAGGTGACTCCGTGAACATTTATTAATTGGTTTCCTGATAGAAAAGGAGACTAGAGCTCAGGGGGAACTGTTGAGACAATGGTTCATAGGATGGGAGGAATGTGGTAACTCCTATTGTATTTTCATAGATTCAGATTAGTATTGGTTATCTGTTACATTATGTTGAAATTATACATTTAAGATTTTTTTTTATTCTAAATATGAAGAAGATGTAGTTGCAAGTATCCATTGAATGTAAGTCTCTAGTTGTAAGGGGAAATGGTTAACTTTGTGATATTTAGTTATGTGGAAATAACTATGTACAAAACAAACTACGAATAATTAGGTGATTGCTTCAAATATGTTTTCATGGAAAGTTGATGTGTATATGTATGATCATAAATAAGATATATATATGGCAGGATCAACAAGGTTTGGGTTAACTTCGAGATAAAGCATCCAAGTTACCCCCTGACCAACATGCAGTCTCGACGAAGTGACAAAACGCTTCAGAAAATAGACTACAAGAACCCGGAAACTAGGAGCCATGGAGACTAGTTTCTGTAGATAAGGAATGTCTTTGAATAACTATTGTACATAAATAAATTTACAATTTAAGCTAATTTTAAATTATTAAACATGATAAAATCCAAAATTGATATGTATAAAAGATAGAAAGTCCAACCAGTAAATATATACTCATTTGAATTGTACGTTGCTAAGTAAATATTGTCTAAAATAGTAGCAGAGTTACTTAAATTAAACTACAAGACATCATGATGTAAACAGAACTATTAAACAAAAATCATGCAAGTAGTTACACTCTCCCATTCATATATATATATATATATATATATATATATATATATATATATATATATAAACAAAGTTACTGATCAAATGAGAACTATTACCTCAAAACAAAAATTCTAGTCAAAAAAACCCCAAAAAGGCATGGAAAAACAACCTAAAAACGAAAAGTGTTGATGTTGGAATAAAGACTCTTTTTTTTCAAGGTAAATTTTCAATATCTTTTAATAATGACGTTAAAGATAAAATATCATGACTACGAAAAACCTTAAAATTCCAATGATATGCATGACATTACATAAAAAATATCACGTCTTTGAAAAGTCTTAAAATTCTAAATATTTTCAGGTATGGTGTTAAAAATAAAATATCATGTCTCTGAAAAGCCTTCAAATTCCAATGATTTCGAGGCATGGCATTAAAGATAAAATATCACCTCTATAAAAAGCCTTAAATTTCCAACAATTTTCAGTGGTCGTGTTAAAAAGAAAAATTAATTATAACTATTTAATTTTTATTAATTTATTTTTATTTTAAGTTTATCATATTAATAAAAAAGTATTAAATGTAATGCATTTTTTATATAATGTATTGAAGTCATTGGATAGGAAACACTTCAGTTATGATGAATGAACAACTTTACAAAAAAAAAAAATTATATATAATTTTGGAGTTGTTTCGATAATCTTCGGCGAAATCACATAACCAATCTTTTGTCGACGCGTTTCGAACCAACCAGTGTGGTTCATCGTCAGGACAAGTTGAAGAACCAATCCGGCTTAGCTTGTTAAATAGAGTGTGCAGAGACTCCAACGGCTATATTGCCAACGGCTAATTTTGACCTAATGACCCTAGTCACACCACTAATAATTTTGTTATATTTAATTATTATTATTCTTAGAAAATAGCTAAATCAGGTAAATATATTAAAAGAATTCATTTGTTAATTTAAATAAATGTATATGTATATCTAAAAACAAATAATATATAATTTATTATTTTTAGAAATTAGCTAAATCAGGTAACTTATATATTAAAAGAATTCATTAGTTAATTTAACTAAATGTATTCGTTTAATAATAAAGGTATATGTATATCTAACAATGAAAATATATAATATCTATATAATCCATATTTATTATTTAAATATAATGGTCATTGAAATTAAATTATAATAATTCATATTTATTAAATAATCTATATTTATTATTATTCCAATCCTAAGGAGAGGGAAGACAGAAACCCTAAGACCTAACAAAAGGGGAATGAGGAGGCTAGGAAGACAAGGCTGGGACCCAGCAACTGCTAATCTTCCAGCCATCATCCCTATTAAGATTGTTCGGCCTTTTCTCAATCTCCAGGGCCTCTCTAAATTTGCGATGGTGAAACTGCGCAACTTTGGCAATGACTTGAGCCTCTTCTATACATACATGATGCATAGTCTTCCCCGCATGCTCAGCCAGGGCTGAGGACTTGGTCCTACCATGTCTTAAGTCAGCCGAATGCTCGCTAATCCGTTGATTGATAGAGCGACCAGTCTCACCAATATAAGGGGTCCCACAGGAACAAGGAATGACATAGACGCCCTTCATGTCCTTAGGGTCAATAGGGTCTTTCACAGACCTGAGGGAGCCACGGATAGTGTTGAGAGGTCTAAAAGTTGCGGGCACATCGTACTTCCTCAGAATCCTCGCAATCCTATCCGTGGTCCCTTGGATGTAAGGAAGGTTCACACCCATGATATGATCTTTAGGAACCCTTTGGATTGAAGGCTCCTTCTTGGCCTTGAGGAAGGCTTTTTGACCGAGGTGCCTATTGTAACCATTCTTCTCAAAGACATCTAGGAGATGAGCTTTCTCCGTTTCCAGGCTCTCCTCATCAGAAATTCTTACAGCACGGGTGGCAAGCGTGCTAAGAACCCCTAACTTCTGAGCGGGGAAATGATGCGAAGAAGCATGCAAGTATTGCTCAGTATGTGTCTTCTTTCTAAACACCTGATGAGAAAAGGAACCATCCACCTTCTTAGAGATGAGAACATCCAAGAACGGAAGACAACCATTATCTTCTTTGTCCATCGTGAATTTAATACTCTCTGCATTAAAACATTTGTTTCTTTTAAATTGTGTAAATATTTTACTTTTAAATAATTTTAAGATTTTGAAATTATCAATTTATTTTTTAAAAACTATATTTCATTATTCATAAATATATATATTTTAATTTTGTTTTTATATTTAATAATAATAATTTAATATTATTAAAGTTATATCTCTTTTGAATTTAATAAATCAGAACTAATAAACATATTGAAAGTGGGCAAAAAAAAATAAACTGAGATTACACACAAAAAACTTGTCGTTTCCAGAATCCTATCAACCGCAAAGGAAGTACACCATCAACAAAAAAAAGTGTTCTTTTTATTTTGACATATATTTCCAATATAATATATTCACAATATAGAAACATTGAAAAAAATAAATAAATAAAAACACACACACAAACAAACCAATTAAAAAAATAATAAGTAAATAGAAAAAAAAAAAAAAAAATATATATATATATATATATATATATATATATATATATATAAACATAAAAGAAATTAAAAAATAAACCAAAAAAATACAATAAATAAATAAAATCAAACATGTAAAAAATAACAAAATTAACTTATAAAAGATAAAAATTTAAATAAAAATAAAAAAAAAAAAAAAAACATTAAAAATATAAAATAAAAAAAAAAAAAAAAAAAAAAAAAAAAAATCCAAAAAAACATAATTTAAGAAAAGAATTTAAAATTTTGAGCATAAATAAATAAATAAACAATATTAATGGGATAAATTTAAAAAGAAAAATAGAAACTTAAAAAAAAAAATTTAAAAAAAAAAATTAAAAAAATCAAACTTATGTAAAAAAAAAATACATTTACAAAAATAAATTGAAAAAAAAAACAATAAAATAAAAATAAAAAACATTGAAACAAAACAAATTAAAATTTGTTAAAAAAACATTAAAAATAAAAAAATAAAAATAAAAATAAAAAATTGTAACTTCCCACATGCCTAGGCCCCACAGTGTCAGGACCTCGAGTTGGCATCACCACCCTCAGGCGAGTCGGGCACCCCTCACATGCTCACATAGGTGAAACTTGACATGGGTGCGACCGGGGGACCCAAGTGCGATGGGCGGTTGTGCAATGGCCAGACGCGACTTGGTTTTGATGGGCAGTTGTGCGACGGGCAGGGCGACCAAGCGACCCGATAAGAGCGCTTGGGGGGCGTGCACCCAAATGAGTCAACACACGCGAGAGAAACTTGGTGACACAGTTGGGAAGTGTGAAAAGGGTGCACATCTGGCACACACATAACCGAATGTGGGCGAGCAAGGAAAATCAGCTAAGTGTTGAGAAGTGCAACGGTGGAGTTATATGATGCAGTGGGCGAGATTATGGTGAGGCAGAAGCATTACATGTGGGTGTTTCAAGCTTGAAGGGTAGGTCGGCTTTGTGGGTCAACACCCCAAGCGACACAACCCACCTCTTAAACATGCGATAGATATCATATATATTGGATGGTTGAGCATGGAGTTGGACGCATTGAAAAACCAACCGAGTTCGCAGTGCAAAGTGGTTGGGAGTTCGGCAAAAACATAAGTCAGAGAACAGTGTGAAGGCGCCGAGAAGTTGATGTACCAATTTAACCAAACCGGGCCCACAGTTTTGGCGCTTCATCTCCTAGGGTTAGGTTTTTGGATGTTTAGAGTTTTCCATTGTTTCTCAATAATAAATAAGCCTTTGAGCCTCATTGTAACATAGATTATAGGCATGTAGCTGCCACATCTCTTCTTAGAAATAAGCTACCATCACCCGAGCTAGTTTACCTTTATTTTTGTATGTAAGCATATTTCAGTTCTTTAATATTAATGAAATGAAGTTTTATTTCTGCGCCATCTTTGTGTATATGGGTATTTCTGTATTTTGTTGTGTTCTTGCATAAGTTTGGATTAGTGGTATCATAGCAGTATTCTCTTTCTCTGTTTTTCTTTGCATGTCCCTAATGAGGTCAGGGTATAAGGAGTTAGGGCTTGATTTGGTTGAACCTTTGCAAGACCAGCCTCTCAAAACCCGACGGCCTCCCGTGGTGGAAGAAAATAAATATGAGGAGGAAGGAGATCCTTTCAAAATATTGCTCTAGGAAGCCCTCGACCGACAAAGGATTGCAATGGTGGATAAATTTGCCTAGATCCTTCAACGACTACCCATAGGCAATGCATATTCATCCAATAGCTGATATGGAGGCGCCACTTCTTTTAAGGTACAATTTAATTTTGATATTCCCATATTTTAGGTCCAAATAGATGAAGACATCGTAGATAAATGGTTAAATTTGTTGGAAATATATTTTTCAATTCATGACTTTTCCAATCTAGAAAATATTACTTTTGCACTTCTCAAAGCCGCCTCACATGTCAAGGACTAGTGGGAAGCCTATTGTGAACAAAAAGATGAGAGGGAATCCTCATTGTTTTTCAGTCGTACACACTTGGAATTATTTCCAAGACACCATAAAGTAACAATATTACCCTGTCGAGAGCTAGGAAGATAAATGCATAAAACTCTACGGTAGGGAAGGGACCAAGATGTGTCAAAGTTTACAAATGTTTTCCATACCCTTTGCACGAAGCTAGGTATCAAGGATTCTGAGTGGCATTTGGTACTTAAGTACCACGGCTATCTACATAAGTACATCTAGGATGAGATGGAGTTTCTGGACATTTCCCCTCTTAGCATGGCATACCGATACGTTGTCAAGATTGAGCAGAAGTTTAAAGAGAAGAAGTGAGACTTTGAATATATGAATCTGAAGCAAGGAAAGGGTGCCCCCAAACCACAGAGAAAAGGACAAAGCCAAGGTGGGGTGACCTAGAATAACCTGCCGAAGCCCCAAGAAAATAACAACACCACAAACACAAAGAAGGACATAGGAAAATGGTGTGAGTTCCATAAGAGCTCCACTCACCAACATAAGTGAGTGTCGAGCCAAGCAATCATTGGTGGCCGAGCTGAAGGCTTCCGAATCATATGCATGTTCCAACTCTGAGTCGGAACCAACAAGGGGTATGAAAAAGTGAAGAAGATCATTGACACAGAGCCTTGTGCGAAAGGTCTAGAAGAATGAGCCTGAAGATCTAGAGGAGGGGGAATGCCTCTTCCACTCACAAATGTGGGTTAAGAGTTTTCTGCTGCAGTTCATTGTCGACAGTGGGAGCCAAAAGAACCTCATTTCTGTCACAATCGTGAAGTGGCTAGGCCTACCGACTACTGCACATCTGCAATCATACACCAACTGGTGGCTTCACCAAGGACAAGATCTTTGTGTCAACTAGCAGTGTCGCCGTCCCTATAGAATCAAGCCCTTCATGGATGAGGTACTGTGCGATGTTGCTCCTCTTGAATTTTGTGATGTATTATTAGGACAACCATACTTGTGGAAGTGACATGTTGTATATGAGTCTAGACATTTCTCTGTGATAAGTTGTATAGGATACCAGAGGTAGCCCTGCCTACAGCCATATCTTTGATCACTGCAAATAAATGTAGTAAGATCATTTCCCAAACCAAGAAATTTTTTTTCCATATGATTCGCCCTCAAGGAAAGAAGAAGGTTGTGGCCATGGCTTCCAGATAGCACTCCTCCGCACAACAACAACAGATGGACAAAGTCATGGAGGAGTACAAGGACATTTTCGCCTCACCTACAAGGGTACCTCTGCACTGTAAGATCAAGCACTCCATCGATCTAACCCCAGGCGCAATGCTACCTAATGGGCCAATCTATCGACGCTCTATTCTATATAATGATGAGATCAAGAGGCAGATTTAGCAATTATTGCATAAAGGGGACATCAAGCCAAACTAATCACCCTCTGGGAGTCTGATTGTATTGGTACAGAAGAAGGACAGGACCTAGAGACTCTATATTGACTACTGGGCACTGAACAAGATCACTGCCTAGAATTGGTACCCAATCCCATGGATTGATGACCTTCTAGACCAACTCAAGGGGGCAAAATATTTCAGTAATATTGACTTGAATTTTGGTTATCACAAAGTGCCTATCGAACCCTCCGATGTGTGGAAGACTACCTTCAAATCCAAGGAGGGACTTTTCGAATGGTTGGGCATGCCTTTTGGGTTGACGAATGCCCCCAACCTTCATGATATTGATGGATGACATCTTGCAACCCTTCACCAATGCATTCATGGTGGTTTTTCTAGATGACATCTTGATCTTCAACCAAAGTTTGGAAGAGAACCTCCACCATATTCAACATGTTCTTCAAACCCTACAACAACACAACATGTGTGCCAATTTCAAGAAATGCACTTTTAGCATGACCCAGGTTCAATATATGGGGTACATCATTGATGAGAAGGGTGTGTATGTGGACCCAACTAAGATATAGGTCATTCGAGATTGGCTAGCTCCAACCACTCTAACAGAGCTTCGCAACTTTCTGGGTCTTGCCAATTTCCATCGTAGGTTCGTGTTGGGGTTCTCTCATATCACTTGGCCTTTAAGTCAAGTCACCAAGGGAAGAGAAAAAGAACAGTTCTTTTGGTTTGAATCCTAAGAGAATGCATTTTTCGAGTTGAAGCATCACCTCTTCTCTACACCAGTGCTCACATTACCAGACCTACAGCAACCATTTGAGATCGAGACAGATGCATCCAACTATGATAGTGGTGCAGTTCTTACTTAGAAGGGGAATCTAGTGGCATCTCACAGTGAGACACTTTTAGACACAATATGAAACTATCCCACCTATGACAAAGTGATGTATTCCATTTTATAGGCCTATTGATAATGGAAGCATTACATTATGGGGAAGGGAATGGTCATCCACACAGACTAATGACCCCTGCAGTTCATACGAACACAAGGGAAGTTGTAGAATGATCACCATCAGAAATGGTCGACATAACTACAACAGTTCCATTTGAACATTAAGTAAAAGAATGGAAGCACCAACAATGTTGCAGACTACCTCAGACGACCACACGGTCATGGTGTTGACCACTATGCTCGACTCTTTTGGGCACGAGACTGTGGGGTGACCGCATCTTTACAAGAGAGATCTAGAATTCAGTAGCACATACCAAACACTCCTTGAAGGTAAGGAAGCTCCAAATTTTCACCTCCATGATGCACTGTTATGCACCTAAGACACATTTTTGTTCCTTCAACCAAGTGTTCCAAGATTAATTGGGAGGTGAACTGCAGTCAGGTCAGTGGACATTTCAGGGTAGAGATCAAAACCATGGCAGTGTTGTAGAAGTATTTGTATTGGCCGAACCTTCGACAGGATGTTGGGAAGTATGTTAAATCATGCATTACCTATGCCATTATCAAACCAACCATCAAGAAGAAAGGCCTATACACTCCTCTTCTTCCTCCTAGTCGACCTTGGGAATCCATCTCTATGGATTACATGTTGAGCCTTACTTCTAATAAGCATGCAAACCACTGTGTTTTCATGTTTGTCGACAGATTCTCTAATATGGCCACTCTGGCGGCTTGCAAGAGAGTATCACAACATAAGCCATTGCTAAGCTCTTCTTTGAATGAGTGTGGGCACATTTTGGGATCCCACAACCCATTATCTCAGAGCGGGATAGCAAGTTCCTAAGTACATTTTGGTCAAGTTTCTAGTCGATGTTGGATACCAATATCAATAAGTCCACAAATTTCCACCCCCAAACTAATGACCAAACAAAGGTTTTCAATAGGATGATCATACACATTCTGTGGATGTACAACTAGAAGCATCCATGCACATGGGATGAAATCCCCCCTATGTCCAACACAACTACAACAGAGCTCTCCATAGCTCAACTAGCCATAGCCCATTTCAGGTGGGGTTGGGATTCCAGCCACTATGTCCCGTTGATGTGGCCATTCCATTTGCAGCTACTCAGGTAGATTCAGCTCATGTCTAGTCTAAAGTTGACGGGGTTAATAGCTTCATTGAACGCATTCAGCACATCCGCTAGCAAGTCCATGACATATTGGATAGTGCCAATGCTAAGTACAAGCAACGTCGTGATCAGCATCAGGTGCCACACAAGTTCTATGTGGTCAATAAATTTTGGTTACATTTGTAGAAGGAGCACCTCGTTGGACCCCACCACAAGCTTCACCCACTCTGATATTGGCCTTAAACCATCACTAAGGTTGTAGGGGACAATGCTTTCGATCTCAGCATTCCACCATTGTTGGCATTATGATGCATGTGTCATACTTGCTGGCAACCCACTTGTAGCAGAACAACTCACTTGTATATGGTAACTAGATGAATCTACAAGAGAGATATCAAATGTGACAAAATGCATGGCAGTTGTTACAGATGTGACAAAATGTAGGGCAGTTCAAAGGAATCATTTCAGAAGTAATATGGCAAATCACATTATAACAGGTCTATTCAGAGGGAACAAAGTAATGGTACAAAAGAATAGGATGAAGGAACAAAGGACTACAGATCATAATCAAGAAATTGAAAAAAGAGAATAGTTTAAGAAGTATACGTTGGTTCACCTTGTCCAAGTAGCGTATACACGTGGGCTCACAGAATAGAAGGAGCGTATACATATGCACACACTTTCACAGAAGGAAAAGAATGAATGGGATGAAAAATCAAGGTTTTGGTTTGAGGTGTTGGTCCGAGGTTTTGGTCTGAGGTTTTGATTCGAGGTTTTGGTCCGAGGTATTGGTCTGAGGTTTTGGTACGAGGTTTTGGTCCGAGGTTTTGAAAAAGGATCTAAGTATATAAGAAGGAGAATATCAAAAGGCTAAGTGCACAAGCAATGAATATCTTATGAAGTGTTAGATCAAAAGCAATTATGCATGTTATGTGTTTCTGATGCTTTGCTTGATCTGAACTAAGTATGCACTTAAGTGTTTGATTATGTATGAGATCTAATGATGGATCAAGATCATAATGAATTATCATTATGAGATCTGATAATGGATAGGATAGATCTGAGTGTTAACAAATGTTTTGTGCTTTAAATGCTATGATATGGGTATATCTGAAGACTGGAATAGCTACGAAGTTATAATTTTTTATATGCAAATTTGTACGTTGGTTCACCTTGGTTAAGGCATGTATACACATTGGTTCGACACTTCCAAGTAGTGTATGCAAAAGAAAAGCCAGTTTTTCAAAGATGACTGATCTATCTGATCAATGATGTTGTTTTACAGTTGTTTGTCAATGATGCCTTCTTAGATCTAAAAGTAGAACTGAATGCATAAGGAGATTGAGTATGATTGATTGATTGATTAAGTGAGAAGGGTGATCTTTGTTACTGTCTATTTAATTTGATAGTAGATCTTCATATTGTTACTGGTTGGTATAGTTGTGGTTCAAATGTTTTATGATTCAATATCTTTAGATGTATACGCAGGTTGGGCTAAAGAAATTAGCGTATACACACAGGTTGGCTTCATTGAAGAAGTGTATACATTCTAACACATGACTTTTGATGTTACATTTGGTTCTGGTTGTTGATGCAGTGTTCTGGGTTCATATATGTGTACTGGCTACAGTGATCTATTTGTTCCAGTTGATTGTTTGAATTTGATTAAGTTTGAATGAATGGTTGATTCATTTGTGATTGCTTGATTCTGTATGTCAGACGTTTCAATGATTGATTGATTCAGTTATGGTTGATTCAGAGATTGATGATTGGGTTTCAGTTATACCAGATATTGATGATTGAGTTTCAGTGATTAGTTTATGCAGATGTATTTGATGGATGTATTGTAGTGGTGATTGAGTTTAAGTTTCAATGTTACTGATGGGTCTAGTATGAAAATTTAATGAAATGTGGCCTAAATAGTTTGTTTTTGTGTACCAGGAGTATCTAGTCTAAAAATTTATGAAACATGGTCCTTAGAGGATACTGAGGGTTGGATCCTTCAGTGAGGAAATCGAAGCTTCCTGCTAGTACTGGCTGGTAATTTGATCAGGGGGTTGGAGCTCCCTTCCAGGAGAAGTTGGAGAACAAGTGAAGGTTGGAGCCTTTTGTAGGTCGGTGCCTACATACTAGGAAACATATCGGCTATTACAAGAGCTAGGGGGTTGTAGCTCCCTTCTAGTAGAAGCTAGAGAAGGAGAGAAGGTTGTAACCTTCTACAGGTGGGTGCATTCGTACTAGAATGAGTCTACACCAGTACAAGATTGTAAACAGATTATTACTTATATTAAAATAAGACAGAGACAACAGAAGCAGGTGCTTTTTCTCCCGCATTGGATTTCCACCTTAAATCTTGGTGTTCATGTGTGTTTCTTATGTGTGATGATTTATTCTAATATTACTGCACATGGTTACTGTTTAATGTTTAATAAAGTACTGATGCACTGATTAAAGATAAACATATGATGAATTAATTGAATCATAAGTTCACTTGATATACGTTGGTTGCCTTAAGAATATTTGTGTGCACACACGAGTTCCCTTCACTAAAGTAGTGTATATAAATCTGACTATGGAAACGAAAAGTTATTGATTTGTAAATATTGATTCACCCCACCTCTCAGTATTATTCCCAACCATTGGTATCAGAGCAGGTCCTTTGGCAGAAGCTTAATCGCTTGAAGGATATCCGTAGTAACAATGGGAAAGAAGCAAAAGAAGAATACATCTCAAAGGAACTAGGATAGTGGGAGAGACGATTAGCCATTATGTGGAAGCAACTCTTTATATTCATAATCACCTCAGAATGAAGAAAAACAAGCAAAAGAATTATCAGGTACAAATTTGTTGTCCGCTGGTGACACATTTCTCTGTTCATTTGAAGATAATGAATGTGATAGCGAAACAACTAAATTTTCTCTTATGGGTGAAAGAGAAAAAATCAAATAGAGGAATAATTTAAAAAGCTCATAGACACAATTAGAGATCAAAAAGATCTAATTGATAAAAGGGAATGTGCCTAAAAAGAAGAAGTTACAAAATTAAAAGCTCAGTTGGAGGAAGGAAACAAAGTAAGAAAGTAGTACAAGGAAAATGAAGATCAATGCTAAAGGTTGTAGGATGAAGTAACATCATTTAGAATGAAGTAAATGAGAAGGATACAAAAATCAAGAAACTTATAGAAAGATCCATTTACTATAAAATTCTTGAAGATGAGATGGTCTCTCTAAAAGAAGATCTTCAAAATTCAATAAGTAGAATGAAGAACTACCTCAAGTAGATGAAGAACAAGAAAATGAGATTCTCAAATTAAAACAGCAAGTGGAAGAAGGAAGAAAAGCTGAAGAAATCATGAAGAATCAGTATCTGGAAAAGGAATAGAAATATCAGGTTGAGGTAAATATCCTAAAAGGTAAATTAGAAGAAAAGGATAAACTTTTGAGATTTCAAGATAGTACAAAGATTTTGGATAATATTCTGTTATGAAACCAGCTCAAGAAAAGATAGAAAAGAAAGATCAACGCCTTAGAATTCAGCCTCTTCGAGGGGGCAACCTCCTTTACATTACATAAATGAACAATTCTTGGATGATACAAATGACAAAACCTCCTTTCTATATATAGGAGTCTAAGGAGTCACAATATAATCCAGCCGACCTAACAATAATAATATAAAGCCACAAAAATAACAATAGAGGGATTCTAAGGGGCACAGAAATAACAATATGGGGGTAATAGGGGCACAACAATATAAATAAGGGGCATAACTACAATAGTAATGGGGTAATCACTAGTATTATAGGGACCCAACATGCCCCTCTCCTTCAAAAAAGTGTTGTCCTCAACGCTTGAGCAGTTCTGGATACTTCTGCATAATATTCTCATCCTCCCATGTGGAATCTTCAGCGGATAAGTTCTTCCACTTGATAAGATACTCTGAAATTGATCGATTTCGTAGCTGTCGAGTTCTTGTTTCTGCGACTGCTTCAGGTTCCAATATAATTTTTCCTTCCTCATCAAGTTCTGGCAATATTGTTTGAACTGGGAGCTTGTCGCCTATAACCTTCTTTAAACATGAAACATGGAAAACTGGGTACAATCGAGAAGCTGCAGGAAGCTCCAATTTGTATGCCATAGTACCAATCTTTTCCAACACCTTGTACGGACCATAATACTTTGGTGATAATTTATTATCCTTCTTAGCTTGCTTTAGGGACATTTGCTTATATGGTTGTAGCTGTAGGAATACCCAATCACCTACATCAAAACTTCTTTCACTGCGATGTTGATCTACTTGTTGTTTCATTCTATTTTGTGCCAACACGAGGTTATCCTTTAAGAGTTGGAGGACTTGTTGTTGATGTTCGATGTGATGTTCCACTGCCTGAACCTTAGAATTTTCTCTTAAATATGATGTGATTGATGGTGGTTGGTACCCATAAAGTGCCATAAATGGGGTCATTTTTGTTGTTGTATGGAAGGAAGTGTTATACCACCATTCAGCCAGAGGCAACCATTTGACCCATTGTGTCTGTTTATCAGATACAAAGCAACGAAGATATCCTTCCAAACATTTGTTTACTATCTCAGTTTGCCCATCAGATTGAGGATGATAAGATGAGCTATGAGCTAACTGAGTACCAAGACAAGAAAATAATTCTGTCCAAAAATTTCCAGTGAAAATGGGATCTCTGTCACTTACAATAATCTTTGGGTTTCCATGTAGCTTTTGAATTGTTTCCATAAATGCAGTAGAAACTGTACTGGCTTTAAATGGATGTGATAATGCACAAAAGTGTGCATACTTGGTAAGTCTGTCAACTACCACCATGATGACACTCTTTCCCTCAGACTTGGGTAAACCTGTGATAAAATCCATTGAAACCTCCTCCCAACGTTGGCTTGGAATGGATAAAGGTTGTAATAGACCCGGTGTCTTAATTGTTTCAACTTTATTTTGTTGGCAAACCAAACATTCCGCCACAAACTTTTGAATATCTGATTTAAGGCCATCCCAAAAAAATTCCTTCTTAACCCTGTGGTAAGTTTTTAAAAATCCTGAGTGCCCTCCTAAGGGAGAAGTGTGCAATTCCATAAGAATCTTTTGTTTTAGCTGGGAATTCTTACAGAGGTATAAGCGATCTTTGTACCATAACGAATCATTTTGCCAGCTAAATGTATCAGAAGTACTGGAATCTTGTTGTAGCTTTCGAATAAGTGCCCACACTTCTTCGTCATTCTTCCATTCCTCCTTTGCTTCGTTTATCCAATCTGGTTGGATAATAGAAATGGCACACAACAATGCTTCCATATCCTCATCCTTTCTTGAGAGTGCATCTGCCACCACATTTTGCTTCCCTTTTTTGTAGATGATTTCAAAGTCATAACCCAACATCTTTGTGACCCACTTTTGTTGCTCTTCAGAGGATAATCTTTGTTCTAAAAAGTATTTAAGGCTATCATGATCCGTTTTTACCTTGAAGTGTCTTCCCATTAGGTAGGGTCGCCATTTCTTAAGTGCATGGAGTATTGCCAACATTTCCTTCTCATAAATAGCTTTGCTTAAAAACTTTCCCTTGATTGGACGACTTTCAAAAGCAATGGGTCTTTCATCTTGCATTAGAACAACACCAATTCCATTTCCTGAAGCATCACATTCCACAATAAAGGTTTTTGTGAAGTCCGGTGTAGCTAAGACCGGTGCTTGGCACATTGCCTCTTTAAGATGTTTAAAGGCCTTTGTTGCTTCCGGAGTCCATGAAAATGAATCTTTCTTCAATAATGTTGTTAGAGGTGCTGCTATTCTCCCATAATTCTTAACAAACTTGCGATAATACCCTGTCAACCCAAGAAATCCTCGCAGATGCTTTATGGATGTGGGGATTTTCCATTCCTTAATGGCTTTAATTTTGCTAGGGTCTACCTTAACTCCTTCATGAGATACAATATGACCCAAATATTCCACCTCCTGGACTCCAAAGAAACATTTGGATCTTTTTGCATATAATTGTTTCTCCTCCAATAGTTGTAGCACCTTGTCAACATGTTCAACATGATCCTTCCAAGACTTGCTGTAGATTAGTATATCATCAAAAAATACCAACACAAATTTTCTAAGGAATGGTTTGAAAATTGAATTCATCAAACCTTGAAATGTTGAAGGTGCATTGGTAAGGCCAAAAGGCATGACCAAAAATTCATAATGACCCTCATGAGTTCTAAATGCCGTTTTCGGAATGTCTTCAATCTTCATTTTGATTTGATGATATCCCGAACGAAGATCCAACTTGGTGAAGTAAATTGATCCATGCAATTCATCCAGTAATTCATCAATGACAGGAATGGGGAACTTATCTTTAATAGTGAGCTTGTTGAGCTCCCTATAATCTGGACACATGCGCCATGATCCATCCTTCTTGTGCACCAATACTACTGGAGCTGAGAAAGAACTTTGACTCGGTTGAATTATACCAGCCTCTAGCATTTCTGCAACCATACGTTCAATTTCACTTTTTTGGACATATGGATATCTGTACGGCCTGATGTTTGGAGGAACACTTCCTGGAATCAGATGAATAGCATGATCATGATCACGCATAGGTGGGAGACCTTTGGGAGTCTCAAATACCTTGGAATGATTGTCCAGGACTTTTTGGAGATCTGGAGAAATAGATGATTCCAATGTGGAAACATCTAGCGAACATAATTGTGCAATTACACCTCTTTGCTCCTTTTTTAGAAGCTTTGTCATGCCATTAGAGCTGATTATCTTTCCTGGTTTCCCTGCAATACCCCTTAATTCAACTTCCTTTCCTTCCACAGAAAATTTCATGAAAAGTTCTTGAAAATTAAAAGCTATTGTACCCAAGGATTGTAGCCATTGGACTCCTAGTACAACATCAGCACCTCCCATTGGAATGGAAAGCATTGGGCTAGTCAATACATATTCTCCCATGGATAGCTTGATATTATGGCACTTTCCAGAACAATTTATTGTTCCTCCATTTGCAATCATCACTTGACACTCTGGTGCTGGATATAGGAAGCAATTCAATTCTTTTGCTACCCTACAATGAATAAAATTGTGGGTGCTTCCTGAATCAATCAACACTATTACCTTTTTCTTCTTGATTTGTCCTTCTATCTTGATGGTTTGAGGAGTGGTAATTCCCGCCAATGCATTACAAGATATGGTCGGATTTATTTGTTCTTCATCTAGGCTTTGTTCCTGGAATATATCCTCTTCTTTTGACCTTTCTTGCTCCTTTTCTTCTTCCTCTTCACAATCTATGTAGAATAATTTCTTCTCAGCACACTTATGACCTTTTGTGTATTTGCTATCACAATTGTAACAAAGCCCTTTTGCTCTTTTTTCTTCCAATTGTTGTGGTGTCAACCTTGTAGGTTGTGGAAGACTATGGGCAAAAACACTTCCGTCTTTATAGTTGTGAATGGTATGCTTCCTAGTTGCCATAATTTTGCTTTCCATTTTTCTTGCTAACCTGAATGCCTTCTCTAATGAATCAGGTTCCCAAAGGCGCACATCATGTTGGATATTATCCTTTAAAGACCCTATGAACACATCAATCCTATGCTCCTCTGGAATATCTTTTACCCTTATGTTCAATTTTTGGAACTCCTCAATGTGCTCCATTATTGAACCCTTTTGTTTGAGACTTATCAATTGGCTAAAAAAAGTGTTGCTTTTTGTATCCTCATAATGTGCTATCAATTCTTCCGTAAAAATTGCCCAAGTGATAAATTGTTTACGAGAGCAAAGCCATTGATACCATACAAACTGATTTGGTTCCAAATATAAAGTTGCCATACGTACCTTTTGTGTGTTTTGCACATTATTGAGATCGAAGAATTGCTCCATCTGTAATATCCATGTGGCGGGATCCTTGCCATCAAACTTCCTCATATTGATTTTTGGAACATGGTGGATCTTCGATCCAACATTAGAGTCTATGGAATCATGATTAACATTTCTTTTGTTCACATCATGAGTTTCCTTTACAACCTTTTCACCATTAGTAAGTATTTCTTGTAGAAAATTTGTCAAATTTGTCTTCAAATCTGCCATGTCTGTCTTCAAATTTGTCCTCAAATCTGTCTTCAGATCATCCATCTTAGCTTCCATGCCCTTTATCTTATATTCCACGCCATTTATCTTAGCATCTGTTAGTTTTTGTGAGCGTGACATTTGTTGCACTTGTTCTTGTAATTTTGATATATCATGTAGCATTTCTTCCTCTTCTTCATGAGTCATGCTAGAGCTTTCAGGTTCCTTACTAGGTGTTTGCATTTTCTTTCCTCGGGGCATCAGTTACCGATAATAATGCTTTACTATGCCCTTTGAATTCCTTCAAACCAAGCTTATGCAAAAATTTAAAAAAAAACTACACACCTTTTTTTTACTTTGTAGAAGCCTGATATTGAATCTGATGTATCTTTGTAATTTCAAATCATCCAGTTATGAAACTGTGACCTGTAGTAGCCTTCTATTTCCTCTTTCCAATGCCACTAGTCTGATCCAAATTGGATTCTCCAAGAAAGAGTTATGCACAATCTCCCGCAGTGACCTGATTATAGACTAGTTCAATAGAGCGAAATTGTATGAAGTGCCACGTGTCACTGTTCCAACCTTTGACTCTGAAAAATATATACAAGAAAACTACAGTCTGTCCTCTTTCTGTACCTTCTTACGAAATTTCAATCCGATGCTCAAAAGAAAGTTATGACGATTTTCCCCAGGTCACCTGTTTTGAATGTAATTCAGGAGTCTGCAAAAAGACCAACTTCCTCATATCATATCTCCGAAAATATCACGCGAAATGCTCTGAAATTTGGATCCAAGGTTCCGCACGATGTCTTCTCAAATGGGTTTTTTTTTTCGACTTCTGAAACGTCACAGAAAAAAAGTTATAGCGAAAATTCCACGATGACCTGTTTGGAGCAGCGAAACCCTAGAATCCAAAGCTCTGATACCAAATGTTATGAAACCAGCTCAAGAAAAGATAGAAAAGAAAGATCAACGCCTTAGAATTCAGCCTCTTCGAGGGGGAAACCTCCTTTACATTACATAAATGAACAATTCTTGGATGATACAAATGACAAAACCTCCTTTCTATATATAGGAGTCTAAGGAGTCACAATATAATCCAGCCGACCTAACAATAATAATATAAAGCCACAAAAATAACAATAGAGGGATTCTAAGGGGCACAGAAATAACAATATGGGGGTAATAGGGGCACAACAATATAAATAAGGGGTATAACTACAATAGTAATGGGGTAATCACTAGTATTATAGGGACCCAACATATTCTTAGTATCCAAAGGTCTCCTATCATCAAATCTTGTCTTGGTTTCCATCAAACTATTGGAGGTGAATCTATCTCACAAGATGAGGCAAGGAACCCTAATGCAAAATCTAAAAAGGTCAACAAGGAGATAAGAGGTCAAACCCATCAACAACTAAGGAAAGAAAGTCTTCAAAGAAAATCATTTGCTCCTAATTATGGAAGTGTTAATCGATTCTTTCCTCTGATGAATAATGTTGAATGTTTTATATGTCATAATTTTGGACATGTTGTAGCTAGATGCAGAAGTAGAATGGTTCATGCTAATAACCGTCACACAGAAATATCATCAGCTTCCAGGTACTTTAATAGATATTGTTTTTCTTGCAATATGTTTGGTCACAAAGCCATTCACTACTATAGATGGAATATGAAACATATAATATGTTATTCTTGTAATAAGTTTGGGCATATAGCAAAAGAATGCAGGAGAAAATCTTGGCCAACATACCAAAAGGAGAAAACATCATCACACTCCAAGGTATGGAAGAAGAAGGAAGTACAATAAAAAATATGTGGCATAGCTCAGTACACGGACAAAATAGACTCAGGAGGAACTGAAAGTATGAAATTTCAATGCTCTAATTCTCATACGTAGTTATCATGAAGACAAGTAAAGTATATATGCGAGTTAGAAGCTGCACAGTCACGTATATGTTGATTTGATGTAAAATCAATTAGACAAACATAGGAAAAGGGGTCTAATATGGTTCAGCCAATTATCAATTATCCTTTCTGTTCTAATTGATGATGATTATAGTCTGTTAATGATATGTAGAATTGATTTTGACCCTCATAAGTTGTTGATTACTTGATGTATAACTAGTTGATGATGATGCCTTGATGATCCTTACTGATATATGAATGATTAGATCTGACAGTGAATAGGTGGCACAAGTTCAGGGGGAGATACTTTATGCTTTTAATAATGCATTGTTGGCATTATGTTTAGAATTCTTTGGAACCTAATGATTATTATCAATGGTGATGATGCTTATGTTGCTGAAGTGTTTAAATGATACATCATGCTATGTTGTCGTCATAAGTTGCTTGTGATAAAGTCTCAAATGATACTTGTATTGCTTTGGGTTACATAGTTTTTATTCAAATCAGATTTATGGATGTTTGTGGATGACTATTTTGATGATGCATATAGTACATATCGATCTTCATAAGGACATAGAAAATAACAAAGCTTGAGTACAAAACTTCATGATGATAAGAGTCACTCATTTCTTGTATGTTGTTGTTGTCATGCCTTCAAATATGCATAAAGTTCATATGGTGAAGGATTCCCATAGTTATTGGCTCTCACATGATATATGGGTTGAAGATTGTTGCTCTTGATGGTATCAAGAAATTTTGACAAATGATTGTGAGCTCATGGTTTTCTTTTCACACATTGATGAGAATCTAGATACATATTGATATCTCTATGATGGATTCATAGTATGTTGGAAACATGGATGATTACTTAAGTTGCAAAGGATGGTTTGCCAAGAGAATGGTGTTATTGCAGGTTTCATGAAGACATAGTTATTTGAAGACATGGATATTTAGAGACATGCCCTACTTAGTCACATAATGATGATGAATTCTTACTTTATGATGATAGGTTTGATACTCACTTATGTTGATTATCATGGTAGATGCTTATCAGATATGGGATGTTCCCTTGTGATGACACATGGTTGATATATTGAGCATTCTTGTGAAAAGCTCATGCAGTTCTTGATGATTATGTTATGATCATAGATGATGACTATGGTGTTTTCACATACATATGATATGATGTGAATGATTTTATGTTACTGCTTGGAGATATGACATATGCTTAGTTGATTCATGGAAGGTTATGATAAGGCTTTTTCCACTAAGGAAATGGAGCAAGTTGATCTTGATGAAATCAAGAGGATGAGTTGATATCTATATGTGGCATACTTTGTCACAGGTTGATGATATTTACATTGTCATATCTTGGGAAGTGATGATGGACATATATAGGTTAATGGTTTGGATGCTATTGTTAGATGCTTATGGTGCAGATCATATATGGTGTATGATAGTTATTGATGACTATCATGGTCTTGTTTAGATCTTTGGTCTTTGTTATAAATGTCATGTATATCATTTGATGCAAAGGTCATATAAAGTCCCATGATGTAATAATATGTACATATCTGTCATAGTCTTTTAATGAGTCCTTTTTGGTCATATGATATAATTTGTACCCCCACTGTGCATGGGAAGGATGATGTAATAATTTCTATATTCCAGTCATGTATAAGCAATTGGTATATCCCCACTTGGTTGGGCTGATGAGTCAAATTTGGTGTATCCCCACTTGGTTGGGTGATTGATGTATGTATGAGTCCTTGGTGATAGGAAGGTCATACTCACATAGTTGAGTTATAGAGTCATGTTATTCTTTTGGAAAATATTTTTTTAGACTCTACATTTTCTCAAGGGGAGCATGGACCATTTAGTGCATCTCAGCATGTACAAAGGGGGATTTTAATCAGAGAATTTAGCATGTGCCTAGGGGGAGCATGATCAATGTTCCTATTTAGTTTTTCAGATATGAAAGTCTTCATTTTGGTCAGCCCTTTTCCCTTGATCTCAAAGGGAGAGAATATCTTGGTTCGCCCTTTGCCCTTGATGTCAAAGGGGGAGAGTATCTTGGTGTTGCTTGATACATCTAACAGGTTCTACAGCTTGAAGTAATCAACACCAATATGGTTTCCATCAAGTCCAAAGGGGGAGATTATTAGCATTATGATGCATGTCTTGTACTTGATGGCCACCCACTTGTAGCAGAACAACTCACTTGTATATGGTAACTAGATGAATCTATAGGATAGATATCAGATGTGACAAAATGCATGGCAGTTGTGTTTACAGATGTGACAAAATGAAGGGCACTTTAAAGGAATCATTTTAGAAGTAATGTGGAAAATCGCATTATAATAGGTCTATTCAGAGGGAACAAAGTAATGGTACAAAGAATAGGATGAAGAAACAAAGGAATATAGATCAGAATCGAGAAATTTAAGAAAGAGAATGGTTTAAGAAGTATATGTTGGTTCACCTTGTCCAAGTAGTGTATACACGTGAGCTCACAGAACAGAAGAAGCGTATACGTATGCACACACTTTCACAGAAGGAAAAGTGCATATGGGATCGAAAATCAAGGTTTTGGTGTGAGGTATTGGTCCGAGGTATTGGTCCGAGGTTTTGGTCCAAGGTTTTGGTCCGAGGTATTGGTCCAAGGTTTTGGTCTGAGGTATTTGTCCAAGGTTTTGGTCTGAGGTTTTGGTCTGAGGTATTGGTCCGAGGTTTTGGTTTGAGGTATTCATCCGAGGTTTTGCTCCGAGGTATTGACAAAGGATCTAAGCATATAAGAAGTAGAAGATCAAAAGGCTAAGTTCAAAAGTAATGAATATCTTATGAAGTGTTAGATCAAAAGAAATTATGCATGATATGGGTTTCTGATGCTTTGCTTGATCTGGACTAAGTATGCACCTGAGTGTTTGATGATGGATGAGCTCTAATGATGGATCAAGGTCATAATGACTTATCATTATGAGATCTAATAATGGATAGGCTAGATCTGAGTGCTAACAAATGTTTTGTGCTTTAAATGCTATGATATGGGTATAACTGAAGATTGGAATAGCTGCAAAGTTATAAGTTTTTATATGCAGATATGTACATTGATTCGCCTTAGTTAAGGCACGTATACACGTTGGTTCGACACTTCCAAGTAGCGTATGAAAAATAAAATCCTATTATTCAAAGCTAACTGGTCTATCTTATCAGTGCTACTATTTTACTGTTATCTGTCAATGATGTCTTCTTATATCTGAAAGTAGAACTGAATGCATAAGGAGATTGAGTATGATTGATTGATTGATTAAGTGAGAAGGGTGATCGTTGTTGTTTTCTATTTAACTTGACAGTAGATCTTCAGATTGTTACTGGTTGGTACAGTTGTGGTTCAGAGGTTTTATGATTCAGTATCTTTAGAGGTATATGCAGGTTGAGCTAAAGGAAGTCGCATATACATGCAGGTTGGCTTCATTGAAGGAGCATATACATTCTGACACATGACTTTTGATGTTACAGTTGGTTCTGGTTGTTGATGAAGTGTTTTGGGTTTAGATCTGTGTACTGGCTACAATGATCTATCTGTTCCAGTTGATTGGTTGAATTTGATTAAGTTTGAATGAATGTTTGATTCAGTTGTGATTGTTTGATTTTCTATGTCATAGGTTTCAGTGATTGATTGATTCAATTATGCTTGATTCATAGATTGATGATTGGGGTTCATTTATAGGAGCGATTGATGACTGAGTCTCAGTGATTTGTTGATGCAGATGTATTTAATGGATGTATTACAGTGGTCATTGAGTTTGAGCTTCAATGTTACTGATCCAAAATGGATCCTAAAACCTCTAAGTCTTCATATATATTAACTATAAGAAACACTATTGGAAGGGAAAACAATGAAAGAATGGCAGAAAACAAAGCTAAGCAAAAGTGGAAGTAAAACTGCACAGGAGTCGTCGGATCGGACCGATAAACAGTCTAGATCTAATCAAAATATCGCAATCGGGAGAGACCAGCAGAGTACATCAGATGCAGCCCTATGGAAATCGCGATAGTGATCAGCACGATTTAACGAGGACCGTTGATCGAGCGCACAAATCAACGACCTAGATCAAATCGCAATATCGCATCGCTATAACACAAAGGGAAGACTTACCAGAGGCCCGAAGACCATGCGATATGCGATTGCGATATATTGCATTGCAATATCACATCGCAGTGATACAAAGGAGCGAGGCAGATACAATATGTGACTTGCGATAGCCAGACCCAATGAGTTTTATAAATGCTACTCTATAAGTTTTGAGTTCCGATAAAAAGTGATTTGTCGGGATTTTCTGTGTATTAGTGCATTTTCGTATAAAAATTGAAATACAAAAGCAAATGCCCCGAAGCGATAAAGCCAAACCCGAAAGGAATTATAGACATGGATTTATATTATTTGAGTTCCGTAATAAGCGGGATGTCGGGTGGGCCTCAAGCGGTAAGTGGTATTGGACGAGCTCCGCCCGATCCCATACATTGGCTGACACATGGTTTGGTGCCAAAGAGAGAAAACTGCCTTTTCGGGCGGGTAATCTCCATGCACATGAGCCACCTGAAATAGATATCAACTATTGGATTGGAGATCACGCAGATCAATGGTGGGCTTACGATAGCGATCAAAGGCAGACACGATAGGATTAAAGGGCGAATTCAATATTATTTGAAGTCCGATAGAAAGTGCTTTGTCGGATTTTTCAGTGTTTTCTGTGTATTTCTCTGTGTAAACAGAGAAATTACTTTTCTGGATTTCACCCGCGCCAGTGGTCCTTTCCATTACAAACAGGTGGCCACCATACTTTAGGATGTTTAGCAATGATTGTTAAACGCTCCAGAAGGAGATGAAGGGACAACAGCTGGGAGCTAGAGAGCCTGAAAGGGGAGACGAATAGACAAGTGTCGATAGGCTTAAAATCCATTCAATGGCAGAGATAGGCAGGCAGTTACTGAGACAAGGAGAAAGCAGAAGACAGAGAGCAAGAGGGAGAGTCTATGTACTCTTGTAGACTTGAGGTTTTCAAGTAAATACCTATTGTTTTATCACTATTGTGTTGAGAGACGGTTTGAGCTCACACTTGTAATAATCTGATCTTGAAGACATAATATAGAGGTCAACACTGAAATCTAGACCAAGAGATATACCCAAGAAGTCTGGTGAACTCCTTGATTATTTGATGTGTTGATGTGTATGCTTATTATGTTTTATAAGTACTCATTGTCTATATTATTAGCAATCTTTTCGATCTGTTGCACTAAGTAATATAGGCATTCCTGCACATTAGTTTGTAATACCTTTATATTGATTTAAGATCTCATTTTCAGATCAGGTGGTATCAGAGCTTTAGGTTTTGTTAAGGTTAGACAAGCTTGTGCTATATTTTGAATGCTAACTAGATTTAAGCTTAGATTAGGAGAAGGAGACTTGTTGAGGCTAATCCATAGATTGGAAGAGTCTATCCTCAGAGGAGAATGGCGGAAGAAACTCAATTGGGATCAGAATATCAATTTATGGAAGGTTTTAAGGCACTCCAAGCCATGGTGGAAGAGATGTACCTGGAATTTAAGAAGGGCCGAGGTGAAATCCCCTCAACACCTAAACCCGGAAGAGGAGAAGAGAAACCTTTCCTAAATTGCCTCTCAAGAAGGAAAAGAAAAAGGAGAAATGCCTCCTCCACCAACTCCTCCATCTTCACCTTCATCATCCTCATCATCTTCTTCGCATAAAACTAGCCCTGATAAGAAAAAGAAGAAAACTTCTTTGATTAAATTAGATGTGAAGTTTGATTTGCCAATTTATGATGGAGAACTAAATGCAGAGAAGCTAGATAATTGGATAAGACAGATTGATGTATATTGTAGGGTGTAGAACATTGATTCAGAAAGGAGAAAGATTCAGCTGGATAGCCTTCGACTTGGAGGAACTGCACTAGTATGGTGGGAAGGAAAGATATAAGTTGATCTACAAAAACATGCTAAAATCCTTTCTTCCTGGAAAGACTTTGTTCTGCTATCAAAAACCAATGAGTTGGCAAACTCTTCACCAGTTGAAGGGTCAAAGTGTACAAAGTTATACTCAGGAATTCAGGAAAAGAGCTTTAACTCTAGGTATATCCTTGGACTCACCTGAGACTTTATTGAAGTATATAGGTGGTATGCATGGTTATTTAAAGCATACTATACTCATGTTTAATCCCACTAGCCTAGATGATTTATCAGTTCAAGCAACACATCTAGAAACTAGAGGTAAGAATGTAAACCCAGAGGTTGGGGGAACATCTAAATATTCTGTAAACAAGAACAAGGAAAAGAAGAAATTGAAATGGAAGGAGAGGAAAGAAAACACTGTAAAGAAGGATAAACCTTCATGCACTCATTGCAAGAAAGAAGGACACGATAAGGCACATTGCTGGTCTTTGCATCCAAAACTGAAACCCAAGAAGTTCGTTGGTAAGGAGAGAAAGAATGATGTAGCTATTCAACAGGACTTGGGATCAGATTCATGCGATGAAACAATAGTTACGACCACAAGTATTAGAGGTAAAGATTCTAAAGCATCCACAATTAATTCTGCACAATCTATTAATAATGAAAGTAATGAGAGAGAAAGGAATAAGATTTTTCGTATTAGAATAATTTCCAAGCATAATAAGATTGATACTTTATTTGATAGTGGATCACAAGTAAACTTGATTTCTGAAACAATTGTAAAGAAGTTGGGATTACAAAAAAAACCTCATGAGAAGCCATATCCATTAGGTTGGGTGTGTGATAAGACAAAGCTACAAGTAACGAGACAATGTAAACTTAGGTTTGCTATTGGATCAACATTTGTAGATGAGGTTGAGTTAGATATAGTTCCATTAGATATATGTGGTATTGTTTTGGGAAGTCCATACTTGTATGATAGGAAAGCTATTTTCTATAGAGCTGAAAATAAGTATCAACTCACTAAAGATGGAATAGAATATATTGTAAGAGCTCATAAACTCAAAAATAACTATTCTCTCATAAACTTAGGACAAATGAAAAGAATTGTGAATTCAAGTAAGAAGTTTTTACTTATGGTTGTAAAGGCAAAGGATCCTGAAAAATCCAATGCATTTGAAGGCTGTGATTCTAAACAGAAAGCTGATTTAGTTAAAGTTGTTTCAGAGTATGATGTTCTATTTCAAGAACCAAAAGGTCTACCACCCAAGCGAGAAATAGTACATGATATTTGTTTGCAGCAAGTTGCTCCATTACCTAACATTAGAATGTATAGGTTGTCAGCTTTAGAGAATGCAGAGATAAAGAAGCAGGTACATGAGTTGCTCGAAAAAGGTTTTATACGACCAAGCACATCACCATGTGGATCTCCAATCATGCTAGTGAGAAAGAAATATGGATCGTGGAGAATGTGCATTGATTATAGAGCACTAAATAAAATAACGATCAAGAATCATTATCCTCTTCCTCGTATTGATGATCTATTAGATCAATTGAAAGAAGTAGTTTACTTTTCTAATTTAGATTTGCGAAGTGGCTATCATCAGGTCAGAGTTGCAGAACAAGTGTTATAGACATTTTTGTGCCTTACAGCATAGAGCATGAAATGTCAATAATCTAAGGGATCCAAAGTCCCTAAACATGTTGTTCTTACCCTTAGAGGAACAAGGTCAGCAAACCACAACACTGCAAATCAATTCTCCACTGAAAAACACTCAAAAACAGTTCAGTTTTGGATCATTGCAGCTGCTCCACTAGGCATCTGCGCTGCATAGCAGGTACAACAAAGGCTACCTACGTTGCATAGCAAGTAGAACAAAGGCTACCTGCGTTGGGCGTACTTGGACATGTGGAGGAATCTTTTTCTCAAAGTGCCAGTGCCCAGGAAGCTTCTAAAAAGACACTTGATGATAAGATTCGCCTAATGATGAGTTAAGAGCTTCTAAAACTCCAAGTGGAAGACAGAAACTCCGAGTGAAGAACTGAAGAACAACTGGAGTTGAAGAGGACAACAAGTCACACATCAAGCTGACTTATCTTCACTCCAAAACTCTATATAAGGATCTCATCCCATGGGATCTGGAGGCCAGAATTTTGTGCAAAGAATTGCTGTTGGTTTACAGTTGAGAGTATTGGGTGATTGCTTGAGGGAGGTGAAGAGGAGATTTCTTTCCGTCGGGAAGGTGATGCTGGATTGGACCTCTCACGGTTGTATCACCGCCTGAACCTTACTTCCTTATATTAATAAAGCATTTGAGGTTCTTCTATTCGCATGTGTTTCAATGGTGTATTGTCTTACTTGCGTATTTGATTTATGCTAATCCTTGAATCAATTATGAATGCATGCTTCTTGTAGTTTCCTTTTCTTGTCTTGTTCGCAGGATCTCGTGTAGCTGGGCCCGTGAGAAGACTTGGAGCTGGGAGCGAGCGGCAAATAGAGGAGATTGGATCGACCACTTGCGCAAGACATCGGTAAGTGGATCTCTCCCTTTCATCTCTTGCATGTCATAAAGAAGTAACTTTAGATAGCTTTGCTTCAGCTGTTGCTAAGGAACTATCACCCTTAGAGTGGGATAGGGTCATTCCGTGTTGGATACCTTTCCCCACAACAGACTGGCGACTCCGCTGGGGACCGTGTCTTGTTGGTAGCTTGTGTTTCTTGCTATTCATTTCTTAAACAAAAGAGTACCGAATCGAACTGCATGCAAGTCCTTCGAATGCAAAGTAGAGGGCAGCTACTCTAGCCCAGTGTTGGGCCTGTTTATGATTTGAAGAGCAGATCCACAAGGACTCTTTTTAGCTCTTTGTGATAGTGTTCATCTTCCTTTAATCATCCTCTAGTGTATACTTGACTGACAGCCTCTGATTTGGCCAAAAACCGCTCATTTTTGAGCAAACTGTGAGCCGGAATCTGAGAGAGACGTGACTTGTCTCATCAGTGCAGCTGCCACAAAGGCTACCTGCACTGCAACGCAGGTCCCGAAGGGGCTACCTACGCTGCATCTCAGATCCACAGTGCAGCACCTGCGCTGATCCAGTTTTGCCTTATGCAGCTGAGATTCCCCACTGTCTGTTGCCCAGTTTTCAGTATTGTTTTTGCAGCCTGTTGTCAACCTGTATACCCAGCTGAAACCACTTCTCTTTGCCTTCATTCCGCCTCAGTTGTATGAAGAAACCGTGATTGTTCTTATTGTATTTCTTGTTGTCATTCACAGTTTCCCTTAGCGAAAGTGAACTAGTCTTGCTATGACCTCTTGAATCTAGACCTGTGAGAAAGTGTCGTTGTGATTCTAAGAGTTAGTTTATTGCTGTTCATAGCTGCTTGAGCATTTGCTTTCGTTATATGGTTCGAATTTCAGTATTTCTTGTGTTGAAACGAGTGAATCTTAAGGTGTTCTTTTGATTATTGGACAAAAACTTGTTTTCTTTCGCTTGAAATTGAATTCGAAATTATACAACAGCTTCCTTTTTGTAATACATCAACATTAAGGAAGAAGAAAAGAAATACTTGCATTGTGCATGTGCATTTTGACAGTTTGCATGTCGATTTAGGAAAAGTGCATCAGTGTGTGCTCTATGATCTGTTTGAAAAGATGATGTCTTTCTTTTCCTTCAGTAGTTAAGGTTTTCATAAGTTGAAAGAATTGAAAAAGCTTGCTTATCATTCTTAGACTGCATTTAGGAGTTGTCTCATACATCACGTGGTGATCCATAAAGGCAAACTGCTAAGCAAGATCAACCTAAAAAGAACTGAATTTATCTAACAACGCTTTGAAACATAACGAAACACAGTAGAGGTCTAGGTAGAGACGTGAACCGGCGTCGTTAAACATAGTGACTGTCGATCTCTACGAAGGTGGGTGATTCCTCCTGAGGGACGATAGCACTAATACGGACTTGTGCCCCCGCGTACCGTCGCGTATATTGGGGGACCCCTATAGGAACAAAGCCTTTATCCATAGGAAGCCGTGTCGGCCGCCCTACTGATCGCGATGCAGTGAACACAGCATTCACGAAGATCGACCACTCGTACCATAAAACGTATTATGTGGTTTCGCGAAAGGTTTGGCGCACCCTTGCCTAGAACTCCAGAGTAGTTTCTTTTGGCCTTTTTCAAACTCTATAACTGAAAAAGTCCATCCGAGCATTTGTCACTTCGGGCTCGTTAATACATCGAAGGAGACTAGAGTCATCTTTAGCTTTTTCTTGACTCTTAAAAAGTGAAAAAGCAAGTTGTGTCTTAAAAAGCGTCGTCATATAAAATTCATTCTAAACGGAACATAATCACCCCTTATTCCTACGTTGATCTTAAGGTTGAGAACATGGAACACACCAACCAAGGGATTCCACAGCATGGGACCCCTAGCCCTTTCTCCTCTTGGGGAGAAGTTGGTGCGCCCCACATGGCCACATTGTCGCTTCCAGGACTGACAATTGGCCTGCCAATTTGGCTATTCTCAACCGCTGTAGTTCAGACCACCACGGTTCCTGAACAGTCGAGTCAACAGTTAGACCAGTCTAGAGCTACTCTCCAGCCTTCCACTTCTTATGAGCCTTCCTCCGATCCTTCTTCTTCGAAAGGTCAAGCCGCCAAAAGCGGAGCTCCCATGGAAAAGAAGAAGGAAA
Source organism: Pinus tabuliformis (assembly GCA_031772625.1). NCBI lineage: Eukaryota > Viridiplantae > Streptophyta > Pinopsida > Pinales > Pinaceae > Pinus > Pinus tabuliformis. The sequence continues at coordinate 301,201,254 of CM062813.1, read as the reverse complement.
AGAAGAAGAAAGAAAAGAAGCAGAAGGAGCCAAAGGCGCCTGGGGGCAAGCAAAAGGCATCTAACGAAAACCCACACACAGCACGGACCGGGCCCAAATCGCCATGTGTCATATGTAGAGGAGACCACCTCCACCGTGATTGTCCCAGTATTCCCCGGATACTAAGGGACTGGTCCCCTCGTTTGCACGATTCGGAAGCGTTAACCTCTGACAACCAGGTTGAATGCTTACCGTCAACCAACGAAAGTGAAGGTCCTAGAAGACGAAGGGGAATGAGATTCCCCTGTGAACTGTGTGAAGGCAATCACACCCTTCGCCGTTGTCCCTTTTTAGACGAAGCCAAGAGAGTTTTGGAAGATCAACCGGTGGCACCGGTGCTACTTCCTCCTGGATATCAAAAACTCGTGCCAAGTCCTTCGTTGGTTGAAAATACAGCTATCCCGCTCATAGGGCCAGCTGAAGTGTCAGTCACTGAAAGTGAACCTACTGAATCCGGACCGAACGAAAGTTCAAAGGTCGAAACAGCAGTTGACCCGGTTCTCCCTTCAGAAGTTTCATCTTCAAATACCACAGTCACTGAGGATTCATCTTCGGCTGACACCCTCAGAGAAGAGAGTAAGGATGACACCGTCCATATTCTTTTCATCAACACCGATTCTGATGAGCATCTGGGCAATGCGCCCGCTCCTTTATCGCAGGAAGGAGCATCGTCAGGATCATATCCGGCCGTATATTCGGTCCCACCACCAAGCAACCTAGTTGCGTCCTTTGATTGGAACCAACTAGGCAGACCCCGGTTACCAGCCAGTATACCATTTAGAATTATAGTCCAAATATACAAAATGGTGATGGCTGGAACTATCATTGATGAAGGGGCATCTGTGAGTATCTTGTCCTCTATTGCTTGGAAAGCACTGGGTTGCCCGGCGCTTTTGCCCGAGACAAGGCATCTCTCGGGTTTTGACAAAGGAACCAGTCGACCATTAGGGATTCTACCTAATGTGCCTATTACACTGAAAGGGAAGGCTGTCAAGATGAATTTGATGGTCGTCCAAGGACCCTTGGATTATAACCTACTCCTTGGATGAGACTACATATATTGCATGGAAGCAATAGTCTCCTCACTCTTTCGAATAATGTGTTTTCCATACGAAGGAAGGATGGTCAAGCTCGTAGACCAACTTTCACTTCCGGGATCACGCATTGCAAGTAGTCACATACCTATCCTCAATGGTCTTTTCGATCAAGAAAGGTCTCTTCCCCCGGTTCTTCTTCCTGATGAATGCGAGTGATTCGGGAAAGGAACGCAGGAGCCCAGGGGGCATGCATCCTGGTCTGCTCTGGAGGCAGAAAAAACCTTGGGTGTAAAGTAGAATTTCCGCGGGAGAATATGACTAGTCCGTACCCCGTCCCCTCCTTCTTCTTCTTCTTCGAAAGGAAGAGCCGGCAAAGTGCCAAGGCCCCGTGAAGAAGAAGGTGTTGATGGAAGTGGGGTTGTTCTGGAAAAAGATTCTTTTGTCAAAGTTATGTGTTTAAGGCAGCGCCACTCACCTTCGCCTACTTCGGTAGACGCCGCCAAGGAAAGTCCTGTTAAAAAGTTAATGGAACAATCTTTGGATAACCTGAAAGAGGTAAGCCTCACCCGTTAAAAACAAATGTTTTGACGGAAAAAGTAGGGGCAACCTTGAAATTAGACTTTACACCTGGGGGCATGCAAACCTCTTGGAAGGCAAGCATAGGCGACTTTTAGTTTTAGGTAGGACTAACCCCGCTAACCCGTAGATAAGTCAGGACCCAGCTTGCCCAAAGAGAGGATATGGAGCATAGCTTCGTGAGATAAAAGCTCCTTAAAAAATAGCTATCTCACACGAGACCTTCCTACTATATGACTGGTAAAAACGAGCAGTTTTGGCAAAGTTCATGCTCGTTAAAAAATAAACGCAAAACCGAGCAGTTTTCGCAAGAGTTCATGCTCGTTAAAAAATAAACACACATGTGAGCAAGCTTCCCCCAGAGTTCAAGCTCATTAAGAAAAATGAACCGGTAAATAACCATTTGAGACCGTAAATTCATCAGCCATAAAAGCCTTGGTCGTGTTTGTGTACCGTCACCTCCACTTTTCATTTGGCCGATCATTCACATCCACTTGATTGTTTACCTATTTTGAGGAACAGCTGCGAAGAGTGATTTCACTTAGCCATCCTTGTAATACTGTCGTGATTGGAAAATTCCAACCTGTACCTGGAATCTGCTGCTATCCCTGTTTATCACTCGTTCCTCAAAAGACGAGTCTTCTTTGAGCTCTTTTCACTGACTCGTAAAATATGAAAAGTTTGCCGAGTTTTGGCCTTCCAGCTCGTTAAAAGGACCGGAAGAGCTATCCCTCCTCTAGATTTTAATCTTTTTGGACCTGAGGGATTAGTGCACAAAAAGATCGAGCGCTTGTCTAGTTCGGCTCGATAAAGATATCGAACATTCATCCCTTCTGTATTGTTTTATACTTTTTCGGACTTAAGGGATTAGATGACGAAAAAGGACCCCTGGAGTCTACTTTATGTACCCTTTTCAGACTCTCTAAAGATGAAAAGGACCGAGTCGTCTTTGTCGCTGGGCTCGTTAAAAATATTAGATAGCGACAAACTTGTCTTTAGACAAGAACGAGTTTCCCTATCGCTAGGCTCGTTAAAACATAGCGATGGGCTTGCCCGAAGGGCAGGTTATAGATCAAGCATATGTTATCCTCCTCAAGCTTGACAAAAATAAAGAGGTACTGGTCAGAAATGACTGGGGAAAAATTGGGAAGAACCTCAAATCTTAATGGTAGCAAGTCGCTCTTGAACATGACACTTTTGCCTCCGTAAATATCGGGTTGGGTTATTATCATTCACCGGTCCCTTCACCATGGTCTCACCATACCATCCATACATGGGGTAATGCTACCGATCCATCACATAAGTGTCGTTATATGTTCAAGAGATGTCATTCAGAAAGTGTCAACCGGGTCCCATCCACTACCATACATCATCTTTCATCCTTCCATGACCGCCACCCTGAATCATATTTCACAGATCGTTTTCACCATCATCACTAGCTCCGTTCCGTGTCACTGATGTGGGATTCATTAAGGCCCTCCTTTGACGGATCACTTCTTGTCAACATCAGCTCATTATCCAAGAAGTTGATCTAGGAACACCCCCTCAGTACTTTGAAGCTTGCATGCCTCAATGGCAAGTTTCTCACTTCCGGCGATAGGTATACATTAATGACCTTCGACCGGGAGACTTTGCGTGGTGTTCGACGTCAGATCCTATATTCACGCCACGTGAATTGTGCTGCAGTACCTTGAGGGTCATCATCATTATCGGTGATTCCTCTCGCGCTTGTTAACAGTTTACATTATTGACTGGTAATCAAGCGACGTCTTTCCATGTTCAACTTCAAGAAATTCTCACATGGATCGACTTGTACTAGAGTGAAGATCGGACAAGTTTGAAGACCCCGGATCTAGTTTCATCCATCCGGGCTGCGATATATATTCAGGAGATAAAAACATAGACATGTGCAGCAGATGAGCATCCTACTAAAAGGATGATAATTAAAAGCAGAGAATTATCCGTCTCTTATCAGACGATCGTCTGTTTATGTACGGAAAATGTATTTATAAAGCTGATCATGGGAAATGCCCGCATCAGCTAGATCATGAAAAGAAAGTATGAAGAGATAATGTATTGTATTGTATTTTGTTACAGGTCACCTCCCGGCGATTGAATGAACTTCGGATCCTCCTAATAAAGCATTTCACCCGATAAACGACCTCATACTTTAGGGGGCAACTGTTATAGACATTTTTGTGCCTTACAGCATAGAGCATGAAATGTCAATAATCTAAGGGATCCAAAGTCCCTAAACATGTTGTTCTTACCCTTAGAGGAACAAGGTCAGCAAACCACAGCACTGCAAATCAGTTCTCCACTGAAAAACACTCAAAAACAGGTCAGTTTTGGATCATTGCAGCTGCTCCACTAGGCATCTGCGCTGCATAGCAGGTACAACAAAGGCTACCTGCGTTGCATAGCAAGTAGAACAAAGGCTACCTGCGTTGGGCGTACTTGGACATGTGGAGGAATCTTTTTCTCAAAGTGCCAGTGCCCAGGAAGCTTCTAAAAAGACACTTGATGATAAGATTCGCCTAATGATGAGTTAAGAGCTTCTAAAACTCCAAGTGGAAGACAGAAACTCCGAGTGAAGAACTAAAGAACAACTGGAGTTGAAGAGGACAACAAGTCACACATCAAGCTGACTTATCTTCACTCCAAAACTCTATATAAGGATCTCATCCCATGGGATCTGGAGGCCAGAATTTTGTGCAAAGAATTGTTGTTGGTTTACAGTTGAGAGTATTGGGTGATTGCTTGAGGGAGGTGAAGAGGAGATTTCTTTCCGTCAGGAAGGTGATGCTGGATTGGACCTCTCATGGTTGTATCACCGCCTGAACCTTACTTCCTTATATTAATAAAGCATTTGAGGTTCTTCTATTCGCATGTGTTTCAATGGTGTATTGTCTTACTTGCGTATTTGATTTATGCTAATCCTTGAATCAATTATGAATGCATGCTTCTTGTAGTTTCCTTTTCTTGTCTTGTTCGCAGGATCTCGTGTAGCTGGGCCCGTGAGAAGACTTGGAGCTGGGAGCAAGCGGCAAATAGAGGAGATTGGATCGACCACTTGCGCAAGACATCGGTAAGTGGATCTCTCCCTTTCATCTCTTGCATGTCATAAAGAAGTAACTTTAGATAGCTTTGCTTCAGCTGTTGCTAAGGAACTATCACCCTTAGAGTGGGATAGGGTCATTCCGTGTTGGATACTTTTCCCCACAACAACAAGATGCATGGAAGACTGCTTTCAAGACAAAGCAAGGACTGTATGAATGGTTTGTTATGCCTTTTGGCTTAACTAATGCTCCTGCTACGTTTATGAGAGATATGAATGATGTGCTCAAACCTTTTATTGATGATGTTGTAATTGTTTATTTAGATGACATTCTTTTTTTTAGTAAGACATGGGAAGACCATGTAAAGCATGTAAAGCAGACCTTAGATGTTTTGAAAAGAGAAAATCTCTAAGTAAAACTGTCAAAATGTGAATTTGGCAAAACATATTTAAATTATTTAGGTCATATTGTAGGGGGTGGTGAATTGAAGACAGATCCCTCTAAGGTTGAAATCATTATGAACTGGCCTAAACCCAAATCTGCTACACAGGTTAGCAGTTTCCTAGGGGCAGCACAATACTGGAGAAAGTTTATTGCTAACTTTTCATTGATTGCAGCTCCATTACATGCCTTAACAGGATTGAAACAGGTGTTTAAGTGGGGAGGCAAACAACAGAAAGCCGTCAACACCTTAAAAGAGAAAATTAGTACAACACCAGTACTAGCATTACCAGATCTTCAACATCCATTTGAGATTGAGACAGATGCTAGTGACTATGCCATGGGAGTAGTGTTGATGCAACATGGTAAACCCATATGTTATCTTTCTGAGACATTTACTTATGCAATAGTTAATTATCCCATATATGATAAAGAATTGTATGCATTAGTACAAAGTGTGAAAAAGTGGAAACATTACCTAATGGGTAAGGAAACAATCATATATACAGATCATCAACCACTTCAATATTTGCACTCACAAACTAAATTGCAGCAATAAAGACATTATAGTTGGATGGGTTTTCTACAACAATTTCATCTTGTCATCAGATATAAGAAGGGCATACACAATAAGGTTGCAGATATGTTGTCAAGACCAATCATAGCATCTACTATACTTAAGCATAACTCAGTAATACATGAAAGTTACATTGAACAATATGCTCAAGATGTAGATTTTAAAGATGTATACACAACCTTAAGTCATGGCAAACAAGTAGAAGAATTGGATTATTATGTAAAGGACCAACTCTTATATCATTTGGGAAAGTTATGCATTCCACAAACTGAAAGAGTTAACATAATTCGAGAAGCACAAACTTTTCTAATATCAGGTCATTTTGGTGTAAGTAAAACAGTTGCACAATTCCAAAGGTTTTGTTATTGGCCAAGAATGCACGAGACAGTTTCTAGATATATCAAAGGGTGTACTATGTGTGCTACAAGAAATCCAAGTAATAGAAAATTAGGCTTGTACACTCCACTTCCAATTCCTTCTCGTCCTTGGGAAAGTGTTTCCATGGACTTTGTTGGGGGATTGCCAAAATCTAGAAAATGTCATGATTATTTGTATGTTGTTGTGGATAAGTTTAGTAAAATATGTATTTTGATACCTTGTAACAAGTAGGTTACAGCTGAACAAACAACAAAGTTGTTCTTTCAGAATGTATGGGTTCATTTTGGTTTACCCACTTCTATTATATATGATCAAGATTCTCGATTTGTTGGGAATTTTTGGTCAAATCTATGGGAGTTGATGGACACCAGGTTGAAGAAGAGCACATCATTTCATCCACAAACAAATGGTCAGTCAAAGGTGGTCAACAGGACAATGATCCAGTTGTTCAGAGGCTATTGTAGCAAGCATCCCAAGCTTTGGGATGAGCATTTGTGTTATGTGTAGCATTCTTACAACCGTGCCAAGCACTCTTCTACTCAAAGATCTCCTTTTGAGACTTATTTTGGTTTTATACCAAAGTATCCCTTGGATTTTGTCTTTGGTAAAGACATAGCAGTTGATGGACATAGTGATGTGGACAAAGCAACCAATTTCATTGAACAAATCCAGGAAATTCACTAGGCAGTATAGGAATAGTTGGAAAGAAGTCAAGCCAAGTACAAGGCAAGACATGACAAGCATCGGGTTGAGCATAGTTTCCAAGTTGGTGATCAAGTCTGGCTGTACATCAGCAAAGACAGAATGCAAGGTGAAGGTAAGAAGCTAAAACCAATAAGGTATGGACCTTTCAAGGTACTTGATAAAGTTGGTGAAAATGCTTTTCGCCTTGATTTACCAACTTATATGCAGATCTATTCAGTCATTAATGCAGAAAACTTGAGATTGTATGAACCTTCATTGATTGAAGATCCTGAAGAGCAAAGTCAGTTGCCTTCTATTGAGGATCTGTTGCTTGAATATCTCAATGAGTTACAGGAAGATACAGTTCTAGATAGGAAGGTGAGAACTATGTGTGGAGGGGATGTTGAGTACCTAAGAATAGGGCTCAAAGGTTCAAATCCAAGAAAGGCACAATGGATAGAAGTTAAACAAGTGAGGGAGTTGTATCCTCACTTGATCAATGCCTAGAAACCAACTTTTGGTTGTCCAAATTCTTTTCAGTGGGAAGGCGTGATCCAAAATGGATCCTAAAACCTCTAAGTCTTCATATATATTTACTATCAGAAACACTATCGGAAGGGAAAGCAGTGAAAGAATGGCGGAAAACAAAGCTAAGTGAAGGTGGAAGTAATGATGCATAGGAGTCGTCGGATCGGACTGATAAATGATCTAGATCTAATCAGAATATCACAATCGGGAGAGACCAGCGGAGTACATCAGAGGCAGCCCTATGGAAATCGCAATAGCGATTAGTGCGACTTAATGAGGACCGTTGATCGAGTGTGCAGATCAACAACCTAGATCAAATCGCATTATCGCATCGCTATAACACAAAGGGAAGAATTACTGGAGGCCAGAAGACCATGCGATATGTGATTGCGATATATTGCATCGTAGCGATACAAAGGAGCGTGGCCGATACAATATGCGACTTGTGATAGTCGTACCCAACAGCTTTTATAAACGCGACTCTATAAGTTTTGAGTTTTGATAAAAAGGGATTTGTCAGGCTTTTCTGTGTATTAGCACATTTCCATATAAAAACTGAAATACAAAAGAAAATGCCCCGAAGTGATAAAGCCGAACCCGAAAGGAATTATAGACGCTACTTTATATTATTTGAGTTCCGTAATAAGCGGGATTTCGGGCAGGCCTCAGGCGATAAGTGGTATTGGACAGGCTCTGCCTGATCCCATACACTAGCCGACACGTGGCTTGGCATCGGAGAGAGAAAACCGCCTTTTTGGGTGGGTAATCTCCGTGCACATGAGCCACCCGAAATAGATATTAACCGTCTGATCGGAGATCAAGCATATCAATGATGGGCTTGCGGTAGCAATCAAAGGCAGACCTGATAGGATTATAGGGTGGATTCAATATTATTTGAAGTCCGATAGAAAGTGTTTTGTCGGATTTTTCAGTGTTTTTTGTGTATTTCTATATGTAAACAGAGAAACGACTTTTTGGGATTTCACTCGCACCAATGGTCCTTTTCATTACAAATAGGTGGCCACTATACCTTAGGACATTTAGCAAAGATTTTCAAATGCTCCAGAAGGAGATTAAGGGACAGCGGCCAGGAGCTGGAGCGCCTGAAAGGGGAGATGAACAGACAAGCATCAATAGGTTTAAAATCCATTCAATGGTAGAGACAGGGACACTGTTGCTGAGACAGAGAGAAAGTAGAAGACAGAGAGCAAGAGGGAGAGTCTCTGTACTCTTATAGACTTGAGGTTTTCAAGTAAATCCCCGTTGTTTTTTCACTGTTGTGTTGAGACTTGGTCTGAGCTCACACTTGTAATAATCTGCTCTTGAAGAGATAATATAGAGCTCGACACTAAAAGCTGGACCAGGAGACGTAGCCAGGAAGTCTGGTGAACTCCTTAATTATTTGTTGTGTTGATGTGTATGCTTATTATGTTTTATAACTGCTCATTGTCTATATTATTAGCAATCTTTTTTATCCGTTTCACTAAGTAATATAGGCATTCCTGCACATGAGTCTGCAATACCTTTATATTAATTTAAGATCTCATTTTTCGATCAGTTACTGATGGGTCCAGTATGAAAATTTGATGAAATGTCGCCTACATAGTGTGTTGTTGTGTACCATGAGTATCTAGTCTGAAAATTTATGAAACGTGGTCCCTAGACGATACTAAGGGTTGGAGCCTTCAGTGAGGAAGTCGAAGCTTCTTATCATTACTAGCTAGTGAGTTGATCAGGAGGTTGGAGCTCTCTTCCAATAGCAGATGGAGAACAAGTGAAGGTTGGAGCCTTTTGTAGGCCGATGCCTACGTACTAGTAAACCTATTGACTAGATGTACAAGAGATAGGGGGTTGTAGCTCCCTTCCAGTAGAAGTTGGAGAAGGAGAGAAGGTTGTAGCCTTTTGCAGGTGGGTGCTTGTGTACTAGTATGAGTCTGCACCAGTACAAGATTGTAAATAGATTATTCTTTATATTAAAATAAGACAGAGACAACATCAACAGGTGGTTTTTCTCCCTCATTGGGTTTCCACCTTAAATCTTGGTGTTCATGTGTGTTGCTTATGTGTGATGGTTTATTCTGATATTACTGCACATGGTTACTTTTTAATGTTTAATAAAGTATCAATGCATTGATTAAAGATCAACATATGACGAATTAACTAAATCATAAGTTCATTGGATATACGTTGGTTGCCTTAAGAACAATTGCATGCACACGCGAGTTCCATTCACTAAAGTAGCATATATAAATCTAACTATGGAAATGAAAAATTCATTGATTTGTAAATAACGATTCACCCCCCCCCCCCCCCCCCCCCCTCAATATTATTCCCAACAACCATTCCTTCACCTCCACCAAGTTTTCAATCTAGACCAACTTCACCCATACTTTCCAACATTATTGGACACATCAGACATTGCAAAACAACTCACACCAACATATTAAAACCCAGATTGTATGGAATAGGCCAAGAATAATTGGATCATGGACACACAGATCAAGAACACTCGCCAGCAGAAGATCCAACTATATCGGGTTCTCAAAGTTGGCCAACTCCTGCACCAAGACAAGTGGCTCACTAGGGACCAAGTTCAACAGAAGTTTCCCCGTCTCATGGAGATACTCAACGTAATGGGGACCATTTATTACTAAGGGCGGAGGATTGATCCAGGTGGATACTGGTGGACACTCGCTTATTCCACTTAGACCCCCACCATTGTTTCTTTTCAGTTTCCTTAATTGTAGTGCAACTTACTATTTTTTGTAGTTTTTTGGGTCCTTAACTTCTAGAGCCGTTTTGAGGGACTAAAATATGTTTTTAGGGAAAATCGAGAGACCTGAAAAGTCCCAAATAGGGCTGCCTATTTTATTCTAACTGCCTCTTTGAGATATTTGAAATGAGGTATTATAATAATCAAACAGAGATTATATGCCAAATTTACGACCTCGGTAAGTTGATGTAACAATTTACCCAAACGGGGCCCATTGTTTTGGTGCTTCATCTCCTATGGTTAGGTTTTTGGATGTTTAGTATTTTCCATTGTTTCTCAATAATAAATATGCCTTTAAGCCTCATTGTGACATAGTTCAGAGGCATGTCGTCGCCACAACTCTTCTCGGAGATAATCTACCATCCCTAAAACTAGTTTACTTTTATTTATGTATGTAAGCATATTTCAGTTCTTTGATATTAATGAAATGAAGATTTATTTCTGCTACATCTCTATGTATATGGCTATTTATGTATTTTGTTACATTCCTGCATAAGTCCGAAACAGTGGTATCAGAGCGGTCTACTCTTTCTCTATTTTTATCTGCATGTCCCCAACGAGGTCAGGGCATAAGGAGTTAGTTCTTCATTTGGTTTAATATTTTCTAGACCAACCTCGCAAAACCTGATTGCCTCCCATGACAGAAGAAAAGTAAGATGAGGGGCAGGTGATCCTTTCAAAATACTGCTCAAGGAAGCCCTTGAGTGACAGAGGAATTCAATGATGGATAACTTTTCCCAGATCCTTTGACGACTACCCCTAGGCAGCGCATCTTCATCCAGTAGCCACTCTCGAGGTGCCACTCCTTTCAAGCTACAATTTAACTTTGATATTCCCACATTTAAGGGCTAGATAGATGCAAATGGCATAGATAAATGGTTAAATATGTTAGAAATATATTTTTCAGTTCATGACTTTTCCAATCGGGAAAATATTACTTTTTCACTTATTAAAGCCACCCCACACATCAAGGACTAGTGGGAAACCTACTGTGAACAAAAGGACAACAGGGAATTCTCATTGTTTTCAACCACACCCACTTGGAATTATTTCTAAGATGCCATCAAGGAACAATATTACCCTATTGGGAGCTATGAAGATAAACATATAAAGAAGACCATGCTACGATAGTGAAGGGACCAAGATGTGTCGGAATCATACAAATTTTTTCCATACCCTTCACATGAAGCTAGGTATCAAGGATTCTGAGCAGAATTTGGTACTTAAGTACAACAGTTGTTTACATAAGTACATCGAGGATGAGATGGAGTTCCTAAACACCTCCTCACTCAGCATAGCATACAAATACACTGTTAATATTAACCTGAATCTGAAGCAAGGAAATGGAACCCCCAAACCACAGAGCAAAGGAAAAAGCCAAGATAGGGCAACCAAGGACAACTCGTTGAAGTCGCAAGAAAAGAAAAACACCACAAAGACAAATTGATCTGAATTTGAAACTACTTGAAATTTGTTTGCAAGGTATTCAATTCAGAATTAAACATGTTTAAAAGATTTCCATGTCTTGCAGAAAGAAAACACATGAAATTTTCAGCTGTTCATGACCCATTTAAGCATAGCAGAGTTATTTCCTTTTATTGTTTAACACATTAAAACGAATTTGTTCTGCAAAATAAATCAACCACAAATGCAAAAGAAGTTGATAAAGTAGTTCACCCCCTCCAGGGCTACGTCTGCTAGGTCCAAAGCTCCCAACCGGGCTTGTCCTTGTTTTTATTAAATGCTCAAATTGAAAATATAGCTGAATAGAAGCATCTACAGGAGAAATAGATGGTAAAAATGGATTTAGAACACTTGAATCCTTCAGGATTGACTATTGGATCACCTCTAATGGATACCTGCAACCCTATCCAGTCTTCACAAAACTGGGCCCTAGTGGCTCCTAGAACTTTCACGGCTCCAAAACCTCTGCAAATGACCTCAGATGGCTGTCAGACCTGCACTAATGGCTTCAGAAGGTCTAAAATACCCAAAATCAAAAACAAATTCATCTAAAACCGACTTTCCTAGCCAAAGTTATGGCCATTTAAAGTTTCTCCACATTGCCCCTAGAAAAACTCCAGCTAACTTTAGTTAACTCCAGATAGCTCCGCCAATTATGGCGGGTCCACCAAATTTGGCGCTCCTGCCAAAATTCCGCCAACTTAACTATAGTTACATTTAATGTTTGGTGGTTGCCTCGGATTTCGTGCCCGGTGGAATATTTATTTTATAATTTTTTTTTGAAAAAATAAAATTTCTAATGTTATGGACAAATTCTTCTTTTTGCCATAACTTCCTCATACGGCGACCGTTTTCCGAACCGTTTGTGGTGCCGGAATCGAGAAGACGAGCAATTTCCAGTCATTCAACTTTGAACCAGTCCTAAGCACTTTAAATTTTGAGCATTTTACGACACTTAGGACATGAGCACTTGATCACGCCTCCCCATTGGGAAGCTTTTGGACCCCAAAAGCCTTCAACTACCTGTTAAAGAAGTGAGGGTATAGCTCCCTCACTCTGTCCACCTCCATCCACTTTTCCTTTTTCGATTTGCTGCCTTTGAAACCAACCCGAACATAATCTACACTGCCCCTTCTTGAAGTGCATGTCCTTCTGTCAAGGATTGTATCTTCTTTCAGCTCATCTAAGAATTCTGGCGAGAAATCTTCTATAGATGGCAGCTGAACAACACTTTCATGATCAGCAATCAAAGGAGGTTCATACAAACGTAAGTTCTCCACATTGACAACAGAATACATTTGCATGTAGGAAGGCAAATCTAATTGAAAAGCATTATTTCCAACCTTCTTGAGGATTTTGAATGGACCATAACGAATAGGCTTCAGCTTTTTACCTTCTCCTTGCATCCTTTCCTTACTAATGTACATCCATACCTCATCTCCTTCTTGAATTTGCTGATGTATTTGCTGAATCCTTTCAATGAATGAACGAGCTTTGTCAATGTCACTATGTCCCTCAATGGCAACATCTTTCTCAAGAATGAAATCAAGAGGTGATTTTGGCAAATAACCAAAACAAGTTTCAAACGGTGAGGTGTTTGTGGAAGAGTGCTTGACACGATTGTAAGCATGCTGTATGTAGTGCAAATGTTCATCCCAAAGCTTGGGATGCTTGCTGCAATAACCTCTCAAGAGGTGCAGAATGGTTTTGTTCACAACTTCGGTTTGTCCATCTGTTTGCGGATGGAAAGCAGTACTTTTCTTCAACTTTGTGTCCATCATCTCCCATAGGTTGGACGAAAAATTCCCCACAAATCTGGAATCCCTGTCACTAATAATGGAAGTAGGCAAACCAAAGTGAATCCATACATGATGAAAAAATAATTCAGTAGTTTGTTCCGCAGTTATAGTTTTCTTACAAGGCATAAGTATACACATTTTGTTGAAACGATCAACTACTACATATAAATAATCATGCTACTTTAGAGATTTTGGCAAACCTCCTACAAAATCCATAGAGATGCTCTCCCATGGTCTAGAAGGTACCGGCAAAGGAGTATACAAACCAAGCTTCATGTTGCTAGGCTTGCTTGTAGCACATAATGAACAACCTCTTATGAACCTTGAAACAGAATCTACCATGCGAGGCCAATAGCAATACCTCTGTAGATGTGCAACTGTTTTTCTCACACCAAAATGGCCAGCAATAAGAGAAGAATGAGCTTCTCTTATGACATTTATCCTCTCCCCCTATGGTATACAAAACTTGCCCAAATGAAACAGCAAATTGTTATGCATGTGATAGTCATTTTCCTCTACATGATTTCCTTTACTCAAGTTAGCATACACATCTTTAAAGTCATCATCAGATGCATATTGTTCTATGTAACTACCATGTACAATGGAATCATTCTTAAGTAAAGTAACAACACCAATAATAGGCCTTGAAAGCATATCAGCAACCTTATTCAAAGTACCTTTCTTATACCTTATTACCAAATTGAACTGTTGCAAGAACCCCATCCATCTGAAGTGTCGTGACTGTTGTAACTTGCTTTGTGATTGCAAGTACTGTAAGGGCTGATGGTCGGTATGTATAACAGTTTCTTTTCCCATCAAGTAGTGTTTCCACTTTTTGACACTTTGTACCAACGCATACAACTCCTTATCATATGTAGGATAATTTACAACAGCACCATTAAAAGTTTCAGAATGAAAAGCAATAGGCTTACCATGTTGTAGAAGAACTGCACCCATATCATAATCACTAGCATCAGTTTGTATCTCAAATGGCTGTCTCAAATCCGGTAATGCAAGGACTGGAGCTGAACTAATCTTCTCTTTCAAAGATTCGAAGGCTTTTTGCTGCTTGCCTCCCCATTGGAAAGCATGCTTCACAGTTGTCACTGCATGCATAGGAGCTGCTATAGAAGAGAAGTTAGAGATAAACTTCCTCGAATATTGAGCTGCACCCAAAAAACGTCTTACCTCTGTTATGGATTTGGGAGTAGGCCACTTCACAATAGCCTCAATCTTAGCAGGATCAATTCTCAAAGCACCTCCTCCTACTATGTGTCCCAAATAAATCAAAGAAGTCTTTCCAAATTCACACTTTGACATTTTAAGAAATAACTGATTCTTCTTCAAAACATCAAGTACTTTCCTAACATGCATGACATGATCTTCTCTAGACTTGCTGAAAATTAAGATGTCATCTAAGTAGACAATAACGAAATCATCAAGAAAAGGACGCAAGACATCATCCATTACCCGCATGAAAGTGCAGGTGCATTGCACAAACCAAACGGCATCACAAGCCACTCAAAGAGTCCTTGTTTGGTTTTAAAGGTTGTCTTCCAAATGTGACTTTCTTCAATTCTTACTTGATGATATCCACTGCGCAAGTCTAGCTTAGTGAAATATCGAGCATCTTTCAGCTGATCTAGAAAATCATCTATCCTTGGGAGTGGGTAACGATTCTTGACCGTTATCTTGTTCAAGGCCCTGAAATCAACACACATACGCCAAGTGCCATCTTTCTTTGGAATCAATACAATCGGTGACCCACATGGCGAAGTACTTGGCCTTATGAAACCCTTGTCCAACAAGTCCTTGATTTGCTTCTTTATTTCAGCATTCTCCATAATAGACATGCGGTACATGCCTATGTTTGGAAGAGGACAATCTAGATGCAAATGGATTTCATGCTGAATCTCCCTCTTAGGAGGCAAACCTGTTGGCTCCTTAAACATCTCATGATATGCATCAACTACATCATACAGATCTGATTTAAGTTTTGGATCACAATTGTCAAATGACTCATGATTCACATCAACCTTGGGCTTAATCATAAGAAGAACAAAATTCTTACTTGAATTGACCAGCCTTTTTACCTGTCCTACATTCACCATCGCTATATTTGTCTTCTTGCGATGAGCTCTAACAATGAACTTCTTGCCATCTTTGAACAGATGATATTTGTTTTCATGGCGATGAAAGATAGCTTTCCTGTCAAACAAGTAAGGACTTCCCAAAACAATTCCTGCTATATCAAAAGGTACCACATCAAGTTCAACTGTGTCAATAAAATGTGCAGTAATTGCAAAGCGCAATGTGCACTTTCTTGAAACTTGTAAATTTGCATCCTTGCAAATCCATCCAAGTGGATATGGCTCCGGATGTGGAACGATCTCAAGTTTAAGCTACTTGACCAAGTCCTCTGATATAAGGTTTGCTTGTGACCCACTATCAAAAAGTGTATCAATTTTAGTATGTTTTGAAATCACCCTCACATGAAACAGTTCAATTCTTTCTTCCTCATTAGGAGCTTGTACATGGCAGTTTGAGGTACTAGTGCTGGCTTGAGTTTCAATTTCTTTTTCCTTCAAGTTTTTCAAACCCATGGCTGTAATTTTGGTTTCATCACCTGAATCTTCCCCTAAATCTTGTGGTGTAGACGTAGTAGCAGCAGTTTTCTGTTTCCCTTTGGATTTGTTAAATTGAGGTCTTTTTTCAGGATATAATTTCCAACAGTTTTTCTCCTCATGGCCTGGTTTAGAACAATGTTTACAGATCACTTTCTCACTCTCCTTTTTGACAGATTCATCCTTTTTTCCCTTTCCCTTGGAGGTTTTCTCTTTTTTTTCCCCCTTGGGGGGTTTGTTTCTACCCTCTTCAAATGTGTTTTTTCCCCTTGCCTCTAAATGGGTAGCTTGGACACAAACCTCGTCCAGGCTAGTAGGGTTAAACATCAAGATGGTGTGTCTAAGGTAGCTATGCAAGCCACCGATGTATTTCAGCAAGGTTTCTTGGGTCTGTAAATCTACCCCTAACAAGAGAGCTCTTCTCCTGAATTCTTGGGTGTAGTCTTGGACACTCTAACCCTTAAGTTGTCTGAAATTTTTCCAATTCATAATGGCTTTCTGCATGTGAGCAAGAGGATAAAACTGTTTTTTAATGGCTAACAGAAATTCAGGCCATGTTAAGGTAACATTACCAAATTTCTTGATCTCCTCTTTAGTCTTGGCCTCCCACCAGACCAGTGCTGCTCCATCCATTCTCAAAGAAGCCAACTAAATCTTTGTGGCATCATCATGCATATTCTGGATCCTCAAGTAAACTTCCAATTGCCTAATCCAGTTGTCAAGCTTTTCTGCATTCACTTCACCATTAAACATAGGTAATTCGAATTTTACATCAAGCTTCAAAAAAGGACTTTTTCCAGAGGATCTATGCTTATGAACAGAAGAAGACGAGGATGAAGAGGAAGAAGGTGAAGATGGGGGTGGTGGATCACCATTTCCTCCATGTCCTTTCTTGGAATGATCATCATCCTTCTTACCTCCTGAAGAGCCCTCTCCTTCATGTGGATGTTTGGACCCTTCTCCAGCCAATTTCTCATTTCTTTCTTGGTACAATATCCTCACCATTTCAGTGAGGTCCAAGAAAGCCTTTCTGAAGACTCTTTCTTCTTCTCTTGGATCTGTCTCTATAGTAATTTCTCCTTCATGTTCAGACATCCTTAAAGCTTCTGCTGAGACTCTTGAGGGTGAAATTGAAGGTGGAGGTGATGGCTCTTTGGCCTTCCTTGACTGAGGATTCTCTCGTTCTCTAGTCAACTGTCCTTCCCCTATTTTGAGTTTCAACCTGGTAAGCATCAATACTTTGCAAGACAGTTAGAAGATCTTTGCACAAAACCCTGAGCTCTGATACCATCTTGATCTGAATTTGAAACTACTTGAAATTTTTTTGCAAGGTATTCAATTCAGAATTAAACATGTTTAAAAGATTTCCATGTCTTGCAGAAAGAAAACACATGAAATTTTCAGTTGTTCATGACCCATTTAAGCATAGCAGAGTTATTTCCTTTTACTGTTTAACACATTAAAATGATTTTTTTTTTCAAACTAAATCAACCACAAATGCAAAATAAGTTGATAAAGCAGTTCACCCCCTCTAGGGCTACGTCTGCTGGGTCCAAAGCTCCCAACCGGGCTTGTCCTTGTTTTTATTAAATGCTAAAATTGAAAATACAGCTGAATAGAAGAATCTACAGGAGAAATAGATGGTAAAAATGGATTCATAACACTTGAATCCTTCAGGATTTACTATTGGATCACCTCCAATGGATACCTGCAACCCTATCCAGTCTTCACAAAACTGGGCCCTGGTGGCTCCTAGAACTTTCACGGCTCCAAAACCTCTACAAATGACCTCAGATGGCTATCATACCTGAACCAATAGCTTCAGAAGGTCGAAAATACCCAAAATAAAAAAAAAAAAAAGTCCAAAACCGACTTTCCTAGCCAAAGTTATGGCCATTTAAAGTTTCTCCAGTTTGCCCCTGGAAAAACTCCATCTAACTTTAGTTAACTCCAGATCGCTCCGCCAATTATGGCGGATCCGCCGAATTTGGCGCTCCTGCCAAAATTCCGCCAACTTAACTGCAGTTACATTTAATGTTTGGTGGTTGCCTCGGATTTCGTGCCCGGCGGAATATTCCTTTTTTAATTTTTTTTTGAAAAATTAAAATTTCTAATGTTATGGACAAATTCTTCTTTTTGCCATAACTTCCTCATACGGCGACCGTTTTTCGAACCGTTTGCAACGCCAGAATCGGGAAGACGAGCACTTTCCAGTCATTCAACTTTTAACCAGTTATAGGCACTTTAAATTTTGAGCATTTTACGACACTTAGGACATGAGCACCTGATCACAAATAAGGAAACAAGAAGATGGTGTGAGTTCCATAAGAGCTCTACTCACAACACAAGTGAGTGTCAGGACAAGCAGTCACTGGTGGCCGAGATGAAGGCTTCTGAATTAGACGCATGTTCCAATTTTGAGTCAGAACCCGACAAGGGGAATGACAAAGGGAATAAGATCATTAACGCAGAGCCCAAAGCCTCTATGGCCACCACTAAGATCCAGAAGAATGTGCATGATGTAGAAATTTTGACTATAGATTAACCTGATAATGCAATATAATCAAAGCAAAAATACTATAATCTACTTCTACTGTCAATTTGTGGAAGCTTAAAGATCGAGCTGAACAATATTACCAGAAGAAGAAAAATCAATGCGCAATACACAAAATAATACTTCAGGGAAAGCCTCAGCTAAAAACCCCACTATCTGTATTATCATACAAAGTGGAAATACATCAGAATTATACAAAGCCTTAGCTCTCACAACTAGCCAACTCTCAGTACAATCCTCACGGATGCTCACAGGAAAACTTGGCTTCTCACAAAACCTTCTCCTCTACCCTCCAAGCTCCTATTTCCTTGCGCAGTTTCTCCTAGGTGATCCTCCTGATACCAAGTGGAACACTGATCTCACACGCTGCTCTAACACATTGTCAGAACTGCACAATCCTCACGGAATAATTCCTTTTGCATGCATGAGTTTTCTTTATAGGAAAACACATACAACTGATAGTACATTTTCCTTGACATTTAGTTCAACTGGGTCTTTCTCAGAATAGACATGCATGAGTTACTGATGAGGGAGTCTTTAGTTATCTGGAGTACACTGGTTGAGTGCATACATGCATCAACTGACTGATAACTCATAATTAGTTCCTCAAATAGTTTGGAACTAATTTAACTAGACTTAACTCAGTAAATTGAGCTAACGAATTACAAATCAAATATAAATCAATCTTATCTCCTTAATTAAGGGATAATCTCCTTAATTTAAGGGATAATTGTTGCATGACTTCAGAAAGACTTCTAACTTGAATTTCTCCAACTAATTAATCCATAATGAATTAATTAGTTATTTTCAAGCAGCTAGTGAGACTAAATTCGAATTTTAATTCAAGGATAAATTGAAATTGGAATATTCTTGTTGCCACATTTCAACACTCCCTCTCAACAAGAAAGGGATTATCTGCCACCTCGATCCTGTCTCTATGGAACTCGAATTTACACTTTGACAATGCCTTTGTCAAAAAGTCAGCATCTTGCTCCTCTCTCAAAATATATCACAACAACATGATCCTCCTCGCTACATAGTCTCTAAGATGATGATATCAGATGTTGATGTGCTTGGCCCTATCATGAAATACTGGATTCTCATAGAGTTTGATACAACTCTGATTATCACAAGAGATCACAGTTGGATCCATCTTCTGATCAAACAAACCAACTAGAATTTTCTGCATCCATATGGCCTCACATGTTGCCTGACTTGTAGCCATGTATTCAGCCTCTGCTGAGATGAGTGCAACCGACCTTTGTTTCCTACTGTACCAAGAAACTACAACTGACCCAATGTTGAAAATCCGTCCTGATGTGCTCTTCCGATCTGATGGACTCCCTGCCCAATCTGCATCAATGAATCCCTGTAGCTTCACTCCCTCTATCCGTCTGTACCATAACCCATACTGAGATTTGCCTATGAGGTATCTCAATACATGCTTTGCCACCTTCCAAAACATCTTGGTAGGCTTAACCATGGCTTGACTCAGTTGGTTCACGGCATAACACAAATCTGGTCATGTGTTCACTAAGTACATCAGTGAACCCACAAGCTGCCTGTACATAGTAGCCTCTACTACTTCTCCTAAAGTAGCATCCTCCTTCCTCTAGTTACCAGCTAGAGGAGTCTGTATGGGCTTGCACTTCTCTATGTGGAATCTCCTGAGTATCTCATTGGCATACTTGCCCTGAGACACAAACAACTCCCCATCTGTCTGCCACACTTCCATGCTAAGGAAATAATCCGTGAGACCCATGTCTTTCATCTCAAATTCTCTTGCGAGGTCCTCCTTGCAAGACACGATCAATTGATCATCACCAATCAATATGATATCATCAACATAAATTATGATTATCAACAGCTTACCTTTCACCGCAATGTTGTACAGGTTTGCATCCGCTTCACTCTTTGTGAAGCCCAACCTAGTGAAGTAGTTGTCTATCCTAGTGTACCAAGCACAAGGTGCTTGCTTCAGCCCGTACAATGCTCTCTTGAGTCGGGACACATGTGACTCATGATCGAAGGTCTCAAAACCTTCCCCCTGCTCTATGTACACCTCTTCCTCAACCTTTCCATTGAGGAATGCAGTCTTCACATCGATCTGATGGATCTTCCAACCCATCTATGCTGATAGTGCCAACATCAATCTGATAGATGAGTACCTTGCAACAGGAGAAAAAGTCTCATCATAGTCAATCCCCTCGACCTTTGAAAATCCACAGGAAACAAATCTTGCCTTATGCTTCTCCACACTACCATCAGCAGCTTGCTTTACCTTGTAAAGCCAATGGTAACTCACAACTGACTTGTTCTCCAGTCTTGGAACCATGTCCCAAACATTGTTATGAACTATGGAGTCATACTCCTCCACCATAGCATCAACCCGAATCGACTGCTACACTGCTTCCTCAAAGGAATATGGCTCGGTCTCAACACATTCCCCAACAAGGGCCATGTATCTAGTGTACCTCTCAGGTGACCTCCTCTGTCTGCGCTGAGAAGATGGTGCTCCCACATTCTCTCTCGCATCCTCCAACAATCTATCAGCTTCTCTTGTGCATTTCCATCTATCTCTGGAAGACTCTACTTGAGTGGATGTCTTCACTCCTAGAATCTCTGCATGCGGCTACTCCACATCATTCTGAGGCTCCTCCTCCTTAGGAACCAAAAGTTCCTCCATACCTTATAGTTGGAGCTCCCTCTCAAGGGAAACTCACATGGCTTTCTACTCATCAAACTTGAGATCTCTGCAAACCACTATCCTCCAACTGGTAGGAAAGTACACCCGATAGTTGCAGGGTGCATCATTGTACCCCATAAGTATCCCCAACTTTGTTTTCGGATCAAGCTTCTTCCATGCATCCTTTGTCACATGGAAATATACCGATGAGCCAAAGATCCTGAAGTGACCCACATCTGGTCTCTTACCAGAGAAAGCTTCCTCTGGTGTCTTCATCCCAAGTATGTGATGCGAGCTTCTATTCTGCAAATTGACCATTGTGTTGCATGCATCAACCCACAAGTGAAGTGGTAGGCCTTGGTCATGCAGCATCGCCCATGCTGCCCCTACAATAGTTTTGTTCTTCCTCTCGGCCACCCCATTCTGTTGTGGGTTATGAGGTGTCATCAACTCTTGTTTAATTCCTTCCACTGCATAGAAGTCCTTAAACTCTTGAGAAACATATTCTCCACCGGTGTTGCTTCTTAAGGCCTTGATCTTCTTCCCTGACTCTTTCTCGACCAAAGCTTTGAACTCACAAAACTTTGTGAAGGTTTGGTCCTTCTTCTGCATGAAATAAATCCAACATTTATGAGACAAATCATCAATGAAAATCACATAATACCTTTGCTTCGTCGTGGATGTTGTCAAGAATGGTCCACACAAATTAGTATGAACTCACTCTAAGATAACCCCTGCTTGACTGTCTCGATCATGAAAGGAAGACTTTGTGTACTTTCCCAAGGTACAACCTTTGCATGTGTCAACTTGCTCAAGTTTACCTTTGGGAAGTCCTGTATATATCCATTGCAATATCTTCAAAGCCCCATGATGCAAATGGCCCAACCACCTATGCCACAACTCACTAATATCTTGGCTTTGCACCAATTCTGCTTTCATACTCAATGTTGCACAATCATCTACCTCTAGTTTATAGATATTATTCACCCGAATCCCAATCCTTTTGGTCTGACCTATGGCTATGTGTCTTAGGAATGCCTTTCCTTTAGTGAAGACAATATCCTAGCCTTTGTCCTCCAACATCACAACTGATACCAAGTTCTTCTTCAGTCCAGGCACATACATCACACCTGCCAAGGTGAGAGGAGCTCCATGCTCCCTCTTAAAAGAAACCATTCCCACTCCTGAAACACTATACCTTCCATCGTCACCCATCTCTATGCGCATCTTAAGGTCTTTCTCCTCCAAGGCACTGAACAAATTTTTATCACCAGTCATGTGGAGTGAGGCTCCACTGTCAAGATACTAGAGACAACCCATCATCGATGACACCATGCATGTGATGAGGGTAAAGTCCATTTCAAACTAAGAGGCTAATGCCTCATCTTCCGATCCTTTCGAGGATCCCTTCTTAGACTTCTTCGATGGGAAATTAGTTGCATAATGTCCCATCTCGTGACAATTAAAGCATCTCACTTTAGACTTGTCAACCTTCTTCCCTCCATGAGAAGAATTTGATTTGGAATGGGAAGCCTTCCCCTTCCCTTTCCTTGCCTTACTTGCTAAGGCTATATTTTCTTCATCATCATTCTTGGATGAAGAACACCTGTGTGCTCCTCCTGATCTCCTCCTGCATGAGATTCGACCACAGTCATTCCCAATCCAGTAGTTTCTCCCTTCCATTCACAGAGTCCTGGTAGCTATTCTAGCTATTTAGAAGGCCAAGGAGATTAGGCTCACCATATCATCATTGGCAGTATTTATTCCCACACTAATAAGCTCATCTTTGTAGGTGGTGAGCTTGTTCAGATATGTGGAAATAGTAATGCCCTTCTCCATCTTGATTCTTCGAAGCTTATCCTTGAGCGCCAATTTCCTTTGGTCGCTACTATTCTGGTAGAGGTCCTTCAATGTCTTCCACATTGAAAATGGAGTATCCTTCCCATGGAGACTCGAGACAATATGGTCTTGAAATCCCTCAAGGATGATCCATCTCGCATTTGCCACACACTTCTTCCACTCAGCCAACTCTTATGCATTAGTTGAAGCTGGCTTTTGGATTTCTTGATCAATGAATTCCTTCAAGCCATTGTCTTCTAATACAGCCTCCATGTGATCTTTCCATTCTATGTAACTCAAGCTACCTTCCAAGGCATACTCAAGTCTCAAGCCATTAAACGCCATTGGCCAACCTTGAAGTATGATAGGAATTCGATTTTGCACCTGCAACCCTGAACTTCAAACTTCGAATTCTCTTCTCTGTATACTGTTCAAAGCTTTGATACCATGTAGAAATTTTGACTGTAGATTAACCCAATAATGCAATATAACCAAAGAAAAATATTATAGTCTACTTCTACTGTAAATTTGTAGAAGCTTAAATATCAAGTTGGAAAATATAACCAGAAGAAGAAGAAGCAATGCGCAATACATAGAAGAATACTTCGGGGAAAGCCTCAACTAAAAACCCCACTATCTATATTATCATACAAAGTGGAAATACATCAGAATTATACAAAGCCTTAGCTCTCACAGCTAGCCAACTCTCAGTACAATCCTCATAGATGCTCACAAGCAAACTTGGCTTCTCACAAAACTTCTCCTCTGCCTTCCAAGCTCCTATTTCCCTGCACAGTTTCCCCTAGGTGATCCTCTTGTTACCAAGTGGAACACTGATCTCACACACTGCTCTAACACATTGTCAGAACTATGCAATCCTCAAGGAATAATTCATTCTACATGCATCAGTTTTATTTATAGGAAAACACATGCAACTGATAGTACATTGTCCTTGACATTTAGTTCAACTGGGTATTTCTTAGAATAGACATGCATGAGTTACTAATGAGGGAATCTTCAGTTATCTAGAGTACACTGGTTGAGTGCATGCATGCATCAACTGATTGATAACACACAATTAGTTCCTCAAACAGTTTGGAACTAATTTAACTGGACTTAACTTAGTAAACAGAGCTAACTAATTACAACTCAAATATAACTCAATCTTATCTCCTTAATTAAGGGATAATCTCCTTAATTTAAGGGATAACTGTTGCATGAATTCAAAAAGACCTCTAACTTGAATTTCTCGAACTAATTAATCCATAATGAATTAATTGATTATTTTCAAGCAACTGGTGAGACTAAATTCGAATTTTAATTCAGGGACAAATTAAAATTGGAATATTCTTGTTGCCACATTTCAACACATGAAGATCTAGAGGAGGGGGGACACCTTTTCCACTCACAAATGTGGGTTAAGGGTTCTCCATTGTAGTTCATTGTCGAAAACAAGAGCCAAAATAACCTCATTTCAGTAGACATCATGAAGTAGTTGGGCCTATCAACTACAGCACATCCATAGCCATACACCATCGGGTGGCTTCACCAAGGATGTGATCTTTACATCAGCCAATAGTGTCACTTTCCCTACAGCATCAAGCCCTGCACGGATGAGGTACTTTGTGATGTTGCTCCTCTTGAATTTTTTGATGTGTAATTAGGAAAACCATACTTGTGGAAGCAACATGTTGTGTATGACTCTAGACTTCACTCTATGATTATTAATTTGGGTGATAAGTTGTACAGGATATTGGAGGTAGCCCCGCCTACCTCCATCTCTTTGATCACTGCAAAGAAATGTAGTAAGATCATTTCCCAGACCAAGAAAAAAAATTTTCATATGATTCACCCTTAGGGAAAAAAGAAGGTTGTCGCCATGGCTTCTAGACAAGGTTCCTCCGCACAACAGCATCAGATGGACAAGGTCATGGAAGAGTACAGGGACATTTTCGCCTCACCTCTAGGGGTACCTATGCACTGTTAGGTCAAGCACTACATCGATCTGACCCCCACCATGCCACTATCTAATGAACCGATATATCGACACTATATTCTAGAGAATTATGAGATCAGGAGGCAGATTCAAGAGTTGTTGCAGCATGGGCACATTAGGCCAAGCTCATCACCCTATGGGAGTTTGATATTATTGCTACAGAAGAAGGATGGAACCTAAACACTTTGTATTGACTATCGGGCGTTGAACAAGATCACTGTCCAGAATAGGTACCCAATCCCACGGATTGGTGACCTTTTGGACTAGCTCAAGGGGACTAAATATTCCATTGAGATTGAATTGAAATCTGGTTATCACCAGGTGCCTACTAAACCCTCTAATGTGTGGACGACTGTCTTCAAATCCAAAGAGGGCCCTTTCAAATGGTTGGGCATGCCTTTCGAGTTGACGAATGCCTCTGCAACCTTCATGATATTGATGGATGACATCTTGCGACCCTTGACCAATGCATTCATGGTGGTGTATTTAGATGACATCCTAATCATCAAGCGGAGTTGAGAAGAGCACCTCTACCATATTTGACAGGTCCTTCATACCATGCAACAACACAAGATATGTGCTAATTTGAAGAAATGAACTTTTGGCTTGACCCAGGTTCAATATCTGGGGTACATCATTCATGAACAGAGTGTGCATGTGGACCACAACAAAGATACAAGTCATTCAGGATTGGCCAGCCCCAACCACTCTAACAAAGTTCTACAGCTTCTTGGGTCTTGCCAATTTCTATCGTAGGTTCATGTTGGGGTTCTCTCATATCACTTGGCCTTTAAGTCAAGTCAACAAGAGCAGAGTGAAAGTAAAGTTCTTTTGGTCTGAATCACAAAAAAGGCATTTGTTGAGTTGAAGCATTGCCTCTGCTGTGCACCAGTGCTCACATTGCCAGACCTGCAACAACCATTTGAGATCGAGACAAATGCCTCCGACTATGCTATGGGCGTTGTTCTTACTCAGCAGGGAATCCAATGGCATATCATGGTGAGACAATTTCATACAAAGTCTAAGAGTATCCCACCTATGACAAAGAGATGTTTTCGATTGTGCAGGTCTCCCAATAATGGAAGCATTACATTTTGGGGAAGGAGACACTCATCCACACAAACCACTGACCCCTATAGTTCATACAGACATAAGGGAAGTTATAAAATGATCACCATTAGAAATGGTCCACATACCTACAATAGTTCCATTTGAACATTAAGTACAAGAAGGGAAGTAATGTTGCATACTACCTCAGCCAACCACTAGTCATGGTGCTGACCACTGTGCTTGACTCTTATGGGCACGAGACTGTGGGGTGGCTGCATCTTTACAATAACGATCCAGAATTTCGTAGCACATACCAACACCCCTGGAAGGTAAGGAAGTTCCAAATTTTTACCTCCATGATGCATTTTTATGCCACCTAGGACACATTTTTTTTCCTTCAAGCAAGCATCTGAAGATTTTTTGGGAGGCACACTACACTCGAGTTGTTGGACATTTCGAGGTAGAGAAAACAGTGGTAGTATTGCAGAAGTATTTTTATTGGCCAAACCTTCGACAAGATATTGGGAAGTACATAAGATCCTACACTGCCTACTATGTTGCCAAACCGACCATCAATAATCAAGGCCTATATACTCCTCTACCTACTCCTAGTCAACCTTGGGAATCCATCTCCATGAATTACATGCCGGGCCTTCCTTCTACTAAGCATGGAAACGATTGTGTTTTTGTGGTCGTCGAAAAATTCTCTAAATGGCCATTCTAGCGACCTGCAAGAAGAGTATCATAGAAGAAGCCACTACTAATATCTTCTTTGAATAAGTCTGGGTACATTTTGGGATCCCACAGTCCATTATCTCAGATCGAGAGAGTAGGTTCCTAAGTATATTTTGGTCAAGTTTCTGTTCGACATTGGATACCAAGCTCACTAACTTTTGACTTTCCACCCCCAAATTGATGGCATAACAAAGGTCGTCAATAGGATGATCATACACATTTTGTGTATGTACAACTCGAAGCATCCATGCACATGGGATGAAAGCCTTCCCTCTCCAGCACATCTACAACAGAGCTCTCCATAGCTCAACTGGACACAACCCCTTCCAGGTGGGGTTGGGATTCTAGCCACTATGTCCCATTGATGTATCCATAACATTTGCAGCTACTCAGGCAGATTCGACTCATGTCCAGTCTAAAGCTAACAAGGCTAAAGAATTCATTAATCACACTCAGCAAATCTGCCAGCAGGTCCATGACATATTGGATAGAGCCAATGATAATTACAAGTAATGTCATGATCAACATTGGGTTCCACACAAGCTCTAGGTGGACAACAAAGACTGGTTACATTTGTAGAAGGAGCACCTTGTTGGGCCCCACCACAAGCTTCGACCATCCCAATATGGGCCTTACACCATCACTAAGGTTGTAGGGGACAATTCTTTCGAGCTCAGCATTCCACCATTCCTTGGCCTACACCTAGTGTTTAATGTGGACCACCTTCGACCATACTTTCCACCATTACTTAACACATAAGACATTGCAGAACATCTCACACCAACATAGTTAAACCCATATTGCATGGAACAGACCACAACTAATCAGATCATGTACACTTAGATCAAGAACACTCACTAATAGAAGATCCAACTTTATTGGGTTGTGAAAGCTGGCCAACGCTTGCACCAAGGAAAGTGGCTCACCAGGGACCAAGTTCAACAAAATTTTCCCCATATCATGGAGGTATTCAATGCAATGGGGACCATTGCTTCCTAATGGGGGAGAATTGATCCAGGTGGATATTAGCGGCCACCCACCTATTCCAGTTGGACCCCACAGTTGTTTCTTTTCAGTTTCCTTAATTTTTGCACAACTTACTATTTTTTACATTTTTTCGGGTCCTAAACTTCTGGATCCATTTTGGGGGACTAAAAGACGTTTTTTAGGGAAAAAGGAGACACCAAAGAAGTCCCAATTTGGTTTCCATATTTCTATTTGGCCTCCTTTTTGAGATCTTTGAAATGAGGTATTATGATCGCCAAATGGAGATCGTATGCCAAAGTTATGACCCCGGGAAGTTGATGTACCAATTTACCCAAGCAGGGCCTACAGTTTTGTGCTTCATCTACTAGAGTTAGATTTTTGGATGTTTAGGGTTTTCCATTGTTTCTCAATAAAAAATAAGCCTTTGAGCCTCATTGTTACATAGTTCAGAGGCATGTAGCCGCCACATCTCTTCTCAGAGATAAGCTACCATAGCCCAAGCTAGTTTACTTTTATTTCTATATGTAAGCATATTTCAGTTCTTTGATATTATTGAACATGGACACTCAGATCAAGAACATTCATGAGAAGAATATCCAACTCTATCAGGTTGTCAGAGTTCGCCAACTCCTACACAATGTAAGTGGCTCACCAAGGACCAAGTTCAGCAAAACTTTCCCATTTCATGGAGGTACTCAACGCAATGGGGACCATTTCTTTCTAAGGGGGGAGGACTGATTCATGTGGATATTGGTGGCCACCCTCCTATTCCAATTGGACTCCCATTGTTGTTTCTTTTCAGTTTCCTTAATTGTAGCACAACTTACTATTTTTTGCATTTTTTTGGGCCCTAAACTTCTGGAGCCGTTTTGAGGGACTAAAAGACATTTTTAGGGAAAAAGGAGAGTCCAAAAAAATTATGAATTGGTTTACCTATTTTTATTTGGCCTCCTCTTTGATATCTTCGAAACAGGGTAATATGATCGCCAAATGGAGATCTTATGCCAAAGTTACGACCCTAGGAAGTTTATGTACCAATTTACCCAAATAGGGCCCACAATTTTGGTGCTTCATCTTCTAGGGTTAGGTTTTTGGATGTTTAGGGTTTTCCATTGTTTCTCAATAAAAAATAGGCCTTTGAGCCTCATTGTAACATAGTTTAGAGGCATGTAGCCGCCACATCTCTTCTCGAAGATAAGCTACCATAGCCCAAGCTAGTTTAATTTTATTTATGTATGAAAGCATATTATAGTCCTTTGATATTAATAAAATGAAGTTTTATTTCTGCTGCATCTCTGTGTATATGGGTATTTATTTATTTTGTTTCATTCTTGCATAATTCAAGATCATTGGTATCAAAGTGGTCTTCTCTTTCTCTATTTTTATTTTCATGTCCCCAACGAGGTCAGGGTATAAGGAGTTAGGGCTTTATCTAGTTGAACATTTCCAAGACCAGCCTCACAAAACCTGATGGCCTCCCATGGCAGAAGAAAAGAAAGACAAGGGGGCAGGAGATCCTTTCAAAATACTACTTTAGGAAGCCCTCGAATGATAGAGGAATATGATGATGGATAATTTTCCCTATATCCTTCAACGGCTACCCACAAGCAACACATCTTCATCCAGCAGCCACTATGGAGGCACCACTTCTTTTAAGGTACAAGTTAACTTTGATATTCCCATATTTGAGGGATAGATAGATGCAGACGTCATAGATAAATGGTTAAATTTCTTGGAAAGATATTTTTCAGTTTATGACTTTTCCAATTGGGAAAATATTAATTTTCACTTCTCAAAGCTGCCCCACATGTCAAGGACTGGTGGGAAACCTATTGTGAACAAAAGAACAAGAGGGAATCCTCACTGTTTTCAGCCGCACCCACTTGGAATTCTTTCTAGAAGCTATGAAGATAAATACATAAAGTGGACTGCGATATGACAGGGAAGGGACCAAGATGTGTCGGAGTTTACAAATGTTTTCCATACCCTTCATATGAAGTTGGGTATCAAGTATATGAGCGGAATTTGGTACTCAAGTATCGTGGATGTCTACACAAGTACATCTGCGATAAGATGGAGTTCATGTACATATCCTCTCTTGGCACGGCGTATCGATACGCTGTCAATATTGAGCAGAATTTTAGACATAAGAAGCTAGACTTTGGATCTACAAAACCGAAGCAAGGAAAAGGCACCCCCAAACCATAGAGAAAAGGAAAAAGACAAGGCAGGGTGAACCAAGACAGCCCATCGAAGCCATAAGCAAAGAAAAACACCACGAAGTCAAAGAAGGACACAGGAAAATGGTGTGAGTTCCATAAGAGCTCCACTCGCAACACATGTGAGTGATGGTCCAAGAAGTCACTGGTGGTTGAGTTCAAGGTTTCCGAATCGGACGCATGTTCCGACTGTGAGTCAGAACCTAACAAGGGGAATGGAAAATGGAATCAGAGCATTGACGTGTAGCCCAGTGCCACCATGGCTGCTAATAAGATCTGGAATAATGAGCCTAAAGATCCAAAGGAGGGGGAATGCCTCTTCCACTCAAAAATGTCGGTTAAGGTTTCTCCACTGCAGTTTATTGTCAAGAGAAGGAGTCAAAAGAACCTCATTTCAACAGAGGTCATGAAGAGGTTTGGCCTATGAAATAAAGTACATCCGTAGTCGTACATGATCGGTTTGCTTCACCAAGGACGAGATCTCTACATCAGCCAATAGTGCCACCTTCCCTATATCATCAAGCCCTTCACGAATGAGGTACTGAGTGATGTTTCTCCTCTTGAAGTTTGTGATGTATTATTAGGAAAAACATACTTATTCAAGTAACATGTTGCATATGAGTCTAGACCTTTCTTTGTGATTATTACTTTGGGCGATAATTTGTAAAGAGACCAGAGGTAGCCCCGCCTACTGCCATCTCTTCGATCACTGCAAAGAAATTCAGTACGATCATTTCACAAACCAGGAAATTAGGTTTCCTTATTATTCGCCCTCGGGAAAAGAAGAAGGTTGTGGCCATGACTTCCAAACAGAGCTCCTTTTCATAGCAACAGCAGATAGACAAGGTCGTGGAGGAGTACAGGGACATTTTCACCTCTCCTACAGGGGTACATTTGCACTATCAAGTCAAGCACTCCATCAATCTAACCCCTAGCGCACCGCTACCAAATGGACCAATCTATCAATGCTCTGTTCTATAGAATGATAATATCAAGAGGTAGATTCAGGAGTTGTTGCAAAAAGGGAACATCAGACCAATCTCATCACCATGTGGGAGCTTGATTGTACTAGTACAGAAGAAGGACAGTACTTGGAGACTTTGTATTGACTATCAAGAGTTGAACAAGATAACTGTACGGAATAGGTAACCAATCCTGTGGATTGATGACCTTCTGGACTAGCTCAAGGGGGTCAAATATTTTAGCAAGATTGAATTGGATTTCGGTTATCACGAGGTTCCTATCGAACCCTCCAATGTGTGAAATATTGCCTTCAAATCCAAGAAGGGCCTTTTTGAATGTTTGGTCATGCCTTTCAGTTTGACGAATTCCCTGAAACCTTCATGAGATTGATGGATGACATATTTTGACCCTTCACCAATGCATTCTTGGTGGTGTTTTTAGATGACATCTTGATCTTTAGCTAGAGTTAGGAAGAGCATCTCCACCATATTCGACAATTTCTTCAAAACCTGTGACAACAGAAGTTGTGTGCCAATTTGGAGAAATGCATTTTTGGCATGACCTAGGTTCAATATATGGGGTACATCATTTATGAGAAAGGTGTGCATGTGGATCCATCCAATATACAAGTCATTCAAGATTGGTTAGCCCCAACCACTCTAACTGAGCTCCGCAGCTTCCTGGGTCTTGCCAATTTCTATCGCAGGTTCGTGTTGGGGTTCTTTCGTATTGCGGAGTCAAAGAAATGTTTTTTTGGTCTGAATCCTAATAGAAGGTGTTTGTCGAGTTGAAACATCACCTCTACTCTACACCAGTGCTCACATTACCAGACCTGTAGGAACCATTTCAGATCAAGACAGATGCCTCCAACTATGCTAATTGTGCAGTTCTTACTCACCAGGGGCATCCAGTGGCATATCACAGTGACCCACTTTGAGAAAGTGTCCAAAACTATCCCACTTATGACAAAGAGATGTATCCCATTCTACAAGCCTACCTACAATGGAAGCATTATATTTTGGGGAAGGAAACGGCCATCCACACAGACCACTGGCCCCTGCAGTTCCTACAAACACAAGGGAAGTTGCAAAATGATCGCCATAAAAAATGGTCCACGTACCTGCAACAATTCCATTTGAACATTAAGTATAAGAAGGGCAGCACCAACAATGTTATAGACTACGTTAGCCGACTACTGTTCATGGCGTTGACCACTGTGCTCAACTCTTGTGGGCACGAGACTGCAAGGTGGCTGCATCTTTACAAGATTGATCCATAATTTGGCAACATATACTAGACACTCTTGGAAGGTAAGGAAATTCACCTCCAGGATGCATTGTTATGCCACCTGAGACACATCTGTTTTTCTTCAAGCGAGCGTGCCAAGATGATTTGGGAGGTGCACTACAGTTGGATCGCTAGACATTTCGAGGTAGAAAAGCAGTGGCTATGTTGCAGAAGTATTTTGATTGGCCGAACCTTCGACGGGATGTTGGGAAGTACATAAAATCCTGCAATGCCTACAACATTGCCAAACTGACCATCAAGAAGCAAGTCCTATATACTCCTTTGATTACTCCTAGTCGACCTTGGGAATCCATCTCCATGGATTACATGTCTATCCTTCCTTCTACTAGCATGACAATGAGTGCATTTTTCGTGGTCATCAACGAATTCAATAAGATGGTCATTCTGGTGGCCCGCAAGAAGAGTATCATAGTAGAAGCCACTACTAAGCTCTTCTTTGAACAAGTGTGGGTACATTTTTGTATCCCATAGTCCATTATCTCATATCAGGATAGCAGGTTCCTAAGTACATTTTAGACAAGTCTCCAGTCAATGTTGGATACTGAGCTCACTGAGTCCATGGCTTTCCACCCCCAAATGGATGGCCAAACAGAGGTCATCAACAAGAGATCGTACACATTATGCGTATGTACAACTCAAAGCACCCACGCACATGGGATGAAAGCCTCCCCTCTGTCCAACACATTTACAACAGATCTCTCCATAGCTCAACTGGCCACAGCCCCTTTCAGGTGGGGGTGGGGTTCGAATCATGTCCAGTCTGAAGCTGATAGGGCTAACAACTTCATTTAGCACATTCATCACATCCGCTAATAGGTCCATGACATATTGCACAGAGCCAATGCTAAGTACTAGGAGTGTGATGATTAGCATTGGGTGCACACAAGTTCTAGGTGGGCAACAAAGTTTGGTTACATTTGCAGAAGGAGTGCCTCGTTGTGCCCCACCTCAAGCTTCACCCACTCTGATATGGGCCTTACACCATCACTAAGGTTGTATAAGACAATTCTTATGAGATCAACACTCCACCATTCCTTGGCCTGTACCCAATGTTCAATGTGGACCACCTTCGACCATACTTTCCACCATTACTGGACACATCAAACATTACAGAACAGCTCACACCAACAGTTTTAAACCCAAACAATATGGAACAGGCCACAACTCATTGAATCATGGACACACAGATCAAGGACACTTATCAGTAGAAGATCCAACTTTATCAGGTTGTCAAAGATGGCTAACTCCTGCACCAAGGCAAGTGGCTCACCAGCGACCAAGTTCAGCAGAAGTTTCCCCGTCTCAAGGAGGCACTCAACGCAATGGGGACCATTACTTCCTAACGGGGGAGGACTGATCCAGGTTGATATTGGTGGCCACCCACCTATTCCACTTGGACAACCAACATTTTTTCTTTTAAGTTTCCTTAATTGTAGCACAACTTACTAGTTTTGGCAGTTTTTCGGGTCCTAAACTTCCAGAGTCATTTTGAGGTTCTAAAAGACATTTTTAGGGAAAACAAAGAAACTAGAAAAGTCCCAATCAAAATTAAGTTATTATCTTTCAGCCTCCTCTTCTAGATCTTCGAAACAAGGTATTATGATAGCCAAACAGAAATCGTATGCCAAAGTTACTACCCCAGGAAGTTGATGTACCAATTTACCCAACCGAGGCCCATAGTTTTGGTGCTCCATCTCCTAGGGTTAGGTTTTTGGATGTTTATGGTTTTGCATTGCTTCTTAATAATAAATAGGCCTTTGAGGCTCATTATAACAAAGTTCAAAGGCATGTAGCCGCCACATATCTTCTTAGAGATAAGCTACCATCGCCTAAGCTAGTTTACTTTTATTTTTGTATGTAAGCATATTTTAGTTCTTTGATATTAATGAAATGAAGTTATATTTCTGCTTTATCTCTTTGTATATGGGTATTTTTGTATTTTGTTGCAATCCTGCATAAGTCTGGATATTTGGTATCAGAGCATTCTGTTATTTCTCTGTTTTTCTTTGCATGTCCCCAACAAGGTCAGGGTATAAGGAGTTAGGGCTTGATCTGGCTGAACCTTTGCAAGACTAGCCTCGCAAAACCTGATGGCCTCCCATGGTAGAAGAAGAAAAAGATGATGGGGCAAGAGATCTTTTCAATATACTACTCAAGGAAGCTCTCGAATGACAGAGGAACGTGATGATGGATAACTTTGCCCAGATCCTTTGGCGGCTACCCACAGGTGATGCATCTTCATCCAACAGCCACTCTGGAGATGCCACTCCTTTTACGGTACAAGTTAACTTTTATATTCCCATATTTGAGGTCCAGATAGATGCAAATGTCATAGATAAATAGTTAAATATTTTTAAATATTTTTCATTTCATGGATTTTCCAATCAGGAAAAGATTGCTTTTTCACTTCTCAAAGCCATCCCACACATCAAGGACTGGTGGGAAACGTACTGTGAACAAAAATATGAGAGGGAATCCTCACTATTATCAGTTGCACCCACTTGGAATTATTTCTGAGATGCCATCAAGGAACAATATTACCCTATTGGGAGCTATGAATATAAATACATAAAGTGGACCACGCTACAGCAGGGAAGGGACCAAGATGTGTTGGATTTACAAATGTTTTCCATCGAATCTTGGTATTAAGGATTTTGAGCAGAATTTGGTACTTAAGTACCGCGATTTTCCACAAAAGTACATCCAAGACGAGATGGAGTTCCTATACATCTCTTCTGTCAGCATGGCATATCGATACGTTGTCAAGATTGAGAAGAAGTTTAAATAGAAGAAGCGAGACTTTGGATCTATGAATCTGAAGCAAGGAAAAGGCAGCCCCAAACCATAAGGAAAAGGAAAAATCCAAGGCAGGACAACCCGACGAAGCCAAAAGGAAATAACAACACCATGAAAATAAAGAAGGACACAAGAAAATGGTGTGAGTTCCATAAGAGCTCCATTCTCAACACAAGTGAGCGTTGGGCCAAGCAGTCACTAGTGGCCAAGCTGAAGGCTTTCGAATCAGACACATGTTCTGACTCTGAGTTAGAAACTAACAAGGGGAATGAAAAAGGGAAGCATATCATTGAAACAGATCCCAGTGCCACTGTGGCCACCACTAAGATTGAGAAGAATGAGCCTGAAGATCCAGAGGAGGGGGAATGCCTCTTCCTAACAAATGTGGGTTAAGGGTTCTCCAAGAAAAAAGAACCTCATTTCATCAAAGTTCGTGAAGCGGTTAGGCCTACCAACTACAACACATCTGCAACCATACACCATTTCGTGGCTTCACCAAGGAAGATATCTTCACATCACCCAGCAGTGTCGCCTTCCCTATAGAATCAAGCCCTTCATGGATGAGGTATTGTGTGATGTTGCTCCTCTTGAATTTTGTGATCAATCATTAGGAAAACTATACGTGTGGAAACGACATGTTGTATATGATTCTAGACCTTGCTCTATGATTATTACTTTGGGTGATAAGTTGTACAGGATACTAAAAGTAGCCCCACCTACCACCATCTCTTTGATCACTACAAAGAAATATAGTAGGATCCTTTCCAAGCCCAGAAAATTTGTTTTCCTTATGATTCACCCTCAAGACAAGAAGAAGGTTGTCACCACATCTTCTAGACAAGCTACTCTACACAACAGCAGCAAATAGAAAAGGTTTTGGAGGAGTATAGGGACACTTCTCCCTCACCTATAGGGGTACCTCTACACTGTCAAGTCAATCACTCCATCAATCTAACCCCAAGCATGCCACTACCCAATGGATCGATATATTGACACTTTGTTCTGGAGAACGATGAGATCAAGAGGAAGATTCAGGGGCTATTGCAAAAAGGGAACATCAGACCAAGCTCATCACCCTATGGGAGCCAGATTTTATTGGTACAGAAGAAGGACGGGACCTGGAGAGAACAAGATCATTGTCTGGAATAGGTATCCAATCCCACAGATTGATGACCTTCTAGAGCAGCTCAATGGGGACAAATATTTTAACAATATGGATTTGAAGTTTGGTTATCACCAGGTGCCTATCTAACCCTCTGATGTGTGGAAGACTGACTTCAAATCTAAGGAGGGCCTTTTCGAATGGTTGGTCATGGATTTCGGGTTGATGAATGACCCTGAAACATTCATGATATTGATGGACAACATCTTGTGACCCTTCACCAATGCATTCATGGTGGTGTCTTTAGATGACATCTTGATCTTCAGCCAGAGTTGGGAAGAGAACCTCCACCATATTCGATAGGTCCTTCAAACCATGTGACAACACAAGTTGTGTGCCAATTTGGAGAAATCCACTTTTGGACCCAGGTTCAATATCTAGGGTACATCATTGATGAGAAAGGTGTGCATGTGGACCCAGCCAAGATACAAGTCATTTGGAATTGGTCAGCCCCAACCTCTCTAACAAATCTCCACAGCTTCGTGGGTTACCAATTTCTATCGCAAGTTTGTGTTGGGGTTCTCTCATATCACTTGGCCTTTAAGTCAAGTTACCAAGGATGGATCGAAAGAAAAGTTACTTTGGTCTGAATCACAAAAGAAGTCATTTTCTGTGTTGAAGCATCACCTCTGTTGTACACCAGTGCTCACATTACCAGACTTGCAACAACCATTTGAAATTGAGATAGATGCCTTTGACTATGCTATTGGTGCAGTTCTTACTCAGCAAGGGCATCCAACGGCATATCATAGTGAGACACTTTTAGACACAGTATAAAATTATCCCACCTATGTCAAAGAGATGTATTCCATTATACATGCCTACTGACAATGGAAGCATTACATTATGGGGAAGGAAACGGTCATCCACACAGACCACTAACCCCTGCAGTTCATACAGACACAAGGGAAGTTGCAGAATCATGTCATAAAAAATGTTCCACATAACTTCAAAAGTTCCATTTGAACATTAAGTACAAGAAGGGAAACACCAACAATGTTGTAGACTGCCTTAATTGACCACCGGTCATGGTGTTGACCACTATGCTCGACTCTTGTGGGCACGAGACTGCGAGGTGGCCACATCTTTACAAGAGGGATCCATAATTTGGCAGCACACACCAGACACTCCTGGAAGGTAAGAAAGTTCCAAATTATCACCTCCAGGATGCATTGTTATGCCACTTGGGACACATTTGTGTTCCTTCAAGCGAGCGTGCCAAGATGATTTTTGAGGTGCACTACAGTCGGGTCACTAGACATTTCAGGGTATGGAAAATAGTGGCAATGTTGGAGAAGTATTTTTATTAGCCAAACCTTAGATGGGATTTTGGGAAGTACATCAGATTCTAAATTGTATGCGCCATTGCCAAGTCAACCATCGATAAGCAAGGCCTATATACTCCTCTACCTAATTCTAGTTGACCTTGGGAATCAATCTCCATAGATTACATGTTGAGCCTTCCTTCTACTAAGCATGGTAACAACTGTGTTTTCATGAACATCGACAGATTCTTTAAGATGCCATTTGGGCGGCCTGCAAGAAGAGTATCACAACAAAATCCACTGCTAAGCTCTTCTTTGAATGAGTGTGGGTACATTTTGGTATTCCATAGTCCATTATATTAGATCAAGACAACAGGTTCCTAAGTACATTTTGGTCAACTCTCTAGTCGATGTTGGATAGCAAGGTCACTAAGTCCACGGATTTCCACCCCCAAACTAATGGCCAAACAGAGGTCATCAAAAGGATGATCGTACACATTATTATAATGTACAACTCAAAGAATCCATGCACATGGGATGAAAGACTCCCCTATGTTTAGCACACCTACAACAGAGCTCTCCATAGCTCAACTAGCCACAACCCCTTTCAGGTGGGGTTGGGATTCCAGCCACTACGGCCCATTGATGTGGTGATACCAATTGCAACTGCTCAGACACATTTGGCTCATGTCCAGTCCAAAGTTGATACGGCTAACAACTTCATTGAGCTCATTCAACACATCTTCCAGCAAGTCTATGACATATTGGACAAATCCAATGCTAAGAACAAGCATTGTCATGATTAACGTTAGGTGTGACATAAGTTCTAGGTGGGCGACAAAGTTTGGTTAGATTTTTAGAAGGAGCATCTCGTTGTGCCCCACCGCAAGCTTCACCCACTCTGATATGGGCCTTCCACCATCACTAAGGTTACAGGGGACAATTATTTTGAGCTCAGAATTCCCCCATTCCTTGGTCTGCACCCAGTGTTTAATGTCAACCACCTTTGGCCATACTTTCCACCATTACTGGACGCAACAGACATTGCAAAATAGCTCACACCAATAGATTTAAACCCATACTACATGGAACAAGCTACAACTGATCAGATCGTGGACACACAAATTAAGAACACTCACCAGCAGAAGACCCAATTGTATCGGGTTTTCAAAGCTGGCCAACTCTTGCACCAAGGCAAGTGGCTCACCAGGGACCAATTTCAGCAGAAGTTTCCACATTTCATGGAGGCACTCAACGCAATGCAGACTATTGCTTCCGAAGGGTGGATGATTGATCTAGGTGGATATTAATGACCACCCACCTATTCTACTTTGACCCCCACCATTGTTTCTTTTTAGTTTCCTTAATTGTAGCATAACTTACTATTTTTGGTAGTTTTTCATGTCCTAAACTTCTGAAGCTATTTTGAGAGACAAAAAGAAGTTTTTAGGGAAAATGGAGAGACTAGTAAAGTCCCAATTTGCTTTGTCTAATTTCTTTTGGCCTCCTCTTTGAGATCTTCAAAACGAGGTACTATGATAGCCAGACAGAGATCATATGCCAAATTTACGACACCGAGAAGTTGATGTACCAATTTACCCAAACGGGGCCCACAATTTTGTTGCTTCATCTCCTAGTGTTAGATTTTTGGATTTTTAGGGTTTTCCATTGTTTCTCAATAATAAATAGGCCTTTGAGCCTCATTGTAACATGGTTTAGAGGCATGTAGCTT
This sequence comes from Pinus tabuliformis, assembly GCA_031772625.1. Classification (NCBI taxonomy): domain Eukaryota; kingdom Viridiplantae; phylum Streptophyta; class Pinopsida; order Pinales; family Pinaceae; genus Pinus; species Pinus tabuliformis. The sequence continues at coordinate 301,161,983 of CM062813.1, read as the reverse complement.
CCACATCTCTTCTCAGAAATAAGCTACCATCGCCCAAGCTAGTTTACTTTTATTTCTGTATGTATGCATATTTCAGTTCTTTGATGTTAATGAAATGAAGTTTTTCTTTTGTTGTATCTTTGTGTATATATTTTTGTATTTCGTTGTGTTCCTGTATAATTTTGGATCAATGGTATCATAGTGGTCTTCTCCTTCATTGATTTTGTTTACATGTCCCCAACGAGGTGAGGGTATAAGGAGTTAAGGCTCGATCTAGTCGAACCTTTGCAAGACCAGCCTCGTAAAACCTGATTACCTCCCATGGAAAAAGAAAAGAAAGACGATGGGGTAGGAAATCCTTTCAAAATACTGCTCAAGGAACCCATCGAGCGAGAGAGGAACGTGATGATGGATAATTTTGCACAGATCCTTTGACTGCTACCCACAGACAACACATCTTTATCTAGCAGCCACTCTGGAGGCGCCTGTTACATGGAATTTTCATCTACGGATAAACATATCTTCCATAGGTGGTTGACTACACCTAGAACAATAGAAGTATTTTAACCTTTTCTTAAAGAAGATAGATCAGATAGAGGAACTTACTTGTTGCCTTTTGCTTCCTAAATCTCTTTTGAATCGCTCCTATCGCTCCCACTTGAACTAAATCTACTCAAAAGGTACCTGCATCAAGAGAAACATAAACAAGAAATAATCAAAGCATAAATGAACTATCAACTATAAAACAATGGAATCGAATATATTGAAACACATAACGATCACAGATATGAACAATCATATGAGAAAAGGAATAAGCTCTTTATTAATGTAGAAGGAAGAGTATCACCCAATACAGTTCGATATTGTGCCACTTCTCCAACTTCAATTCAACCCTTGCCACATCAAAGCTCAACACTCCAGCAACATAAAATTGCTTAACATAAACTCAATCCTCAAACCAACAGAATTTCCTTACAAACTTTAGATTCTAGCCCCTTGATCACTATGATGAGTGCTCAATTTACAAGAAATGGATGTGGTTTTGTCATAAATGAGGGTATTTAATGGCTTTCCAATCTTGGAGTTAGTTTCCATGGAGCAAGGGATGAGAGGATAGGAGGTTAATGGATCCTTAGCTATCCAATTTCGAGTTCATAGGAGGAGATAAGAGATGGGAACATTCTAGAGTCATCTAGAATGAAGGAATATTCCCAGAACCCTATGAAAATTTCACTCAATCTCACCCAGCGTAGGCTAAAGTGGGCCTAAGTTCACTACAGTGTAGGCCACAATGGGCTTGCCTACTCTGCAGCACATTGTCTCAAGGCTTGGGCTGCAATGGTGTCCCGAGGAGGCATTTCAGGAGGGCTTCAGGCCATGAAACTTTCATAGAAGGAGGAATTCAATGAGTTGACTTCTCTAGGGCATGTAACAACTGAATTAGGGTTTGATAAGCCATAAAAGTACTGATCTGAATGTCGGGAGTGATGTTCCCAAATAGACCTGTAACAGTTGCCCCCTAAAGCATGAAGTCGAAAATGATAATGTCGAGTGATATGCTTTACGATGTGATGGAGAGGAACTGAATTGAACAGTGACCTGCATCGATTACAATACATAACATCATGATATTTTGGATTTTTTCATGAATTGTTGTGGGAAGGCATACCCATACTCAGCATAGAAGCTTTCATTACATGTACATAGATAGTCATCTACAGATATAGACCCATGATGGGATGACCATCAATGTAAAGACATCATACAAATGATTTAGTACTCTCCTGAAATCACAGCCTGGATGGATCAAACTATAGTTGGGGTCCTCTATCTCGTCCAATCGTTTTCTCAAGTACGATTCTAACCATGTGAATATGTGATCTAAATTCGAACATGGGAATACACCATATGATTACCATCTAATGACGTAATTCGTTAACAAATGCGAGAGAGATCACCGATAATGATGATGATTCTCAAGGTAATATAATACATTTTGCATGGTGTGAATAGATGTTTTGATGTTGAAAACCATACAAAATCTTTCAGTCGAAGGCTAATGATGTCAACTTGTTGCCGGAAGCGAGAAAATTTCCATTGATGTATGCAAGCCCCAAGATACTAAAAGGGTGTTTCTAAGTCAACTTCTTGGATAATGTGTTGATGTCGACAAGAAGTGACTTGGCCCAGGAGGGCCTTGATGTATCCCACATCAACGACATGAAAAAAGTGTAATTATTTTTGAGACGGAATGTGACTGACGACACAAGGTTCAGGAATGGTGGTCATGAAAATGAAGGTTTATGAGTATTGCAAAGGATGAGTTTTATTGAGTGACTTCTCTTGAACATTTCGGTGACACTGAATGAATTGGAAGCATTGACCCAAAACCAAAGTGATGGATGGTGTGATAGACCATAGGTATGATAACAATCAAGTAGATAACCCAACCCAAATAGTCACGGAGATGAAGTGAAAGTGTCATGTTCAAGAGCGACTTGCTACCATAAAGTGCTTTATCCCTTTTCCCATTTTCCCCAGTCATTGTTGACCAGTACCTATTTATTTTTTAACAAGATTGAGGAGGATAACATATGCTTGTAGTATAATTCCACCCTTCGGGTCAATCCATCGCTATGTGATGTTTTAACGAGTCTATCGAAGGTGAAACTCGGTTTGGTCATGATGGACAAGTTTGTCACTATTTGATGTTTTAACGAGTTTAACGATAATGAGAACTTGGTCCTTTTCATGTTTAGAGAGTTTGAAATGGGACAAAACGAAAACTTCACAAGTTCTTTTTCATAAGTTTGTCTCTCAAGTCCGAAAAAACATAAAACAATACAAGAGAGAACCTATTGACATGTTCGATCAACGTATTCCTGTTTCATAAATAATCTATCTCAGTCTGGAAAAGGGTTAAAATTATACTGAGTAGATGTCGTTTCTAATCCATTAACAAGCTGAAAATGACAAGTGATCGACAATCTTTTCATATTTCGAGAGTCTGAAAAGAGCTTAATGAAGACTCCAGGGGGGTTCCTTTTTCGATGTTTAATAGAGCTTAAACAAGAGATAAAAGTATGCTATGTGGTGAAAAGTACAATTCACGATCGTGCACATCAAATTCAATGTATCAGCTGTAAATATGTTCAAAGCAACACCAAACGGATTAAACATACATGTTTCAATGGTAAAAATGGGTAAAAACTATAGTTTATTCATTAAATGACATGAAATAACCATAAAACAAGAATTTACCAAGTCATTTTCACCATTTGATATTTACCATTCATTTTTGTGCTCTGAACCATTTTTTACCTCGAACTTCAGCAGCTGATTGCGAGAGATTTTGTGGATCATTTGTTGCATCGTCAGGACTAGGTAGGACATCTACATTTTCTCTTCTATTTAAGTGCATTCTTTTACAGTTTCAGACAAGTTTTTTAGGTTTTTGGTGTCCCTAGGGTAAATATACTTTGCCCTGGGATTAGCACAGCCTATCACATCGAAAATTGTACTGCAGTGCACCCAAACAGAAGAGCATCTGCTCTATAGCGCACTGTCTCTAAGCCTTGGCTGCGCTGAGCGCATTGATGAATTTCTTTCTCCTGTTTTACCCAAAAATTCTTCCATTTTTTGCATGAAATGGATCCTAACTAAGCTTATGGTTTGATTGCATGCTTTGATCGGATCAAAATGACTATTACTTGGCGAGAAAGAGAGCATTAAGAATAGGATATGGTTGCCCTTAATGATCTGGGTATAGTTGAGGCCCTCATAGACTGTGGGTTGCTCAAATACTTCAGGTTTTCTGGGATGAGGCAACAACTAGAACTATTGCAGTTACTAGTTCATTCATTGGATCCAACAGATCAGGATTTTCACATAGGGGGAAAATTTCTCCCTATATTGATCGATGATGTTTACTTCCTTACAGGATTGTCGAGATGTGGTGCCCCCATATCTCTTTCAGGTTCTACCCATGGGGGTAAATCAGTGAGGGACTACATTCGACAGTTCTGTCAACCAGGTACATAGACTAGCAAGGATGGGATGATCAACATTAGGGATGTTCATGATTTACCTTTGAGAACAATCCTTTTCACTATCACAAAGTTGGCAGGTAGTATGGCACTTCATCTAGCGAACAGATCATATATGCATTTTGCACTTGAGTGCCTTGAGCCAACTACATTCAACTGGTGTGAGGTAGTTCTCTCTTCGATGAAAGATAATCTAACCAAGGTAAAGAGTGGTAAGACGAAGAATTTTAGCTATGGTTTGATCTTGATTTCCTTTACCTTAGGGAGAATTCCATTGATGCAACCTCAGTATGTGGCACTGAGTTGGACTGGTCCTAGACATCCATGGATGCAAATATGGGTTGAGTTGATGGCTCAACATGTTGGCCAATCATCAATCTCATTTCCTCCTACATTCTTCAGTTGGCTCAGTTGACAACACCTTGTCATTTAGGAGAATTTGTATGAGGGGATGGACTTTTGTGGAGATCTAGATTTGAGGTTACCAGTGGGTGCCCAATGGGGTGCTATAGGTAAATTGTTTTGACCAAGTGTTTTTGATTTTTAAGTTTCTACATGTTTTTGTGTTTTTAATGTTTCCAAGACTAAAATAAAAATGTACTCATGCATGCAAATGTTGGTATTGTTCAACCTATGGGTCATCAATAAGAGGCAGGTGAACCAGTGAGGAGAAATTTCGGTAGAGCAGTTCTCCAGGACTTGGATTTGATCGAGACACTGGCAGAGTTACAGGATCATATAGAGGGGTTGACTCTCGGTATTCTGGATATCCAGATCAAAGAGTTATCGATGAGGCTGCAACACCACACTATTGGTCCTCCTAGCCATTCGATGAGGCTAGTGCACATGATAGCTTAGGCTATGTCCTATTATCATGAGCATCATTAGGTCTACTTAGGATGTTTTTCTATCTGCATTTTTGAGTTTTGAGGTCATATGACCAACATGTCTTGGACACAAATTTTGTAAAAAAATTTAAAACATCTATCTATTTTTCTTTCAGTTTTTTTATATATGGTTATGTGTGATCCTATTCAACTATTGATGTGAATTATGTGATCCTATTCAACTATTGATGTGAATTGAAAATTTTACTTTTACATGTGTCGCAAATGTTTGTTTAACACATAGTTCGCTAATGAATCAGTTAATGTGTTAAAGTTCCTAGAAATGTGTTGATATTGCATGTAATCAAAATGTCTTTCCAAGAGAAAAACTCTAAGGAACATACGATAAATTGTTGGATTTTGGACAGTATAAACATTTGTTAGTTGTAGTACGACAAGTTGTGAGTCTAGCCTAATGATGATTCTCCGTATCCCAAGAAAAATTGCATCAGAGAGGATTTTGATCAACGCACTATACTCAATGATATTGTTTGTATACCGAATGATACAAATCCCTTGAAAACTCACTAACTCGACACTTGGAGCGAATATGGCCCATCTTGCAGAAGATAGGTTCTGCATACTACGACTAGCACCATCGTCATAACCGACAAATGGTTCCAAAGATTCCGACATTTTCAACAAATGCAAAGCGGATTACTTAACCACATAAAAACTCTAAAAGTCACACTGACACACACACATGCAAACAAAGCATATATACAGTGCTTACTATGCAAAATCAGGCATAGTAACGTTTCAAATACAACTCGTTACGGGGCTGCAACAATGGAATCCCATCATAATCAACTAAATCATAATCACCTTTTTCCAAAACACACTTGACAATATAGGGGCCCATCCATAATGTTTCAAATGTGCCTGCTCCTAGTTTATCAGCGTCCTGATCATAAAGCAAGACCAGGTTTCCTTCTAAGAAAATGTGAGGCTTGAAATTTCGGTCATATTGCACCTTAATCCATTTCTTACGTGCTTCGTTATCCAATGCAGCTTCACAATGAGTTTCATCTAGATGGATGAGCTCTAAGAAACGTGCTTCTTCTTTAGAAGTGTCGGGTAATAGGTCAATCATGAGTTTTAATGATGAAATTTCACATTGTACAGGCAAGATTGCCTCTAGACCATACACCAATTGAAAAGGTGTGAATCTAGTTGCATTTCTCACCGAGGTTCGATACGCCCACAAAGTTGAGTACAGGATTAAATGCCAATTTTGTTTATGAACTCCTATCATTCGTTGGAGCATTCGCTTAAGGATTTTGTTGATGGCCTCAACTTGTCCATTAGCTTGCAGATAATAAGGAGTAGAACTATCATGTGAAATTCCTAACTTGGTAGTCAATTCAGTCATCATATGGTTGCGAAAATGCGACCCATGATCTGTAACTATAGCTTGTGGTACACCAAACCATGCAACCACATGGTTGAAGAAAAAAAGAGCAGTTGTCTCACCATTGTTGTTTAATGTAGGCATGGCCTCAGCCCATTTCGTAAAATAGTCCACGACAACAATTATATACCCATGCCCCTCGGCCGAGGTAGGGTTACATGTCATAAAATCGATGCCCCATTTTGCAAATGGTCCAACAATGATGATAGGATGCAATGGTTAGGTGGTAATCATGTTTTGTAGTAAAAAATATGGCATGCATGACAACTTCTGACAGTAATAATGAAATAATTGAACATAGTTGGCCAGAAATAACCAACACGGAGAATCTTTTGTGTGGTAGCATATCCAGATAAATGTCCACCACAAGAACCAGAATGGCAATCATTCAAAACTTTCTCAGCTTCCTCATGAGTGAGGCACCTCTGTAATATCGTATTGATACCACGACGATAAAGGGTGTTGCCAATGATCAGATAATCTTTGGCTTGGTAACGAATACGTCATTGTTGCAAGCAAGAGGTATCAGGCCGGAAATTTTGGGTTTAGAGATAGATCATTATATCTCTATACCGCGAATCAGATGACGAAATCAGGAATAGAGACTCATCCAGAATTGATGGTTCCATTGTTGAACCAATATCGATTGAGGGAAGGTCACAAAGAAGCTCGACGAAGACTAGAGATTTCTTTGATTTGGATTTGATGAATTCCAAGTCAAACTCCTACAAAATGATGATCCATTTCGAGTATTTTCCCCCCAACAATTGACGTGACAAAATGTATGTCATAGGGTTGCAATCCAAAATGACAATGGTCTTTCGGAGCAGGATGTAGTGGCAAAATCTTTGTATAGCTTGAACAGTAGCCAAAGCTAACTTTTCAACAGAAGAGTACTTAACTTCCGTATCATTGAGATTATGACTCAAATAATATATTGGATGTTCAGTCCCATCTTCTTCTTGGACTAAAACCATAGCAATGGTTGTATCTGCAGCGGCGAGATATAGGAAATAGTTGTTTTGATAATTAGGGGCATACATTAATGATACTCGAATTAGGGTATCTTTGAGAACATCAAAAAAATCTTGCGTGACCCAATCCCAACGGAAGGGTATCCCATTTGTCAAAAGACGATTAAATCCTTTAGCCATTTTAGCGTAGTTGGGAATGAACCTCCTTAGAAAGTTAGCCTTCCCTTGCAGTCTTTATAACTACAGTAAATTGGAAGGTGGAGGCAGATCAAGAATTTCCTTAATCTTCTAAGGGTCGAGTCGAATTCCTTCTTTAGACACTTCGAAACCAAGCAAACGACTGGAACCAACACTAAACACTAAAAATATAGCTTTCAGATGTTTCGGCTGATCAACTCGTTTTCGTGAATGAGCAAGTAAATCATTTAGATATGGTTGAACAATGTGTTTGATGTCATGGAAGGCATAATTCATTGCCCTCTGAAAAGTTGCCCCATCATTCTTCAAACCAAAAGGGAGTTTCCTATATGCGAATGTACCCCAGGTACAAATAAAAGCGGTTTTATATTGGTCTTCTAGGCAGATATTGATCTAATTATAGCCGAAAAAACCATCCATAAATGAAAATATTTCAAATCCATAATAGTCATCAATTATCTAGTCGATAAAGGGAGTGGGATAGTTGTCTTTTGGACAAGTGTTATTAACAGTCCTATAATCAACACACACTCGTATTGTTCCTTGTTTCTTCATGACAATAACAAGATTGGAAACCTAATCGGTAAGAGGAACAGGGTAAACGAACCCAACATGCAAAATTTTTTCAATTTCTTCTTTTATGGCAGTAGCCTTCTTTGGATGAACAGGACAGAGCTGTTGTCGTACCGGTTTGACATTAGGATACATTTTAATTTCATGTTCAACAATACTAGAATCAATTCCTGGCATTTCCTCATAAAACCAGGCAAATATATCTCGAAATTCACAGAAAAGAGCATGGTAAGTTTCAAGTTCAAACAGAGAACAATATTTGCCAACATGAATGTTCTCTACAATTCCAGGCTTGGTTGAAATGTCAATAGAAATGGTTTCTTCGATATTTGACAAGTTTTGTTTGGAATCGATCTTTTCTATAAATATAGAATTCAAAAGGAAATCAACAATTGAAAGGTGATATGGTTCATTTGAAACATCTTCTCTATGATCTGGAAGATGGGATTGATGATGATAATCTTCCTATGGTTCTTCTTCTGTCATCATTGATTGGATGATTCCTTCATCAATAGAAAATGTCTATGAAAAAGGATCAAAAGAAGTACCATATTCTAACGAACGATCAACCCATACAATTGGTGATAATGGATTTGGGTTTTCCACACAAGCCAAAAAGATTGATTGCTATGCAAGCTCAATGGGTCTTAGCAACATCATTTCATTATGCATATCATCTTCATAATTATAGGGAATCTTCCATAATCAGATGAAGTGGAAGATATCATATTGCATGTCTCAACTTTTGCCACTTCTGCCATTTGGGATGGTGACGGTAGCGAAAAAGTACCGATTAGGGAAGGATCTTTAAAGAGGCATACTCCAATGTTATGAAGAGATATGGGGGGTCCGTGAACTAACAAAATTCTTCCAGTAGCCTTTGAACTAGAGGCAAAGAATCCAAGCTGATCAATTACTATGATTCTGCCTTTATGAGGGAAGGTGATCATATGAAAGTATGTCCAAACCACAGCAGCCATAACATAAACCCAAGGTCTTCCTAGAAAAATGTTGTAGTCAAGGGGTCTGTCAATGACCTCAACTTCAACAGTTATAGTTTTTCCCCCTAGTTCAATCTACAAGTTACTCAAAATTTCACAAGGCGTATATGTGCAACCGTAAAAAACTTTTAAAGTTGTAGGTGACCATGACAAAGGCGGGGAGCCAATTATTTTCTAGCAACTCATCAACATGAAACAAGTAGAAGCACCCTCGTCAATGATGGTTCAGTGAACGAGTTTATTCAAAGCCTTTACTTGGATCAAGAAAGCTAATTGAGTTGGTAATTGCGGCGTATATCCTGCATGGTTGAAAACCACAAGATTAGAATACGTTGGATCAATTCCACCAATTTCTGACAATAAAACCTACTTTTGGGCACCTCAAACGTCGACATAGCAGAAGGTGACTAAGTCAGATCTTCTACTATGTTATAGTTTTGCGCTGCTTGAGCTCGAGGGTTGAATGTAGACTTATGTGCAACTCCTTTAGGCGGTTTTATTGTTAACTTTGGTGCAATAGGTGGTGGAATAGGATCAGATGAAGTCGAAGTCAAAGGACTTGGTTGATATGAATCCTAGTTATAATATTTACTTCGTGTTGACACCAAAACATCAATTTTAGGCTTAGAGGTGGATAGCATAAGCACTTGGGAAGTGGAAGCATGATCTGTACCAACCAAATGAGTCTCCGGATTCAGAAAAGGATCTGTCAATACCGCGGATGCACTAGAAGTCTTAATAAGTTATGGGACTTCAAAGCGGTGAGGACAGTCTCACATAAATGATCCTCGTTACAGATCAAACATGGATAATGAGGTTTCCTAGCCAGAGAAGAGGAATCAGATGATTTCTCTTGAGGGGGGAGGTTTTGTTTCTTTTTAGATTTCCCCTTCTTCTTGCTTCCAGGTTTCTTTTCATTCTTGCCTTTGTCAAATGACACGACATTTATTTCAAAAGTAGGAGTGTTATCAGATGCAATAGAATTTTGATTGGAAATAGAAAGTGTTTGACCAGATGGTCTACCTACTGTTTGTGTGCTCGAAGAACCAATCACACCGTCACTGGCATGAGAGTCCTTACTCGATGGGGGTGGAGGAACAGTAAAAGTTGGTTTGGGTGCATTTGGAATTTTGTCATAGAGCGTGCCAGACTGGGTATAAATCAAGTCTAAGTATTGGGCACGAGCAATTACTTTCTCTTTAGTGACAACTCCTCCTTTAGCCACATCCTTGGTGATAGATGGCAACAAGGATTTTATAAACCACTTAGCTAAAAGCTGATCAGGAACATAAGTTTTGACCATTCGACGACGACGACGCCACTGATGAATATGATCAGAGATGTGAGTAGCAGTAGTTTGTTTAAAGTTGGCCAATAGTTCCGTTCTAGTTTCATATCGTATGGGAGTCTGGAAGTGGGTTAAATACATGGTAGCTAAGGATGTAAAGTTATCAAAAGAAGCTTGTGGTAACTCAATGTACCACTTTGTAGCCAAACCAGTAAGTTTTCGATGGAAAAGATGTAGTCTAACTAAATCATCATTCAAGGAGTTTGATGAACACCATAAATGAAATGTCATGACATGGTTGGACGGGTCTTCTCTAGGGTTTCCATTGAATTTCAGAATATCAGAAAGTAATTTATGAGGAATCATCAGCCACCAAGGTGCATGAATAATTGGATCATTGGTAATCTGACTTAGATCTGGTAATTCAATTGTTGCAACAAAAGGAAACTGTCTATTGAGGTCAAGTTGAGCATAACCAGGGTAAGATGGGATTTCCTGGGCAATAGGCCTTTGCATACCAGCATAAGGCATCTGCTACTAGTAACCTTGATAGGGGTAAGTTTGTTGAGCAAATCCGGTATAAGGTGGTTGTTGAACACTGGGATAAATTTGCTATTGTCTAAACCTAGGATAGGCTTGTTGACCAAGACCTGGGTAAACTTGTTGTTGACCAAACCCAGCATAGGCTTGTTGACCAAGTCCAGGATAAGTTTGGTATTGCTAGAATTGCTATTGTTGATACTGTGGTTGCCATGGTTGTTGATTTAACGATTGTTTCCCACCAATGTAAGCTTGACCAAGTTGTGAATACACTAAACCATTGTAAGTCTGAGTCATTCCAGTAAAAGGTAAATTGGCCTGAGGTTGTTGAATTCTAGGCACAAACGGTTGTTTTACGAAAGTTGAATCTGTAAACCTGAAACTTGGGGATCTGAGGTCGAAGGACCAGCTTGCAAAGGTTGAGATACAACTAAATGAGCTTGCGAAAGTGGTAAAGTTGTAACAACAGGTGTAGTAGGTATGGATGAGATAGCTTGCATAGGTTGTGATGGATACACAAGCCTTGGTTGAACGGGCATTGTTGGCTGCCACTGAGAAACAGTCATTCTAGGCTGACCTAAAGACGACGGCATACTTCCATATAGTTTCCCCCCACAAAATGGAGGATAAGGAGATTGTGCATATTTTCTCCATATGGGGGTAGTCCAGTGTAAAGTGGATACATTGGATGGTAACCAAATGAACCAGCTTGATATTGACTTGATGGGTCAAGTTGTTCAGTATCGTAAGTGAGGAACCAGAAAAAATTCTTGTAGAGGACATGGGTGAAGACCATGGATTAGAAGCAACACTTGAGTGGGTTCCAGATAAAGATTGGTAACCAGGTGGGACGGACGGAACACCATACAAATGTGACTTAGGTGTCGTGGAAAACATCGAAGAAGTAGTGATAGGATATTATGCCGCAACTATAACAGATGGTACAGTATGGGATGTTGATTCTTCCATAGTCAAATGTCCTAATAAATTTCGTAATGAAGCAACGAGTGTCTGAAAGTAATCAGGATCAAAAGGAGTAGTAAAATGAGGAGTATGAGGATAAATATAAAGTCCATATCCAAATTGAACTCGAGTTCTGGGTATTTCTTCCTCGAGTTCCTCTTCTATCGAAGCCAAACCAGGTGGAAGGATTTCACCGTCAAGTCCGTAATAGATTTCTGGTATTTGTTCCTGCAGTAAAGGGGAAGTCTCGAAAGTTACAGATGTCTGGGGATGAATCGGTTTATCGTATTCTAGCATGGTAACAACTTATGATTGTTCAACTTCAAGATCTAAGTGTTATGGTAAAAGAGCATCAGGTTCAGGTTGGGCTTCTTAAACAACTTCTGGTTCATAAGTAACTTTTGATTAAATGGTGATAGGTTCAGGATCAACTTCTGGTTGAATAGATTTAGGTTCAAAAGTAATTTCTTATTGAACAACTTTGGGTTGAGAATCAACTTCTTGTTGGAAAATTTGGGTTACCGTTTCACTAGGTTCACTTCTGGTGTCCTCAGGGAATTGTGGAGATTCCACTTCAGTAATAGATGTACCAGTAATTGTGGGAGTAACTGGGGTCACATTCCTTACCGGTATAGGTGATTCTAGTAATTCAGATGAAGAACCAGAAGTTTGTGATGTACTGGATTCAGACAAACGAGACCGCTTTTGCCAGCTAGGTGTTATAGAAATTTTTGTGCCTTACAGCATTGAGCATGAAATGTCCATAATCTAAGGGATCCAAAGTCCCTAAACATGTTGTTCCTACCCCTAGAGGAACAAGGCTAACAAACCACAGCAATTCACAAAAGTTATCCACCTGAAACTGCTCAAAAACAAGTCAATTCAGGATCATGTCAACTGCTCCATTGACCATCTGCGCTGAATGTCAGTGGCTCCACTGTCTACCTGCGTTGAATGTCAACTCCAACACTAGCTACCTACGCTGAGCGAGTTTGGACAAGTGGCAGACTCATTCCTCAAGGTGTCAATGCTCAGGAAGCTTCCAAAATGACACTTGCCTCAGGGAATTCGACTGGTGATGAGTAAGAGGTTCCAAATCTCCAAGTGGAAGAAAGAACCTCCAAGTGGACTCAAGAACTGAGAGAGGGAGAGGACACTAGTCAGATCTCAAGCTGACTCATCCTCTCTCCAAAATAACTATATATAGATCTCTCCTCCATGAGATCTAGAGGCTGGAATTTTGTTATTGCAAAGAATTGCTGGTGGTTTGAGACTGGAATTATTGGGTGCTTAATGCTTTGAAGGGGCTGAAGATAGGAATTCCAATCGCTGGGAAGGAGATGCTGGATTGGAGCCCTCTGGGTTGTATCTCTTCCTGAACCTTGTTATTCATCAATAAAGCTATCTTGGTTTTCTCCTATATACTGGTGTATTTGTATGTTTGCATTAGTGTATTTGATTTACTTCTAATCCTAAATCATTTATGAATATGAATATTTGCCTTTGTGTTGTGTTCTTCTCTTGTCGCAAGTAGCTGTTCTCTTGTCACAGGTAGTTGTTCTCTTGTGATCTCGCGGGAATCAAGTAGCTGTTCTCTTGGACGAGCGAGGAGGCAAGTAGCTGTGAACACCCGAAGAGAAGAGGATCTAGATCAAGGGACAAACAGAAAACACCGGTAAGTCTATTGATCTCTCTTCTTTCATATTTCATAAAGGAAGAAACCAGCATAGCTATACTCGTTTGTTGCTAAGGCACTGTCACACCTTAGGTGGATAGGATCGTCCTGCATAGGCATTTTTCCCCACAACAAATTGGCGACTCCACTGGGGAGAATTTGTTTATTCATTTCATTTGTGTTTCAGTCATTTGTTTACTTCATAGACTTGACAGCAACAATCGAACTGCATCTTTCCCGGATGCAAAGTAGAAAGTTGCTTCTTTGATCCAGTTGCTGGACTTGTCTATGATCTAAACAATGGATTCACAAATGATTTGATGATCCTTGTGATAGATCTTAGTAGCCTTCAAAGCATCGCTTTGATTATACCTTGCTTATGTTTCTGATTTGGCCTAAAACTGTTGATTTTTGAGCAATTTGTGACCCAGAACCCAGGAGAAACGAGAGTTTCTCCTTCAGCGCAACTGCTGTGAAGGCAGTCTGCATTTCAACGCAGGTCCCGTGAGGGCTACCTGCGCTGAATGTCAAATCCTCAGTGTTGAGGTTGCGCTGAACCAGTTTGGCCTTGTGCAGCTGGGGTTCTCTGTTCTCTGTTGCCCTGTTTTGATCTCTGTTTTTTGCAGCCTTTAACCAGCATAGGTACCAGTCAGATAACTTCTTTTCTTTGCTTAGATTCCGCCTCCTTTTGTACAAAAATACTGTGAATGTTTTTATGTGTTTGTGGCGTCATTTACAGTTTTCCTGCATGAGTAAAGTAGTCATCCTGTAGCCTTTGATTCAGATTTGATTAATTGTGGTCTTAGAAGAGAGTTCATTGGCTGTTTGCAGATTGATTATACATTTGCTTTTGCTTATTGGTTTGAATTTGTCTCTTTTAAGTGTCAAAACGAGTCTTTATTTCGAAAATCGTTAAGTGTTGTAATCTCTTCTATCTTCTCTGATTTCAAAAAAGTGAACTTGTTTGTATTGATCATTTAAAAGCAAATTCAAAGTTGTACAAAAAAGCTTTCTTTGTAGGCATCAATACTAAGAAAATTGAAAACAAACACCTGCATTGTGCATTTTGCATTTGTTAGTTTGCATGTTGGATTTAGGAAAAGTGCATTAGAGTGTGCTGATTGCTCTTTGAGAAAAGATGGTGTCTTTCTTTTCCCTTAGTAGCTAGGATTTTTCAAAGTTGAAAAGATAATAAAGCTTGCTTATCATCTTTAGACTGCATTTAGGAATTTGTATCATACATCTCGTGGTGAACCTTGAAAGGCAAACTTTAAAAAGATCAACCTAAAATAAACTGAATGAACCTAACAACGCTTTGTAACATAACGCACAACATAGAGGTCTAGGCTAGAGACATGTTCTGGCGTCGTTAAGCCTAGTGACTGTCGATCTCGTGGAAGGTGGGTGATTCCTCCTGAGGGACGATAGCACTAGTACGGATTTGCTCCCACTTACCGTCGCGTATATATTGGGATACCCCTATAGGCATATACCCTTTATCCTTAGGAAGCCGTGTCGGCCGCCCTACTGATCGCAATGCAGTGAACACAGCATTCACGAAGATCGACCACCCGTACCTTAAAAAGTATTCTGCGGTTTTGCGAAAAGTTTGGCACACCCTCTGCCTAGAACTCCAGAGCAGTTTCTTTTGGCCTTTTTCAGACTCTATAACAGAAAAATTCCATCCGAGCATTTGTCACTTCGGGCTCGTTAAAACATCGAAGGAGACTAGAGTCATATTTAGCTTTTTCTCGACTCTTTAAAACTGAAAAAGCAAGTTGTGTCTAAAGCGTCTAATAAAATTCATTCAATTCGGAAACACCAATTTCCCTTTTTGTATTTTAGTTGATCGAGTAATCCGCAATCGTGGAAGAAAGTCAATTGAAACCCCGTCGTTCGCGGAGGCTTACGAGTCAACCGTCTTTGTCTCCGGAATCGAAAACAGTACGGACAAAGCGAACTCGTTTAACCGGTTCAAAATCTCCTATCAAAGTTAGAACAAGTGTTCCGACAACATCTGAGATTCCGGTTACTCCAAACATTTCTGGAAACCCTGCCTCTATAGAAGAAGTTCAACAGCCACAGAGGGATAGTAATACTGATCCTAGTCTGGGGGCAAATACTTGCGTTACTGAACCAGTTCCATCTGTAACCGGTTTAGAGAGTCTTGCTCCCCAGACAACTGTCGCTGTCGATTCAACCCCTTCTTCGGCACCAGAAATATTTTACGGACCTGGCGGTCTTCCTCTTCCATCGGGTTTGATTGCGATAGAGGAAATTTTAGAGGATCCGCAAGCAAGTACTCCAAACCATTTTGGAGTCGGGGTCACTCTATTTCCTTCATCAAAAGTTAATCCACCACAAGTGGAAGTTCCTGTAGAATCGCTAGGCAATCTATTGGATAGACTCAAAATGTCTGAACAACCGTCAACATCTAGGACTGTGTCGAACGACACAGCGACAGCAGAAGCCCCTGTCGTCACTCCGACAATGTTTGCCGGCATACCATCTGTCCCGACTAGCTCGCAACCGCTAGAAGGAGTCCACCAAGGGACTATTTCGACAGTATGGTCCGTTCCAGTTTGTTCATCCGGAATAATATCCAGCAACTCTTATGTTGAGACTCGCCAGATTGATCCATTTGGAGGTCAATTTGGGCGATCCAGTCCCCAAGGACAAACAATCCCCTTGAGTTCCGGATTGCTACCGTATGGGGGGCAGTATGCCCTTTCATTACCCCCTCCGGGAGGGTATCCATACGGGAGTTCACAACAGTATTTAGGTTATACTGGAATAACATCAAGTGGTTGGGTACCTATGCTACCTCAACAACCAAGGGTTGTATATTCTATGCAACAATGCGTACCTATGACGAACATCCCGACCACACCGGCTATTGTAACAGTGTCACAATTTCAAGCGATGCCTGTTGTATGTCAACCTCAGATCTCTCAGGTTGTAATGCAACAGCCCCTTGACCCTGGGTCACAACCGCAATCGCCAACTGGTGGGGCGACACAGGTCCAAACGGGTACAATTACCCCACACCTTGGTCCAGCAGTTAGTATAGCACAACAGAACATGGCTTCACAACCGTGGCTAGTGCAATACCAACAACCACAATTCCAGCAAGTGTACCAAGGTTCTGAGCAGCATATCTTTGCGAACAGTGGACAACCGTATATTCAAAACGGTCAAAACCAACCGCTTTATGGTGGTCAAGTCCACCAACCGTATCAGTCATACCAACATCAATTACATTATGCTGGTATGCAAAGGCCCACTGCTCAGGCGATCCCATCGTACCCTGGGTATGCTTCACCTAATTTGAATCAACAGTTACCATTTGTGGCAACTTTAGAGTTACCCGATTTACACCGGTTAACCAACGATCCGATTTCTTACGCCCCTTGGTGGCCAGCGATTCCTCACAAACTTCCATCTGACATTCCTAAATTCAATGGAAATCCAGGTGAAGACCCATCGAATCATGTGATGACTTTTCATCTGTGGTGTTCATCGAACACCCTAAATGATGATTCGATAAGGCTTCGCCTTTTCCAGAGGACGTTAACGGGTCCAGCGGCAAAATGGTATATTGAATTACCTAGAGCCTCATTCGACAATTTTAGCTCCCTAGCCACGACTTTCTTAACCCATTTTCAATTACCGATAAGGTATGAAACGGGAACCGAAATATTAACCAACTTCAAGCAAACAACTGCCACTCATATATCCGATCATATACATGAATGGCGTCGTCGTCGTAGAATGGTGAAAACATACGTTCCCGATCAGCTGTTAGCTGAATGGTTTATAAAGTCGTTACTTCCTGCTATAACAGAAGATGTGGCAAAGGGGGGAGTCGTAACAGAGGAGCAAGTTATTACTCGTGCACAGTATCTAGACTTAGTTTATACTCAGTCTGGCACACTCTACGACAAAATACCTGACGCCCCTAGACCGGAATTCTCAATTCCTCCTCCTCCTAAATCCAATAGTGACTCTCATGCCGGCGATGGTGTGATTGGCACGGCAAACGCGAAATCGACAAAGGCTTCGTCTAAGAAAGCCCGTAAGAATTCGGATCAAAATGCAAAAGATGAAATTCTTGCTTCGGAAGTAAATGCCGTATCAGCAGATAAAGGCAAAGAAACCAATCAACCAGGAAGCAAGAAGAAACAAAACAAAGGGAAGAAGAAGAAACAGGGTGAGTCATCTCCTGGAAAAACTTCTTCAAACCCTCCTGGGAAAGGGAAACAAAATTATCCATGTCAAATATGTGATGAGGAGGATCACTGGACAAAGAATTGTCCATACAAAGCTGAGTTGAAGAGGTTCTTTAAAAGTTCGCAAACCTCAGCTGTGTTAACTGATCCATTTCCCAACCCAGGTCAAAATCTGGTTGATAGTGGAAATGCTTCCCCGTCGCAAGTGCTTATGTTGTCAGTTTCAAAATAGCAGAATGATGCTTTGATTTCGACAAGGAACAAAGATTACAGGAATCTGCAGCTGTCGAACGACAAAGGTAAAGATCAACCAAGTAGTTCGACAACAACTTTGACCGAAGTTGTGCCACCCATCGTTCCTGAGCCAATGATAAAGTCGCAAAAGGGAACAGTACACAAATCGACATTTAATCCTTGTGTGAAAATAGCACAGATAGAGGACCTAATCGCCGTCTGCTATGTCGACACTTGAGGTACCGCAAAATTGCTTCTCCCAAGAGAAAGCTTTATTATCAGCAATAGGTGGGATTGACCCAATGGATTCCAATCTTGTGGCCTTTGATCATAAAGGATATGACCCTCAGTTACCAGCTCAACTACCTTTCCTTATTCAAGTGAAAGCCCTCAACAAAACTGTTCATCGAACGATTATTGATGAGGGGGCATCTACATGCATTATGTCGATGAGTTGCTGGAAAACTTTAGGATCTCCAACCTTGTCACGATCTTCGACGACATTAAAAGCATTCAACGGAAAGACATATACCCCATATGGTATCCTAAGTAACTTGAAAGTTGAACTAGGAGGGAAAACAGTAGAAATAGATGTTGAAGTCATCGATGGGAATCTTGATTACAACATCCTGCTAGGAAGACCGTGGATCTATGCCATGGCCGCAGTTGTGTCGACCTACTTCAGGAAGATTGCATTTCCCTTCCAAGGAGGAATTACAATCGTCGACCAACAAACTTTTCTCCCCAACAGTTCACAAGTTACGGGAAGCATTCCAATGATCCATGGAAGAAATCATTCGCTCCAAAATATTGAAGTAGGTCTCCTAAAAGACCCTACTTTAATGGGTACTTTTGCCCTACTGCCTCCAAGTAATCTGGCGGAAGTGGCCACAGTGGAATATGAAACCTTCTACATCTAATGGATTTGGACTCCGAGGACGGTTCTTATCTCGTGTCAACCTCGTTAAAAAATGAAACAAGGAGTCATGAGGATAGTTCTTTTATTGTGTCAACCTCATTAAAAAATGAAAACAATCCCCTTTCCAAATCTCAAAGGTAAACCTTCATTCCAACCACCAAGTTGAATGCAATGAAGCTTGGGGGGCATGCACCTCGATTTGCGTTATTATGCTGGGGGCATGCAAACTTATATAGAGCAGTTTTAGCACAAAGTTCATGCTCGTTATAAAATAAACGCAAGATCCAAGAAGTTTTAGCACATAGTTCATGCTCGTTAAAAAATAAACATAAGATCGAGCAAATGTTTCCACCCGCGTTTAAGCTCGTTAAAAAATGAACTATCCCGGTAAATAACCACTGTGAATGTAATATCATCAGCCGTTAAAGCCTTGGTCATGTTTGCACCTGTCACCTCCACTTTTCATTTGGCCGATCGTTCACCTCCATATGATTGTTTACCCATTTTGAGGAACAGCTGCGAAGAGTGATTTCACCTAGCCATCCTTGTGACACTGCCGTGATTGGAAAATTCCAACCTGTACCTGGTATCTGCTGCTAACCCTGTTTATCACTCGTTCCTCAAAAGACGAGTCTTCTTTAAGCTCTTTTCAATTGACTCGTAAAATATGAAAAGATTGCCGATTCTTGGCCTTCCAGCTCGTTAAAGGACAGGAAGAGCTATCCCTCCTCTAGATTTTAATCTTTTTGGACCTGAGGGATTATTGCACAAAAAGGTCGAGCGCTTGTTTTATTCAGCTCGTTAAAATTATCGAAAACTCATCCCTTCTGTATTGTTTTATACTTTTTCGGACTTAAGGGATTAGATGACGAAAAAGGAATTTTGGAGTTGACTTTATGTACCTTTTCAGACTCTCTAAAAATGAAAAGGACCGAGTTATCCTTGTCGTTAGACTCGTTAAAATTATTAAATAGCGACAAACTTGTCTTTAGACGAGAACGAGTTTCACTATCGCTATGCTCGTTAAAACATAGCGATGGGCTTGCCCGAAGGGCAGGTTATAGAACAAGCATATGTTATCCTCCTCAAGCTTGACAAAAATAAAGAGGTACTGGTCAGCAATGACTGGGGAAAAATTGGGAGAAACTAAAGAAAACTTTGATGGTAGCAGGTCGCTCTTGAACATGACACTTTTCCTCCGTACCATAATCGGGTTGGGTTGTTTCATTCACCGGTCACATCACCATGGTCTCGCCATACCATCCATATTTGGGGTAATGCTACCGATCCATCGCATCAGTGTCGCCATATGTTCAAGAGAAGTCATTCAGAAAGAGTCAACCGTGTCCCATCCACTGCCATACATTATCCTTCATCCATTCATGACCGCCACCCTGAATCATATGTCACAGATCGTTTTCACCTCCATTAAAATCATTAGCTCCATTCCATGTCACTGATGTGGGATTCATTAAGGCCCTCCTGTGACGGATCGCTTCTTGTCGACATCAGCTCATTATCCAGGAAGTTAATCTAGGAACAACCCCTTCAGAACTTTGAAGCTTGCATGCCTCAATGGCAAGTTTCTCACTTCCGGCGACAGGTATACATCAATGACCTTCGACCAGAAGATTTTGCGTGGTGTTCGACGCCAAGTCCTTTATTCACACCACGTAAATTGTACTGTAGTACCTTGAGGGTCATTATCATTATCAGTGATTCCTCTCGCGCTTGTTAACGGTTTACATCATTGACCGGTAATCAAGCGATGTCTTTCCATGTTCGACTTCAGAGCAATTCTCACATGGATCGACTTGTACTTAGAGTGAAGATCGAAAGAGTTTGAAGACCCCGGATCTAGTTTCATCCCTCCGGGCTGCGATATATATTCAGGAAAGATAAAGACATTGACATGTACATCATTGCAGCGGATAATCATCCTACTCAAAGGATGATAATTTCATCAAAATTATCAGTCTATCATCAGACGATTGTCTATTCTATGTACAGAAAAATGAATTTATAAAGCTGAGCATGGGAATGCCCGCCTCAGCTAGATCATGAAAGCAGTATGAAAAATAATGTATTGTATTGTATTACAGGTCTCCTCCCAGCATTGGATGAACTTCGGATCCCCCTGATAAAGCATTTCGCCTGATAAACAGCCTCATACTTTAGGGGGCAAATGTTATAGACATTTTTGTGCCTTACAGCATTGAGCATGAAATGTCCATAATCTAAGGGATCCAAAGTCCCTAAACATGTTGTTCCTACCCCTAGAGGAACAAGGCTAACAAACCACAGCAATTCACAAAAGTTCTCCACCTGAAACTGCTCAAAAACAAGTCAATTCAGGATCATGTCAACTGCTCCATTGACCATCTGCACTGAATGTCAGTGGCTCCACTATCTACCTGCGTTGAATGTCAACTCCAACACTAGCTACCTGCGCTGAGCGAGTTTGGACAAGTGGCAGACTCATTCCTCAAGGTGTCAATGCTCAGGAAGCTTCCAAAATGACACTTGCCTCAGGGAATTCGACTGGTGATGAGTAAGAGGTTCCAAATCTCCAAGTGGAAGCAAGAACCTCCAAGTGGACTCAAGAACTGAGAGAGGGAGAGGACACTAGTCAGATCTCAAGCTGACTCATCCTCTCTCCAAAATAACTATATATAGATCTCTCCTCCATGAGATCTAGAGGCTGGAATTTTTTTATTGCAAAGAATTGCTGGTGGTTTGAGACTGGAATTATTGGGTGCTTAATGCTTTGAAGGGGCTGAAGATAGGAATTCCAATCGCTGGGAAGGAGATGCTGGATTGGAGCCCTCTGGGTTGTATCTCTTCCTAAACCTTGTTATTCATCAATAAAGCTATCTTGGTTTTCTCCTATATACTGGTGTATTTGTATGTTTGCATTAGTGTATTTGATTTACTTCTAATCCTGAATCATTTATGAATATGAATATTTGCCTTTGTGTTGTGTTCTTCTCTTGTCGCAAGTAGTTGTTCTCTTGTCACAGGTAGCTGTTCTCTTGTGATCTCACGGGAATCAAGTAGGTGTTCTCTTGGACGAGCGAGGAGGCAAGTAGCTGTGAACACCCGAAGAGAAGAGGATCTAGATCGAGGGACAAACGGAAGACACCGGTAAGTCTATTGATCTCTCTTCTTTAATATTTCATAAAGGAAGAAACCAGCATAGCTATACTCGTTTGTTGCTAAGGCACTGTCACACCTTAGGTGGATAGGATCGTCCTGCATAGGCATTTTTCCCCACAACACTAGGTGTAGCTTCAGGGGGTAAATGTGGTTTACTCGTTGTCCTCCACAAACGACGGGGTAAGGGTTGATGTTCCTCCATAATTGTTGATTGACTTTATTACAAAAATAAATAAACAAAAAGAGGGTAATCTAGGCAAAAGGATTACCAAGCAACTGTGAACTGCAATACACTACCTTAGTAAACCAAGGACTTAACATACGTGCAGGAAATCTCCCCGAATGTTGTGTTATGTGTATCACAGTGTACAAGGTAGTCGACTCGGTTACCTAAGGATGGATAACAACCTAATGTAGTCCTTCCATATATACCCGAAAGTACGTGGAGGCCCAATCCATGTTAGCATTGTCTAATGTGAAACCGCAGAGTGAGAGAATTCCTTTAAAATTTTCATACTATAACACCGCCCTATATACCTGAAGGTACATGGATGAGCTACGATATACTTATGTACGTGGAATGAGGTATCGCACACGAAATGTATCACAAACAATTAACAACAGTTACTATGTTTTACAACACTGGAACATGTCTCTAGCCTAGAACCTCTAAATGTTATTCGTTAGGTGACAATGCTCCATTAGGTTAATTGAGATAACTTTTAAGTTCATACTGATTAAGAGTTTCTCTTTCAGGTTCACCGCGTGATGTCTTTGAAATTCCTAGAATGCAACTATAATGAGAAACATTCTTTTCATTTTATTTTGAACAATGAAAACCTTAACTACAAGGGATAGAGAAATCAGAATGTATAATCAAAGAGAAAAGAGCACATCTAATGCAATTTCCCTAAACTATTCCTATAAGCACACACAAAACCTCTAATTGCATAATGCAAGTTTTTCTTTTCAATTCCCTTAATGTTTAGATGAACAAAAGGAAACTAAGGCACACACAATCAATCAATCTTTTTGCAAGAAACGAAAACTTTATGATAGTTCCTTTTCGAAAGAAATGAAGACTTTTACGACACTTTGTTTTCAGGAAAGATTAATCGATTATAAGCTAAATTTGACAATGAATTGATAATGATAAAGAAATCATTTAAGAAACACTAAACAATCAAGGCCAACATAGGGCTAGAGAAATACAATTTGATTTCAGAACCACAAGCATCATTGATCTTTCAGCAAACAACAAGAGAAGAAACTTTGGAAAAATCAAACCAAAGGT
This sequence comes from Pinus tabuliformis, assembly GCA_031772625.1. Classification (NCBI taxonomy): domain Eukaryota; kingdom Viridiplantae; phylum Streptophyta; class Pinopsida; order Pinales; family Pinaceae; genus Pinus; species Pinus tabuliformis. The sequence goes on along the minus strand of CM062813.1, from coordinate 301,138,616 downwards.
GGGTTTTTTAGCCTAAGAGGAACCAGTGCAAGCCAAAGAGGGAGACAGTGAACTGCAATGTATTGTCTCTAAGGCAGGGGCTGCTCTGCAATGCACTGTGTCAAGACAAACACTGCGTTGGTGCCAGAGAGTCAATTCAAGGGACATTCAAAGCACACTTTTGACTAAAAACACTTCAAGAAGATTGAAATAAGATCAATAAAGCTAAGAAAAGTCTACTATGGTGTGATATGATGAGGGTAAGCCACCAAGAAAGACATCCATTCCCCATTATGGTCTCCAATTTGTTACATGGAATTTGCATCTACAGATAAACACATCTTCCCTAGGTGGGTCACTACACCTAGAACAACAAAATGAATGTAGTTTAACCTTTTCTTATAGAATATAGATGAGATAGAGGAACTTACTTGTTGCCTTTTTCTTCCTAAATCTCTTTTGAATCGCTCTCGTCACTCCCACTTGAACTAAACCCGCTCAAAAGGTACATGCATCAAGAGAAACATAAATAAGAAATGATCAAAGCATACATGAACTATCAACTATAAAACAATGGAATCGAATACATTAAAACACATAATGATCATAGATATGAACAATCATATGAGAAAAGGAATAACTCTTTATTAATGTATAAGGAAGAGTATCACCCAATACAGTTTGATCCTATGCCACTCCTCCAGCTTCAGTTCAACCCTCGCCACATCAAAATCTCAACACTCTAGCAACATAACATTGCTTAACATAAACTCAATCCTCAAACCAACCGAATTTCCTTACGAAATTTAGATTCTAGCCCCTTGATCACTATGATGAGTGCTCAATTTATAGGCAATGGAGGTGAATTTGTCATAAATGAGGGTATAGAATGGCTTTCCAATATTGGAGTTAGTTTCCATGGAGCAAGGGATGAGAGGATAGGAGGTTAATGGATCCTTAGCATATCCAATTTCAAGCTGATAGGAGGAGATAAGAGATGAAAACCTTCTAGAGTCATCTATAATGAAGGAATATTCCCAGAACCTTATGCAAAATTTTCTCAATCTCACCTAGTGTAGGCTAAAGAGGGCATAAGTGCACTGTAGTATAGGCCATAGTGGGCCTTCCTGCTCTGCAGTGCACTGTCTCAAGGCTTGGGTTGCATTGGTGTCCCAAGGAGGCATTTCAAGAGGGCTTCAGGCCATGAAACTTTCATAGAAGGAGGCACTCAATGAGTTGACTTCTCTAGGGCATGTAACAACTGAATTAGGGTTTGATGAGCCCTAAAAGTACTGATTTGAATTTCGGGATTGATGTGTCCAAATAGACCTGTAACAACACCACTCCTTTTAAGGTACAAGTTAACTTTGATATTTCCATATTTGAGGGCCATATAGATGTAGATGTTGTAGATAAATGGTTAAATCTGTTGGAAAAATATTTTTCATGACATGAATTTTCCAATCGGAAAAATATTACTTTTTCACTTCTCAAAGTCGTCGCACACATCTAGGACTGTTGGGAAACCTATTGTGAACAAAAGGAAGAGATGGAATCCTCATTGTTTTTAGCTACACCCACTTGGAATTCTTTTCGAGATGCGATCAAGGAATAATATTACCCTATCGGGAGCTATGAAGATAAATACATAGAGTGGACCATGCTATGGCAGGGAACGGACCAATATGTGTCAAAGTTTACAAATGTTTTCCATACCCTTTGCATGAAGTTGGGTATCAAGGATTTTGAGTGGAATTTGGTACTCAAGTACCGCGACTATCTACATAAGTATATCCAGGACAAGATGGAGTTCCTGGACATCTCCTCACTCGACACGGTGTACCAATACGCTGTCAAGATATAGAAAAAGTTTAAATAGAAGAAGCTAAACTTTGGATCTACAAATCTAAGGCAAGGAAGAGGCACCGCCAAACCACAGAGAAAATGATAAAGCCAAGCTAGGGTGACCTAGGACAACCTGCAAAATCTGCAAGCAAAGAACAATAGCATGAAGACAAAGAAGGGCACAGGAAAATGGTGTGAGTTCCATAAGAGCTCACTCACAACACAAGTGAGTGCTAGGCCAATAAGTCACTAGTGGCTGAAATGAAGGCTTCTGAATGAGACACGTTTTCCATCTCTCAGTCAAACCCCGATAAGGAGAATAACAAAAGGAATAAGATCATTGATGTAGAGCCTAGTGCCACCATGGCCACCACTAAGTTCCATAAGAATGAGCCTAAAGATCTAGAGGAAGCAGAACACCTCTTCCACTCACAAATGTGGGTTAAGGTTTCTTTGTTGCAGTTTATTGACAACAGTGGGAGCCAAAAGAACCTCATTTCAGCCGAAGTCATGAAGTAGCTGGCCTACCAACTACAACACATCTGCAACCATACACCATCGGGTCGCTACACCAAGGATGATATTTCTGTGTCAGCCAGAAATATTTCCTTCCCTACAACATCAAGCCCTTCACGGATGAGGTACTATGTGATGTTTCTCCTCTTGAAGTTTTTGATGTACTATCAGGACAACCATGCTTGTGGGAGCGACATGTTTTATATGAGTCTAGACCTCGATCATTGATTATTACTTTGGACGATAAGTTGTACAGGATATCGGAGGTAGCCCCGCCTACTGCCATCTCTTTGATCGCTACAAAGCAGTGCAGTAAGATCGTTTCCTAGACTAGGAAATTTGTTTTCCTTATGATTCGCCCTCAAGGCAAGAAGAAGGTTGTGGCCACGTCTTCCAGAAAGGGCTCCTCCGCACAGCAGCAATAGATGGACAAGGTCGTGCAGGAGAATATGGACATTTTCACATCACCTACAGGGGTACCTCTGTACTATCAGGTCAAGCATTCCATCAATCTAACCCTGGGCATGCCACTACCCAATGGAATGATCTATCGACACTCTATTTTGTAGAATGATGAGATCAAGAGGTAGATTCAAGAGTTGTTTCGTAAATGGAACATAAGGCCGAGCTCATCACCTTGTGGCAGCCTGATTGTATTTGTAGAGAAGAAAGATGGGACTTGGAGACTCTGTATTGACTATCAGGTGGTTAACAAGATCATTGTCCCGAATAGGTACCCAATCCCACATATTGATGACCTTCTGGACCAGATCAACAGGGTCATATATTTGAGCAAGATTGACTTGAAATCCATTTATCACCAAGTGCCTATCAAACCCTCTGATGTGTGGAAGACTGCCTTCAAATCCAAGGAGGGCCTTTTCGAATGGTTGTTCATGCCTTTCAGTTTGATGAATACCCCTGATACCTTCATGAGATTGATGGATGAAATCTTGTGACCCCTCACCAATGCCTTTATGGTAGTGTATTTAGATGACATCTTGATCTTCAGCAATATTTTGGAAGAGCACCTCCATGATATTCGACAGGTCCTTCAAACCCTACAACAACACAAGTTGTGTGCCAATTTGGAGAAATGCACTTTTGGCATGACCTAGGTTCAATATCTAGGGTACATCATTGATGAGAAGGGTGTGCATGTGGACCTAGCCAAGATACAATTCATTTGGGATTGGTCATCCCCAACCACTCTAATAGAGCTCCGTAGCTTCTTGGGTCTTGCCAATTTCTATCGTAGGTTCGTGTTGGGGTTCTCTCATATCACTTGGCCTTTAAGTCAAGTCACCAAAGGCAAAGCGAAAGAAAAGTTCTTTTGGTTTGAATACCAACAGAAGGCATTTACGAGTTGAAGTATTTCCCATACTCTACACCATTCCTCACATTACCATACCTACAAGAACCATTTGAGATTGATATAGATTCCTCTAACTATGCTATTGATACAATTCCTACTCAACAGGGGCATCCAATGGCATATCACAGTGAGACACTTTCAAACAAAGTCGGAAAGTATCCCACCTATGACAAAGAGATGTATTTCATTGTGTAGGCATGCCGAAAATGGAAGCATTACATTCTGGGGAAGGAAACGGTCATCCGCATAGACCACCAACCCCTGTAGTTCATACAGACATAAGGGAAGTTGCAGAACAATCGCCATCAGAAATTGTCCACATACCTGCAAAAGTTCCATTTGAACATTAAGTACAAGAACGACAACACCAATAATGTTCCATACTGGCTCAATCGACCACCGGTCATGGTGCTGACCATTGTGCTCGACTCTTGTGAACATAAGACTGCAAGGTGGTTGCATCTTTACAAGAGCAATCCAAAATTCAGAAACACATACCAGACACTTTTGGAAGATAAGAAAGTTCCAAATTTTTACCTTCGGGATGAATTTTTAGGACACCTGGGACACATAATGTGTTCCTTCAAGCGAGCGTTGCAAGATGATTTGGGAGGCACAATACAATCGAGTCGTTGGACATTTTGGGGAAGAGAAAATAGTGGCAATGTTGAAAAAGAATTTTTATTGGTCGAACCTTCGACAAGATGTTGGGAAGTACATCAAATCCTGCACTGGCTCCACCATTATCAGAATGACCATTAAGAAGCAAGGCCTATATACACCTCTGCCTACTCCTAGTCAACCTTGGGAATCCATCTCCATGGATTACATGTCAGGCCTTCCTTATACTAAGAATGCATTAGGGGATTTTTAAGGTCTAAAATGGGCCTCCTAAGGAAATTATAAAATAATAGTGGAAATAATAAAATAAGATTAGATTACATCCTCATATTTTAGAGGGAAAAAATAAAAGACTATTTTGTCAACTTGTATTTTCAACTTATCTCCCTATGGGTTTACTCAAATTTCAAGTGGAAACACTCGTTGGATGCAGAATTTTATTCCTAATTCAAGGAGTACCCATGCTACATACTTTCTATGGACCCTACTAAACGAAAAATGAGAAATACATGAAAAGTGTGATTACAATCATGTGTTTTCATGTATTTCTCATTTTTTGTGTTGCAGGGTCCATCGAAAGTATGCAACATGGGTACTCCTTGGATGGGAAATAAAATTTGGCATCCAACAAGTACTCCCACTCGAAATTTGAGTAATACCTTAGGAAGATAAGTTAAAAATATGAGTTGAAAAAGTAGTTTTATTATTTTATTACTTTTTAATATTTTTACTTTTTTACTCCAAAAATGGTGAATCATCCCCCATGGTTGAAATCATCTTCTTGAATCCTGTTGGTTCTTATAAAGTTTATTTTTGTTGTACATTTTTCTTAGGAGGCCCATTTTAGACCTCAAAATTCCCCTAATGGAAATGACAACATTTTCGTGGTCGTCGACAGATTCTCTAAGATGGCCATTCTGGCGGCCTGCAAGAAGATTGTCACAACATAAGCCACTGCTAAGCTATTCTTTGAACAAGTGTGGGTACATTTTGAGATCCCATAGTCATTTATATCAAATTGTGACAACAAGTTCCTAAGTACATTTTGGTCAAGTCTCTGGTCAATGTAGGATACCAAGCTCACTAAGTCCACAGCTTTCCACCCCCAAACTAATGGCCAAAAGGAGGTCGTCAATAGGATGATTGTACACATTCTGTGTATGTACAACTCGAAGCACCCATGCACATCAGATGAAATCCTCCCCTCTATCCAGCATAGCTACAACAAAGCTCTCCATAGCTCCACTGCACGAAACCCCTTTCAGGTGGGGTTGGGATTCCAGCTACTATGTCCCATTGATGTGACCATACCATTTGTAACTACTCAGGTAGATTTGGCTGATGTCAAGTCCGAAGTTGATAGGGCTAACGACTTCATTGTGCTCATTTAGCACATCTTCCAGTAGGTCCATGACATATTGGACAGAGCCAATTCTAACTACAAGTGGCATCATGATCATCATCGGGTGCCACACCAGTTCTAGGTGGGTGACAAATTTTGGTTACATTTGCAGAAGGAGCGCCTCATTGGACCCCACCACAATCTTTGCCTGCTCTGATATGGGCCTTAAACCATCACTAAGGTAGTAGGTTCCAATTATTTCAAGCTTAGCATTCCACCATTCCTTGGCTTGCACCTAGTGTTCAATGTGGACTGCCTTTGACCATACTTTCCACCTTTACTAGACACATCAGACATTGCAAAATAACTCACACCAACATAGTTAAACTCAGACTGCATGGAACAGGCCACAACTAATCAGATCATGGCCATGCATATCAATAACATTCGCCAGCAGATGATCCAACTGTATCGAGCTGTCAAAGCTCTCAAACTCTTGCAACTAGGCAAGTGGCTCACCAGGGACCAAGTTCAGAAGAAGTTTCCCCATCTCATGGAGGCACTCAACGTAATGGGAACCATTGCTTCCGAAGGGGGGAGTACTAATCCATGTGGATATTGGTGGCCACCGGCCTATTCCACTTTGACCCCCACCATTGTTTCTTTTAGTTTCCTTAACTGTAGCACAACTTACTATTTTTGGCAGTTTTTCGGGGCTTAAACTTTTGTAGCCGTTTTGAGGGACTAAAAGAAATTTTTAAGCAAAATAGAGAGTCTGGAAAATCCCCAATCAATATTTCTCATTTCTTATTGTCCTTCTTGTCGAGATCTTCTAAACAAGGTATTATGATAGCCAAACAGAGATTGTATATCAAAGTTACGACCCCGAGAAGTTGATGTACCAATTTACCCAAACGAGGCCCACAGTTTTGACGCTTCATCTCCTAGGGTTAGGTTTTTGGATGTTTAAGGTTTTCCATTGTTTCTCAATAATAAATAGGCCTTTGATCCTCATTGTAACATAGTTTAGAGGCATGTAGTTGCCACATCTCTTCTCAAATATAAGCTACCATCACCCGAGCTAGTTTACTTTTATTTCTATATGTAAGCCTATTTCAGTTCTTTGGTATTAATGAAATGAAGATTTATTTTTGTTGCTTCTTTGTGTATATTCGTATTTTTGTATTTTTTTGCTTTCCCACATAAGTCTAGATCAGTGGTATTATAGTAGTCTACTCTTTCTCTATTTTTATTTGCATGTCCCTAATGAGGTCAAGGTATAAGGAGTTAGGGCTTCATCTGGTTGAATTTTGAGTGGAATTTGGTACTTAAGTACCGCAATTGTCTACATTAGTACATCTAGGATGAGGTGGAGTTTCTGTAAATATCCTCGCTCGGCATGACGTACCAAAAAACTGTTAAGATTGAGCAAAATTTTAAATAGAAGAAGCAAGACTTTGGATCTATGAATCCGAAGCAAGGAAAATGTGCCCCCAAACAATAGAGTAAAGGACAAATCCAAGGCAGGGTGACCGGGACAACCCACCCAAGCCACAAGCAAAGAAAAACACCATGAAGACAAGGAAGTACATAGGAAAATGGTGTGATTTCCATAATAGCTCCACTCACAACACAAGTGAGTGTCAGGCCAAGCAGTCATTGGTGGTCGAGCTCAAGGCTTATAAATCAGACGCATATTCTAACTCCAAGTCGTAACCCAACAAGGGGAATGAAAAAGGGAAGTAGATCATTGACGCAGATCCTAGTGCCACCGTGGCCACCACTAATATCCAAAAGAATGAGCCTGAAGATCCAGAGGAGGGGGAACGCCTCTTCCACTCACAAATTTGGGTTAAGGGTTCTCCACTACAGTTCATTGTCAACAGAGGGAGTCCAAAGAACATCATTTAAGCATAGGTCATGAAGTGGTTGGGCCTACCGACTATACAACATCTGCAGTCATACACAATCACATGGCTTCACCAAAGATGAGATCTCTGCGTTAGCCAATAGTGTCACCTTCCCTACAGTATCAAGCCCTTCATGGATGAGGTACTATGTGATGTTGCCCCTCTTGAAGTTTGTGATGTATTATTAGGAGAACCATACTTGTGGAAGTGACATGTTGTATATCAGTCTAGACCTCGCTCTGTGATTGTTACTTTGAATGATAAGTTGTAATGGATACTAGAGGTAGCCCCGCCTACTGCCATCTCTTTGATCACTACAAAGCAATGTAGTAAGGTCATTTCCCATACCAAGAAATTTGTTTTCCTTATGATTCACCCTTAGGGAAAGAAGAAGGTTGTGGCCTCAGCTTCCAGATAGGATTCCCCACACAGTAACAGCAGATGGACAAGTTCATGGAGGAGTACAAGGACATTTTAGCCTCACATAAAGGGGTACCTCTGCACTGTCAAGTCAAGCACTCCATCAAGTTGTTGTAGAAAGGTCACATCAGGCCAAGATCATCACCATGTGGGAGCCCGCTTGTATTGGCATAGAAGAAGGACTGGACCTGGAGACTTTGTATTCACTATCAGGGGTTGAACAAGATCACTATCTAGAATAGGTACCCAATCCCACAGATTGATGACCTTTTGGACTAGCTCAAAAGACCAAATATTTCAACAATATTGACTTGAAGTCTAGCTATCACCAAGTGCCTATCGAAATTTCCAATGTGTGGAAGACTTCCTTCAAATCCAAGGAGGCCCTTTTCGAATGGTTGGTCATGCCTTCCGAGTTGACGAATTCCCCCACAACCTTCATGATATTGATGGACAACATCTTGCGTCCCTTCACCAACCCATTCGTGGTGTTTTATTTAGATGACATCTTGATCTTCAACTAGAGTTTGGAAGAGCACCTCCACCATATTCAACAAGTCCTTCAAACCCTGTGACAACACAAGTTTGTGCCAATTTGGAGAAATGGACTTTTGGCATGACCCAGGCAAGGAAAATTTTAAAGATTCAAATTTATTTTAAAGTTTAGAAACCTTGGCGAATCTCACTAGTCGCTAACATGCAAAGTATAAAATGTTTGAAGATACTTTTGTAAAAATATTCAAATTTATAATGATTATATATAGTGTTTGTAAAATTTTGGCAATTTTTAAGGTTAAATAATTTTATATTGTAGAATTTGGGTGAATCATTTTTAGAAAAAAATGGAAATTGATGAATCTTTTTTTTGGAAGAAACATGGAAATTAGCCCACTTGTGAATATTAGCCCCAATTTTTCTTGGACCTAGGTTAAATATCTAGGGTACATCATTGATGAGTAGGGTGTGCATGTGGACCCAGCCAAGATACAAGTCATTTGGGATTGGTCAGCCCCAACCACTCTAACAGAGCTCTGCATCTTCCTGGGTCTTGCCAATTTCTATCGCAAGTTCATGTTAGGGTTCTCTCATATCACTTGGCCTTTAAGTCAAGTCACCAAGAGCAGAGTGAAAGAAAATTTATTTTGGTCTGAATCCCAACAGAAGGTGTTTTCCGAGTTGAGGCATCACCTCTTCTCTGCACTAGTGCTCACATTACCAGACATATAGCAACCATTTGAGATCGAGACAGATGCCTCCAACTATGCTATTGGTGCAGTTCTTACTCAGCAGGGGCATCCAGTGGCATATCACAGTGAGGCACTTTCAGAGATAGCCTGAAAGTATCCCACCTATGACAAATATATGTATTCCTATGAGCCACAAGCAAATTATTTTAGTGAAAAAACCTAAAATAAAAATAAGAAAGAATAATAATCAAGGGTTTTAGACAAAATTGTAATGGGAGGCTAACCCTACAGAGAATTACCTGTGGGAAAATGTAGAAGAGGTCCAGAGCTTCAACCCTTTGATAAAGGTTAAGTTATTATATGGGTCGGAACCTGAAATTGAGGTAATATAGGAAAAGTAGTAATATAATATCTACAAAAAAAAAAATATATACTTATCGAATGGAAACTAGGTACAGTGACCATCTTGTGAGAAATATACCTCCGGAAAGAATCTGAACTGAAATCATGAGGATAGTAAAATACAAGCACACGACTAGAATTGAAAATACTATTAAAGGGATAAAAAAATTTATATCTCTCTTGGGGTTTTAAGAGGCACAATGCCAAAAGTAAAATATCCTTACCTAAAAAGTATATTTTTTGCAGAAACCCTTTAGCCATGACTCCAATTCGTCGAATGCAGTGAAGGGCAAAGAATAAGTCTTGAAAGTATGGGGTTTTACCATTCAAAGAGGTAAAATCCAAGAATCCTATGTAAAAATGCAAATCCACATAGAAAGAACCATGGTTCATTGTCGTATAAAACCCTAGAAAGAAATCAATAGCAATGTAGAGATTCAAGAAAGGAATAGCCACCGAAAAGAAGGGAAAAATCAAAGCAAAACTTGGTAATTTCTATAGAAATAACTTGAAATTTGTAGTTTCTAATGAATTCAGACTAAAAACAATGGACACAAACTTCTTCTACTCAATCTACAGAAAGGAAAAGATACAATAGAAACATATGCAACCATTCAATCACAATGAACACAATATTTTTACTAGAGAACCCAACTGGGAAAAACCCCTCCTCTGTTTGTATCATATCAAATGAGAATATAAATCTATTATAATGATTTCTTCAATTCTTGAAGCTCAATCTGCACTGCATTATTGATCTCTACCTCCTGAGTCTGCTCTAGCAAATACTTAGACAAATCTAGGCCTCCTGCTCCTCCTATTTCCTTGCGCAATTCGTCTCCTAAATAATAGGAGGAGTTTTTATTTCCTTGGGAAAATCCCAAGAGAATGAGCTCACCTGCTACATGCAAACTTTGTATACTCAACAATATACAACAATAAATACAATTATGCCTTTTCCCTCCACTCAGCTAGGCAATTCGAATTGTATGCATGAATAGGGTTATTTCTAGTAAATTGACTAGTTAACTAAGAGATCAACGAGTTAAAAACAATTACAACTACTCAAATTAACTCCTACTAACTCTATTCATGACTAGAACTCAAATAAATGAGTTTCACTAACTATAAATCCATTAGATTGTTAGATCTTAGCAATCAACTCATGCAAAACTCTACTTCTTCCCCACAAACTCAAATTGACAAATTTAACTAAGTGACTTGGCCATGTCACTCCTACTAATTGCAACTCAAGTCATCATGTTGATGTGGAAATTTGAATTTCTCCATTTGACTAAGGGACAAGTCAAATGAAGCCTCGTCTTGCTACAATTTAACACTCCCTCTTAGCAAGAAAATAATTTTGAAAAACCCCAATATCTCTCCTCTGTAAGAATGTATATTAACACAACTAACACTCACTCTCACTATTGTTTATGCTACTGCAACAACTTCAACTAATAAGCATACAAAATATTGAATTAATTGTGTCTCTGAGCCGCAATTGTCTCCTGAGTCTCTAACTACTACTAGCCTCCGCAACTGTCACTCAAGATCTGACTGCATCAACTAACATTGGTCCTTTTGCTATTGAATATTGTGGGTCCATGTAGCAAGGGTAATGATCCATGAGAAGAATATACTTCAACTACTACTACTCTCCTATGGACCCTACCCAAATCTTTGTAACTCTGGGACTAAGGCTCTACATCACCCCACCTCACTCCTGAAGGTATAGTTGCATGCATGGTGAAATCTGCCTCTAGCTTGTAGATATTTTTAACTCAAACACCAATTTGTTTTAATTGTCTGGTAGAAACATGCTTCAAATAATATTTCCCCTTACTGAACACCACATCGTATCCATGATCTTCAAGTATAGCAACAGAAACTAAATTTTTCTTCATACTAGGCACATGCATTAAATTCTTTAGGTGAAGATGAGAGCCTAACTCCTTAAAGGTGATAGTGCCAATACCTTTGGTACTATATCTCCCATCATCTTCAAGATATATGGGTAATTGTAGGTCCTTCTCCTCTAGGCTATTGAAGAAATCCTTATTTCCTATCATATGAAATGAAGCACTAGAGTCTAGGTACCACTCACTCCCTCTTACTGTGCTTTCCATGCAAGCAATGACAATGAAATCCAAGTCAAATTGTGATGTGAGAGAATCTCCTCCTAATCCTGTTGTAGGCTCATTATGGGATTTCTTGTGTGGACACTTGGTTGCATAGTGTCCATACTCATGGAAGTGAAAGCATTTAATTTTACTGAAATAGTTATTCTTTCCATGGTTTTGGTTGGATTCTGCCTCACCTTGGGCCTTCTTTCCTTTGGCATTCTTTCCTTTGCCAGCTATAGAATAGTATTCTTCCTCATCATATCTAGATGAGACTCCATCTCTAGTGTTTCTTCTAATCTCCTTCTTCACTAGGTTAGACCAAAGTCTCTCCCAATTTGGGAGCTTGTCTCTTCCATTAATTGAATCCTAAAAGTTTTGTCAAGACTTTAGAAGACCAAGAAGTGCTAAGATCACAAGCTCAAATGGTGGCACAGTCTCTCATACTCCTCCAATTTCATCTTGGACCTAAGTGAATTTGGATAGGTACTGAACAATGGTTTCATTTTTATGCATTCGAATGTTCCTGAGCTTATCTTTTAATGCCAATTTCTTAGCATCACTACTACTTTTGAATAGCTCTATGAGGGTTTTCCACATTGCATAAGAAGTCTGATTTCTATGCAAACTCAAAACCACATGGTCTTTGAGTCCCTCCAAGATAATAATATTGGTTTTTGCAATATCTTTCTTCCACAGAGCTAGCTACTGTGCATTTGATGTTGTTGGTTTTGGAATCTCAGTTTGTATGTACTCCAATACTCCATTGTCATCCATCACAGCTTCCATTTTGTCTTTACAAGCAATGAAATTCAAATTTCCCTCCAATGCATACTCAAGCCTCAATCCATAGAAAGACATTGTTCCTGCAGTGAAGAAAATTATTGCACCACAAAATTGTTATTCAAAAATTTTTTGACAAAAGATCAGGAACCTGGTTTCTATGTAGTTTTCAATAGCTCTAATACCATGTAGAAATAAATCAAAATTTGCAGTTTTTAATGAATTCAGACTGAAAACAATAGACAAATAAAATATTCTACTCAATATGTGGAAAGGAAAACATAAAATAGAAACACATGCAACCATTCAATCACAATGAACACAGTATTTTTACTTAGGAACCCAATTGGGAAAAACCCTCCTCTGTTTGTACTATATCAAATGAGAATATAGATATATTACAATGGCTACTTCAATCCTTGAAGCTCAATCTACACTGTAATATTTATTTCTACCTCCTGATTCTAATCTAGCAAATACTTAACCAAATCTAGGCCTCCTGCTCTTCCTTTTTCCTTGCACAATTCAACTCCTAAAGAATAAGAAGAGCTCCTATTTTCTTGTGAAAATTCCAAGAGAATGAGCTCACATGCTACATGCAAACTCTGTACACTCAACAATATACAACAATCGATGCAATTATGTCTTTTCCTTCCACTCAACTAGGCAATTCGAATTGCATGCATGACTAGGGCTATTTTAGTAAATTGACTAGTTAACTGAGAGATCAATGAGTTAACAATAGTTACAACTAATCAACTGAACTCCTACCGACTCTATTCATGACTAGAGCTCACATAATTGAGTTTCACTAACTATAACTCCACTAGATTTCTAGATCTTAGCAATCAACTCTTGCACAACTCTACTTCTTTCCCACAAATTCAAATTGACTGACTTAACTAGGTGACTTGGCTATGTCACTCCTGCTAACTGCAATTCAAGTCATTCTACTAATGTGGAAATTCGAATTTCTCCATTTGACGAAGGTTAAATTCAAATGAAGCCTTTTCTTGCTACAATTTAACAATTTCACTACAAATAATATATCTATATAACACCTATCATGCAACAAAGGTGATACATCAGTGACCCATGACACCCTATGCGACTTAGAAAAGGAATAAAATTAAGAACCTAGGAGGCTCTAGAGACTGACATCGATTTCCAAAATGCCAAGATAACAAATAGAATCATTCTCCATTGTCGGCCTGTAAATAGAGCTCTATGTAGTGAATGATGTTGAGGACATGGGAGGATAGTTACCCTAAATGTCCCAGAGGAGATCTATCCATTGTTAGATTTCCAAATTTGATCTTAATAGTTCTTTCTCTACTATTTCATGTGGCTAGCGGTGAGGTGTTACCCTTCATTTTGCCCTTATAGCCTAGTCACATGCATGTTGAACATGATGGGGGCTCACATACATTTTAAAATATTCCTTAGGCTATGTGTTGAGGAAATACACATATAAAGAGCTTATATCAAAATATAACTCATTCATAACTTAAACCAAGGTTAGGCCATAACCAAATGGTAAACCTATGTGTTGGAGCACTAAATGGTAGTGGTTCAATAATCTTAAAGACCATGTGAAAATATTTCATATATGCACATAATCATGCGACAAAATGGGGGGTCGTTGCAAAAGTCTTAAACCCCCACTTTCTTTTAAAAAGCATTTTATCATAGAGTAATAGTATATGAAGGCTTACATAATAAGAAAGATTAAAGTAAGAACATTAATAATCTATCTATGTATTGATACAAATTGAAAGAGGCGATATGAGTAAATTGAAGATGTCTTATTTTAAGAATATATAACCCAGTAAGGAGTACCAATCTAACTTATAGCTTTAAGTAACCTTCAATATCTATGAAATTATTCTACCATGTTTGGGATTTTATGTGTGTGTGTGTGTGTGTGTGTGTGTGTGTGATATTTAAAAAAAATAGGAACGAGATATATTACAAAAGGATAGTAATCCACACAGATCACAACCATTATAGTACCTACAAGCCCAAAGTAAACTACAACAAACCAGACATTATAAGTGGATGGGATTTCTATAGTAGTTTCATTTAGTGATCAAGTATAAGAAGAACAACACAAACAAGTTGGACGACATGCTTTCAAGGCCACCCACATCAAAGATCATTGTTTTTGGAAATATGATGCACATGGATCCATTCACCCATGATCCATACAAAGAGGCATATTCAGAGGATGAGGAATTCAATGACATGTTTTAGTAGTTGCAAATCCAGAGCCATGTGCACGATGGTGAAAACATAAGTGACTACCATCACCAAGACGGGTTACTCTAAAGGTTAGATAATTTTTGTTCCTAAACGTGAGTGATTACAACTGATTAGAGAGGCTGACACATCCATGGGGGCTTCACTGAGCGAGCAATACCATACCACGTGGGTCCATATTGGGGGATATATATTGAGGAAAAAATGACGTAATATATTGGGGGATATAATGGGGGTAAAGGGTTTTTATATTGATAGGTATAAAAAATGAAGTTGAAAGTTAATGAAAAAATATAAAGGGGTATAACAAATGTTAATAAAAAATGGATACCTACAATATCTATTGAAAGTAGGGGTTTTTTTAATTGGCAAGGTGTATTGGGTTCATATTGGTAGGGGGTTAAATAATGTGATTTTTAGAGGTATTTTCCAATATGTAGTTAAATTAGGGGTATTGTTTAGTATGCCATGAATGCACACGATATGTCAAAGTTTCATTAAGTAAAGCCCTTGTGTGCACATCCAAGGTTGCAAGGCACTTTGGTGTACAAAAGTGTTATGCTCTTAACCTGCAAGACGATACCAGAATACCAAATATGCGAAGAAATATACCTAAAACGTAGAATAGTGAGAAACAAAAGCAAGTATTTTATTATTCAGAAAGCAATGTTCACTTGCCTCTTCGAGGGGGCAACCTCCAACAAAGCAGATCTCGATTACAAAATAAGACACAATGCTCCTCGCAGGGAGTCTCTATCCTTTATATATGACTCATACATGCAATACCATGGAGCAATACCATGGTTCTTATTAATACCATCTATCTAATACCATGGCCCATAACTAACTGTGGTCCCGTCATTAAATGTGGGTTAACCACTTACAATTATTAATATGGGCTTTCTTTACTTAACTATAACTATGACTCGATCCTACTACATAAATAAGGGGGTTAGGGTGGGACCCTAACATGCCCTCCCCCTTAAGAATAGCCTTGTCCTCAAGGTTGAAGCTGCGGAAACTGCTGAAGAATAGTGGTTGGTTCCCAGGTTGCATCTTCTAGAGAGGTGTCTTTCCACTTGACGAGGACTTCCTTGATCATGCGGCCACGCAGGTGTCGTTCTCGTGTGTCTAGGACCTATTCAGGTTAGAGCCAGATTGACCCTTCTTCATCCAATTCAGGTAGACTGGTTTGAATTCTACAATTTTTCCCAATCACTTTCTTGAGGCATGAGACATGGAAAACTAGATGGATTTTTGTAGTGGGTGGAAAAGCTAGCTTGTAGGCCACTTCTCCAATGCGCTGAAGTATTTGATACGGTCCGTAGAATTTTGGAGATAGTTTCTGACAACCCTTATCTTTGAGTGATGTTTGCTTATATGGTTGCAGCCTCAAAAATACCTTATCCCCTTCTTGAAATTGGCACTCTAAGCGATGCTAATCTACTTGTTGCTTCATGCGGTTTTGAGCTTGATAAAGATTCTCTCTAAGATGGGTGAGCATGGTTGTGCGGTTTTGTAGGAGTTGATCCACTGCTTGTACCTTTGAGCACCCCTTGATATAAGAAGTAGGGGAAGGAGGGAGTTGACCATAAACTGCTTCATAGGGAGTCACTTTGGTGGTGGCATGATAGTTTGTGTTATACCACCATTCATTTAGAGGTAACCACTGTACCCAAAGATGTTGCTTCTCTAAAGTGAAACACCTAAGATATGTTTCTAGACATTTGTTGACTGCTTCAATTTGGCCATCCGTTTGTGGATGATAGGAAGTACTGAGTTTTAGTTGGGTACCTTGTAGCCTGAAGATTTCCTGCCAAAAATTACTGGTGAATATCGGGTCACGATTAGACACAATAGAAGTGGGCATGCCATGCAATTTGAAGATCTGATTCATGAAATATTGAGCGACCAAAGTCAGTGTAAAAGGGTGGGGTAGGGTGAAAAAATGAGCATACTTAGAAAGTCGGTCCACAACCACCATGATGACTGACTTGTTTCCTGACTTTGGAAGACCTATAATGACATAGAAACCTCTGTCCATATTGATGCCGGAATGGGAAATGGTTGTAATGTTCCTGGTTCTTTGACTCTCTCCCCTTTGTGGCACTGGCAGACATCACATTCCGCTACAAAAGTAAGGATTTCCTTTTTCATACCTGTCCAAAAAAATGATCTTCTAGTGCGAGCATACATCTTCTGAAAGCCTAAATGTCCTGCAGTGGGGGATGAGTGCAATTCCGCCAAAATGCG
This sequence comes from Pinus tabuliformis, assembly GCA_031772625.1. Taxonomy (NCBI): domain Eukaryota; kingdom Viridiplantae; phylum Streptophyta; class Pinopsida; order Pinales; family Pinaceae; genus Pinus; species Pinus tabuliformis. The sequence continues at coordinate 301,121,601 of CM062813.1, read as the reverse complement.
GCTTTTGAGGGTGGATGTTGGTGATATTACGACTTTGTCCTTGTAGCGAAGAATCTCATCGCACCACGAGTAGCCCTTGATGGAATTTGGATCTTCCTGCAATTGAGTAATGAGTTGGGAGAGCCAGGGATGTGAAAACCATTCCCTGTGAGCCTCTTCAATCCATTCTGGAATGGGAAGGGAAATTGCGAGTAAGGTACTTTCCTCCTCAAATTGGCGAGATAATGCATCTGCTACAATATTTTCGCGCCCTTTCTTGTAAATGATCTCATAATCATATCCCAGCATTTTGGCAAGCCATTTATTTTGTTGTGGGGATGATAGGCGTTGCTCCAAAAAATATTTAAGACTGTGATGGTCTATGCGGATTTGGAAACGTCGCCCCAATAATTAAGGACGTCAGGTATCTACTGCATGTAAGATGGTCATCATTTCCTTCTCATAGGTAGATTGTCCCAGATTCTTCCCACTTAGTTGTTGGCTTGTGAAGGCCAAGGGTCGACCGTCCTGCATTAAGACCGCCCCAATACCCATACCTGAAGCATCACATTCAATGACAAAAGATTTGGTGAATTCGGTAGTGCTAAGACTGGAGTGGAACACATGGCATTTTTGAGAGCTGTAAATGCCTGTTGTGCTTCATCATTCCAGAAGAATGAATTTTTCTTGAGGAGTTGAGTGAGGGGCTTCGCAATGCGACCATAATTGCGGAAAAATTTGCGATAGTAGCCGATGAGACCAAAAAATCCTCTCAGGCTCTTCAAGGTCTTAGGTTGAGGCCAATCCTGCATTGCCTGGATCTTTTTGGGGTCTACCTTGACACCTTCACGCCCCACAATGTGGCCCAAATACTCAACGTCTTCCATGCCAAAAGAACACTTGGACATCTTAACAAATAATTTATGCTTGCGGATCAGTTGCAAGAGCAGATCTACATGCTGAAGATGTGCAGCCCAAGTGCAACTGTAGATGAGGATGTCATCGAAGAAAATAAGGACAAATTTCCTGAGATATGGTTTGAGAAGGTGGTTCATAAGGCTCTAAAAAGTAGATGGGGCATTACAAAGACTGAATGGCATGAACAGGAACTCATAATGGCCTTCATGAGTTTGGAAAGCAGTCTTTGGAATGTCGACTTCATTAATGCGAATTTGGTGGTAGCCTGCGCGAAGATCCAGCTTAGTGGAGAATTGAGCCCCATTGAGTTCATCCAGCAAATCATCAACAACCGGGATGGGAAATTTATCTTTGACTGTCAACTTATTGAGGGCCCTAAAGTCTGGAAACATACGCCATTCCCCATATTTCTTGAGCACCATGACCACCGATGATGAATAAGGACTAATGCTGGGACAAATGACACCTGCTTCCAAAATTTCCTTGATTATTTTTTCTATTTCATTCTTTTGGGTGAACGGATATCTATATGGGTGGACATTTGGTGGTTGGGCCCCTGGGACCAAGGTGATGCTATGATCATGTTCCCCTCTTGAGGGTGGAAGCTCATGAGGCTTGTCAAAGACTAGCAGATGGTTATTTAAAATTTGTTGCATCTCAGGATGAATTGGCAGAGAATTGGGTTCGACGGCTTGGATGGCATTAAATTGAGCTATAACTCCATGATGGCCCTTTTTTAACAATTTTTCCATCCTATGTGAGCTGATGATAGAGGGAGCTCCCACCTGGAGTCCGCGGAGGGTATGTGTGGAGTTGTTATGCTTAAAGCTCATATATAACTCCTGGAAATCCATTGTGATTGGCCCAAGTGTGCGAAACCATTCAGCACCAAGGATAATGTCGCACCCTCCCATGTGTATGGAAAACATGTGGGTCTTCAACTGATAATCCCCCATTTAAGTTTGACATTTTCACAACGGCCTTCACATTTCATTGTTCCCCCATCCGCAATTTGGACTTGGAAGTTAGAAACTGCTCGTACAAAACAATGCATTGCTTCTGCGACTTTTTGATGGATAAAATTATGTGTACTTCCACTATCAATCAAGACTACTACTGGGCGATGCTTAATAAAACCTTTGATTTTGAGAGTTTAAGGTGAAGAAATCCCTGCCAAAGCATGCAGCGAAATAACTGGTTCGTTAGGGACATTGTCCTTCTAGTTGTCCTCTTCTGCCTCCTCTGGTTCCTCAAGTGGTGGGGCTTCCTCCGATGAGCTGTAATCAGTGGCATCAATTTGAAAGAATTTGGGCTCCTTGCATTTACGACCTAGGGAGTATTTTTCATCACAGTAGTAACATAATCCTTGCTTTCTTCTTTCTGCCATTTCTGTAGGTGACACCTTTTGAAACTTAAGTGTTTGAGTCGTGCCGTGACCCTGTGGGGGGCGACCCTTGGTGGTGAAATTTGGGCGAGTGGACTAGGCCGCTAACACATGTTCCACGTTATGATCTACCTTGCAAGCCTCTGATCATGTGGGAGGGTGGTGCAGTCGGACGTGGGCTTGTATGGCTTCTTTAAGACCGCTGATAAAACATTCCATGTAGAACGCATCTTAGAGACCCCTAGTGTGGAAAGCTAAGGCTTCAAAGGCTGTAATATATTCATCCACTGTGCCAGTCTGTCGGAGCTTAGTGAGACGACCCAAAAAAGCGGATTCATGGTCAAAGCGCTCTATAAGATCTTTTTTGAAGGTGTCCCAAGTCAAAAAACTTCCATTGCAACATTGATGCCATTGCCACCATTGCCATCTTTCATTGTCCAAGTACATGCTCCCCACCATAAGTTGAGTCTCATTATCTAAGATGTAATTCAGATTGACATACTGCTCCATTTGTGCTACCCATGTTGTCGGGTGAGAACCATCAAATTTATGCATATCCATCTTGGTTGGTCGCGGACGGGATTGTTGGTGGATGCCCCGAAGGTGAAGAGAGTGGCTAGACTCACCCTCACTATGTTCATGGCCAATATACGCCTCCTCGCGGGCTTCCGCCTTGCCCTTAGAGAGTTGGTTAGTTAGTGACGTCAGCTGATCTTGGAGGTCTTTCAAGGATTGTTCAAGTTTTTCGATCTTCTCATTGGCCATAGCTTGAGCTCTAGTTTCTACCATGCACTGATCCGATGTACTTGAAATTCGGGACCACCTGAATTTTTGGCACTAACAATTGAATGGTACCACCTTGCTCAGCTCGTCGTCCTAATTCTTATGGGCTAGATCACGAATACTCGTAACGGAGTTTTACTCCTTGCTTAGGAATACTGCAATAGCCGAATCCCCAAAATGTCAATGCTGCCAAAAGTCCTGCGAAAATCGTGCCCCGGTATAGGAACCCCACACAACTACTCAGATCTGGTGGATCTAAGAGATCTGAATGGATAGCTCTGAGCGGCGGAACAAATTGTTGTTGTGGATCTGATGGATCTAATATATCTGAATGGCTATTCTGTTAACTCAGAACTACGGGACTGATGTCTGCTGCTGCTGCAAACTCCACTTGCGAGATCTAATCTGGTAGAGATTATGCGTGATCCAGAGATAGAAAAGGGAACTATGGTCTCGAGGAGTGTTAGGTGCTACAGATTTCAATATACATAAGGGTCTGACAGTAGTACTCGACCCAATGTTTCAGGGCTCTAACTAAGGAGGATCAATTGTACCCTTAGTCGTACAACCCCACTACCCTATCGTACGGGCGAGTAATCTCTCTTAGTGTTGTTCTCGGTGTACTGTATCAGTGAGACGGCCGACGGTTTATCTATGGCGAGGTTGCAAAGGAGCTAGGGGGCTTCCGATATACCCAGAGGGTACTTGGAAGACAGTTCGTGCGCATTTCTATCTAATGCTCTACTACTCAAAGGGGTACCCACAAGGGTTATAGGGGAGTCCAACAATCGTGACCACCTCTTGTATTTCCTGCGTGCATGCCTCCCCAAATCTGCAAGTTTATGCGCTCAACGACAGATCCCGTGGTTTAAAGATGCCAGAACATGTCTCTAGCCAAAAAAAAATTGCTAAGAAATGGAGATCCCATCGGCCCTGGAAAGTGCTCTGATACCAATTGTTATGCTCTTACCTGCAAGACAATACCAGAATACCAAATATGCGAAGTAATATACCCAGAACATAGAATAGTGAGAAACAACAGCAAGTATTTTATTATTCAGAAAGCAATGTTCACTTGCCTCTTCGAGGGGGCAACCTCCAATCGAGCAGAGCTCGATTACAAAATAAGACACGATGCTCCTCGCAGGGAGTCTCTATCCTTTATATATGACTATGCATGCAATACCATGGAGCAATACCATGGTTCTTATTAATACCATCCATCTAATACCATGGCCCATAACTAACTGTGGTCCCATCATTAAATGCGGGTTAACCACTTATAATTATTAATATGGGCTTTCTTTACTTAACTATAACTATGACTCGATCCTACTACATAAATAAGGGGGTTAGGGTGGGACCCTAACAGAAAGGCAGTGGCCAACTTGTTGAGGTATGTGTATTAGACCAAGATGCAAGAACATGTAGCTAGGTTCATAAGAGGATGCATGTTTTGTTGTACTAACAAGCATAGTATCAAGAAATAGGGTCTATACCATCTCTTACATGTGCCCACTATCCTTGGGAAAGCATTTCAATAGACTTTCTAGGAGGTTTACCAACAATCAAGAAGGGAAATGACTACATGTTCATGGTAGTTGATAGGTTCAACAAGATATGTATTCTGATGCCCTATAAAAATATCATCAACGGACAAGAAGAAGAAAAAAAATCTTTGGATAGATTTGTGTGCACTATGGTATGTTGTTCATAGGGGCAACATCCTTTACATTACGCAAATGAACAATTCTTGGATGATAAAAATGATGAAACCTCCTTTCTATATATAGGAGTCTAAGGGATCACAATATAATCAAAGCCGACACAACAATAATAATATAAGGGCACAACAATAATAATAGTGGGTTTGTATGGGGCACAATAGTAACAATATGGGGACAACAGGGGCACAACAATAACAATAAGGGCTACAATGACAATAGTAATGGGGGAATCACTAGTATTATAGGGACCTAACATGCCCCTCTCCTTCAAAAAAGTGTTGTCCTCAACACTTGAGTAGTTATGGATGCTTCAATATAAAATTCTCATCCTCCCATGTGGAATCTTCAATGGGTAAGTTCTTCCACTTGATGAGATACTCCGAAATTGATTGATTTCATAGCTGTCAAGTTCTTGTTTATGTGACTACTTTAGGTTCCAATATGATTTTTCCTTCCTCGTCAAGTTATTCCAATATTGTTCGAACCAGGAGCTTTTCACCTATAATCTTCATTAAGCATGAAACATGGAAAGTTGGATGCACTCAGGAAGATGCAGGAATCTCCAATTTGTATGCCATAGTACCCATCTTTTGCAACACCTTGTATGGACCATAATAATTTGGTGATAACTTATTATCCTTATTAGCTTTCTTAAGGGACATTTGTTTATATGGTTGTAGTCGTAGGAATACCCAGTCACCTACATCAAAAATTCTTTCGCTACGATGTTGATCTGCCTGTTGATTCATTCTATTCTACACCAAAGTTAGGTTATCCTTTAAGAGTTGGAGAACTTGTTGTTGATGCTTGATGTGATCTTTCATTGCTTGAACTTTAGAATTTTATCTTAAATATGATGTGATGGACAGTGGATGATATCCATAAAGTGCCATAAATGGGGTCATTTTTGTTGTAGTATGGAAGGAAGTGTTATACCACACTTCTTTGTCATTCTTCCATTCATCCCTTGCTTCGCTTATCCAATCTGGTTGGATAACAGAAATGGCACAAAGAAATGCTTCCATATCCCCATCCTTTCTTGAGAGTGCATCTGCCACAACATTTTGCTTCCCTTTTTTGTATATGATTTCAAAGTCACAACCCAACATCTTTGTGGCCCATTTTTGTTGCTCTTCTGAAGACAATATTTTTTCTAAAAGTATTATAGACTATCATGATCCGTTTTTACCTTGAAGTGTCTTCCCATTATGTAGGGTCGCCATTTCTTAAGTGCATGTAGTATTGCCAACATTTCATTCTCATAAATAGCTTTATGTAAATACTTTCCTTTGATTGGATGACTTTCGAAAGCAATGGGTCTTTCTTCTTGCATTAAAACAACACCAATTCCATTTCCTGAGGCATCACATTCTACAATAAAGTTTTTTGTGAAGTCCAGCGTAGCTAAGACCGGTGCTTGGCACATTGCCTCTTTAAAATGTTCAAAGGTCGTCGTTTCTTCTGGAGTCCATGAAAATGCATCTTTCTTCAATAATGTTGTTAGAGGTGTTGTTATTCTCCCATAATTCTTAACAAACTTGCGATAATACCCTGTCAACCTGAGAAATCCTCGCAGATGCTTTATGGATGTGGGGATTTTCCATTCCTTAATGGCTTTAATTTTGCTAGGGTCTACCTTAACACCTTCATGAGATACAATATGACCCAGATATTCCACCTCTTGTACTCCAAAGAAACATTTGGAGCTTTTTCATATAATTGTTTCTCCTCCAATAGTTTGAGCACCTTGTCAACATATTGAACATGATCCTTCCAAAACTTGTTGTAGATTAGTATATCATCAAAAAATACTAACACGAAATTTCTAAGGGTGGGTTTGAAAATGGAATTCATCAAACCTTGAAATGTAGAAGGTGCATTGGTAAGGCCAAAAGGCATGACCAAAAATTCATAATGACCCTCATGAGTTCTAAACGTTGTTTTTGGAATGCCTTCAGTCTTCATTCTGATGTGATGATATCCTGAACGAAGATCCAACTTGGTGAAGTAAATTGATCCATGCATTTCATCCAATAATTCATCAATGACATGAATGGGAAATTTATCTTTAATAGTGATCTTGTTGAGCTCCCTATATTCCGGACACATGCACCATGATCCATCCTTCTTGTGCATCGATACTACTGGAGCAGAGAAAGAACTTTGACTAGGTTGAATTATACCAGCCTCTAGCATTTATACAACCATACGTTCAATTTCACTCTTTTGGGCATAGGGATATATGTAAGGCCTGATGTTTGGAGGAAAAATTCCCAAAATCAAATGAATATCATGATCATGATCACGAATAGGTGGGAGGCCTTTGGGAGTTTCAAATACCTTGGAATGATTGTCCAAGAATTTTTGGAGATTTGGAGAAATAGATGATTTCGATGTGGGAACCTATAGTGAATATAATTGTGCAATTACTCCTCGTTGTTCTTTCTTTAGAACCTTTGTCATTCCGTTAGAGTCAATTATCTTTCCTGTTTTCCCTGTGATACCCATTAATTCAACTTCCTTTCCTTCTGAAAAAAATTTCATGAAAAGTTCTTGAAAATTAAAAGCTATTATACCCAAGGATTGTAGCCATTGGACTCCTAGTACAACATCAACACCACCCATTGGAATGGAAAGCATTGGGATATTCAATACATATTCTCCCATGGATAGCCTGATATTATGGCACTTTCCAGAGCAATTTAGGGTTCCTCCACTTGCAACCATCACTTGACAACCTGGTGTTGAATATAGGAAGCAATTCAATTCCTTGGCTATCTCACAATGAATAAAATTATGGGTACTTCCTGAATCAATCAACACTATTACCTTTTTCTTCTTGATATGTCCTTCTATCTTGATAGTTTGAGTGGTAATTCTAGCCAATGCATTACAAGATATGGTCAGATTCATTTCTTCTTTCTCTAGGGTTTTTTCCTGGTGTATATCCTCTTCTTTTGATGTTTATTGTTCCTTTTCTTCATCCTCTTCACAATCTATGTAAAATAATTTCTTCTCAACACACTTATGACCTTTAGTGTATTTTGTATCACAACTGTAACAAAGTCCTTTTGCTCTTTTTTCTTCCAATTGTTGTGGTGTCAACCTTATAGGTTGTGGAAGGCTAGAGGAAACAACACTTCCATATTTGTTGTTGTGAGTGGTAGGCATCCTTGTTGCCATGATTTTTCTTTCTATTTTTCTTGCCAACCTGAATGCCTTCTCCAATGAATCAGGTTCCCAAAGGCAAACCTCATGTTGGATGTTATCCTTTAAAGTCCCTATGAACACATCAATCATATGCTCCTCTAGAATATATTTTACCCTTATATTCAATTTTTGGAAGTCCTCAATGTGCTCCATCAATGAACCCTTTTGTTTGAGATTTATCAATTGGCTAAAAAAGGTGGTGTTTTTTGTATCCTCATAATGTGTTATCGTTTCTTCCATAAAAATTGCCCAAGTGACAATTTGTTTACGAGAGCAAATTCATAGATACCATACAAACTGATTTGGTTCCAAATATAAAGTTGCAATGTGTACCTTTTGTGTGTTTTGCACATTATGGAGATCAAAATATTGATCCATTGTATTATCCATGTTACAGGATCCTTGCCATCATACTACCTCATATCGATCTTTGGAACATGGTGGGTCTTCAATCCAACATTAGAGTCTATGAAATCATGATTAACATTTCTTTTGTTCTCATCATGTGTTTCCTTTACTACCCTTTTGCCATTAGTAAGCATTTCTTGTAGCAACTTTGTCAAATATGTCTTTAAATCTTTCTTGTTGCCTTTAAGTTTTTCTTCTATACCATCCATCTTAGCTTCCAAGTCATTCATCTTTGCTTTTGGCGGGCCTTTCTTTAAACCATCCATCTTAGCTTCCACACCTTTCTTTAAACCATCATCTTAGCTTATATTACTTTTTGTGAGAGTGAAATTTATTGCACTTGGTCTCGTAATTTTGATATATCATGTTGCATGTCTTCCTCTTCTTCATGAGTCACGCTAGAGATTTCAGGTTGCTTACTAGGTGTTTCCATTTTCTTTCTTCGGGGCATCAATTAGTAATAATAATGCTTCTCTATGCCCTTTGAATTCCTTCAAACTAATTTTGAACCAAACTTATGCAAAATAAATAAAAAATAAAAAAACTACAAACATTTTTTCACTTTGTAGGAGCTCGATATTGAATCTGTTGTGTCTCTGTAATTTCAGATCTTCAATGTTTGAAATTGCATCCTACAGTAGACCTCTGAGTCCTTTTTTCAACCCCGCAAGTCTGATCAAGATTGGATTCTCCAAGGAAGTGTTAGGTCAAATCTCCCACGATGACCTGATTATAGACTGGTTCAGTAGAGCAAACTTGTACGAAATACCACATGTCATTGTTTCAACCTTAGGATTTGAAACCAATAAAAAAAAAACTATAGGTCGTCCTCTTTCTGCAACATCTTACGAAACTTCAATCTGATGCTCAGAGAGAAAGTTATGATGATGTTCCCCAGGTCACCTATTTGAGATATAATGTGGGAGCTTGCAAAAACCCCAACTTCCTTGGATCTTATCTCTGAAAATGTAGCGAGAAAAGATATGCAATTCGAATCCAATGTTCATCGAGATTTTGGCTCAAATGGGTTTTAATTTTAGATTCTGAAATGTTGTAGAAAAAAGTTATAGTGAAAATACCATGATGACCTGTTTGGAGCAGTGAAACCCTAGAATCCAAAGCTTGGATACCAAATGTTATGTAACTAGCTCACAAAATAGAAGAAAAAATAGTTCAATGACTTCAAAATTAATCTCTTCGGGGGGAAACCTCCTTTACATTACACAAATGAACAATTATTGGATGATACAAATGACAAAACTCCTTTCTATATATAGGAGTCTAAGGGGTCACAATATAATCAAAGCCAACATAACAATAATAATATAAGGGCACAACAATAACAACAGTGGGCTTCTATGGGGCATAATAATAACAATATGGGGACAATAGGGGCACAAAAATAACAATTAAGGGATACAATGACAATAGTAATGGGGGAATCACTAGTGTTATAGGGACCTAACAAATGCTTAGGAGCATCATTTCAGATAGGGACACAAGATTTCTCAATGCATTTTGGACTACATTATGAGATAATATGGACATGATGTTGAAGAGGTTTACATCATTCCATCCTCAAATAGATGGAAAAATAGAAGTAGTCAAAAGACTTTGGTGTAGTTTTTGAGGGGTTACAATCAGAAGCATTCGAAGACCTTGGATGAAAATTTGGTATATATACAAGACTCTTATAACAGAGTAGTCCACACTTCTATTGGAAAATATCCATTTAAAACTTGTTTGAGTATTTTCCACCTTCACCTTTGGATATTGCATATGGGTAGCACGGAGGAGTGAGGGATGCCTTGAGGGCTAAAAAAATTGATGAGAAGATCACGCAATCCATATACAGGTACAAGAGACATCGCACAAGTCATAGGAAAAATATAAGGCTAGGCATGATTAATGCATAACAAAGAAGTTGTTCAAGGTTAGAGATAGAGTATGGTTACAGTTGAACAAGGAGAAGTTACAGGGTCCTGGTAAGAAAATCAAGGCTTTGCGGTATGTTCCATTAGAGATATTGGAAAATATGGGAGATAATGCCTATAGAATCATTCTACCTACATACATGCACATTTACTCAGTTGTGAATGTAGAGAATATGAAACTTTATGAGGCTTCCATGTTAGATCCATAAGAGAAACATGTCTCACCTTATGTGAAGGATTTGGCACCAGATGCTTGTGAAAAGTTAACAAAAGATACAGTTTTGCAGAAGAGCTCCAAAACTAAAAGACAGGGGCATCGTGACCTTCCACAGATTGGGTTGAAAGGATAACCTATAGGCAAGGCTAAATGGTATACCCAAGAGAAGGTGGAGGAAAAATTTCATCACCTCATTCAATAGAAACTTTATGGGACCAAAATCCTCCAAAAATGGGGTGGTGTGATCTAGAATGGATCATTATATTTTTTTTCATCCATCTTGGTGTTTTCAGAGTAGAAAAAGTGGAGGAATTAGCTGACAGGACCATTTTTACCATTGGGACCCAGTTTGGCAAATTCAGGTCTGGAACCTTATAGGAACATTTTAATGCTCCAAATGGAATTTTTGTGGGTAAAATTTTTCCACTTTAGCACAATACCTTTTTTTTCTATTCTACACACATATACCTTTCCAACGATGCAAGAATTGCCTTAATCGAAGTCTGTATGCAAAAGTTATGCCACTCAAAAGTTAACCTTCATGTTTTTCCACCATAATTCGAGACGATGCCACGTCAACCCCTATTATTCATGGAAAAGGGGCTAGCAACATGATCATTATATTGAATATTCTAGAAGATTCCATAATATAACTCTAGTTAAGAGTTGAAGCAGTGAAACATACCCACTAGTAGGCCATCGAGTTGTGTTATAACTAGACCACTAGAACAGAAAGGGGTTCTATTTTTTCGAGAGTAATTCGATCCATAGATGAACATATTAGCCAAGAGGGATAGGGAGAGTATACAGAGAGGAATTGTGTAATATAGTAGCCCATGGGCCACAAACTTTACTTCTTTGTACTTTAACCATTTTCTATTCAGAGAAATAGAGCATAGTGACCTCGCCTTCTAGTTGGGTTTTCTCCCAAAACGGATTCCCATGATATATCTTGTTTCAATGGTGGTTTGTGAGTTTTTATTTTGATGTTCTACATTTTTTGCATAATTATATTTTGCATGAATGCATAATAAATAATAATTTACAAATCCATAAATCTAGAGAGAAATAAATCCTCATAATATAGATTTCAATTTCTTAAGTATAATCTATTAATCTATTGTGACAAACTTTCCAGTGGAATTACCACGACAATTTACGAATCATTACCACTAGCTTGTAGACCAAGCAATCTCATACAACAATATACATATTGAACAAAGAGGAAAAGAGATAATTGAAGTAGTGGAGATCTAGAAAAAGCAAGAGCACACACACATATAAAGGAATCAATCACTAAAGAAAAGGAGAAAAAAAAGTGGGTTTAAATGAATAAATTTGAATGAAGGAAAGAGGGTGATGAAGTTTAAATGGGGTGTAAAAATTGTATTAGGAAAATAAGGAAAAAATGAAACATAATAAAACATTCAAAGAACCACAAGAACACAAAGGGAAACGCTGAATGAATCTATAGTTAAAGATAAGGAAATGAAGGGGATTGAGTACGGTACAACAAGGGTTAGCCAGTAAAGATATAAGGTTAATGAGATTGTGAAAGTGGCTAATAATAATAGGATACCAAGACTAGTTGAGCTTATAATCATCTTCACTATTAATATTACTCGGGCTTGTTTCAATTTCATTAGCTTCTCTAATGATCATTGTTAAATAGTGTTTAGTTTTGGAAAACATATTAGTTTAGTCAAAACATATGAAGTGTTTGGTGTTGTTAGAATGTTCGACAACAATAGGTTTCAAAATGTCATTGTGGTTTGTACGGGCTTAAAATTTTACACAAATAAAAACTAATAGCAACATTTGAAGAATATACTTGGGAGAATGTGTCAAATGAGAAAAACCTTGAGATTTTAATTAGATTTAGTACATTTTCTTCAAATGTGGTGATGGGATGCTAACAAAGATCCAAAGAAAGTTATCATATTAAAACCTCTAGGATTCGGCCTTACTCAACATGAATATCTTGCAAGGATGACATTTCTTGTTTTGTGCCAAAAATCTTCTCCTCCAAGGCTTCCCTTTGCTCATTTCCCATATGGGGTGGGAAGTGATGTGACAAGTTGAGGTCGACATGCCAACTATCCTACTCCATAATAATGAGATGGAATGTGCCAGGCACCCCCCTACCTCCCCTCCCCACCATGATGATTTAATGTTGCAAGGTGGTGAAGATAATTTCAGCTTGAGTTATCATTCAAGGATGCCACTTGTTCCTCTTGTTTAAAATGGTCGTGCTAAGTGCATTATGGAAAATTTTCCGTCGCATGCATCAATGTTTTCATTCATATTTAATGAGTTTTGGGAGTTCAACTCAGCAATGTATTGGTTCTCAGAGTGGTCAACTTCAACAAAGTGACCTTTGGGCTCCTTAGTCATTGTTTTTGTTTCACTTTGTTATTTCTTTTCTCAGTCACTTGGTGCATGGGCATATGCAATTGACCTTCTTTGGGCTACCCCTCTTCTCTTGTTTCATCCCTAACGCTTCCCTCCACTATGTTGTTTCTTTTCTCAGTCACTTGGTGCATGGGCATATGCAATTGACCTTCTTTGGGCTACCCCTCTTCTCTTGTTTCATCCCTCATGCTTCCCTCCCTTCTTGTTGAGTGATCCTAAATTTATGATCCTAGTTGATCTTTGGAGCGTTTCTGGTTTTGTTCTGGTATGCCTTTTCGACTGCTATGTTACAATTTTTTCCCTTCTCTCTGCAACCCTACCACCCTTGCAACTACACAACCTCTGCAAACTTTATCATGGTTTTGGGTGTTTACCATGTTGTGTCAACACATAATATGTTGTTATGGAGTTATGTACTACAAAGCAAGAGGTGGATCTCATGCTCATCATAGAGCAAAATCCTTAGCCAAACCGTATCACCCTCAAATGCCACTCGACATGCAAGTAGAGCTTACTAAGGTTGAGGGGGATATTGCAAGTGAATGAGGTTGTCTATCAAACAAAGTCACAGTAGGGGAATTTGTTGCTTGGGTATGGGTCATACCCAGGGAGTAGACAAAATTAATACATGCACATGGTGGATTTACACTGGCATATGAATATATTACTAGGCAAAATTTTATTGGATAACAATGAAGCAAAGGACAAAACTCTCATCATGCTTGGTGAGTTACATCCATATATGAAGTCCTTGCATTGGTGTATGAAGCGGATCAAAGATCATCTTGGCCTCGCACTTAACCCAAGCAGCTCTATGGCCAATGGCAAAGTGCCAATAGAAGTCCCCTCCTACTCATTTCTGTTAGCATGAGTTGTTATTGTTTCTTTGGTTTTTTATCTTGGTTTTTTGCTTCTCAAGATATTTATGTCACTTGGTTAGATAGTAAAGGTCTTAGGACTAGACACTCTGACTCATTTTTATCTTCTTTTGAAAACGATATGGATGTTGACAAATTTAGGGTTTTACCAATACTCTGGTTTTCCTAATGACATATCTGGGCAAAATAAAGCTATGTATTCTTTATTGTTTCGATAAATCAATAGAAAACTTAACCATACAAAAAACAAAAGGCTTCCCTTTGCTCATCTTTAAAACTCCTAAATAACCTCTTGCAAAACTCTTTGTTTTGGCCTCCTAAATAAAATTTGATTGCAAAGTTGAAAAATCTATTAGAAGTTGAAAGGCATTAAAAAAAATAATTGGATTGATATTAGAACTTAATAGACCACATTAGCTTATAGTGTGGATGATACATAATTTTTTAACAATATTACATGAACCATTTTTCTTAAGCATTAAATTAAACAAAATGCTTATCCTAGTGTATCCCTTTAGCTTGGAATGTGTATAAGTTTTTAACATATATATAGACATAGTATCCCTTTTTTTAAGAACTAAATAACACTTGCCAAATGTATACATTTATAAGGTCAAAATTATATTTATTGAAATAATTGCATGAAAGAAAATGACATATTTGTATCCTCGGAGAAAATGACATATTTGTATCTATATTTAGTAGTTGGATTTGTTACGGATTCCTAACATTCCTTTACATTTTTTTAAGTCAAAAAGATTTGTTACCATCCCCAAAGTCAAAAAATATGTGCTCCCATCCTCCCAAGTGGGGCTTGAATATATGTTGGAAATGCCGTAATCCATCTTAATCTTGGAACAAGATAAAACTTCAGATCACTTAGATGACAAAAAAATAATACTAGTCCGATTACTTCTTTGTGGTGGGCTACCTATCTTCTAGAGCTATGCAAGCCATGTCTAAATAAAAATGTTATGTTTATGTGGTTTTTGGGTTGACAGCATTGCTGTGTATCACTGTAACATTGTATGCTATGCTGTCCCTCAATTTCATATACAAAAGCTTGCCCGGTATCTTGTTTGCAGCATTCTGTCCATTCAAATATCTATGTTGTTAACTAAAATTGAACATAAGTACATAGGCATGCATACTTCGTAATGATGACAATCATGCTTATAGTGGTTTTTGTGATAGCATTATTCAAAAGAGATCTTGCATACAGGTGACTTGCTGTAATTCTTCCTTTGGAATGAAATGCACTAATTTATTTTGGCTTCTACTTGCTGGTCCCATTGGTTGGTAGATTATTTGATTTCTTCACTCATTTTATATGTTTTGTGCATCAGACTTTATTCATGGGCAGGATGGAGTGGCTATAATTAGTGGATATTGAAACGGCCTGTTAATATTATGTTAAAAGACAATTTTGTCTAATTAAAGAAATTTTCAATTAGTGAATAATGATTTAACTGTAACTATAGTAGATATTCTATTAAATAGTTTGTCACAACAAATTTGATAAAAAGTACACTAAAATATATATTATGAAGTTTAAATTCTTTTAGATTCCAAATTTGTTAACTATTGAATTTTATTTATACAAGAAAAAGATAAAATGTGGAAAATAGAACACAAATATTTGCTATGGGAACACTTACAAGAGAAAACCCAGCTGGAAGGTGAGGGTGCTCTACTTTCTTTTCACTCTAGAATGGAAAAATGCAAGTGCAAATGAGAAGACATTCTCTATGGAGTTCACTGAGACTTGTGGCCTGTTAGGTTACTATAGAACACTAACTCCCTCTATTATGCTCTCTCACTCCCACTCCCACTCCCCATTGCTCTGTCTTACTATGGAACAAGATACAATTGAATAAAATGGAACCCCCTACTCATCCTAGTGGCCTGATTTTAACATAGCATGATAACCAACTAGGGTCAAGTTTAAATCTTTCAACTCTTAACTAGATTTACAACTTCAACTCTTCTAGAATCTTCTTCATACCCCACATGGCTAGCCCCTCATGTATAAGTAATGAGGCTGACGTGGCATCCACTCATACCATGGTGGTCAAAAACTGTAGGTCAACTTCTAGGAAGCATAACATTGGCATATGAACTCTGATTGGCGCAATTCATGCACCATTGGAAAGGTCTCTGAGTGTAGAAAAGCATCATAGGGTCCAATGCTTAAGCGGGGCAGTTTTGACCCAAAAAATATCATATAGTGCATCAAAATGACTCCAGAAAGTTACAGACACCAGTTCTCCAAACTAAGACTCACCAATAAATATGGCCCTACAAATTGAATCTTCTAAGTTTTCCACTCTGAAAAGAATTCAGATTGAAATAGTTGACAAATAATATAATGATCTTATTCAGATCAATGACCCTACTACAATTGCCTCTACAATTAAAAAAAAAAAACTCCCCGTCCAAGAAATAACTAACTAAAAGCTTGTGGTTGGTCCACATCAAACTTAGAGAAGTCAAGTTCACTACCATTGTTGTTGAAATAACTGGATGCAAGAGTGAGCCTTTAAGGATGAGGTGAAGCGCCCGTCATCATTTACCTATTAAGCAGGAAAAAGTCAAACTGGACATACAACTTAATGTTGTATAGCCTCCACTAAATGTAAAAGAAAGCTCCTCAAACTACGACTGAACACGCAACTCAACTTAATGTGATATAATCCTTCACCCAATGTACAAGTAGGCTCCTCAAACTGCCATAATATCAACTCTGCAGTACAGAAACAATGTAACACGTGTTACCTACATATGCACAACTCATCCTAATGAAAGAATGTACTGCACAAATTAGAGGGCAAGAGTGATAGCGGCAGCTACATTCACTTACACCTGACAACTCTGCATCTTGGAATTGTTTCTAGGACATAAAAACCCTCCTATCTTCCTACTAATTGAAACATCAATAGTGTCTGCCAGACTTAAACATAATGCAAGTAGGGATTGTCGTCACCATCCATGCTGCTAAAATTGCAAGCTGAACATTTCAAACTCCAAAGGTACCAATCAACAGAAGTTCTATACCTTACAGATATTATTATGAGAAACATCATGATATTACAGTAAATATCAGAGACAACAATACCAATGACATTTGCACGGTGCAATTCTAAAACTAAGAACTCAGGTGAAAAGAACATAAAAGGGAGTCTATCTAGATGAGGCAATTGTCCTATGCCATGAAAAATGCAAAAATCATGACCTCGGGTGTATTTCGGATGGGATGCAATTAGACAAGAAGCTCATTGAACTACAGAAAACCATCATAAACAGAAACGGAAAAACACAGAATTTTGAGTTGGCAATGAGACACAATTACAATGAAACAGATCAAGCATCCTTATAGAAGGTAAAAGGTAAATTCATTTGTTCTCAAACAAAAAAACTTTCCTCTTATTGATATGGTTATTTAGATATTTATCGGTGTTCTTGTCAAAATTTAGACATTCAAAACGTCAGTCTAGTTGCCAAATGACATCTAGCAGTGAATGGCAATAGTTTTGCCTATATGCAATGCATGCTTCTAAGGTTATGGCTTATTGGTCCATATTCTTCAATGACTCGTTTATCTTTACCTGTTCCCTATTACTCAATAACAATGCAGATTGTTCCAGAATGTTTCTAGACTTAGAGGTTAATGTTTAACATCTAATATTTGCTTGAACATTTATTTTCTAGCCCTCAATTGTTGGCAAGACAAAGAAGAAATGTTTGAATCAAAGGCCAACATTTAACAAGAAATAAATCAGTGTCAAATACGAAGTGCATTAACAGGACGAGGGCTTACAATGGTATCCGTAATGCAAAAAGAAGGCCTAAAAATAAAGAGAAGGATGGCATGAAGATACAAAATACATATATGCCTCTCTCAACTCTTTCGAACTAGCATATCCACTTCATGCAGAGGGAACATTTTCAAAATACCACATTCTCACATCCATAAATCATACTTGAATTATAAACCATATCAATTATTCCCATCATATGCTACTCTTATAACAGAGAACACTAATTAAATGACCCCAAAGAGAATGTCATACAGCATAAGAACAGCAGTCCAGAGATCCAAACTAAGACATCGAGAATTGCATGCACCCATGGAGACAAATGGCATTTAATTTCCTACCCATAAGAAGCACACAAACATATCTGGCCAATAATCTGCCCAAAGCATCCTAAATCATGCTGATGCTAAACAGAGCAACGTTATTGAAATCTCCATCTTTGTGTATTCTGTGCCAAATGGTAACAGTTATCATATAATATTGCCAGCTGTATCCAGAGGCTTGCTCTTTTCTGATTTTGACTGAAGAAAGGAAATAATAAAAGAATAGCAAGTCTGTGAGTTTTTTCTTACATGTATCCCCATCAAAATCATTCTTTGCAAGAAAATTAACATCCTCCACTTTGGCAATCTTAGTGGAGGAAGAAAATGATCTCTTTCATACCACACAGGAAAAGGTGCATATTGAGCAATGATACACCAACTGATCAGCATTTAGAAGATCAGTTGACATGCATCATTTCCTATTGATACGATGACAACAAACATATTATCAAATGAAGCTTTGCAGTCCAAAGTGCTCAGCTCCTTCTCTCTAGTTATCTATGCATAGTTGGCTGTGGCATAGGGTAAGCAACTGGAACAACATAAGGAGCATGTCCCGGAGGAAGCATTACAGGAGTGCCAACAGCAGAAACCATAGGCCCAACAATGGGCTGACCAACAGTAGCTCCATATACACTAGGAAGCCCTGGCTGAGAAGCATGATTAGCAGATTGCCCTGCAGATCCTGAAGATTGATTTCCTTGACCAGTTATAGGTCCTTGTGGTGATGATACATCACTCCCATTCACACTAGTAATATCATGAATGCTAGATCATCTTCTGTCCCTGTTCATCGAATTCAACCGAATAAAATACTTTTGTGCATGACTAGCCACCTGTGTGGGAGTTCGAGAAATAACAAAATTCCTTGAGATGCTCCTCCAGTCACCTTTGCCAAATTTTTCCAGACCAAGCAAGAACATCCTGCATCAACAAAGATACACACATTATCATTAAAATCAGCCAAGGTAGAGTATTTGATGTCCTACTTTTTCCCAAACATTCCTCCATCTTGAACAAAGTCGATTTCAGCAAGTTCTCATCTGTCAGCATTTTTGAAACATTTCTCACTAGTCCAATACCACCGGAGACATCAATGAAAACACAAAATGGATTACAACATTGACAGCTGTCTGACAACTCTGTACTATATGCCTAGCAGCAGGGGAACAGGGGGTTATGATCCCAGTTTTAGGTGTGGCTAGGATACATGGTTTTGCACAGTTTTCTTTTACTTCTCATTCTCTATTTAGTGAGATTGAAGACGTCAACTCTCAAGCATTCATTAAGCTCAATAACAGCCAACTCACGAGCCCTCAATGTTCACTTTGCAAATGGAGATGCATGAAATATTCAAGTAGATAAGGATTATTTTCCACTGACTGTTATATTAAGTTTCAGGGGAAACTTTAAGGTTGCTTAGCACAATAGTCTGTTCACCAATTCTTTTGGTGATAACTAATTTTAAATTTATAACAATTTAACCCAAACAAAACCAGGTTGCACAAGCTTATGGGGTTGGGGGAATGGCAAGATGTGAGGATGAGTTTATGGTAAAGGGCACACTTTCAGAGGGCAGCACCATAGGTGGTGAAATAGAGAAGGTACATGAATGAAAACCATAAAGCACAAGTAGCACATAAGGGACAGTTAGTTGGAAGGTTTGTTCCCAACTTGAGATTGAAAAGAGAAACTTCTCTTGATTTTATTCATTGTTTATGGGCATTGGGGAGTAGGAGATGATAATTTGGCTACTCGAGGTTCCTGGGCCATCTCCCAACTTGTCTGAGGATAGCCAAGGATGGTTTTAGACCACTCCTTGTATTGAGCTTCTGGAAAAGAGGGGGAAGAACACGTTGGAAAATGTCATTATACAACACAAGAAAATACAAGACTGGAGTAAAAGAACGTCCCAATATATCCAAGGACTTTCTTCAAGGAATTGGGTATTATGGGACCTGCGAAGACTATTTGCTGCTTCAAGCAATCAATATATAAATGATCCACAGGAATTGCAAATTTGCACGATTTGTGAATATTGAAAGGCTTCGCATCACAGTTACCACTAACCAGACTCACAGGTTGAACTCACGGGTCACTGATTCATGGAGAAACTATTTCGGCCCATTTCCACTACTGTCTTCTGCAGATTTTCAACCGTAGTTGCCAAGTTTGTTCCAAAAGAATGTCAAATTCTTGACTCTTTTGCCTAGCCAGTTTTTTGCCAAGCCAAGTCACTATTCTTCACACACAGATACCTGATCTATGATCTCATTTAATTTGCCCATAAAGTAAGCTTTTGCTACTCTATTATCTATGTAAGTGGATTTTCTGTTCAATCAAATCTAATGCAGAGAGTTGTCTGAAATGACCCTTGTTTTCCAAAACCATGATTCTGCCCAAATATTTCTATTTCCCAGTTTAATATTCGAAAATACCCACAGGAGATGAGAAATGATTATTTGACAAAGCACCAGTTTGCATAAGGAGTCATTTAAGGGAAGATCTAGAGTGTCTCCCCCCTGAACTCATTTGATCAACTCCAGCTAATGTATGCAGGCTATTAGAGTGCCTCAAACCTACTTTAAGAGTCTTACTTTGGCAACGATTTTTTATTTTAATTATCAGCTGTCACAACCTAAGTCAGGTGGCCTTAAATTTGTTTATCGAATTTGTAGGACGGGGCCTCAAGAAATTAACCAGATAGGAGAAACAGAAGCATTATCCTTCTAAAAAGTTTCAAAATATTCACCATAAAGAAAACCATCGCAAAAATCGAATGATTCAATCCGATTTGTTTATTTTCATGAAGGAAATGGAATCAATTCAGATACTAAGTTCATATCCACATCCTGCCAATCAAAAAATATTCTCAATAATAGCCCACCACCAGAGCCTCATGCAGTCACTCTTTGCAGGAAAAATTCAGAACTCGATTGGGTTATAATTTATAAATAATAACTTCTCCTATACTCAACCCTCAGAAGACCCTAAGGGCATAAATCCAGAGTGGCAGTCAAAAAAATTGTGAAAGAGACCCAACTGCAAGTGAATATAAGGGTTCAGTTTTAACATAATAAAAATAGTATTTTCAGAAGAAAAGAAAACAATAACATCAAAAAACATATAAATCTGTATTTCCTTTTCACAAAGATAAAGGTAGAAAACCTGCGCCAGAATGTTTTTCCTTATAATAATAACAGGCCCACAAGAATAGAACCTAGAGGCAATTTATAGGTCAGATCAATAAACTAATGATAAAGAATCCCGGACAGCTATAAACTTTGAAGCTCTAAAAAGCCCAAAAAAACACAAACCCAAATCAATATAGAGTTGTCACAGTAATTTAATATATCGATATATTAGAAAAAATAAGGGAAGAAATGAACAAACTGTCAAATGGACTGAAGCCAGGTGAATAACATTGGTCCGTACAGGTATTGCTGAAAATAAAATTATTGGAGAGAAAAGGCATCCAGGGCTTAAATGCTTACTTGTGTTCTTCTTCGGTCCATGGAATTCCCTTGCGACGTTCCTGGTCGGATTTGGAGCTCCCCTTTCCCGTTCCATTATTTTCAGATGCCAGATTCGCATAAACAGAAGAATGGGTCCCCCCTTTCTTGGCGCTTCCATTATCAGCAGCTTGCTCTGCAACTTCATCCACATAGCATGGAATAGGCACACGACCAGCTTCAATGGAGGCAATGTCCTCTACAAGGATTTCGTAATGGCGTTTGACCTCAGCAGGGCTTTTTCCCGGCACCGCCAAGGCTATTTTTTCCCACCTATCTTTTGTATCCTCCAAATGGTCTGCCAGCGCCATCTCGAACGCCTTATCCTGCTCTTTGGTCCACTCTCCATTTGACATGTTTGCAGGCATCTCAATTCCACACCCCAGTCAAAAAACTATTTGGTCCTCTACACTTATCCTGCCCAAGTCTAAACAATGTGAAATGTCAGACACAGGCTCCATCTCATGGTTCAGGATGGACCCTGAGCCAGATAAAGGTAACCAACCATGTCCCTACAAGGGAAAAAAAGGTGTATGTGTGTGCTTGTGTTTGCGGAACAATAGGTGTGTGCGTCTGTGTTTGCAGAACAATAACAGGATTTTATGTATTTCAACAGGGAAGGTAAGAACCAGAGACAACACAATCTGCGACAAGGAATGAAGAATTATAAGTAATATTTGAGAAAAATCAAACATGTAATCCAAATCAAGATAACCATACTTAGGAGAATATCTACATGAAAATGAGTGGCAAATTGAAAAGATGGGGTTCCTTCTTGGCCTGTTGTGAGGTACATGAATTGACCAATGATGGAGGAGAGAAGCGTTCCATTGGACTACACAACATGAACACCAAATTATGTTAAGACATCGTTTTCTTTATATGTGTGCGTTTTCCATTCACTCAATAAATTTTTTTTAAATAAATTTTATTTTCATTAAAAAAATTAGGAAGCTTTTTTTTTTCAATGTTTTTGTTTTTTTCCATATTTTCATTAAAAAAAATTAGGAAGCTTTTTTTTTCAATATTTTTGTTTTTTTCCAAATTATATTGTTGTAGTGTTATTAAAATCAGGTGGGATGTGCTTTTCCATCAATAATTTCATGCAATAATTTTATTTCGTTAAATAAATTTATTCTCATTTTATTATATAAAATAAAATTTATTTTTATAATTTTATTTTTAAAATTATTTACAAATAGATTTTCAATTTATTTTTACCCAATTTTATTTAGTGGTTCGAAACGTGTTGACAGTTTTTCCCAATCATATTTAATGGTTGGAAACGCGTTGACAAGTTAGAAATGCGTTGATATTAAAAATTGAAATGTGATTTACCATAAATATTCTCTCATAATAATTTTATTTTTAATATTATTTAGTAAAATTTGATTGGGTAAGGATTAAATTATAGTATTAGTCAGATTATGTTGAATTAAAATTGAAATTAATAAAATATTTTAAGTCAAATTAATTCAAAAAGGAGAATATTAATATTAAATATATAGATGGATATTCAAATTAGAGTATTGAAATATTTATATTTAAACTACGGTGAATTGGAGTTGAAATCAATCAAATTTAAATATTTAAGCAAAGAATATTAATATTAAATATATGGATGGATATTCAGATTAGAATACGGAAATGTTTATATTTACTAAAACCACGTTGGATTGAAGTTGAAATCAATAAAAATTAAATATTTTGAATCAAATTGAACTAACGCTATAAAAATATTAACATTAAATATTTATAGATATCTTCACATTTTATATTTACTAGAATCGTGTTAAATTAACATTAAATATTTATAGATATCTTCACATTTTATATTTACTAGAATCGTGTTAAATTAGAATTGAAATTGATAAAATATTAAATATTTCGAGTCAAAATGAATTGAAAATAATGAAATAATAACATCAAAAATCTATATATGGATTCAAATTAGAATCCCAAAATATTCGTATCGTGTTAAATTAGAATTGAAATTGATAAAATATTAAATATTTCGAATCAAAATGAATTAAAAATAACAAAATAATAACATCAAAAATCTATATATCGATTCAAATTAGAATCCCAAAATATTCGTATCCTAGAACCACGTTAGATTAGAGTTGAAATTAAGAAATATTAACGTTGAATATTTATAGATATTCTCGCATTAAAGTACCAAAATATTCATATCTACTACTAAAAAGGTGTTGTATTGAAGTTGAAAATTGGGTCATATTGAACTGAAAGTAAAGAAATATTAATAGTAAATACTTACAAATGTTTTAAATTATTTGTATTTACTATAATGGGATGTGACCTAAAATGGATAATATATTAAATATATTAAATAAAATAAAATATAAGTTAAAAAAGATTAATATTACAAATTTATAGATATCTTCAAATTAAAATACCAAAATATTCTTATCTTAAAATCACATTGGATTGGAGTTGAAATTAATATAACATTAATATTTTGTATCAAGTTAAAGAATATTTTATATTTGTATAAGTATCAAAATATTTATATTTATATTTACTAGAACCATGTTAAATTAGAATTGAAATTGATAAAATATTAAATATTTTGACTTAAATTGAATTGAAATTAAGAAAATAATAATATTAAATATTTATATATCCATTCAAATTAGAATCCCAAAATCTCTGTATCTTAGAACCGCGTTGGATTGGAGTTGAAATTAATGTAACATCAAATCTTTAAAGGAATATTATATATGAATACCAAAATATTTATATTTACTAAAACCGTGTTAAATTAGAATTGAAATTAATAAAATATTAAATATTTTAAGTCAAATTGAATTGAAATTAAGGAAATAATAACATTAAATATCTATATATATATGTTCAAATTAGAGTCCCAAAATATTCGTATCTTAGAACCAAGTTGGATTAGAGTTGAAATTAATGTAACATTAATTATTTGAATCAAGTTGAATTAAAGTTAAAGGAATATTATATATGTGTATGAATACAAAATATGTATATTTACTAGAACGATATTAAATTAGAATTGAAATTAATAAAACCAGTAGTCTAAAGAACTCATAGATTAGCCCCCAAAATAATGGAAATCTCAGCAAAATTATGACAAAAACCAGTAGTGTAAAGAACTCATAGATTAGCCCCCAAAATAATGGAAATCTCAGCAAAATTATGACAAAATCCACTAGAATGGTGTTGAATCCATTTCCACTATAAAAAAAAAATGGTTCAAATACTCAGCATTCTCATTTTTTGAAATTTTTTCCAGATATTCTTGTGTCTCAGCTAATTTGTGACATCCGGTTGGTAAACAATGCCTTAATAAATTATTAAATATTTTGAATCAAATTGAATTGAAATTAAAGAATAATATTAAAGCCCCAAAATATTAGTATTTGATACAACCAAGTTAAATTGAATTGAAGTTAAGTTAAAACTAACCAAGTATTCAATATTTTCAACATTAAACCAGAATAACATTTTATATTAAGAAAAAAAATCATCTTCATATTATAATATCAAACTATTTGTAACTACTAAAACCACATTGAATTAGTGAAAGTGACACTAAAGGAACAAATATTTTACATCAATTTAAATCAAAATTAAAAGAATACCAACTTTAAATGTTCATAAATGTCTTATCAAAATATTTATATTTAATATAATCAAATTAAATTAGAATTGAAATTAACAAAACATTCAATATCCTATGTCAAGTTAAATTAAAACTAAAGAAATATTAACATTAAACATCTTCAAGTTACCAAATTATTTATATGTACTAGAATCATGTTAGATTGAAATTGAAGTTAATAAAACCTTACAATTTTTGAATTAAGCTAAATCATAATTAAAGGAATATTAATATTAAATATTTATAAAAAATGTGTCCTTAAGTGAGATTTTTTGGAGTTTTTAGTAGATTTTTTATTAAAATAAGGTGAAAAAAATTGTGGTAAAATTTTCATTTGTATTGTTTAAACTAATTTTTTGATTGTATAGATGGATTCGGAGGCACTTCGATTGTGCAGAGTTTACTAGTCAAACAGGTGATTTCAATAAATCCCTATCAGATTCTGAACCAATTAGATCGAAAAAATAAAAAAATAAAAAAATAAATAAAAATAAATAATAAAAATAAAAAATAAAAAATTTAAGACAACTAGATTTGTAAATATTTTTAAATCAAAATATTAAAATATTTTAATTTAATAAAATCATGTTAAATCAGAGTTACAATTAATAAAATATTAAATATTTCAAATCAAGTGATATTGAAGTAAAAAAAAAATTAGGAAAATTAGATATTTATAATATCTTTAAATTAAAATATTTAAAGATTCAATGGTTTTCAAAATATTTATAATATTTCCAAATTAAAATATTTATATTTATTAAAATCAAATTAAAATTAATGAAATATTAAATATTTAAAATTAAAAAATATATATTAATATTAAATCTCTATAAATATCTTCAAATAAAATTACCTATATATTCATATTTCCTGGAACAACGTTGGATTGGAATTGACATTAAATATTTTGGATTAAATTGAATTGACGTAAAGGTAATATTAATATTTATGTATTTTGATGTAAAATTTTATGTATGTACAAATTTTTAAAATTGGATTAATTTTTAAAATAAAATGAAATGAAAAGACACTGGTAGAGGAAGGTGAGATGATTATATTTTTCTTAATGGAATCAAGTAAGTTTTTGAAATTAGGAGTGTTTGTAGTGTTAATTTAATAGTGGAAATGGATTCAAATATTTTTAGGGATATGGAATATTTTTTGACAACTGTAATTTAGATTTTCAAAAAAATCTATCTAATTTTGTCAAAATCTTCCAAATTTTACTAGAAAAATCATTTTTTTTCCATTGTTTAGACTACGCTGGAATGTCATCTATGTAATTATCATTCTTACAATATTTTATTTTCAAGATTTTGTATAAAACTAAAGAATAATGGGTTAAAATAAAGTGTGGTATACCACTTTTCATTTTATGATATTTTCTCATGTCATTTTCAAAGTTTTTTTAATGTATTTGGAATTATTAATTAAAAAATGTGTGTTATTTTAATATACAAATGTGGTAGTCTAATTAGCCGGAGGAATTGCCTAGAAAGTTATGGAAATTCCAGTTATATTTAGAGAAAATCCGACAAGGATTTTTGTAAATCCAAGTTATAGTTGTTAAACTTCAAAATTTTAGGTGTCCTAGAGGTTTTTGATGATGCTAATCCATTTCCACCATCAAAAACACCATTTAAACACTGCCTCTACAAGATTTTTTGAAATTTTTTTGCTCGGATTCCAGCCACTTTTGGCCGTCCGGTCAATTCCTCCGCCTCGGTAGACGACTCCTATAAAAATGGGATTTCAAAAATCACTCTAATCTAGGCACGGAATTGAATCAGTGACTTCACATCAAGGAGTACCTTACCAAAGCATATAATCCTTTATCCAAAACCCCAATTTTTTTTTCTATTTTAAAATTTGATAAACTTAATTTAATTTTAATAAACATTAATCATTATTATTACTAAGTATAATATGTTAATTAAAATTATTAATTTAATATAAATAAAATATTAAATATTAATTAATTAGATTTTGGAAGAATAATTTTTATTATCTATACTTAAATTATGTTGCAATAACTTGTAATTTTATTATTAAATTTAAATAATCTCTTCAAACCAAAATATATATATATATATATATATATTTTGATGATGATAATGATGGTGGTTAACGTCCACTAAAATATAAAATATAATATATTTTATATTTTATATTTTATATATATATATATATATATATATATATATAATCTCTTCAAACCTATATATTATATAATATAACATAACATAACATAACAGATTTTTCGACCATTTAAAAATAAAATAAAATATTTTTCAACCATTTAAAAAATAAAATAAAATATCTACACTCAATATTAAATTTAAAAAATTGGTAACTCATATTAAATGTTTTAAACATGATATATAATTCTCGTGGAATATGCTATATGACTCTCTAATTATGAATGTATTCATGTGTTAGAGTCAATATAGGAAGCTTTTTATATTTAAAAAATAGATTGGAAAAAGATATATTTAATTATATTCCAAATATAATTAAAAATTAAAATATTTTATTTATTCAAAATACAATATTTTATAATTTTGTTATACATTAAAAAAGAGTTTGCAAATATAAAATTAAAAAAATTATATATTTTATTTATTCAAAATACAATCATTTTATAATTTTGTCATACATAAATAAAAAAATGAGTTTGCATTATCTCCTTTACTCTTACCCTTATAATGAAGAAACCATTAACAAATGCCCTTGTAATGTAAAAAGGGTCCCTTGGTTATAAAAGTTGTTACTCTTACCCCGTGATCCTAACAATGATTGAGGCATCATGAAGGACAACGTGAGTCATTAACATCACTATTTGTCTCCACTAGGTGGACAAACTTTATGTGGGGACTCCCCTTTTTGTACTCACCTTGAACTTAAAAACAGTGACACGTAACCTTTGTTTCTCCATATAAACTTGCCACGTGGCTGCATCTCTCACAGTTTCCCAGAAGTTTTAACTTCTTAAATAAATAAATAGGAAAATCTCATGATGGAGGGTGTGGATAAAGTTTAAGAAAAAATAATGGAAGGTTGTTTTACGTGGTCCGTAAAGTTTTTCTTCATTGAAATTTCCTTTTTGTTATTTTATGATATTGATTGATTTGGTTTGTTTCATACTTTGGTTAAAAATTCTATTGATTGATTTGGTTTGTTTCATACTTTGGTTAAAAATTCCTTTGGGTACGATGAATATGGTGTAACTATTGAGTAAGAGACCTAATCAAAGTGAAATTGTTATAAAACCAGATTTTCTCACGTTACAATCACTTTTTCCCTTTTTTTTTTTTAAATCAATAAAATCGCAAAGAAAATTACGGTTGGAAAATAAATTAATATTATAAATATAGTCACATTAAATTAGCTAAATAAATAGAAAGAAGATATAATAAAGTAAGGAAAACATGCCATTAAAATTATTAAATAGAAATAATAATATAGAATTAAAATAATAATAAATAAATTAATAATTTATGATTGTATGTTGGTCTGTATGTTGGTTTATTGATCGTGTTTCTTGGCCTAGTTTTGATGATGAATCTAGATCTAGGTTCGAAACGCATCTACCTTTTATTCTTTATGTAATTTTTGCAGAAAATCTGAGCATTAAATTAATAATCTATTTTTAATATATTTGTAGAAGTTTAATAGTAATAATTGGAATTAACTTTATGTTATATGAGTAATATGAATAATATTATGTTATAATAAGAAGAAGAAGAAGAATGAGAGTGATTCAAGAATTTGAAATGAGATTTATTAGAATAATTATTTTGAAAAATAAATATGAATTACAAAAAAGTTGCATTCTCAAATAATAATAATAAGAAGATGTATTTATTTATTTTTTATTTTTTTTAATAAATTACAATTCAAATCTTATTAAAAATTGTTGAAGAGACTACATGCTATGTTTTGGAGTTTTTGGACGAATCAATCAATTTTTTTTGGCCAAATCTTTTTTTTTTTATTGAGAGTGAACTTTTTTGGGATGAAATTGTGTGGATGATGTTTAATCGGATGGGACACTCCACCCATCGCCAGGGATTTTGAGAATTGAATCAGGATAATTGTTAAAGAATAATATTAAAATAATAAAAGCAAAATATAATTAGTTGTGAAGAGAAATGATCAAGTCAATATATCCTCTAGATAAATAACCACTATTTATTTAGAAAATCTATTGACTTGATCCTTTCTCTTCACAACTAATTATATTTTTCTTTCATTATTTTAATATTATTTTTTAATAGCGCTCGTTTGTAATCCTTCAATTCTCAAAGTCATTGATGTTGGGTTAACTTCACTCTCAATATGAATCATTGTGGAAATATACACTCTCTCATTATTTTTTATTATTTAAAATAGGTTTTTGACTACTTATATGGATCTCAACACTTGGAATATCCATGAGCTACAAGGATTGTGGAGAGTTTACAACTCAAACTTACCAAGAAATCTTACATGAGATTACCAAAAAATCTTGCTAGATTCAAGGCAAAGAGGCACGGAGAGTTTACAACTCAAACTTGTGTTACCAAGAAATCTTGTGAGATTCTAGGTGAATTAGACCGAAAAATATGCCAAAAACCCCAATACATGAATAGATAAAGTAAAACAAATTATATCACTATATCATGTAATTCTATTAGATTTTACAACCGGAACTTGTGTTACCAATAAATCTTGTGAGATTCTAGGCAAAGAGGTTACCTAATCTTGCGAGATTCTAGGCAAAGAGACAAGGGATTGTGGAGACTTTACAATTCAAACTTGTGTTACCAAGAATTCTTGTGAGATTCTAGGCAAATTAGACCGAAAAATATGCCAAAAAACACTCCAAAACATAGAATAGCTTGTGAGATTCAAGGCAAAGAGGCACGGAGAGTTTACAATTCAAACTTGTGTTACCAAGAATTCTTGTGAGATTCTAGGCAAATTAGACCGAAAAATATACCAAAAAACACTCCAAGACATAGCATAGATAAAGTAAAGAAAATTATATCATTATATCACGTAATTCTACCAGAGTTTACAACTCAAACTTGTGTTACCAATAAATCTTGTGAGATTCTAGGCAAAGAGATTACCAAGAAATCCTAGGAGATTCTAGGCAAAGAGGCACGGGGATTGTGGAGAGTTTACAACTCAATCTTGAGATTGTAGAGAGTTTACAACTCAATCTTGTGTTATCAAGATATCTTGTGAGATTCTAGGAAAATTAGACTAAAAAATATGCCAAAAATCCTTCCAAAACATAAAATAGATAAAATAAAACGAATTATATTATTATATCATGTAATTCTACCAAAAGCATATGAAAATATAGAACAATTATACTTCTCTATAATTGATTAATTAATATATGTATATTAAATATATTTTTATATGTATATTAAATTTTTATATGAATTTTGTTCATATATTTGAAAAGTTTTTAGTAAACATTTTGATATTAAATAATTTTATTAAAATTATATAAAAAGTTAATAATAATTTTAAAATGATATAAGTTAATAAATATTTTAGATATATAGTTAGCATAGTTGTATAAAGTAATGGTTAGTAAATATTAATAATTATCAAAACATTTATTTTATAATACATTTTGCACTAGCTAAGATATAATTAAATGGTTAGTAAATGTGGATATGCATGAAAGCACTACATGATATTATTATTATTATCTAATTTTAAGGATATGCATCAAAGCACTACATGATATTATTATTATTATTCAATTTTACGAAATTGGTGTATAAGACCCCTTGTTTATGGGACAAGAATTGGTGTATGAGACCCATGTGGATATGCATTAAAGCACTACATGCTATTATTATTATCATCCAATTTTAAGGTCGACCTCTTAGGAGGTAATACATGATCTTAACCATTAGACCCATTCATATTATATATACAACAAAGAAATTAATAATTAGAAAATAAATTAATATTATAAATATGATTAAATTAGCTAAATAAAAAGAAGATATGATAAATAAAGAAAAACATGTCATTAAAATTATTAAATCATTTAACTAAAGATGATAATAATAATAATAATAAATAGATTAATAATATATTTGTAGAGGTTATGTGGTAGTAAAAGAAATTAACCCACCCACACAAATACAAGCCTAGTTTAGTTTCATTTTATTAAATAATAATAATTGTTTTTCTTTTAATATGTTATTAATGAATTTTATTTGAAATCCTATTAAAAAATTGAAATGATAACCTATAGAGATTTATTAATATATTTCTAAGTTTTAATGTAACACATTAGTCCCTTATATAATTGTCTTTTAGATTTTCTTTTGTTACTATGTAAAATTTGGTAATTTTTGTTTGTTGAAGATAGTGAAAGATTATAAAAATTAAATGTGTAGTTATTATTAATCATTTTTAAAAGATTAGTCTTGGTTAGAGAAAAGAAAAGAAAAGACTTCAAAAAGAAAATCTTGAGTTTCAAGATAGTTAGATAGTTATTTCCCCTCCCAAAGTGATTAAAGAGGAGATCTCAAATGGGAAAGGCATGAGTAGCCTAGGGAGGAAATAAGAGAAAGAAAAGAAATGACATGATGCTGTCAAGAAGTATATATTTTTTTATAGGCTCTTCTTGAGCTTGTGGTAACCAATGGAAACCCTTGCAAAGGAAGAATTCTAGGTTAGACTGGTGGTCTTGAGGCTCTGGAAGGATTATTGTTTGAGACTATTTTGGAAACTGAGAGGCTTAGGGGGAGGTCTGGACGTTATTGCCAACCTCATAGGTTGAGAGGTCTGAAAGAAGTCTCTTATGATCTTAATCTCTAGCATAGATAATCAAACACATAAGTATAATGATATCAAAACATTACTATTTGAGTTAGAAAAATGTTATTTTAAAGGAATTGGTAAAATCTGAATAACCAAAGCAGACCTTGGTTGGTTTTCTTTCCAAGAATGAAATTTTACTATTATGGTAGTCTCATGCGTTAAAAACAAAACTAGTTAAATTGGAAAGAACTTTCAGACATTGAATATAAATTTATCTATTGTTATATTTGTTTCGTAAAGCATATTAAGGAACTAACCTTTGTTGTGTAAACATTTGAGCAAATGTGAGTGTTGGAGAAGAACCAGTACAGACCCTGGTTGTATTGGTTGTATTGAAGGAGGTATGTAACACCCAATACTAACAGGGAAGAAAATGTCTCTAATAGTTAATGTATGAGTGGATGAGCCCCATAAGTTTCAAATTGAAAGAATTGGGGATACAATTACTACAACACATGATAGTTTAGTTATCCCTACAACCCAAAGGTCGCTAGAAAACATTATTTCTCGCTAGATAAGTGATTAGGTGCTCAGTATTTCGCTCAAAAATAAAAGTTCTTAGAATGGCTCAAAACCTAAATGATCGCGCCCATCTTGGATAAATGATCCTAATGCATCTCGTTTCATCGAAAACTGAGTTCGTATGAGAAAGTTATTGTGTTTTGATCGCTTTGCTAAACGGGCGAAATTTGCAAAAAAAAATATGCCTAGTCATTGCACAGTCAGCAGTCCGTACTGTTGATGTGGCAGGTGATGCAGAAGCATCCGACTAGGGAGGTGACAGTTGGACAAGCTGTTTTTATTAAGTTCACTTTTAGTTAGTTTTATTTTTATTTTTAAATGAAGGTTGTTACAACCAATATTTTTATTTATAAACTGAACAGTAATTAGAATGGGATTTGTTTAAAATAAGTTAGAAATGAAATTGAATGATACTGGAAAATAACTATAATGTAACTGAGGGTGGTTCCTCAACAGTATGAGGTTGCCATCAAGCATAAATAGGCAACCCAGAATCAAAAGTGGGGTTGTTGCCATCTAGATGAAAAAAAAAAGAAAGAAAGCATAACTCTGAACAATTTTTTGTTTTTTTTTTATGAATTTAAAGAAAGCTTACAGGTATTCACTGTTTCAGAAGCAACACGTATAGATTACTGTGCATAGCAATTAAACAACAAATTGTGTGATTAACATTCAAACTGCGCCGAGATTGAAAGGATCAAATACGATAGAGCCAAACCATCCAGGTACATTACCAAATACATACTATTTGATTTAAATTAGAAATTTATAGTACATATATATATATAGAGAGAGAGAGATATTCACCAGGTCCACGGAAGTACAAGACAGAACTTCCAGATTCCATGCAGGCCTCAAGACACAGAGCCCTCAAAAAAATAACCAACAGTCCTTCATACAAACGAGATAGGATAAGGAGGGTTTCCACAACCCAGATAGACCAAAACAGTACACTGACGAAAAAACAAACATGACAACCAACAATAGAAGACCGAAACACATTCCTAGAATAGAAAACAAAATCAACAGGATGGGTTCATTGCATAGGAGGCAACCAAGTATCGATAGACCAACAAACTGAAACCCCAAGTGTTAAACAACTATACCC
This sequence comes from Pinus tabuliformis, assembly GCA_031772625.1. Taxonomy (NCBI): domain Eukaryota; kingdom Viridiplantae; phylum Streptophyta; class Pinopsida; order Pinales; family Pinaceae; genus Pinus; species Pinus tabuliformis. The sequence continues at coordinate 301,087,979 of CM062813.1, read as the reverse complement.
TAAAACCAAAATACAACCACAAAGTGCAATCAAAGAAGGACCCTACCCAATTTAAGCACATCAGACCCAAAATCTTCAAGGACGAGACCACGATGTTTCATCCCCGAGAGCTAGCCCCTTGTAGCCATAGCAAAGAGGAGAGGGATACCTGCACAACGACAAGAATATTATCTGAGAGGAAGCATAGCTATATAGCACACAACAACACCAGAGAAAAAACAAGGAACTTGAACCACGACGAATACCTGAAGGGGAGGCTAGACTCCACAACTAAGCCATGAGTTGAAACCCCAACCTGAGCACAACCAACGACTAAAGTGCCATGATACCACAGCCTACTTACCAGGAGCAAGGTCGTTAATAAAAAATGCAGGAAGACGAAACAGTGGAATTCGAACAGGGTTTTTATTTGTCAAATAAGCAGCCAAGCCATCGACGAAATAAGGCATACCCAGAATGACAAACCAAACCTGAGACCTCCACAGAAAACTAGGTGTACAACAGCCACCAGGTCCAACGAAAAACATTCATATAACTAGCAAATGATAGAGGACCGGAACCAGAGAAGAACCAAGAGGATAGCAGGCAACAGAGACCCATCTTATTCCAAAGCCGAACTAGACGAGCCACAGAGGAACGAAAGCATAACTCAAACGAACAACAACGCAAATGAGCCCAGGTTGAGCCATACCATAGATGTTGTGCTCACACAAAACGAGACCAACCTCGGGCCGGATGCGCATTGAAGGCACCATAAACCCTCACCAAACCTCAGTGTGTGCTAGCGCGGGAAGGACCAAGGATGGGCCAACTGCCACGTAAGTCTTGCCATGCAACCGTCTCGGGATCGCCATCAAATTTTGGTATCAGAGGAAGTTCTTTTCTCAAAAGAAAAAAAATGGAAGTAGGAAGAAGAGGTCGAGGTAGAACTATCAGGAGAGTAGCCAATGAAGGGCTGCGAGAAGAAATTAGGATCCTAAGTGCCCGATTGGCAGCAGTGGAAGCAGGGAGGTGTAGGGATCCATAAGGTGGTGATGATAGTGAAGAAGAAGTTGCATCCATGACAGATGGGTCAGACGAAGAGGGACCAAAGATAAAATTATTGAGATCAGTTTTGTTGGCAAGTAGCAAGCTGAAGCCAGAGCTTTCGAATTTTGATGGCAGTTTATCTACGGAGGTATTGTTGGACTAGATTAGTGAGCTGGATAAATATTTCGAGTGTGAAGAAATCAGTGAAGATAAGAAGGTCAGGTTTGCAACCACCAAACTGAAGGGGCATGCAGCATTGTGGTGGGACAGTGTGCAGGCAGAAAGGATAAGGTCAAATAAATCGTTGATCAAAAAGTGGAACATGATGATTGCCAAGTTCAAGGGTGAGTTTCTACCTAAATATTATCAAATTTCTTTGTATAGGCAAGTGCAGAACCTAAAGCAAAGAGAAATGACTGTGAAGGAGTATACGGAAGAATTCTACATAGTGAACCTGCGAGCGGGTTATGTTGAAGTTACCCCGGAAAAGACAACAAGGTTTGTGAATGGCTTACGGATGGAGATACTAGATGAGATTAGTATTCTTTCCCCCAAGTCCATAGAGGAAGCCTATCAAAGTGCTTTGAAGGCAGAAGAAAAGATTGCCAGAAAGCAGAATTCTAGAAGAGGATGTGGATCTAGCAGAGGAAGAGGGCAGTCTTTTGGCAGAGGCAGAACTGTTAACAACAATGAAGAGGGCAGCACTTCAAAAACTGCAGGACCAACTGAAAAAGAAGGTAAAACTAGAGCAGGAAGGCCTTACCAACGAGTAAGAGGTAATGGAAGAGGCAGAGGAAATGCCTATCAGTGTTACAAGTGTCACAAGTGGGGACACAGGTCTTTTGAATGTCCTAAAAGTGATCAAGCAAGGCAAAGAGGATCATATGTTGCTCAACCAGAAGAAGCAGAGGCACCACCACAAGAAGTGGAGAACATGCCTGAAACGGGAGAAGCCTTAGTGTTAAACAAGGTATTGTTGAAACTGGCTAAAGAGTTAGCTGACCAGACACAGCAGAAAGCACTGTTCTGAATTGTGTGTAAATCACATGGGAAATGTTGTAAATTGATTATTGACAACGGGAGGACTGACAACCTGGTAGCCACTAAAATGGTAGAAAAGCTGGGTTTAAAAAGATTGAAGCACCCAACACCATATAGGGTGTCTTGGTTACAAAAAGGACACCAACTACTAGTTGATGAGTAGTGCGAAGTGAAGTTTCACATTGGTAGGTAGAAGGATAAAGTAACTTTTGATATCATGCCAATGGATGTGTGCCATATACTGTTGGGTAAACCATGGCAATATGATAGGAAAGTTGTCCACGATGGGAAGACAAACTGTTACAATTTTGCTAAGGATGGGATAAAGCATACGCTAGTACCCATGAAAGAGGAGGATGCGATAGAAAACGGTGGAACAAAATCATTACTGTTAGGAGGCAAAGAGTTTCTATAGCTGATTGGAGATGATGAGGTAAAATATGCAATTGTACGAAGGGCAAGAGCGGTGTTAATCCATACTGAGATTACTGACTTACCTAAGGAGATATAGGATATGCTGCAGGAGTTTAGTGACATTGTGGTGGATGATCTACCAGATAAATTGCCACCAAAAAAGAGTATCAGTCACCATATTGATTTCATTCCAGGGGCTAGTTTACCAAACAAAGCTGCTTACCGGATGAGTCCAAAGGACAATGAAGAGATCAGGAAGTAGGTACAGGAGTTGTTGGATAAAGGGTTGATTTGAGAGAGTTTAAGTCCTTGTACGGTCCCAACTGTTTTAGGTCCCAAGAAAGGAGGTGAATGGTGGATGTGTACTGATTCTTGAGCAATTAACAAGATCACTATTAGGTACAGGTTTCCTTTACCACAGATGGACGACATGATGGACTATTTGAGTGGAGCAACATATTTTTTGAAGATTGATTTGAAAAGCGGATATCACCAGATTCAGATTCGTGAAGGGGACGAATGGAAGACAACTTTCAAGACCAATGAAGGCCTGTATGAATGGTTGGTCATGCCATTTGGACTGAGCAACGCACCTAGCACATTCATGCGCTTGATGAACGAGATTCTGAAGGAATACATTGGAAAGTTCATGATTGCATATCTAGATGATATCCTTATTTTCAGTAAGATAGAGGAAGAACATTTTCGACATGTCAGTTATGTCTTGGAAAAGTTGCAGCAAAACAAATCACTGTTAAATTTGAAGAAGTGTACCTTTTTTAAGAAAGAATTGATTTATTTAGGATTTGTGATTTTGGAAAACGAATTAAAGATGGATCCAGAAAAGGTTGCAGGCATAGTTAGCTGGCCATCCCCCAGGAGTTTGTTTGAAGTGCGAAGTTTCATGGGTTGGCGAGTTTTTATCGAAAATTTATAAAAGATTTCAGTGGGATTTGTGCACCCATGGTGGATACTATTAAAAAGGAAAATCAACCTTTTCATTGGACGGAGTCAGTGGAAAAGAGTTTTCAGCTGTTAAAAAAGAAGATCACCGAGAGACCAATTTTGAGGTTACCAGATTTCAACAAACTTTTTTAAGTTCGTTGCGATGCCAATGGGATAGCCATTTGAGAAGTACTCATCCAAGAGGGCAAGCTAGTGGCCTATTTCAGCGAGAAGTTGAATGAGAGTAGGCAGAAGTATACGTCTTACGATAAAGAATTTTATGTAGTGGTCCAAGCACTGAAACATTGGAGACATTACTTGATGGCGAATGAATTTGTTTTGTTTTCAGATAATTCTACATTGTAGTAGGTTATGCAACAGCACAAGTTGAACCATAAACATGTGAAGTGGGTGGAGTACCTCTAGAGTTTTACGTTTGTATTGAAACACATTAACGATCAAGCCAACAAAGTGGTAGATGCGTTAAGCAGGATAAATTTGATTTTACAGGAAAGCAGAGGGTAGGCATTAGGATTTGAGCATCTTAAGGATTTGTATGAAATAGATGCAGACTTTAAGGAAGTGTACAAAGCTTGCCAGAATCTGCTATTGAGAGACAACAGTTCATGGCTAAACTATAACATACAGGAAGGATTGTTGTTCAGGGGAGGACAGTTGTGTATTTCGGAATGTTCAATGAGGGAAAACTTAATCCAGGAAAAACATAGTGGGGGTTTAGCCAGACATTTTGGCATTGATAAGACTTTGGATCAAGTGAGCCACTTCTATTATTGGCCGAAAATGCGTAGAGACATACACATATGTGTGGCTAGGTCTAAGATGTGTCAGCTTGCGAAGGGACACAGTCAAAATACAAGATTATATACACCCCTGCCTATTCCGGATAGACCATGGGACTCAGTCAGTTTAGACTCAACAATGTAAACTTTGAAACGGGAACTGATACTGTTACCCATTTCGTAGAGATAGCAAAAAATTGACCTGATTTTGAAAAGGGGCGATGTAGAACACACATATATTTTTTAGAATATAGTTTTTGGCACTTTAGATAACCGATACAATTACCCGTTTCGTAGGCGTAGTAAAAACGTGACCAGATTTTAAAAAGTGGTGACACAGAATACAATTCTTTTTTTTGGAGCATATTTTTGACAATTTAAATTTTCTTATGTATCAAATATAAATATTTGTTTTTAAATGTTAGTGATTTTCATCTTGATTTTGAAACGTGATGATGCAACATGTTGATACAGCATACCTTTTTTTTAGAGGACTTATTTTTCACACTTTAAAATTTATTGTCCATTTTTTTTTAAATTATGATTACTTAACGAATTTTCAAGTTGTTTTAATTTTTCTTTTTTTAAATGTTGATTACTTAAAAAAACATATATATAGACAAAAAATAAATAAAAAATGTAAAAAAAAAAAATTCTCATAAACCATAAAAGAATTTGGAAAAAAAGCATAATTAAAAAAAAATATATAAAATTAAGTAAGTCAAAATAGAAAAATTAAAAAAGAATTAACAAAAACAAGAAAAAAACTAATAATTAAAAACAAATTAGATTAAAAAAAAAAAAAAATTAACCAGAAATTAAATAAAAAACTAGTAAAATTAATATTAAAAACATGTTAAAAAAACTAAAAAACAAAAATAAACTCTTTTATATATATATATATATATATAAAACTTAATTTTTTATTAAAAAACAAAAAAAATAAAAATTTTAAATTTTAAATATTTTGTTTTAAACTTCTTATTTTTTAAAATAAATATTAACACATTAAAAAAAAACCATTTTGTTTTCAAAAAAACAAATTATTAAACTTAACTTTTCTTTTCTTTTTTAACTAGTTTTTAGTTATTTATTTAAAACAAAAATATGATTTAAAAATTTAAACAGACTTTTTTTTTCATATATATATATATATATATATATATTATTAAAAAAAAAAAATTGCGGGCAGTCGGGCGGGCGGTCAGGCGATTTTGAGAATTGCCCCTCTGCCCATCCGGCCGCCCTTGGTGTCGCGGCCGTGGGCGGAGGGGCCTGCATGCAGGCCCTCTTAGGCCCTTTGCCCACGGTCGCGCCACCACGGGCAGCTGGTGGGTGGGGACTCACTAACTGCCCATCATTTTCATTTTTATTTTTATTTTTATTTTATTTTATTTTTAATTTTTTAATTTTTCAATAATATTTTTTTAAATAAAAAAAAAACTTGTTTAATTTTTTTTTTTTTAATAATTTTTTTTGTTTTAAATAAAAAAATGGTTTAATTTTTTTCTTAATTTTTTAATATTATTTTTTTAAATAAAAAAATGTTTTAAAAAACAAATTTAATTTTTTTATTTTCTACATATAAAAAAATTAAAATTTTTTGATTTTTATTTTTTAAATAAAAAGGTAAGTTTAACCCCAAAATAAGATATTTGATTTTTTTTTTAATGAAAAAATACATATTTTAAATATATATTTTTAAAATTGAGTTTATTTTTGTTTTTAAGCTTTTTTTTAATGTTTTTAATATTATTTTTTTTCCCAAATTCTTTTATGAGATAATTCATTTTTTAACATTTTTTATTTTATTTATTTTTTGTTATATATATATATATATATAAAAGTAATCAACATTTTAATCTTAATTTTAGTAGTTTTTAATTTTTCTATTTTGTTAATTTTTTTTTTTATTTTTTTTAAATCTTGTTTGTTTTTAATTTTCTATTTTTTTTAGTTTTTTGTTAATGTTTTTTAAATTTTTCTATTTTTACCTAATTAATTTTATAGTTTATTTTAATTTTTTTTCCTTTTCCATATTTTTGTTTTTTTCTTTTCTTTTGCCAAATTTTTTTTTGGTTTACAAGATATTTATTTATTTATTTTTAATATGTTTTTTTACTATTTATTTGTTTATAATGTTTAAGTTTTTTTTAGTTTTTTAATTTTTTTTTTTTTTTATTATGATTGATTTTTTTTATTTTTATTTTTTTTGTTTTTATTTTATGTTTTGTTTTTAGTATATACTTTAATTTATGTTTTGTTATTCTTTTAACTTTTTTTTTGTTTTGTGTTTTTCATTGTTTTAATTTTTATTTTATTTTATGTTTTCATTAATTTTTTGAAATTTTAAATTTTTTTTTACGGTCATGATAAAATATTTTACGCCATTATTTCGAAATGTTGAAATATTACCCTTGAAAAAAAAATGTTATTCAAACATCAACACTTTTCGTTTTGAGGGTGTTTTTTAGACAATTTTTGCACAAAAAAATGTTTTTCACTGCCATTTTTAAAACATGTTCAAAATTTACCCTAGAAAAAAAAAAGGTGTTATTCCAGCATCAACACTTTCGTTTTTAGCACTGTTTTTGATGTTTTTTAGGGGTTTTTTGGCCAGAGTTCCCGTTTTGTGTTTATAGTTTCCGTTTCAAAATTTACATTGTTACTTTGTCTTAGGCCTGCCAAGAACATAGAAGGGGTTCGATTCAATCATGGTGGTGGTGGATCGCTTCACTAAGATGGCGCATTTCATTCTTTTGTAGGAAGGCCAGTGATGCCACACATGTAGCACACTTGTTCTTCACAGAGATTTTCAGATTACATGGCTTGTTGAAGTCTATTGTTTCACATCGGGACGTGAAGTTCACAAGTAATTTTTGGTGGGCTTTGTGGAAAAAGCTAGATACCAAACTAAACTTCAACTCAGCGCATCACCCACTTTTGATAGAGGACCGGAACCAGAGAAGAACTAAGAGGATAGCGGGCAACAGAGACCCATCTTCTTCTAGAGCCGAACTAGACAAGCCATAGAGGAACGGAAGCATAACCCAAACGAACAACAACACGAATGAGCCTAGGTCGAGCCATACCATAGACACCGTGCTCACACAAAACAAGACCAACCTCGGGCCAGATGCGCATTGAAGGCACCATAAACCCTTACTAAACCTCGGTGTGTGCCAGTGTAGGAAGGACCAAGGACGGGCCAGCTGCCACGTAAGTCTTGCCACGCAACCGTCTCGGGATCGCCACCAGCAGGTGACTAGGCATGGTCAACACAGGTCAACAACGAATCAGGGATGGACAAGTGACATTACCTCGTTGGATTGTATAGTGGTTTGTTGGCACATTTTTATTGGTTCATTTCTGGACCAATGGAAGAATGCCACGTGGCAAGCCCAGAGGCCACCACGTAGCACCTCCCAAAGGTCAAATTGGCGGTATTTATAATGGAGCAAAATATATGGTGGGGGTCGGGGTTGAATCCATGACCTCTGGCCTACAGTTGTCATGCCTTAACCGTCTCCTTTACACCATGTCTCTTAAGTTGTAATGGTTTGAGTTTGGGTGGTTAGGGGAGGGCCAACCAGCAGGCCAGCCCTCCCCCCATGTGAACACCAGATAAACAAACCGCAATTCTTTATGTTAACGTGACAACTATCCAAACCAAAGTTCTGACGGTTCTCATGTGAACGCTATCACCATAACTCCTAACAGTCAACGCTCCAACAATTCTAGTCAACAGTTAATGCGAGGGTTATTGCATGTGAATGATACCATAACCCCAACGGTCAAGCTAATGGTCTCCTTCAGAAATGCACGGTATCCACCACATGTGACTGCATTCAAAACTCCAACGGTTGTGGTTAGTTAACTCTACAGTTTTCACGATAATCACGGATTATGTTAGCGCTAAACTGGGATTAACAATTAATTAAGTGTAGTTAACCCTCAGTTTAACCTAGCGGCGAATTTGGAGGTGCCCCCAAATTCGGGCCTGCCATCAAATTTAGCGGCACTAACTAGAGATATTCTAGAATTAGAGGAGAAAATGTAGGAAAAGACTGACTGAGTTCTAGAGAAGTCAATTTTCAACCAAATTGAGTTCAGAAAGAGGTGTTCTTGGCTAATTTGGACATTTTGAACACATTGGTGCAAGTATCAAGAGCCATAGATATTTTAAACAACATTTTTGCCACATTGAGCTGATATAGAGGCCCAAGCCATGGAAGATGGACCAAGGAGATGTAGCCCAGGACGGGTTGAACGCCTTCATCAAAACACTGTGTTAAAGTGTCTCCTTGATGGTTTGATGTACTTTGAATGTATGTTATTCAGTATTTGTGTTTTAAGCTATTTTTCTCATGAATGTCACTTTAAACTTAAGGAAATTTTCCTGATTGTATGCACAAACAACTAAGGAAAAATCAACACAAGAATCAATAAGCAAGCATATGTTTATAAATCTGTAATTGTTATTAGCACAAAAAAACTAATCATAAAAAAATAGATCAAATTGGTATCAGAGCAAAGGTTGAATTGCTTGATTGCTTGAGTTTGTGCAATTAGGGTTTTAATGGTTGCAAATTTGTGATGCTTACACAGTTACAGTTGCAGAAAGGAGAAGGGAAGCTATTGGTTGCAACTCCTAACGTAATGGCCAGAAGAAGGAGAACCACAAGGCCATAATCTCCACCACCCAAAGTTCCAATTCCATCTGCACTTGAAACTCCTCAAGCTTTGCCTTCAACTGAGATTGAAGAGGTACAAGCAGTCCCAATTTCTAAGCATGAATCCACATCCATTATGTCTGGAGAAAGAGAGCCTGAAGGTCCCTCTTCAGAAGAGGAAGAATTCAAGAAATATTTCTTCACTTTAACTGAGATGGTTAAAGTCCTCTATGAAGAGAGGAACACTAGAATGGTTAGAGAGAGTTCTAAACCTCCACATGGAGAAGGAAGCTTAGAGGACAAAAAGGATGAGAAGAAGGATTCCAAAGGCAATGGTGGAAATCCACCTCCATCTCCACCATCCTCATCATCTTCCTCATCATCTTCACTATATCACACAACACCATCTTCCACTACCACCACCGAAACCACCCATACTCACTCAAAAACCCCAAAAGGAAAGAGTCCATTACTGAAATTGAACATAGAATTCGAACTTCCCATGTACAATGGAGAGGTGAATGCAGAAAAGTTGGACAATTGGATTCAATAGTTAGAGGTATACTGCAGAATTCAGAACCTTCAAGAAGACAACATAAAGATCCAATGTCTTCATTGAGGCTAGAAGGATCTGCACTAGTTTGGTGGGAAGCAAAGACTCAAGAGGAAATGAGAATCCATGGTAAGATATACATTACTTGGGTTGAATTTTTTTCTGTAACTAAAAGATAGTTTTATTCTTTAGCCTATATGCAAAAATCCATTATGAATTGGCAAAATTTTAGGCATATTAAAGGCCAAATAGTCCAAGATTATACACAGGAGTTTAGGAAAAGGGCTTTGTTATTAGGAGTGAGTTTGAATTCCCAAGATACACTGTTGAAATATATTGGGGGTATACATTCCTATCTGAAACATACTATCCTTATGTTTAATCCAAATAACTTAGATGAGGTATGTGTGAAAGCCATGCACCTTGAATCTAGAGGAAAGAACATTCAGGAAGAGGTTAGTAAGAGGAAGCCATTCAAGGGTAGGGAGAAAGAGAAGGGTGGAAAATGGAAGGGAAAGAAAAATGAAAGTGTGAAGAAAGAAGGGGAGAAAATCACATGAAAATATTGTTCCAAAGAGGGGCATGATGAAGCCCACTGCTGGAAATTACATCCTGAATTAAGGCCTAAGAAACAAAACAATAAGGGAAAACAAAAGACAAAACAAAACAATAAGGGAAAACAAAAGACAACCGCTACGACACAACATGACATTGGTTCAAATTCTGGTGATGAGACCAAGATTTCATCCATGTTTACAAAAGGAAAAGAAACGATTACAACCACTAGTTCATCACATAGTCAAAACAACACTCCAAATGAAGAGTCAAGAATAGACTTGTTTCATGTTAGAGTGATTTCAAATCATACAAATATTGATGCATTATTTGATATTGGGTCACAATCAAACTTGATTTCAGAATACTTGGTTAAAAAGATAAACCTTGAAATTATAGCTCATCATAAGCCATATCCATTGGGTTGGATAGTTAACAATGCAAACTTACAGGTTACAAGGAAGTGTTTATTCAAGTTCGCCATTACTGAAAAGTTCATTGATGAAGTTGAGTTAGATGTAGTTCCCCTTGGCATCTCAGGAATTATTTTGGGTAGTCCTTATTTGTATAATAGAAAAGCAATGTTTTATCTCCATGACAATAAATACATATTGCTAAAGAATGGGGTGGAGTACATAGTGAGAGCCCATCGCAAAACACTGAACATTTCTTTAGTTAATGCAGGGAAGATGAAGAGACTAGTAAATGCAAGTAAAAATTTTGTGCTTCTCATGATCAAGAAAAAGAATGATATTGATTATGAATCTTTTGAAGGTTGTGATGATAAATTGAAATATGATTTGTTTGATGTGGTAAGAAAGCATGGCGAGATGTTTCAGGAACCAAAGGGTTTACCTCCCAGGAGGAGAATTCAGCATGAGATTCAGTTGCAACAGGATGTTCCACTTCCAAACATTGGCATGTATCACATGTCTATTATGGAGAGCTTTGAAATCAAAAATGAAATTCAAGAATTGCTGAGAAAAGGTATCATACTCCCATCTACTTCACCATGTGGTTCACCCATTGTCTTGGTGCCAAAGAAGGATGGAACTTGGCGCATGTGTGTGGATTTCTGTGCACTAAACAAAATCACAGTAAAGAATCGTTATCCACTCCCAATAATTGATGATTTGCTTGATCAGTTGAGGTATGCAAAGTATTTCACTAAGTTAGACTTACGAAGTGGTTATCATCAAGTTAGGATAGCTAGAGAAGTCATTTGGAAAATTGCATTTAAAACTAAACAAGGATTGTTTGAGTAGCTTGTTATGCCTTTCGATCTTACAAATGCTACAACTACTTTCATGAGGGTAATGAATGATGTGTCGAGACCATTTCTAGATGATATTGTCATTGTCTACTTAGATGATATCCTCATATTCAGCAAGTCAAGAGATGAACATTTCATGCATGTCAACAAATTACTTGATGTCTTGAGAAAAGAACAGTTGTTTTTAAAGATGTCAAAGTGTGAATTTGGAAAGACTTCTTTAGTGTGTTTGGGACACATTGTTGGAGGGGGTGAGCTGAATATAAACCCCTCTAAGGTTGAGGTCATTCTGAATTGACAAACCCAATACAGTTACAGAGGTAAGAAGCTTTTTAGGGGCAGCACAATATTGGAGAAAGTTTATTGCTAATTTTTCTTCCATTGCAGCTCCATTACATGAATTGACAAGTGTCAAGAAAGTCTTCCATTGGGAAGATGTACAACAGAAAGCATATGATGCTTTGAAGCAAAATATAAGTTCAACACCGATATTGGCACTTTCGGATCTTAGACAGTCATTCGAGATTCAAACGGATGCAAGTGATTATGCCATGGGAGTAGTTCTATTGCAGCATGGTAAGCCCATTTCATTTCATTCTGAAATCTTTAATGGAGTTGTAACTAACTATCCGACATATGACAAAGAAATTTATGCATTTGTACAAAGTGTTAATAAATGGAAGAACTATTTGATGGGGAAGGAGACCATCATCCATACCAACCATCAACCATTGCAGTATTTACGGTCACAATGAAAGTTGCAGCAATCACAGCATTTCAGATGGATGGGTTTTCTACAAAAATTTCATTTGATTATCAGGGATAAAAAGGGAATCTACAATACGGTAGCTGATATGCTTTCAAGTCCTATTGTAAGTTCATCTATTATACTCAAGCATAATTCTGTTTTGCATGAAAGTTACATATAACAATATGCAAATGATAATGACTTTCAAGAAGTATATGCAAGATTGAGTCAAGGAAATCATATTGAAGATTTGGATTATCATGTACATAACAATGTGTTGTATCACTTGGGCAAGTTGTGTATTCCATAGGGAGAAAGAAATAATATCATAAGGGAGGCACACACTTCATTGATTGTTGGAGACTTTGGTGTAGGCAAGATAGTAGCGAATCTTCAAAGGTATTGTTATTGGCCACACATGTTGGATAATATTTCTCGTTTCATAAGAGGATGTTATTTATGCGCTAAAAGTAAGCCTAGCAATAGGAAACTTGGTTTATACACTCCACTTCTGGTACCTTCACGTCAATGGATTTTGTAGGAGGTCTTCCATTGTCAAGGAATTTAGGTCATGATTACTTGTATGTAGTTGTAGACAGGTTCAGCAAGATGTGCATATTAAAACCATTTAAAAAGAAAATTACAGCTGAACAAACAACTCATCTTTTCTTCCAAAACATTTGGGTTCATTTTGGTCTTCCTACTTCTATTGTAAGTGATCGATATTCTCGATTTGTTGGGAATTTTTGGTCAAATTTGTGGGACATGATGGATAAAAAGTTAAAGAAGGGTACAACCTTTCATCCACAAACAAATGGGCAAACCGAGGTGGTCAATAGAACAATTATTCATCTTCTTAGAGGATATTGCAGCAAACATCCCAAGTTGGATGAACAATTGCATTACATACAACATGCATACAATAGGGAAAATAATTCTTCGACAAACACATCGCCATTTGAGGCATCTTATGGGTACTTGCCAAGATCTCCATTGGAATTCATCTTTGAGAAACATGTTGTCATCGATGGTCACAGTGACATTGATAAGGCAAGGAAGTTCATAGAACAAATTCAACTGATACATCATACAATGCAAGAAAACTTGATAAAAGTCCAAGCAGCTACAAGGCAAGGCATGACAAACACCGAGTTGATCACCAATTTCAAGTTGGCGACGAAGTTTGGTTATATATTAGCAAAGAGAGACTTCAAGGGGAAGGTAAAAATATTAAACCAATCCGTTATGGTCTTTTTAAAATTCTGGAAAAGATTGGTAACAATGCATTTAAGCTTGATTTGCCTCCTTATATGAAAATATACTCTGTTGTTAATGTTGAGAATTTGAGATTGTTTGATCCTCCTTTGATCGATGATCAAGGAGAGCTTGTTCATCTGCCATTAATAGATGATATTTTGCCAGAATATCTTGATGAACTTTAGCAGTATCTCATACTTGACAAAAGAACTAGGACTTCAAAGAGAGGGGATGTCGAATACCTTAGAGTGGGACTCAAGGGACAGAAGCCTTCTCAAGCCAAATGATTACAGACTGAGAAGGTGAGGGAGCTATACCCTCACCTATTGAACAATTGATAGTAACTTTTGGGGTCAAAAAGACTTCTAGTGGGGAGGAATGATCAGGTGCTCAGTATTTAGCTCAAAAATCAAAGTTCTCATAATGGCTCAAAACTTGAACGACTGCGTCCGTCTCAAAAAAATGATCCTAATGGAACTCGTTTTGTCAAAAACCTAGTTCGTATGAGAAAGTTATTGTGTTATGATCACTTTGCTAAATAGGGGAAATTTGCAAAAAAGAATGTCCGGTCATTGCACAGTCAGTTTTATGATCGCTTTGCTAAACAAGTGAAATTTGCAACAACAAAAAAAAATTCCTAGTCACTACATAGTCAACAGTCTATACTACTGATGTGGCAGGTGACTAGGCATGGTCAACGACGAATCAGGGATGGATAAGTGGCATTATCTGGTTGGATTGTACAGTGGTTTGTTGGTGCATTTTTATTGGTGCATTTCTAGACCAATGGAAGAATGCCATGTGGCACCTCCCAAAGGTCAGATTGGCAGTATTTATAATGGAGAAAAACATATGGTGGGGGTAAGGGTCGAACCCATGACCTCTGACCTACAGTCGTCATGCCTTAACCGTCTCCTCTACACCATGTCTCTTAACCAATATATTCATGATGAATATTTAAGTTGTATTGGTTTGAGTTTGGGTAGTTAGGGAAGGGCCAGCTCGCAGGCCATCCCTCCCCACATTTGAACAACATATAAACAAACCGCAACAATTTATGTTAACACGGCGAATATCCAAACCAAAGCTCCGACGTTTCTGTTGAAGCCCCGAAACCGACAACAAGTGGGATACCCGCCCGGTCCGGACATTGGTTGGCAGCTCCTTATCCGTTTGGTATAGCGGGTCTGACTGGGGATAATGGGACCAGTTTCCCAATCTATGGGTGTGTGTGTGTAGAATTGGATGTTGCTGATCTAATAGTTCCTATCTAGGCTATTCTAATTCAAACTTAAATCTAATTCTATGCTATTGTAATCCAATAAAAACAGCACATCTAATCTATGCTAACCCGATATGTAATTCTTCTATTATGCGATCTAAAGAGATTTCAAATAACAACTGGTAATAAAGATCATTAAGCGATTATAAGAAAGGAAAACAATTAAGATGAACTATTTTGCATAAAAAGTTAGGCAAAACAGTTGTGAACAACATATCGCATAATAAGCTATTCATACATTAAACATAAATAAATAGCTACCACTGTACAAAAGTGCCAAATGGTAACTCAAGCATTTATGCAATAACATATAAACAACTAAAAATTGTATATCACTTTAACATATAAGCAGAAATGGTCAAGAGATAAAAGTACCATTTATGACTGGTCCTACTCATAAGCTTCAAGCAACAATGATTTATCTCTCCTTGCTCTAAAATCTACTAAGAGTACAGAAGTGCAACATCAGTAGCAGATATCAAATGCAAACATCAACAAATCTTGATCCATTCATTCACCAAAACCTCCTTTGAGGGTGCAAAAGTGCATGTTCTGAGGACAAGTTTTTGATAAATTTCTGGACCCTTCTCTAAATGCATGAGAAGGGTTTAAATACTACTAACTAAATAACTTAATTACACAGATTCAGGATACGGTTTAAATGACCGCCCTTTTTCTAAGCAAAACTATTTCTAAAAATTAAATCTAATATCTAACTATTTCTGCATTTGCTCCTTAATGTTGCGAGCATTCAATATTTGCTTGGGTAGAGTCGGTTGACCTTCTTCCTCTTTTGGTTGAGCTAAGCAAACAGAAATGGCAAGAGCTGGCACCATTTTTTCAGCAAAATAGAAGATATACTTGAGAATCATCTTCTGGCTATGTGGATTTATTGTGTATGCTCAGTAGTAATCCAAATTCCACTTGGTTAACCCACAAATTGCCTCTTCCTTTGCTTTCTTACGTTTTCTGTGCTTATGAGTGACTAAGCAGTTAGGGACTTTGCTTTTTGAGCAATTTTCTCAGCGATGCGTGATTAGCGCTAGGCGCTAATCACGCATCAGAAACTGCCTACGTTCTTTGATCCGAGCCTTTCTAGTGCGTTTTTCGCCTTTATCGCCTTTTCCCTCACCGGGTATAAGCTTCAAAAATTTTGTAAACATACTGCTTTCGTGAGCTTCTGACCTTGAGCGTTAAATCGCCTGTTGATATCAACATTGTTCAACTACTCATTCAACCATGGCTCTGACTGAAAGATCTGTAATGGATAGCTCAGCAGCGCTCTGGAATTTTGCGGCTCTAGTGCATGCAGCATCCGTTCATGAGGGCATTTCTTCTCTGTTTCCGAGTATTGGAGCTTTGCCCTATTCCTTTATCGCTTCCTGCACATTGCTTCATGTTGTTTCTGTTTTTCATCCTGCAGTTCACACATGAGGAGAGAGTAATGACAATAAAAATCGACAAGAAGGCTCTGAGCTCTATGGACGTACAAAAACATGCCACCTGACGTGAACTAACTCTTCGAAAAACAGAAAATTGTCTTTCATTAACACTTGACGTATCATTCATTAATTTCCATTAAAGCGTGTATCCAATTTTTGGTTTATGGATAGATTTTCTTGAATGTTGAGCTGGGGAAAATTTGCGATGGACAATTTCTGCGATTTGCATCGCAGCATCGCATCATCGTAGTATCACGTTATCGCATTTTCATCAAGATGTATTATCGCAGGGTTGCCCGATCACGTTTATCGCAAGATTGCAGATCGTTGTATCGCGCGATCGCAGATTGCACTGTCGCGTTATCGCAAGATCGCAGATTTGTTACAATTGTTAAATGGTTATGTGTTGTTTATGTGATATTGGGATATGCGATGTCGCATATCAGCCATTGGTGATTTTTTAAGGTTTTCGAATATGAGTGTTTCTTAATGCATGCGATGCGATGGAATTCGCGTCGCACTTTCGCAGTTTATCATTTTACTCACAAGGAAATATCCTATCTTTTTCGCGCGATGCGATGTTTTTGGTGGGCCCCAGTATTGTAGCAATAATGCTACAACTCCTGGAATTCCCTTCTTTAATTTTATCAACCCGGTAGTTCGTAACAAACTTGGAAGCGACGGTGCTGTATGCACAAGTACTAGCTCTTGCCGCAGCTGTCACTTGGTCAGCTGGCACAAGTCCACTAGGAGCTTAAGCCAACTTCTATGAGCTCTTAGAAGAAGCTTTTTAATTGATGAATGAAAGCTAACTCAAAGGAAGCTAATCTACTTGCGGAAAGAAACTGAAAGCCAAAAAGAAACGCAAACCCTAGCAAACCCTAATTCTACCAGCTAGTCTTACTGACGCGAAGGAGAGCATGCAAACTACTGAAAGAGATGCCATTACTTCTATGAAGGTAAAATACATGTGTCTAGACTACCACTATCTGAAGAAAACATCTTTTTGTATTTTTGATTAAGTTGTTAGAATTATCATGCATGTGCTTTTAACTGACTTTTCACTGTGCAAAGGTGGATCAAGGAGGAGAAGCGCTTGGGAAAGGTTGGGAAGGTTCAAAGAGGGTCTAAAGGGTCCCTAACACCCTTCCAGAGAGTCTCACAAAGTTTGGCTGCCAAGAAACTGTGTTTATGAGCTTCTACAGGAAGTCTGCAGGGGTTCTACAGGATGTTCAGAGATTTCTACAGGATGTTCTGAAAAGAGGATTTTGGAGAATGGATGGAGGGAAAAAGGTGGAGGAACGAGTATGGAGGTGAAATAGGGGTGTAGGGGAGTTCAAGACTTGGAGGTTGGAGTTGAGGAGAAGGTGTAGATGGTGAGATTTGTTCAAGGAGGGATGAAACGATGTTGTACAAGAAGATGAGAATCATGGCAAAGTAAGCGAATGAGGTAAATGTAAGGTAAGGGTTCTGGGTGAAGGATGAAACAGGTAGGTTGGATGGAGTATGTGCAGGTAAGGAAGGGTAATAGGTACTCTGCAAGTGGTTTTTCAAACTGACAAACAAAGACATGCAAGAAAACAAAGATCTAGTTATGCAACCCTAATATGATCTAGCTAACAATAACAAGAATGGACAGCAGCTTTATTTGCAAGGAAACCATGTACAACACGTGAGCAAGAACAGTCCAAAAGATCTGAATGCATGACTAAATCCTACCACTCTATTCCAAACATAAAAAGATACTTTAACCATCAAAAGAAATCTAAATAACAAAGAAAGATCTAAATCTAGATAGCAGATTTTATTTTAAGAACACAACAAAACACATAAAGATAAACAAAGGAGGTACTAGGCGCTTGAGATGGGCCCAACCCCAAGAGCTACAGCCTCCAAAGAGAGATTTAGAGCTGGTGCAAAGCTGGATTCATCTTTATTGATCAAGAAATGAAGAGTTACATCAAAACTGTCCACAAGAAGGACTTGAAAATGAGCTGAAAGCAAAGCTAATCTATTGCATAAAAATCGAACTACAAACTAGCTAACTATTGGCTACAAAATGACTAACCACTAGCTACTATCTACTGGCTAACTAGCTAACATCCACTGGCTACACTGGCTAACCAAAATGAGGCCCTAAGCCTTCTTATTTATACAAATTGAGGACCCAACAGTCCTCCTAAACTTTAGGGACTCGGCTGCCCAAAACTTGGAGTTAACAGCAGTCCTACTTGACTTGCTTGGCTACCCTTGTGCTGATTGATTCGGTGGCCCTTGAACTCCGAGCTGATGGTGGAGAATTCGAGGTAAGGGCCCATAAATGAAGGGGACACCTTCCTACAAATCCTCTAGCTTGTTCTCCCACGAATTTGGCTGCCAAGTGCTCATTAAGACCTTCAATTTTGTCTCCAAGTTGACCAAAAAGGCTACACAAAGCACCCATTAGACTTGTTGGCATAATGACTAACCAAATTCACTCTATTAACATAAATATAATCAAAAACATGAAATAAACTAATGAGAATGGTGGATTAAGTCAAATTAGGAGGTTGAATGAGCCCAAATAATTATCCATTTTTGGGGCTCATCATCACCCCCCTACTGAAAGTGTTTCTCATCCTCTGAGCAACCAATCTCTCTCCTCATCTTTGATGGCCCTGGTGGCCTCCCTGTCATGCCAAGCTTCTGAAGTGATGCCCTCTTCTATGTCAAAGACAATTCACCAGCATTCTGTGTGAAAGCAAATATACCATCAAACTATCACCTCTCAGCTCCAAAGTAAGATTTTCACAGAAATCATCAAAGATGAACATCTTGCCAACAATCCTCAAATGCTAAGTTGGACCAGTTAGCAGAATGAAGCCATCACCAAATCACCCCACTTTTCAAAGGCTTTGGTAAGCAGGTTATTATGCTTAAGCATATTAGTAAATGGAATAAGTAGCAATATACGAACACACCCAAGTCCCAAGTTGAAAACACCTTCCTCTTTTATAAATTTCACAAACATCAGTGAAACAAGGAGACACAAGACAACCAATCAAAACCAAGCCAAAATAATGTAGCACTGGAAGACAGTGAACAAACAATATGCTCAGTGCGCAGCATGCTTTTCTCTTTGCTTCTTCCCACTGCCTGTGCTTCTTCTCCTAGAGTATCTGCATACCCTTTCTTGCCTTAAAATATAGTGGAAGCTCCCTCTTTCACTTCTCCTTCAGCTTGGGAGAGGTACTTAGGGTGGCCAGCACAGCTGCTGCCTCCCTAGCTAGGATTTCGGCCGATTTCTCCTTCTGCTTCCCTTTTTCAGGACTTCCTGTAGAAAGTCCTGCAGCTGATTTCTGGCTTCCTGTAGAAGCCGTTTTTACACTTCCTGATTTGGCTTGCATGGCTGGGGGTGTCTTCTTCTTCAATTTTGCTGATGCTAGTTCCAAGACCTTGAGACCTGACTCTCTAGTGGTGAATGCTGCCTACACTAGCATCCTCAAGTATCAAACTTGAAAATTTTGAGAAATGTATGAAAAGTTGACTCCATTTCAGCTACCTGTTCGTCAAGGTAAATTAAGAAGCTCTGATATGAGTCAATCCCTTTGAAAATTTCATGGAAGTAATCATCTTCGATCTTATCTCTCTTTGCCAAAAAGCCCTTGGTGTCTACTTTCTGATTTATCTTGTTGTCGTTTTCACCAGCATCATTTACAGCAGTTCTTAGAACTTCATCCATATTAGTATCCTTGCTGCCTAGATCCAACTGAAATGTTCTACTAATTTTTCTGGCACAAGATGCAACTTCCTTGGAAGAGACAACTCTGGCTGGTCCCTCAGTCTCCTTTTTCAATATCCATGTCAAAACGTGTAGAAATTATCATTTTAATTAATTGGGTTTCCTTTACTGAGATTACCTCACCAAGCTTTGTCAAAAGCTCATCAAGAAGCTCCACATGGTTTTTTACAATTCTCCAAAGCTTGCAGCACTTTCTTTTTTCCCAGAAGCATTTCTCTTGCAGAAGATTCCTTGCCAGCCTCTACACTAGCAGCAGCCTGGAGTTTAAGTTTGTCCACAGCCTCTGTTAACCTCAGAAATCGAGATCTTGCACGGTTTGCTCTTTCAGAACTGCAAACTCGATGAAGAAAAGTCCAAGCTTCTCTGCTTTGGAAGGATATGCCATACTTCCTATAGAACTTCTTCTTGTAGAACTCTTGTCAGCTTGTGAAGGATGTCACTGCGCCTCTAAATAAGCCCGGTACGTGGGAGAATTTTAAACTAGACCGAGAACGTCCACTAAAATATAAAATATATTATATTAATATTATTATATTTTGTGTATGACAAAATTATAAAATGACTGTATTTTGAATAAATAAAATATAAAACGTCCACTAAAATATAAAATATATTATATTTTATATTATATTTTATTTTATATTTTTTTATTTGTGTATGACAAAATTATAAAATGATTGTATTTTGAATAAATAAAATATATAATTTTTTCAATTTTATATTTGCAAATTCTTTTTTATGTATAACAAAGTTTTAAAATGATTGTATTTTGAATAAATAAAATATATAAAATTTTCAATTATATTTGAAATATAATTAAATATATCTTTTTCCAATCTATTTTTTAAATATAAAAAGCTTCATATATTGACTCTAACACATGAATACATCCATAATTAGAGAGTCATATAGCATATTCCACGAGAATTATATACCATGTTTAAAACATTTAATATGAAGTGCCAATATTTTAAATTTAATATTGAGTGTAGATATTTTATTTTATTTTTTAAATAGTGAGAAAATTTGCTATGTTATGTTATGTTAGGTTATTATATATTATATTATATATAGGTTTGAAGAGATTATATATATAAAATATAAAATATAATATATTTTATATTTTAGTGGACGTTAATCATCATCATCATATATATATTAAAGAATAATATTAAAATAATGAAAGCAAAATATAATTAGTTGTGAAGAGAAATGATCAAGTCAATAGATCCTCTAGATAAATAACAACTATTTATTTAGAAAATCTATTGACTTGATCCTTTCTCTTCACAATTAATTATATTTTTCTTTCATTATTTTAATATTTTTTTTAATAATATGAATCATTGTGGAAATATACACTCTCTCATTATTTTTTATTATTTAAAATAGGTTTTTGACTACTTATATGGATCTCAGCACGTGAAATATTCATGAGCTACATGGATTGTGGAGAGTTTACAACTCAAACTTACCAGGAAATCTTACATGATTCTAGGCAAAGAGATTACCAAAAAATCTTGCTAGATTCAAGGCAAAGAGGCAGGGATTCTCGAGAGTTTACAACTCAAACTTGTGTTACCAAGAAATCTTGTGAGATTCTAGGTGAATTAGACCGAAAAATATGCCAAAAAACCCCAATACATGAATAGATAAAGTAAAGCAAATTATATCACTATATCATGTAATTCTATCAGATTTTACAACCGGAACTTGTGTTACCAATAAATCTTGTGAGATTCTAGGCAAAGAGGTTACCTAGAAATCTTGCGAGATTCTAGGCAAAGAGACAAGGGATTGTGGAGACTTTACAATTCAAACTTGTGCTACCAAGAATTCTTGTGAGGTTCTAGGCAAATTAGACCGAAAAATATGCCAAAAAACACTCCAAAACATAGAATAGATAAAGTAAATCAAACTATATCATTACGCAAAGAGAGCAGGGATTGTGGAGAGTTTACAATTCAAACTTGTGTTACCAAGAAATCTTGTGAGATTCTAGGCAAATTAGACCGAAAAATATGCCAAAAAACACTCCAAGACATAGCATAGATAAAGTAAAGAAAATTATATCATTATATCATGTTATTCTACCAGAGTTTACAACTCAAACTTGTGTTACCAATAAATCTTGTGAGATTCTAGGCAGAGAGATTACCAAGAAATCCTAGGAGATTCTAGGCAAAGAGGCACGGGGATTGTGGAGAGTTTACAACTCAATCTTGAGATTGTAGAGAGTTTACAACTCAATCTTGTGTTATCAAGATATCTTGTGAGATTCTAGGCAAATTAGACTGAAAAATATGCCAAAAATCCTTCCAAAACATAAAATAGATATAATAAAATGAATTATATTATTATATCATGTAATTCTACCAAAAGCATATGAAAATATAGAAAAATTATACTTCTCTACAATTGATTATGTAATTAATATATGTATATTAAATATATTTTTATATGTCAATTTTAAGGTCACAATGGTGTATGAGACCCCCTTTTGACTACTAAGTCTACAAAGGCATACATACACTCTACTCCCTTCTGGTTTTGAACCCGTGACTCTTAGGAGGTAATACATGATCTTAACCATTAGACCCATTCATGTTATATATACAACAAAGAAATTAATAATTAGAAAATAAATTAATATTATAAATATGATTAAATTAGCTAAATAGAAAGAAGATATGATAAATTAAGAAAAACATGTCATTAAAATTATTAAATAATTTAACTAAAGATAATAATAATAAATAGATTGCCCACGGGGCTTTGGATTGACGGTGAATGGGTGCGCTGTTAAAGCACTCCTTGCGATAGGTCACCGGTTCAAATCCCCCGTGGCTGCGTAGGTTAGTCTTAACAAGCAAAAAAAATAAAATAATAATAAATAGATTAATAATATATTTGTAGAGGTTATGTGGTAGTAAAAGAAATTAACTCACCCACACAAATACAAGCCTAGTTTAGTTGCATTTTATTAAATAATAATAATAATTGTTTATCTTTTTTTAATGTGTTATTAATGAATTTTATTTGAAATCCTATTAAAAAAAATTGAAATGATAACCTATAGAGATTTATTAATATATTTCTAAGTTTTAATGTAACACATTATTCCCTTATATAATTGTCTTTTAGATTTTCTTTTGTTACCATGTAAAATTTGGTAATTTTGTTTGATGAAGATAGTGAAAGATTATAAAAACTAAATGTGTGGTTATTATTAATCATTTTTAAAAGATTAGTCTTGGTTAAAGAAAAGAAAAGAAAAGACTTCAAAAAGAAAATCTTGAGTTTCAAGATAGTTAGACCGTTATTTCCCCTCCCAAGACCGTTATTTCCCCTCCCAAAGTGATTAAAGAGGAGATCTCAGATGGGAAAGGCATGAGTAGCCTAGGGAGGAAATAAGAGAAAGAAAAGAAATGACGGGACGCTATCAAGAAGTATATATATTTTTATAGGGTCTTCTTGAGCTTGTGGTAACCAATGGAAACCCTTGCAAAGGAAGAATTCTAGGTTAGACTGGTGGTCTTGAGGCTCTGGAAGGATTACTGTTTGAGACTATTTTGGAAACTGAGAGGCTTAGGGGGGGGTCTGGACGTTATTGCCAACCTCATAGGTTGAGAGGTCTGAAATAAGTCTCTTATAATCTTAATATCTAGCATAGATAATCAAACACATAAGTATAATGATATCAAAACATTACTATTTGAGTTAGAAAAATGTTATTTAAAAGGAATTGGTAAAATCTGAATAACCAAAGCAAAGCAGACCTTGGTTGGTTTTCTTTCCAAGAATGAAATTTTACTATTATGGTAGTCTCATGCATTAAAAACAAAACTAGTTAAATTGGAAAGAACTTTCAGACATTGAATATAAATTTATCTATTGTTATATTTGTTTCATAAAGCATATTAAGGAACTAACCTTTGTTGTGTAAACATTTGAGCAAATGTGAGGGTTGGAGAAGAATCAGTACAGACCCTAGTTGTATTGAAGGAGGTATGTAACACCCAATACTAACAGGGAAGAAAATGTCTCTAATAGTTAATGTATGAGTGGATGAACCCCATAAGTTTCAAATTGAAAGAATTGGGGATACAATTACTACACCACATGATAGTTTAGTTATCCCTACAACCCAAAGGTCGCTAGAAAACATTATTTCTCGCTAGATAAGTGATTAGGTGCTCAGTATTTCGCTCAAAAATAAAAGTTCTTAAAATGGCTCGAAACCTAAATGATCGCGCCCATCTTGGATAAATGATCCTAATGCATCTCGTTTCATCGAAAATTGAGTTCGTATGAGAAAGTTATTGTGTTCTGATCGCTTTGCTAAACGGGCGAAATTTGCAAAAAGAATGCCTAGTCATTGCACAGTCAACAATCCGTACCGTTGACGTGGCAGGTGATGCAGAAGCATCCGAATAGGGAGGCGACAGTTGGACAAGCTGTTTTTATTAAGTTCACTTTTAGTTAGTTTTATTTTTATTTTTAAATGAAGGCTATTACAACCAATATTTTTATTTATAAACTGAACAGTAATTAGAATGGGATTTGTTTAAAATAAGTTAGAAATGAAACTGAATGAAACTGGAAAATAACTATAATGTAACTGAGGGTGGTTCCTCAATAGTATGAGGTTGCCATCAAGCATAAATAGGCAACCCAGAATCAAAAGTGGGGTTGTTGCCATCTAGATGAAAAAAAAGGAAAGAAAGCATAACTCTAAACAATTTTTTTTTTATGAATTTAAAGAAAGCTTACAGGTATTCACTGTTTCAGAAGCAACACGTATAAATTATTGTGCATAGAAATTAAACAACAAATTCTGTGATTAACATTCAAACTGCGCACCGAGATTGAAAGGATCAAATACGATAGAGCCAAACCATCCAGGTACATTACCAAATACATACTATTTGATTTAAATTAGAAATTTATAGTATATATATATATATATATATATATATATATATATATATATATATATAGAGAGAGAGAGAGAGAGAGAGAGAGAGAGAGAGAGAGAGAGAGAGAGAGAGAGAGAGATATTCACCAGGTCCACGGAAGTACAGGACAAAACTTCCAGATTCCACGCAGGCCTCAAGACACAGAGCCCTCAAAAAATAACCAACAATCCTTCATACAAACGAGATAGACCAAGGAGGGTTTCCACAACCAAGATAGACCAAAGCAGTACACTGGCAAAACAGCAAACATGACAACCAACAATAGAAGACCGAAACACATTCCTAGAATAGAAAACAAAATCAACAGGATGGGCTCATTGCACAGGAGGCAACCAAGTATCGATAGACCAACAAACTGAAACCCCAAGGGTCAAACAACTATACCCCGAAACCAAAATGCAACCACAAAGCGCAGTCAAAGAAGGACCCTACCCAATTTAAGCACATCAGACCCAAAATCTTCAAGGACGAGACCACGATGTTTCATCCCCGAGAGCTAGCCTCTTGTAGCCATAGCAAAGAGGAGAGTGATACCTGCACAGCAACAAGAAGATTGTCTGAGAGGAAGCATAGCTATATAGCACACAACAAAACCAGAGAAAAAACAAGGAACTTGAACCACAACGAATACTTGAAGTGGAGGCTAGACTCCACAACTAAGCCATGAGTTGAAACCCCAACCTAAGCGCAACCAACGACTGAAGTGCCATGATACCATAGCCTACTCACCAGGAGCAAGGTCGTTAATAAAAAATGCAGGAAGACGAAACAATGGAATTGGAACAGGGTTTTTACCTGTCAAATAAGAAGCCAAGCCATCGACGATAGTAACAGGCGGAGGGCCTATGAAATGTGACCAAAACCTAGTTAGAAAACATCGCCTACAAGTTGTAAAAGAATCGTTCACACATAGTCGAAATAAGGCATACCCAGAATGACAAACCAAACCTGAGACCTCCACGGAAAACTAGGTGTACAACAGCTACCAGGTCCAACGAAAAACATTCATATAACTAGAAAATGATAGAGGACCGGAACCAGAGAAGAACCAAGAGGATAGCAGGGAACAGAGACCCATCTTCTTCCAGAGCCGAACTAGACGAGCCATAGAGGAACGAAAGAATAACTCAAACGAAAAACAACACAAATGAGCCCAGATCGAGCCATACCATAGATGTCGTGCTCACATAAAACGAGACCAACCTCGAGCCGAATGCACATTGAAGGCAACATAAACCCTCACCAAACCTCAGTGTGTGCCAGCGCGGGAAGGACCAAGGATGGGCCAACTACCACGTAATTCATGCCATGCAACCGTCTCGGGATCGCCATCAAATTTTGGTATCAGAGGAAGTTCTTTTCTCAAAAGAAAAAAAATGGAAGTAGGAAGAAGAGGTCGAGGTAGAACTATCAGGAGAGTAGCCAATGAAGGGCTGCGAGAAGAAATTAGGATCCTAAGTGCCCGATTGGCAGCAGTGGAAGCAGGGAGGTGTAGGGATCCATAAGGTGGTGATGATAGTGAAGAAGAAGTTGCATCCATGACAGATGGGTCAGATGAAGAGGGACCAAAGATAAAATTATTGAGATCAGTTTTGTTGGCAAGTAGCAAGCTGAAGCTAGAGCTTTTGAATTTTGATGGAAGTTTATCTACGGAGGTATTGTTGGACTGGATTAGTGAGCTAGATAGATATTTCGAGTGTGAAGAAATCAGTGAAGATAAGAAGGTCAGGTTTGCAACCACCAAACTGAAGGGGCATGCAGCATTGTGGTGGGACAGTGTGCAGGTAGAAAGGAGAAGGTCAAATAAATCGTTGATCAAAAAGTGGAACAGGATGATTTCCAAGATGAAGAGTGAGTTTCTACCCAAAGATTATCAAATTTCTTTGTATAGGCAGGTGCAGAACCTAAAGCAAAGAGAAATGACTGTGAAGGAGTATACGGAAGAATTCTACATAGTGAAGCTGTGAGCGGGTTATGTTGAAGTTACCCTGGAAAAGACAACAAGGTTTGTGAATGGCTTACGGATGGAGATACTAGATGAGATTAGTATTCTTTCCCCCAAGTCCATAGAGGAAGCCTATCAAAGTGCTTTGAAGGCAGAAGAAAAGATTTCTAGAAAGCAGAATTCCAGAAGATGATGTGGATCTGGCAGAGGAAGAGGACAGTCTTTTGGCAGAGGCAGAACTGTCAACAACAATGAAGAGGGCAGCAGTTCAAAAACTGTAGGACCAACTGAAAAAGAAGGTAACACTAGAGGAGGAAGGCCTTACCAACGAGGAAGAGGTAATGGCAGAGGTAGAGGAAATGCCTATCAGTGTTACAAGTGTCACAAGTGGGGACACAGGTCTTTTGAATGTCCTGAAAGTGATCAAGCAGGGCAAAGAGGAGCATATGTTGCTCAACCAGAAGAAGCAGAGGCACCGCCACAAGAAGTGGAGAACATGCCTGAAACGGGAGAAGCCTTAGTGTTAAACAAGGTATTGTTGAAACTGGCTAAAGAGTTAGCTGACCAGACACAACAGAAAGCAATGTTCCGAATTGTGTGTAAATCACATGGGAAATGTTGCAAATTGATTATTGACAGCGGGAGGACTGACAACCTTGTAACCACTAAAATGGTAGAGAAGCTGGGTTTAAAAATATTGAAGCACCCAACACCATACAGGGTGTCTTGGTTACAAAAAGGACACCAACTACTAGTTGATGAGTAGTGCGAAGTGAAGTTTCACATTGGTAGGTATAAGGATAAAGTAACTTTTGATATCATGTCGATGGATGTGTGCCATATACTGTTGGGTAGACCATGGCAATATGATAGGAAAGTTGTCCACGATGGGAAGACAAACTGTTACAAGTTTGCTAAGGATGGGATAAAGCATACGCTAGTACCCATGAAAGAGGAGGATGCGATAGAAAACGGTGGAACAAAATCATTATTGTTAGGAGGCAAAGAGTTTCTACAGCTGATTGGAGATGATGAGGTAAAATATGCAATTTTACGAAGGCCAAGAGCGGTGTTAATCCATACTGAGATTACTGACTTACCTGAGGAGATACAGGATATTCTGCAGGGGTTTAGTGATATTGTGGTGGATGATCTACCAGATAAATTGCCACCAAAAAAGAGTATCAGTCACCATATTGATTTCATTCCAGGGGCTAGTTTACCAAACAAAGCTGCTTACCGAATGAGTCCAAAGGACAATGAAGAGATCAGGAAGCAGGTAAAGGAGTTTTTGGATAAAGGGTTGATTTGAGAGAGTTTAAGTCCTTGTACGGTCCCAACTGTTTTAGCTCCCAAGAAAGGAGGTGAATGGCGAATGTGTACTGATTCTTGAGCAATTAATAAGATCACTATTAGGTACAGGTTTCCTTTACCACGGATGGACGACATGATGGACTATTTGAGTGGAGCAACATATTTTTTGAAGATTGATTTGAAAAGTGGATATCACCAGATTCAGATTCGTGAAGGGGACGAATGGAAGACAACTTTCAAGACCAATGAAGGCCTGTATGAATGGCTGGTCATGCCATTTGGACTGAGCAACGCACCTAGCACATTCATGTGCTTGATGAACGAGATGCTGAAGGAATACATTGGAAAGTTCATGATTGTATATCTAGATGATATCCTTATTTTCCATAAGATAGAGGAAGAACATTTCTGACATGTCAGGTACGTCCTGGAAAATTTGATGCAAAACTAAATTTGAAGAAGTGTACCTTTTTTAAGAAAGAATTGATTTATTTAGGATTTGTGATTTCGGAAAACGAATTAAAGATGGATCCAGAAAAGGTTGTAGCCATAGTTAGCTGGCCATCCCCCAGGAGTTTGTTTGAGGTGCGAAATTTTCATGGGTTGGAGAGTTTTTATCGAAAATTTATAAAAGATTTCAGTGGGATTTGTGCACCCATGGTGGATACTGTTAAAAAGGAAAATCAACCTTTTCATTGGACGAAGTCAGCGGAAAAGAGTTTTCAGCTGCTAAAAAAGAAGATCACCGAAAGACCAATTTTTAGGTTACCAGATTTCAACAAACTTTTTTAAGTTCATTGCGATGCCAATGGGATAGCCATTTGAGAAGTACTCATCCAAGAGGGCAAGCCAGTGGCCTATTTCAGTGAGAAGTTGAATGAGAGTAGGCAGAAGTATATGTCTTACGATAAAGAATTTTATGTAGTGGTCCAAGCACTGAAACATTGGAGACATTACTTGATGGCGAATGAATTTGTTTTGTTTTCAGATAATTCTGCATTGTAGTAGGTTATGCAACAGCACAAGTTGAACCATAAACATGTGAAGTGGGTGGAGTACCTCCAGAGTTTTACGTTTGTATTGAAACACATTAACGATCAAGTCAACAAAGTGGCAGATGCGTTAAGTAGGAGAAATTTGATTTTACAGGAAAGTAGAGTGCAGGCATTAGGATTTGAGCATCTTAAGGATTTGTATGAAATAGATGCAGACTTTAAGGAAGCGTATAAAGCTTGCCAGAATCTGCTATTGAGAGACAACAGTTCATGGCTAGAATATAACATACAGGAAGGATTGTTGTTCAGGGGAGGACAATTGTGTATTCCGGAATGTTCAATGAGGGAAAACTTAATCCAGGAAAAACATAGTGGGGGTTTAGCCAGACATTTTGGCATTGATAAGACTTTGGATCAAGTGAGCCACTTCTATTATTGGTCAAAAATGCGTAGAGACGTACACATATGTGTGGCTAGGTCTAAGATGTGTCAGCTTGCGAAGGGACACAGTCAAAATACAAGATTATATACACCCCTGCCTATTCCGGATAGACCATGGGACTCAGTTAGTTTAGACTCAACAATGTAAACTTTGAAACGGGAACTGATACTTTTACCCATTTCGTAGAGATAGCAAAAAATTGGCCCGATTTTGAAAAGGGGTGATGCAAAGCACACATATATTTTTTAGAATATAGTTTTTGGCACTTTAGATAACCGATACAATTACCCGTTTCGTAGGGGTAGTAAAAATGTGACCAGATTTTGAAAAGTGGTGGCACAGAATACAATTATTTTTTTTTGAGCATATTTTTGACAATTTAAATTTTCTTATGTATCAAATATAAATATTTGTTTTTAAATGTTAGTGATTTTCATCCTGATTTTGAAACGTGATGATGCAACATGTTGATACATCATACCTTTTTTTTAGAGGACTTATTTCTCACACTTTAAAATTTATTGTCCATTTTTTTTAAAATTATGATTACTTAACCAATTTTCAAATTGTTTTATTTTTTCTTTTTTTTTAAATGTTGATTACTTTATATATATATATATATATATACAAAAAAATAAATAAAAAATGTAAAAAAAAAAATCTCATAAACCATAAAAGAATTTGGAAAAAAAACATAATTAAAAAATATATATATAATTAATTAATTCAAAATAGAAAAATTAAAAAAGAATTAACAAAAACAAGAAAAAAAACTAATAATTAAAAACAAACTAGATTAAAAAAAATAGAAAATTAACAAGAAATTAAATAAAAAACTAGTAAAATTAATATTAAAAACATGTTAAAAAAACTAAAAGACAAAAATAAACTCATTAATATATATATATATATATATATATATATATATATATATATATATATATATACATACCAAAGAAACAAACACCCTTAAAAAAACCCAAAAAATATAAACTTCAAAAAAAACCCAAAAAATATAAATTTTTTAAAAATATATATGTGTTTTTAGGGTAAAAACAAAAAAACAAAAAAAATTAATTTTTTTTTTTTTTTTTTTTTTTTATAAATAAACATGTATTTTTATTTATTATATATATATATATATATATATATAACTTACATTTTTATTAAAAAACAAACAAAATAAAAAATTTAAATTTTAAATATTTTGTTTTAAACTTTTTTTTTAATAAATATTAACACATTAAAAAAAAATAAACTATTTTGTTTTGGTTATTTTTTTCAAAAAAAAAAATTATTAATCTTTTTTTTTTTAACTAGTTTTTTTTTATTTATTTAAAACAAAAATATTATTAGAAAATTTAAACACTTTATATATATATATATTATTAAAAAAAAAATTGCGGGTGGTCGGGCGGGCGGAGTGGCGATTTTGAGAATTGCCCCTCCGCCCATCCGACCGCCCTTGGTGGTGCGGCCGTGGGCGGAGGGGTCTGCACGCAGGCCCTCTGCCCACGGTCGTGCCACCACGGGCAGCTTGTGGGCGGGGACCCACTGACTGCCCATAATTTTTATTTTATTTTATTTTTTATTTTTTAATTTTTCAATAATATTATTATTAAAAAAAAAAACCTAAACTTGTTTAATTTTTTTTAATAATTTTTTTGTTTTAAATAAAAAAATGGTTTAATTTTTTTTTTTAATTTTTTAATATTTTTTTTAAATAAAAAATGGTCTAAAAATTAAATTTTATTTTTTTATTCTATACATATAAAAAAAAATTAAAATTTTTTAATTTTAATTTTAATTTATTTATTTTTTAAATAAAAAACGTAAGTTTAACAAAAAATAATTGATATTTTTTTTTAATGAAAAATACATATTTCAAATATATATTTTTAAAATTTTCATATATATATATATATATATTTTAATTTGAGCTTATTTTTGTTTTTTAAGCTTTTTTAAAATGTTTTTAATATTAATTTTTTTCCCAAATTCTTTTATGGTTTTTGAGATAATTCTTTTTTTAACATTTTTTATTTTATTTATTTTTTTGTCATATATACATATATATATGTAATCAACATTTTAATCTTAATTTTAGTAGTTTTTAATTTTTCTATTTTGTTATTTTGTTATCTTTTTTAAAATCTTGTTTGTTTTTAATTTTCTATTTTTTTAGTTTTTTTAATGTTTTTTAAATTTTTCTATTTTTACCTACTTAATTTTATAGTTTATTTTAATCTTTTTCCTTTTCCATATTTTTGTTTTTTTCTTTTCTTTTGCCAAATTTATTTATGGTTTATAAGATATTTATTTATTTCCATTTTTTTAAATATGTTTTTTTTACTATTTATTTGTTTATAATGTTCAAGTTTTTTTTAGTTTTTTAATTTTTTTTTTTTTTTACATGATTGATTTTTTTTTTTTTTTTGTTTTTATTTTATGTTTTGTTTTTAGTATATACTTTAATTTATGTTTTGTTATTTTTTTAACTTTTTTTTTTTTTTGTGTTTTTTCATTGTTTTAATTTTTATTTTATTTGAAATTTTTTTTTTTTTTAGGGTCATGATAAAATATTTTACGTCATTATTTCGAAATGTTGAAATATTACCCTTGAAAAAAAAAGTGTTATTCAAACATCAACACTTTTCGTTTTGAGGGTGTTTTTTGGACAATTTTGCACAAAAAATTTGGTTTTCACTGCCATTTTTAAAACATGTTCAAAATTTACCCTAGAAAAAAAAAGGTGTTATTCCAGCATCAACACTTTTCGTTTTTAGTACTGTTTTTGATGTTTTTTAGGGGTTTTTGGACAAGAGTTCCGATTTTGTGTTTATAGTTTCCATTTCAAAATTTACATTGTTACTTTGTCTTAGGCTTGCCAAGAACATAGAAGGGGTTCGATTCAATCATGGTGGTGGTGGATCGCTTCACTAAGATGGCGCATTTCATTCCCTGTAGGAAGGCCAGTGATGCCACACATGTAGCACACTTGTTCTTCACAGAGATTTTCAAATTACATGGCTTGCTGAAGTCTATTGTTTCAGATCGGGATGTGAAGTTCACAGGTAATTTTTGGTGGGCTTTGTGGAAAAAGCTAGATACCAAACTAAACTTCAACTCAGCGCATCACCCACTTTTGACAGAGGATCGGAACCAGAGAAGAACTAAGAGGATAGCGGGCAACAGAGACCCATCTTCTTCTAGTGCCGAACTAGACAAGCCACAGAGGAACGTAAGCATAACCCAAACGAACAACAACACAAATGAGCCTAGGTCGAGCCATACCATAGACACCGTGCTCACACAAAACAAGACCAACCCGAGCCAGATGCGCATTGAAGGCACCATAAACCCTTACTAAACCTAAGTGTGTGCCAGTGCGGGAAGGACCAAGGACGAGCCAGCTGCCACGTAAGTCTTGCCACGCAACCGTCTCGGGATCGCCATCAGCACGTGACTAGGCATGGTCAACACAGGTCAACAACGAATCAGGGATGGATAAGTGACATTACCTTGTTGTATTGTATAGTGGTTTGTTGGCACATTTTTATTGGTTCATTTCTGGACCAATGGAAGAATGCCACGTGGCAAGCCCAGAGGCCACCACGTAGCACCTCCCAAAGGTCGAATTGGCGGTATTTATAATGGAGCAAAATATATGGTGGGGGTCGGGGTTGAATCCATGACCTCTGGCCTACAGTTGTCATGCCTTAACTGTCTCCTTTACACCATGTCTCTTAAGTTGTAATGGTTTGAGTTTGGGTGGTTAGGGGAGGGCCAACCAGCAGGCCAACCCTCCCCCCATGTGAACACCAGATAAACAAACCACAATTCTTTATGTTAACGTGACGACTATCCAAACCAAAGCTCTGACGGTTCCCATGTGAACGTTATCACCATAACTCCTAACAGTGAACGCTCCAACAGTTCTAGCCAACGGTTAATGCGAGGGTTATTGCATGTGAATGATACCATAACCCCAACAGTCAAGCTAACGGTCTCCTTCAGAAATGCACGGTATCCACCACATGTGACCGCATTCAAAACTCCAACGGTTGTGGTTAGTTAACTCTTCAGTTTTCACGATAATCACGGATTATGTTAGCGCTAAACTGGGATTAACAATTAATTAAGTGTAGTTAACCCTCAGTTTAACCTAGTAGCGAATTTGGTGGTGCCCCCAAATTCGGGCCTGCCACCAATTTAGCGGCACTAACTAGAGATATTCCAGAATTAGAGGAGAAAATGTAGGAAAAGACTGACTGAGCTCTAGAGAAGTCAATTTTCAACGAAATTGAGTTCAGAAAGAGGTGTTCTTGGCTAATTTGGACATTTTGAACACATTGGTGCAGGTATCAGGAGCCTTAGATATTTTTAAACAACATTTTTGCCACATTGAGCTAATATAGAGGCCCAAGCCATGGAAGATGGACCAAGGAGATGTAGCCCAGGACGGGTTGAACGCCTTCATCAAAACACTGTGTTAAAGTGTCTCCTTGATGGTTTGTTGTACTTTGAATGTCTGTTATTCAGTATTTGTGTTTTAAGCTATTTTTCTCATGAATGTCACTTTAAACTTAAGGAAATTTTCCTAATTGTATGCACAAACAACTAAGGAAAACTCAACACAAGAATCAATAAGCAAACATATGTTTATAAATCTGTAATTGTTATTAGCACAAAAAAACTAATCATAAAAAAATAGATCAAATTGGTATCAGAGCAAAGGTTGAATTGCTTGATTGCTTGAGTTTGTGCAATTAGGGTTTTAATGGTTGCAAATTTGTGATGCTTACAAGGTTAAAGTTGCAGAAAGGAGAAGGAAAGCTATTGGTTGCAACTCCTAAGGTAATGGCCAGAAGAAGGAGAACCACAAGGCCATAATCTCCACCACCCAAAGTTCCAATTCCATCTGCACTTGAAAGTCCTCAAGATTTGCCTTCAACTGAGATTGAAGAGGTACAAGCAATCCCAATTCTAAGCATGAATCCACATCCATTATGTCTAGAGAAAGATAGTCTGAAGGTCCCTCTTCAGAAGAGGAAGAATTCAAGAAATATTTCTTCACTTTAACTGAGATGGTTAAAGTCCTCTATGAAGAGAGGA
Organism: Pinus tabuliformis; assembly: GCA_031772625.1. Taxonomy (NCBI): domain Eukaryota; kingdom Viridiplantae; phylum Streptophyta; class Pinopsida; order Pinales; family Pinaceae; genus Pinus; species Pinus tabuliformis. The sequence continues at coordinate 301,053,396 of CM062813.1, read as the reverse complement.
ACACTAGAATGGTTAGAGAGAGTTCTAAACCTCCACATGGAGAAGGAAGCTTAGAGGACAAAAAAGATGAGAAGAAGGATTCCAAAGGAAATGGTGGAAATCCACCTCCATCTCCACCATCCTCATCATCTTCCTCATCATCTTCCTCATCATCTTCACCATATCACACAACACCATCTTCCACTACCACCACTGAAACCACCCATACTCACTCAAAAACCCTAAAAGGAAAGAGTCCATTACTGAAATTGAACATAGAATTTGAACTTCCCATGTACAATGGAGAGGTGAATGCAGAAAAGTTGGACAATTGGATTCAATAGTTAGAGGTATACTGCATAATTCATAACCTTCAAGAAGACAACATAAAGATCCAATTGGCTTCATTGAGGCTAGAAGGATCTGCACTAGTTTGGTGGGAAGCAAAGACTCAAGAGGAAATGAGAATCCATGGTAAGATATCCATTACTTGGGTTGAATTTGTTTCTGTAACTAAAAGATAGTTTTATTCTTTAGCCTATATGCAAAAAGCCATTATGAGTTGGCAAAATTTTAGGCATATTAAAGGCCAAATAGTCCAAGATTATACACGGGAGTTTAGGAAAAGGGCTTTGTTATTAGGAGTGAGTTTGAATTCCCAAGATACACTGTTGAAATATATTGGGGGTATACATTCCTATCTGAAACATACTATCCTTATGTTTAATCCAAATAACTTAGATGAGGTATGTGTGCAAGCCATGCACCTTGAATCTAGAGGAAAGAACATTCAGGAAGAGGTTAGTAAGAGGAAGACATTCAAGGGTAGGGAGAAAGAGAAGGGTGGAAAATGGAAGGGAAAGAAAAATGAAAGTGTGAAGAAAGAAGGGGAGAAAATCACATGCAAACATTGTTCCAAAGATGGGCATGATGAAGCCCACTGCTGGAAATTACATCCGAATTAAGGCCTAAGAAACAAAACAATAAGGGAAAACAAAAGACAACCACTACCACACAACATGACATTGGTTCAGATTCCGGTGATGAGACCAAGATTTTAGCCATGGTTACAAAAGGAAAAGAAACGGTTGCAACCACTAGTTCATCACATAGTCAAAACAACACTCTAAATGAAGAGTCAAGAATAGAGTTGTTTCATGTTAGAGTGATTTCAAATCATACAAAGATTGATGCATTATTTGATATTGGGTCACAATCAAACTTGATTTCAGAATACTTGGTTAAAAAACTAAACCTTGAAATTATAGCTTATCATAAGCCATATCCATTGGGTTGGATAGTTAACAATGCAAACTTACAGGTTACAAGGAAGTGTTTATTCAAGTTCGCCATTACTGAAAAGTTCATTTATGAAGTTGAGTTAGATGTAGTTCCACTTGACATCTCAGGAATTATTTTGGGTAGTCCTTATTTGTATAATAGAAAAGCAATGTTTTATCTCCATGACAACAAATACATATTGCTAAAGAATGGGGTGGAGTACATAGTGAGAGCCCATCGCAAAAAGTTGAACATTTCTTTAGTTAATGCAGGGAAGATGAAGAGACTAGTAAATGCAAGTAAAAATTTTGTGCTTCTCATGATCAAGAAAAAGAATGATATTGATTATGAATCTTTTGAAGGTTGTGATGATAAATTGAAATATGATTTGTTTGATGCGGTAAGAAAGCATGGCGAGATGTTTCAGGAACCAAAGGGTTTACCTACCAAGAGGAGAATTCAGCATGAGATTCAGTTGCAACAGGATGTTCCACTTCCAAATATTGGCATGTATCACATGTCTATTATGGAGAGCTTGGAAATCAAAAATAAAATTCAAGAATTGCTGAGAAAAGGTATCATACGCCCATCTACTTCACCATGTGGTTCACCCATTGTCTTGGTGACAAAGAAGGATGGAACTTGGCGCATGTGTGTGGATTTCCGTGCACTAAAAAAAATCACGGTAAAGAATCGTTATCCACTCCCAATAATTGATGATTTGCTTGATCAGCTGAGGTATGCAAAGTATTTCACTAAGTTAGACTTACGAAGTGGTTATCATCAAGTTAGGATAGCTAGAGAAGTCATTTGGAAAATTGCATTTAAAACTAAACAAGGATTGTTTGAGTAGCTTGTTATGCCTTTTGATCTTACAAATGCTACAACTACTTTCATGAGGGTAATGAATGATGTGTTGAGACCATTTCTAGATGATATTGTCATTGTCTACTTAGATGATACCTTCATATTCAACAAGTCAAGAGATGAACATTTCATGCATGTCAACAAAGTACTTGATGTCTTGAGAAAATAACAGTTGTTTTTAAAGATGTCGAAGTGTGAATTTAGCAAGACTTCTTTAGTGTGTTTGGGACACATTGTTGGAGGGGGTGAGCTGAATATAAACCCCTCTAAGGTTGAGGTCATTCTGAATTGACCCAAACCCAATACAGTTACAGAGGTAAGAAGCTTTTTAGGGGCAGCACAATATTGGAGAAAGTTTATTGCTGATTTTTCTTCCATTGCAGCTCCATTACATGAATTGACAAGTGTCAAGAAAGTCTTCCATTGGGAAGATGTACAACAGAAATCATATGATGCTTTGAAGCAAAATATAAGTTCAACGCTGATATTGGCACTTTCGGATCTTAGACAGACATTCAAGATTCAAACAGATGCAAGCGATTATGCCATGGGAGTAGTTATATTGCAGCATGGTAAGCCCATTTCATTTCATTCTGAAATCTTTAATGGGGTTGTAACTAACTATCCCACATATGACAAAGAACTTTATGCATTTGTACAAAGTGTTAAGAAATGGAAGAACTATTTGATGGGGAAGGAGACCATCATCCATACCAACCATCAACCATTGCAGTATTTACGGTCACAATCAAAGTTGCAGCAATCACGACATTTCAGATGGATGGGTTTTCTACAAAAATTTCATTTGGTTATCAGGTATAAAAAGGATCTACAATACGGTAGCTAATATGCTTTCAAGTCCTATTGTAAATTCATCTATTATACTCAAGCATAATTCTGTTTTGCATGAAAGTTACATAGAACAATATGCAAATGATAATGACTTTCAAGAAGTATATGCAAGATTGAGTCAAGGAAATCATATTGAAGATTTGGATTATCATGTACATAACAATGTGTTGTATCACTTGGGCAAGTTGTGTATTCCATAGGGAGAAAGAAATAATATCATAAGGGAGGCACACACTTCATTGATTGTTGGAGACTTTGGTGTAGGCAAGATAGTAGCGAATCTTCAAAGGTATTGTTATTGGCCACACATGTTGGATAATGTTTCTCGTTTCATAAGAGGATGTTATTTATGTGCTACAAGTAAGCCTAGCAATAGGAAACTTGGTTTATACACTCCACTTCTGGTACCTTCACGTCCATGGGAGAGTATCTCAATGGATTTTGTAGGAGGTCTTCCATTGTCAAGGAAAGGTCATGATTACTTGTATGTAGTTGTAGACAGGTTCAGCAAGATGTGCATACTAAAACCATGTAAAAAGAAAATTACAGCTAAACAAAAAACTCATCTTTTCTTCCAAAACATTTGGGTTCATTTTGGTCTTCCTACTTCTATTGTAAGTGATCGAGATTCTCGATTTGTTGGGAATTTTTGGTCAAATTTGTGGGACATGATGGACACAAAGTTAAAGAAGAGTACAACCTTTCATCCACAAACAAATGGACAAACTGAGGTGGTCAATAGAACAATTATTCATCTTCTTAGAGGATATTGCAGCAAACATCCCAAGTTGTGGGATGAACAATTGCATTACATACAACATGCATACAACAGGGAAAATAATTCTTCAACAAACACATCGCCATTTGAGGCATCTTATGGGTACTTGCCAAGATCTCCTTTGGAATTCATCTTTGAGAAATATGTTGTCATCGATGGTCACAGTGACATCGATAAGGCAAGGAAGTTCATAGAACAAATTCAACTGATACATCATACAGTGCAAGAAAAACTTGATAAAAGTCAAAGCAGCTACAAGGCAAGGCATGACAAACACTGAGTTGATCACCAATTTCAAGCTGGCGACGTAGTTTGGTTATATATCAGCAAAGAGAGACTTCAAGGGGAAGGTAAAAATATTAAACCAATCCGTTATGGTCTTTTTAAAATTTTGGAAAAGATTGGTAACAATGCATTTAAGCTTGATTTGCCTCCTTATATGAAAATATACTCTGTTGTTAATGTTGAGAATTTGAGATTGTTTGATCCTCCTTTAATCGATGATCAAGGAGAGCTTGTTCATGTGCCATCAATAGATGATTTTTTTCTAGAATATCTTGATGAACTTTAGCAGTATCTCATACTTGACAAAAGAACTAGGACTTCAAAGAGAGGGGATGTCGAATACCTTAGAGTGGGACTCAAGGGACAGAAGCCTTCTCAAGCCAAATGATTACAGACCGAGAAGGTGAGGGAGCTGTACCCTCACCTATTGAACAATTGATAGTAACTTTTGGGGTCAAAAAGACTTCTAGTGGGGAGGAATGATCAGGTGCTCAGTATTTAGCTCAAAAATCAAAGTTCTCATAATGGCTCAAAACTTGAACGACCGCGTCCGTCTCAAAAAAATGATCCTAATGCAACTCGTTTTGTCAAAAACTTAGTTCGTATGAGAAATTTATTGCGTTATGATCGCTTTGCTAAACAGGGGAAATTTGCAAAAAAAAATGCCTAGGCATTGCACAATCAGTGTTATGATCGCTTTGCTAAACAAGCGAAATTTGCAACAACAAAAAAAAATTCCTAGTTACTACACAGTCAACAGTCCATACTACTGATGTGGCAAGTGACTAGGCATGGTCAACGACGAATCAGGGATGGATAAGTGGCATTATCTGGTTGGATTGTACAGTGGTTTGTTGGTGCATTTTTATTGGTGCATTTCTAGACCAATGGAAGAATGCCATGTGGCACCTCCCAAAGGTCAGATTGGCGATATTTATAATGGAGAAAAACATATGGTGGGGGTAAGGGTCGAACCCATGACCTCTGACCTACGGTCGTCATGCCTTAACCATCTCCTCTACACCATGTCTCTTAACCAATATATTCATGATGAATATTTAAGTTGTATTGGTTTGAGTTTGGGTAGTTAGGGAAGGGCCAGCTCGCAGGCCATCCCTCCCCACATTTGAACAACATATAAACAAACCGCAACAATTTATGTTAACATGGTGACTATCCAAACCAAAGCTCCGACGGTTCCCATGTGAACGCTATCACCATAATGCCTAACAGTTAGCACTTTGATGGTTCTGGCTAACGGTTATAACATGTGAATGATACCATAACCCTGATGGTCAAGCTAATGGTCTCCTCCAAAAAAACATGGTATCCACCACATGTGACCGCATTCAAAACTCTGACGGTTGTTGTTAGTTAACTCCGCAGTTTTCATGATAATCACAGATTATGTTAGTGCTAAACCAAGATTAAAAATTAATTAAGTTCAGTTAACCCTCAGTTTAATCTGGCGATGAATTTGGCGGTGCCCCCAAATTCGGGCCTGCCACCAAATTTAGCGGCACTAACTGGAGATATTCCAGAATTAGTGGAGAAAATGTAGGAAAAAACTAACTGAGCTCTAGAGAAGTCAATTTTCGACCAAATTGAGCTCAGAAAGAGTTTTTCTTGGCTAATTTGGACATTCTGAACACATTGGTGCAGGTATTAGGATCCATAGAGCTTTATAAATATAATTTTTTCCACATTGAACTAATATAGAGGCTAAAGCCATGGAAGCTAGACCAAGAGATGTAGCCTAGGAGGGGTGAACTCCATCAAAACAATGTGTTAAAGTGTCTTTTTGGTGGTTTTCTGTACTTTGAATGTCTGTTGTTCAGTATTTGTGTTTTAAGCTAATTTTCTCATGAATGTCACTTTAAACTTAAGGAAATTTTCCTGATTGTATGCACAAACAACTAAGGAAAACTCAGCACAAGAAGCAATAAGCAAGCATATGTTTATAAATCTATAATTATTATTAGCACAACAAAAATAATCATACAAAAATAGATCAATAGGGATAAGAGAGATTATGTTGCTAGAATTCGTACCCATACACCACCAGAATGCTAGTAATATAAATCTTTAACAGTAAAATCTACCAAAGATAGTAACTCCATTCAATAAAGAAGATTATAAACCCATATGGATGCATAAATATATAGCAATACAACTACTGAACTGTGAAAAATACCATGCATGTAACCATAGCAATATAGCTATTGAACTGTGAAAAATTCCATGCATGTAGTCGTAGCAATATGACTACTAAACTGTGAAACTTTCCATGCATGTAGCTATAGCAATATAACTACTGAACTGTGAAAAATGCCATGCATGTAGCCATAAACTATCTCTAATAGTTAATGTATGAGTGAATGAGCCTCAAAAGTTTCGAATTGAAAGAATTGGTGATACAATTACTACAACGTGGAATAGGTTAGTTATCCCTGCAACCCGAAGGCCTCTAGAAAACATTCTTTCTCCCTGGATAGGGATAAGAGAGATTATGTGTCTAGAAGTCGTACCTGTACACCACCATAATACTAGTAATATAAATCTATAACAGTAAAATATACCAAAGACAGTAACTCTGTTCAGTAAAGAGTATTATAAACCCATCTAGATGCATAAATCTATAGCAATATAACTACTGAACTATGAAAAATGCCATGCATGTAGCCATAGAAATATAGCTACTGAATTGTGAAAATTCCTTGCATGTAGCCATAATAATATAATTACTGAATTGTGAAAAATGCCATGCATGTAGCCAAAAGTTACATCAAGAATTTTATTGACTTTAGAAGAAAATAACAAAACAAAAGAGTTGCTAGATAACTAGAATAATAACACATACAATAGTCACAACAAGATTTATGATTTTGACACCAGAAAAGGAATAACCACATGTAGGTGGCATATGAACTATAACTGGAACTACCCAATTGATCATTTAAAAAAATATATAACATAACTACAATCCATAGGAGTAGTAGAATAAACCTTTGAATCACTTCAGGTTAAAGTATACTATGCATTAAACCCTAGCTCCTAAAACAAACTGATGGTCGGATATGAATCTAAGAGAAAATTTCGAGTATGCAATTTCAGAATTCAGAACAGAAACAGAGAAAACTACAACTTTAAATACAATATTAACAAGTACAGGGAGTCAACTACAGTTGTGACTTCATCATAATTAAGCTGCCAAGAATGGATAAAAACCTGGGAAAAGAGCATCCAAATAAAAGGAAGTTACAAAACCCTACAGGATGAATCCAAGAGCCGAAAATGAGAATGTAGTGTATTACCTCAAACCCCAAGATTCGTACCTTCCATAAACCAAAGATTATGAGAATAGTAACTACAATATTATCGTCAGAGTTGACCGGTGAAATAAACCCTAATACTTGAAAATTTATGAAGACTATGAAATGATAAAAGAATTAATTCGAACCATAGAAAGTGGCATACCATTACTTGAATCATTTTCCCAAATCCTCTGCATTGAGAACCAACCTGGCACCGGAGTTAAGGGAGAAGATTAGAAACAAGTATAAAGGGTTTAGCCGAAACCTTACCATTTGGGATAAATTGACTGAATAATAATTACCCTCACTTGAAGGCCTGAAGATGACATCAAAATCATAGATCCAATGTTCCAAACCCCAACTACAACCCTCCATTGCACCTGAGTAAGCCAGCACAAGCCTAATATTGTAACAAATCCTCAGATAGAAAAGGGAAGCAACATGAAATCGTTGAGTAGCCAAAATAGAATGGACAACTCACCTAAAAGGTACCAACGTGAAATAAACTAGAGCACATAGGTGGAACATCGGCAGAGCCAAACGTGGGGAGGCATAATGGCAGAGTTGAAGAGGAGCCACGAGTGGGACAAATGTCATTAACCATTCTACCACGATCAAAGTCGTTCAATGTAAACCCTAACCCATGGACAATGTGGATCAATCCACCTATAGCGCACCAAACGCATCGTATTCGCTGCGAAACCTTTTCAGAAGAGTTCTTAACACATCTAAGGTTAATCGATGACCGAAGGCAGGTTACCTGGGCATCAGTTGAAGTTTACCATGCGGGTTACTCTAGGGAATATAAGTTTGTGTAAGGCTCATATCAATTCATGTACTATGGGCAGATTATATGCCATTCATTCATTAAACCATAAAATTATAAAAATCCAAAGTCATAATTCGATATGATAGAATGTTATTAAAATAACAATAAGAAATTCCAATTTAATTTGTCTTTGAATTAAATTGAGAATTAAATAGAAAATCTATTCTCATAGAAACTTGTAATAGTTAACTAAGTTATATTGACTTAGTTGACTTAGGAAATTCAAGTTGGAAGTCTATCTAGTCATGTAGAGTGATCCCTAAATTTTAGGGGTCTAGGTTGAGTTCTTTTGAGTTGTAATTAATTAACTCATTCTAACTGAGTTATAGTCAGTTAAACTAATTCTAACTATTGGAGGAACTACTAGGAGGTCTAGTAGTGGGGACGGGCACCAGTGCATCCTCAGTGCCACACCAGTTAACTAAAGATTCACTCATAAATAAGTCATGCATGTCAGTTTAGAGGAAGACCTAGTTAAGATTAGAGTTCCGGGATAATGTACTGTCAGTTGTATAATTTTCCGAGTTGTACAGATGGTGAATGAAATCAATTGAGGGCCTACAGATGGATTGCACAGTCATGGGTTGAGAATTTCCCAATTAGATATGGGCTAATTCTCTTAGGAATTGCGCAAGGAAGTAGTGGCTTGGCAGGCAGCAACATTGGTTAAGTGTTGGCTTGAGCTGGCTTGTGAGGTAGAGAGATAGATTGTACTAGTGGAGGAATTTTTTGGGTTGAACAAGAATTGTATTTTCTTCGAAGATATTTTGGTGAATGCAATATATATAGTTGGGGTTTTTAGCAATTTCTTTCCCAAGAGAAATATTGTGTTATGTGCAATTTATTTTCTTCATTTTCTACTTACTTTTTTCATCGATCAATTTTGGTTTCTACTAAAGAGTAGAGTAGATTCTTGTCTTGTGTTTTCGCATATCACATAAGTTGTTGGATCTACAAGTAAAAATCTACATGGTATCAGAGCTTAAGAGAGTATAGAAGAGGAGAATTCAAGTTTTTTGTGCAGGTGAAATCAAATTTGCAACTTCATACTTCAGAGTCAGCAATATGTCATTCTATAGTTTGAGACTTGAGTATGCCCTCGAGGGTAGCTCAAATTACATAGCTTGGAAGGACATGATCGAGGCAGTGCTGGAAGACAATCGCCTCAATGAATTCATAGATCATGATATTCTAAAGCCTCCAACACTTGATGCTAAAGATCTGGTTGAATGGAGAAAGTGTGTGGCAAAATTGAGAAGGATTATTCTAGAAGGAGTTGGAGATCATATTTTCATGAAAATCCATGATAAGGACACTCCAGTTGCAATGTGGAAGGCATTGACAGACCTATTTCAAAGTAAAAATGACCATAGGAAGTTGGCACTAAAGGAAAAAATCATAAAGATCAAGATGGAGAAGGGAGAATCAATTCTGAAGTACATGACCAAGTTCACCCAATGTCAGGATGAGCATGGAAGTGTCTGGATTACTATTGCCGAAGACGATCTGGTGATCCTAGAACTTCTAGGACATCCCAAGAGCTAGCATTATTACCAGGACTCTGTTAATGGGAGGGAGAAGCTACTAGAGTGGGAGAGGTTGTGGTCCGACTTGGTACAGGAAGAGATTTGGCAGAACACCAGAGACATATCCTCATCAAAGCATGATGATGAAGATAATTTTTACTTAGCGGGTAAGGAAAAGAAAGGGAAGGGGAAGTCATCCCATTCCAAATCAGGTTCTTGTTAGGGTGAAAAGAAGAAGGAAATGTCGAAATTCAAGTGCTTTCATTGTCATGAGTTGGGACATTTTTCCACAAAGTGTCTTCTCAAGAAGGTCGGTAAGAAGTCCTCAAGAGGAGTGGCAGGTGAGGCTCTTGCTTCACAATTCAAATTTGACTTTACCCTCATCGCTTGTATGGTGTTATCGATGATGGGTAGTGTGTGGTACCCAGACAGTGGAGCTTCTTCCACAAGACTGGTAACAAAGAGCTCTTTAGTAACTTGGAGGAGAAGGATCTCCATATGCATATTGAGATGGGTGATGATAGGAGGTATAGTGCTACCGGGATTGGTACAGTTACCTTTCAGAGGGAGTCAAGTTCTCCCCTTATGTTGGCTTATATGAGCCTGACCCAAGTTCGGAAGAATTGTTTAGCCAAGCAAATCCTGCAGTTACTTGCCCTTTCAGCAACAGCCCGCGGAGCGCGGACTGAGGTCTCACCCGAGGTAGCAGGGGAGGGTGCTGGAACCAGGTTTTTGCACCCTTGGGATGTCTAGATGTGGCCTAGAGGGTTCACACGTCGTTCCACAACCTCGCGTTGTTCTACTTCCGCGTAGATCCGGATCCGGGTTAATTCGTAATATTATTACTTGTATAAATCAGATCTACTTAGCAGGGCCTTTAAGCAACATTTAACAGATTTAACTAGTTCGTGCACTTAGAATAAACTCAAACTCAAATATATTCATAACATAAGCATATGCGCATAGATCAAATAGTTATATTAACCATACAAAAAGTCAGGTCCGCGATAATTCAAATTTAACTAAGAATTTACAGAAGAAACTTATCTTTATTTCCACTTTATCACCAATACATCCAGATCCGCCCTGCGCACTCAGCTACAGGGGTCCACGCACACAGCTGTAGACTCTTCCAGGCCTCTGTGCACACAACTGTAGAGCCTCTATCCACTACCCAACCCCTCGACTCAGACTTACAGACGCCTTTATACTTTTCTCCTAAAAAACCCATTACAATTCAGATCCAAGATCATACCAAAAAAGAACTGTGTTTCCCTCATAGAGCCGCACTCTATTTATACCTTCCTATGTGTCATGCGGAAAGAGTCGATAGTGCGGACACAAACGACCTCCCTAGAAGCAAAAGCTTTCTAGTGACAAACAAGACAAATAAACACTACCTTTCTCTAAACATGCATTGAGAATACAAATAATCAGGTGATTTTAACATACCTTTAGTCCAACGCTTTGTAGTAGTCCAGCCTCGCCGATCCAGATGAGCTCCTCCTTCTCTTCGAAACCTGCATTCACTAACAAGCCAAAAGATTAAATAGCACCTGATAAACTCATAAAACAATACATATCCATCATACAGACCAAAGAGTATATGAAACAAATCATGAATAACAATCTGTTGAGAAAAATGAGTTCATTTGTATTAAGAGGAAACAAAAGGAACCATTACAACCTGAGCCTTGGTGTTGTGCAAGTCCCTCCTAGGGTCCAACAAGAGTTTTCCTTTACTTTGATCAGCTCACCCACTCTCAAATAAGGCTAGGAAAGGATGGGAATCTCTCCTCTCAAGCTTTACAAGGGAGTCCTAATTCCAGCAGCATCTACCCTTAGGAATGTTCAACTTTCAACCTCCCCTCCCTCTGGCCCAATGCCTGTATTTATAGTGCTCTAGAGGAAGTTATTCGGGTCCACCATCAATGGGATAAGCCCCTCTTTGGATGGGACAACTCCCCTCTTGATGGGATAAGTTCCTCTTTGATAGGGATACATGAACCATCTGGAGGCGCTCCATACACGTCAAAAAAGCTTCTAGAATGCTCTAGAAATGACCACAAGTAACTTTTTTGGAGTGAAACTTGCGCCTTTTGACCTTTACAGGAGTACGCACCCTCCCCTTTATATACAGAGCGTACAAGTACGCAGGTATTGTGAACTTGGGGTGCGTACACGCAGGTAAGGCTAAGAGAAACTGCGTACCCAGAGATATATAGATTTTTAATGACTTTCTCTCTTTCTTGGAGTTTGACATGGAGAGCAGAGGTATGAGGCTTTCCAAGGAGGATAGTATGACAGTTGATGGAGCCATACTAACTGCAAATAGTCATGGTGACAAATTTTAGTGTAACAGATTGCCCCCTAAAGTGCGAAGCCTGTAGTAGATAAGGGTTTCATATCATCTAGGAAGGGTGAAGTATTTTATCATTTCAAGGATTATCTTGTGGAGAGCCCAGTCGGAACCTGCAAATATTCAACACAAAATACATATATAAGATGATATCATCGCTGAGGTAGGAATTCCCATACTCAGATTGAAAACTTTAACTAATTGACTATCTACTGCTCTGATACAGGAATGATTTTGCAATACATCATAATCATAGACTTTTTGTAGACACAATATGGACGCAGCCATCTGTTTATAGTTGGTCTACTATATAATGAATACAAAACTCCTCGCAGCCTGGATGGTGGAAACTAGATCCAGGGTATTCATTTCTACTCCCCAAACAGGTACGATTCTATCCATGCGAATAAATGAGTTGATGTCGAACATGGTAGAAACCACTTGATTACCAGTCAGTGATGTAAACTGTTAACAAGCATGAGAGAGACCACCAGTGATGTCAATGGTTCTCAAAGTACCCAGTACAATCCATGAGATGTGAATGAATGAGTTGATGTCGAACATTTCACGGAATCCTTCGATCGAAAGTCAATGATGTAAACTGTCGTCAAAGGCGAGAAACCTGCCATTGATGCATGCAGATTTCAAGGTATTGATGATTCCTAAGTCATCTTTCTAGATAATGTGCTGATGTCGATAGAAAGCGACCCGTTGCAGGCAAGCCCACAACACGAAATCATAGATCAAGTTGAAGAAATGTAGCTGTAAGGACTGACTCAGGGATGGTCAAGATGGACGATGGGTATTTTGCGGATGAATGGTTTATATGTAGAGACCTCTTGAACACATAACGACACAACAGATGGCTTGGTGACACTTGACCCAAAGTTAATACCCGGTTAAAAACTTTCAATGTGGTTTGATCAACTGTGAGGCAAAGGATTTCCCAACCCAGGTGAATGCAAAGTGTCGTGTTCAAGAGTGGTAATAAGGCTTCTTCTGAGACAAAGGATAACAAATAGGGTCATTTTTCTCTCTTTTCCCCCACCATTTCTGGCAAGTACCTCTTTATTTTTTACAAGCTTGAGGAGGATAACATATGCTTGATTATAAGCTCACCCTTCGGATGAGTCCAGTTTTGATTCGAACCCTAAGAAGGAGTGGTCCGTTCCTGTTTGTAATCGAACAGATCCTTTACTGTGAAATTTTAACGAGTCCAGTATAGGAGAAACTCGGCGTTTTTCATTTTTAGAGAGTCTGAAAAAACTTAAGAAGACTCCAGGTTGAACTTTTTCGTAAAGTTGTGTCTCCCAAGCCCGAAAAAGTATAAAATAATACTTGAGAGAACCGCTTGATCTTGTGACCAAGGAGTACTTTCATGATTAGTGTCTTTGACCTGAAAAGTAAAAAGCGATCAAGGACACGTCGTTTTATTTTCAGTATCGAATTTGAAACGACAAAAATCCGACAATCTTTTCCTGTTTTTACGGTCAGAAAAGGGCTATAAGGGGACCGTCTTTTAATTCTGTTTTAATGAGTGTAAAAGAAACGCTCGGCAATCTTTTCATATTTTAAGAATCTGAAAAGGGCTTAAAAGAGAACTCCAAGGTTTCACTTTTTCGTAAGTTTTAACGAGTTCGAAAAAGGGATAAAAATGTACTCATGGTTTTCACTTTTTCGTAAATTTTAATGAGTTCGAAAAAGGGATAAAAATGTACTCATATGGCCGACTTTCAATTTAATTTACGAGCAGGAAAAGACGGAAAGAACTCGACATTTTTCATTTGTTTTACGAGAATGAAAGATGGCAAAATAATCTCGGGATTTTCATGAGTTTAACGAGTCTTGAAAATAACTGAAATTGACTCGAAATAGGATTCATTTTTACAAAATCTTGAAACAGATAAAAACTATGCTTCAAAGTAGTTTCATTTTTACACAAGCTTGAAACAGAGAGAAAAATTTGCTTGATGCCCCCTAAGCATAACTGCTAGAGCGCATGCCCCCCCAGCTTCATTTCATTCAACTAAGTACAAGCTGGATGGAATGAAGGTTTTGTGACGAGATCATTTGAAAGACTCCACCTAAAACTATAAGAAAATTATGCAAAATACTGAAATAACTAACCTAAATATACAACTTAACATTTATGAGATCTAGTCAAACTCTCGACTCAATTAGAGGAGGATTTGTTTCATTTTTTAACGAGCTTGACACAGGAAAAGAACTATGCTCGGATTCGGTTTCATGTTTACACAAGCTTGAAACGAAAAACTATGCTTGTTATAGTTCACATGCCCCCAGCATAATGACGCAAAACGAGGTACATGCCCCCCAAGCTTCATTGCATTCAATGAGGTGGATGGAATGAAGCTTTACTTTTAAGATCTTGGAAAGACTTGTGGGATTTGTTTCATTTTTTAGTGAGGTTGACACAGGGAAAGAACTATCCTCAAAACACTTGTTTCATTTTTTAAACGAGCTTGACACAAGATAAGGAACTATGCTCATAACTACTCTCTACAATCTACCTACTTAACCTACCCTTGTTTCATTTTTGAACGAGCTTGACACAAGACAAGGAACTATGCTCACGACTCCTTGTTTCATTTTTTAAAGAGCTTGACACAAGACAAAGAACTATGCTCCAAAAGTTCGCATGCCCCCAGTATAATGATGCAAAGCGTGGTACATGCCCCCCAGGCTTCATTGCATTCAACCAGATGGATGGAATGAAGGTTTACTTTCAATATTTAACTTGAAAAGGGAGTTGTTTCATTTTTAAGGAGGTTGACACAAGAAAAGAACTATCCTCATACCTGATTCATTTTTAACGAGGTTGACTCAGTAACATGAACTATCCTCATACCTGATTCATTTTTTAACGAGGTTGACGCAGTAACAGGAACTATCCTCAAAATCCTACTTTCTACAATCTACCTACATATCCTAAAATCTACCTGATTCATTTTTTAATGAGGTTGACTCAGTAAAAGAACTATCCTCATGCTAGCCTGTTTCATTTTTTAACGAGGTTGATACAGGAAAAAACTATCCTCGTACTCACTGATTCATTTTTTAATGAGGTTGACTCAGTAACAGGAACTATCATCTACAACAGCCTGTTTCATTTTTTAACGAGGTTGATACAGGAAAAAAAAAAAACTATCCTCGTACTCACTGATTCATTTTTTAACGAGGTCGACACAGTAAAAGGAACTTTCCTCACACTAGCCTGTTTCATTTTTTTAACGAGGTTGATACAGGAAAAAAAACTATCCTCGTACTCATTGATTCATTTTTTAACGAGGTCGACATAATAAAAGGAATTTTCCTCGTAACATTGATCATGGCTTCCAACTGGAAGAAAGACATGTCAATGGACACACCTTGATCATGGCTTCCAAGAGGTCTTCATCGGAAGGAAGAATACTTCTCTGGAAGGAACACATGTCAAGGGACTCAAAAGGGATAAGAACATCGTGTTCAAGAAATCCCATAGAGTTTTCCATGTCAATTACCGGATCTAAATCAAAGGAAGATGAGAAAACAGTGAGAGGTTCACATACATCGGTAACTGAAAACATGGGACCAGTTGCCACATAATTAACCCATGGCAGGGTAGATACCACTTTAGAATCAGGAACATTTAGGGGTGTCATATTATTGGTAGTTGAGACAAGACTAGGGAACGAAAGCTGGTCTATAGTCACAATACTGCCATTGTGAGGGAAAGACAACACGCGAAAGAGTGTCGATACAACAGCTTTCATTGCATAAACATAGTCTCGCCCAAGGAGTAAATTGAAATCCAAGGGACCTCGAACTACCATAAGATCAATACAGATAGTTTTACCTTCCAAGTTAATAGAAAACTTAGGAAGGATCCCTAAAGGTTCACTAATGGTTATGTTAAAAGCTTTCAGATTCTGCATAATAGGCGCAAGCTGAGGGGAACCCAAAGCTTTCCAAACAGTTGAGGATAAAATACTAACAGAAGCACCTTCATCTACCTGAGTATGATGTATGTCCCTACCACCAGCCTTGACAATGATTTGGAAAGGGACGGAGGAAGGAAGACGAGGTTCTGTCAGTCTATTCCAATCAAAGGAAAAGACCTCAGTACTTAGAGGGAGTTCTGCAGAAACAGGTGAAATGCCCCCCGGCATAGAAGAATCTGATGTAACAAGAAGAACCTGAGCGGTATGAAGTTCACTTTCTAAAGGGAAAGTGGGATCGACCGAATGTGAAATTGAATGGACCACTTGATCAACTAACGGATCATCAACCTGAGTGACATGAGTTTCACTCTCCAATGGGAGAGTGTGATCGACTGTACTTGAATTTAGATCAATCACTCCGTCAGTTGACGGTAGGTTGGGAGAAAGTTTACGGTAACCAGTTGGAAATTATTGTTGTGGAACAGTAAGGTTTTCCAACAATGTTGAGGCTTCATCCATGTGAGGGCAAATGTGAGTTTGATGACTCCCTTTGCATAACTTACAAGGAAACCTAACTTTACCCTTTTTCCCAGGAACCTGACTATCACTGGTTGATGGATCAATGGAAAGTTGATGAGATTTTTCTGACCATACTTCCAAGACCTTTGGAATACCAGGACAATTGACAAGGAAGTGGTCACCCTTACAAAGCCTGCAAGGGTATTTGGGTTTACGATGCATGTCAGAGTTTTCCTCAACACAACTAACACTTACAGTCATGGTTGGTTGGTTGACTTCTTTCTTATCTTGCTTCTTCTTCTTCTTCCCTTTCTTCTCCTTCTTAGCCTCCTGGTTACTAGCATCAAGGCTTTTACCAGGCGAAGAGGAAGAAATGGAGGAAGAAAAATTAGGAGAAGAAGGTAAAGGGTCAACAGAAGGTTGGTGATGTTGAGACGGTGAACTCTGTGGAGGTGAAGCATTCGGTTGAGGTGGAACAATTGGAGTACTTTGGGCCAACGAAGTTGAAAATAACCATATCGGTAAACCTATTGTAAATCCAGGTAATGACAAAGTAGCCATATAAGGAGGACCAACATTTCCAAAGTAAGGAAAAGTACTAGGATTCTTGTTAGGAGGGGTTCCTAGGTTGGTAAATTCCGGAACATTTGCCATTATATTCAACTTCAGTGAATTTTATTAACAATTTATAACTAAAATTAACAATTCACAATTCACACCTAACAATTAAAATTCACAATTCACACCTATGGTCTCTAAAAGTAAAAACAAACAAATTAACACGCGCTATCAAATCTAGGAGTCAAACCACACACAAACAGTAACCTTTCGGAACGAAAACACTAGTTGGGGATGAAATCCAACATCGCAGAATTCAGTACAGAAGTGGCGGGTGGAACAGTTACCCCGACAACCTGCTTAATGAATAGACTGGACCATGTTCCTCCACTTTAACCGTTTCGAGTGAAGTGAACCCCCCAGAAAATCCAAGTGAGTCTAGCCGACGTCTGCTCCAGGTACAGTGGGATCTTCCCTCCACCATCACCTTGGGTAGAACCCTAAAGATAATGGTCACTAAGGTCACCAACAGCAACAAATACACCTGGGGGAACAGTCTATGACCCGATATCACGCAAGGGCAGAGTAACAAGCTCAATCCCCTTGCCGGCTCCTTGACAATAATCCAAGGTTTACCGAAAAGTGACCCTAGGTTCTTCGACAATAATCCGAGGTTTACCGTTTGTAGTACGTGCGTATCTGGCGTCTTTCCCAATGAAGGAGGATTGATCCCCTCCCTTATGGTCGAGCACCTAAAGGTCCTCTCCTTAACAGTCGAGCATGCTTACGCATCCTACTAATTTGGCCATTTTAGCTTGGCGGAGGTTTTTCAAGCCAGCAGCCCATTTCTACAACCCACCTAGTCTGGAGGTGGGCGAATCCGTCAATCCATAAATAGATTTATTGTATTACCCATATAACTCTGATGCTTGGCCATATCACTCTAATGACTGAGATTCTATATTATATATGTCATTTCAGACAATGAAAGAGAAAGCTTCCGAAACACATCTATATCGCCATTTCTTTAAGGCTAGACGCGCCCAAACTACCTAGCTCGCTGGGTAAGCCTAAAATGGCCATTTTCACGTGGCTCCATGACAATAGCGTATATAAAGAAACGGCATCGAAAGTAAGGTACAGATTCGTGCAGCTGTTCTCTCTTCCAGGAAGAGGTATGGAGAATGAAATGGAAGGGTACAAAATGAAAGGATAACTACGTCGAACGAAGTGGAAGGACCTAACTCAAACTAGACGACTTTTTTCTACGGGGGCTTGTAATCAGGTGGCTTCCTTCCGTCCGGCTTGTAACCAGGCGGCTTCCTTCCGTCCGGCTTGTAACCAGGCGGCTTCCTTCCGTCCCACGGTCTCTGCGGCTTCCTTCCGTCCCGTGGTCCCTCAAGTTTCGTGACACCCCTATTCCTTCTTCTCGCCCCTCTTTTCACTTCCATATAAGTTTCCAACCGCCGGCGCTGCCGATCCGGGTTTTTCAAGAATTTCCCCACGATGAAGTCATATTCTGCGGCATCTTGCTCAAATACTTCCGCATCAATATTACCTCTCTGAAAGGCGTGCTCGATGCTCTCGGATAAGATTCTTTTACACAAGCGGTCCCACCCCGCTATCCCCCTAACCTCGACCTGGACGGACGAGGCGACAACAGCTCGGATTCTCTCTCGTAGGCGGCGGCGTTTGGTATGCCCATGAATTTTGAGGGCCCCGTTATAAACTATACTCTCGAAACCCTTATCCGTCTTACGGAGGGTGAAGCCCTCGACCAATGCAAACCCGTGGACATCGGGAAAATGTTTCTTGTCCGTCGCCAGGGATACCTTGCGCGTCCAATTCAATTCTTTCATAACACGCTCCGACATTGGAAATATAGTTATCTGCCAGAATTGGTTGTCTTTTGCTCTCATTGTTCGTTCAGATGAAAATCTCACCATCTAGGGGCCCGTTTCCCTAGAGGCATACCGAAAAAACGATAGAGAAACCCTCTCCTGGACAGTCGAGTGTGCTTACGCACCCTCACCATATGAATAGTGAGTGACTCCGTCCCTTCTTTATTTCGAAGTTGATATTAGTTTCTCTATCTGGTGGAAAGAAAGTGACCATCCTGACCCTCACTTAGGAGGGAATTAGCTCTAACGGAGTGCTGTTTCGCCGAGAGAGCGCTTCTCCCAAAGTTCCTAGAGCTCAAGCGCTTCGCCGTGCCGAAACTTGATCGAAATGACATATATAATGTAGAGCAAGAGCCAATGAATTTCTCACAGAATCATGAGGCCCAGAGAACTGGGGAGGAAGGGGGGGTAGGGGGGGATGGGAGGGGGCGAGCCTAACATTTCACTCTACAACTACGTTCCTTCAAATTGTGGGGGCCTAAGCTTGCGGACCCTTCAAATGAAGGCCGCCATAAAAGAAACGATGGACGAAATGGTCGATCGATATTTCAAGGCCCGAGACCGCTACCACTTGATCCAGCCTTTCCCGAAAGAGTCTCTTCGCATCGCCGAGCCTACTCGAGATATCCATTATATATGTTATTTTCGTTAGTTCTACTTATTTCTTTCTTCTATAACACTTGTTCGAAAAAAAAGCGAACCACTCTCTTTCTCTCTCTCTAGATAACATCAGAGAACCTCTCTCTACACCGACGCTTAGCTGAGCGCCGTACCTCTCTTTCTCTGTGACCGAAGGCTCTCTTTCTCTCTCTCTCTAGATAACATCAGAGAACCTCTCTCTACACCGACGCTTAGCTGAGCGCCGTACCTCTCTTTCTCTGTGACCGAAGGTAGGCATTCTTTCTTTCTTTCTCACTAGATAACATCAGAGAACACCTATCTGGTCTCGAAGTAACCAATACTGGCATTTCCAAAAAGCCGGGCTTTTTTCTGGTGTGGCTTGGCTGGGCTGAGCTCCTATATATAGTCTTTTT
The DNA here is from genome assembly GCA_031772625.1 of Pinus tabuliformis. Classification (NCBI taxonomy): domain Eukaryota; kingdom Viridiplantae; phylum Streptophyta; class Pinopsida; order Pinales; family Pinaceae; genus Pinus; species Pinus tabuliformis. Next base: position 301,033,373 of record CM062813.1, on the reverse strand, counting down.
TCTGGTGTGGCTTAGCTGGCCTAGCTCCTGAGCCTGCCCAATTTACTGACAAAATCTAGTCCAAGTTGGTTCCCCACCCATGCAACGTATATAATATATCGAATAAATTCCCCTCCTAACACCCCACTGGAATTTCATGCAATTTTCATGCAATTTTTCATGCAAATTTTCATGCAAATTTGAAACCACCGCAACATATATAAGAGATTGAAGTAATTTCCCTCCTCTCCCTCTCCTTAACAGTCGAGTACCTAAAGGTCCTTATGGTCGAGCACCTAAAGGTCCTCTCCTCTCCCTCTCCTTAACAGTCGAGCACCTAAAGGTCCTTATGGTCGAGCACCTAAAGGTGATGGCGGCCTTAACAGTCGAGCCTGCTTGCGCATCCTGGAAAAGGAGCAACTTCGATCAGATATTTCATTCATTTCTTCGCTAAGCGTCCGATCAGCTTCTCGAAGAGACAGAGCAAAGGATCCATTGGAGCCGGATTTCTTTCTTTCACTCGAAGAGACAGAGCAAAGGATCCATTCATATACCCTCCGGGGGCCGATCCCAGCTAAGCGTCAGCTAAGCGCTCTCTAGGTACGGCGCTCAGCTAAGCGCTATGCCTACCTTTGGGAGTTGTTCGGTAGGAGAGAAAGAAAGAATGCAAGCGCTGCGCTCAGAGTCCCTTCGGTACGGGTGTGACCTTCGGTCAGAGAAAGAAAGAATGCAAGAGTCGGTGACCTTCGGTCAGAGCAAGAGAGATGATTCGATGATTACACGGTGCTGCAATATGAGGGTTTCCTCTGGGGTGGAATGTGTGGTGCAGTCCTGATCTTCGTTCGTAATGGGCTTATTCCTCTTCCTCTTTGCCGCTCTCTTGTTTGCTTCTCACTGACCTTGCTTGCTGCCTACCCATATTACATTATTGCTATCACACCTCTGGGGCGGGGTAGCCACTATAGGCAGGCCACCTTCGAACTCTCTAATTTACCATGTGTTGTCAAGACGTATAGAAGGAAGATTTGTAAGCCGATGTGTGAAGTCAAGATGCGGCTGGCTGGTGGGCTGAGACACCTATCCTTTTTCTATTGCGCGCTGCCTACAGGAACAGGGAAGCATAGAAGAGTGAGGAAGGGCAGTTATAGGCCTAGGCGAATTAGATAGAAACCTCTTATATGGCCATTTACACCCACTGTATCAACACTTTGTGACCTGAGATGAAAAAACACCACACAATCTTTGTTTCAAGCGTGACTTGGTAGAACTCACAATGCTTTTCTTAGGCGTAAATGACTATTAAGGCAGGAAGAGAAGTAGGCGAACTCCCAATCTATTTCTTTATTGAAGCGATCACCCACTCGAACTATCATCATATTATGAATCGCTCCCAGTGCTATAGCGCTTGTCTCCTATGGTTACCTGCCGGTGCCGTGAAACCCCCCTAACCCCATCCATCTATTAATCCATCCTTTTTTCTATTCTACAGAGGCCTATTATCCCTGGGGGTGGGAACTCGTACCTTGGCCCAGACCATTTGGCAACTGGGACGAAGAACTTACTTACTTACTTACTTACTTACTGTCTTACCTTGGGTGTGTCGTCTGCCTTGCTCTTTGTTCGTTCTGGGCGTCTTCTTTCAGCCACTTCGCTCTTTTTCTCTCTCGCTTACGGGGGGGGGGTGCGGCCTTGGCTTCGGCCTCGGCTCATTATTATCCCCTTCCCTGCTGGCTCCAGCTTTCTCACTGCATCGGCGCTCGCTTACGTCGCTTTCTCTCTCTCCCCCCCTTATCAGCTGGCTTTCCATCTTCCCTATGAAGATCTCAATTCTGATGCACCCATTTCATCAGCATCAGTCGCAAAGCAAGCAGTTTCTCCTTGCCCCTATCTCTGTGCGTGTCTCTACTGGGTCATTGACAGGTTCTTACACAGGCGGGGATGCAGGTGAAACTGAATCTACTGGAATGGGGAAGGATGCAAGCACTGGCTCAGATGCTGGTGGAGATCAAATTGATCATTTGAGTCTTTCGATTCAGTCTGACCCATAAGATGCATTTACTCACGCTTTTATGCCGTGTCAAGGGGGGGCAGAGATACACCTCCGCGGGGGGCAGATATCTGCGATCTCCGCCCTCGTTTTCACACGTTTCTGTATATAGATCGATCAGTAGCTGGTACAACCTACTACGGCCCCTACAGATCTCAACACACGGGACTAGATGTGGAGCAAAGGTTTAGGAGTCAGTTTATGTCTTGGGTGAACAAAAAGCGGGAGAGGTAGGAGTAGGAGCAGATTCCGTTGTTTACCTTTACCTTTCATTAGTGAATGATCCACCGGCGTCAGAACCGAACCTAAAGTTGTATAGGCCAAAGCCAGCCAATCCACCAGCGCTAATCCTCCCAGCACGAAAGCCCGCCTAAATCAATCGTGAACCATTTGGAGCGCTACCGGCATGAATCCAGGTGAGTAAATCTCGTTAAGCAATACCCGATATCGTGAGGGGGGTATTCGGGGGAAGCCTTTGACCCTATCTTACCAGAATATCCATGAAGCGGTAAGCGCTAATCTAGCGTAACCCAGGAGAAGAAATGTTGCATGATCAAAAAGTGTCATACAGAAGTGACGTTACGGCTGATTCATCAGTGCTAAAGTGTGGTTACTAGAAGCATAGATGCAGTAGTGGGGTTTGGGTAGTTTTATGGTATGTCTGATTTATGGATATATAGTTCTGCAGCCTGCCTGTCCGTGTGTCTATCTGAAGCTATTCCCATTTTGTTCCCACTGTTGAGGATCCTAGGGGTGTTTTTGTGGTTCTCCATGTTGCGCCTATGTTCGATTTATGTATGTCTTGACAGCGCCTCGTTGATCCGAGATGTTTTCCACATCCGCTTCAGGTCAATCTTCTGCCGTACACGGTAATAGGTAGAGTGGTCAAATCTCTCCCTCGTTCGTTATCTAGTTTGCGTCACTCGAATTGAACTAGGTAGTTTCCAGAGCGTCCCAGCCATGGTTATTCCCGTGTAGCATCCGGCTTTGTTTAGAACCTATCCCTCACCTCAACGGTCGCCTGAATTCGTGCTCAATCTGTCGCTGTACAGTTTCAGAACCGGTGGCTTCTAGGGCAGGAGAAATGTTACATCCTCCAGTTCCCCTTGGAGACGCTGCCGTTCAACTGGTTTGAAACCATCTTTCATGAAGCTCCTTTCTTTCGTCCGGGTACCTCCTAACTATTATGGAATCTAACTTGGAATCCCCAGCTTCTATAAGGAGGGGGAATACGTGGTACCACTCATGATATACTAATGGAATGTCATAGTCTCGCAGTGCTGCACTTCCTAAGTACTCGTGCACAATTCCATACGATACTGTTTCCCGACGCCGTTTAGTCAATCGTTTAGTCTATATATAGAATGCACTCTTCGCAGTGAGAGCGTATGAATTAGACAAGATCATGGTTGGTAAACATCACCAGTGCCAAAACTGACGTAATAATGCGGAGTTATCCTTAATTGGGGCCACACTCCTACCAATAGCTCCTCCCAAAAGTGCGATAATTGCATTGTCTAATAAGAGCAAATGCATTTTCCCTCCTGAATCTCGAGGCTCAATCTTCATGCTCACCAATCACCAATAAGCAAAGAAGCAATCAACTGATTCGTTCATTGATTTATAAGATACCAAGGGCCACGCGGATCTAGATCAGTATATCGTCCTCCTTCCAAGCAGAGGATATGGGTGGGCCATTATTCGCGGCAGAACGAATTGGAGGGAAATCCGCTACCACATTGTTGTTCCCGTGGAGGATAGGTGGGTTTAGTGGAAGGTAGCTTCTTTCTAAGTCAACGTATCCTCGCTCGCCTGGTTTAAGGGCTTAAGCCTCCGTTTCCAGCCTGCCTTGCGGTTAGGAGAAGGGTTGGGCACAGGGATCAATTAGGCTCTGGCAAGGTTAGTGAAGTGAAAGGCCCCTGGACAACACATTTCTCAGAATCATTTGCCTCCAGCGTAGTTTTAGAGCCAATTCACTAGTCGTGCCCAATCAAGTATAGTTACCAGAGATGAAACGACACCTGTTATCGCACCACGACAAGGAACCACATAGAATAGCTCTGTTGTATGGTTGCGATCCACCGTGTTTTGTTGGGTGCTATGGGTGCAGTTAACCGCCCCGTTCGTAGCTATGCATGGATCACTGCTGTTGCTTTACACCATGGTTAGCTGGAGCACTGCTGTAGAGTACGTATCAGTGGTAGTAGGACACCGTAGCACTTATGTTGTTTGTAGAACGTCGTAATAGGCCCACCCACTAGTATAATGTGAGTTGGTATGAGTTTGCGCGTCTCACGATGATGTTGGTACGTATCACCGGCTGTCTAGTCGTACGTAGCACTGCTTTGTGGGTCATATCCCTTTCTTAGTAGCTAGTCAACCCCTCTTGTCTCTTGCCGACCGCGCTTCTCGCACCATTAGCTCCAAAGGAGCAATCATGAAGTAGTTATGGCCCCTTTTCTATCTGGGAGAGTAAGCAAGTACCGCGCGGAGATCACAAGGTGGTTTGGGGCAGCTGAGCCACCAAGCCGATAAGTCAAGTCACCGAAAGCGTAATGACATATATAATAGCCACAAGGTAGATCGAGCTATCAAAATACCAGAATGACCATAATGACATATGCCCATATATGCATTGATAAGAAAGCGTAATGACATATGCCCATATCTGCTCGAAATCTCTCTCCTTCTCTGGAAGGGAAAGGTGGGAATTTGGTCCTTCTCTGGAAGGGAAAAGTGAGGTGAGGTCTCTGGAAGGGAGAGGTGAGGTGGGGTGCGGTGTGAAGAAAGAAATATGGGTGAGAACCGAACCCATAATGACATATGCCCATATCAGTCATGAATCTCTCTCCTTCTCTCACTCACATCTCTCTGGTAACATGTCAAATGACAATGTTGGAAGCAGACTTGTCAGGGCTAGGGCTTGACCGAGGGAGTACGTCCGATGCTAAAGCGTAATTACATATATAATAGCAGCGAAAAGTGAGTCGAAATGAATCGATCTCTCTCAATGGCATCATGTCAGGTCAGATCAGATCTCATCATGAAGCGTAATTACATATATAATTCCTCTCCTGTTAGTCGAGCCCTGCCTTCCTTGATGCTTATTGGGTGGTGGGCTTATGGTCGAGCCTGCTTGCGCATCATGAATGGCTGCATTTTCGGCATTCGAAGGGTGCGTTAGCACGCTCGACTAAAAGGCCGCCATCGATTTCGGGTGCGTTAGCACGCTCGACTAAAAGGCCGCCATCGATTTCTCGCTCATCCATGCTCGACTGTTAAGGACCTTTAGGTGCTCGACCAAAAGGGAGAGGAGAGGATGCGTAAGCATGACTCGACTGATAAGGACCTTTAGGTGCTCGACCAAAAGGGAGAGGAGAGGATGCGTAAGCATGACTCGACTGATAAGGACCTTTAGGTGCTCGACCAAAAGGGAGAGGAGAGGATGCGTAAGCATGACTCGACTGATAAGGAGAGGAATTTCCCATTTTTGCTCAATCACAGGCCGCTCCGTAATTGCTTGATTCTTGGTTGTCCCCATATTCGATTTTATGTATTTACTCATAGTATCGTTGCCCTTGCTCGGTAGTTCCGTAGCAGGTGCTTTCGGACGTTTTCTAGGTTCAGAAGGAACCGCCATAGTAACCACCACGTGCGTTTCATTATCTTCTATCTTATCCTTGACTGCTTCTCATGAAGTTGCACCGGGAGCTAGTGCTTGCTATCTAAAAATTGCTCCACGGATCTTCTCTGAAATGTTTGATGCTTCTTGGGGCTCCTTTGGCGACCGTGAAGTCACCGGATGAATCGCCGAGTAGATGGATTCGATCCGGACGCTGCAGTTGCTCCGCGGCGATACGGACTCGACTCGCTCTATGGGAACTACCCTGGGCACCATAGCATGTCGGGAATAAGGGGGGGGACATACTGGACGTAAAAACCCCCGGCTGGCTGTGCTGCCCCGCCTTTCGATACACAGTTGAGGATATCACGAACGCTACAGGTGTGGGAGCGATCGATCCCCTGCGGCGAGGAGATCCCACGCACAGGTTGGGGAAGGCGGGCGGCGGCTAAGGGCGGGCCTCGCATATGGGTAGCAAGAGGGCGCTTATGCCCGGGCTTTAGGGGGCCTTATGGGGAAGAGTCCAATAGGGACAGCACACCCCCCACTTCAAGCGCACCTCTGTATCGACTGAATAACTGGAAGAGTATAGTCGGTGGAACCGGTGAACCACGCATTCTGAGCTGGTTGGATGCGTGGGGCAGAGGGCTCGTAGTACACTCAACTATTGATCGATCCCCCTCTTTTTCTACTGACTTTCATAGGGGGGGGGCGAATCAGCGGGAAGGAAGAAGGGGCCCAAGCAGATGCCGTACACTTACTTGAGTGGCAAAGGAAAGCGATAACGAATGGCGCCTTTCTTTACTGATTCACTTTGGTAGGTTATAACGCGCGCGAGGGGAAGGTTCAATTTACTTATTGGGTGGGGGGGCTTATGGTCGAGCCTGCTTGCGCATCCTGAAAGGTCAACCCAGTAAGGTCCTGTCCTGATCAACCCTTCTAACTCTTTGAGGGGAAGAAATCATAGTACCTTTCCCTTCTCAAGAAGGGCAGGATACTACTTTCTTCCCCTCAAACGGGACCCTTCGCTATGCTCTTTGAGGGGAAAAAATAGAGGACCGGCAACGGGGCTCGACCACCGGGAGAGGGTATAACCCTGGGAAGAAATTCTAGTCAAAACCCTATAGAGGGGGAAGGGGGGGGGGGATCCTGTTCGGACATACGGTGGTTGTTACCCTTAAGAACCATAATATCAAGTTGGTGAGCCGTGTGATGGGAAACCTCCCCGCACGGTTCGGAGAGCACTTAATTAGAATGTTCCTGGGGGTACCACATCATTGCAAGGGTAACAGAGCTCGATTCGCAGATTGGTTCGACCCGGAATTCACTTCCGACCCTGTGTTTGATAGCCCGACCGTAGTTATGCCAATTGTGGTTACATTCGTAAGTAGCTTGGTCCATCCTCATTCCATTTCATATATGTCCGAGGATCCACATAGCCCTCGATTTATGTGTCATTCATCCATTCTTACTTTTTTTACGCCAATGTCGGTTACCGGAGATAACTTTATTCAATTATTCCCGGGATGGGAGGGAGTAGGTCTCGCTCCATATTCGTCAATTAATTTCCGGTCCACACGACTTAAGGCAGATAAAGCAGCTATCAAAGCTATGCTTGTCAATCGAGTAGGTGATTTTGGATCAGCTCTCGGGATTTTGGGTCGTTTTACTCTCTTTCAAACAGTAGACTCCCCGACCATTTCTGCTCGTGCTAGTGCCTTTTCCGAACCCCAAAATGATTTCATTTTCCGCAATATTAGATTTCATGCCATAACTGTTATTCGTATCTCGCCCTTTATTGGTGCTGTTGGAAAATCCGCACAGATAGGATTGCATACTCGGTCACCCGATGCAACGGAGGGTCCCACTCCAGTATCCGCTCCGATTCATGCAGCTACTATGGTAACAGCAGGCGTTCCCATGATAGCGAGGTGCTCCCCTCTATTTGAATACCCACCCACGGCTTTGATTGTTATTGCTTTTGCAGGGGCTATGACGTCATTCTCCGCGGCAACCACTGGAATATTACAGAACGATTCAAAGAGGGTCATAGCTCATCCAACTTGCAGTCAATTAGGCTATATGATCTTTGCTTGCGGCATTTCCAACTATTCGGTTAGCGTCTCTCATTTAATGAATCACGCTTTTTCCAAAGCATTACTATTCTTGAGTGCAGGTCCAGTGATTCATGCCATGTCGGATGAGCAAGATACGCGCAAGATGGGGGGGCTTGCTTCCTCGTTACCTTTTACCTATGCCATGATGCTCATAGGCAGCCTATCTCTAATTGGATTTCCTTTTCCAACTGGATTTTATTCCAAAGATGTGATCTCAGAGCTCGCTTACACCAAATATACCATCAGTGGTAACTTCGCTTTCTGGTTGGGAAGTGTCTCTGTCTCTTCCACTCCTTATCACTCTTTCCGTTCGCTTTTTCCGACATTTCCAGCACCAACTAATCCATTCGGGCGAGACATCTTACGATGTCATGATGCGCCCATTCCGCAGGCCATTCCTTCAATCTTTCTGGCTTTCGGGAGTCTTTTTGTAGGATACTTGGCCAAAGTGTGACCCGTTAGCCCATAAGTAAGTACTGTGACGAAGCGGCTGTTGCTCACCCAACACGATCATACGAGGTAACAATTCACCCAACACGATCATCCAGGGTGAACAAGAATTGGGGATCGGATGCGGGCGAAATTCCCGCCAATGGCTGAGATGCTCAGTCGACTCTCTCCCCCTTTGTAGGGGGGGTCCGGCAGCCCCTGATTCACGAGTGAGCAGAAAAGGGAGGAGGAAAGAGGCCCTGGTGAACCATCGCAATAAGTGAACAGGTGTAAGCTTTGCTACCCGACAATATTCAGTACTGACCACACTGAGGGACAGGCCCTAAAGCGAAGGACGGGAACGTTTCGGGCAGTGTGTTCCAATTTTTGGCCTTGCACCGAACATCCAATGGACCATGGACTAAACGGCCACTGTCTGAAAGGACTATGTCCAGGGTCCCGGCCGCCCCCACAAGGTACATCTTGCGCCTATGGGCCGCTATAACTATCCAAGAATACACTCGGAACTGGAGAAAAAACCCGGTGGACCGCCGAGCTACAAGCGACACAGGAGCAGGATTCCCCAAAAAGCCAGGGCCGTGGGTGGCCAAGAGGGCCCACTTGGAGACTCGGGATCTCATAAATGCGAGAATCAGCTAGTTCTGAGTAGGCTCATGATAGATAATACCCGAACGATACCCTGAACTGGGGAACCAAAGCTAACGCAGGTTACCTTTTTCCCGGCCCTCCCTTCATTTCATCGAGCACCCGTCCATCCTGCCTAAAATGGAAAGAGACATGATGAAAAGGAGCGAAGCCGCTCGACCAAAGGACCGGCAACGGGGCTCGACCATAAGCCCCCCCACCCAATAAGTAAATTGAAACTTTAGTTGCTCTTTAGTTACTTATTTGAGAGGGGCCACCAAATAAGTAAATTGAACCGGCAGGGTGCGTAAGCACGCTCGACTGTTAAGGCCGCCATCGCCCCTACTCCTTTATAGGGGTCACTCACTCATTCCGATGCCCACCACCCAATAAGCATCAAGGTACGTTAGTGACTCGACTGATAAGGATGCGTAAGCAGGCTCGACTGATAAGGACCTTTAGGTACTCGACCATAAGGACCTTTAGGTGCTCGACTGTTAAGGACCCTCACCATATGAATAGTGAGTGACTCCATCCCTTTAGGGGGCTCGACTGATAAGGAGAGGAGAGGGAGAGGATGCGTAAGTAGGCTCGACTGTTAAGGAGAGGACCCTTTAGGGTGCGTTAGCACACTCGACTAATAAGGACCTTATCAGTCGAGCCCCTGCCAGTCCTTGCTTTCCTAACGTCAAGCAAGCAATAAATTCCTCTCCTCTCCCTCTCCCTTATGGTCGAGTACCTAAAGGTCCTAATGGTCGAGCACCTAAAGGTCCTTATCAGTCGAGCCCCCTCCGGGTCCTTGCCCCCGCATCATTTCCTTAGGTTATCCCTTGTTGATAACGGGACGTACTCGGGAAGGAATGCCACCCGAGCGTTCCTGTCTCACCCATAAAATACCGAAGTTAGGTAGCACTCTGTTGGGAAAGCTCACCATGAAACCAACGGGACGTACTTTGGAAAAGAAGGGAAAAGAAACTTCTCGTTCAACTGGTTTGGTGGGCTGGCTTGAAACTCACCGATCATAGGGCTCTTAGCTGGACATTCTATCCTTCTTTTTAGGGTCCACCATGGGATGGAATGCAATGCAATGGAGAGATATTCATCAAGACAAAAGAGGTATTATTACAAGGAAGCAGGGAAGGTAGAGAAGGAGGAGTTACCTTAGCGTAGTGACCTGAGCTATGCTTAGGCAAGGGTACGAGGCATAGGCACGATCCATAGGCACCTTAGGCAAGGGCACGAGGCAAGGACATGAGATTGAAAAAGACAGGGGATTCTCTTTTCAGTCGCATAATCATCCTTATACCCTTATTTGGCAGGTATTGAGGCTTTATACCTCCTTCCTTATTTGGCGGAGAAAGAAAGGTGCGAAGCCGCCAGAGAAGAAATAGGAGGGGCAAGGACCCGGAGGGGCTTGCGCTTCCTAGTGCAAGGATGACTTACTTTATTTAAGGAAAGGGACGTCACGAAACACCTTAGCCCCTTCAACCCTTAGGCCCCTTAACTCTTTCCTTCACCCCTGACTACTTAAGGAATGGAATGGAAAGGCTTACCGGAAGGGACCGGGCATTAAGGCCATTTGTGAACTTAGGGAATTCACTTAGGTGAGCTTAAAGCCCCCTTGCTCTTACTTAGACAACCTGGACCCGGGGGAAGAAATAGAGAAAGAATTACATATATATAATGACTTTTCTCATTTCGCAGAGAGAGAATAAGGCCAAGGATACCCATACATAACTACATAGAAAACCTTCCATTAGTTCACGAAGGAAGAGGTATCAATCTGACGTCAACCCTCCATTGAAAGGGCCTTGCAATGACCAGACATGCCCTCAAAATGCCCTTCGAAAGGCTCTTCTTCGCTACTACATTGATACCTCCATATCCATCCCACTCTCCTCTTTGCAATCTTTCTTAAGGCTAGTGAAGTCCCGCATCTTTATTTCTATGCATTCTAAGAAGGCCGAAGTGAGCCATCCCACCATCCTTAGTCAAACTTCCAACTACGATAGCTAGTTACCTCTCTACGATTCTAAGAAGGCTAGTGTGATTGAGTTCCACTTCTTCCTTTGCATGCAATCTGTCTTGATCCATCCCATCCTTAGTGAAACTTCCCACTACGAGTCTAAGGCTAGTGAAACCACACACACTATATGAGTGAGCCGGGCACTATCTATTCTTTCCGGAACCGGAATCTATTCTATCTACTAATAAGGCTTAGATGGTGCCTCCCTTCGGTCGGGGAGAAGTTAGTCTTTATATGTCCCTCTCTTAGGCTCTAAGAAGGAAGGCTACGTGCTCTACTAGCTAGTTATTATCTAATCCCACTAAGCTACGTGTTCTACTTTTCTTTCTCTGCATGCGGTATAGTCTTAGTTTGCTACATTCTCTACTAATCCAGGCTAGCTAGTTAGAACCTAATCTTTATAAGAAGGGTAGTTTTCTTTTTCCAGCTTCCCATCCTTCTGAAGTTAGTAGTCCCGCATCTTTATTTGCATGCAATCTATTCTTTGCTTTATCTGTACCGAAATATGTGCTTGTCTCTCTGTGTCTGTCTGTGAATCCCTGTCTGTCTTGTACTCTCTAAGCTTATAGTCCAGGCTAGTGAAACCGCAAACCACTATATTGCTAGTGAAACCAGACGCGTAGTGGTGCCGGCCTTTCTTGCTTGTATTGACCGGCCGGGTGAAACCACACACACTATTTGGTTCCGGTCCATCCTTAGTGACACTTACAGACTAGTGTGTAACAACAACCCCACTGCATTGACTGGCTGGCTAAAGCCCTTCCCCGGACAGACTAGACTGGCTGAACGACCGAAGGGAGATAGTAAATCCTAACTAGTAAGCCCGAAGGGGACAATAAAGCTGTCAGTAAAAAAGACTCATAGAGACTAGTGTGAGGCTTCATCACTTCCCGTAGCTACCTTTATACTGGATAGTGCGTGGATGAAATAAACCTTCTTATAACCTCTCTAAGCTTCTCTTAAGGCTAGTAGTGGATGGGGGACAGTCTGGCGCTTATCAAAAGGCAGTCTGGCGCTTCTATTGAATATGTACCGGAATCTTCTTTGCACAGTGCCAAAATCTTTCTCCATTCTTCCAATCACTGTGCCAGATGTTTATTATCTAATAAAAGCGCCTGACTTGTGCTTTTCTTTGCATGCAACCTGTCCCAGTCCCAATGAGTACCGGAATATCCAATCACTGCGCCTGACCTGCTTCTTTCTTCCATAGGGAGGTCCGGCAGGGTGCGTAAGCACGCTTGACTAATAAGGCCGCCATCGGCTCGACTGATAAGGAGAGGGAAAACCGCTCATTGAACGGCTTTGCTATGCTGCAATGGATGGCAGGCAGAGGGTTCGTAGTACCCTACCCCGACCGAGCCAGGGGAAGCACTAGAGTGATCCAGTAGCCAGCCGGGAAGGGGCCTGATACTGCTTGACCTTTGTCCGATGTGTCCGGCAGGGTACAGGGCCTTGTGATCTCTAGATGCATGGCACAAGGGCCTCGAGAAGAAAAGATACAGCTGCCTGCCATCAAGGCCTGCCTCTTAGGTAGGGAGCAGTGTTCATTCGTTCATGCACCCCGAAAGAACAGAGTCGTTAGTCTCGTTCGTAGAGATTGACCCCGCTTTCCTTATCCCATTCATTCCAGATAGGAACAACTGGGAGATTCCTACTTCTCCTCTTGGTCATCATAGTCTCGCGCCAACTATAGTTGCGAATATACTCTTTTCTTAGAAAGAAATACAACTGGGCTTTCTGTTGTTGGGTTGGGGTGGGTTTCCAGCCGTGGCAGGACGAGGTTGGGGGTTTCGCCTTATCAAATGGGGTCTCATGCCGAAGCTCATTCGTCTATTACATGCCATGCGCGTAATGTATAAATTAGCTAGAACAATTGATTCATGGGGAAACAGAATCGATTCACCGGGAAGTGGGGAAATGAGGGTGGCTAAAGATAATGCGCCTACTGTGTTGGATCGGAATGCAAAAATATCATATGAATTGCTTTCCATTCATGAACACTGAGGGGGGGGATGAAGCTTCTTGTTCATTCTATCCCCTATAGATAGCTGAATGGAGGGAACAGTGTCTCGTGCTTCTCCTTTAAGAGGAGCTTTCCCAGAGCATAAATGTAACAGTTGGATTTATCCTACCACAAGATGAGCTACTTGTTTGGTTTTACTGTCTTGGAGAGTTAATTACTCTCCTACTCCAAGACACTAGCCTAAGCTATGTTGGTGTATCAGAGCCCTAGAAATGTAAAAATTACTAGATGAATTTTAATTAAGCGTTGTGTTATTAAGGCTATTTTTACTCAAATGGGTAAATGGATACGAAACCAATGGTGTTATGACCCGACTCAACTGAATGCAATGATAATGAAATCCTTTCAATTCGATGAATCCTAATTAAAGTAAGGAGAGAGTTTCCATTCACTTCCGACAATGCAAAAAATTGATCACTAAGAGAAAATATAATAAATTCTCTAATGCACTAATTTTATCAAGAAAAACTAATGCAAATCAATTCCAAACCATTTTTTTCATTTTTATTTTTTGTGTAAATTCAAATCAAAGAAAACTGATCTAAATCTACGATTGATTTTTCAGAATGTAAACTATGCAATTGTAATCTATGCACAATTCACTTGAAAAGTATGCAAATGTAATCTATGCACATTTTTCATTCATATTCTGAACCTGAGAATTCTAATTATGCAAATGTGATCTATGCAAGAGAATTCTCAAACACAAGATGATTCTAATGTAATCTAAGAACCAATCAAGTGCAAGTCGAGAAAATTGGGTGAGAGTTCCAAAGATCAAAAATAAAAACACTCAAAGGCGATTAACACTCATACACAATTTAGCGAATGAGGGGGAAATTTTTTCGCAAAAACAAAAGCAAAAAGATGCAAAATTGTGAAAAGACTGAGACAAAACCTCCAAGTAATGACCAAAGGAAATCAAATTAAAATTTCTCAAAAAAGAGACTCAAAACACCCAATTAATGAAAGCTTAAAGCAGGAATGCCAATGGAATTAACCAAGGAAAGTTTATGACAGGTAACCAGTGGATCTGGGCAGCAAAAACAAGCTATAAACAAAATCTAAAAAATAAAAAAGAAAAAACTGAAATTTTCTAGGCTTTTGACAGGGGTACGCAGGCAGCCTGTTTGCACAGGTGCGGCCACGCTCTGTGTACACAGCCAAAGTGCGTACAGGTACGCACTGTGCTTAACTCAGAGGGTGCGTACTGCTAGCAAAACCAAGAAAAACTAAAATCTAATTTAACCCTAAGCTATCCCACCCAAATACACAGTCAAACAGCCAAAAACCAGAAAACAAACGAATTTTCTCAAATCAAAGTTTCATACAAAGGAAAAATCATTCACATCAATGGATTTCCCCAGCGGAGTCGCCATTTTTTCATGCGGAAAGAGTCGATAGTGCGGACACAACCGACCTCCCTAAAAGCAAAAGCTTTCTAGTGACAAACAAGACAAATAAACACTACCTTTCTCTAAACATGCATTGAGAATACAAGTAATCAGGTGATTTTAGCATACCTTTAGTCCAACGCTTTGTAGTAGTCCAGCCTCGCCAATCCAGATGAGCTCCTCCTTCTCTTCGAAACCTGCATTCACTAACAAGCCAAAAGATTAAATAGCACCTGATAAACTCATAAAACAATACATATCCATCATACAGACCAAGGAGTATATGAAACAAATCATGAATAACAATCTGTTGAGAAAAATGAGTTCATTTGTATTAAGAGGAAACAAAAGGAACCATTACAACCTGAGCCTTGGTGTTGTGCAAGTCCCTCCTAGGGTCCAGCAAGAGTTTTCCTTTACTTTGATCAGCTCACCCACTCTCAAATAAGGCTAGGAAAGGATGGGAATCTCTCCTCTCAAGCTTTACAAGGGAGTCCTAATTCCAGCAACATCTACCCTTAGGAATGTTCAGCTTTCAACCTCCCCTCTCTCTGGCCCAATGCCTGTATTTATAGTGCTCTAGAGGAAGTTATTCAGGTCCACCATCAATGGGATAAGCCCCTCTTTGGATGGGACAGCTCCCCTCTTGATGGGATAAGTTCCTCTTTGATAGGGATACATGAACCATCTGGAGGCGCTCCATACACGTTAAACAAGCTTCTAGAATGCTCTAGAAATGACCACAAGTAACTTTTTTGGAGTGAAACTTGCGCCTTTTGACCTTTACAGGACTACGCACCCTCCCCTTTACATACAGAGCGTACAAGTACGCAGGTATTGTGAACTTGGGGTGCGTACACGCAGGTAAGGCTAAGAGAAACTGCGTACCCAGAGATATATAGATTTTTAATGACTTTCTCTCTTTCTTGGAGTTTGACATGGAGAGCAGAGGTATGAGGCTTGCCAAGGAGGATAGTATGACAGTTGATGGAGCCATACTAACTGCAAATAGTCACGGTGACAAATTTTAGTGTAACACTATGGTCTACGGACCGACCTAATTCCTATTATTCTATATTATTTCTTGGGCGGACAACCCTTTGACTCAACTTTTTACATTTCGCGCTCCACATATTTCGGAGGTTTACAATATTTTTATCCTAATTTCTAGGCTATTAGACTCAAAACGGTTACGCGGGACCTCCGCTACCCAACAGTCCCCCAACACAATTATCGTGACTCGTCCCGAGTCACTCGTTGGTGCGGCGAGACGCGCTGCTGTGGCTTTGCGTTTCACCTCCCTCTAAGTGACACTCGTCGTCCTTATGCTTCTTCATTGTCTCCTACAATGTTTCATCTGGCTTATGCTTCATTGTTTCTACCACTTCTTGCGACCAATAATGCTCATTCTGCTCTGCTCGGTTAACATAGAACACCCCCTCATAGGATTTTAGCTTGAGCAAGGGAGCCGCATATGGGATTGCCTTGTACCACTCTAGCCACTTCCAACCTTCGTATCTGCTCTTCGCACTGTCTGCTGCAGCTTGTGTTGCAATTTTGCAAGACCTTTGTTGCTGTCCGCAAAATCCCAATCCTCAAGGTACCTTAGTGACGACGTATTAACTGCATTGCTTCCAATGGTCTCCATCTTTCCATCCTTTCTCTGTTGTGTTGTAGTTCTCCGACCTACCCCCAGGTGGGGCGACGACATCCGACCAATTCTATTTCGTGTCTCCCCTTTTTTGATACATCCCCTACTGTTGATGCTACACTCGGTGGGATGCCCGCGGTTGTCAACACCATGTTCCTTAGAGAGTCCTGCTTATCCATCGGCCATATCACCACCCTCGAGCTTACTCCTTGTGCAGAGATAACGAAAAGCTCCATATCGATAACCAGCATATGTTTTTTAGAAGTGTAGGTCGCCTGGTGGATTCCCCTCGGTGATTTATAAGTGATTCAAATTTCAAATTCACTGGTTCCCACCTATTCTAGTGTCCTCGTGTAAAATTTGTGGCAGCTCGTTCCATATCTGGCTTGTACTCCTTCTCTTAATTGTCCACTGCTCGCTCCCTTTTGCCATAATGCAGACATCTTATCATGAATAGTGATAGGAACAATCACCTCTCCTCTTAGCAACGCATCGGCACACTTCTTACTGCGCAACCACGATCGTGGTGATGGGCTAAATCGACGCGTATCTTGGCACTCGCACCTCTTTCCCCCAGACTGCTTTACCGTCCTGCGCTCTCTTTCAACTGGCTGGAGCGGTGAGACTGTCCCTCGACCGGTTAGTCAGTCAGCCGGCCCGCCCGTGTAGAGCTTCAGGCAACTTCCATTCACTCGACCCGGGAAGGAGTCTCCATTGAGTTTGGTAAGTTGAACTACACCCCCATTGGTAACTTCTTTGACGACATAGGGTCCCAACCAATGCATTCGGAGTTTGCCAGGGAATTTCTTGAACTTACTGTCGTATAACAATACTAGATCATTCTCCTTGAAGGTGCGCACCTTGATATGGCGATCATGCCATGCTTTCTCGTGCTGTTTCTGTACATGCTGATGGAATCCAGCCAAAAACTGCTCCTCCTCCAATTCTTCTAGCTGTGCGAGCCATTCCTCCAAAGCCCCACGATCGGCCATTCCTATTATTGCCGCGATCCACAGACCAGGCACAATATATTCCATAGGCATAACGACCTCCTTGCCATAGACTAACTGGAAAGGTGTTTGGCCCGTCAGCTTTTTGCACATGGTTCGGTATGCCCATAGCACAGCAGGGATGTGCAAGTCCCAGTCATTTCGTTGTGCATTACAGACCTTGGTCAATGCGGTCTCCAAGATTTTGTTGAATGCCTCAACGGTCCCATTCACTTGCGGGTGGTATGGCATACTCTGTTGGTGATATATCTGGAATTCTGTAGTGAGTGTGCTGAACGTTTCATTTAGAAAATGCATTCCCTGATCGCTCATGAGAATTTTGGGACATCCAAACCTTGTCAGTATGTTCTCGAACAATGACTTCACAGCTGTCGCAGCCATGCAGTCCTTAACCGGTTGTGCCTCTACCCATCGGGTCAAATATTTATTGCGGTGATGATATAGCATGCGCTCGTCTTCCCTCACAGCTCGATAGGTCCTACGAAGTTGATTTCCCACTTCTCAAATGGCTGTAGTGTCATCTGTGGCTGGAGTGGAATTTCATCTCTCCGCGATGGTTTCCCCGTCTGTTGACATATGTCGCAGGCTCGACAGTATGCTCTCGAATCTTGATACAGAGTGGGCCACCGTAATCATATGTAAAGAATCTTCTGGGCTATGGCGTGACCCGTAAAATGTCCACCAACAACCGCCCCATGTGCTTTGGCTAGGATCTGTTCTTGCTCGAGCTTCGGGACATACCTATGTAATATTTCGTTGTTGCCCATTTTGTAGAGGTATCCTGCAATCACGGTGAAGTCTACTATGCGTATCACCAATTCCTTCTTCTACTGAATATAATATCCCTACGGCATGGTTCCTGTAGTTAAAAAATGGATTATATCCTCAAAATGGCCATCTGCTACACGCACCAAATCTAATTGTGCATTTGGGAGTCCATCCTCTAAATTTGTGGGCTCTTCGCCGGTCTCAATTTAGGACAGGTGATTTGGGCCTGCATTTAGATGTCTCAATTTACGATGACCTCAAAGTCATATTCCTGGAATAAAAGAAACCATCTACAAATGCGCATCCCCAACACAGGCTTATTCACTAGGTATTTTAGCTCAGAGTGATCGGTATACATCTTAAAGTGGCCTCTGAGCAAATAGTGGCGGAATTTTTGAGGCGCGTATACCATCGCTAATCCCTCTCGCTCGGTAGTGGAGTAATTCTTCTCAGCTTTTGATAACCGGAAACTTGTGAATGAAATCGGATGGTTATTCCTTCCGCTCCTGGTTGAGTAAGTATCGCCCCCAACGCGATACATGACGCATCGACATGCACATGAAATTCAACGTCCGATTTGGGAAAGACCAATATAGGGGTGGATGCCATTTTCTCCTTAAGTGTCTCTAGAATTTTTTTGCATTCCTCATTTCAGCAATAAGTAGCATCCTTATTCAACAATTGTTCCATCGGAGCCATGATCTAGGTGTAGATTTTAATGAACTTTCGATAGTAGCCCATGTGTCCCAGTGTGGCACGTAGTTGTTTGACACTTCGCGGCGCTTGCAAATTGAGTATGATAGCGATATTTTCCGGATCCACCATTAGGCCTTGCTTATAGACCACATGACCCAAGAATGGGACAAGAAAAGTACACTTCTTTAGGTTTAGCGTAATCTGGTGTCAGTGGCAAATATCCAGCATTAATCGTAAGCTCGCTACGCGTTCCAGTAATCAAGATAGACCTCTAAGAATTTGTGTATAAATTCCTTGAATGCCACTACTACTATTCGTGATAACATCGCTGGTGCGTTCTTCAGTCCAAAGGGCATCACCGTGTACTAAAAGCAACCCCATTCGGTGGCGAACATTGTTTTACTCCTGTCCTCTAGCATGATCTTGATCTGGTGGTACCCTGAGAAGCTATCCATGAAGGAGTAGGCTTCCCCCCCCCCCCCCCCACATTTTCCAGTACCTCATCTGTAAAAGGTGTTGGAAACAGATCATTAACACAGGCATCATTGAGCTTCCTAAGATCCACACAGATGCGAATCTCACCCTTCTGTTTCTTCTCCTACATAACCATCGGACTCCTCGACTGGTTCAATGATTCTTGTGGCCAGTATCTTGTCCAGTTCTTCGCGGACTTTTACTTTATATTTTGGATTCAATCGGTAGGGCCGCTGCTTAACTGGTTTCACATCTGGCTTCAATGTTATCTTCATTATTCCCAAGTCTCCTAAGATCCCTTTTAGCTCCGTGATTTTTGTTGGGAATAAATCTTGATATTCCCAAACCAATTTGATGACCTTCTCCACTATGGCGTTTTCCCAATAGTCTCCAAGCGTTGCATACTTCGGCTCCTCTTTGGTTCCGATATTGACTTGTCTCGTTTTCAATGGCGTCGTGATATCTAGATCTTCGATTTCGGGTCCGCGCACCTCACGGCTCCCCTCTGATTCTAGAATATTGACGTTTCGCGGATCGTCCTCATCATGTTCTACCTGGACATTATAGCATTCGAGGGCATAGCTTAGCTGTCACGACCAGTTGGGCTTGATAGTTGATTTTGGTTCTAGTGGCGTCTTGAAAATGGTGGCCTTTACCAGCTGTAATGCATCGTCCACGGGATTCATCCATTGATATTCAAAGAGGAATGTTGACAAAAACCCTTCGCGCAAGATATCCCACTTGCCTGTGTCGTGCTAGAGCTCCACTTCAGTATACCAGTTTCTAGGAATGACGTCCAAGGTGTGATTAAATAAGTGCACCCATTCTGGTTGAGGTTCCTCTCCGTAGGCTTTGATCAATCTGGTAAGGTGCATGCGCGGGTCATCATGTCCATCATATTTCTCCATTATGCATAGTTCTAGCTTCCCAAATCTAATCTTCATCATGCGCCTACAACTACGCCAATCTTCGAAAGTCCCTTCATGTGTGCCCCACCATCGCGCATGCATCACGCGCAACGCCCATCTCAACGCATCAAACCATTGGTGCTCTGGTACTGCGATTTCAAATTTGGTCAAGAATTCATCTATTATTGTCAACCCATCATACATCGACAATTTGCGATCTTGGGCCCTTACACAGTATAGAGATTTAGTAACCATATTACAGTGTAGCCTGATCGCTCCGTTCAACCTATTACACCAGAGCTCATCTTCTTCATCTGAATCGGTGGTGTAAGACTCTACATAGCCCCATGACATTCTTCTATCCCCCATTGTCTCGACCCATTCTTGCCTTTGTGTAGCCATTCTGTAGATACCGTCTAATTTGTTGTTGCTCTCCTTGTTGCACACGAGTTCAATATAGCGCGGTCCTTTAGCCGGATCTAGTGGAACGACGAGGTGGAGCGACATTGTTTCAAATATCATTGTTCACTTATTTAAATTAATAACCCCATTCATGTCGGTGGCCCAGTCTATTCCTAACAATGCAAGATAAGGTGTACTTTCATTCATGATTTCAATCACTTCAAAGTCCATCCGAGTACTTGTGTCATCAATATCTACCGTAATTCCTTGCAACCTTCCCATGGGTAGGACCTTTTGCTGGTTTTCCATTCGCAATTGGATAGGGGACCATTGTAGTGTAGGCTTACCCATGCGCTCCGAAGTCTATTTAGGCAATACGTTGGCATCAGAGCCCAGATCCAGAATGACCTGATCCATCTCATAATCGCTGATCTGCGTTGTTAGTTGCATTTCCCTCTCGGTCCGCAATGCATGTCTTCCCAACTTTCGAACTATGCGAGGTTCACTCCATCCTGTGCATCTATTTATGAATTCCTGTAAGCCTTTAACTGTCCTGTTGTCACGAAGCAATTTTATACATGTCTCTAAAAAGGTAGTTATCATCGAGGGATCCCTATCTGGCTCAGGCTGATCCCTACTACCTGGGGTAGAGACCTCCGTAAAGCTCTCCCTAGCTTCCAAATATGTCTCCTTACCAACCCATGCATCTTCCTTATCTAAGTTTGTTCGATCCACTCCTGTGGTCGTGCCACTTCTCAGTACCATGTTTACTTTGGGATCTTCCTCGCGGGGTTTGAACCTCATCATATGTACATTCTAGGTGGTTGTTGGTTGCACTACCATTTTTTCACGAATTTGTGCTATCAACATAGGGAAATCTATCAGCTCATGATTGAATTGCTCACAATAACTGCATGAAATTCTAGTTGCGTTGGTACAATCCCATGCGTAATGTCCTGGACCTCCGCAGTTGTAACAGATTAGCTACCCGCGACCCCTTCCTGGCCCCATTCTGCCCCGTCCTCATTCACGGCCCTAGAACCCAGCACGTGTGATCACCGTGGCTAGATCCTGACCTCATGCCTTAGTTTGCATTCTGTAAGCAGGTGACTGGTCCATTAATAATTCGTAGCTATGACAATCTCTTTCCTTGTGACCCACTGATATGCAAAAGTTGCAAAACAGCTGCTGGGGGTCTAGTTGTATTTTGGCAGTAGATGACAGTTATCAGTGTTATGTTTTCCTCCCACCTAATAGATTGTGCCCCAGAGCAGGGTTTTGAGCTTGGCCCTGCCTGTGCCTCTAGTCGCAATGGTGTTGGTCCCCCCATTGCCACATAATTCACTGAGACCGGGCAGTGATCTTTATCATGCCCATGGCTCCCGCACTTTATACACCATACTTCCTCCTGAACTTTTGGTCACTATGCTTGTTCTTGTTTTAACTTCTTCATTTCCAAACATAAATTTTAGATCTGCGCTTGGATTTGCTAATCTCCCAACCCTGGGTCTTGTAATGAAGTTTTGTGCAACCTCATTGCTGTCTCTAATGCTTCAGCCTGGGTTGAGATCTTCTGTTGTGACAAAGCCGTCCTTAGATGTGGTGTTAAGAATGCCATAAACCAAGCGCAGTGCTGCACATCCGTTATGTCATGTTCGCCTAGCGAATAGTACTTTTCAGTGTTTGGTCCAAATCCCATGGGATTTCACGAGGCATCATCGCAATCTCTTTGAACCCTATGGTCGACTGTGTTTTTGACTTTGGCCAGCTAAACTGTTTCTTTAGTTCAACCTAGATTTATGTTGTCCCCGCGGTTGGGTGATCGCTTGAGTACTTTATGTACCTTGTCAGTGCCTGGTCCTGTAATGCGCTGACTAATGTAGCCTTCCTGATATTATCATCCGCAATTATATGTGTGTTCCATACTAAGGTTAGCACAAACCAAAATTGTTCTGGGTCTTTGCTCCTTGCTCCTTTGAATATCGGTAGCTGGATTACGCTCTTCATTGTCAGTTTTTCCACCATACTCTGAACTACTATTATTCTTGGTCCCTTCGATCCTTCACTTCTTTTTCTACAGAGTCCCCGCATTTCACGTCAGACACCCCTTAGGCAGATCCCGGTCCCGACAACGGAACCATTTGTTGGCTTATATGGGCTTGAGCCAGGTTCGAAATAATTCTTTAGCCAAGCAAATCCCACAGCTACCGGCCCTTTCGGCAACAGCCCGCGGAGCGTGGACTGAGGTCTCACACGATGTAGCAGGGGAGGGTGATAGAACCAAGTTTCCACACCCTTGGGATGTCTAGACGTGGCCTGGAGGGTTCGCACACCATTTCGCAGCCTTGTGCTGTTCTACTTCCACATAGATCCAGATCCGAGTTAATTCGTAATATTAATTACTTGAATAAATCATATCTACTTAATAGGGTCTTTAAGCAAACATTTAATAGATTTAACCAGTTTGCACACTTAGAATAAACTTAGACTCACATATATTCATAACATAAGCATATGCGCATAGATGAAATAGTTATATTAACCATACAAAAAGTCAGGTCCGTGATAATTCAGATTTAACTCAGAATTTACAGAAGAAACTTATCTTTATTTCTACTTTATCACCAATACATCCAGATCCACCCTGCACACTCAGCTACAGGGGTCCGTGCACACAGCTACGAACTCTTCCAGGCCTCTGTGCACACAGCTACGAACTCTTCCAGGCCTCTGTGCACACAGCTGCAGAGCCTCTATCCACTACCCAATCCCTCGACTCAGACTTACAGATGCTTTCAGACTTTTCTCCTCAAAAACCCATTACAATTCAGATCCAATATCATACCAAAAAAGCACTGCCTTTCCCTCATAGTGCCGCACTCTATTTATACCTTCCTATGGTCTGCGGACCGACCTAATTCCTGTTGAAATTTGGTGCCGGAGGACAGGTGGTTCCCTTAGGCTTTGATCTTTGGCCTAGGGAAAAGTGTCCAAAAGAATTTAATTTTTCTCCTAAAGTAACTTTATAATTTTAATAAAGTTAAATCTAATTTAAAAGTGACTTTAAGTGATAAAGTTACTAAGTCTAATTTTAAAGTGACTTTTATAAAGTCAATGAAAAATTAGAAAGGAAAAGTGACTTTGGAAATAAATGACTAAGTGGGTCTTTATTAAAGTGGGGTGAATAAAAAAATAGAAAGTGAGATTTAAATGAGAATTTAATCTCAGCCATTGATCTAAATCTATTTCAGCCATTGGATTTAGGGATCACCCAAAAGTCATTTAGGGTTGGGTTAAGGGAGGAAAAGGAGGAAAAGATCATTCATTCTTTCATGAGCAGATTGGGAGAAGGAGAGCAAGAGAGCAAGGGAGATTTCTAGACAAGGAGGAGAAAGAGACAACAATTTGGAACACATACCAAGGCAACACTTC
The DNA here is from genome assembly GCA_031772625.1 of Pinus tabuliformis. Taxonomy (NCBI): domain Eukaryota; kingdom Viridiplantae; phylum Streptophyta; class Pinopsida; order Pinales; family Pinaceae; genus Pinus; species Pinus tabuliformis. The sequence goes on along the minus strand of CM062813.1, from coordinate 301,009,750 downwards.
AGCAAATCCGTACAGCTCAAAGAACAAGCAGAAAAAGGCAGATTTTTGTGAGCAAAGAGGGAAAAATTGATTTTCAGGCACGAATATCGAGGAGGCAATTTTCTGCACAATTTTTGAGGTCTGTCCATACAAGTCCATACGGCCGTCCGTATAGTCCGTACATTCGTACGGTCCGTACAGTTCGTACAACATTTTTCAGATTGTCTGTAAGGCTGAAAACAGATAAGTTTTGCTTGCTGGAAATTTCTATTTTGCTAAGAATTTTCTCACTGTAAAAGGAATTTTTCCAGAAATAAAGAAGAGCTCTCAAACTGGTTTTCCCCAAGAGTTGTAGGGGGTTTTTCCAGGGTCAAGTTGACCAAAAATCTCAGTATTTAAATGTGTTTTAATGGCTGTTTATTACTGCTGATTTTTATTTCTGCAATTTCCAGCATTCTGTAAAATTTCCAGAATTTGTGTTTTCAGCAATATTTATTTTTCAGCTTGTTAAATGTATGGTTATGGGAAAGGGCATTTAACTACATGGGAGAAATAAGGTGAAACTGAAAACCGGGGTGGGAAAACGGAAATTTCTACATGGTATCAGAGCTTGAGTGCTGAAGGGCAGTTTGGGACAGCAAAAGAAAAAAATTACAGCTGCTGATTTTTCATTCAGAAAATTCCAGCAAGCTGATTTTTTTATAAACAACAGTTTTATCTTTACCACAACAGTGCTATTTTTCAGTTTTAGGACAACAGGATGTCATTGGGATTGAGGGTGGAGGATAGGTTGGATGGGCATACAAATTACAACGTTTGGAAGGAGAGAATGCAGAGTATCTTTGAGGAGGCAGAAGTCTGGGATATCATGGTGCATACAGCACAAAACCCTGTTGTTGTTCCTACTGATGCTACTCAGTTGGCTGCTTATAATAAAAAGAACAACAAGGGTAAGAGGTTGATTCTAGACGGAATCAAAGACCATTGCATTCCTCATGTGAGAGGAAAGAGCAATGCCCATGAGATGTGGACAGCATTGTCCAATCTCTACCAGAGTACCAATGAGAACCGGAAGATGGTCCTGAAGGAGAAGCTGAAGAACATTAAGATGGGTAATGATAGTGCAGCTGGATATCTCACTAAGATTACCAATGTGAGAGATGAGTTGGCAGCGATTGGAGAGGCCATTCCACCCACTGAGTTGGTGCAGATTGCAGTGAATGGCCTCCCCCGTTCATGGTTGAACTTTGGTGATGGGGTTTGTGCACGTGAGACCCTTCCCACATGGGAGAGGTTTTGGGATGATTGCATTCAGACAGAGATTAGGAAAGGACAGCTTGGGGCAGCCAAGCCAGTTGAGCAGGATGAGGACGTAGCACTGGTGGCAGGAGGCAAGAAAGGCAAAGGGAAGAAGCAGGCTTCCACAAGCGGTGGTGGGGGCAAAGGCAAAGGTAAAGGTAAATAGGGGAACACACAGAAGGACTATTCCAAGGTGAAGTGTTGGAATTGTCAAAAGATGGGACACTGTGCAGTTGTGTGTCCGGAGAAGAAGAAGAAGAAGGGGAAGAACCAAGACGTGGCAGCTTCAGCAGAGATTGAGGACTTTGCAGGTCGGTTTGACCGGGAGTTTGCGTTCACTACGTGTGAGTCCTCTAGTGCAGGATCACCTACCACACAGGTTCAGAGGGAGCATGCTTTTCCCTCGATCAGCGGAGCATCTTCAAGTATCTGGTATGTGGAAAGTGGGGTTTCACGTCACATGACAGGAGTCCGTGAGTACTTCTCAGAGCTTTCAGAGAGTGGCACTGATATAGAGGTAGTACTCGGTGATGACAGAGTTGTTAGAGCAGTCGGGGTGGGGACATTGACATTTCAGAGGGAGTCTAAACCTCCCTTGAAAGTGTCAGATGTTCTTTATGTGCCAGGGTTGAGGAAGAACCTCATATCCGTCTCAGCTTTGGAGGACAGAGGATATGAGGTACTGTTCAGGGGAGGACAGGTGTTGATGTATCCCAGGGGCACTCCAGCTGATTCAGCTAGAGTGATAGGTGTACGCCATGCAAAGGTGTACAAGTTTGCATTCCAGCCCCTTTTGGCATTGAGCAGTAGTACCGACAGCAGAGCTAGCAGTTCTGAGCTGTGTGAGATTTGGCACTGCAGGATGGGACACATGTATCATGGAGCCTTGAGGACATTGCGGGAGATCACTGCAGGTGTGCCAGATTTCAGTACTGATCACTTTGATACTTGCAGAGGTTGTGCGATGGGCAAGTTTGCCAAATCCCCTTTTCCCAGCAGTGACAACAGAGTGACTGGGATACTTGATTTGATTCATTCCGATGTGAGCGGTCGGATGTCTCATGTTTCCTTGAGTGGATATGAGTACTATGTTTTATTCATTGATGATCACTCCAAGAGGACCTGGATTTATTTCTTGAAGACCAAGAGTGAGGTCTTCAAGCGGTTTCAGGAGTTTAGAGCTCTTGTGGAGACACAGACAGGTCGGAAGATCAAGTCCCTGAGGTCGGACAATGGAGGAGAGTACACCCTTGGAGAGTTTGTTGATTATTGTGCGGAGGCAGGCATTAGGAGGGAGTTCACTGTTCCCTACAACCCCCAGCAGAACGGGGTTGCGGAGAGGAAGAACAAATCCATCATAGGGGCTGCCAAAGCTATGTTACATGATCAGGGATTGCCAATGTTCTTGTGGGCAGAGGCCTGCAACACAACTGTTTACTTGCAGAACAGGAGTCCGCATCGTGCCTTGGGGCACATGACTCCGAAGGAGGCTTTCTCTGGGAAGAAGCCTGATCTTGGTCATCTTCATATCTTTGGATGCATTGCATACTCCTATATACCCAAGGAGAAGAGGACCAAACTAGAGCCCACCGCAGAGAAGGGTATCTTTGTGGGCTACAGTGAGACCTCAAAGGCCTTTCGGATTTACATTCCTGCACAGAGGAGAGTTGTTGTCAGACGGGATGTGAAGTTCGAGGAGGACAGGGCCTTTAGGAGGTCACGGGAGTTAGAGTATCTGGATCAGCCAGACCCTCAGCAGCAGTTGAGTCAGTCGCAGGGATCCAGTGGGCAGGGATCAGGAGGATCCGGAGGTACATCTATGAGGATGTCAGGTCCATCAGTGAGCAGTGGCTCGCCGAGCCAGAGGGGTGGTGCTCCGGGCAGCATGCAGAGCAGTTCACAGAGCAGTTCACTAGGGAGTCCACTGATGGACAGTTCACACGGTACCTCAGCTTCTATAGGTTCAGGTGCAGGTAGGAGGACAGCAGACAGACAGTCAGGAGTTCAGGCTACTGATGGTGATGAGGAGGAGGAGTTTCATTCTCCTATGGGAGAAGCATGCTAAGGGAAGAGGAAGCCCAAGTGGCTTCAGGACACCTTGAGAGATGCCACATCTGTTGCTGAGCCGAAGAGGCCGGTCAGAGAGAGTAGACCACCTGAGAGGTTTTGTAGCTATATGGCGATGGTTACCAGCATCCTTGACTCTGAGCCTTCTAGCTATGAGGAGGCAGCTAGCCAGCAGGTCTGGAGAGAGGCCATGCAGGAGGAGTATTCTTTTATCATGAAGAATGATGTTTGGGAGGTGGTGCCGAGGCCTGAGGGAAAATCCGTGGTTACTTCCAGATGGCTTTACAAGGTAAAGCATGCTGCAGATGGAAGCATTGAGAAATTCAAAGCGAGGTTTGTGGCTAGAGGGTTCTCTCAGGTAGAGGGAGTTGATTATGAGGAAACCTTCGCTCCCGTGGCTCGATATACTTCGATCCACTCCATTATATCGATAGCAGCAGAGATGGGTTGGAAGATCCACCAGATGGATGTGAAGACCGCATTTCTCAATGGCTTCATACAGGAGGAGGTGTACATTGAGTAGCCACAGGGCTTTGAGGTGCATGGGAAGGAGTCCCATGTGTGCAGATTGAAGAAGGTCCTTTATGGCCTGAAGCAAGCTCCCAGAGCTTGGTACTTCAGGATAGATACATACTTGCAGGGGATGGGTTTCACAAAGAGTGAGGCAGATCCGAACCTTTACTTTATTGTGATTGGTGAGGAGCCTCTCATTTTGGTGCTGTATGTGGATGACTTGGTCATTACAGGTGCAGAGAGACTCATAGAGCACTGCAAGAGAGATCTTGCGGCGGAGTTTGAGATGAAGGACATCGGCTTGATGCATTACTTTTTGGGTTTGGAGGTGTGGCAGGAGGAGGGTCATTTCTTCCTGGGGCAGGGGAAGTATATTGTGGACATCCTTAGCAGATTCCACATGGAGGATTGTAGACCCATGTCGACACCGATGATCACCAACTGGAAGAAGCTTCATGCTTCGGATTCTGAGTTGGTGGATCCCACATTGTACAGGCAACTGATTGGTTCCTTGATGTATTTGGTCAACACTAGACCAGATATCTGTTTTGCAGTCAACACGATGAGTCAGTTTATGTGTGAGCCTAGGAAGGTTCACTGGGTGGCTGCAAAACACATTTTGCGGTACTTGCAGGGGACAATGGATTATGGTCTGGACTACAGGCAGGGAGATGGAGTGAGATTGGCAGGATACACTGATTCTGATTGGGCAGGTTGTGCTTCTGATAGGAAGAGCACTTCAGGGTGCTGTTTTGGGTTGGGTTCAGCAGTAGTGTCATGGTTCAGCCAGAAGTAGCAGTCAGTAGCACTGAGTTCAGCGGAAGCAGAGTATATGGCAGCCAGTCTAGCTAGTTGTGAGGCCATCTGGCTTCGCAAGATGTTGTTTGGCTTATTTGGTCAGCCGTTGAGACCTTCAGTGATTTACTGTGATAATCAGAGTTGCATTAAACTCACGGAGAATCCAATATTTCATGACAGGTCAAAGCATATCGGGATCAGATATCATTTCATCAGAGACTATGTTCAGAAGGGAGCTGTGAAGCTTGAGTATATTTCCACTGATGAGCAGGTTGCAGATATTCTTACCAAAGCCTTACCACGGGGCAAGCATGTCTACTTCAGAGACAAGATGGGTGTGGTGAGGAACACCTTCCTCGGTAAGAGGGAGTGTTGAAATTTGGTACCGGAGGACAGGTGGTTCCCTTAGGCTTTGATCTTTGGCCTAGGGAAAAGTGTCCAAAAGAATTTAATTTTTCTCCTAAAGTAACTTTATAATTTTTATAAAGTTAAATCTAATTTAAAAGTGACTTTAAGTGATAAAGTTACTAAGTCTAATTTAAAGTGACTTTTATAAAGTCAATGAAAAATTAGAAAGGAAAAGTGACTTTGGAAATAAATGACTAAGTGGGTCTTTATTAAAGTGGGGTGAATTAAAAAATAGAAAGTGAGATTTAAATGAGCATTTAATCTCAGCCATTGATCTAAATCTATTTCAGCCATTGGATTTAGGGATCACCCAAAAGTCATTTAGGGTTGGGTTAAGGGAGGAAAAGGAGAAAAAGATCATTCATTCTTTCATGAGCAGATTGGGAGAAGGAGAGCAAGAGAGCAAGGGAGATTTTTGGACAAGGAGGAGAAAGAGGCAGCAGTTTGGCACACATACCAAGGCAGCACTTCAGCAAATCCGTACAGCTCAAAGAACAAGCAGAAAAAGGCAAATTTTTGTGAGCAAACAGGGAAAAATTGATTTTTAGGCACGAATATCAAGGAGGCGATTTTCTGCACATATTTCGAGGTCTGTCCGTACAAGTCCGTACGGCCCTCCGTACAGTCCGTAAGTCCGTACATCCGTACGGTCTGTACAGCTCATACAACATTTTTCAGATTGTCTGTAAGGCTGAAAACAGATAAGTTTTGCTTGCTGGAAATTTCTGTTTTGCTGAAAATTTTCTCACTGTAAAAGGCATTTTTCCAGAAATAAAGAAGAGCTCTCAAACTGGTTTTCCCCAAGAGTTGTAGGGGGTTTTTCCAGGGTCAAGTTGACCAAAAATCTCAGTGTTTAAATGTGTTTTAATGACTGTTTATTACTGCTGATTTTTATTTCTGCAATTTCCAGCATTCTGTAAAATTTCCAGAATTTGTGTTTTCAGCAATATTTATTTTTCAGCTTGTTAAATGTATGGTTATGGGAAAGGGCATTTAACTACATGGGAGAAATAAGGTGAAACTGAAAACCGGGGTGGGAAAACAGAAATTTCTACACTTCCTATTATTCTATATTATTTCTTGGGTGGACAACCCTTTGACTTGAGTTTTTACATTTCGCGCTTCGCATATTTCGGAGGTCTACAATATTTTTATCCTAATTTCTAGGCTATCAGATTCAAAACGGTTACATGGGACCTCTGCTACCAACACCTCACTTTGCAAGATGTTATGTATGTTCTTGGTTTGAAGAAGAACTTGGTATATGTTTCCATGTTGGAGGATAGAGGTTATAATGTGATATTTAGTAAGGGAAAGGCGTTCCTTCGTCACATAGCCACAAGATAGGTGAAGAGGATAGGGGTTCGAGTGAAAAATATCTACAAGTTGGAGGTAGAAGATTGTGTTGCCTTGAGCACAAAAGTAGAGAAGGTGAAAATTTGAGACATCAGTGAGTTGTGGCACAGGAGGTTGGGTCACTTGCACCATGGCACTTTGAAGATCATGCAAAAAATTTCTACTGGTCTTCCCAAGGGTACACTAGATCAAGTAGACACATGAAAAGGGTGTACATTGGGAAAATACAACAAATATTCCTTTCATGACAAAGATAGTCAAGCATAGGTGATCCTAGATTGAGTTCACTTAGATGTGTGTGGACTGTTCATGACAACATCCATGGCCAAGCACAGGTATTATGTTATATTTGTTATGCTCGTAAGTGTTGGATCTTCTTCACGTAGAAGAAATATCAGAATTTTGTAAAATTTTGTGAATTTAAAGCACTGGTCAAGAAAGATACTGGGAGGAAAGTTAAAGCTCTCAGGAGTGATAATGGTGGAGAGTATGCTTTGAATGAGTTCAAAAACTTCTATGCATCAAAAGGCATTTGACAAGATTTGATAGCACCTCATAACCCATAACAAAATGGGGTGGAAGAAAGGAAGAACAAAAGCATTATAGGAGCGTCATGGGAAATGTTGCATGATCATGGCCTACCACTACACTTGTGGGCTGAAGCATGCAACACAACTTTTTATTTGCAGAACAGAGTCCCTCATCGAATTATTGCGATGAGTACACCAAAAGAGGATTTTTCAGGGAAGAAACCAGATGTGGGATACTTTAAGATTTTCGGTTCATCAATCTACTTCCATGTAACCAAATATGCATGGAAAAATCTTGAGCCAACAACTGAGTTGGGGATATTTGTGGGGTACATTGATTCACCTCACAACTATTGGGTGTACCTACCAACAACAAGATGATAATGGTTCGCAAAGATGTAAAATTCAATGAAGAGAAGGCCATGAGATGTTCCCTTGAGAGGGAGCTTCTAGCTCCAAAGGAGGAACCTTAGGATTATGTGGAGTAGCCACATGCAGAGGATCAAGGAGTGGAGACACCCACTCATGTAGAGTCTTCTAGAGATAGGAGAAATCGCACCAGAGAGGTTGACAGGTTATTGCATGATGCTAGAGAGAATATCGGAGCACCCACATCACAACATAGGTAGAGGAGGTCACTAGAGAGGTACACTAGCTACATGGCTCAGATGAGAAGATGTGTAGATACTGAGCCATCCTCTTTTGACAAAGTAGTGCAACAACTAGTTTGGGTTGATGCCATGGTTGAGGAGTATGAATCCATTATTAGGAAAAATGTTTGGGATGTGGTCCTAATATCGATAGACAAGTCAGTGGTGAGTTCCAGACGACTTTACAAGGTAAAGAAAATAGTGGATGCTAGTGTGGAGAAACACAAGGCCAGGTTTGTGGCTAGAGGTTTTTCTCACTTGGAGGGGATTGATTACGATGAGACTTTTTCTCTTATTGCAAGGTACTCATCAATCAGATCCATTCTAGCACTATCAACTTAGATGGGATGGAAGATACATCAGATGGATGTCAAGACAATGTTCCTCAATGCCATGATTGAGGAAGAGGTGTATATTGAGCATCCTGAAGGATTTGAGACCTTCAATAGAGATTCACATGTGTGTAGACTCAAGCAAGCATTGTATGGACTGAAACAAGCACCCCGTGCTTGGTACACTAGGATCGATAGTTATTTCATCAAGTTGGGCTTCACCAAAAGTGAAGTAGATGTGAACCTTTACCATATTGTACTCATGAAGAAACAAAGCGTAACTATGGGTAGGAGGCTGACAGGCCATTAACTGTTGTGCCAGGGTAAACATATGTTACTTATCTACCTTCAACACCTGTACCTACCCTTCTAAATCCTTTATCTTTTTCTGTTCTTTTGCCTACCTCTACCTTGCTTTGTCTAACTGGTCTACATACTTAGTGATAATATCAGCAGCCTGCTCTCAACTCCTCTCTATCTCCTTATTTTGTTCATTCACGATAGATTGCCACCTTTGAATTTCAGCCACTAGGAAGAATTCTTCGGCCTCGAACAACTTTTCCACAGGACCAGTTTGTGTAGCAACAGAAGTTGTGGGAACATCTTCTATTTGTACATCTGCTAAGGAGGCCTCGACCTTGGGCCTTACAACCTTCCATTTATATTTCTTTGCCTTCTTCTTCTGCTGAGATACTTGCTTTCTCAGCTTCCGAATCTCCATCTTTAGCTGCAAGATTTCTTCGAATTGAAGTTCATACCTTTCCTTGAGAGGTGGTCTTCTTCTCTCAAACTGTTCTATCCACTCTTGTTTAATAGTAAATTCATTTCCCAACCCGCAGCTGGTTCAAAAAGTAGTGGATTTCCATTAAAGGCATCGTCTAGCTCCTTTACTAGGTATTCCTTACTTGGTTTTCTGTCCTCGAGAGCACTTTCTTCCTCAACTCATATTAATTCGAGAACATCTGTTTCCTAGACAGTGACTTTATTGACAATCCTCTGCTCCAATCCTTCCGTAATATTTTCTTTTTCGTTGTGTCCTTTAGGAAGCCCTTGCTGGGAATATGCAAGTAATGAGCCAACAATTGTTGTGCCCTTCTTTGGTCCGATGAACTTCAATGTGGGAGGAACAACAATTTATTCTGTTAAACCATGGGGGAATGACTCTTCCTCACTCCTCTTGGAATTATGGCCTGAAACGAAGAGTAGGGAATGTTCTCCACCTGGTCTATACTGGTCCCATCTGCTACCTCTAATTCTTTTTCTTCCTCGCCTTAATTCTTCAATTGTGCCTAGCCTTCTTCATGCGGTGCCTCTTGTCTTGCAGTCGATGCTAGTTCTTGTGGAATAACGTCAACCTTAGGGTTTGTCTCTTCCAAATTTTGCTGCCCTAACTGAGTTGGTGGTGGTTCTTGTGTGGCACCCCTACTCATTTCAACATCCACATCTTTTTGGGAAAGTGATGCTGGTCCTTATGTAACAACATCACTCGCCAGCTCGACCGAAATTTCTTTTCCTTGTGCTTCATTAATGAAAGTTGATTCATGTAGAAAAAAATCAAATCCATCCATTATCTTCATTTCTTCATCGATAGATTCCACATGCGAGGCTAGTTCTTGTGTGACAGCCTTGACTGTATCACCAATCATTTCCTCCACTTCCATTTCTTCATTAATAGGCTCCACAGACGGGGCTAGTTCTTGTGTGGCAGCCTCAACTGTGTTGCCAATTGTTTCTTCCACTTCCATTTCTGCATTAATAGGTTCCATAGATGGGGCTAGTTCTTGTGTGGCAGCCTCAACTATGTCACCAACCATTTCCTCTACTTCCACTTCCATTTCTTTTGGCTCCTCTTCTTCCTTCTCCATTTCCTCGGGCTCTTCTTCTTCTCCCACTGTACGATTAGCAAGGGATGCTGGTCCTTCCTCCGACTCTTCCGATTCTTCCTCTCCTCCTGCTGTACTAGCAGGAGATGTTGGTTCTTCCTCTTCTAATTCCTCGATCTCTTCTTCCTCTCCTATTGTACCAGTAGGAGATGTTGGTTCTTGCTCCTCCAATTCCTCGGGCTCTTCCTCTCTAGTAGTTATAACAACTGCTACTTCCTCCTCCATCATCTCAAGGAATTATGCCCAAGGAACTTGTAATTGGGTCAATGCATGCATGACCAACAGTCGAACCAGTCCATGGTTTGTGAGGACCACCAACACTTGGCGTGAGCACCGAGCAGACTGTGCCATAAGTTGAAGACTCTTCATCAAGAAGAAAGGCATGTTTAGAGAATGAACTTGTGCCTGCGGGAATCGAAGATGGGCTAGAATTTTGAAATGATATTTGAACAAGGTGGTAAACCGCCCTTCATAGGTTATATATTTCATGACAAAGCCTGCTACCTCACTCCATGGATGTGGCAAGGACTTATGGTCATACCCCTTTCCCTTCATGACATCGCTTTCTCCAACCTGCAAAAATAATTCTGAGAATTCGGGCAGCAGAGCCTTCCTTGAGAACCACTTCTATCCCTCTGTGCTAACCCACTGAATTTTGCAATGGCCACTTCTATGACAGGAATTTCTAATCCTCTAACTCGCGAGCAATTCTCATCCAGGTTCATCGTGAATTATACCGTGATCCCCTCGTCGAACCCCTACAATCTGTTGAAATAAATGTCCCATCCTACCTCTACAAATACCCGCCATACATCTGCATTGCTACGGACCAGGGTTGTACCCTTGGGTTCATGACACACAGCCAATCCACCCATCCTGAAGAAACTATAACAATACTTTGGATGTAGAAGACCGTTGGGATGAGCGACAGCGACAAACTTCTTGTAGTAACAACATGGTAAAAGAAATGAATGAGATGGAATGACGATAAATCGGTAGGTGATTTCTCAGGAAATGAAGAAAATCACGGTGAATTATGGTGAGTACGGTGAATGGTGTGGTAATTATTCTTCATTAAATGAGAAGGTACATGTTTCAAATCCCAACACATGCCAATGATTATGCAAAATAATGATGAAGATTGTGGAGCATACCATCGCACAAGGTTTAATGATGGTGATGGATTAATCATTAGTGTGGTTTAATTACACTGTTGTTTAATTATGACGGCACCCCCCCAACTTATAAATAGTTGTCCATGGCATGTCAATGCCTTGTCCACAAAATATTTAATTAAATCCGTAAAAGTCAACGGATACGTACCTAGAGACCTACCTAAGAGAAGTGATAGTTGGCAGAGTAAAGATAGAGTAACAACAACCAAGGAGTAACAACATCGGCGGAGTAACAACAACTAAAGAGTAAAAACATCAGCAGAGTAACAACAACTGAGAAGTAACAACATCGGTGGAGTAACAACATCCGAGGAGTAACAACATCCGATGAGTAACAACATCCAAGGAGTAACAACATCTGAGGAGTGACAACATTCGAGGAGTAACAACACCCCAAGAGTAACAACATCTGAGGAGTAACAACATCTGAGGAACAACAAGCATTACTTAGAGATTTTTTCAAGAAGATCAGTGTAAGTGGAGTGATTGTCCCAATTACTCAAGAATTTTTTAGCTCCTCAATTAGTACGCCTCAATAGTAGCTCCTGCAAAAAGGCCAAACAAGTGAGTAGTAACATCAATATATATATATATATATATATATATATATATATATATATATATATATAAGGGTGAAGAGGAGGTATCTTCTGCACCAACAACCTTCAATCCAAATTATTTAGAGAGATGTTTGATGAAGGCTTCTCTCGAGGCTGGGTGGTGGTAGAGTCTAAGTCGATGTGCATTTACAATGAAATAAACATGGGAATCATTGATTGTAACCAATCTGACAGTCCCATTTTCAAATACCGCATCAACCTCATATGGTCCCAACTATCGTGAGTGAAGCTTTCCCTTAAAATCCTTAAAGCATGAATCATACAGTAATGCCTAATCCCCTCTATGAAACACCTTCTTTTTAATAAATTTATCATGCCATTTTTCTCTCTTCTGTTGTATGGCAGTAGTCCTATGGACAACCATTAAAAAAATTTCATCCAGCTCATTTAGTTGTTCCAGCTGATGTTTCTAGGCTTCTTAGAGGTCCAATCCTACTTCTAGAGTTATTCTGAGCGTAATGATTTCAAATTCTGTCAGGAGCAATGGGGATTTTCCGTAGACAAGTGATGAACACCAGTATTGCAGCAAGAATGTTGCAAATCCTAGAGCTATCAGCTTTACTTTATTAACACCGGCTTCGTACAAACTTGGAGGTGACAATGATGTATACACAAGTAAAAGTGATGGTTTTTCCTATTGTCATTGTTTAGCTAGCGAGAGACCACTAGGGTTTTCAAGCCAGACTTCTATGGATTCAGAAGAAGCTTGATTATTTATGAGAGAAAGAGAAATCTACTCTAGGATAAAGATTGTCTATTGCAACAAGGAAAATGACTGAAATCCTATGCTAAAAACACACCATTCCCTAACTAACTACTGAGAAACTATGCTTTACAAAAATGTCAAGCTAACATGTATGAAATGCTACTGTCCTAAGCATGGAAGTTCAAAAAATCAAACATCACTACTATGAATGTAAAGGACTGAAATAAATCTATTTTGTTCTTTTTATTCTTTTCATGGAAAATCAAGTGTAAACCCTAATCTCTTTTGGTGATGTGGAAAGTGGCTTAGGGATGCTGGTGGATGGTTGGGAGGTTTGGGAGACCCTCAGGTACCCTTGTGTGGCTTCCTAGAGGTTTTCCCTCAATTCAGCCTCAAAATAGGCCACTACAGGAAAACCTACAAGATGTCCTAAAAACCTACAAGATTCCCTGTATTTCTACAGGATACAACCGAGAGAAAAACGATGGGTGCTAGAGGTGATGGAAGGCTTAGGAAGGTGGTTGGTAGGTGGAATGGAGTGAGAAAATGCCTAGGGTCACTCAGAACTCAAAACCAAGGTTAGGAGGTGGTTGAATTTTCTCAACATGCTCGGAGGAGTTTCTATGTAAAATTATGAAATTGGTGAGGGTCTTGGTGAAAGCAAGGAATGATTATGGATGGATGAAGTTGGAAGGTGGTTGATTTATATGGGATCTCTCTCTACTTTTGAAACACCTGCTCTACATCAAACATTGATATTTGCCAAAAAATCATGTAAACGAGAAGAATTCTAATAAGCTAGAAAAACAAATTTTAATGAGCTAGTTGTCTACTTCATGCATGACGAAAATTGTAGAATAAAATGGAATCATTGATGAGATCTACTGTAAAATTGAAGATGGAAGATGGTGATTAAATCCTACACTTGCAAACTGATCAAATGTTGGTTTAAGTACAATAAACTCTAAATTCTATGAGAAAATGGAAATCTATCTTTTTGGGGCTGCATAGGGGTCCTTTCCTCAAGTCATGATCCCTAAAGGAAGAGGTGAGGCCAAGACATCCACTGACAACTTTGTGATGATTTTTTCCATTCTAACCCACTGATGAAGTAAAGCACAAATGGAAGCAAACTAATAAACAAAATAATCAAATCTACACTGCCTGTAATGAAATGCTTCTAAGGACAATTTAATCACGAGTATATGAAACTAATCTAAGCATACCTATACAAGAAGAGGAGCCTTTGCTGCTAGGGTTGGGCCCTAACCCAAGAGCTTCAGCCCTCTGATTTAACTCAATACTGGATCATGAAAAAGCTCATTCTCATTATCAAAACAAAAAATTACATAGCAATGTCTTCCACAAGTCTGAGCTAAAAAATAACCAGTGTTTTACAACAAAAATTCGAATCCTAATGAGGCTCTAGGCCTCTTTATTTATACAACTGAAGTCCCCAACGACTTCCTTAAATCTAGGGAGGCTCGGATCCCAAACTCGAGATGAACTAAATATTTGACTATCACTTTCTTGGCTGCCTTTTGATCTTCATGACTTGGTTGCTTGTACTCCAAGTTGGTGTGATTAATGGAGGAACAATTGAATGAGGGAGGAGTAAATGAGGAGGATTTACCTCCTACAATCTCTCTCCCTTATCCCATTCAATTTTCAAACCTTAATCTTGCCAAAATTCCTCGATTTTCTCTTTGAAACCTACATTTAATGCATATTAGCCCACTAGGCATAATATCTCACTTTAACTCATCTCATTATTAAACAAAATATAATCAAAACATGTAATAAATTTTGAGAAGAGTTGATTTGACTAAGCTAGGAGGTGAATTAAGGTCCATATAGTTACCTAATGATGAGGCTCATCATCACCCCCTATTGAAAGTGTTGCTCATCCTCTGAGAAACTGATTCAATATCCATGTCTTTCATAGCTCTAGTGGCCTCCTTGACATCCCATGATTCTACTATGGTTTCCTCTTCCTATGCATAGAATACTGCCTTCCTTTCTACCTCCTCCCACTGCTTTCTTTCTTCCTCTTCCTTCCTTCCTTCTAGCATCCCCAAGAGCAGTGGTGGACTGAGTCTCAATCCAATCCAATTGACTTTGAGCTTTTGGATGGTTTGTTTTTACATGAGTGTCCTGTTCAGTGCTTCTCTCATCCTTTCAAGAGAATGATAATCTTGTTGAGATTGCAACAAGATGATGGAGCTTAGTGAAAAGAGTCACCTTCACTAAGTGGGCTCGTAGGTAAATTATGGCGCAAGTTCTATTTTTGGATCACAGTAGGGATGATCACAGCAGGAGTGACCACAATAGAGTGATCACAGCAGGAGTGACCACAGTAGGAGTGATCACAATAGGAGTGATCACAACAGGAGTGATCATAGCAGGAGTGATCAAAGTCTATTTCTAGACTGGCTGTCAAAAATAGAAAAGTCAAATATTATTGTCTCATAATAATATTTGGACTGTAAACTTGATCTTTTTCTCTTGAAGCACTTCAGTTTGAGCTACAGATGTGGCACATGCAGCTGTCAGAAGGAAGTACGCTTTCTTTGTGGGTCAGTTGAGTTTTTGCATGCATGACTTCAGTTAGAACTCAATCAATTGAGTTTGGTGGAGTTGATTGTGGAGTTGATGGAGTTGTGTTCAGTTTGACTTGGTTAAACTAGTTGTAGTTAGTCTAACTGAAAATAGACTAATGATGAGTTGTTAAACTAATTGTTAACTCATAATGCAACTATAGAATACATTAGTTAACTCAGTTGCATGTCAGTGTATATTCAGTTTAGCAGGGACAGGTGTTAGAGGATCAAATTGCTATCAGTTGTGACTATAGTTGTGCATGAGGATTTGCACAATCAAGGGATTGAGTATTCCAATGAGTATTGCCCAGTATTATAGCCTCTGATCACGTCTTTCCTAGTGTGATTGATTCTTTGGAGGCAAATACGAGTTTGGTTAATCCATTCTCATCCATTCTTGAGCAGGTATTGAGCAGTGGAGGCAGGCAAGCAGTGGAATAGATTTGGAGATCAAATCTGAGATGTATTGTGTGTAACAGGTGGAGCTGGTACTGGATTGCTTGTGATAAGCATTGTACTTTGTAATGTTACATGTTCTCAATCATTAATATACAGATAGTGTGGGGTTTTCAGCTTTAAGCTTTCCCCGGGTTACATACTGTGTTAATGTGTGCATGCTCTTGATGTTTTATTGTTACTGATGCTGCTAAATTGATGATCAACATAGAGGAGATTATGTATTGTGTATGTATTCTGCAATAGCACATGATCAGGATAATCTCGATTGAATATGTGTTAAATTATTCAAAATTTCTACATGGTATCAGAGGTGTTGATCATCAGATCTACTATTCAGGAAGTGTTTACATTCTATTTCTTCAGGCAGAGTCTGTAATTGGGCCAGGTAGCCTCTGGATTCATCCTTCCTTTGGAAGGTGAGATATCCGGTAAATGCCCATACAGTCAATCTCTGTACGAGAAATATTGTGTTCTCACGAATCTTAGATCCGAGGCAGTTGAGTTGGAGCTAGTGGAATTCGAATTTGCAGCAGTGTTTTCTTGGTGTCAACGAGGCAATGTCTTTAAACGGATTGCGGTTGGAGTATGATCTTGAGGGCAGCTAAAACTATATTGCATGGAAGGACAGGATGGAGGCAGTATTGGATGATAACGGGCTGAAGGAGTTCATAGAGATGGATGTTCCAAAGCCCACTGATGCTGCTGAAGCGGAAGTTTGACAAAAGAAGACTGAAAAATGTCGAAGGATTCTATTCGAAGGCGTGAAGGATCACATTGTGTCCAGCCTGCATGGAAAGACTTCTCCATATCTGATGTGGAAGGCTTTACCAGATCTATTCCAAAGCAAGAGCGATCAGAGGAAGTTGGCGCTCAAAGATAAACTCAGAAACATCAAATGCGAGAAGGGTGACAGTATGCCCAAGTATCTCACGAAGTTCACTCAGTGTCGAGATGAGCTGGGAAGTGTGGGGGTTACTGTCGATGATGAGGACTTGGTGAGCTTGGCTCTCCTTTTTCTTCCGAAGAGTTGGCATTCCTATCAGGACTCTGTCAATGGTCGGGAGAAATTGCCAGGATGGGAAAGACTGTGGTTAGATCTTTTGTAGGAGGAGATTAGGCGGAGTACCAGGGACGGATCTTTGTCAAAGGGAGCTGATGAAGAAAATTGCGCTTTGGCTGCCAAAGCAAAGAAAGGGAAGAGCAAGAAAGCTTCTCAGTCTGGTGCGAAAGGCAAGAAGCAGGACATGTCCAAGGTGAAGTGTTTTCACTGTCACCAGCACAGACACTATGCCACTAATTGTCCGCAGAAGAAGAAGAACAAGCAGGCTGCTGGATCTGCAGCAGGAGAGGCTCTAGCCTCACAGTTTGAGCTTGATTTTTCATTGATCTCATGCTTGGTTTCAAGTGTGATGGGATTGGTGTGGTTCTTGGACAGTGGTGCATCTTTTCACATGACGGGAGATAGAGATTTGTTTTCTGATATGGAGGACAAATATCTTGGAGTGCACATCGAGATGGGCGATGATGGTAGATACAGTGCGACCGGTATTGATACCATTTCCTTTGAGAGGGAGTCTAGTAAACCCTTCGTATTGAAGGAAGTCATGCATGTTCCAGGATTGAAGAAGAATCTTATCTCTGTGGTGATGTTAGAAGACAAGGGGTATGATGTTGTTTTCAGCGAGGGAAAGGCCCTGCGCAACAAGACAACTGGTGAGACTCAGAAGATAGGGGTTCGAGTGAGGAACCTTTATCAGTTGCATGTAATGGATGCGCAGGAATGGCAGGCAAGTCAAAAGGATTGGTGAGCCGGGATGATGGCGAGTTGTGGCACAGGAGATTGCGTCACCTTCACCATGGAGCCTTGAAGATACTGCAACAGATCACTACAGGGCTTCCTAAAGGCACTCTTGCGCAGTCAGATCAATGCAAAGGGTGTACTTTGGGGAAGTTTGTGAAAGCCACCTTTCACGAGAAGGATAGTCGCGCCATGACGATCCTTGAGAGAATTCACACAAATGTGTGTGGATCGTTCTCAGTTGCTTCGACAGCAAAACACATGTATTATGTGATTTTTGTTGATGACTTCTCTCATAAGTGATGGATCTTCTTCATGCAGAAGAAGAGTGAGACATATTCAAATTTTTGTGAATTCAAAGCACTGGTCGAGAAGGAGTCGGGGAAGAAGGTGAAGGCTCTTAGGAGTGATAATGGTGGTGAATACATCTCGGACGAGTTCAAGGATTTCTGCAAGGCAGAAGGGATTCGAAGAGAGCTCATAGCTCCCCATAACCCACAGCAAAACAGGGTAGTTGAGCGGAAGAATAGAACGATTGTGGGTGCTGCACGGGCAATGTTGCATGATCAGGGCCTACCCCTTCACTTGTGGGTGGAAGCATGCAATACAACAGTTTATGTGCAGAACCGTTGTCCTCATAGGATACTTGGCATGAGTACACCCGAGGAGGCTTATTCTGGTAAGAAGCCTGATATTTCTCATTTGAGGATTTTTGGTGCTAACGTTTACATGCATGTGATAAAGGATGCCAGGAAGAAGTTGGAGCCGACCGTAGAGGTTGGGATATTTGTGGGGTAGACTGATATGCCTCACAACTATCGTGTGTATTTGCCAGACAGTGGTAAAACTATTGTGCGGCGGGATATAAAATTTCAGGAGGAGAAAGCCATGAAGCATTCTCTTGAGAGGGAGCTACACTTGCATGCAGATGAGGAGCTATTAGTTCCTAAGGATGAGATTTAGGATGTGGATCAGCCACAGGACGAGGTTCATGGAGTGGAAGAGACCACTCATGCAGTGCCAACCATCAGAGGGCGAAAGCGCTTGACAGAGGCTGAGCGACTGGCTCAAGATGCAGAGAAAGTTGTAGGACCACCTACAACCCAACGCAAGGAGAGACAGTCACCTAATCGGTACACTGGATACATGGCTCTTATGAGCAAGTGTGTTGTGACTGAGCCATCCTCTTTCGAGGAAGCTGTGGAGGATCCCGCATGGGTAGACGCCATGGTGGAAGAGTATGATTCTATTGTCAGAAACAATGCATGCGAGATTGTTCCTAGACTAGAAGGGAAATCAGTGGTGGGTTTGAGATGGATCTACAAAGTTAAGTAGGCAGCTGACGGGAGTGTGGAGAAGTACAAGGCAAGATTTGTTGCCCGAGGCTTTTCACAGATAGAGGGGATCAATTATGAGGAGACCTTTGCACCTGTTGCAAGGTATTCTTCCATACGGACGATTCTTGCTCTCTCAACGCAGATGGGATGGCACATTAATTAGATGGATGTGAAGACTGTGTTCCTTCCTGGAGGTTGGAGGAAGGAGGATACTACTTCAGCTGAGGTAGTGGATGCCGCTGTATATCGACAGTTGGTGGAGTCGCATGTGTGTAGGCTTAACAGAGGCACATCAGGATATGGAGATTGGTATAGACAGGAGGATGTAGATGGGGCATGGAGCTTAATGGATGAAATCAGGTACTATCATATCAGAGATTGTGTGCAGCGGAGGATCATGTTACTTTCATACATTCCAATGGAGGATCAGGATGCTGATATTCTGACGAAGGCTCTCACCAAGAGAAAATTCGAATACCATTGAGGCAGGATAGGGGTTGTTGATAATCCATATCTTATCGAGAGGGAGTGTTGAGATTACAAGAAGATGATGGAGCTTAGTGAAAAGAGTCGCCTTCACTAAGTGGGCCCGCAGGCAAATTATGGCGCAAGTTCTATTTTTGGATCACAGCAGGGATGATCACAGCAAGAGTGACCACAACAGAGTGATCACAGCAGGAGTGACCACAGCAGGAGTGGTCACAGCAGGAGTGATCACAGTAGGAGTGATCACAGCAGGAGTGATCAAAGTCTATTTTTAGACTGGCTGTCAAAAATAGAAAAGTCAAATATTATTGTCTCATAATAATATTTGGACTATAAACTTGATCTTATTCTCTTGGAGCACTTTAGTTTGAGCTACAGATGTGGCACATGCAGCTGTCAGAAGGAAGTACGCTTTCTTTGTGGGTCAGTTGAGTTGTTGCATGCATGACTTCAGTTAGAACTCAACCAGTTGAGTTTGGTGGAGTTGATTGTGGAGTTGATGGAGTTGTGTTCAGTTGGACTTGGTTAAACTAGTTGTAATTAGTCTAACTACAAATAGACTAATGATGAGTTGTTAAACTAATTATTAACTCATAATGCAAATATAGAATGCATCAGTTAACTCAACATGTCAGTGCATGTTCAGTTCAGCAGGGACAGGTGTTAGAGGATCAGATTGCTATCAGTTGTGACTATAGTTGTGCATGAGGATTTGCACAATCAAGGGATTGAGTATGCCAATGAGTATTGCCCAGTGATTGCCCAGTATTATAGCCTCTGCTGACATCTTTCCCAGTGTGAGTGATTCTTTTGAGGTAAATACGAGTTTGGTTAATCCATTCTCATCCATTCTTGAGCAGGTATTGAGCAGTGGAGGTAGGCAAGCAGTGGAATAGATTTGGAGATCAAATCTGAGCTGTATTGTGTGTAATAGGTGGAGCTGGTACTGGATTGCTTGTGATAAGCATTGTACTTTGTAATGTTACATGTTCTCAATCATTAATATACAGATAGTGTGGGGTTTTCAGCTGTAAGCTTTCCCCGGGTTACATACTGTGTTAATGTGTGCATGCTCTTGATGTTTTATTGTTATTGATGCTGCTAAATTGATGATCAACGTAGAGGAGCTTATGTATTGTGTATGTATTCCACAATAGTACATGATCAGGATAATCTCCATTGAATATGTGTTAAATTATTCAAAATTTCTACAATTCTTGGATTTTCAAACTATATGGCAAAGTATTCCATCTCCTTTGGAAATCTTGCATGATATCATCCCCTAACAATGTGAACATATCCTGAAAATGTGTAATTGATTGCTCTTGGGAAGAAAGATACCTGGGTGCAAGTTAAGGATCATTTTGAATTAGATTATGTGTGCTCATGACAACCTCTGGATTGGACTGCTCTGTTAGTGTCAGTATTTGCATACTGCCATCAATGATCAAAACTCCTCTTTTCATATTCATATTAGGGTCTCGCTCATAATTTTTTGTCATTCCATGTAGGTCATCATTAAAAGAATTACTCACTAATGGTAGCCCCAGTAAAAAAAAGCCTCAGTCACCTACAATCCATCTACCTCCCTTGACCTTTTCCCATGCCCATTCCTCTCATTTCCTTCTCCTAGGGTTTTGAGGACATTTTTCTTGGTTTCATGACTTCCATGGTTAAATCATCAACAAAAATTGTATCCTGATGCTCTTACACTTTCCCCTATACTTAATATAACTTTCTAAACACTTCACATCACTCATATCCCCCAAAATCATCATTTTTCTACAAACCCTAGCCTATTGCTACGCTTTTTACACTTTTCTAGATTAGGCCTTTGTTTCACCCTTTTGGACCCCTTCCCCTCACTCAATCCTTAAAATTACAGTTTCCCTTACTTCATAACATCCCTCCCTACCTCCCAAAATTTTCCTAATAATTTAGAATCCCCCTATCTCCTTCATTTCCCTTCATTCCTATAAATTTCCCAAATCCCCTGTTTTGCCTACACTAAACCCTAATTTCCTCTCCCACTGAGCTAGGGTTGGCTATGGAATCAGAGACATCTAAGCATAGGAGGCATAAGGGAGGTCATTTCAGCAAGTATAATGCCATTACAACTCATAAAAATCACGTCTCCATCATTTTTCAAGAATTCATTCCAAGTGACAAATCATCTGCCACATATAGGGCCAGTTTTTCTTCAAAGTATGTTTCCAACCAAAAGGAGATGAATTTTACAAAAGTGAGAAAGGTTTTTGTCCATAATAGGCCAAGGAACAAATAAATCCTTCATGTTTTACACAGGTGTTATGGTTTTGGAGAAATTAAAAATACAGGTGCTACAAGAGGTTTAATGAACTTCTAGAGTGACCTTGGGAAAATCAATTTTTATCCTAGCTGGAGTGTCCAAATGACTTTTTTGATGAGTCAAATGATAACGAGACATAAATATATTTGCAATGAGCTATCATGAGCTCAATTTGGAGTTGAGGAAGACCTACAAAAGTTTCCTTCAAGAGAAAACCTCATTTTTGCATCCTCATTATGTACTTTTTTACCAGTCTTGGGAGAATTGATTTTAGAGGGGCTATACTTGATCACTTTCAGTGCTGGATAGGTCCATTGTGTAGCCAAGAGAGAGATATTTCCAACGAGATATCATGACCTCAATTTAGACTTCATGAAGGCACTCAAAAGTGGAGGTTAATTTAGCACTATGCTTAGAAGAGAGGCGTAGCGCTTAGAGCTTTGGGCACTGCGCTATTTAACACAGGGGCTGCGCTTCTGGGCAAGGCATTGCGCTTTTCCTAGAGGCCTCCAAATGAAAATTTTCCACTACCATTGGATTCATAGGGCTAAATATAGTTAGGAAAACCACTTTTATAATATTTTTTGGGTCAACTAGGAAGTCAAAAGGTCAAAAAACACCCAAAAAATCATGTTTTTGCCCTGTTTTGGAGGTTGGCCCTGCGCTTTTGACCAGTCTTGGGAGAATAAACTTTTGAAGGGTAAAAACTTGACCATTTTGGAAACTAAAGGTAGATATAGAAACTATATAGGATAGGATTTCTAATGATCTATCCTACGCTCAATCTGGACACTGGAAACCCCCTCAAAAGTGGAGCTAAATTTGGTGCTGCGCTTAGGACAGTGGCGTTGCGCTTTTGACACAAATTTTTTGGGTTTCTTCATTTTGTAAATTTTCTCAATTTTGATAGATTCACCTTGACAAATCATATTTTTACCCATGTAATTGATGGATGTAAATGTAATAATCATGTTTTTACTGTTACCTAGGGTAAATACATTAGGTGAAAATTCTTTTGGTGATGTAATGAATCAGTTTCCAAAAAGTGAGGGATGAGTCACTTTGACCACCCTACACTCTAGCTACCAGCTAAATTTTTGGTGGAACTACTCCTCTCATGGATTCGACCCCTGATGCTAGGAGGAGTTTGTTTGAGGCCTATATCATGTACTTTTTCAGTCATTCTACAGGTTGGACTCCATTGGATGTTGTACTAATGTTTCAGACTTTGGCATGGAATATATTGGATGAGTTGTAGCTATTTTGGTGGGATTCCTGTGGCATGGTATTTTGACATTGTTTCTTCTTCAGTTACATATGTATGAATGTTTTTTATCTATCATGATCCATTTCACTCTAAGTATGTTTGATTTTCAAGGTGTGATAAGCAGAATTCATCTTGTATGCTCCGTTTTGGGAAAATCATCATAATTTGTTTAATTTCTTCAGTTTAAAAAGAATTCATGATCTTCATGCTATTTTTAGCACCTCACTAGTCTAAATCATTTCATCACTATACTACAAAGTGTTAAAGTAGCTTGCCTACCTTTCCCCATCAGATGTCTACAATTTTGATTCTCTTTTTCCTTGACCTAGTTCACTCTCTGACCTAATTCACTCATCTAGTGACTACCACAACCAATCAAAATCAAATCGAAACTTTGAGCTACAATATCTAACCTAAAATCGTAGTCTATCCAGCCCTCCTAGCCATGATCCTTTGGAGAGAGCCCTCTCTTTCTTGGTAGGGCTAGCTACCAAGTCAAAAGGTTGGTCTGTGGTTACCTTAGTTGGATTCTTCCTCAGCCTTGGAGATTTGGAGGAGTGATAACATGCTCAACTCTTATCATGAGAGGCTCAGTTTGTTCCCTTGCCAATATCTTCTTCATTTCTGCAGCCCTTGCTTCCTCATGGTTCATCCATGATTCCAAATCCATCAACTGTAAATCTGCCAGCATTGCATTAGGGTCCCATATATTCATATCTATCAAAGCCATGTTATGCAAGTAGAACTCAGACATCTTAACCCTATCCTCTAATTTACTTGATCATAGAGATCAATAAACTATCTATAATCCTGGAATGGCATAATGCCTCTCTATGCTAGGGTCTTGATTTGGAATTGCAGCCACTGTTCCTTTAGGTATAATGCATAGGACTTAGTTGGTATCCTGCGCTGGATTACTTCCAAAGATAGATTGGCCATGGATGCCAATTGATTCTCCATTTCTTGCAACTGTCCTTTCAATCATGCATTTTCTACCTCCAATTGAGCCTTCATTATGGCCTCTCTGTCCCTCAGGCTACTTAGTTCTCTACCCATCTCTCTGAGATTTTCCTCCATGTGACCAATGTCCTCCACTCCCTTGGACTTGGAAATCTACATCCATCTGTGTTCTAGCTCTTTCTTTATCAAGCTCAAAGAATAATGGAATGGAAAATTTTTGTTGAATGACCCCGCCCCCCTCAATAAATCTGTAGTAGGAGTCAATGTTAGGTTGAGGACTAGGTTCCTTGAGCTCTGGGTCCTCTCTCTCCTCCTTTTTTTTTTTTTTTTTTTTTTTTTTTTTTTTTTTTTTCTGGTTGCATACTTCCTTCCTTTTCCAATTTTTGAGTTTCCTGTAGGTCTAGCAGAGTTTCCTGTAGGACTGCCTCTACTTCATGTACATCTTGTTGTGTATCCTATAGGATGTCTTTTCCTTTGGATGAGGTAGATATGGTTACATGCCTTCTCACATAGGTGATAGGAGACTTAGGGGAGGTTTGTGTTGAGGATCCTTCTTCTTGAGTTTTTATAAGAGGAGCCATCTTCTCCTGCTGTTTAGGTGTGTCCTCAATAACAATGGGAACCTTGGTTGGAGTTTGGAGTTTTTCCTACCTTATCCTTGTACTTTTTCTTGTTCTAAAGTATAAGGGTGTTTTCCTCTGTCTTTTGCCTTTTTTTTCTAATAGGGGTGCTAAGGGCAGTGAGGGTAGTTGCTGCATATTTTTCAGTGGGTTTTGGAGACACTATGGGTGACTCCTCCTTGTCTTCTGACTCTTGTTTTCCATTTCCCTATTCACCTTTGTCTTTCCCCTCCTCTTCTTCTCCCTCTAGATCCTCATCTTGTTTATTAGTGTCCTCCTTGACATCTTCCTCTATTTCTTCATCACCTTCTTCCTCTTTCTCTTCCTCTTCATCCTCATATATATCCTATTCATCCCTCTCTGCTTCTTCTCCATCTATTTCAATATCTTCTTCATCCTTTTCACTTATAGTAGGGATAATATCATATGTGAGGGCTTTGATATCCTCATCTGTCTGCATGTCTCTGAAAATTTCCCATTGGATAGGGATTCTTAGGTTTTGGAGGGAATCTTCTATGATGATTCTAATTAACCCATGGTGGACTAATTGTTGGTAGTTTCCTTCCTGCACCTTTATGCTTGTATCTATTAGTAATTGTAGAAAGAAGTATGGTATGTTGAGTCTGTGGTGAGGAGGTGTTTCTTCTCCAAACCTTAATTCTTCAAGAATCCTAAATTGATATCCATAAACCACACTATACCTACCTTCACATGATATGAATTTTATCAAGTGGTAGCTTACCTCATTCCAGGGGTATGGTAGCCTTGTTCTCCTTACTCCATTCTTGTCTTCAATGGGCTCCTATCCCTCTAAAAAGAATTTATTTTTGGCAATTTGGCTATCCCCCTTGTCTTCCTTTCTCCAAGGCACTCCTAGGGGAAGTGTGGTAATTTTTCTTATGAGTTCAGGGGTGAGCTCTATGGAGAGGCCTCTCACCACAACAGTGGCATGGGTTCTTGTTAGTGGAATGAGGGAGAGAGAGAAATCTCGGGCTACTTCATCATCATACCCCCTTAATTTCTCAAAATACCCCATCCAATTATACCTTGTGAAGATTTCTAGCACAGGAGGATGTTGGTGAATCCTCACAGTGTTGATGGGGTCCCTTCTATTAAACCCCCTTGTCATTTTTTTTGGTGAATTTTGAGGAGTAGAGATGTATGATACAAATTTTAATGAAGGAGGAAATGGGATTGAAATACTTGTGGAACTGTTCCCTTACACAACTATCAAATTCAATCAAACTAGGATATTTTCCTATTCTTTTCACTTGGAAAATGGAAGGAAATGTAGAACCTACCTCCTCATGGTGCTTGTTGTAGCCAACCCCTGTGTTTCCTTCTTTGAAGATGCTCTCTACCAATCCTGTAGACTGCTTGACTGTATCTTGTAGGATTCCTGTGCGATCCTGTAGGATTTCTTGTGTGATCCTGTAGGGAGTCCTGCGCAGGAGAAAGATGATATTTTCTCTTCTGTAGGTTGCTTGGGTATGAGAGCGACTTTGCTAGAGTGAGCCTCGAGAAGATGAATGCATGAGTGCATGGGGATCAATTTTTATTTCCTCTTATGGTTGAGTTGAGTGAGGTGGTGTGCTAGAAGCCGAGGTACGATTTTTCTATTTTTGGACCGTTGGTCCCCACTACCACATCATCATTCCCCTCTCCTCGTAATAAACTCCCACTTCAGGCATCCGTATTATCAACTGTTTCTGACCTGATTCTCATTTTCATTGACTTGATTGTTGCGACGTGTGTGGGGACTAATTTTTTTGTCCTCGCTGACTAAATGAAGGTGGCCAAGTTAACTGGCCACCTTTCACTTATAAACCAACTCATCCACAATATTTACATCTTTTGATTACATTATGCAAATGAGAGAGTGAAGCGAGATACTTACCTGTGGTGATAATACCTTGCTGCAGTTTGTTGAGGACATGAGGTGCTTACTGTGTGTTGGCTGCATGTTATTTCTCCCTCCTTTTTTATATATATCTTGCCCTTTTGATGTTTTCCTTGATATGCAGGTACCCAGTGTTGAAGATGATTGTGATGCCATTGCTTTGGAGCTTGTTCTACCCTTGGATCTCCATGCTGGAAGCTTGCTGTTACCTCATGATTTTATTCTGTGGGATAGGCTGCTACAGGATTTCCTACAAGATGTCCTGTAGTTTCTTCTCCTTCAGAATTTTTAATCATTTCCATTGTTGGGACTTGAGGATGATGACATGGATAGAGAGGAGGTCTATGAGTGTGAACAATGAGAAATACATTCAAGTGTTGTTCCCCTCCGCTCTCTGTTTCATCCTTTCTCTGTGTTTTCTCTTGAAGACAATGATTTTTTTCTTTTTTAAAAATGATTTTTTTTAATGATGAATGCAGGGGTGATCAAGGTGGAGAGAGGTATGGTAATGAAATTGTGATGTAGGGTTTTATTTTTTATTTTTTTTGACATGGTCAGGTCATTTCCTTGCCCTAGGGTTAGTCATTTTAGGATTTCGAAGCCACTGCAATTCCTACCGGATCATCCTGTAGGTTTTTAGGGGATCCTGTAGGTTCTCTGGGGATCTTGTAGGTTCTCAGGGGATCCTGTAGGTTTACAGGGAATACTGTAGAAAACACAGTACCCTTGCAAACTGAGGCAAATGAATGAAAAAAATGGAAAGAATGGTGGAATGATGAAGGATAATGGATGGAGAAATAAAAATATGAGTGGAGTAGGTCCCTTTTGATTCTCCTTTGCTCTTTGATTGTCCTCCTGCTGACCTGCAAACAATTTTTCATGATTTTTCGTCTCTCTTTTTTTTTTTTAAAACAATTAGTCTACCTCCAAGAGGTTTTCATTCTAGCTGTTTGCCTTGGGCACCTCAAGAGAGGTTTTCACCTAGAGATTTTTTTATTTCTTTTTTTATTTTTTATTTTTGACACCATTGGGCCGCCCTAAGAGGTTTTTAGCCCAATGGTGGGACTCAGGCACCTCATGGAGGTTTTCACCCGAGTCTCCTTATTTTTCCTCTTTTCTCAGTGACTTGATGAGGCAGGAGCTAAAACTTGCTCCACCACCATCTTTGTTTTATTGATACCATCAATGAACTCTTTCTTTGACAATGGCCTTTGTAAACTTTCCATCTGTGCCCATTAACAAGTAATGGAATGGCCTCTGCATATATGGTTCTGATCTACATTGGACCATTATCATGACATCTCTCTATAACATATGGCCCTAACCATCTTGTCCTTAACTTACCCTTAAAGTATTTATATCTAGAATCATATAATAAGGCCTAATCACCTTCTTGAAATTTCTTATCTTTGATGTTCTTATCATGCCAGGTCTTCCTTTGAATTTGAGTTACCTCTGTGTGTAGGAGGGCTTGCATTCTGAACTCATCTAAAGCATGCAACTGGAGACATCTCTCTTTTTGTGCACTGTTGAGATCTAGATCTAGTTGGGATGCCATCCTTAATGTATTATACTCAACTTCAATGGACAACAGGGCCTTTTTCCCATAGACCAACTCATAAGGTGTGAATCCAGTGGTGGTCTTCCAGGTGGTATTATAGGCTCAGGTGGCCTCAACTAGTCTATCTGCCCAATCTTTCCTGTTGCTGCTAACCACTTTGGTCAGGATTCCTTCTAGCGCTCTGTTGGTCACCTCCACTTTCCCATTAGCTTGTGAGTGATAGGGAGTGGAGGTTCGATGCTTGATCTTATGTTGGCTTAACAAGTCTTCAATCATGTTGGAGGTAAACTGTCTGACTTGACTAGTGACCAGTTCTCTAGGTACCCAAATTTGTAAAATACATTCTCCCTTAAGAACTCAGCCACCTTCTCCTCTGTTGCTGCCTTAATTGCCTTGGTTTCAACCCACTTAGTCAGATAGTCAATGCACACAATGATATACTGCTTTTTCTTGGAAGGAGGGTCAATAGGTCCAATTAAGTCCATGCCCCACTTGTCAAATGGCTCAAAAGTCACTTGAGGTTGTAGAGGAATTTCATCTCTTGGAGTAGGCTTTCCCATCCTTTGGCATCAATCACACTGACTAGTATATCTTTACACATCTTGATGAAGATTGGGCCAATAATCCCAGCTTGTAACACTTTAAATGCTATCCTCTTTGTTGCAAAGTGACCTCCACAAGGCCCATCATGACAGGTCAAAAGGATGTCAAAGAATTCCTCCTCCTTGACACACTTTCTCATAATTTGATCCGGGCCTAGTTTGAAGAGGTTGCCCCCAATCCAAGTGAAGGGGGCACTATTCCTCACAATCTTTCTTTTCCCTTTGGAGGACAAATTCAGTGGGAACTGTGCAAATACCAATTAGTTTGCTATGTCAGCGAACCATGGAGAGAGAACTGAAATGGTGAATACCCTCATCTGGTAACTAATCATCAATGATTCCCTCCTCACATGTAGGCAAAGTTAATCTGGACAAAAAATATGCAACAACATTTTCTTTGCTAGGCTTATCAACAATAGTTAGATCAAATTGTTGTAGTAAAAGTAACCATCTAATTATCCGAGCATTCACATATGGTTTATTCATTAAATATTTGATTGCAATATGGTCAGTATGTACAAATGTTTGATATCCTATAATATAATGCCTAAATTTGTTCAATGAATGCACAACATCCAGGAGCTCTTTTTCTGTCACTGTGTAGTTTAGTTCAGCCTTTGATAGATTCTTACTGACAAAGTAAATGGCATGAGGCAATTTTTCATCTATCTGGCCTAGGGCTGCTCTTATGGCTTTGTGTGAGGTATCAGCATGAATATGAAAAGAGAGGGACCAATTTCGGCCTCGAAGAATCGGTGCAATGGTTAACTTGTCCTTCAGGGTGTTTAGGGCCTCTTGACAGCTTTTTGACCATACAAATGTTGATTTGAAGATGATGTGAGGTTGTCATTAATGTCAACCCAAGCAACACCAGGGGCTATCCTGATATTGCAAGGGAATTTTGACTTGAAAACTTACTCTATTTTGAGTCAAGGATCTTCCATATGGATTCTACTCGTCGAGATGTTTCCGTTGATATATGGCACACCAAGTAATTCTTCACGGTTTGAGAGATATTCATGTTTGAAGTTAATAACCCCAATTAGTGGGCTAAAACACTGTGGGGTTGTGGCATGGCACTCATAATTGGTTTTTGTCATTGAATAGTGAATAATTAATAATTTTTTAAGCTCCTAAAATCCCTCCATCATTCTCTATAGAAGCCCCTCTCAACTCTACAAAAAGAAATCTCATATATCCTCCAAAATGAGTGATCGTGGAATTTTCACTATAAATTCATTTTTGCGAAGTCGTAGATTCTGAAATGAAAACCAATTTGATTCACAATCATGATGAACATCGTGACTGAATTTCAGATCTTGGTTCGCTATATTTTTGGAGATATGGTCTATGGAAGTTAGGGTTTTTGTAGGCTGTCGAATTTCATCTCAAAGAAGTGACCTTGGAAAAATCTTCATGACGCTCTCTCTGAGAAGAGGATTGGAATTCTGTAAAACATGGTGGATAGTGCACGAACTGTAGTTTTCTATGTATCCATTTTAGAGCCGAAGGAGGAAACAATGACACGTGGCATACCGTACAAGTTTTCTCAACTGAACTAGTCCATAATTAGGTCATTGTGAGAGATTGGTCATAACTTTGTCTTGAAGAGTCCAAATCAGGTCAAACCTATGGCATTGGAAATAAGGCTCAGAGGGATTCTACAAGAGCAAAGGTCACATGTTGGGGATCTGAAATTGAAGAGATACATTAGATTAAATATCGTTCTCCTAGAAGGCTAGAAAAACTAGATCAAGTGTTGTCAAGGGGTGGAAAGGACCAGACTTTCTAGGGCGGCAAAGAGAAAGGTGCAGCAAAATGATTCAATAGAGGTAAGCTACAAGTAAGTATCTTTTGTATATGCATGTTCATCTCTTAATTGCATTAGGTTCTTTGTATTCTAATTTGTTGTTTTTTTTAGCACTGACATATGCTCTGCAGGATGAGGTAAGTTTTTCTATTATCATGTCATGGGTATTTCCTTGAAGATTTTTTGCAGGTATTATATATTAATCAAGAGAAGACTCAATGCATAATCTAATGTTATGAAGAATGAGAAAGGGTAGCATGACAAGAGCAACAATCAAGGTGTAGAACAACAGCAAGAAGTTCACCACATGAAGTTTTCAAGTGGGCAACACTGCATACATACGTTGTAAAAGTATCATTGTATAGAGTCGTTGTGAAAGCATCATTGTAAAATTTGTACAAGTGTCAATCTGCCAAGAGTTGAAAAGGCAGTTTCAGGAGGTCTAGGATCATCATTAGGTGGTTGTGTCATAGTTGGGGTTATGGTCTAATGTGTCTTCTTCTTCTACATCATTCTATATCATTGTAAAGTGGACCATTTTCCCTGGTACAGGAGTCCATTCTTCTTTTATTCTTTTATAGGGTGGTAGGGTGGTGCTAGGCTGGTGCATGAAGTCACCAACAGGTTCAAGCCTGTGAAAACTTCAGGGTGGTAGGGTGGTGCTAGGGTGAGTTGTTTCTCATTGGGTGTTGGGGCATTCGTTTAGTTGAATACTGAAGGATCTCGGGCATTGGAGCATCCATCCAGTGGGAGATGGAGAAGAATGCTTTTCTAGAATTCTAGGAAGTTGTTGCTTTCATTTAAGTTGGGGCTGAATATTATAGAATTTATTAGAAAAACATTCGGTGGTTTTTGACCCGGAGGGGGTTTTCCACCTAAAATCTTTGTGCCTCATGTGTTCTTTTATTTATTGTTATTACTGCATAAACGTTAATAATAATTGAATATTAACTAATGCTATGAAAATATTTAAAAGTGATTATTGCTAAGGAATATTGATTCACCCCCGCTCTTAGTATTTTCCAACAATTGGTATCAGAGCTTGGTTCCTTTAGTAAGATCTTAACCGTTGGAAGTTAGTTTTCAGAGCATACAGATGGGAAAGCCAAAGAAGCGGGTTACAATGATTTCAAAGGAAGGTACAGGTACAAAAAATTCTCAAGAAAGTGAGTATTGTGTACCAACCCCTAATCTTGATGCAAATAATTACTAGATATGGGAATCCAGGATGGAAGTATCTTTGCAAGCACGTGGAGTATGGGAATCAATTGTTTCTAGAGACACATCTACCGACGAAGCTAAAAGGTACAATTCAAAGGCCATGAATGAAATTTTGAATGTTTTTCCAAATTATATGAAAACAAAAGTTGGTCAATGTTCAACAGCTAAAGCTCTTTGGGAAAAGCTTCATAATCTCTATTCAACAAAGAAATCAGGTCAAGATGTTATTGAAAACTCAGATCCTTTTGATTATGATGAAGAAGGGGTGACCATAGAAGAATTTTCTAAGGAGGCAATCAAGCTTATAAAAGAGATCAAGGCTGAGAAGATCCGTTCCAATACTCTTGAAGAACAAGTTCAAGGTCTCAAAATTGAAGTTGAAGAACACAAATGTATTGAAGAGTCACTTCAAAAGAAGTTGGAAGAAATCAATAATACAACGACACGAGACCTCAAGAGAGAAGTCCAACAAAAGCAACAAGAACTCGACACAACATTTGCATAGATTAGCAGGATCACACAATAGTTGCAGGAAGTAGAAATGGAAAGGAAGGAATCTGATCAAAGATACATATCCATTGTTGACCAAAAGAAGAAGGAATTAGAAACAGCGTCAATAGAAATAACGAGGCTCAAGATTGAAAATGAGAAGCAGAAGGAACAGATACAGGTTCTCAACAGAGAAGACCACTTTTCTCAAGCTACAGGTTGAGGAGGCAGAAAAAAAAGGAACATCTTGAAAAGATGGTTTTAGGAATATCTTGCTCAAAAGCAAGAAGAACTTGATGCAACTTATGATGAGATCAAGAAACTAAAGGGACCGCAAAAGGAATACATAAAGATAAGACAGATGAAGAAGCAAAAATGAAGGTAATAAAAGATGGTAAAGCTCCAGTTGATGAAGGTACAAGCTCCATAGCTTCACATGATGATTCTAAGAAGGAAGTTGATCAAAGTGAAAAGCCAAAGAAGAATGTTGCAACTCCAAAGAACAAGACCAAAGAAATCAACAACAAAGGGCCACAAGGAGCTACAACACCACCTCCAAAGAAGAATGAAAACTCTTCCTAATATGTTCATTTATTTAATGGTTATTGATTTTTATGTGCTAACTATGGACATATGGCTAGGGATTGTGAAGTTTTTGATAGGTACAATCATTATTTGCAAAACCCTAGAAGCAAGTTTGCAGGATCATGAGACAGGTTCCATGATGATTTTGTCAGAAGAGAATACGTGCTAGATGGGCTAAATATTGAGTGTTTCAAATGCCATAACTAAGGCCATAATGCTCGTGGTTGCAGATATCAGATGGAATCACATATGGACAACATTGAATGCTTCAAGTGTCATAACTATGGGCACATGGCTCGAGATCGCAGGAATAAGAAGGTGTGGAAAAGGAAACAGGTACAGGAAGACAAAGCAGATAATAAGGTCTCAGTAGTTATGATTTCAGGATTTGTAAAAGCAAAACGTCATGAGGAATTAGCAGTTGCTTCAGATAATGACTCAAGTCAAGATGGCCTATTAGGTGACTCACTATTTTGAACAATCTATATTGTTGACTCCTTAATGTTTGTACAAGAGGAGTCTATGCAACAGTATATGGTAGAAATCTACGATTGACAGGAAGGTAGCTTGAACAAGATGGTAGTTTCATTAAAGGTTTAGGGGGAGAAAAATAGTTGAAGGATTACATGTTGCTAGGAACAAGACAAGATTAGTTTGCAAAGGATATTCACAAGTGGAAGGAATTGATTTCGAAGAAACATTTGCACCAGTTGCCAGAATGGAAGCCATCCAGATGCTTCTCACCTATGCATGTCCAAGAAAAATAAAAGTCTACCAAATGGATGTTAAGTCACATTTCTAAATGGAGAATTAGAAGAAGAAGTTTACATCGAATAACTTGAAGGTTTTCTACTATCAGAAAAAGAAGACTATGTTTGCAAGTTAAAGAAGGCTCTATATGGTCTAAAGCAGGCTCTCAGACATGGTATGCTCGTCTTGACATATATATACGTCAACAAGGGTTCAAGCGAGGTACCGTTGATAGAAATCTTTATGTACAAATAAATAATAAATATAATATAACAATCGTTGAGGTATATGTGAATGATATAATCTTTGGTAGCAATGATGATCGACTAAGTAAGAACTTTGCTGCAAAGATGCAGAGTGAGTTTGAGATTTCTTTACTTGGTGAGTTGAAATACTTCTTAGGGCTTCAAATATCTCAGCAAGAGAAAGGAATATTTATATGTCAAGCCAAGTACATCAAGGAAATGCTCAAGAAATTCAAAATGGAAGATTGCAAACCTGTCCTTACTCCAATGGTAACAGGTTGCAAATTGAGCATAGACGACGCATCTAAGGATGTGGATCAGAGGTTGTGCAAATCTATGATTGGTAGTATTCTATATGTAACAGCCTCTCGGCCATATTTTATGACATCAGTTGGACAAGTAGCAAGATTCCAAGCAGCACCAAAAGAATCACATATTATTGTTGTCAAAATAATTCTTCGATATCTAAAGGGCACAACATAATATGGCTTGTGGTATCCCAAGGGAAACAATCTCATTATTCAAGCCTTTACAGATGTAGATTGGGCAGGAGGCATTGATGATCGTAAGAGTACTAGTGGAGTAGCATTCTATCTAGGTGGTTGTCTCGTATCATAGTTGAGCAAAAAGCAAACTTCAATCTTGTTATCCACAGCAGAAGTAGAATATATCGTGGCAACAACTTGTTGTACTCAAGTTTTTTGGATGAAGAAATTTTTTCAAGATCTTCAGGTCAAGTTTGATGAGCCTATTCCCATATTTTCTGATAACACCAATGTCATCAGTATCTCTAAGAATCCTGTGATGCATTCCAAAACGAAGCACATTCCAATTAAATATCATTTCATTAGAGAGAAGGTCGCCGAAAACAATATAAAGCTTGAATATGTTGGTACAAAAGAAAAAAATCGTTGATATCTTCACTAAACCTTTACCTCGTGAAGCATTTGCATATCTTTGCCAGAATCTTGGGATTATCCCAATTTCTCATTAGATTTTCCTTATTCAAAGAGTAAAGTGGGAGTGGAAGTGTGTATAGGTCCACAGGATGGTTGTGTGTCAGGGGGAGTTACCCTTTGCCATTAACGTCAAAGGGGGAGAGAAGGCAGTAGGAAGAGGTGCCCTAATTGCAAGGGGAGTACTTGTGTTGCCATCAATGCAAAAAGGGGGAGATTGTCTATCTAAAGATGATCTGAGGTTGTCATTGATGTCAACCCAAGCAGCACTAGGGGATACCCTGATCTTGCAAGGGAATTTTGACTTGACAACTTACTCTATTTTGAGTCAAGGATCTTCTAGATGGATTCTACTCGTTGAAATGTTTCCGTTGATATATGGCATGGCAAGTAATTCTTCATGGTTTGAAATATATTCGTGTTTGAAGTTAGTAACCCCAGTTAGTGGGCTAAAACCTTATAGAGTTGTGGCATGGCACTAATAATTGGTTTTTGTCAATGCATAGTCAATAGTTGATAATTTTTTAACCTACTAAAATCCCTCCAACATTCTCTATAGAAGCCCCTCTTAACTCTATAAAAAGATTTCTCATATATCCTCCAAAAGGAGTGATCGTGGAATTTTCATTATAACTTCATTTCTGCAAAGTCTTAGATTCTGAAAGAATAACCCATTTGATTCACAATCCTGATGAACGTCATGACCAAATTTCAAATCTTGGTTCGCTATATTTTCGGAGCTATGATCTGTGGAAGTTAGCGTTTTTGCAGGTTGCCTAATTTCATCTCAAAGAAGTGACCTTAGGAAAATCATCATAACTCTCTCTCTGAGAAGAGGATTGGAATTCTGTAAAAAGTGACAAATAGTGCATGGACTATAGTTTTTTGTATATCAATTTTAGAGCGGAAGGAGGAAACAGTGACACGTGGCACGTCGTACAAGTTCACTCTACTGAACTAGTTCATAATTAGGTCGTTGTGAGTGATTGGGAATAACTTTGCCTTGAAGAGTCCAAATCAGGTCAGACCTGTGGCATTGGAAAGAAGACTCAGAGGGATTATATAGGACATAAGATCACATGTTGGGGATCTGAAATCATAGAGATACATTAGATTAAATATCGTGCTCCTAGAAGGCTAGAAAACCTAGATCAAGTGTTGTTAAGGGGTGCAAAGGACCAGAATTTCTAGGGCAGCAAAGAGAAAGGTGCAGGAAAATGATGCAGCAAAGGTAAGATATAGGTAAGTATCTTCTGTATATGCATTTTCATCTCTTAATTGCATTAGGTTCCTTGTATTCTAATTTGTTTTTTTTGTTTAGCATTGACATATGCTTTGCAGGATGAGGTAAGTTTTGCTATTATCATGTCATGGGTATTTCCTTGAAGAATTTTTTCAGGTATTATATATTCATCAAGAGAAGAATCAATGAATAATCTAGTGTTCTAAAGAATGAGAAAGGGTATCATGACAAGAGCAGCAATCAAGGTGCAGAACAACAACAAGAAGTTCACCACATGAAGTCTTCAAGTGGGAAACACTGCATACAGACATTGTAAAAGTATCATTGTATAGAGTCATTGTAAAAGCATCTTTGTAGAATTTGTACAAGTGTCAATCTACCAAGAGTTGAAGAGGTAGCGTCGGGAGGTCTAGGATCATCATTAGGTGGTTGTGTCATAGTTGGGGTTATGGTTTAGTGTGTCTTCTTCTTCTTCTACATCATTCTATATCATTATAAAGTGGACCATTTTCCCTAGCACGGGAGTCCATTCTTATTTTATTTTTCTATAGGGTGGTAGGGTGGTGCTAGGCTAGTGCATGAAGTCACTAAGAGGTTCAAGCCTGTGAAAAATTTAGGGTAGTAGGGTGGTGCTAGGGTGAGTTGTAGCTCATTGGGTGTTGGGGCATCCATTCTGTTGACTACTGCAGAATCTCGGGCATTGGAGCATCCATCCAGTGGGAGATGGAGAAGAATTCTTTTCTGTAATTCTAGGAAGTTTTTGCTTTCATTTCAGTTGGGGCTAAAGATTAAAGAATTTATTAGAAAAGTGTTCGGTGGTTTTTGACTCGGAGGGGGTTTTCCACCTAAAATATTTGTGCCTCCTTTGTTCTTTTATTTACTGTTATTACTGCATAAACACTAATAATTGAAGATTAACTAATGCTCTAAAAAGATTTAAAAGTGATTATTGCTAAGGAATACTAATTCATGGCCCCCTCTCAATATTTTCCAACAATCTTACTTTTCCCTTTGGAGGATAAATTTGGTGGGAATTGTGCAGACACCAAATTGTTTGCTATGTCAGCGAACCATGGAGAGAGAATTGAAATGGAGAATAAGTGCTCATCCGGTAACTGATCATCAACCATTCCCTCCTCACCTATAGGCAAAGTTAATCTGGAAAAAAAAAACTGCAACAACATTTTTCTTGCCAGGCTTATCAACAATAGTTAGATCAAATTGTTGTAGTAAAAGTAACCATCTAATTATCCGGGCATTCACATTAGGTTTATTCATTAAATATTTGAAGCATGGTCAGTATGTACAAATTTTTGATAGCTTGTAATATAATGCCTAAATTTGTTCAATGAATGCACAACATCCAGGAGCTCCTTTTCAGTCACTGTGTAGTTCAGTTCAGCCTTTGGCAGAGTCTTACTGATAAAGTAAATGGCATAAGGCAATTTTTCATCTATCTAGCCTAGGGCTTCTCCTATGGCTTTGTGTGAGGCATCAACATGAATATGAGAAGGGAGGGCCCAATTTGGGCCTTGGAGAATCGATGCAGTGGTTAACTTGTCCTTCAGGGTGTTTAGGGCTCTTGATAGCTTTTTGACCATACAAACTCAGAGTCTTTGGCCAACAACCCAAATAAAGGAGAAGCCAACTTGTTGAAGTTTTTTATAAACCTTCGGTAATATCCAGCTAAACCTAGGAAACTTCTGCCATCTCTCTACTTTTGTTGAGTTGGGACCCTTTGGATGATAGCTATTTTGTTTGGGTCCACCTACAGTCCTTGCTGAGATATTGAATGACCTAGCACAGTCCCTGCAGTCATCAAGAATTCACATTTTTCGGGATTGAGAGACAGGCTCATTTCAATGCATTTTTGCAACACCTTACATAAGTTGGACAGAGCCTCCTGGAAATCACCTCCATAAGGTGTAAAATCATCCATATAAAATTTATATGCATCATGGAATAACTCGACAAAGATACTTAGGAATGCTCTCTGAAAAGTGGCAGGAGCATTGCATAGGCCAAAAGGGAGGACCCTATAGGCAAAAATACCCCAAGGACAAGTGAATGTGCTTTTATCCTGGTCTTCTGTGATGATCTCGATTTGTTTGTACCCTCTAAATCCATCTAGGAAAGAGAATTTTTTTTTTCCCTACCAGGCCATCTAGCACTTGTTCAATGAAAGGTAGAGGGAAATGGTTCTTCATTGTGGATTTGTTTAACTCCCTGTAATTGACACAAATCCTCCACTTACCATTTTTCTTTGGAACCAACACCAAAGGAGAGACCCACTCACTATTTGAGGTAGGTAAATGAATCCTACATCTAGCAGCTTTTGCAGTTATTCTTTAACTATGTCTCTAAGAGCTGGATTCATCCCCCTTTGGGGTTGTTAGACTAGCTTACAACCTTCCTTTATATAAATGTGGTGAGTACACACCAAGGGGTGCACCCCCTTCATTTCTTTGTAACTCCAATAAAAGGCATCCAGATGTCCCTTTAGCATGTTGCACAATTTTTCTTCTATGAGAACAAAAAGGGATGGATTGATTTTCAAAGCTCTCTTAGGGCCGAATTCTATGGTTTTGACATGGAGAGGGTTGGAATCAACTAAGCATAGATCAAGTTGATGGTTTTTTTGGGTTTCCCTTACTACTTCTTCTAAGGACAATGTACTAGGAGTTGGACTTTGGAGTATGTGTTCAATCAAATCATCTTCATCCTTTTGTCCCCCTCCCATGGTCGTTTCTAAGGTATATAGTTGGGTAGGATAAACTTCATCTTCTTCCTCCTCTTCTAGCCACAAAAGTAAGTCATGTTCTAGAGATGGATAAGCAGGAGGGTATAGGACTAACTGCTTGGACATATGCCCATTCTTCATTCTCATATTTCCAGCTCTGCAGCTAATGTAAGCATCGACAATGGCTAACTAGGGCCTCCCAAGGATGAGAGGGTAACCAGTAAGCTTATCCTTAGGTTGGAAAACTAGGAAATATGTAGGGTATTCCCAAGAAATAATGGAGAACATCACATCCTCCACAATCCCCTCAGGGGTCACTATGCAATGTTTGTAAGTTGCAGAACTGTTGTGGTCTTTCTCAATGAACCTTGGAGGTTGAGCTTGACCATGGTGTCCTTAGTCATAAAATTAATGGCAGCCACAAGATCGATCAAAGTGTGTGGGATAATGGTGCCATTGATGTGCACATCTACTACAGGGCTTCCAGGGTCCAAATACTTTGGACAGATTACCTGCCCCAACATTAAGTCAGACAGTTTTCCAATGACATTAATGGTAGGTGTTGAAAATAGCAACAAGAAATGCTAAAAATAGAAGTGCTAAAAATAGCATTGCTATAAATAGCATTTCGGGATACATTCCAATTTTAGTTAGTTCCTAAACTAAAAATGAGAATTAAAATTCGAATTTGATCTTAGCAGTTGTTTGTAAAATAATTAATTAATTAATCTTGAGTTAATTAGTTGTAGGAAATCAAACATGAAGTCTATGTGAAGACATGCAATAGTTTCTCCATTGTTTGAGGAAGTTATCCCTTGATTAAAGGAGATTAGGTTGAGTTGTAATTAGTTAGCTCAGTTATCTGAGTTAAGTCCAGTTAGATTAGTTCAAATAGTTTGTTGAACTGATTGTGAGTTCAGTTAGTTAATGCATGCATGCATGTAACTGCTGCACTTTAGATAACTAAATATTCTCTCATAAATAACTCATGCATGTCAGTTCAGTTAGAGACCCAGTTGAGATCAGATGATGGGACAGTGTACTATCAGTTGCAGTAATATTCCATGGACGATATCTCTTGCATGCAAAAGGAATTCATTCCTTGGAGATTGCACAGTTACATTTGAGTTTGATGAGTGTGTGATGAGGCCAATTCACATAGGTGGCAGCATTGGACCCCAAGAGAAACTGCGCAAGGAAATAGGAGGCTTGGAGGGCTGAGGGAAGGCATATGGTGTGTCTATTCAGTCTATGAGCAGTATTGTAGGATTGTACTGAGAGTAGGATAGCTTGTGACTTAATTCTTTGTGTAATCCAGACATATTTCCACTTGTATGATAATATAGAGATCGGGGTTTTTAGCTGAGGCTTTCCCCAGAGTATTCTTCCATGTTCATGTGTGATTGCTTTCTCATTCTCAGTTATATGTGTTCTATTTGATCTTGCTCAAATCGATTAAGCTTCCGCAAGTTTGTTGTAGAAGTAGATCTTGTATTTTGCTTAGTATATTGCATAATCTGTTGATCTACAGTGGGAAATTCTACATGGTATCGGAGCAAAGGTGATCAAAGCGAAGAACAATATACAAAGAAGGTAGAAGTTCAAAGTTTGAAGTTCTTGATTATAGAATTCGAATTCTTATCACATCTCAAAGTTCACCAATGGTGTTCAACGGTTTAAGACTCGAGTATGCCCTTAATGGTAGCTCGAATTATATAGCCTAGAAGGATCGCATGGAAGTAGTATTAGAGGAAAACAGTCTATAGGACTTCATTGATCAAGAAGTCCCCAAGCCAGTAGCGGCTAATGCTACAGAATTGGCGGAATGGAAGAAATGTGTGGCTAGAGCAAGGAAAATCCTCCTGAAGGGAGTTCAAGACCACATTTTCTCTAGCCTCCATGGGAAGGAGACATCGTTTTCAATGTGGAAAACATTAAAAGATCTATATCAGAACAACAACGATCAGAGGAAGCTGGTGCTGAAAGACAAGCTTTGGAAAATCAAGTGTGAAAAGGGTGACACGATCTCTACAAATCTGAAAAAGCTCACCACCTGTAGGGATGAGCTTGGAAGTGTAGGGATCACGACAGCTGATGATGACATGGTGAGTATTGATCTCCTCAGTCTTCCTAAGAGCTGGCATAGCTACCAAGACATGGTTAATGGAAGAGAGAAACTGCCAGAATAGGAACTACTTTGGTCAGATCTGATGTAGGAGGAGATAAGAAGAAGCACCAGAGATGGATCTTCATTAAAACAAGATGATGAAGAAAATATAGCCTTAGCGAGTAAGACGAGGAAAGGGAAAGTGAAGGCATCCCATTCCAAATCTAGTTCTTCCCATGGTGGGAAGAAGTTTTACAAATCAAAAGTGCGATGCTTTCATTGTCATGAGGTGGGCCATTATGCTACGAATTTTCCATAGAAGAAATCCAAGAAGGAATCCTTGAAGGGATCAGATGGTGAGGCACTGGCCTCACAGTTCAAATTGGATTTCTCTCTCATCGCATGCATGGTTTCATCCATGGTGAGATGTGTGTGTTACCTAGACAATGGAGCATCTTTCCACATGCCTAGCGACAAGAATCTTTTCAGTACCTTGGAGGAGAAGGATCTCTAGATGCGGATCGAGATGGGTGATGATGGAATGTACCGTGTTTCAGGTGAAGGTACAGTTGTGTTTCAGAGGGAGCA
The DNA here is from genome assembly GCA_031772625.1 of Pinus tabuliformis. Taxonomy (NCBI): domain Eukaryota; kingdom Viridiplantae; phylum Streptophyta; class Pinopsida; order Pinales; family Pinaceae; genus Pinus; species Pinus tabuliformis. The sequence continues at coordinate 300,968,802 of CM062813.1, read as the reverse complement.
TGGATCTCCTCTCACCCTGACTAATGTAAAGTATGTACTGGGTTTGAAGAAGAATCCTGTGTCTGTCGCTATGCTAGAAGATAAAGGCTATGTGATGAGCCCCAAAAATGGGTAACTTATTGGGCTCATTTTGCCTATTGTTCTCCATTTATCCACCATTCTTCATATTTTATGTATGCTTTTGAAGTATGTTTATGTTAATTGAATGAATGAGAATAGTCACTTGACCATGAAGGCTAATATGTGTTTGCTGCAGATCTTTGGACAACTTTTGGACCAAGGTCAAGCATTTATGGACCATTTGATAGCCAAATATGAGGGGACAAGGCTGAGGATTCGTAGGAAGGGTGTCTCTTGCACTAAATGACCCCTTCCTCGAGTTCTCCACCATCAGATTGGAGTTCAAAAGCCCACCAAAGTCGATTTCCAAAGGCATCTGAGCAACTTTTATGAAGTGGTTAAGTACTGCAGTTTTGAGCAGCCAAGCCCCTTGAATTAAGGAGGACTGCTGGAGGTCCTTGTAGTGCATAAGTAGGAAGGATTCCAGCCTTCGTAGGTTACTTGTCGAACATTTGTATTTCGCACTGTAGTGCTGCTTTATTTCTAAGCCCATTTTGGAGCTTCTGCTGTGACACATTTTGGACATCATTGTTTTTTGAGTAATGGAAACCAGTTTTATGTTGCATCAGTTCTGAGCTTCTTTTACGAGCCTGTATCTCTTGGGGTTGGGCCCAACCCAATTTCCAGGACCTCCTCCATGTACTGTTATATGTTTTTCTTTACTGTCTTCATAAAATAGTTTTTGTTAGTAGATTAAAATCTTGCTTGGTTATCTAGGTCAGTTTTGATGATTGAAAAAGCTTACATGTTTTAGAGTGATGTGATAGTTTGATAGCAGAAAAGATCTTCGAAAAATGCCATCAAGCAACCTTGGATCTCACCTCTCCCTCCTCGGGACCATGAGCTGAGACCACGGTGTCCTTGCTGCCACAAAAACATTGTTCTTGCTTCTTCATGCAATTGCTAGTGTTAGTTTCTCAGTTGCAAAAGTTGATACCAGATGTGATTGCATGCTTAGGTTCATTCTTGCTTGGTTTTCATAAGTTGTTTCACATGATTTTCTACCAAGGGATTTCTGTTCATCTTGATTGCTAGTTCCTAGGTCAAATTAGGTTAGAATAGCTAGATACTTGGTTTGCATGATCTTTGTTTGGTCAGTTTCAAGAAGTAGTGTGTAGAACACCTAAGAAACCTCCCTACCTACCCTTCCTCCATTAGCGCAACCTGTTCCATCCCCTAACTCAGATTCTTGTTGTTCATTTGCCACACTTTCTCACTTTGACCTAATTTCCATATTTTTGTGCAACATTGCTCTACCCCTCCTTGAACAAATCCAACCATCCTCATCACTTCTTAGCTTCACTTGCCAGGTTCTAAACCTCTTCACACCCTCATCCAACCTCCATTTCCACTTCTCCACCTTTCTTCCACCATCAACCCTCCAAAATCTCCTTTCGGAACATCCTGTAGAACCCCTGCAGACTTCCTGTAGAAGATCACGAGAGTGGTTTTTCGAGATCCGATCACTGTGAAACTCTCTGGAAGGGTGTTAGGGACCCCTTAGGCCCTCTTCTCACCTTCCCAACCTCCTGCAAGTGCCCTCACCATTTCCTTCCATCAATCAACCTCTGCACAATCAAAACAGTTAAGCACATGCATAATAATTCTACAAGATTACTCAAAAATAAAAAAAGACCTTCCTTTTCAGATTTCACTGCAAGAGTAGCTTAGTCACATGCATTCTACATTTCTAGAAGTCAATGGCATCCATTTCTATTGCTTTCATCTTTTTCCTTGCACCGGTAGGGTTAGTCTGTAGAACTAGGGTTTGCATTCCTTTTTCACTTTCAACTTCTTTCTGCAAGTAGACTAGCTTCCTTTGAGTTATCTTTCATCCATCACCATTAAAAGCTTCTTCTGAGAGCTCATAGAAGTTGGCTTAAGCTCCTAGCTGACTTGTGCCAACTGATCCAGTAACAGCTGCAGTAAGAGCTAGTACTTGTGCATATAGCACCGTCGCTTCCAAGTTTGTTACGAACTACCGGGTTGATAAAAGTAAAGAAGGGAGTCCCAGGAGTTGCAACATTATTGCTGCAATACTGGAGCCCACCATATTTTTGGCACTGTTGCCGGGGAAGTGTCAGTGTATTTGTGATTGCTGCTTTTCTTCTACTTTCTACTTCAATCTTCTGCTAAGTAGCTATTTCAGCAAGAGTAGAATAGTTGTTTCATTTCCTTTCTGCAATTTCATTTCCGCAAAAGTAGGTTAGACATTTCCTGCTTTCATTTCAGCAAGCATAGATTAGATATTTCCTGCCTTCATAGATTAGCATTTCAATTCTGCAAGCGTAGATTAGCATTTCAATTCCGCAATTTCAACTCTGCAAGCGTAGCCTAGCATTTCATTCCTGCAATTTCATTTCAGCAAAATAGATTAGTCCTTTCCTACTTTCCTTTCAATTCCACATTTTCATTTCAGCAAGATAGATTTTAGTTAGTTGCAGTTCAGTCTCTTTCATTTTTGCAGGTACACGTAGAAAAAATTCCAAAACTCCACCAAAAATATTCCATTTCATGCCTCGTAGGAATAGAGACAATACAGGGAAATTCTTACCCAACACCCCCACCACATCGCTGAGTCACCCTTCTCTCTTCTTCGGTGGCAGTGATCTAGAAGAACCTATAGGTGAACCTCCAGAGATATATGAAGATTCTATAACAGAAGAAGAGCAAGAAAACATTCCTCTTAAGACCATGGTTGAAAACAGAAATGGTATAGAAGATGAGGAGAGAATAGAAGGTGCCTTTCCCATCCGAGAGACCAACGGGGACATGAAAATGAAAACCTAAGCGTTACCTCATTTCCATGGATTGACCACCGAAGACCCTGATACCTTTTTGTTTGAGTTTGTTGTCCTTTTTCAAACTTATGACTATGCAGAAGACGAGCAAAAGTTGAAACTCTTTCCCTCTACCCTCAAGGATGCAACACTACGCTAGTTCATGGGGTTACCAGGAAACAGTATCAAAAATTGGGCTTAGATGCGGCAAGCCTTTAACAAAAAATACCAGGACTACTGTAGGTCAAAGGAAACGAAGGGAGAGATCTTTCGGATGACCATGGGAAGTGATGAGTCTTTAGAAGACTATGAAGAAAGCTTCCAACTTAGTTATAAAAGGGCCAGGTACACACTGGACCCCGAATCTCTGAAGCTAGTCCTGCTCTGAGGAGTCCCTGAAGACCTTCTAGATACCCTCCATCTGCTAGCTACAGGAGACATCTACCAACTACCTTATGAGGACATAAAGGCTGTGTTTAGAAACCACTCTAGGGCAGTTCGGAAAAGAGGTAGGGGGAATCCACTTTCAACTAGTGCCACCTTCTCCAAGCATGAGTTTGCAAATCAGATGGAAGACCTCAAAAGTGAGATGAGACAGACCATTGCCATGCAACTGGATACCTTCCAAATCCAACAGAAGAAAGAGGAAGCTGAGAAGGATTTGGCCATCTTTTGTCCCAGGTGTACAAGGAAGCATCCTAAGAATGAGTGTCCATTGCACTCAATGGAGGTATGTTTCGTTTGTGAGGAAGACCACCCCACAAACCAGTGCCCAACCTTACCCAGACTTAAAGCCATGTACCAAGGGGCTGAAGGGGCCACTGAGCCACTCTAATTCCTTAACCAAAGGAGGCCACATGGATCCAGACCTTACCATCAGGGGATGCAAGGAACATCCCAAACTTATTACAACCCCAACCAATCTGCTTACATGCCTTCTTGGGGCCCCCCTAATCATCCTTCCTGGTCTGCACCTCCTCCTTGGTCTTATCCATCTCAATACCATACTCAACCTACTGCTCATTCGTTTCACTCTCATGTTCAGCCACAACCTCAGTGGAATGCACCTTAACCGGGGTGGAGGCCCCACTACAACTCTCCTCCCGTAATTTTGCCTCCACCTCCTGCTCAACCACAACCATTACCTCTTGCTCCTCTAATACAACCGCATATGCCTGCTCAACTGAACCCGAACCCCAACAATAGACAGGCCCAGTAGGTATACACTAGAGAGACAACATGCCATACCTATGCTGTGGAGATTCAGGAAATCAACCTATGATCTAGAAAGGTCCTTCCAGATCGCCACCCTCCTCCCCTGGAGGATGAGGAAGGGAAACATGAAAGTGAACCCAAAGCCATTCCACCCTTTCTTGAGAGACTAACAGTAGCCATGCAACCAAACCCAAAGGAGACTGAACTTCTGGGAGAACTTAAACAGTTGTGCATGAAAATCCCACTTCTCCAGGCCATAAAAGATGTACCAATCTACAACAAATTGATCAAGGAGAAGTGTTTTAGGCACCCAGGTAGGTGCAAGAGAGATGCCCCGACTATCAATGTCATAGGACCACTGTCCGATCTGATGTTGGGACAAATAATCTGTCCAAAATATTTGGATCTTGGGAGTTCTGTAGTAGATGTCCACATCAATGGCACCATAATCCCCCACACCTTGATCGATCTAGGGGCTGCCATCAATGTGATGAACAGGGACACTATGCTCAAACTCAACCTCCAGAGTTCCTTAAGAAAGACCTCGACAGTACTGCAGTTAACAGACCACTACATCGTGACTCCCGAAGGGATTGTGGAGGATGTAATGGTCTCTGTTGAATCTTGGGAGTACCCTGCGGGCTTTTTGGTCCTTCAGCCAAAGGAAAAACTCACTGGATACCCCCTCATTTTGGGAAGGCCTTGGTTAGCTACTACGGATGCTTACATCAGTTGTCGAGCTGGGAGCATGACCATCAAGAATGGGCCTATGTCCAAACAGCTAGTCCTATACCCTCCTGCGCAACCTATGCTAGAACATGACTTACCTCTCTGGTTGGAGGAGGAAGATGAGGATGAAGTCTACTCTGCACCAGTGTGCACAATGGAAGCCACCTGGGGAGGTCCTCAAACTGAGGAAGACCTAATTGAGAAGTTGATTCAAAATCCACCTCCCGGTGTGCTACCATTAGAGAAGTTGGTGGAAAGTACCCAATCCTACGCTTTAGTGGACCTCTGTGTGGCTGATCCGACCTCTCCTAGAGTTAAGAATGTGGAATTTGGACCTGAAAGAACCTTGAAGGTCAGCTCATCCTTATCTCCCTCTCAGGAGAAGGAACTATGTAGCTTATTGAATTGCCATTTGGAGGCTTTCGCTTGGAGCTATAAGGAAATGAAAGGAGTCCATCCGTCGGTCTGTACCCATCACATTTACATTAAAGAGGATTGTAAACCAGTCTGGCAGCCTCATAGGAGAATGAATCTAGCCCTTAAGGACATCGTTAAAGAAGAATTGCAAAAGTTGTTGGATGCAGGATTCATATACCCCATCTCAGAAATGGGTTTCTCCTCTAGTGCTTGTGCCCAAGAAAAATGGGAAGTGGAGAATCTGTGTGGATTATTGAGAACTTAAAAAAGCCACCAAGAAGGACCATTTCCCTTTGCCTTTCATAGATCAAGTGCTAGATGGGCTGGCAGGGAAGAAGTTCTTTTATTTCCTAGATGGGTTCAGCGGGTATAATCATATCCAAATAAGCCCGGAAGACCGAGATAAGACCACCTTCACTTGTCCATGGGGAACCTTTTCCTACCGGGTCCTTGCCTTTGGGCTATGCAACGCTCCTGCCACTTTCCAGAGAGCAGTACTGAGCATATTTGCTGAGCTGGTTCATGATTCGGTAGAAATCTACATGGATGACTTTACTCCTTATGGGTCCAGCTTCCAAGAAGCATTGACTAACCTGGGAAAAGTTTTAACCAAGTGTATTGAGATGAACCTGTCCCTCAGTCCTGAAAAATGTGAATTCTTGATGACTGAAGGGACCGTGCTAGGCCATACAATCTCTCAGAAAGGATTACAGGTGGATCCTAACAAAATTGCTATTAACCAAAAGGTTCCACCTCCTCAGAAGGTAAGAGATGTTCGGAGTTTTCTAGGCTTAGCAGGATACTATAGAAGATTCATCAAAGACTTTAGGAAGCTAGCCTCGCCATTGTTTTGTATTTTGGGGAAAGATGTTGTATTTAAATGGACTGACAACTGCCAGGTCGCTCTGGATGAGTTAAAAGATAAACTGGTAATTGCCCCAATCCTGAGAGGTCCAAACTGGGCCCTACCTTTCCACATCCACATGGATGCCTCGAACAAAGCCATAGGGGCAGCTTTAGGACAAATTGAAGAGAAGCTACCATATGCCATATACTTTGTCAGCAAAAACCTGTCCAAGGCAGAATTAAACTATACTGTGACCGAGAAGGAGCTCCTAGCTATAGTCCATTCCCTAAATAAGTTCAGACACTACATCACTGGTTATCAAACATTTGTACACACAGATCATGTTGTGATAAGGTATTTGATGAATAAACCTGATGTGAATGCTCGTATCATTAGATGGTTACTTTTATTGCAGCAATTTGACTTAACCATTGTTGACAAGCCAGGAAAGGAAAATGATGTTGTTGATTTTCTGTCTAGATTAGATTTGCTTGCAGATGAAGAAGGGATGGTAGATGACCAGATGCCAGGTGAACACCTGTTTGCTATTTTAGCACTCTCTCCATGGTTTGATGATATAGCGAACTACTTGGTCTTAACACAGTTCCCTCCACACCTATCCTCGAAAGAAAAGAGCAGAATTGTGAGGAAAAGCACCCCCTTTACTTAGATTAGGGGCAACTTGTTCAAACTCGGTCCAGATCAGATCTTGAGGGGTTGTGTTAGGGAGGAGGAAGTTTTTTACATTCTCCTAACCTGTCACGATGGACCTTGTGGAAGCCACTTCGAAGAAAAAAGGATTGCTTTCAAAATTCTACAGGCAGGCTACTATTGGCCCACTCTTCATCAAGATGTCAGAAGATACATCAGCCAATATGACAGATGTCAAAGGATGGGGAAACAAACTCCGAGGGATGAAATGGCCTCCAACCTCAAGTGACTTTCAAGCCATTTGAGAAGTGGGGCATGGATTTTGTGGGTCCTATCAACCCTCCTTCAAAGAAAAAGTCTTACATCATTGTGTGCACAGACTACCTGACAAAGTGGGCAGAAACAAAGGCAATCAAGGCAGCGATAGAAGAAAAAGTGGCTGAGTTTTTAGGGAAAATATATTCTACAAATTTGGCTACCTAAGAGAATTAGTCACAAATCAAGGAAGTCAGTTCACCTCTAACCTGATTGAAGACCTGCTCGCTCATCACAAGATCAAGCACAGAACTTCCACCCCTTATCATCCGCAAGAAAATGGGTAGGTGGAAGTCAATAATAGGGCTCTAGAAGAAATTTTGACTAAGGTGGTAAGAAGCAGCAGAAACGATTGGGCAGACCGCTTGTTTGAGGCCACCTGGGCCTACAACACCACCTGGAATACCACAACAGCTTTCACACCTTATGAGCTAGTCTACGGGAAGAAGGCTCTGCTATCCATAGAGTTCGAATTCAACACATTTAGGTTGGCAGCTCAGCTGGACCTGGATCTCAGCCATGCGCAACAGGAAAGGTTACTACAGCTGAACGGATTAGATGAAAAGAGAATGCAAGCCCTTCTCCACTCAGAAGTAGTTCAACTCCAGAGAAATATATGGCATGACTGGTACCTTAATGAAAAGCAATTTCAGCTAGGAGATTGGGCGCTATTATATGACTCAAGATACAAGGATTTCAAGGGGAAGCTGAGGACAAGGTGGCTGGGACCATATGCAGTGGAGAAATGCAACGACAACAGTTCAGTCCTTATCAGAACCATTGATGAAGAAGCCATCCCCATGCTTGTCAACAGGCATCGATTAAAAACCTACAGGAAGCCCCTTTCTAAGTAGGAGTTCATTGAAACTATGGATAAGTTAGTGCTGGTAGTGGAGCAGGGCCTTGTCTCTACTCCACCCACACCTTGATCATTAAAAAAAAAAAAGAGTAAAAAAAAGAAAAAAAACAGAAAAGAATAAAAAGATCCTTGGGTGAAAACCTCTTAGAGGTGCCCGGGGCAGAAAATGAGGGTGAAAAACTCCTGGAGACGCCCCAGCTATCTCACCAAAAAAAAAAGAAAAAAAAAGAAAAAAGAAAAAAGGGAAACATGCCTAATTCCTATTGAATAATTGCAGGTTGCAGGGAAGACATTGCAGGTTCGGGGGGGGGTGCGCAAAACAAGGACAGAGGTCAACACCAGATTACAAACATCCCTCACACACACCTCCTCCATGACCACTCCCCTTTCCTAGGATTTGATCGCATTCAGGCTAAGATTTCACCTTCTCTAGGAAGTTCTATATCTTCTACAGGAAGATCTTGTAGAATCTCCAGACAGGCAAAAATTGATCGTGGGAGGGAATCCGAAGGTTGGAATCTGCTTATTAAGCCTGCAACCACCCTTGTTTACGTCCATCGCCATACATCACCCTGTTTCATCTCTTCACACCTCTATTGCACCCATTCTGTTATTTATGCCTGCGCAATCAAAAACAAAATATAATAAAAAACCCTTGTTTTCCTCATACTGCCAGCAAGAACTCTGAGTGACAAATCTTGAAGTGGTGTTTCACTCTCCCTACCTGTCAAATCCCCATCTGGACTCCTCATCAACCGAATCCCTCATCATCAGTATAGCCCTGCTCGTTTAGCTTGCATCCCAGGAGGAGAAGCAACTACATGAATCTTGTAGCAGCTGATCCCTCGGGAAGAAACACTCTGGAGACGAGGATAGTCGAAAAACAGCAAAGGAGACATGCAAAGAGCTCGTCTTGAATGCAGAAACATCATCAGCAACCGAAACCAAGCAACACCTGAGCATGCAGCGACAACAACCAATGGAATGAATTCTGAAACACATGCATGCAGCGTCAACGACTGAAGGATTGGGTTCCAAAACCCGTGCAAGAAGCAGCAACAAACAAAGAAATGGTTCAGTGACCCGAAATCTGCATAACACGATCGTGACCACGCAGGTAAGTGTCTAAAATCATTTGTCAATTACATAAACTATATTTTAAAAATATGCATGCCTATGGAAGTGGTTGGATAGAATGGGATCGGTGGCCAGTCAACTGGCCACCCTCAGCCAGTTAACATAGCCTCGTGGGATCCAAACAAGCTCAGTTACATTCAAATTTCCAACGATATGCAAAGCCAACACATGTGGAGTGTCCACTCAGGGAGAAATCGTCGGGACTGGCAGTGGTGGTGGCGGTTAACCGCAGAGGGGAGGTGATGGCGGCCAGAGACACGCAGAGAAATTATGGCCATGACGTTGGATCAACGGTTTGGTCCAGCCACCTCACCCCCTCGCCATGAATTATGCCACAGTTAAAATATGATTAGCTGAAACTCACACCACCCTCTGTTCATTTGCACTTGCAACGTCCTTGACTGAAGTACGCGTCCTCCACTCCAGAAATTGTTAACTAGTCACCCACCACTGGTTTTTCTACCTGTTTCTGAGAATCTCCCGCATATCGGGCTCGCGCAGAGGCACAGAGATATTCTACAGGAACCGGGGAGTCTTCTACAGGAAGGGTTCTACAGGAAACCCTGCACAGCCTTCCGGAGCAAGGAAACCTGGGATTTTTCTTCATCGAATTTGGAGCTCCAAGGGAGGTAGGCTCGAAAACTCTTTATGCATGGTGTGATTTGAAAAGGTGGTGAATTGAATGATATCAGAGTGGGGAACCAGAGAAAAATCTGCCTGGGGATTGGAAGAAAACATTTGCCTGTGTGTTGCACTGGGTTTCTCAGTTGTTTTTGCATCCAAATTCTCCTCCACGTTCCTATTTTTTTTTTTAAATTCTCCTGTAGAAAGATATGCAACCATGGAGGTCAGCCTGTGCATGAAATTTTGAATTTGAATATCTGTATATGTGCTGGGAAGGAAAAATTGAGCTCTGTAATCTGTCTGTAGAAACGAAACTCTCCCTTTCATAAACATGCAGCCGTGTTCTGGGCAACAACAGTTTTGAAAACCAGGGAATAGCTGTTAATTAATATTGATACCCAAGAAATCCCTTCTTGAGTTAAGAGGGAAAACCATAAGTAGCATTCCCTTTTCTGATCAAATAAAAAAGAAAAGCACTCTCACCATGCTAGGGGTATTCATAAGGAAAGAACCCTCGGACACCAGCAAACTGCACAAGCATCCTGAGGTGGTGGACCTTTTCACCAGGGCCAATTGGATGACATTTTTTGACAGAATTCGGGGTCATGACGAGGAGATAACAGAGGAATTTTTGATGTCCCTGAGACCTCAATCAAAGACACATGCAACAATAAGTTTTAGGGGTTTGACCCTAGAACTTACCCCTCAGCTCTTCAGTCGTGTTACTGGTTTGCCATTAGGGCTCCCTTGGAGCAAAGAAGAGAGGTCATTGGGCCAGGTTGCTAAGAAAACGTTCTTCCTACCAGAGGAACATCCTATAGAAGACAAAAATGGGGTTAGGAGAGCCAGCTTGCCTCCTCTCTGGAGTGAGGTCATTTTTCAAATTATGAAGTACATTACATGTGAGGGGAGGTTTAACATTGTCTATGGATGCCATTTCAGGTTGTTGTGTGAACTAAGGCATGGGATTGATTCACCTCCAGCCTAGAAGTTGAGAATTCCCTATTTTCTTCCTCAGTCACTAATTGAATGTGGTACAAAATTGAATGAAGGGACCCCAGATCAGCTGGCCCATCATGGGCTCATTAAGCTATTAGTGGAAGATGCCCTGCATACCTACACTGTCCCCATATCTTGCGAAATCTTCCGAAACATGTCTCAGGATGACGATATTGGAATCTTGGCCGAGGACATCACCTCATCCAGCAGTGAGGAGGGAGAACACACTGAAGAAGGTAAGAAAACCAATGATGAAAGAACACAGGACATTCAAGCACAACAAGGACATAAAGAAAAAGGGGGAGAGGGCTAAATTGCTGAGCCTAAAATAGAGCAAGGAACAACAGCACAAACCCCAAGGGAACAGAGACTGCAGAGGAGAGAAGAGAAGGCAGAAACATCCCAAGTGAAGGCTATCACACCAAAACAAAAGGGAAAGGCAGATCCTGAAATGGCTGCAATACAGGCAGAAACAGTTGACACAGGGACCTCTACAGAAAGCATGGAAAAAGAAATCACCTGAAATATTGGCAAGAGAGGTAGCAGCTGTGCTTTTCACCTTAAAAACACCTCCAAAACAAAAAGGGAAGTGAAAGAGGCAAACCTCCGTGTACTTTAAAGCAAGAAGGAGCACACAGATCAAAGTAGGTAGACCCCAGCCGTAGTCAAAGGAGCCAATTATCATTGAGGACACAACACCTAAACCAAAAGAAGCGTCTCCCTCAAAGATATCCATCACCTATGAACGAGGAAGCCCAAAAACTTCCACCTGGAGAGAGAGAATGAAGACAATGGACTCAAAGACAACTCTATAGGAAGCTGAGAAATCTCTACAGGAAACTCTGGCTAAGCTAAAAGCGACCGAGAAATTGGAGGAAAAGGTGGCCAGACAATCACAGGAGGAAGAAAAGACAAAGGAAATATTGGAACCAAGCCCTCAGCCCAGCTTGGAATCATACTATAACCTGTTAGAAGCCAGGAAAATAATTCCCCATAAATTTGCGGTGCCACTCGTCTTTGCACTGGAAGAAGAAAGAATTAGGACTCACAATTGGATGAGGATTGCCAATTCCAAGGGTGTGGCGGACATAGGCCCCCTAGAAGAACAACTCAGGGAGTCAAGGAGAGAATTTTCCATGGTGAAGCATGTGGAAAGTAGTCAGAGGGCCAAACTACAGGAAGAGAACGAGCTGCTGAAATAACAGCTATGGCTACAAGAAATTCATAAGGACGACAGGCCCTCCATTCTAGGAGAACAACAGTAACAGGAAAAGCCTTCACCAGACAAAGAAACCTCTGATGAACAGCAGAAAGTGGATGGGCTACAGGCCGAGGTTGAGGCGCTAACAAAACAGCTACAGGAGAAGGAGTCACAGACAACTGAGGAAATACAGTCTCTAAAGCAACAGGTACAAGAAAAGGAAGCCCAGCTGGCCTGCATGGCTAGCTGGGCAGTAGAGGCCTTGCAGTGTAGGAAACTTGCCAAGTCAAATGCCCAATATCTTAAAGATCAATGGTTGCGGTTCTAGACTAACACCTTGGCCCAAAGGGGCACCATTCCATTTCAAAGCTACCATCAATTCATGACCTTGTGTGACAGCAGCTCAGCAAAGGATAAGGCTAAGTTATCTGAATTCTATTTACACAACTTGGCCCTTCCAAACATGACTCTTTGGACCCCAATGCTACATTGGGAGATGTACAACTTATGGCCATGGCCTCCTGGTTAAATCATGAAGAAAAGAGGGCAACAGAGATTCGGGATATTATGAACAGGGAGCTGAGTGAACCACTCATGATCAGGGCAGAACCAAAGGATACATCAGCTTTAATACATGCCCATCAGTACCTGGCCAACAACCCTCAAGTTTTACCAGATTACATTGAATGAAAAGCTCAAGATATTGCCCACTTTGAGGACATGGAAAGACTATTGGGGGATAACTGCATTCATGGTTGCACAAGGAGGTGGAACACACTGCCCCAAAGTTTGAAAATAAGAGAATACCACTCCCCAACCAGGATGAGGGAAGCCTTGGCAAGGGTACCCCTCTATAAATAGTCAATGCAAAATCTGCAGGCCAATTGGATCGACCTAAAGTTCAGTCCTCCCTTGCTTTTGGGATTGCTGGAAGGAGTTAAGGAAGAAGAAGAAAACATGTAGTGGGAGGAAGTAGAAAGAAAAGCAGGATTTCATGACCAGGAAGAAGACATCACCTTGGAGGCCTAGGACGTGAGGGAGGCAGTCAAAGCTATCAAGGATGATGAGCTAGATTAGTTGCTCAGAGGATGAGCAACCCATTTAGCAGGGGGGTGATGATGAGCCCCAAAAATGGGTAACTTATTGGGCTCATTTTGCCTATTGTTCTCCATTTATCCACCATTCTTCATAGTTTATGTATGCTTTTGAAGTATGTTTATGTTAATTGAATGAATGAGAATAGTCACTTGACCATGAAGGCTAATACGTGTTTGCTACAGATTTTTGGACAACTTTTGGACCAAGGTCAAGCATTTATGGACCATTTGACAGCCAAATACGAGGGGAAAAGGCTGAGGATTTGTAGGAAGGGTGTCTCCTGCACTAAATGACCCCTTCCTTGAGTTCTCCACCATCAGCTCGAAGTTCAGCAGCCCACCAAATTCGATTTCCAAAGGTAGCCAAGCAGCTTTTATGAAGTGGTTGAGTATTGCAGTTTTGAGTAGCCAAGCCCCTTGAATTAAGGAGGACTACTGGAGGTCCTCGTAGTGCATAAGTAGGAAGGCTTCTAGCCTTCGTAGGTTACTTGTTGAACATTTTTATTTTGCACTATAGTGCTGCTTTATTTCTGAGCCCATTTTGGAGCTTCTGCTGTAACACATTTTGGACATGGTTGTTTTTTGAGTAATGGAAACTAGTTTTATGTTGCATCAGTTCTGAGCTTCTTTTAGGAGCCTGTAGCTCTTGGGGTTGGGCCCAACCCAAGTGCCAGGACCTCCTCCATGTACTGTTATGTGTTTTTCTTTACTGTCTTCATAAAATAGTTTCTATTAGTAGATTAAAATATTGCTTGGTTATCTAGGTCAGTTTTGATGATTGGAAAAGCTTTCATGTTTCAGAGTGATGTGATAGGTTGATAGCAGAAAAGATCTTCGAAAAAGGCCATCAAGCAACCTTGGATCTCACCTCTCCCTCCTCGGGACCATGAGCTGAGACCATGGTGTCCTTGCTACCACAAAACACTGCTATTGCTTCTTCATGCAATTGCTAGTGTTAGTTTCTCAGTTGCAAAAGTTGATAGCAGATGTGATTGCATGCTTAGGTTCATTCTTGCTTGGTTTTCATAAGTTGTTTCACATGATTATCTACCAAGGGATTTCTTTTCATCTTGATTGCTAGTTCCTAGGTCAAATTAGGTTAGAATAGCTAGATACTTGGTTTGCATGATCTTTGTTTGGTCACTTTCAAGAGGTAGTGTGCAGAACACCTGAGAAACCTCCTTGCCTACCCTTCCTCCATCAGCGCAACATGTTCCATCCCCTAACTTAGATTCTTGCTGTTCGTTTGCCACACTTTCTCACTTTGACCTAATTTCCATATTTTTGTGCAACATTTCTCTACCCCTCCTTGAACAAATCCAACCATCCTCATCACTTCTCAGCTTCACCTGCTAGGTTCTAAACCTCTTCAAACCCTCATCCAACCTCCATTTCCACTTCTCCACCTTTCTTCCACCATAAATCCTCCAAAATCTCCTTTTGGAACATCCTGTAGAACATCCTGTAGAACATCTTGTAGAACCCTTGCAGACTTCCTATAGAAGATAACGAGAGCCATTTTTCGAGATCCGATCACTGTGAAACTATCTGGAAGGGTGTTAGAGACTCCCTTAGGCCCTCTTCTCACCTTCCCAACCTCCTGCAAGCACCCTCACCATTTCCTTCCACCAATCAACCTCTGCACAGTCAAAACAGTTAAGCACATGCATAATAATTCTACAAAATTACTCAAAAATACAAAAAAAAATTCCTTTTTAGTTTTAACTGCAAGAGTAGCTTAGTCACATGCATTCTACATTTCTAGAAGTCAATGGCATCCATTTCCGCCGCTTTCATCTTTTTCCTTGCACCGGTAGGGTTAGTTTGTAGAACTAGAGTTTGCTAGGGTTTGCATTCCTTTTTCACTTTCAGCTTCCTTATGCAAGTAGACTAGCTTGTTTTGATTTAGCTTCATCCATCACCATTAAAAGATTCTTCTAAGAGCTCATAGGAGTTGGCTTAAGCTCCTAGTGGACTTGTGCCAGCTGATCCAATGACAGCTGTGGCAAGAGCTAGTACTTGTGCATATAGCACCGTCGCTTCCAAGTTTGTTACGAACTACCAGGTTGATAAAAGTAAAGAAGGGAGTCCCAGGAGTTGCAGCATTATTGCTGCAATACTTCTGCAACTCTTGGGACTCCCTTCTTTACTTTTATCAACCCGGTAGTTCGTAACAAACTTGGAAGCGATGGTGCTATATGCACAAGTAATAGCTCTTGCCGCAGCTGTCACTGGATCAACTGGCACAAGTCCGCAAGGAGCTTAATCCAACTTCTATGAGCTCTCAAAATAAGCTTTTAATGGTGATGGATGAAAGCTAACTCAAAGGAAGCTAGTCTACTTGAAGAAAGAAGTTGAAAGTGAAAAAGGAATGCAAACCCTAGCAAACCCTAGTTCTACAGACTAACCCTACCTGTGCAAGGAAATAGATGAAAGCAACGGAAATGGATGCCATTGACTTCTAGAAATGTAGAATGCATGTGACTAAGCTACTCTTGCAGTGAAATCTGAAAAGGAAGGTCTTTTTGTATTTTTGAGTAATCTTGTAGAATTATTATGCATGTGCTTAACTGTCTTGACTTTGCAGAGGTTGATTGATGGAAGGAAATGGTGAGGGCACTTGCAGGAGGTTGGGAAGGTGAGAAGAGGGCCTAAGGGGTCCCTAACACCCTTCAAGATAGTTTCACAGTGATTGGATCTCAAAAAACCGCTCTCGTGATCTTCTACAAGAAGTCTGCAGGGGTTCTACAGGATGTTCTACAGGATGTTTCGAAAGGAGATTTTGGAGGGTTGATGGTGGAAGAAAGGCGGAGAAGTGGAAATGGAGGTTGGATGAGGGTGTGAAGAGGTTTATAACCTGGAAGGTGAAGCTAATAAGTGATGAGGATGGTTGGATTTGTTCAAGGAGGGGTAGATCAATGTTGCACAAAAATATGGAAATTAGGTCAAAGTGAGAAAGTGTGGCAAACGAACAACAAGAATCTGAGTTAGGGGATGGAACACGTTGTGCTGATGGAGGAAGGGTAGGCAAGGAGGTTTCTTAGGTGTTCTGCACACTACCTCTTGAAAGTGACCAAACAAAGATCATACAAACCAAGTATCTAGCTATTCTAACCTAATTTGACCTAGTAAATAACAATCAAGATGAACAAAAATCCTTTGGTATAAAATCATGTGAAAAAACTTATGAAAACCAAGCATGAATGAACCTAAGCATGCAATCACATCTGGTATCAACTTTTTCAACTGAGAAACTAACACCAACAATTGCATGAAGAAGCAAGAATAATGTTTTTGTGGCAGCAAGGACACCGTGGCCTCAGCTCATGGTCCTGAGGAGGGAGAGGTGAGATCCAAGATTGCTTGATGGCATTTTTTGAAGACCTTTTATGCTATCAATCTATCACATCACTCTGAAACATGAAAGCTTTTTCAATCATCAAAACTGACCTAGATAACCAAGCAAGATTTTAATCTACTAACAGAAACTATTTTATGAAGACAGTAAAGAAAAACATATAACAGGACATGGAGGAGGTCCTGGCACTTGGGTTGGGCTCAACCCCAAGAGCTACAGGCTCCTACAAGAAGCTCAGAACTGATGCAACATAAAACTGGTTTCCATTACTCAAAAAACAACCATGTCCAAAATGTGTTACAGCAGAATCTCCAAAATGGGCTCAGAAATAAAGCAGCACTATAGTGTGAAATACAAATGTTCAACAAGTAACCTACGAAGGCTGGAAACCTTCCTAATTATGCACTATGAGGACCTCTAGCAGTCCTCCTTAATTCAAGGGGCTTGGTTGCTCAAAACTGCAATACTCAACCACTTCATAAAAGCTGCTCGGTTGCCTTCGGAAATCGACTTTGGTGTGTTGTTGAACTTCGAGCTGATGGTGGAGAACTCAAGGAAGGGGTCATTTAGTGCAGGGGACACCCTTGCTACAAATCCTCAGCCTTGTCCCCTCGTATTTGGCTCTCAAATGGTCCATAAATGCTTGACCTTGGTCCAAAAGTTGTCCAAAAATCTGCAGCAAACATGTATTAGCCTTCATGGCCAAGTGACTATTCTCATTCATTCAATTAACATAAACATACTTCAAAAGAATATATAAACTATGAAGAATGGTGGATAAATGGAGAACCATAGGCAAAATGAGCCCAATAAGTTACCCATTTTTTGGGTTCATCATCACCCCCTTGCTAAATGGGTTGCTCATCCTCTGAGCAACTAATATAGCTCATCATCCTTGATAGCCTTGAATGCCTCCCTCACGTCCCAGGCCTCCGAGGCGATGTCTTCTTCCTGGTCATGAAATCCTGATTTTCTTTCTACTTCCTCCCACTGCCTGTTTTCTTCTTCTTCCTTAACTCCTTCCAGCAATCCCAAAAGCAAGGGAGGACTGAACTTTAGGCCGATCCAATTGGCCTGCAGATTTTGCATTGACTATTTATAGAGGGGTACCCTTTCCAAGGCTTCCCTCATCCTGGCTGGGGAGTGGTATTCTCTTATTTTCAAACTATGGGGCAATGTGTTCCACCTCCTTGTGCAAGCATGAATGCAGTTATCCCCCAACAATATTTCCATGTCCTTAAAGTGGGCAATAGCTTGAGCTTGTCGTTCAATGTAATCTGGTAAAACCTGAGGGTTGTTGGCCAGGTGCTGATGGGCATGTATTAAAGATGATGTATCCTTTGGTTCTGCCCTGATCATGAGTGGTTCACTCAGCTCCCTGTTCATAATATTTCAAATCTCTGCAGCCCTCTTTTCCTCATGATTTAACCAGGAGGCCATGGCCATAAGTTGCACATCTCCCAATGTAGCATCGGGGTCCCAAAGAGTCATGTTTGGAAGGGCCAAGTTGTGTAAATAGAATTCAGATAACTTAGCCTTATCCTCTGTTGAGCTGCTGTCACACAAGGTCATGAATTGATTGTAGCTTTGAAATGGAATGGTGCCCCTTTGGGCCAAGGTGTTAATCTGGAACTGCAACCATTGATATTTAAGATATAGGGCATATGACTTGGTAGGTTTCCTGCACTGCAAGGCCTCTACTACCCAGCTAGCCATGCAGGCCAGTTGGGCTTCCTTTTCTTGTTGCTTTAGAGACTGTATTTCCTCAGTTGTCTGTGACTCCTTCTCCTGTAGTTGTTTTGTTAGCGCCTCAACCTCGGCCTGCAGCCCGTCCACTTTCTGCTGTTCATCAAAGGTTTCTTTTTCTGCTGAAGGCTTTCCCTGTTGCTGCTGTTCTCCTAGAATGGAGGGCATGTCGTCCTTATGGATTCCCTGTAGCCGTAGCTACTGTTTCAACAACTCGTTCTCTTCTTGTAGTTTGGCCCTCTGATTGCTTTCCACATGCTTCACCATGGCCAATTCTCTCCTTGACTCCCTGAGTTGTTCTTCTAGGGGGCCTATGTCCGCCACACCCTTGGACTTGGCAATCCTCATCCAATTGTGAGTCCTAATTCTTTCTTCTTCCTGTGCAAAGAAGAGTGGCACCGCAAATTTCTGGGGAATTATTTTCCCAGGTTCTAACAGGTTATAGTATGAGTCCAAGCTCAGTTGAGGTCTTGGTTCCAATATTTCCTCTTTGTTTTCTTCCTCCTGTGATTGTCTGGCTGCCTTTTCCTCCAATTTCTCGGTCGCTTTTAGCTTAGCCCGAGTTTCCTATAGAGATTTCTTAGATTCATGTAGAGCCGTCTTTGAGTCCATTATCTTATTTCTCTCTCTCCAGGCGGAAGTTTTTTGGCTTCCTCGTTCATAGGTGACGGATATCTTTGAGGGAGACCCTTCTTTTGGTTTAGGTGTTGTGTCCTCAATGATAATTGTCTCCTTTGACTACGGCTGGGGTCTGCCTACTTTGATCTGTGTGCTCCTTCTTGCTTTAAAGTACATGGAGGTTTGCCTCTTTCACTTCCCTTTTTGTTTTGGAGGTGTTTTTAAGGCAGCAAGCACAACTTTTGCCTCTCTTGCCAATATTTTAGGTTATTTCCCTCTTTGCTGTTCTTTTTCCATGCTTCCTGTAGAAGTCCCTGTGTCAACAGTTTCTGCCTGTATTGCGGCCATTTCAGGATCTGTCTTTCCCTTTTGTTTTGGTGTGACTGCTTTGGATGTGACAGCCTTCACTTGGGATGTTTCTGCATTCTCTTCTCTCCTCTGCAGTCTCTATTCCCTTGGGGTTTGTGCTATTGTTCCTTGCTTTGTTTTAGGCTCAGCAATTTGGCCCTCTCCCCCTTTTTCTTTATGTCCTTGTTGTGCCTGAATGTCCTGTGTTCTTTCATCATTGGTTTTCTTACCTTCTTCAGTGTGTTCTCCCTCCTCATTGCTGGATGAGGTGATGTCTTCGGCCAGGATTCCAATATTGTCATCCCGGGACATGTTTCGGAAGATCTCCCAAGATATGGGGATAGTGTAGGTATGCAGGGCATCTTCCACTAATAGCTTAATGAGCCCATGATGGGCTAGCTGATCTGGGGTCCCTTCATTCAATTTTGTACCACATTCAATTAGTGACTGAAGAAGAAAATAGGGAATTCTCAGCTTCTGGGTTGGAGGTGAATCAATCCCATGCTTTAGTTCACACAACAACCTGAAATGGTATCCATAGACAATGCTGAACCTCCCCTCACATGTAATGTACTTCATAATTTGAAAACTGGCCTCACTTCAGAGAGGAGGCAAGCTGGTTCTCCTAACCCCGTTTTTGTCTTCTACAAGATGTTCCTCTGGTAGGAAGAATGTTTTCTTGGAAATCTAGCCCAATGACCTCTCTTCTTTGCTCCAAGGGAGCCCTAATGGCAGACCAGTAACATGACTGATGAGCTCAGGGGTAAGTTCTAGGTTCAAACCCCTAAAACTTACTGTGGCCTGTGTCTTTGATTGAGGTCTCAGGGACATCAAAAATTCCTCTGTTATATCCTCGTCATGACCCCGAATTCTGTCAAAAAATGTCATCCAATTGGCCTGGGTGAAAAGATCCACCACCTCAGGATGCTCATGCAGTTTGTTGGTGTTAGAGGGTTCTTTCCTTATGAATACCCCTAGCATGGTGAGAGTGTTTTTCTTTTTGCTTTGATCAGAAAAGGGAATGCTACTTATGGTTTTCCCTCTTAACTCAAGAAGGGATTTCTTGGGTATCAATATTAATTAACAACTATTCCCTGGTTTTCAAAACTGCTGTTGCCCAGAACACGACTTCATGTTTATGAAAGGGAGAGTTTCGTTTCTACAGACAAAGTATAGAGCTCAATTTTTCCTTCCCAACACATATAAAGATATTCAAATTCAAAATTTCATACACAGGCTGAACTCCACAGTTGCATATCTTTCTATAGGAGAATTAAAAAAAAAAGGAACGTGGAGGAGAATTTGGATGCAAAAACAACTGAGAAACCAAGCGCAACGCATAGGCAAATGTTTTCTTCCAATCCCTAGGCAGATTTTTCTTTGGTCCCCACTCTGATATCATTCAATTCACCACCTTTTCAAATCACACCATGCATAAAGAGTTTTCGAGCCTACCTCCCTTGGAGCTCCAAATTCGATGAAGAAAAATCCTAGGTTTCCTTACTTCGGAAGGCTGTGCAGGGTTTCCTGTATAACCCTTCCTGTAGAAGACTCCCCGGTTCCTATAGAATATCTCTGTGCCTCTGTGCGAGCCCGATACGCAGGAGATTCTCAGAAACAGGTAGAAAAACCGGTGGTGGGTGACTGGTTAACAGTTTCTGGAGCGGAGGACGTGTACTTCAGTCGAGGACGTTGCAAGTGCAAATGAATAGAGGCTGGCATGAGTTTCAACTGAGCATATTTTAACTGTGGTGTAATTCGAGGCGAGGGGGTGAGGTGGCCCGACCGTACCATTGATCCAATGTCACGACCATAATTTCTCTGCTTGTCTCTGGCCGCCATCACCTCCCCTCTGACGTTAACCACCTGCACCACTGCCAGTATCGAAGATTTCTCCCTGAGTGGACACTCCACATGTGTTTGCTACGCGTCTCGTCAGAAATTTGAATGTAACTGAGCTTGTTTGGATCCCACGAGGCTATGTTAACTGGCCGAGGGTGGCCAGTTGACTGGCCATTGATCCCATTCTATCCAGCCACTTCCATAGGCATGCAGATTTTTAAAATATAGTTTATGTAATTGACGAATGAGTTTAGACACTTACCTGCGTGGTCACAGCAATGCTATGCAGATTTCGGGTCTCTACACCATTTCTTTATTTGCTGCTCCTTCCTACACGGGTTTTGGAACCCAATCCTTCAGTCGTTGATGCTGCATGCACGTGTTTCAGAATTCATTCCATTGGTTGCTGTCGCTGCATGCTCAGGTGTTGCTTGGTTTCAGCTACTGATGATGTTTCTGTGTTCAAGGTGAGCTCTTTGCATGTCTCCTTTGCTGTTTTTCGACTGTCCTCGTCTCCAGAGTATGTCTTCCAGAGGGATCAGCTGCTACAGGATTCTTGTAGCTGCTTCTCCTCCTGGGATGCAAGCTAAACGAGCAGGTCTATTCTGTAGATGAAGAAGGGACAATGGATGACCAGATGCTAGATGAACACCTGTTTCATCCATGGTGGGATGTGTGTGGTACTTGGACAATGGAGCCTCTTTCCACATGTCTAGCGACAAGAATCTTTTCAGTACCTTGGAGAAGAAGGATCTATAGATGCGGATCGAGATGGGCGATGATGGAAAGTACAATGTTTCAGGTGAAGGTACGGTTGTGTTTCAGAGGGAGCATGGAGCTCCTCTCACCCTGACTAATGTAAAGTATGTACTGGGTCTGAAGAAGAATCTTGTGTCTGTTGCTATGCTAGAAGATAAAGGCTATGATGTAGTCATTAGTAAAGGAAAGGTATTCATGAGGCATATTGGTATTGGACAGACCAAGAGGATTGGGATTTGAGTTAAGAATCTCTACAAGCTGGAGGTAGACGATTGTGATGCATTGAGTTCCAAAGAAGTGATGGTGTAGAGCCAAGATGTTGGCCAGCTATGGCATAGAAGATTGCGCTACTTGCACCATGGGGCCTTGAAGGTCATGCTGCATATTTCTACTGGACTTCCTAAGGGAAAATTGGAGCAGAAAGATACATGCAAAGGTTGTACCTTGGGTAAGTATGCGAAATCTTCCTTTCAGGATTGAGACAGTAGAGCTGGAGCAATCCTGGAGCGAGTTCACATAGATGTTTGTGGACCATTCTCTACAGCCTCCACCACTAAAAAAAGGTACTATGTTATTTTTATTGATGCTTTTTCTCGTAGATTTTGGATCTACTTTATGCAAAAGAAGGATCAGACCTTCTTAAGGTTTTGTGAGTTTACAACCTTGGCAGAGAAAGAATCTGGAAAGAAAACAAAAGCCTTGTGTAGCGACAATTGTGGAGAGTATGTCTCCCAACAGTTTAATGACTTATGCGCTGCAGAAGGAATTAAATAGGAGTTGACGGCACCCCATAACCCATAGCAGAATGGGGTGGCCGAAAGGAAGAACAGATTGATTGTGGGAGCAGCTCGGGCGATGTTGCATGACCAAAGCCTATCACTTCATTTGTGGGCAAAGGTATGCAATACAAAAGTATACTTGCATAAAAAAGCCTGCACTGTATACTAGGAATGAAGACACCTATGGAGGCCTCTTCCGGGAAGCGACCAGATGTGAGTCACTTCAGGATATTTGGATCATCGGTTTATTGCCATGTGACCAAAGATGCCCGGAAGAAGCTAGATCCAACCGCTGAGATGGGGATACTTGTGGGGTACACTGATACACCCCACAACTATCGGGTGTTCTTGCCTACCAGTCAAAGGACAGTGGTACACAGAGATCTGAAGTTCGATGAGCAGAAAGCCATGTGAGTATCACTTGAGAGGGAACTCAAGTTGCATGCAGGGGAGGAACTTTTAGTTCCTAAGGAGGAGGAGCCTCAGATTGATGTAGAGCAGCCACATGCAGAGTATCCAGGAGTGGAGACATCCACTCATGCTGAGTCTTCCAGGGATGGGCAGAAACGCTCAAGGGAAGCTGACAGGTTGATGCTTGATGCGCGAGAGAATGTGGGACAACCATCTTCTTAGTAGAGACAGAGGAGGTCACCCGAGTGGTACACTGGTTACATGGCCCTGGTTTGGGAGTGTATAGAGTCCGAACCTTCTTCAATCGAGAAGGTAGTGCAACAACCAGTTTGGGTTGATGCAATGGTGGAGGAGTACGAATCCATCATTTGGAACTATGTTTGGGATGTTGTCCCAAGACCTTAGGACAAGTCAGTGATGAGTTCTAGCTTTACAAGGAAAAGTAGGTAGTTGATGGTAGTGTTGAGGAACATAAGGCAAGGTTTGTTGCCCGTGGTTTCTCATAGGTCGAGGGGATCGACTACTATGAGACTTTCACTCCTGTAGCAAGGTACTCATCTATCAGATCGATGTTGGCACTATTAGCTCGGATGGATGTGAAGATAGCGTTCCTCGATCAGAAGATTGAGGAAAAGGTGTACATTGAGCAGCTGAAAGGTTTTGATACCTTCGATCTGGAGTTGCATGTGTGTCGACTCAAGAGGGCTTTGTACGGGCTGAAGCAAGCACCTCGTGCTTGGTACACCAGGATCGACAATGATTTCACCGAGTTGGGCTTCACCAAGAGTGAAGCATATGCAAACCTTTACCACGTCAATGTAGAAGGTAAGCCATTGATCATTGTTCTTTATGTCAATGATTTAATTTTAACAGGTGATGATCAGTTGATCAAGTCTTGCAAGGAGGACCTTGCAAGAGAGTTCGAGATGAAAGACATGGGTCTTATGCACTACTTTCTAGGCATGGAAGTGTGGTAGAAGGATGGGGAAGTGTTTGTGTCTCAAGGCAAGTATGCCAATGAGATACTCAGGTGGTTCCACATGGAGAAGTGCAAGCCCATGTAGACCCCTCTAGTTGGTAACTAGAGGAAGGAGGATGCTACTTCAGGTGAAGTAGTAGTTGTTACTATTTATCAATAGCTTGTGGGTTCATTGATGTATCTACTGAACACATGACCAAACTTATGCTTTGCAGTGAACCAACTGAGTCAAGCTATGGTTTAGCCTGCCAAGCTTTCATGGAAGGTAGCGAAGCATGTGCTGAGATACCTCAGAGGCACATCTCAGTATGATTGTGGTATAGATGGACAGAGGGAGTGAAGCTTCAGGGCTTCACAGATGCAGATTGGGCAGGGAGTCCATCAGACCAGAAGAGCACT
The DNA here is from genome assembly GCA_031772625.1 of Pinus tabuliformis. Taxonomy (NCBI): domain Eukaryota; kingdom Viridiplantae; phylum Streptophyta; class Pinopsida; order Pinales; family Pinaceae; genus Pinus; species Pinus tabuliformis. The sequence goes on along the minus strand of CM062813.1, from coordinate 300,944,572 downwards.
TCTGGAGGAATCTTCAACCTTGGTTCAGTTGCAGTTTCCTGTTACTGAAAGAAACGAAGGTCGGTTACACTTAGCTCAGTAGAAGCTGAATACATGGCTGCCAGTCAGGCAGAATGTGAGGCCATTTGGATGTGGAAGATACTAGTAGGATCGTTTGGTCAGAGGATGGATCCAACTATGATCTACTGCGATAATCAAAGTTGTATCAAACTCTCTGAAAATACAGTATTTCATGACAGGTCCAAGCACAGATACCATCATCTTCGAGACTGTGTGGTGAAGAGGATCATGTTGTTGCTGTATGTTTTGACCGAGGAACAAGATGCAGATATTTTGACTAAGGCATTGTCAAAATGCAAGTTCGAGTTCCATAGAGACAAGATTGGGGTGACTGATAATCCCTTTCTTGTTGAGAGGGAGTGTTGAAAATAACAACAAGAAATGCTAAAAATAGAAGTGCTAAAAATAACACTACTATAAATAGCATTTCTGGATACATTCCAATTTTATTTAGTCCCTAAACTGAAATTGAGAATTAAAATTTGAATTTGATCTTAGTAGCTGTTTGTAAAGTAATTAATTAATTCATCTTGATTTAATTAGTTGTAGGAAATCAAACATGAAGTCTATGTGAAGACATGCAATAATTTCTCCATTGATTGAGGAAGTTATCCCTTGATTAAAGGAGATCAGGATGAGTTGTACTTTGAGTTGTAATTAGTTAGCTCGGTTATCTGAGTTAAGTCCAGCTAGATTAGTTCAAATAGTTTGTTGAACTGATTGTGAGTTCAGTTAGTTAATGCATGCATGCATGTAACTACTGCACTTCAGATAACTGAATATTCTCTCGTAAATAACTCGTGCATTTCAGTTAAGTCAGAGACTTAGTTGAGATTAGATTATGGGACAATGTACTATCAGTTGCAAGAATATTCCATGGAGGATATCTCTTGCATGCAGAAGGAATTCATTCCTTGGAGATTGCGCAATTACATTTGAGTTTGATGAGTGTGTGATGAGGCCAATTCACATAGGTGGCAGCATTGGACCCCAAGAGAAATTGCGCAAGGAAATAGGAGGATTGGGGGGCTGAGGGAAGGCATATGGTGTGTCTATTCAGTTTGTGAGTAGTATTGTAGGATTGTACTGAGAGCAAGATAGATTGTGAGCTAATGTTTTGTGTAATCCAGACATATTTCCACTTGTATGATAATACAGAGATCGAGGTTTTTAGCTGAGGCTTTCCCCAGAGTATTCTTTTGTGTTCATGTGTGATTTCTTTCTCGTTCTCAGTTATATGTGTTCTATTTGATCTTGCTCAACATCGATTAAGCTTCCGTAAGTTTGTTGTAGAAGTAGATCTTGTATTTTGCTTTAGTATATTGCATAATCTTTTGATCTACAGTGGGAAATTCTACAGTAGAGGGATCTCTTCTTCGCCTCCCTAGATGCTTGAAGCACTTCTCCTTAATCAACTTGTTGTAAATAGGTACATCTTTAATAGCTTGGAGAAGTGGAATTTTGACACATAAGTTTTTCAATTCTACCAGAAGTTTAGTCTCTTCTGGGGTAGGCTGGAGTGGTTGGGTTAATCTCTCAGGAAAGGGTGGTGGATTTACTTTAAGCATGCTTTCCTCTCTTTCTTCCTCAAATTCCCTAGGTGGAGGTAGGGGTTGGTTGTCTGGAAGTACTCTCCTAGATCTGAGGTTGATTTCCTGAATCTCCACAGCATAATCTAGAGAGGATGTCTCTCCACTATATATTTGTTGTGCCTGTCTGTTGTTCGGGTTGAGATTTGGCTGGGCAGACATCTAGGTTTGTTTAGGTGGAGCAGAGTGTAAAAGTTGTGGTTGAGCAGGTGGTGAAGGCAATAAAGCTGGAACATTGTTGTATGGGGGTCTCCACCCTTGGGGCGGTGCATTCCACTAAGGTTGTGGCAGAGCATATGGTTGAAATGGCTAGCTGGCTGGTTGGGAATGATACTGAGGTGCAAAGGACCAAGGAGGAGGTGTAGACTAGGAAGGATGAGTAGAGGATATCTAAGAAGGTTCTTCAAATATGTCTGGTTGCTCACCTAAGGGTTCCTCCAGTTCAAAACCACCGAAGAAGAGGGAAGGTTGGTTGTTTGAAGAAGTGGGGGTATTTGGAAAACATTTCCCTAAGTTATCCCTATTCCTACAAGGCATGAAAAAATGTTCTTGTTTTGTTTTGTATTTTTTTTTCCAAACTTTGAAAGTAATTTCAGAATTGAAATTGAAAATTGAATGAGAACTACTGACTGAATGAAAAATTAACTACTTGATTGAAATCTTACTTGCAAAATGGAAAGGAAAGCAAAGAATGCAACATGGAAAAGGAAGCAACCTAAATTACTTTTGCAGAAATGGAACTAATAGTTGAATATCAGAAACAAGAAATGGAAGAAAGAAAGCAGTAATCACATATTACTCAGACACCTCCCCGACAACAATGCCAAAAAGTGATGAGCACCATTATTGCAGCAAGAATGCTGCAACTCCAAGAGCTACCAACTTTACTTTATCAACTCGGGGTTTGTACAAACTTGGAGGTGACAATGATGGATACACAAGTAAAAGTGATGGTTCTACCTTTTGGCATTGTTTAGCTGTCGAGAGACCACTAGGGTTTTCAAGCTGGACTTCTATGGATTCACAAGAAGCTTGATTACTGATGAGAGAGAGAAATCCACTCTAGGAGAAAGCTTGTTTACTACAATAAGGAAAATGATTGAAATCCTTTGCTAAACACACACCGTTCCCTAACTAACTGCTAAGAAACTATGCTTTATAAAAATTCCAAGATAACATGTATGAAATGATACTGTCCTAAGCATGGAATTTCAAAACATCAAACATCACTATTGTGCATGTAAAGGACTAAAATAAATCTGCTTTGTTCTTTTTATTCTCTTTATGGAAAATAAAGTGTAAACCCTAATCTATTTTGGTGATGTGGCAGGTGTCTTAGGGATGTTGGTGGATGGTTGGGAGGTTCGGGAGACCCTAAAGTACCCTTGTGTGGCTTCCTAGATGTTTTCCCTCATTTTGGCCTTCAAACATGCCACTACAGGAAATCCTACAGGATGTCCTAAAAACCTACAGGATTCCCTGTATTTCTACAAGATATAGTCAAGAGAAAAATGATTGGTGCTAGAGGTGATGGAAGGATTAGGTAAGGTGGTTGGTAGGTGGAATGGAGTGATAAAATGCCTAGGGTCACTCATAACTCAAAACCAAGGTTAGGAGATGGTTGGATTTGCTCAACATGCTTGGAGGAGTTTCTATGTAAAATGATGAAATTGGTGAGGGTCTTGGTGAAAGCAAGGAATGATTACGGATGGATGAAGTTGGAAGGTGGTTTTTTGCTACAGGATCTCTCTCTACTTCTAAAACACCTTCCCTGCATCAAACATTGATATTTGCAAAAAAATCATGTAAAGAAGAAGAATTCTAATAAGCTATAAAAACATAGTTTAATGAGCTAGCTGTCTACTTCATGCATGATGAAAATTGCAGAATAAAATGGAATCATTGATGAGATCTACTGTAAAACTAAAGATGGAAGAGATAGTGACTAAATCCTACATTGCAAACTGATCAAATGCTGGTTCAAGTAAAATAAACTCTAATTCTATGAGAAAATGGAAAACTATCTTTTTGGGGCTGCATAGGGGTCCTTTCCTCAAGTCATGATCCATGAAGGAAAAGGTGAGGCCAAGAAACCCACTAATAGCTTTGTGATGCTTTTTTGCCTTCTAACCTGCTACTGAAGTAAATCACAAATGGAAGCAAACTAATAAACAAACTAACCAAATCTACATTGCATGTAATGAAATGATTCTAAGGACAATTTAATCATGAGTCTATAAAACTAATCTAAGTATACAGATACAAGAAGAGGAGAATTTGCTGCTAGGGTTGGGCCCTAACCCAAGAGCTTCATCCCTCTGAGTTAACTCAGTACTGGATCATGAAAAAGCTCATTCTCATTATCGAAAAAGAAAATTACATAGCAATGTCTTCCACAAGTTTGGAGCTAAAAAATAACCATTGTTTTTACAACAAAATTCGAATCCTAATAAGGATTTAGGCCTCTTTATTTATACAAATGAAGTCCCCAACGACTTCCTTAAATCTAGGGATGCTGGTCTCCCAAACGCGAGATGAAATAACTCTTTGACTATCACTTGTTTGGCTGCCTTTTGATCTTTATGACTTGGCTGCTTGTACTTTGAGCTAGTGTGATTAGTGGAGTAGCACTCGAATGAGGGAGGAGTAAATGAGGATGATTTACCTCCTACAATCTCTCTCCCTTGTCCCATTCGAGTTTCAAACCTTAATCTTTCCAAAATTCCTTGATTTTCTCTTTCAAACTTGCATTCAATGAATATTAGTCCACTAGGCATAATATCTCACTTTAACTCATCTCATTAAACAAAATATAATCAAAACATGTAATAAATTGTGAAAAGAGTTGATTTGACTAAGCTAGGAGGTGACTTAAGGTCCATATAGTTACCTAATGATGAGGCTCATCAACAAGTTCAAATTGTGAGAATCCTGTCGTGTTCCGCCATGTTGTTCTATACACCCAAAGAGCTTCAGGAAGTTTTTCAACCCAATCCAGGTGATGATTTTCCACGGTCTTGGTGAGAATGTTTTCCAATACTTTCTTTGTGCTCTCCACTTGACCGTTCACCTAAGGATGATATGTGGTTGTTATCCTATGCTTGATCCCATATTTTTCCATAAGCTTTGCTATCATGTGTGACATGAACTGTGCTCCTCCATATGAAATTATCTCTCTCGGAGTACAATATCTAGCAAATATTTCTTCAAATAAAAAGTCCAAGACAACTTTCTCTGTTGCTTTTTCTACAGCCTTGGCTTCTACCCACTTCGTCACATAATCTGTGCAGACTAAAATGTGGACTTTCTAATGTGAGGGTGGGTTAAATGGATCCACAAAATCAATAACCCATCTTTCGAAAGGCTCAAGAACTACCTGTGGCTGTAATGGAATTTCATCTAAGTGACCAGGCTAACCCATCCATTGGCAGCTATCACATCTTCGAACATAGCTCTGTGCATCACTGAAGATAGAGGACGAATAATATGCCATCTATAACACCTTGTGTCTAGTTCGCTTATTCACAAAATGCCCCCCACAAGGGTCATCATGAGTAGCTTTCAAAACCTCATAGATGTTACTTTCTGCTACATAATGATGGATCTACTGATCACCCCTTGTATAAAAGAGATATCCTGCTATCCATTAGTAATGAGCACTATGATGAATAATCCTTCATTGTTCCCTGTATGACAAATGTTGAAGTAATTTTCTTGTAGCCAAATAGTTAGCAATGTATGCGTACCAAGCGGTATTGGTAGAAATTGAAAATATTTTTTCATCCAAAAAGCTATCTTCTACAGGTTCTCTTTTGTTATCAGCATTTAATCTAGATAGAAAATAAAAAACTACATTACCCTTGTCTGGTTTATTTATAATGGTGATATCAAATTCTTGAAGTAATAACAACCACCTTGTTACACGCCCAGGAGTTACAAGTTTGTTCATCAAATATGTGATTGCTGCGTAATCAGTGTGTACAAAAGTAGGATACCTAGTAATATAGTGTCAAAATTTATTAACAACATAGATGAAAGCCAAGAACTCCTTCTCCGTTACCATATAGTTTAGCTCAACAGACATTAAATTCTTGCTGACATAATAGATCACATACGACTTCTTATCTTCTTGTTGTCCCAACACTGCCCCTACAACCGTTTGAGAGGCATATGCATGGATATGAAATGGAAGTTCCCAGTTGGGACCATGTAAGATTGGAGTTTGGCAGATTAGTTCCTTGATCTTTTCAAAAGCTACTTCACAATCATCTGTCCATAAAAATTCTGCATCTTTAGTTAACAACTGAAAAAGTGGAAATGTGATATTAGAAATTTTTTCTATAAAATGCCTATAGTAACCAGCACAACCAATAAAACTACGTAACTAAGCCAGTGTCTTGGGAATAGGAAAATGCAAAATTAACTTTACCTTGGGAGGATCAACTTGTATTCTAGCAGCTGAAAGCAAATGCCCCAGCACTACTACCTCTTCTCTCATCATATGACATTTTTTTGTACTCAGATAAACATGCATTTGTTTACACATTTTAAGAACTTTCTCCAAGTTTACTAATCCTTCTTCAAATGACCCCCCATACGGCGTGAAGTTGTCCATGTAAATTTCAACACTCCCATCGAGTAAATCATAAAAAATCCCTAGTATTTCCCTCTGAAAGGTAGCAGGTGCATTACAAAGACCAAATGGAAGGACTCGGTAAGTGAATGTTCCCCAAGGGCATGTAAAGGTAGTTTTGTCCTAATCCTCAGGAGCTATTTGGATTTGGTTATACCCGCTAAACCCGTCCAAGAAAGAGAAAAACTTCTTCCTGGCCAGGGTATCAAGGACTTGGTCGATAAATGGCAGAGGAAAATGATCTTTCAAGGTTGCTTTATTCAACTCCCTATAGTCTACACAAATCCTCCATTTACCATTCTTTTTAGGAACAATGACCAGCAAGGATACCCACTGGCTGTTTGATATTGGGTAAATAAATCCTACATCCAATAATTTATGGAGCTCCTCTTTAACAATGTTCTTGAAGGCATGGTTCATCCTTCTTTGGGGCTGTCTCATGGGTCGACAATCTTCTTTGATGTAAATATGATGAGTACACAAATCGGCAGGGATACCTTTCATGTCAGTATAATCCCAGGCAAAAGCTTTTTTCTATTCTCGAAGGATCTTCAATAGTTGTTCAGTCTGGGTTGGTGAAAGATTCGAGTTGATATTCAATGTCTTCCCTGGCTCAATCTCCACTAGTATGCTATCAAAAAGTGTTGTTATAGGAATGTCTTCACCTTTGGTTTCCGATCTGATAGTTTCCTGTGTTTCATAGCTCATGCTTGATTCCAAAAACTTCCAAGTTGGATCTATAATAGCATGAGGGATGCTAATAAAAGTATTGATAGTTTCATCCTCTGTCTCATTCTTAAAGCAGAGGGCTTGCCCCATGGTAAGCACTGGCTGGAGTTCCTGCTATTCAGTTTCGATCCCATCCAAAGACAAAGAGTTTTGCTTTGGCTTTTTCTACGTGCTTGGTTTAGTAGGGGGAGAGAGAATAAGATTTTTCGTATTTTCCACGTTAGAAATTATCATGTTTCTTGACCGACATTCGATAGAGGCATCAACGGTTGCAAGGAATGACCGTCCTAAAATAAGGGGATGACCACCAGTTGGGGACTGTGTATGTAGGACTAGGAGATCAATGGGATAGTGCCAAGAATCCACTGAAATCATTATGTCTTCCAATTTCCCTATTGGTATGATTGTAGATCTTTCAGCTAGTTCTAAGACTATAGGGATTGGCTTAATATCACATTATCTCAGTGTAAGCATGGTTTCAGAAGTAATTACATTAATTGCAGTGCCCAAGTCTACTAGTATATTTAGAATATCTACCCCATTAATCTGACCTGTTAGAATTGGGTTCCTAGGATCCCCATATTTTACAGGCATAGCCTTTCCTAGCATAATGTCAGATAATCTCCCCATAACATGAATTGTAAGCAGATATTTTGTTTTCTTCCCAGGTCTCTTAGAAAAATATTCTCTGATAGTTTTAGCGTAAATAGGTACATCTTTCATGGCCTGAAGCAGGGGGATTTTTACAAACAAATTTTGCAATTCTCCTAAAAGATCAAATTCCAGTTGAGGGACCCGTTTACTCAAGGCTAATCATTCTGGATAAGGAGGATTGGTTTGATAGGCATGAGTAATAGTCAAATGAGAAGGAGAATGTTCCATAGATGGTTGGGTTGTCTCATCCCTGATTGCTTGAGATTCTGGATTCTCATCGTCAAGATGTTCAACAATAACGGGCGATGTAGGGGCATTTACTACCCGACCAGATCACAGATTTATCTCATTAAACCCTGCGGTAGAAATGTTGTACGAAGGAAGGTTGAGAGTGTCTACTTAATGAGTGCCCTTATTATTTGGATTTAGGTTTGGTTGAATAGGAAGTTGAGGCTGAAGAGGAGGATTATTGGAGGGAATGTTAGAGGGAAGCTGTAACTGTCACTACTGTGTTGGTTGAGGAAATTGAGCAGCAGGGGGAACAACACTACGCTAACCTTGAGACCATGAAGAACTTGAATTAGGTTGAGGGCACCATGGTTTCCAAGGTGGGTATGGACAATATTAAGGCCAAAAAGGAACTGACTGAGGATTCATATTATAATATTGAAAAATATCCTGAGACGTACCTTGATTTAAGACTGACGATCGTGGCTGCCATGGTTTCTTAGACCCCATAAAGCATAGTTGATATGGTTCTTCATTCGCCCCGTGAAATACTACCTTTAGTGCTGGAAGCGATGGACATGTACCAGTGGAGTAACTTTGTTCACAAATAGCACATGTCTCTATAGTGTCTAATGGACACTCCTTCAGTGGATGTTTCTTTCTACAATGTGGGAAGAAAATAGCCATAGTTCTTTTCAATTCCATTTGTTTCTGCTTTTCTTGTAATGTGTCCATTTGGGAGGATAATGTACCTAGGATATTAGTTTTCAAATTATCTAGTAGGTTCCCAATTTCGAATTTTGTGCCCGCTTGATGTTTTGAAAGTTTGGATTCATTGTTTATTCCTTGCAGCTCCCCTTGAACATTGAATACAAAGTTCACAGATGGTGTCAAAATCTTCTTTAGATATATCCCCTTTACCTACTATGTTTAATAGTTCCAAAGATTCTCCCCTCAGGGCCTGGAGAAAAATAATTTTCAAAATATCCTTATCTAGGTCACTGTGGCCAGACCTCTAAAGAGTATACTTGAAACGTTCCACACGGTCCTCCATATTTTCATCCTCCTTCTGCATGAATTTGAAAATTTCTTAATGTCCCTAGATTTATAGTAATCCTAATATTTTTCCAGGAAATCCTTCTTCATGTCATCCCAGGTAGAAATGGTTTTTCCTCCTAGACCTATAAACCATCACAATGTTGTCCCTTTTAATGTAGTAGGATTTTTTTTTAGCTTATGAGCATCATTGACATAGTCATACCCTCTGCAAACGATATCATAATAGGAAAGTGTTTGGATCCTCCATGGAAAGCCCATGGAAGTTTGGCAGTGCGGTCAGTGGAATAGGCTTCATTGGTGCATCACCCATAATTTCCCCAATTGGGAATTCAATTGAATATGTTGCGTTTGCCATAAATATCCTCCAATACTCACTTGGAAATTCAACAAGTTCCTGTTGTGTAACAAATTATGGTTGTGAAAGTTTAACAACACTTCCTTGATCGCGAGGTGAAGAAAATCCTCTGAGATTCCCTTCTTCAGTCCTTGAGTGGATTTATTCTTCTGACCCTCTATTGGCCACCTCCTCCCTATCTGATACTAGAGGAAGTGTTTATGCTTTCTTTGAAGCCTTGCTTCCTTCTTCCCCTATAGCTATTGAAAGGTATACTTCCACCCATGGAGGTTGTATAGGTTGTTCCAAGGAATGTCCTTCAGATATTGTGTGAACTTTCACCCTAGTAGCAGCTCACGAAGAGGCTTCTGATGCAACTTTTGTGATAATTTCATGGATATAGGTATTCCTCCCCAAATCCTTCCTTCCTTGCCTTTGGGTTCCTCCCTTGCCCGTTTTATTAGAACCCTTGTTCATACATTTATTGGAAATAAAATATTAAAAATTTCACAGCTTAAGACCTGGAGAAGGGCGAAAAACTCTTTTCCCTCCCCAGGATGAGAGGATAATTTGAAAACAATAAATCAGCAGAAAGAAAACTAAAGCTCGGGAACTGGAGCAGGGTGAGAAAACTCTTTCCCGCCCCAGGAAAAAAGAGTGGCCCCTATATAAAAATCGAAAATAAAAGAAAAAGAAAATTCAAATAAAATAGCTAAGGCTCAGGATCTGGAGCAAGGTAGAAATTCCCTCCTTAGAATGAGAGATTGGTTTCTAGGAAATTAGCAAAATGGAAAGCAATCAAAAAGAAAAGAAAATAGAACACTATGCTCAGGACTTAGAGCAGGGTAACAAATTCCCTCCCTAAGACAAGAGATTGTTCCGTAGATTAGTGTAGATCGTTTTCTTGCACCTTGTTAGCCTCCTCGGCAATGGCGCCAAAATGTTGGTGTCCGAGTGTGAATACCTATTCAACCCTTTTCCACATTTAATTTATCAATCTGGGTGCATACATTATTTCAAGGTAACGCACAAAATATATGCAAGTAGCAATGACACAATCCAATCACCAATATTAGAATCAAACACTGAGTTAACTAAAGAACCACTGTGAAAGTAAATAAGAATAAATTGCATAACTATAAAAAGCATTCACAACAATTAATTAAAGTATTACAACAACAATCAAAATAAACCAACATAAATAAAATAACAACGCACAGAAATAACGCAGCACCTGATCAAAAGAGTGAGCCCAACTCTCTGACCAGGGTTGCGGCAGGTTCACAGCTTATAGAGAGAACAAAAAAATAACAACTTGCATTCAATTAATTAAAAAATATTTTTTTACAATCTCAATCTCTTACATGGATAACCCCGATTTACAACATTGAAACCCTTATTATACAATACTCAGAGAAAATTGTCTCTCAATATCGCAACTAATGTCTATCAATATACAATCGTTGAAATGACCAACTAGTCGCCGCAAGAAAGACAAGAAAGGTCTGGAATAGCCCTCGAATCCATTATGTTGTTACAATCCTTGTTGATATGGTGTTGGAAGCTCAAAATCGCTTCTGTGATTTGCATCTATGACCTTTGACCATCGGATCTGTGGAAATGACAAAATTAGTATCTCGCATAGGTAAAATCTCCATGATTATTACTTCATTAATTAAATATTCCAGGAAGACAATGGAAGAGGGTTTACCTTGTGCGTTTAGAGTGATTAGTGAATATAAATGTTACAAAGTAGTGAGAGAGAGAGTAAAAATGGAGGGAAAAAGTATGCAGATTTGGCACCCAAAAATAAGGGAGAGACAATCAAGACCCTAGGGCTCCTACAACCATTAGCCATACCAAGCCAATGATGGAAAGAAGTTTATATGGGTTTTATTATAAATTTATCCAAATTTAAAGGAAAGAATGTCATTATGGTAATGACAAATCAAATGAAAAAATATGCCCATGTTTGCACTCTTTCTCATCATTTTAAAGCAAGTATAGTGACAAAAGAATTCATGGAAATAGTCCATAAGCTACATGGAATACCAAAGATTACTGTAAGTGGCCGAGATCCAATTTTCACTGTAATTTTTTGGACTGAATTATTTTCTTATTAGAGTACTCAATTTGCTCATAACCCATCTTACAATCCTCAATCCAAAGAGAAAATTGATATTTTGAATAATTGTTTAGAAGGATATCTACATTTCTTTACATGTGATAAACAAACACAATGGGTCAAGTGGTTTCTCTTGGAAAAATGGAAATACAACACATCCTTCCATACTTCATCAAAAATGTCCCCATTTATGGAACTTAATGGATATCATCCTCCATCCATAACATAAACCTTGAGAGGGACTATAAAGGCTCAAGGAGTGGAGGACCACATAGGGCACCAATAAGAGGTTCTGAAACTATTTAAGGACAACTTGGTCATTGCTCAAAATAGGATGAAACAACAAGTATATCAACATTTCAGTGAAAGTGAATTTGAAGTGGGGGATTGGGTATTTGAGGCTACAACCATATAAATATATGTTTCTTAAGAAAAAAAGAAGGATAATAAATTAACACTAAGGTATTATGGCTCCTATAAGGTTTTGCAAAGGATTAGAGGTATGTCTTACAAGCTGGAATTGAATCTATCTTTACATGTACATCTAGTATTCCATGCCTGTTGATTAAATAAGGTAATCACACTACAATAAAAAAGGTCATTAGTGAGGGTCATGCCTGTGATAGACCTTTAAGGTCTGTCACCAATGTCGCATATGGTGACGATCTTTAAAAAAGCGTTGTTGTAAGTGTATATAATGATGGTCCTTTAAGGTTTGTCACCAAATTCATTTTCAATGACACTTTTGGTGAGGGTCGTTAAAGTCCCATCACTGATTCTCTCTTTGGTGACACTTTTGGTGACGGTCGTTAAAGGCCCATCACTAATTCTCTCTTTGGTGGCACTTCTAGTGACGATGTTTTATTGACCGTTACCAATGATCTTTTTGGTTACTTTTGGTGACGGTCAATAAATGTTCGTCATTATTGATCATTCCAATGAGTTTTTATGGTACTTCATGCCTGTGACAGACCTTTAAGGTCTGTCACCAATGTCGCATATGATGATGATCTTTAAAAAAAAATATATTAATTGTATATAATGATGGTCCTTTAATGTTTGTCACCAAAGCCATTTTCAATGACACTTTTGGTGAGGGTCATTAAAGGCCCGCCACTAATTCTCTCTTTGGTGACACTTTTGGTGAGGGTCATTAAAGGTCCATCACTAATTCTCTCTTTGGTGACACTTCTAGTGACAATATTTTGTTGACACTCACCAATGCTCTTTTTGGTTACTTTTGGTGATGGTCAAAAAATGTTTGTCATCATTGATCATTCCAATGAGTTTTTGATGATGCCATGTATTTGTTACTATATTTTTTTGTCAAAAGATAATGATTTAAGACCATTGTTGTGGAGTATTTTTCATTATGTGTCCAAGATCATAGTGGTTATAATAGTTAGTCAATTTGTTAAGAAGTAATTAGTGTGTATCATTTCCCTCAAGTAATAAGGATATAGTTTTCCTATGAGTCAACACATGATTCATCTCTATTAGGTTTATTATCTAGCAAATTTCCTTTAAATAAAGTTCCACTAGTGTGTGTAGGAACTATCTTATTTAATACATAATCAAGCTCTGTCAATTCTATTAATGAGAGAGACCTAGCACTCCTCAACACTCATGTCACACCTTAACATGATTTGGAACAATACACTAACATTCCCTGGCACCTCGCATGTCTTGGAACATCTTTGTACCCGGAAAATCTTTGTACCTAGAACATCTTGCCATGAGTAGTACACCCAAGCACATGTTGGCATGCCCTAGCATAGCATAGCACTCCCCTATCATGTGTTGGCATGCCCTGTAGTCCCTAGCATTCCTTAGAACACCTTGGCATAATATTGGATTGACAAACATTAGCACTTGTCACATATTGGCACTTGGAATGTATTGGAACATATTATTAGTGTGCATAGCATGCCCCTTTTGAAAAAGATAAAGTCTTGACTTATTAATCCTCTTATGTGTTCATTTCCTTGCATTTTAGCTTGGTTATTCCTTTTTTTGCCTCGAAACTCCTTGACGCATACTGGCATACTTTGGCACCTTGCACATCCTAGCATGTCTTAGCACCTGGCATGCCTTGGAACTATTTGGCACATGTTAGCATACCCTAGAACTACCTAGCACACTCTAGAACTTCTTGACATTCCCTGATATTCCCTAGCATGCCTTACCCATGCTTAGAATACCTTGTCACTCCCTCCTTGGCATGACATCTAGCACTCATTGACACTCCCCGACACACCCTCATATTCATTCATTTCCATGCATTTTGACCTAGTTCCCCCTTGTGTTATCCTAGTACTCCCTAACACTCCTCAACATGCATTGTCACTCTCTAGCACACCTTAACACTCTTTGATATGCTTTGCCACTTCATAGCATGCATCACAATCTCTAACACACATTGGCACTTGGCACGTGTTGGCACTTGGAAAGTATTAGCATGTTTGGCATGCGTTGAGATGACTTGGTATTCTTTGGCATGGTTTAATATTAAAGTTATTTGAGATCCATTATTGGAAACTATATGAGAAGAAACAAAGGAAGATTTGGCACTTAGAATGCATTGAAACTTGGCACTTGGAACCTATTGGCACCTAGTGTTGGTGTGCCTAGCATGCCCTTCATGGAAAAGGTAAATTGATGACTTATTAACCCTATTATGTGCTCATTTCCTTGTATTTTAACTTTTTCCTCCCTTTTGTTGCCTTGACGTCTTTGGCATGCATTGTCACACCCTTGTACATATTGGCATTCCTTAGCACTTGGCACATATTAGTTTGTTTTACATGTCTTCGTACTATCTAGAACTTGTTAGCATGCCCTAGCATTCCCTAACACACCTTGGTAGTCATGACCTCACAATTAGCATTACATTTTTCCATGACTTGGGAACCTTACATTCACTAGAACACCTTGGCACTCCCTAGTTTTCATGCCCTCTGTTGTCCTCCACAATGTCCCAGGCTGATGAGGAGATCAACGAAGATAACCATAGACCAATATTTTATTTTGGTAGCTAGCCCTACTAAAATAGAGAGGGATCTCTCTATGAAATCACAGTGAAGAGATGAATAGAATGTAAAGGATTCTAGGGGAGTTAAAAACAACTTCTACAATTAACGTTGACTCCAACCTCTCTCATAAATGAGGTCAAATTGACACCAAAACAACTTACAAAGAATACCCACCCATTATTTACATTTAATTTCACCCCTCAAATTCATATACTTCAACCTTTTTACTTTTCCCAAAGTCAAACTAGGAATTACAAAAAATTACATATTGAAAATTTTACAAAAATCTAGAAATTTCTAGGTGCGCATCGAGTTGTTGGAGGCCCTTTTTGAGTGCCTTTCTGAATCCAAATCTGAAGCCCTTTTTGGAAATATGGGAGAGTGTATATGTCTTTCAATTATTTTTGCACTCAAAATGACCCAGTTTTGGCTGAGATATGGCCATTCTCCCAAGGTGTCTCCAGGTGCATAGCGAAATGGAAAAAGAGGGGCAGAAAGGTGATTTTTGGCCTCTTTTTTGTAAATTTCTAAAAAATGGAGCCCCAAACTAGGAAAGTGGGAAAATGGGTTTTGAGATGGGGTCATAATATTTCCAAAAATATTTTTTTCTATCATTTAGAGACCTGAGTAATAAGCACAACGTGAGCTCGTTGCGCTCCTAGATAGAAAATTGCCAAAAAATTGCAAGTCTACACCAGTCTACACCAAAACACAAAATTTTCTCCAAATCCTCCAAAAATGTATCCAGAGATGCCTGATGAGGTATTTTATGCAATAATGGATGCATCGGCAAGAAAATATAACTTACCCTTCTCCTCTTGGTTGATTAGGGTTTCCTTGAGTTTTTCATTTAATTGCTTGATTTTGACCTTGACAACCTAATTACTTGTGTAATAATGGATGCCCATTTTATTTTGCAACTCATTGTCCATGTTTTCCTTTTCAGGGAGCTTCTCAAGGTGTAAATTGACTTTATCAAGCCAAAACACCCTGTCCTCATTTATTTCCATGGCAATCCTCTCTTCGAAGGTCAATTCTTCCATTGGTGGATTTTGTCCTCTTTCCCTCTGAAGTGCCTTCCTAAGACCCATTGTCCTTGGTATCTTCCTTGCCACATGTCCTTCATGCTACTCAGTGTCCTCATGGTACACCACTACCTTTCCTTTCATCTCTTGTTTCTTGGCTTTGAATTGCTCTTTCTCCATGACAAGTTGTTTTGCCTTAAGTTGATTCTTTTCCTGCTCAAGGAATGAAATGATGAATTTGGCCCTTTCCAAATTTTCCTTGAGCTCCATGATTTGAGAATCCTTCTCTTTGATGACTTGTTGTAGGGTTTGATGCTCATCATGTGCCTAGAAGTCAACTAGGTCAAAGTCATGCTCGATGGGCTCCTCATCATGCAAAGAAGCCTGATGATGTGATGGTGATCCTTGTTCTGCTGATGTAGTAGGCTTGGCCCCTTCCTCAATTTGAGGAGGAAACATAAGGATTCTGCCCCTATGATATGTCTTGGTCACCTCAGGCCTAGGTGCCATGGAAACCTCATCATGTTTGTTTGATGACTCCACCTCCATGGGTTGTACTGACATGGTTTGGTGCTTGCTTGGTGAAGTGGTTATATGAATTTTCAAGGCTGCCACCTTTATTAGGCTATGGTGAAAGAGGTTTGGATAATTCACTTTGCCTTTCAATTGCACCCTTTTAGAAATTTTGGTTAGGATCCTATACAAGTAGCTGGACAAATTTAGAGACTTGGCTGCTGTAAAGTGCATGAGCTGTCTTATGTGCTATTGATATAGCCTAGAAAATCTGCCCTGACATGTGAATAACTTCATGACATCCTTGATCAATGGTTCATATCTCTCCAACAAGTATTTGAATGGGAAAACATGTGAGTGTGCTCCTTTGTATTGTGATTTCAAGTAGGGTTTGTACTCTAGGTCTATGTTCATGCCTTTGAACCAGTTTTCACCATGGTTTGGTATGCTTGTAGATTGAGAGATTGCATCCACTGAAAAAATGAAATCAATCCTTGCAATGTTGATCTTTTCTTCCTTTAAGGTGAGGGAAAGTATACCTATGAGATGCTCATGGTAACCTACTCCTTGCACTCTTTGACAAAACCCTGAACAATTAACATATTTAAAGCATTTCATGACAAATGGGGAGGACATGATTTCATTGAAATTAGAGGGATCAAACCTCAGTATCTTCCCCCATTTTTGTAATTCCTCTTCTTTGATGGTGATGAGTCAGGCTCCATACTTCAAACCCTAGGTGAAAGGCAAGCAAAAACAATGAAATTTGTTGCTGTGAGGGAATGAGGTGGTATGATGGACTTAGGAGTTGCCTAAATTTGTAAGGAAATTTATGAGGGTAGGGGATGATGTCAGTGAGTAGGGGAAAAAGGAATTTTGGGAAATGAGTGAGGGGAGGGGGTGGAAAAGCCCAAAACACAGGCCTATCCTAGAAAGAGATAGGCTAGATTAGGGTTTAGAGGAAAATGATAGGAAATGAGGGGATAAGGTTTTGTGATGGATGAAAATGGTGCATTAGCTGCAAACAGAGGTGTAGGGACAAGGAATCTAGGGTTTATGGAAGAAACTCATCGATCAAAACGATGAAAATCATGTAAACCCTAGAAGAAGAAGTATTTAATCATTTTCTTGACATATGAGGCAAAGGAGGGCATGAAAATGATTAAAATTACTTGTTAGAGAGCCTGGAGGATGAAATGACTGAAGAGAAGCTTTGAAAAATAATTTTTGGTGGTCAAACAACAATTTTGGACAACTCTACCCCATGTGTAGCATGCTGTCCAGGTTTGAGCGAAGTCTCTCTCTGTGCAGTGAGAGTCAATTTTTGCCCGTGAAGGCTATGGAATCACAATTTTTTGCAAAGGAGAGGGAGGAGCTCGATGCTAGGATGGTAGGCAAGTGCAAATGAGTGTGCTTGAGCTCCTCCATGTGCTTTTATAATTTTCTTTTGGTGTCTAAGTGATTAATGAGGTAGGATGGCCCACCTCACCAATTCACTTTCTTTTTTAGTTTTGTAGCCTTAGGACCTCTTCTTGTAAATTTAGAACCTTAGGAACATTATTACATCTAAAAACATAAATTACATTTGAAATCAAGTGTTATTGAACAAATTAACCTATTTCTACTCCTCATTTGCCGGATTTATAAATGAAATCACTGATTTTGTGACCTTAATCCTAATGACCTAATGGTGACATTGACCTAAATGGAGACCATGATGATGTGACTAAAGTGATATTAATGATGTTTTCATGATGGTAGACTCAACTGAGTGATGAAAGTGATCGGCATATGAAATTCTTGAGAGAGTGGAAATAGCCCTAGACACACTAGCTAGTGACCAAATTTTTATTTGAAGACTCACTGAAATGACAAAAATTTGACTTGACACCCTATCAACAACTTGTAGGAGCATATTTGATCACCAGTGACAGACTAATTTGACTAAAACTAACATCTTCACAGGTAACCTTACTTTTTTTGAAACTTGGGAACCCAACCAATTCATTAGCAAAACAATATTGTGCCCAACCCAAAGTCTCCCAGATGATTTTGGTTTGATCGGGTGCATATATAGAAAGAGTTCCTTTAAGAGAATAAAAAAATGGCTACACCATTACTGGCATAAGTAATTCTGAGATTCTAGTTGAGTGACATTAGGAAACTACACAAGATATTTTAAGAATGACATTTTTAGGGTTTGTTTGATGGTGTGGGAATTGTAAGAAGTGAGTGGTCAATATTGTGATTTTATTTCTCATTAAAGTGCTTATCCTTATGCGAGAATCATCTTGAGAAAATGACACTCTCGCCATGCTTACCCTCAAATTTCTAATCTTCTCAAAATAAAGGCCAACTTGCACAGTGAGGGAAGGCATGTTGGTCTATGGTGTGTTGAGTGACCGGGTGAGAGTGTTAATGTAATATGAGAGGGACTGAACCATTTAATTTGTGTCATCTATGGATGACATGTTGTAGGTGTGTGACATGAGAATACATGGCTATTAGAAATATTGTGTAAGATATAGCCCAACATAATCAATGCCCTGAGAGAAATATGTGGAGAGGGATCAAAATAAATTATATTGGTGAGTCCACCAAAAAATATTTACTAGAGAGTGAAATAATGGTGATCAATGCCACACATGGAGTCTTTTGAGATAGGCATTTCTTTTTCTAAAAATTTTTTTGGAGTGTCACTGAATTGGTGGAATTCTCAAATTCATGACATTGTAAATTATGTAGGAAATTTATTCTTTTGTTGTAGAGGCTAAGGTTTTCAACACGAATATAGGGTTTGTAGGGTCTTAGGAAAAAAAAAGCATTAATTTCTAGGTATTTGACATACCAAAGAGTTTTTGATAATAATATTTGGTCAAATCTTCCATAGAACTAACTAAGGAGGACAAATAGTACCCTTTATTGTACTACTAAATTCCTTGGTATGCAATATTGATCTCCTCAGATGTTTTTCTTGATGTATTATAACAAGATGGTTGATAGGAATATGTTATGCTAGTTTCAAGTGTTCTTCAGGGTCTTCCACTATCCTTAAGGACATGCAAAAGACAACTCTATCTACAAGTGATGTTTGTTGGGATACTACTTAAAGGCACACCAACAAAGGTTAAAAGTGTGTCCAAACAAGTGATGCTAACAAGATGGATGATATGATTATGTTAGGTTGGTTTCAATTGTTCCTATGGGGCTTCCAATTTTCCTGAGGATATGTGGAAGACAACTTCATATACAAGTGTTTTCTGATATGATACTACATAAAGGGGTACTAATAGATGTTAGAAAGGTGTCCAACCAAGTCATGTCACTTGTATTTTCTATGTGTATTCTTCCCCAACCACTAGTTTACCTATTAAACAACAACATCATGATATTTAGAGACATCAAAACACATCCTTGCTCCTTTTTTTTTTCTCTCTAAAATAAGAGTGCATGCTAGCACAACAAAGTGCTATGATACCACTTGTGGTGTTCCTTATTTGTTGAAATATAATAGTTAGAGAAAAATAGACATAAATATAATTGCAAGAAGTAAACAAAACCAAAATTTGGAGATAAAAATTGTAAGAAAACCTTTATTAATATTCAAAATTGAATGAAACGTTCAATTTTGTCCTAGAGGGGGCAACCCCAAACATAAATATGACTCCAAAGACAATAATATTCACATGGAAATTGCTTACATAGCTTCTACTAATATATATATACTTTATAATTGACCAAAACCCTGACCACTTAGTGGAATTCTCCTAGTCAGGCCTCAACCACTAACTAGTGGACCTTCTTCAATGAGACCACCTACAATTATTGATTTGACACTCTACTACCTCATGATAATTATTCAATACATATTACCCTAATATGTTAAGTGATATTCTATTCTCCTAATTAGAGGAGTTAGCCTGGGATCCTAAACACATTATAATGAACAAGTCAAAATTACCCAATGCATAAACAATATATATTCTTTACCTATTCAACAACTATTGTGCATATGATTCATGCTATTTATTACTTTCACTCATAATCCAAATACCAAGAAAAAAAAAATAGCCAAACATAAGAACATGCACACACCACATTACATAACATAATAAGGTTTTCACTGGAGAGTGCTCATAGATAGGAAACTATAGGTCATATTGTGAGTTTGTCAATCCAATGATTGACAATCATTACGAACGATTTCGTTGATCTTTAAATTTTTGTGGATATTCTATTAGAATAGTTTGTCACGCTAGTTCTTACATTGTTTTGAAATATTTTATTACATAGTTTATTACCTTAGATCTTATATTAAATATTACTAGTGTATCACTCCAAATTATAGATATATTTGAAATCAAAATGGAACAAACAAGGAAATAAACAAACCATCCACACAAATAAATAAAATATATGACTTTGGAAACCTAATACGAGAGAAATCCTAGCTGGAAGGCGAGGCATATGCTCTAGTCTCTCTTTTCCAATTATGAAATATAAGTACAAAGAAAGGGTCACTCACTATGGAGTTGGTATGGACACTATGGCATGAAATATTACTACAAAAATATTATTCCTCTTATGTTTTGCTCGATATCCCGTTCTTTTATTCCATCCTCAACTATGGAATAATAAAAATGCCAAAAGAATGGAGCCCCTTCCTTTTCTAGTAACCTAGTATAACACAACCTATAGTCATTCAACATCAAGGTTAGGGTTTTTGCATGCTTCAATATTCAATTAGTGTTTCTATTTTGGAACACCCCCACATGTGTGAGTAATGGGGGTTGACATGGCATCCACTCATTTCCATGGTGGTCAATAAGGTACGTCAACTTGCGAGAGACATAACTTTCACATACGAACTTCATTTGAGGTGATTTTGACAGAGTTGGAAAGCTTCCAATGTCTAGATTAACATATAAGGGATGGAGCTATGTAATCAAAATGGGTTCCCTATCAAATCTACAAGACCCAAAATCACTAATGTGGAACTTGACTCTAAAGTGGGCCCTAAAAGCTCAGTAACTCCATATGCATGTATGTATCTTCCATTCTTAGTTATATATCTATTACCAATCAACTCCAAGTAAACCACAATTGTTGGGGAGAACCCAGGGCACTCCTTCTCAAAGATAAGTTATAGAGTGGGGAAATAAGGCACTACAAGTCATAGGATAGTAGTGAATATGCTTCAAATTCTAAATATTTTGGCAAAATACATTGATTGCAAGATACATTCTAAATCCAACCCAAAGGACATTTTAGGGAATGTGTCAAAGGACATCCTTGACAATTTGATAGGTAGGAGGATATAAATAATTTGAAACATTAACCAAGGAAATGATTCTTGAACTTACCTATACATGGACCAAGTTGTTGGAGATGATATCCATCTCATTGAAAATGGTTTTGTATTCATAAAGCTATAGAACACAAGGATCTAATTCTTATAGAAATGGGTTATGTCTTCCTCTCTATATGATATGCTCATTAGGACCATGGAATCTTAAACTACCAACTTGAAAGTCTAAGTGGAGTACAACACTTAGCTAAATTCCTTGAATGAATTTGGTGTTATCCGATCACTTCACTAATGTTTTAGGGGTCAATGGTTTCTCTATAATCTTGGGCTTTCATTGGTAGCTCATGGTGTCAATCCATTTAGAGAGCTCAAATCTACTTACTCAGTGTGACCTGCTTTTGTTATTAACAATAACATTCCTCCATGGATGTCAATAAAGAGGGAGAACATAATATTGGCAATGATTTTTCTATGTATTTGTTTAGAATTCCTTGAAAGGCCTTATTCATGAGTAGGTTAGTGAAGGATAAACATTGCAGAATTTTACAATATTGAACAATTACTACAAACCCTTCAAGTAGAGGTTACTTATCACATGATCTAATTTTTTGGGATCAATAATACACAAGAATAAACAAGTGAGAAGAGAGTAATTTAGTTTATTGTAATAGTAACCAAAGTTACAATTTTATTTTGACAAAAGAAGTTAGTACATAGGTGAGCTTAGGCCAACCCCTTAAAAATAGCCATACAACCTTCCTCTTTTGCAGCTCCTTGACCGTAAGGGTCTAATTGAAAAACACATCGTTCCTTTAAATATTTGTAGGTTTAGGCAACCACTTCAAGCCCTTGAACTTTAAGATAATCCAATATTTGCAATTGTTTACAATAATAAGTCCATTATACAAACTCCTCATCTTATAGTTGGCTAGAGAGGGAGAATAATTGATTGATGCCAACCTTGTAAATGAACAACCTTTCCTACTAATTGGTTGAACTCTCCATCACTAGTTGAAGGAGTATATGTGTCATGAATCAAAGATGATATTTTAGAATGAGTTATCGACACTTGAACATACTTTCCATGGATCTCATGGAAAAAATATTAAGAGACTCTTTGAATATTAGGAAACATGTTCTCATAGTATAATTAATTTGTAGGTGGTAGTGTTTCAATTTTTTCCATTTACTGGAAAATCTCACACAAAAAGTCAAATTTTGAAGAATCAATCCTATGCTAAATCACTCATACCTTCTCACTGTTAAGATCTTTGTGAGCTTTCACCTATGACCCTTAAAGTTAGTGCCTTTTAGCACCTCAAATGGTGGAATAGGAGGTGTTGCAATAGGAGGTAAACTCCATTCCCCTTCACCTTTGTCGAGACCTCTAGATGCACCTACAATCTATAACCCTCCTTTGACTCAACATGAAATTTTGTTATTTCTTCACTTACTTTACATACCCTCGTCCTTATAGGGGCATCCTCATAGGAAGAGCTTGTGGTTGAAATATTACAACAACAAAATGGGTCACACCATCTCTTTATAGGGTTTCAAGGGAGGGATATTGGAAAATAACCATCTTATCCCCTATAGCCCTTAAGACCTTCTCAACACTTTAATGAAATAACAGATTGATAACTAGACCCAAAGATAGATCCAAAAGTTCAAGGCCAAACCCAAATAGAAAGAATCACACCATTGATTAAGCATTGATATTGAGTTTTGGTAAAATCAAGGACCTCCTTTCAAGATCTTGACCTTGTTTTTAGCATTCTCAAATGGAAGGTTTAAAACCCACATTAAAAAGGGGAGGTTTGCACCTTAGACTTTGCAACCTTTGTCCAAGACGAATCTATCTAATGGACTGACTTGGATATCTGAGGTCTCGATTTCTAGAGTACCCAATCAATGTTTTTGAGGCCAACTCCCTAGCTCCAACTAAAATTTAGTCCTATTTAAGAGGAAACTTGAAAATCCTATTATTTGGAGATATTTTTCCTTCCTTTTAATTGATTTACAATAAACCTCAGTGCCTCTCCTTTCTCATCTTTCCCTTCCTATTTCCAAGAAAAAAATTCATTAATCATATATCATAAACACTTTATCTAATCTTTCTCTTCCTATTTCCAACAAAAAAAATTCATTAAGCATATATCATTGATCCGAATCGGATCCACAAAAGACTGTCAAGAACCTTGACTGTATCGAGTTGAACAAATCCTTGAAAATTCCAAAACAATGACCGAAAACACCTCGAACCAGTGGCCATGGCAATCGGCGTGGAACGACGAGGACCTCGGTCAAAGCGCGCTGACCGAGGCCCATGGAGACTGCACGGGATGCCAAAATAGCCCCTGGAGGCGTCAGATCGCGAAAAGGAGCTGATTTTCGATGCGTGACTAGCGCTAATCGCGCATCGCTGGGTGAACAGGACCAAAAATGGGAAAGCCTAAGCACCTGGTCGTGTGGGGGGGACCAGAGGACCGCGGGTGGAGAAAAAAAAAGTGCCAACGTACGAAGGTGGGAACCATGACCTGGAAACTGGCGGTTTTGATCGGGGCACCCTTGAATGGTAAGAGGTTTTGGAAGAGAGTGGAGCAATCCCACTCAGCGATCGACGTGTGGCAGCAGAGGTGAGAGAAAAATCGCCGTGATCACGTGCTATCGGTCGAGTAAGTCAACCGCGCTCGACGTGCGTATGACGTTGGATTTGGAGGAGCCTAGATCGGACGACTGAGATTGCGCCCGATAGAAAGAGGTGGAATCGACAGGGAATTAAGCCGCAATTTAAGGGGATTTGGAATCCGTTTGACCGCCACGATGGAGAAAGAACGTATCCACGACATAACCGAAGAAACGAATTGACGAGCAGGTTGGCACTGTTTCGATGGGGACATGTGGCTACTTCCCAAGCGTTCATGCTGACGCCAAACAGGGAACTCCAAGCATGCAGGTGGTAGGTGGATCGACGTAGGCGGGAGAGGAACCGAACAGGAATAGGGATCGAACGACTAAAGCCATGAACAGAAACAGTCAAACGCAGATTTAGAGAGGAGGAATAGAGAGGAGTCCAAGCGACCAAGAGAGATAGTGAATAGTGAACCCTGAGAGGAGGACTGAACATAGAGAATAGTAAAGCCAAGCAGAGGAGACAGAGGGCCAAGCTGACCACAGGCAGCATCGAGCACCAGAGAGCTTGAAGATTCAAGCCTATCCCTAGAGGAATCTGCTCGTACTGAGAATCACATTTGGCTCTTTCCACTGTAGACCAAGGGTCATAGAGATGGTAGGAAGAAAAAGAGTCTGTGAACTCTGAGTGGCTTGGGGAATCCAAGAACCACCCTACCAAGAAAAATTTGCTTCAGGAGAACTCACATTGAGTCACTGTATTGTAATTTCTCTGCTGTAAGACACAATAAAACAAGGCCACCATTGAAGCTGGACCGAAGACGTAGCCCTGGAGAATAGGGTGAACTCCTTATTAAAAACTGTTTGTGTCTTTGTGTTGCTTACTGTATTTCTCTGCTGTCTTTCCACTTATTTTCTGTGTATTGGCAATCTGATCGATCCGTTGCTTAAATAACATAGAACACACACCATCACATGAGTCTGTAATACCTTTTGTTTAATAAATCTTTAACTGAGGTCACTCATAGGGTGATTATTAGATCAAGTGGTATCAGAGCTCTAGGCTGTAAGGTTAGACAAGCTTGTGTTGGTTTAGCTGTGAATGCTCACTAGATCAAAGCTCAAATTAGGAGAAGGAGAGTTGGTGGAAACTAATCCTGAAATTGGGAGAGTCTATTCTCGAAAGACAATGTCAGAGGAAGGTTCTATAGGGCTAGACCCTCAATTCATGGAAAGTTTCCTAGCTATAAAGTCTATGGTAGAAGAAATGTATAGGGACTTTAGAAAGCATAAGGATGAAGATTCATCAGGCTCTAAGAAAGATAAAGACGAAGATGAATCTCATTCCCATGACCACTCCAAAGGAAAGGGGAAAGAGGAAAGCTTTCTCACACCTCCTAATAGCCCCGTGCATAATAAGAAAGCATCTTTGATTAAGTTAGATGTTAAATTTTATTTTCCTATATATGATGGAGAGCTAAATGCTGAAAAATTGGACAATTGGATTAGACAAATTGATGTGTATTGCAGGGTAAAAAAAATAGACTTAGACAAGAGTAAGATTCAGTTGGCAAGCCTGTGCCTAGGAGGCACTGCCTTGGTTTGGTGGGAAGGAAAAACCCAAGCTGATATGAAGAAGCATGGTAAGACCATCTTTGTCTGGAGTGAATTTTTTGCTGCAATCAAAAAGCAGTTCTATCCATTGGCCTACATGCAACAAGCCATGATGAGTTGGCAAACTCTTCGGCAGTTGAAAGGGAAAAGTGTGCAAGGGTATACTCAAGAGTTCAGAAAGAGAGCATTGATGTTGGGTATCTCATTAGACTCACCAGAAACTCTTTTGAAGTACATTGGTGGTCTACACAACTACATGAGGCATACCATCCTCATGTTTAATCCCACTAGTATAGATGAGGTATCTGTACAAGCTACTCATCTAGAAGCAAGAGGAAAGAATGGAAATCCAGAAGTTGGGGGACCATCCCAACCCACTGTAAGCAAGAGCAAGGAGAAAAGAAAGCAGAAGTGGAAAGCAAGGAAGGCTAACACTGCATAAAAAAGCTAAGCTTCATGCACTCACTGTAAAAAGGAGGGGCATGATGATGAGCACTGTTGGATTTTGCATCTAGAGTTGAGACCTAAGAAGTCTGAAGGCAAGAAGAAGAAGACTGCTGTAGCTATTCAGAAATATTTGGGGTCAGAATTGGGAGATGAAAAAATCATTGCAGCCACAGGTATAAAAGGTAAGAATTCTGAAGCATCTACTAGTAATTCTGCTCAATCTGTTATTGATGAAGAACATGAGAGAAAAAGACATGAGCTTTTCCATATTCGAGTTGTTTCCAAAAATCAAAATATTGATACTTTGTTTGATAGTGGCTCACAAGTAAATCTGATTTCTGAAGCAATTGTAAAGAAATTGGGATTAGCAACTACACCTCATAAGAAGGCATACCCATTAGGATGGTTGAATGATAAAGAACAACTACAAATGACTAGATGGTGCAAACTCAAGTTTTCTTTTGGGTCAGCATTTGTAGATGAGATTGAGTTAGATGTAATTCCTTTAGATATATGTGGAATTGTTTTAGGAAGTCCCTACTTGTATGATAGAAAAGCTATTTTCTATAGAGCTGAGAACAAGTATCTACTTGTTAAAGATGGAATCGAATACTTTGTAAGGGCTTATAAGCTCAAGAATAATTATACTCTCATAAATTCAGGACAGATGAAAAGAATGATAAATTCCTGAAAACAGTTCCTACTGATGGTTGTAAAGGAAAAGACACCTGAAAAAACCAAGGTATTTGAGGGCTGTAATGTTGATCAACAAGATTATATAGAAAAGATTGTTTCAGAGTATGATGTCTTATTTCAAGAACCTAAAGGTCTGCCACCCAAAAATGGAATAGTACATGATATTGTTTCATAGCAAGATGTTCCTTTACCTAACATTGGGATGTACAAGTTGTCTGCTTTAGAGAATGCTGAAATCAAGAAGCAGGTGCAGGAGTTGCTCGAGAAAGGGTTCATGAGGCCTAGCACATAACCATGTGGGTCACCCGTCGTCTTGGTGAGAAAGAAAGATGGCTCGTGGAGAATGTGCATTGACTATCAAGCACTAAATAAGATAACAATAAAAAATTGTTATCCCCTTCCTTGCATAGATGATCTTTTAGATCAATTGAAGGAAGCTGTTTATTTCACCAAGCTAGATTTTCACAGTGGATACCATCAGGTCAGAGTTGCAGAGCAAGATACATGGAAGATTTCTTTCAAAACAAAGCATGGATTGTATGAATGGTTGGTTATGCCTTTTGGCCTAACTAATGTTCCTGCTAATTTTACGAGATTAATGAATGATGTACTCAAACTTTTTCTTGATGATTTTGTTATTATGTATCTGGATGACATTATGATTTTTAGTAAAACATGGGAAGAACATTTAAAGCATGTTAAGCAAACATTAGATGTTTTGAGAAGAGAAAAACTTTATGTTAAACTCTCCAAATGTGAATTTGGCAAAACCTATCTAAATTACTTGGGTCACATAGTAGGGGGAGGTGAATTGAAAATAGATCCCTCTAAAGTGGTAGTGATCATAAACTGGCCTAAACCCAAGTCTGCTACAGAAGTGAGAAGCTTCTTAGGAGCAACACAGTATTGGAGGAAGTTCATTTCAAAATTTTCCTCAATTGTAGATCCCATACATGCTTTGATAGGATTGAACAAGGTGTTTCAGTGGGGAGGCAAACAGCAGAAAGCCTTCGACACCTTGAAAGAAAAGATTAGTACAACACCTGTATTAGCACTGCCAGATCTACAAAGACCATTTGAGATCCAAATTGATGCCAGTGACTATGCCATGGGAGCAGTGTTGACACAGCACGACAAACCCATATGTTATCATTCTGAGACTTTTAATCCTGTAGTAGTCAACTATCCTACATATGATAAGGAATTTTATGCATTAGTTCAGAGTGTGAACAAGTGGAAACATTACTTAATGGGCAAAGAAATAGTAATACATACTTATCATCAGCCACTTCAATATCTACATTCCCAAACTAAGTTGCAACAATCAAGACATTACAGATGGATGGGCTTTCTACAACAGTTTCATTTAGTCATCAGATATAAAAAGGGCATACATAACAAGGTTGTAGACATGTTATCTAGACCCATTATAAATGGATCTACCATACTTAAGCATAATTCTGTTCTGCATGAAAGCTACATAGAACAATATGCTTAAGATATGGACTTTAAGGATGTATATGCAAATTTGAGTCAAGGAAAAAGAGTAGAAGAGTTGGACTATCATGTGAAGGACCGACTCTTATATCATTGTGGGAAACTCTACATTCCACAAATTGAGAGAGTAAAGATAATTAGGGAAGCACATACTTCTCTGATATCAGGTCACTTTGGGGTAAGTAAAACAGTTGCAAAGCTGCAAAGGTTCTGCTGTTGGCCGAAAATGAATGAGACAGTTTCTAGATATGTAAAGGGATGTGCTATGTGTGCTAAAAGCAAGCCTAGTAACAGAAAACTAGGCTTATACACTCCATTACCAGTTCCTTCTCACCCTTGGGAAAGCATTTCCATGGATTTCGTGGGAGGACTGCCTAAATCTAGGAAAGGTCATGATTATCTGTATGTTGTTGTGGATAGATTCAGCAAAATGTGTATTTTGATACCCTATAGTAAATAGATTACAGCTGAACAAACTGCAAAATTATTCTTTGAACATGTATGAGTTCATTTTGGATTACCCACTTCTATTATATCTGATTGAGACACCCGATTTGTGGGAAAGTTTTGGTCCATTCTATGGGAACTAATGGACACCAAATTAAAGAAAAGCACAAGTTTTCATCCACAAAAAAATGGCCAGACATAAGTAGTTAACAGGACAGTGATCCAGTTACTCAAAGGATATTACAACAAACATCCTAAGCTTTGGGATGAGCACTTGTGCTATGTGCAACATGCTTACAATAGAGCCAAACACTCTTCTACACAGAGATCTCCTTTTGAGATCTGTTTTGGTTTCATACTAAGTTCTCCTTTGGATTTTGTCTTTGGTAAAGATACCATGGTTGATAGACACAGTGATGTGGACAAGGCAACTAGGTTCATTGAACAGATCCAGGAGATCCACCGAGAAGTACAAGAACAACTGGAAAAGAGCCAGGCCAAGTACAAGGCTAGGCATGATAAGCATCAGATGGAGCATAGTTTTCAAGTTGGAGACCAAGTCTGGCTGTATATCAACAAGGACAGGATGCAAGGTGAAGGTAAAAAGCTAAAACCTATCAGGTATGAAGCCTTCAGGATACTTGAGAAGATTGGTGAAAATGATTTTCACCTTGATCTACCAGCTTACATGCACATCTACTCAGTCGTGAACGCGGATTTCTTGAGGTTGTTTGAACCTTCAATGATCGAGGACCCCAAAGAGCAGAGTCAATTAACTTCTATTGATGACCTGCTACCTAAATATCTTAATGAGTTACAGGAAGAAATAGTGTTGGATAGGAAGGTAAGGACGACATGCAATGGACAGGTGGAATACCTCAGGATTGAGCTTAAAGGTTCAAAACCGAGCAGTGCGAAGTGGATTGAGATTGGACAAGTGAGACAACAGTTTCCTCACTTAGTCGATGCTTGAAGAAAACCAACTTTTGGTGGTCCAAAAGCTTTTTCAATAGGGAGGCCGTGATCCGAATTGGATCCACAAAAAGCTATCAAGAACCTTGACTATATCGAGTTGAACAAATCCTTGAAAATTCCAAAACAACAGTCGAAAACACCTTGAACCAGTGGCCATGGCAGCCGGCATGGAACGACAAGGACCTCGGTCAAAGCGCGCTAACCGCGGCCCATGGAGACTGCGCAGGATGCCAAAATAGCCCTTGGGAGCCTTGGATAAGGAAAAGGAGCCGATTTTCGATGTGTGACTAGCGCTAATCGCACATCACTGGGCGAACAGGGCCAAAAATGGGAAAGCTTGAGCACCCGGTCGCATGGGGAGGACCAGAGGATTGCAGGTGGAGAAACGAAAAGCGCCAACGTACGAAGGTGGAACCCACAACCTGGAAATTGATGGTTTTGAATGGGGCGCCCTTGAACAGTAAGAGGTTTTGGAAGAGAGCGGAGCGATCCCACTCAGCGATCGACGCGTGGCAGCAGAGGTGAGAGAAAAACCGCCGTGATCATGAACTATCGGACGAGCAAGTCAACCGCACTCGACGTGGGTATGATGTTGGATCTAGAGGAGCCCAGATCGGATGACTAAGATTGCGCTTGATAGAAATAAGCGGAATCGACAGGGAATTAAGCTGCAATTTAAGGGGATTTGGAATCCGTTTGACCGCCACAATGGAGAAAGAACGTATCAACGAAACGAATTGACGAGCAGGCTGGCGCTGTTCCGATGGGGACGCATGGCTACTTCCTAAGCGTTCATGATGATGACGAACAGGGAACTCCAAGCATGCAGGCGGTAGGTGAATCGACGTAGGCAGGAGAGGAACCGAACAGGCATAGGGATCAAATGACTAAAGCCATGAACAGAGACAGTCGAATGCAGATTAAGAGAGGAGGAATAGAGAGGAGTCCAAGTGACCAAGAGAGACAATGAACAGTGAACCCTGAGAGGAGGACCGAACACAGTGAACAGTAAAGCCAAGCAGAGGAGACAGAGGGCCGAGCTGACCACAGGCAGCGTCGAGCACCAGAGAGCTTGAAGATTCAAGCCTATCCCTAGAGGAATCTATCCGGACTGAGCATCACATTTGGCTCTTTCCACTATAGACCAAGGGTCACAGAGCTGGTAGAAAGAAAAAGAGTCTGTGAACTCTGAGTGGCTTGGGGAATCCAGGAACCACCCTACCAAGCAAAATTTGCTTCAGGAGAACTCACATTGAGTCCCTGTATTGTAATTTCTCTGCTGTAAGACACAATAAAACAAGGCCACTACTGAAGCTAGACAGGAGACATAGCCCTGGAGAATAGGGTGAACTCATTATTAAAAATTGTTTGTGTCTTTGTGTTGCTTACTGTATTTCTCTGCTGTCTTTCCACTTATTTTCTGTGTATTGGCAATCTAATTGATCCGTTGCTTAAATAACACATAACACACACCATCACATGAGTTTGTAATACCTTTTGTTTAATAAATCTTTAACTGAGGTCACTCATAGTGTGATTATCAGATCAATCATAAACACTTTATATAAATAGACATTGCAATCATTTAGAGAGAATATTTATCGGTGAATCCATGCAACAACCCATTGCAATCTAATACGGTTCTAATATGGTTTTAATAAATCTTAAAAATTTGATCGCTCTTAACTACTAATAAATTTATGTTGGTTTTTAATTTGTTAATATACATGTTATTTTATTATTGTTAAATGTAATATTAAGAAATAACAACTTTTTATATTAAATTATAATATAAATAAAATTACATCTCAATTATTAATTTAAATATATTATATATATTTATTAATTTAAAATATTTATTATGATATTTTTAAAATTTATAATTAGTTAAATATTAATATGTTATGGGTGAACCCATGCAACAATCCATTACAATCTAATATGGTTTTATTTGTCTCCTCAAAACACACCTTAGCAAACTCTTACAACTATTGGCTTCTATATCGGATTAGTGTAACTGCAGGGAGGGCAAGCATGTCAAATATTATTGTTATTTTTATTTCAGTATGGTTCGAAATGTACAGGTTGAATTCTAGTGCCTTCATTTGAAATCAGCCATTAACGTCCGATTCTACGTGTGAACGATGTCTAACTATAAGGTAGAGTTTTTCTTCATTTCTTTCATTTTCTTCTGGTTTCCTGTTGGGTGGGCGCAAGCCCATCAAATATTATCATTATTTTTATTTGGGGATGGCGCGAAATGTACAGGAAAATCAGCCATTACCTTGCGTTTTTTCATGTGCACAATGTTTGACTATGAGGTAGGGTTTTTCTTCATTTTAATTTTCTTCAAATTTTCTTCATGGGGCCTCTTTTGAGGTAGGGTTTTTCTTATTTCTTTTCATTTTCTTTAAGTTTTTTGTTGAGTGGGGTCGTTGATTTCATGGGATCTCCTCTGGAGCCTCCTTTCAACAACAAAAACAACAAACCCCTCCACCTCAGCAACAATCTAGGACTCCTAGCCTATGGACCTCTCTTGCCTTTGCGTCATTTGAAGCTTTGTGGATCAACAGACCTACGAGGGCCTATTTCCTGTCGTGACAATGTGTGTGAGTCTCCCTCAGAGAGTGAAAGCTCTCGAGAAACATAACACACTGAGCAGACACGAGTGGAGGTGGTAGCAGAGATACTGAAAGAAACAATGAACTCTACAGAGATTCCAAATCCTTTAAATATACTTTTCAAAATATAAAGTTTTTTATTTATTTATTTATTTATTTATTTTTTTTTTCAGAAAACATTTGACATTTATTCATTAATAAGTTAAGAAACTACAATGTTGTCACTGAGAAATAAATGAGATATTTATACATTCAGTTATCTATTTATTTATTTTTATTTATTTTAATTTTTTAATTATATATATATATCTATATATATATATATATATATATATATATATATATATATATATATTTTCAGAAAACATTTGACATTTATACATTAAGAGGTTAAGAAACTACAATGTTGTCACCAAGAAATACATGAGATATTTATACATTCAAATAAATATCTTCTATATATAATGAACACAAGGCAAGCCATAGCACGACGGTCAATCGAACAAACAACAGCCAATAATTTTAGCATTCGGCTCCATCCATATAAAAGGAAGCACTGTGAGGATTTAGACTATCCATGACCACAAGCTACATATCCTCTGAAGGTTTCCAGTGGCGCTTTCACTGGTTTATGAACCAATTATTTATTTGTTTCTGATCTAGACCAGTACTTTTAGCCAAAGCGACCTTGTCTATTTCCGAAGGATATGGTCACTTGTAATGTACATTCCACCACTCAAGCAGCTTATACCTTGCCTCCATTGGGAGTTTTCCTTTCTTTTTCTTCTTCAGAAATTCTTGTTTGAGACTGCTGAAATATCCACTGTACTTACGAAGAAGTTGATCTTTCAAACCTGGTGTTTGGCAGCTTCGAGCTATGGAGAAAGAGCCCAGAATTTATTAAGGAAGAGAGGCCAAGTTTTTATCTTTTGGAAAGATGAGTTTGCACTGCAAAGAAAGGGTTGTATTGCTCCAAAGTCATTGCTAGTCGAGTTGTTGGAACTAAGGACCAAGTTTACTGAAGCAAGGGGTCAAATATCATTCTCATTTTGGTGAGATGATTTGTATGAATAGAATAGAGGCCGAGTTTCCCATTAAATATTAAATGAACTCTGTGTTTGTTTTAGTAGCTGGCTGAATGTATAAATACTTGCTGAAGGTCGATTTGGGTGTAGGAGTTAGGTTCCAAAGGGAAAACATTCTTCACAAGCCCATAGTTGGCATATACTGTGATCATTACATTCCATAAGATCAATTCTCTATTAATATTTTTGTTAAAAACATTTTTGGCATCCTCTGTGCACTCACATTTTGCATACATGTCAGGCAATGCACTTCCCAAAATTAGATCCGACTCAAATCCTGTTTTGATGATGTGGCAATGGAAATATTCGCCCTGTTTCGTTCCTATTAGACCTATACATACTGTGATAATATTGTCAAAGCTAGACTGGTTTGATTTTATAGCTGCCCATAGCATATCAATATAGGTTTCTAATGCCTCCTCACAACTTTTAGAGTGACAAAATCCCCCCATCATTGCATTCCATGAAACCACATCACGTTTAGGCATTTTTTCAAATAACATGATCGCATATTCAGTGTTATTTCATTTGGAATACATATCAAGAAGGGCACTACCCACGAAAATATTTCTTTCCAAACCTATTTTAATAATGTATACATGGACCTTCTTACCATTTTCCTTCTTACCATTTTCCTTGATTGCACATGCCTTACGAACACTGGTGAAGGTCACCTAGTTTGGATTTATGCCAACAAATCAAAGCATTTCTGCCACAAGTTGGAAAACATCCATGCAACAACTATTGTCAGTATATCTTGCTATCATTGAGTTTCATGAGACCATGAGCATATTTCCAAACAATGAGCTTGCATTTGCCATGCTACCCAATTTTGCATACATGTCAACAAGAGCATTCCCGACAAAAATATATGAATCAAAACCAAATTTAATTTTTGTGCGTGAACTTTCTTGCCTTGTTCTAAAGAATCTAGAATTGAACCTACAATAACAATGCTAGAAAAAGTGAAGTGGTTTGGATTCAGTCTTGCAAGGAGTCATCCTTTAAAGAGTTAAGTTCCCGAGCTAGTGAAGGCCAAGTATTTTATTATTTGTCTGTTGGACGTGTATTCTTTATTGAGCGTGGTCCTATAGCTTCTAATGGTTGTGGTACAGTTTGCAACACTGAGAAAAGGAGAGGCTGCTCACTGAAATTTTCTCTTGCTGAAGTGTATAAAGGCTGGTTATTACACAAAGCTCGAGTTTCCTTGCTGTTGTATGTGTTATCAGCCTTTTGGAATATTTTTTCAAGCTATAGTGAGCTCGTAGGAGCTGATATGAAAGCTGGTGGAAGAGAATAGATGTTGTTAAGCTTATTCTTTGACTCCAGGTTCCACTATGCACTCATTTTCTCAGTATGGTTCTACTATATATACACTTTAAAGTGCTGAATATTAATATATCCATGCTTTGTAAATTGTGGACTGATATTTAATTAAAAGAAATATGTTTTATGCTCAGATTTGTGTTGTCCATTTGGTTAGAGCTGTGACACTCACTCCAAATTGTTTTTGTCATCCCCAGCCAGGTTATCACTTGGTGCACATGTTAAGCATGGTCCCTAGTGGTTTTGCACGACGAGACTCTAGCTCCATTCATATGAAAGAAATAGGTGTTGTTTAGTTTTTTTTTTTTGTTTTTTTGTTTTTTTATCAAAAAGTTTGAAAGTGAGAGTGTTTAAATTGTATTTTTTTGTTAGAAATAGATTCAGTATCATCAAAAAGTTTTAGGACATCTATAATTTTGAAATTGAAAAAGTGTAATCCGATTTCTAAAAGTTTCCATAAAATTTTATCAAAATGGTAATAAAATTTCCATTATTTTCTAGGCAAAGATAACACCTCTTTAGAGTAACGGCATTGGTTATCCAGAAAAGCTTTGATGTAACAAGTATATGGTCTCTAGTAGCGAACCTTACCGAATAAGGCTAAATGTAAAGTTGTTAGAGTGAGAGAAAAACCTTCACTAATTTGGTGCAGATAAGGTGCACAGGTACCAATATCATATGCATGCTAAGTCCTATGGATGTGGTCTAATGGTTAGGAGGAAAAGTTTGGTCTTGCAGGTCATGTGGTCCAATCTTGGGTAGAACAATGTATGCCTAAGAATAGAGGGTACAACTTCTGCAATCTAGGGTAATAACATTTCAAGAATCAAGTTGATAGGTTAGACAAGTATATTGAGTTTCAAAATTGGGTTTAGGAAACATGTGCTCATACTCTACTTAATTTGTAGGTGGTAGCGCTTCAATTTTTTCCATTTACTGAAAAATCTCACCCAAAAAGTCAACTTTTGAAGAATCAATCCTATGCTAAATCACTCCTACCTTCTCATTGTTAAGATCTTTGTGAGCTTTCACTTATGACCCTTAAAGTTAGTGCCCTTTAACACCTCGAATGGTGGAATAGGAGGTGTTGCAATAGGAGGTAAACTCCATTCCCCTTCACCTTTGTCGAGACCTCTAGATGCACCTACAGTCTATAACCCTCCTTTGACTCAACATGAAATTTTGTTATTTTTTCACTTCCTCTACATACCCTCGTCCTTATAGGGGCATCCTCATAGAAAGAGCTTGTGGTTGAAATATTACAACAACAAAATGGGGCACACCATCTCTTTATAGGGTTTCAAGGGATGGGTATTCGAAAATAACCATATTATCCCCTATAGCCCTTAAGACCTTCTCAACACATTAATGAAATGACAGATTGATAACTAGACCCAAAGATAGATCCCAAAGTTCAAGGCCAAACCCAATAGAAAGAATCACACCATTGACTAAGCATTGATATTGAGTTTTGGTAAAATCAAGGACCTCCTTTCAAGATCTTGACCTTGTTTTTAGCATTCTCAAATGGAAGGTTTAAAATCCACATTAAAAAGGGGAGGTTGGCACCTTAGCCTTTGCAACCTTTGTCCAAGACGAATCTATCTAATGGACTGACTTGGATATGTGAGGTCTTGATTTCTAGAGTACCCAGTGAATGCTTTTGAGGCCAACTCCCTAGCTCCAACTAAACTTTAGTCATATTGAAGAGGAAACTTGAAAAATCCTATTATTTGGAGATATTTTTCATTCCTTTTAATTGATTTACAACAAACCTCAGTGCCTCTCCTTTCTCATCTTTCTCTTCCTATTTCCAACAAAAAAAAAACATCAGTAACCATATATCATAAATTCTTTATCTCATATTTCTGTTCCTATTTTCAACAAAAAAAATCATCAATCATATATCATAAACACTTTATATAAGTAAACATTGCAATCATTTAGAGAGTATATTTATCGGTGAATCCATGCAACAACCCATTGCAATCTAATATGGTTCTAATGGTCTCCTCAAAACACCTTAGCAAACTCTTACAAATCTTGGCTTTTATATCGAATTAGTGTAACTGTAGGGAGGGAAAGCCTGTCAAATATTATTGTTATTTTTATTTTAGGATGTCTTGAAATGTACAGGTTAAATTCTGGTTCCTTCATTTGAAATCAACCATTACCTTCTGATTCTGTATGTGCACAATGTTTGACTATGAGGTAGGGTTTTTCTTCATTTATTTCATTTTCTTCTCTTCAAGTTTTCTGTTGGGTGGGGGTAAGCCCGTCAAATGTTATTGTTATTTTTATTTGGGGATGGTGCAAAATGTACAGGGTTGAATTATGGTGCCTTCATTTGAAATCAACTATTACCTTGCGATTTTCCATGTGCACAATATTTGACTATGAGGTAGGATTTTTCTTCATTTCTTTAATTTTCTTCAGGTTTTTTGTTGGGTGGGGTTGTTGATTTCATGGGACCTCCTATGAGGTAGGGTTTTTCTTAATCTCTTTAATTTTCTTCAAGTAATCTGTTGGGTGGGGTCGTTGATTTCATGGGACCTCCTCTGGAGCCTCCTTTCAACAACAAAAACAACAAACCACTCCACCTCGACAACAATCTAGGACTCCTAGCCTATGGACCTCTATTTCCCTTGTATCATTTTAAGCTTGTGGATCAATAGACCTACGAGGGTATATTTCCCATCCAAACAATATGCATGAGTCTCCCTAAGAGAGTGAAAGCTCACGAGAAACATAGCATACTGAGCATACACGCTTGGAGGTGGTAGCAGAGATATTGAAAAAAACAATGAACTCTACAAAGATCCAAAATCCTTTAGGTAAACTTTTCAAAATACAAGTTTTTTTCCTTTTTCAGAAAACATTTAACATTTATACATTAACAGGTTGGGAAACTAGAACTTTCATTGAGAACTGTCACTGAGAAATACATGGGATATTTATACATTCAAATAAATATCTTCCATATATAATGAACACAAGGCAAGCCATAGCATGGTGGTCAAATGAACAGACAACAGCCAATACTTTTAGCATTCGGTTCCATCCATATAAAAGGAAGCACTGTGAGGATTTAGATTCTCCATGACTACAAGTTGCATATCCTCTGAAGGTTTCCAGTGGTGCTTTCGTTGGTTTATGAACCAATTATTTATTTGTTTCTGATCCAGACCAGTACTTTCAGCCAAAGTGACCTGGTCTGTTTCTGAAGGATATGGTCACTTATAATGTACATTCCAGCACTCAAGTAGCTTCTGCCTTGCCTCCATCGGGAGTTTTCCTTTCTTTTTCTTCTTCAGAAATTCTTTCTTGAGATTGCTGAAGTATCCACTATGATTACGAAGAAGTTGATCTTTCTAACCTGGTGTTTGGCAGCTTCGAGCTATGGAGAAAGAGCCCAGAATTTGTTAAGGAAGAGAGGCCAAGTTTTTATATTTTGGAAAGACAAGTTTGCATTGCAAAGAAAGGGTTGTATTGCTCCAAAGTGATTGTTGCTTGAGTTGTTGGAACTAAGGACCGAGTTTACTGAAGCAATGGGTCAAAGATCATTCTAATTTTTGTGGGATGATTTATGTGAAGTGAATAGAGGCCAAGTTTCCCATTAAATATAAAATGAAGTCTGTGTTCCTTTTAGTAGCTGGCTGAACGTATAAATACTTGCTGAAGGTCGATTTGGGTGTAGGAGTTAAGTTCCCGAGCTAGTGAAGGCCAAGTATCTTACTATTTGTCTGCTGGACGTGTATTCTTTATTTAGCATGGTCCTGTAGCTTATAATGGCTATGGTACAGTTTGCAATGTTTAGAAAAGGAGAGGCTGCTCACTGAAATTTTCTCTTGCTGAAGTGTATAAAGGCTAGTTATTACACAAAGCTCAAGTTTCCTTGTTGTTGTACGTGTTATTAGCCTCCTGGAATATTTCTTCAAGCTACAATGAGCTGGTAGGAGCTGATATGAAAGCTGGTGGAAGAGCATAGATGTTGTTAAGCTTATGATCTGACTCTAGGTTCCATTGTGCACTCGGAATGTATATGTTGGTTTCTTACTATTTTAAGGTACAAGTTTCATAAAAAAACCTCAAACGAAGGAGGTAGTTTGGTTTTCACAATATACACCAATGCATGAGGAAGATATAGCTAAACAACATGAAACTATCATCTTATTACCCATGAGGAATATGGATCTGAAAATAACTTTCCTTGGTGATATAGAGCCTAAAACCAACTCTTTCCTTATGATTCCCTCATGGAATGAAATCTAGAATTGTTTCTAAGAATCAAGAATCCCGATTTTCACTCCTCATATCAACCATAATGAGGGAAAAGTAGATGATTTTATCATTGAATTTATCTAAATGTCAAGGTTACACTTGGTGGAAACAAGGGAGCCAATGTTCCTAAGGAAATGGGTCTTGAAGTGGGAAATCAACCAAAACAAATCAAAGAGTTGTATGGTGATTGATAGGTACCCAATTTGGCATCTTTCTATCGCCCATCTAAGACCTTTTTGTACATTATTCCCCATTTTGACCTCATATCAACAACCTTTTATCCCATATAAACTCATTTGAGTCAAGGTATAATTATTCTCTTAATATTCCATATTAATGCTTGTTCTTATGTGTTTAAGGAGATCATTACATTTCTATTCTAACTAGTAGTATTCAAGAGGTAGATATCCATAGGTACCTCCAAATTGTAGGGAATAGGTGATAAAATTCACCGTGGATTGTTGCTAAAACTCTCAGTTGCTAGGTGATGGAAATCCATATTTCTAGGTGCAATAACTCCTAGTTACTAGCTATTGCAACTCCTACTTGCTAGGTGTTGCAACTTCTGGTTGCCAGGAGTTGCAACTCCTAGTTGACAGGTGTTGCAACTCCTAGTTGCGAGTTGTTGCAACTCCTTGTTGTTGGTTGCTATGACTTGCCATTCCAACCCAGTGTCGCGACTTCGAGGAACTGAAAGTTGTGTTGTGGATCTAGGGCATTGAAAATAATGTTGTGACTCTTCATTGCCACAACTCACCTTAGCATTGTTACTAAATCTCACTCCAAAAGCTACTACTAATATTATCAATCGATTGACTATTTAGGAAAAAGATGCAGTTCTTGACAAATGATACATCATGTCATCTCAACTTCATAACTATCATCAAAATATTGAAAAGATCATCCAACCAACCAACCTCCTAATGCATGAAAGTGACAAGGACAACTAGTCTCTCCATAAGGAACACATGTCCTAGTTTCCACTTGTCACATAATTAATCGAGTCAACATTTTGCTGATTTTCTACATTCTAAAGAAATTCATTATAACTGGATAGAACAATCAAATTCTTATGAGTGTCCATAAAACTCTTAATATAGTTCAAATATTTGTACAAGTAGAACAATAAGAGATGAAAAAAATAATTGATTAATGATAAGGAATCTACAATTTGGAGAAACTCAATTAGTCTGTAACTATAATTTAGTTTTGACAATGTAAGTTACTACTCCTTTCCAATTCGAATTGATGGTTTGTTGTTTGGCTAATGCATTGTTGTTATTTTAACTAGTGCCTTATATAAGGAGGTAGGGCCCCCTCCTTAGCCAAGTATTGTAGATATAACATTGCAATATAGATGTAGCTTTATTTGTATTATTTTATTTTCGGTAATAACTATGTTTTTTGTTTTGCTAGAACTCTGATATCTAATTGTGTTGTCTACAAAATGCTACAATTCTAACCTTTAATTTGGTTAATTACATACTGTTGTAGCTCTT
Organism: Pinus tabuliformis; assembly: GCA_031772625.1. Lineage (NCBI taxonomy): Eukaryota > Viridiplantae > Streptophyta > Pinopsida > Pinales > Pinaceae > Pinus > Pinus tabuliformis. Next base: position 300,904,164 of record CM062813.1, on the reverse strand, counting down.
GATTGCATACATAACTGTAACTGTTACATTTCTAACATGTGATTTGATTATTATTGCAATTCATGTGAAACTATAATTGTAGCTCATAGTTTATGTTAATGCTACAACTCACATTACTGCAGATTTGGATTAACATTATAGTGATTTGTTTTGTAGGCTTAAATAATCACTTGGTTTTCATACTTACCTTTCGCTTTACTTATTTTCCAGAAATTGTAATTATCATTGTGGTGTGATTCTTTATAATGAAACATAGTCTGAATCTCTTATAACTTGTGGTTTATTACAGATTTGTTATACCTTATATTTCATGTGCATTCCTATTACAAAATTCAATATCATCTGAAACACTTGAACAAGTCAACCTTTAATTCCAGTGTGTTTAGTTTCCTACAAGCACATATAATTTCATGCAAGTGTGTTGTTTACTTTCCTAAAAGATTGGTTTTGATTGCAAGTGTGGTGTGGATTTCTCTTGATTACTTGTGAAAACATCTTAATATCTTTCCCTTTGACATTCATTTATAATACCAAAACTTTAGATCACACTATAATATATGATGCACAACAGTACACAAGTTCCACACGAACCTTAGTTGATAATTAAATGCATGTAATTTTGGTTTTCTTTCTTAGAAATTAGAAAGGTAATTAAAAGGCTCGTTAATGATTAGTCAAAAATGCATTGGAAATTTCCTGCCATAGGAGGTGTCATTGTAGTATAAGTTTACAAACCTAAAGGGACTACTAAATAGTGACTTCATGCTAGGATTTTATGAGAAATATAGTGTGGTTAAGATCCTATCTAGTTGGTCGAATAAGGATGAGAGACACTTCACTAGACCTAGAGGAATATACCCTACCACTAGCTTGCATGAACCTTTCATGTACCTCATGTTCCTATTGTGTAGGTTATATGGGAAAAAAGTTTGTGCATAATTTTTAGATGCTTTGATATCATTCGATTATAGCATTGGCATGTAGGGAAAAAGGTACAATTAGGTAGCTACCATATCCAAGTAGCTGAGCACTAGAATTGGGTAGGCTCATAACCCCGAGGTTGATGAAATTTTGGGTTTTTACATGACATCCTATTTTCTAGATGTCATAGGTGATAGAAGTTATTTTTCTATGTGAACAATATTTTGGTAGCCATTAAACCCACCAATGCATGTGTATTTGAATGTTTTACGGGAAAACATATCCAAAAACTTGTATTCACTAATATGTGATGTGTTCATTACTCATCTATATCAACTCATCTTTGGGAAAGAATTCCCAAGGTGGTTTAAGAAAGAAAAGAAAATTATAGCTTATATTGGCAATCAATAATTTGAGGATGATCACACCTATATACACATATATGGAGCAACTGATACTCCACACCCCCTTCTTGGCTATATTCTATAGGCCTGTGGTAGGGGAAATATATTATCATACTATTATGAAATGTTTTAATTCCGCCTTGTTAAAGGATAAAAAAGGATATTCATCCCTTATAACTTATAAATATCCTATTATGTGGTAATAGACACCAAACAAGCCAAGTATGAGGGATAATCACAATTATATTATAGGTTTGATACCACCAGATTTAGAAGACATGATCTAAAAGGGATGGTAGTAAAGCATGCATAATATGTATCGATAACATGGTCATATGCTCACGAGTATTGGTAGGACAAGATTTTTGCATAGAATGCTCAACTATCAAGAAGTTGAAAGAAGAAGAGCCAATCCAAATAGAATAATATTTCCCACAATATCCAAGAGGAACAAATGCATATCATTAATCAAATGAATACAAAGATGGAGGAGGAAACAAGATAAGTAGAAATATCTCACATTAAAGATGAAGTTGAGCTAAAGGTTATTTAGGAGGAAAAAGAGAAAGGAAAGTTAAGGAATTAAGAAAGAAACAAGAACAAGAGGAAGCTTAAGAGTTCCTAAGAAAGGATTAAATAGAAGGAAGATCAAAGAAGAAATACCTAATAAAACAAAAGAGAAAAGGAAGGGAGGAAAAGTCTCGAGAAGAGAAGTTGGAATTTATGGTGAGGGTGGTTGGCACAACAAGAAAAAGAAGAACAATCCAAAAAGAAAAGGAAGAGAGGATCAAGAGAGAAAATAAGGAGAAGAAAAGTCAAAACTCAAAGTCACTACAACTAAAGCCAAGCCTTATATACCTAAAAATGTCATTTATTTAATAAAGGGAGACAAGACAAAATACATTAGAATTCTAGTATTATATGAAACCATTACAAAAAATAAGACTCCTAAGGTGAATGAGCAGAATGAAAATGAAATTGGTTAAGAAAGAATTTATAATTATTGTGAGTAGAAAACCATTCATGAAGAGGCATGGGAAGCAAAAAATAATTTCACTAAAGAAGTTCCTAACACCAAGGATGCCAAAGAAAGACAAGGAAATCAAAATGGTACTACAACTAGGAAGGGTACTATCACAAGTGGTAAGGAATAAGGGATACATGGAAGAATGATGGAGTAGATCCACATGACATGGAGTTTGGAGAAAATTCTTTCATGGGAAGACCGATATTTCCCATAGCTAGTGGCTGATGTGGTATATCTTGAAAAAATCTCCTATGGCAGGAAAATAAGATATGTGGTCAGAAGGAAACAATAGAAGTGCAAGATATCAATTGAATCTAGCATAATTTATACCATAGAAGAGCTTATTGTAGATACCAAGAGGGAATGAACAATTGGCTTAGCAGTAAATAGTCTCACCATTTCTCATGCTTCATTTTATATATCTAAAGAAGAAGAAAAATAATTAGATCAACTATGCAAGGAAGTCCATCCCTACAAGATAAATAGAAAATTTATAAATAAATAGGGGGAACAATGACTTTGGTGGCTAATATCATGGAGAACACCTATAATGTTTAGAAGCATAAGATGTCTTTCTATAAAATGTATTTGAACTCAAGGAAGAGACTTTACAATTTTCATTAGCTCACAAAAATGATACGAAATGGAAGGAAAGAGGAGACAAAACATTCATCAAGACATAATATATGAGGGAGATACAAAAGATGAAGGGAGATGAGGAGCACATAATTAATCTCTTGAACATGGAAAGTCTCAAGTGGATGAGTGTTTCCTCTTGCTACTGGGTCAATTTGGTAGAAGAATTGATCAAGTGCATGGAGGATTAGCGGTTAGCATGCAACAAAACATGGGATAAAGTGAATAAAATGATGATTGGACTCGTGTTACCAAATTTAACACACTAATTGATGGAAATACTGAGAGGGGGGTGAATCAATATTTTTTAGCAATTAGCACTCTTTAATCCTTTTTAGAGCATTAGTTATTCTTCAGTTATTATTAATGTTATTCTTCAACAATTTTAAACAATAATTAGTAGTAGACAACACCATACAACAATGCAGAAAGATAAATTAGAGGACATAAATATTTTTAGGTGGAAAACCCCCTCTAGGTCAAAAACCACCGAAAGCTTCTTTAGTAATTGTCTTTTCCCTGTTAAAACAAAATTTGATTACATCAAGATTTCAGCTATAACTGAGGGAGGCATCAACCCCCTAATTCATAGGCCTATAACCTATAGGATGTTATTGGACCTTAATATCCTGTTACAACCAGAAGGATGCCCCAACACCCTGTGTATTAGGCCACAACCTAATTATTTCCCCAACACTTTGTTTACCAGTTGCTGTTGGAAAGGATGCTTCGCTAGCTTATTAGTTTATCAGCCACAACTGAATGGGTGCCACAATGCCCTTTCCCTACCATGTCCCTGCTACCCTAAATTTATCTCAGACCACAACCTTAAGGTGACTCCAATCACCTACCTTAACGAGCCAGAAGACCATGTTTCACAATTGTCAGACTGGATCCCCTGTACTCTGAACCAATGTAGAATAGTTGTAAGAAAGATATAGAATAAATGTCAAATCCTGGTAGCCATTGATCACTATTCCCACAAATAGATTAATACACAATGCTACACATCAAGCTATCACTATTCAACTGCACATCATTATCATTGTACACTGTATATCACTGTCACTACAAATCATTGCACAACTACTGGATATCACTGCATGTCACTTCTCGTGAATGAATAATCATCAATTCTCAAACAACGATATCATTAGGATGCACATGATGCTACAACCATCTGAAACTGCCATCAAATAATGGCACAAACCAAGGTGCCTCAGGTCACCTCGATGACCTGCAATCAGTTCTTTCAACTAGGCCCAAGGAGGGCTACAAGAATATGTATTCTCACTTCTACTACTAATCACAAATCATATATTGTTGTCCATGTCCCATGTCAATAAGCTGTAAAACAAGATTATTATCACTTGTCAAGAGTCATGCCAATGTGTGTTAAGTCTATGTGTCAATTTACTAAATATGTCAAGTCAATATCAGGTGTATAAGTCAATGTCAAAATAAAATTACTGTAATCTATAGGTGAGGTCTTAAAGGTCAATATTATATGTTATATGTCATAAATAACCAAAATAATTGATGTCACTATGGGTATAGTAACACAATCAATGCATAATCATTATCATATCATTGAAGGTTGCATCACCTAGTCAAGTCACTTATAGGCGTGTAAATCTAAGTATAAGATTAACCAACATCTTTGTGACAGGTATATAGATTTGAGTAATACTGTCAAGATTCATGTTAGATGTTTGTGTCAAGTTAAGGATCAAACACAAAATTAATTCAAATCAAAAGTCAATACTGTCATCACAGTCTTACTTCCTTGCAAACTTTTTCTACATTCATCTTTGCCACATCAAGTCAAGGATTATTAATTAAATAGGCAACCATAACTGTTATTGTAGCCACATTACATATGAATCCATCAAACCAGAGACACATGTACAAGGAATACCTGTAGGTCTTCCAATTATTGTTAAACATTATATCATTGTTTTGCAAGGTCACATAAGGTATAATGTTCTAAGGTCATGTCATTGTTTGGTATAATAGCATTATTGTCAATCAAGTTAGGTTTATATGTTAAGTCTATCTGTCAATTTAGTATGTCAACACTGTGCCAGGTCAATATGTCAAGTCTATTTTTGAGGTCATTGTTAAGTCTAAATGTCAAGTCAATACAGATATATGTTAAGTCAATATCAAATATATATAAAACCAAATCATACAAAAGTCAATGATTGGCTTAGTGCATGATATTGATACTCAAACAATGAACCTCTTACAACCACTGTTTAATGGTGAGAAACATTGTCTTATATTGACAATTGTCGGTGAATAAAGTTCAAATCACACTTTGTAGTAGGTAATAAATATCCCTATCACTTCTTTTCAAGATGCACACTTCTGAAATCAAGTCACAATCCTTGTTGTCATGCCAAATATCACATAGTTGTCCTTATCTAGATGTTGTAAAAATGATACTTTGTTGATGTAACTGCTTTATCTTGACGAATCACTATGTTGTAGTAAATTATTTTCTTGTGAGGACTACAATGGATCTATTTTCTAAAGCCAAGGTCCTAGAGTATTTGAAACCCAAACTGCCTATACCTTTAAACACTAATCACTGTCCTGGAGTAGATTCTTGTTGGGATGCCGAGGAGGGTATTAGGCCCATGGAAACTCTAGGTTGAATGCACAAAGCCTAAGTATTCAGACCTATAGAGTATGTGCCATAATAGGGCCAGAAATATAAGGCACTTAGTCAAGAGATAAGGCCTCAAAAACGTACTCAAAACATCCCTTTTTTATGCTAACAAACCACCCAAATCAAACAGATATAAAGTGACAAAAAAAAACTTGTTCCTTCTTACCTCAGGAAGCCAAAGAAAACACAGGTCTTAGATGATGCGAGTTGCTGTTGAGGAAGTGTGGCTTGGATTTATTTCATAAAAGTTGCAAATCATGCATAGATTTAGTTAATACAAGACCACACTTTGGAGAAGTGGTTCTATGTTCAAGGTTGTGTATGCCCTAACTGATTGTCCTGTAATTTCTTTAGTGGTATGACGATTTTAGAGAGATGCCAAAACAAATCATTGAGATATAATATGTCTTGAGAGTGAATAGGTATTCTTTAATAGAGTTGAGAGGGGTTCCAAACTAAATAATCATTGGATATGAAGGGGCTTCATAAAAATTAATTAATTTATATCTTGTGAGATAAGTAAGAGAGTTGTTTCCTATATGTGAGTAGATTTAGGATTAGGTCATTTTGTATTCTAGGAAGAACTTCCTAATGTAAATATTGGAGTATATTCAGGAACATATCTTGTAGAAAATTCTGTAGATTCACAAGCTCATGAAATTTACTAAAGCACAAAACAATAATCTACTTCTACTTTCAACCAGTAGAAGCCAATAGATCGATGAAAACAATAAGAACAAGAAGAAGACAAATCAATGGCACATAACACAAGTTGTATCCGCGAAAATCCACTGCTCAAAACCACGCTATATGTATTTCATATATTATAAATATGAGTGAAGTTACAAAGCTTTTTCTCACTAGAACAATTCCACACAAGTATGCTCAACTCTCTCAACTCACAAGAAATCTCTAGGCTAACACTTAGCCAAATTCAACTACTCTCCAAGCCCTTATTTCCTTGTGCAATTCCCATGGTTGAATAGCCCATATTAATGGGAATCTAGTGCTTCCAAAACTCCATAATCTAAACTAGGTCCAGTTCCTGATTGCATGCATGATCTATACAACTCAGTAAATCATACAACTGATAGTACACTATCCCTGCACTCTAGTCTCAACTGGGTATTTCTCTAAATTGACATGAATGAGTTTCTCATGAGGAAATCTTTAGTTAACTAGAGTAGCACTAGTGGATGCACTAGTGCACCAAATGACTGTTAATCCTCTATTAGTTCCAAAAACAATTTAGAAGTAATTTAACTGAACTTAACTCAGTAAACTGAGTGATCTAATTTCCAACTCAATATAAACTCATACTAGACCCCTAAAACTTAGGGAGAACATATACATGATTACAGAAAGACTTCCAACTCAAAATTCCTCAGCTAATTAAGTTAATTAAAATTAATTAACTATTTACAAGTTGCTATGAGAATAGAATTCGATTTTGATTCTCAGTTTGATTCAAGCACAAATTAAATTGGAATTTCTTGTTTACATTTCTCAACACTCCCTTTCAACAAGAAAGGGATTATCAGCTACCTCGATCCTGTCTCTTTGAAACTCAAATTTACATCTTGACAATGCCTTTGTCAAAATGTCGGCATCATGATCCTCTGTGGGAATGTACTCTAACAACATCATTCGCCTCAATACACAATCTCTGAGATGATGATATTAGATGTCAATATGCTTAGATCGATCATGAAAAATTAGATTTTCAGAGAGTTTGTTACAACTCTGAATATCGCAGTAAATAAAAGTTGGATCCATCTGCTAACCAAAAAAACCAACCGGGATCTTCCTCATCTAGATGGTCTCACATGCTGCCTAACGCGCATCCATACACTCAGCCTCTACCAAACTGAGTGCAATTGATCTTGGTTTCCTGCTGTACCAAGAAATTGTTGCTGACCCAGTACTAAAGATCCCTCTTGATGTTCTCTTCCTGTCAAATGGAATCCCTACCCAATTTAGATCGATGAAGCATTGAAGCTTCACTCCCTCTATCCATCTATACTATAATCCATACTGAGAAGTGCCCCTGAGGTATCTAAACACATGCTTTACCACCTTCTAATACATCTTGATAGCCCTAACCATCGCTTGACTAAGATATTTAACTACATAGCACATATTCGGTCGTATTTTCAACAAGTACATGAGTGAACCCGCAATATACTTGTAAACAATAGCTTCCACTACTTCCCCTGAAGTAGCATCCTCCTTCTTCCAGTTACCTGCTAGAGGAGTCTCCATGGGTTTGCTACTCTCCATGTGGAATCTCCTGAGTATCTCGTTGGCATACTTTCCTTGAGACAAAAACTCCTCCCCATCTCCCTACCATACCTCCATGCCAAGAAAGGAATCCATGAGCCCCACGTCCTTTATCTCAGAATCTCTTAAAAGGTCCTCCTTGCAAGATTTGATCAGCTGATCATCACCTATCAGTATGAGATCATCAACATAAAGTAAAATGATCAACAACTTACCTTCCACCACTATGTGGTACAGGTTCACATCCGCTTCACTCTTCTTGAAGCCCAACCTGGTGAAGTAGCTATCTATCCTAGTGTACCAAGCATGGGGTGCTTGCTTCAACCCATACAATGCTCTCTCTAGCCGACACACATGTGACTCACAGTCAAAGGTTTCAAAACCTTCAGGCTATTCTAGGTACACCTCTTCCTCAATCATGCCGTTAAGGAAGGTTGTCTTCACATCCATGTGATTGATATTCCAACCCATCTATACTGGTAGTGCCAATATAGATATGATTGACGAGTACCTTGCAACAGGAGCAAAGGTCTCATCATAGTCAATCCCCTCTACCTGGAAAAGCCATGGGCCAAAGTTCTAGCCTTATGCTTCTCCACATTACCATCTGCAACTTGCTTTATCTTGTAAAGTCAATGGGAGTTCACCACTGACTTTTACTCCAATCTCGGGACCACATCCAAAAAATTGTTACGAACTATGGATTCATGCTCCTCCACCATGACATCAACCCAAACTGGCTGCTGCATTGCTTCCTTAAATGAAGATGGTTCTGGCACAACACATTCACCCATAAAAGCCATGTATCCAGTGTACCTCTCAGGTGACCTCCTCCGCCTGTGTTGAGAAGTGGGTGCTCCCACATTCTTCTATGAATCATCCAACAATTTGTTAGGTTCTTCGGTGTGCTTTCTTCCCTCTTTGGAAGACTCTACCTGAGTGGATGTCTCCACTTGCCATGTGACCAACATCTAGCCGCTTACCGGAATAAGTCTCCTTTGGTGTCTTCATCTCAAGTATCCAACGTGGGCTATGGTTTTGAACATAAACTATTGTGTTGCATGTCTTAGCCCACAAGTGTAGTGGTAGGCCCTGATCGTGCAACATTGCCCTCACTGCCCCTACTATGCTTATATTCTTCCTCTCATCCACCCCATTCTGTTGAGGGTTATGGGGTGGTGACAACTCGTGTTTAATCCCTTTCGCCGCATAGAAGCTCTTAAACTCATTTGAGACATACTCACCACCTTTATCACTCCATAGAGATTTAACCTTCTTGCTCGACTCTTTCTCCACCAATTCTTTAAACTCACAAAACTTTGTGAAAGTTTGATCATTTTTATGCATGAAAAATATCGAGCATTTATGAGAATATTCATCAACAAATATAGCATAATACTTGTGTTTAGCCATAGATGCCGTCAAGAATGGTCCACACACAACTAAATGGAATCTCTCTAGAATAGCCTCTGCTTGATTGTCTCTGTTGTGAATGGAAGACTTGGTGTATTTTCCCAAAGTACACCCCTTTCATGTATCAACTTTCTCAAGCATACCTTTGGGAAGATGGTAGAGATTTGTTGCAATATATTCAAAGCTCCATGATACAAGTGGCCCAATCTCCTATGCCACAAATCGCCAACGTCTAGGTTGTGGACCCTTTCTTCTTTTTGCTCAAAGAAGCACACTCCTCTACCTCCAACTTATAGATATTCTTCACCTGAATCCATATCTTCTTTACTTGACCCATGGCTATGTGTCAAAGGAACACCTTTCCTTTCGAGAAGATCATATCATAGCCCCTATCCTCAAGCACAAAAATGGATACCATGTTATTCTTTAGCCCGGGCACATACATAACATTCTTCAAGGTGAGTGGAGCCCCATTCTCCCTCTGAAGATTAATTGTGCCCAATACAGTAACACTATACTTCCCGTCGTCACCCATCTCGATATGCATCTGGAGATCTTTCTCCTCTAGGTTACTAAATAACTCTTTGTTGCCACTCATATGGAATGAAGCTCCACTATCTAAGTACCATACACTTCCCATCATTGATGACACCATGCATTCAATGAGGGAAAAGTCCAATTCGAATTGAGAGGCCAAAGCCTCACCCACCACTCCTCTGAGGACTTCTTCTTGGACTTCTTCAGTGGACAATTGTAGCAAAATGTCCCAACTCATGACAATGAAAGCACTTAAGTTTCATCATGTCTTTCTTCTTACCTCCATGATAAGAATCCAATTTGGAATGGGAATCTTTCCCTTTCCCCTTCTTCGCCTTAATCACTAAGGCATAGTTCTCTTCATCATTAGTCTTTGGTGAAGAGCCATCCCTGGTGTTCCTCCTGATCTCCTCGTACATCAAATCTGGCCACAATCATTCCCAATATGACAACTTCTCCTGACCATTGACAGAGTCCTGATAACTATTCCAACTCTTTGGTAGTCTTAGAAGAGCAAGAATCACCATATCATCCTTGACAACCATGATTCCAACACTTCCAAGTTCATCACAACATTGAGTGAACTTGGTCAAGTATTTTGGAATAGTCTCACCTTTCTCCTTTTTGATTTTTTGAAGTTTTTCCTTCAGTGCCAATTTCCTTTGGTCGCTACTATTTTGATACAAGTCCATCAATGCTTTCCACATAGCATATGGAGTTTCCTTGCCATGAAGACTTGAGACAATGTGGTCTCGAACTCCCTCAAGGATTATCTACCTTGTCTTCGCCACACACTTCTTCCATTCCATCCCTCTAGGCTATAAAATTATAGTTGCGTTCTAAGGCATACTCAGGCCGCAATTCGTAGAACGCCATCTGTCGATCTTGAATTATGTATTGCAAATTCGAATTTCACCTATAACCCAAAACTAAAACTTTGAAATCTCTTCTAGTATACTGTTCTTAGGTTCGATACCATGTAGAAAATCCTATAGATTCACAAGCTCATGCAATTTACTAAAGCACAAGACAAGAATCTACTTCTACTTTCAACCACTAGAAGCCAATAAATCGATGAAAACAATAAGGACAAGAAGAAGACAAATCAATGGCACATAACATAATATGTATATGGGGAAGCCGCTACTCAAAACTCCGCTATATGTATTGCATATATCAGAAATATGAGTGAAGTTACAAAGCTTGCTCTCACTAGAACAATTCCACACAAGTATGCTCAACTCTCTCAACTCACAAACAAGCTCTTGGCCAACACTTAGCCAAATTCAGCTGCTCTCCAAGCCCTTATTTCCTTGCGTAGTTACTATGGATAAATAGTCCATATTAATGGGAATCCAGTGCTTCCAAAAATGTGCAATCCAAACTAGGTCCAGTTCCTGATTGCATGCATGATCTATACAACTCAGTAAATCATACAACTGATAGTACATTGTCCCTGCACTCTAGTCTCAACTAGGTCTTTATCTGAACTGACATGCATGATTTTCTCGTGATGAAATCTTCAATTAATGGGAGTAGCACAAGTGGATGCATTAGTGCACCAACTAACTGTTAGTCCTCTATTAGTTCCAAAAACAATTTAGAACTAATTTAACTGAACTTAACTAGCAAACTGAGTGATATAATTTCCAACTCAATTTAAACTCATACTCGACCCCTAAAAATTAGGGAGAACATATACATGACTACATAAATACTCCCAACTTGAAATTCCTAAGCTAATTAATTTAATTAAACTTAATTAACTATTTACAAGTTTCTATGAGAATATAATTCGATTTTAATTCTTAGTGTAATTAAAGGACTAATTAAACTGGAATTTCTTGTTGCCATTTCTCAACATAGCTTAAACGTTGGAATGATGATTTTGGAGTATACATGGTCTTTTTATAGGATTATGTGTGGGAATAAGAGGAGCTCCTATTAGCAAACTGATTTCATTTTACAAGACCATAAATTCACTTTTATTTTGATGATATACATTATGTATATGTTGGAGTGACGTGTGTTCATAAAGTTTATTGACTTGGATAGTTTTGAAGTCTTAGGAGCTTTGTTAGGTAGACTATTTTAGGATATTTCAATTTTTTTTTCCTTTTTAATAGAATTTATTTAATTTGATAGTTATTAATAAATTGTTTGTTTAATCTCTAAAGAATTTGCACACTAACCCTCTTTGGTGTGTTTTATAGGTGACACACGAGTGTATTAAGTCAATGATTTATTTATTGTCTTTTGTTTTTGAAGTTATGTAACTTATATGAGGTGAGATTATAGTGATAAACAATGTCATATGTTGAAAACAACAGGAGGAGGTGTCATGGCACTACCCTTGGGAGTTTTAACCTAGAAACTGGGGTCACCAACTTCAATTGTGAATATCTCTCAAACTATGCAGCCTCTCGGGGCGTACCACATATAAAACAAAACATATTTTCAATGAGAATCTAATGACATATATCTCCAACCCAAAATCAATGATTTGTCCTACCAAAAATCCTTGACAAAGTCAGGGTACATCCTTAGTCCAAGGAACCCAAACCATAGGACTTGGGTTTTCAACCATCCAATAGTATAAAAACCATCTTGATGTAATCCAACGATTACTAAGAAGCATTCATTAACCATTTGACATCAATGACTAGTGTTTTTGGTTAGAGTCAAACCCAGTCAATTCCATGGGTTGACATCAAAGACAACACCGTCGAACAATCTCCCCCTTTGTCTTTTATGGAAACATGTGTACTCCACCTATGAGTACAAATCTACCTGACACCATGCTTCACCTCCTTCTCAGGTTTTTCTCTCCCCATTTCACATCAATGGCAAAGGGATACGCCCCCTGAGAATTTGCTTGCTTCATGTGGACTTGTTATCTGCCTATGCTCCCCCTAATGAGAAGTCTCTTGTAATAGTCTATCAATGGCAATCCTTATGGACCTATGCCCTAAAGAAAAACTATCCTCTATGAACTTGTAATCCTTCAATTGTTATGCTCCCCCTGAACCTATTATGAAACTGTCATCTTGTTCAAACTATCTGTCTGTCAATAATAGACTACTATTGCATAGACTTCCCCTCTACAAATTCAAGGAGTCAACAAGTCGGATTTTTCAAAATAATGAGTCACCTAATGGGCCATCTTGACTTGAGTCATTATCTAAAGAAACTTTCAATTCCTTATGACCTATTATGAATCCTGAAAGCATAACTTCTGAGACCTTCTCACCTTCCTTCTTTTCTTGCTCATCTTGTACTTGTTCATCCTATACCTATTTTATTTTCCAAACCTTCTTATTCTAATCATCAAGATTTTTGTTCATGGTTGATTCCATCTTGTATCTGTAGTGATGAGTTATGTGTCTATAGTTATGACATTTGAAGCATTCAATGTCATCCATAGAATATTTTGTTTGGTATTTGTCTTGTGAACTTGCAAACTTGCTTCTAGGGTTTTGCAGATAATAGTTGTGCCTGCCAAAAACTTCACAATCCCTAGCCAAATGTCCATAGTTAGCACATAAAAATCAATAGCCTCTAAATGAACATGCATACCTGGATAATTCATTTGGAGGCGATGGTCCTTGATAGTTGTACCTATCAACAAATTTACAATCCCTGGCCATATGTCCAAAATTAGCACATAAAAAATAATAACCATTAAATAAATGAACATACCTAGAAGATTTTTCATTCTTCTTTGAAGTTGGTGTTGTAGTTTGTTGTCTTCGTTTGTCCTTGATTACTTTGGCATCATTATTTGAAGTTACAACATTCTTCTTTGGTTCAATCGTCTTCTCAATCTCAATGTGCGAATATGTGGAGCTTATACCTTCATCAATTGGAGCCTTACTTATTATTTTTACCAATTCTTTATCTGTCCTATCCATAACCTGTAAATGGTCCTTTTCTTTGAGCTTGTTGATCTCATTAAGTGCTGCCTCAAGTCCTTCTTGCATTTGAGCAAGATATTCTTCAAACCATCTTTTCAATATCTCCCTTCTTTTTTTTGACTCCTCAACCTGTAGATTGAGGAGAGTGGTATTCTCTAGTTCTTTGTTGAGAGCTTGTAACTGTTCATTCTGCTCATTTTTTATCCTGAGTTTGCTTAGTTCAACTGAAGAGGTTTCCAATTCCTTTTGCTTTTAGTCAAATTCGGATATGTATCTTTGATCAGTTTCCTCCCTTTCAATCTCTTCTTCCTACATCTGTTGTTCAAGCCTGCTAATCTCTGCAAATGCTGTGTTGAGTTCTTTTTTCTTCTGTTGGACTTCTACCTTGAGGTCTTGTGTCTCTGTATTCTTGACTTCTTCCAATTGAGTTCTAGGACTACTATTCATATTCTCAGACTCTTCATTTTCTTTGATGAGTTCTTTTGCTATCTTCAAATCTGCTTCCAAAATTCTTGTCTTTTATTTTGACTTTTAAGTTCCTTTATCACCCTGATCACCTGATTTTGAGGTAGATAATTATTAGATATGGGAATCCAGGATAGAAGTACATTTGTAGGCACATGGAGTATGGGAATCAGTTGTTTCTAGAGACACATCTACTGACAAAACTATAAGGTACAATTAAAAGGTGAGTTTTGACCTTTTTAGGAAGTTATAATTACATGTAAATATACCCCTAATGAGCATCAACAAGACATTGCAAGTATCACTATAGTAAAGTTGGGCCACCTACACAATTTTTTAGCCAACAAGATTAGGACAATAGATAAATTGGAGCAATGGAAAACCTAGTTTGATAAGAACAACAAGAGAATTAGAAAAAGTAAGGCGAAATTGAGTTTTTCGATGGACCAACTCAAGTCCCCTTATGGCCATAAGTGCAAAGAACTATTTCCCTAGTGGGTTGCGTGTAAAAAAGAAAACACTGACACTTAGGCTCCAAAGATTGCCTAAATGATATCTCAAGTAAGGATTATTACTTATGTTATTGATTGTTGATTTGGAATATATGTTCCCTTATTTTTATGTTAGCATGATACTTTATGAATGTTTGATGGGATAGAATTATCTAGAATTTGTTCTATTTATTCTTCATCATTTTGAATTGATCGTTGGTAGTTAATAACCCTATCTCTCTTTCATATACATTTAGTAGGGTTAAGATCTTTAAGTTATCTTGAATGAATTATGTCATGCACTAATGTGATATTATGGGTGATTGTTGAAAGGTTAACCTAAGAGTGTCCCCTTATCCTATCTAGGCATAATACATAAAGTGTTATTTATATTTCACTAGATAATTGTTAGGCTACTATTTAATACATATGCATGAAAAATATAAATATGAAAAAAATAGAGAACATATAGAACAATCACTCAAAAAACCACAATAACACAAGATATGACTTTAAAAATAATTTTGATCCAAAATATTTTGCTTATAGATGTGTTAAAGAATTACATGCATAAATTGTAGCTTAACAATGAAAACTTAATGTGCACATGAGACAAGAGGAGAAACACATAAAGCATGAAAGAAGACAACAAGACTTGATAACGGAGTTTGTCTGACTTGGACTACGTCTCCGGGCCCTGCTCGATCAATGGGAAGGCCTTCATTCATTAAGTGACATGAAAAAGAAGAGTACAAGCATCAATTACAAAAAGGAATCTTATACCTCCATACTGAAAAATGGTCGAAAAATACAAAAATCTAATGGAGAAATGGACAACGCCATTGCGTTCATGGCGTTGAGAAGTGCTGAAACCATATAAAATTTGTCAAATTCTGACAAAGTGAAATTTCGCCCCTCCTACAAAATTATGCCTCGAACCGCGTTCAATACCTCTTCTACCTGAGCGCACTGAAAACTGCGTTTTAAATAAAGGTTGGGTGATGGATTTCCCAATATATTTGTTAGTAGAGTTGGTTGTGATCTGGTTTAATAGGGAGGAGGTT
The DNA here is from genome assembly GCA_031772625.1 of Pinus tabuliformis. Lineage (NCBI taxonomy): Eukaryota > Viridiplantae > Streptophyta > Pinopsida > Pinales > Pinaceae > Pinus > Pinus tabuliformis. The sequence continues at coordinate 300,888,338 of CM062813.1, read as the reverse complement.
GGGAGGTCAAATCTCGCCTCCTCCTTTCACATATAACAAATCCCCCTTTTAAAAATTTCATAACCATTTTTTTTAAACTTAAGGTTTGGTTGGGTTGGGCCTGGCCCGCCCCACCAGACCCACCTCTGTTTGTTATGGGTTGGGTCCACACCCCAAGGGACGACCCGCCCAACTCCCTCATTACTCGGGCCATGGTTTTCGTGGATGAAGGTTTACATTAAATGGCTTGGGGCACCCAACTCCCGTGCCCTTTTATGTATGGTGACCATTGGGATGGATCTATGGGAGCAGGGAGTTCTGTAGTGTGAGGTGAGGGACCCATGGTAGGGGCCAGGGGTCGTGGCCCACCCCTCCACCAATTACTTTATTTTTTGTGGATTCAGTTGGGAGTTGGGGTGGCGGGGTTGGTGGCCCGCCACCCCTTTTTTATATTTTTTTGTTATATAAAACAAAATGTGCGTTTTTGGAAATTTAGTTATGGCTCGAAGGGGTCTTTTTAAATAGGCAACGATTTTGATCGGAATTTGGCTGGAGTTGGCCGGATTCCATCCATCAGAAAATGCCAAATTGTGTCCTCGTTAAACCTGCCTAGTCATCAAAAGTCAACTCAACTTTGAGTGCTTCTATCTCCTTCATCTAGACTCAGATTGGAGTTCCGTTCACACCGTTGGAATCAAGGCAATGAGAACTTTGATCTGATGTCAAGTTCATCACCTTTCCACTACTTTGAATTTTGATCTTTTCCCATGCCATTGTGTCTGAAGATCCACCTAGATCAATCCTCCCCATTGAGGAGCTTTTGGACCGGCAAAAGCTTTATCAGTCAATTCGCAAGTGAGGGAATTGTTCCCTCGCTCTTTCTTTTTCCAGTCATTTTGCCTTGCTAGGGTGCATCCCCTTGAAACCAACTCAAATGTATTCCACATCTCCTCATTGTGAAGTCTTGGTTCTTCTGTGAAGGATGGTGTCTTCAGGTAACTCATCGAGATAATCTGGTACAAAGTCATCAACTATAGGAACTGTATCCACCTCCTCGGTGTCCATAATTAATGGTGGCTCATACAGATTTAAGTTATCCACATTCAATATGGAGTACATCTGCATATATATCGACAAATCGAGATGAAAGGCATTGTTTCAAATCTTCTCCAAAATGGTGAATGGACCATACCGGATTGGTCGCAACTTCTTCCCTTCTCCCTTCATCTAGTCCTTGTTGATATGGAACTACACTTTGTCGCCCACTTGAAATTGATGGTCGAATCGATGTTTGTCATGTCAAGCCTTGTAACGAGCTTGAATTTTCTCCAACTACTCTTGTACTACTTGGTGAATCAACTGGATCCATTGAATGAACTGCTGCGCTTTGTCCCCATCATCACATCCACTGGAGTCATCTTCCCTTCCAAAGACCATATCAAAAGGGTCTTTTGGCAGGTAGCCAAAACATGTCTCAAATGGTGAACGATGTGTAGATGAGTGCACTACTCGGTTGTAGGAATGCTGCACATATGGAAGATGCTCATCCCACAACTTAGGATGTTTCCCACAATAGCCTCACAACAAGTGTACCACGGTGCGGTTTACAACCTCTGTCTGTTTGTCAGTCTGTGGATGGAATGTCGTGCTTCTTTTCAACTTGGTGTCCATCATCTTCCACAAGTTGGTCCAAAACTCTTCGGGAAAGCGAGAGTCCCAATCTAACACAATCGATGTGGGCAACACAAAATGGACCCAAACATGCTAAAGGAAAAGTTGAGCAATCTGCTCTGCAATGATCTGCTTTTTACAAGGCATTAAAATACACATCTTACTAAAACGGTCAACGAAGAAATACAAATAGTCGTGAATTTTTCTAGACAAAGGCAAACCTCCTACAAAATCCATCAACACACTTTCCCATGGACGACTCAGTATAGGGAGTGGTGTGTAGAGCCCAAGTTTTCTATTAGAGGGCTTTGAAACAGAACACATCACACAACCCTTTACATAGCGAGTCAAAATGTTCTTCTTATGAGGCCAAAAACAAAATCTTTGTACATGACACAAAGTTTTTTCAATACCAAAATGACCAGACACAAGGGAGGTGTGGGCCTCCCAGATTACATGTACCTTTTCTCCTATGGGTATGCATAATTTTCCAAGGTGATACAACAGTTTCCCCTACAAGTGATAGTTGTCCACCTGTGAACCATGGGTTAGTTTTGGATAAATATCCTTAAAGTCATCATCGTTAGCATATTGTTGAGCATAACTTTCAAAAGATAATGAAGCATTATGCAAAATAACAGAAGCATAAATAGGAGGGCGAGATATCATATCCACCACTTTGTTGCTAGTGCCCTTCTTATACTTTATTACCAGATGAAACTGTTGAAGAAAACCCATCCACATGAAATGACGAGATTGCTGCAACTTGGTTTGTGACTGAAGATACTACAAGGGCTGATGATCCGTATGGATGATGGTCTCCTTGCTGATCAAGTAGTGTTTCCACTTTTTCACACTTTGGACCAAGGCATATAATTCCTTGTCATAAGTGGGATAGTTTATCACAGCCTGAGAGAACTTCTCTAAATGGTAACATATTGGCTTCTTTTGCTGCATCAATACAACTCCCATGGCATATTCACTGGCGTCTGTCTCGATCTCGAATGGCTGTTGGAGATCTGGTAAGACCAAGAATGGTGCGGTGCTGATCTTTTCTTTCAATGTTTTGAAGGACTTCTACTGCTTTCCTCCCCATTGAAAGACTTGTTTTACACTTGTCAATGCATGTAAAGGTGCTACAATAATAGAAAAATTGGTAATAAATCTCCTCCAATACTGCATTGCACCCAAAAAGCTGTGAACCTAGGTTACACTAGTAGGTTTAGGCCAATTTAAAATTTCTTCAACTTTAGAAGGATCAATTTTTAACTAACCATGACCAACAATATGACCTAGGTAAACCAAAGAGGTTTTCCCAAACTCACACTTAGACAATTTTACATAGAGTTTTTCATTTTTCAATACATCAAACACTTTCTTCACATGACATACATGTTCATTCCAACTTTTACTAAAGACAAGGATATCATCTAGATATACAAGAACAAATTCATCAATGAAAGGCCTAAAGAGATCATTCATGACCCTCATGAAAGTGGCTGGAGCATTGAAAAGTCTAAATGGCATCACCATCCATTCGAACAACCCCTGTTTGGTCTTGAAGGTGGTTTTCCACACATCCCGCTCTGCAATTCGAACTTGGTGATAACCACTATGCAAATCCAATTTGGTGAAATAGATAAAATTCGTTAACTGATCTAATAAGTCATCAATGCGGGGAAGAGGGTAATGATTTTTCAACGTGATTTTGTTTAGTGCTTGATAATCCACACACATCCTCCATGTGCCATCTTTCTTCGGCACTAAGACAATTGGTGAGCTGCATGGAGAAGTACTCGGTCTGATGACTGCTTGGTTCAATAGTTCCTACACTTGCTTTTTGATCTCCTCCATCTCAATGGTCGGCATCTTGTACATGCCAATATTCGGTAAAGAAGTGTCATGCTGCAAATGGATCTCATGTTGGATTTCCCTCTTCGGAGGTAATCCCTTTGGTTCTTGAAACATCTCACCATAGTTAGAAATTAATTCACATAATTCCTTTTTATGCACATGATCACAACCCTGGAGAGCATTGGATAATTCTGCATTTTTTCCCCTTACAATCATAAGAATGAAACCTTTACTGGAATTCACCAACCTCTTCATTTGTCTTGCACTTACAAGGTTGGCATTGATTTTAGTTTGATGAGCCCTTACAATATATTCTACCCCATATTTTGTGATTTGGTATTTTTTTTCATGACGAAAGAAGATTGCCTTTCTATCATATAGATATGGACTCCCTAACACCATGCCACAGATATCCAATGGTATCACATCAAGTTTTACCTCATCCACTAACTTAGAAGCAATCAAAAATTTAACCTTACACTGCTTAGTTACATTCAGTTTTGCTTTATCATGTATCCATCCAAGTGGGTAAGGTTTTGGATATGGTGTAGCTTCCAAGCCTAGCTTGTTTACCAAAGACTCTAAAATTAAGTTTTCTTGGGATCTCATGTTGGATTTCCCTCTTCAAAGGTAATCCCTTTGGTTCTTGAAACATCTCACCATAGTTAGAAATTAATTCACATAATTCCTTTTTATGCACATGATCACAACCCTGGAAAGCATCAGATTATTCTGCATCTTTTCCCCTTACAATCATAATAATGCAACCTTTACTGGAATTCACCAACCTATTCATTTGTCCTGAGCTTACAAGGCTAGCACTGATTTTAGTTTGATGAGCCCTTACAATATATTCTACCCCATCTTTTGTGATTTGGTATTTGTTTTCATGGCGAAAGAAGATTGCCTTTCTATCATATAGATATGGACTCCCTAACACCATGCCATAGATATCCAATGGTATCACATCAAGTTTTACCTAATCCACTAATGTAGAAGCAATCACAAATTTAACCTTACACTGCTTAGTTACATTCAATTTTACTTTATCATGTATCCATCCAAGTGGATAAGGTTTTGGATGTGGTGTAGTTTCCAAGCCTAGCTTGTTTACAAAGGACTCTAAAATTAAGTTTGCTTGGGAGCAGGTATCAAATAGAGTTTCCACTTTTGTATGATTTATGATAACTCTAATATGAAATAGTTCAATTTTCTTTCGTTCATTAGGAAGAGACTCATCTATTGAACTAGCGCCTTCATGTGATTCAGAATTGACATGAGGTGTAAGAGTACCTTTTGTTCCTGCTGCTATGATCAATGCTTCATCTCCCAAATCAGATCCAAGGTCTTGTTGCACAGTTGCCACTGTCTTCTGCTTGCCTTTTCCTCCATACTTCTTTGGTCTCTTTTCTAGGTACTGTTTCCAGCAATGATTGTTTTCATGACCCTCCTTTTTGCAGTGATTGAAATAACGTATTTCTCCTTCATCTTTCTTGGTTGATGTCATCCTATTCTCCTTTCTTTTTCCTTTCACTTTGGGCTTTCCATTTGGAGGTTTGAAAGGTGGTTTCTTGAAATGATCATCTCTTTCATTTTTTCCCCTGTTCTCAAGATGGATTGCCTTTACATTGGTGGTGTCAATATTAGTTGGTTCAAACAATAATAATGAATGTCTAAGGTAACTATGTAATGATCGAATATACTTAGTTACTACTTCAGGTGAGTCAAGTGCAATGTCCAAATTAAGTTCCTGTCTTCTAAATTACTTTGTAAATATTTGAACATCCTGGCCTCTACCTTGCCTTAAGTATTGCCAATCCATTAAGGCTTTTTGTTTATAACCCAAGGGATAGAATTATTACTTTAATGCATAAATGAAACTAGTCCATGAGGAAAGAAGATTACCCACACTCTTACTGCTTCAAAATTTGCTCTTCCATCAAACAAGAGCAGTGCTACTCAGCCGAAGAGAGGCCAACTGAATCTTTGCCTCGTCCTCATCGATTTGTTGAATCCTAAAATATATTTCAATATGCCTAATCCAGTTATTAAATTTTTCTGCATTAATTTCATCGTTAAACATGGGAAGATAAAATTTGACATCTAATTTAAAGAAAGGTTTCTTAGATGCATCCCTTGAATTTCTATGATTATGGTGATGAGAGGAAGAAGAAATTTCACTCATGGAAGGAGAAGGAGGGGGTTCTTCTCCACCATTTCCATGAACTGAACCTTTTCTTTTGGATTTCTCTCTTCTTCTTTCTCCAACCTGTAAAGCAACTGACCAACATTATCTACGATTGTATATAAGGTTTTTAAAAAATTGCACTCCTCTTCATGACGAGCCTCTTAAATTACCATGTTTCTCCTTTGATGTGCACGCCCCGCTTCGGTATCGAAATACTTTAGTTTCCCTTTGCCTCTTTGGAGCCTGTTTCTTGTTAGCATACAAACATGCAATTCACATCTAAAAAAGACCTGCTCCGATACCAGTTGATCCAAAATCTTTTGCTTATATATGTGTTAAAGAATTACATGCATAAATTGTAGCTTAATAGCGATAACTTAATGTGCACATGAGACAAGAGGAGAAACACATAAAGCATGCAAGAAGACAACAAGACTTGATAATGGAGTTCGTCTGACTTGGACTACGTCTCCAGGCCCTGCTTGATCAATGGGGAGGCCTTCATTCATTAAGTGGCATGAAAAAGAAGAGTACAAGCATCGGTTACAAAAAGGAGTCTTATACTTCCATACTGAAAAATAGCTGAAAAATACAAAACTATGATGGAGAAACAAACAGTGCCATTGCGTTTGTAGCATGGAGAAGTGTTGAAACCATATAAAATTTTTCAAATTCTAACAAAGTCAAATTTCGCCCCTCCTTCAAAATTCTACCTGAACAGCCTTCACTGCCTCCTCTGCCTTAGCGCACTGAAAACTGCGTTTTAAATAAAAATTGGGTGACGAATTTCCCAATAAAGCTATTAGTGGAGTTTTTTGTGATCCGGTTTAATAGGGAGGAGGTCGGGAGGTCAAACCCCGCCTCCTCCTTTTACATATAACAAATCCCCCTTTTAAAAATTTCATAACCAATTTTTTTTTAAACTTAAGGTTTGGTTGGGTCGGGCCCGGCCCACCCATTGTACCCACCTCCATTTGTTATGGGTTGGGTCCACACCCCAAGCGCTGGATGAAGGTTTACATTAAATGGGTTGGGCCACCCAACTCTCGTGCCCTTTTATGTATGGTGACCATTGGGATGGATCCGTGGGAGCGGGGAGTTCTATAGTGTGAGGTGAGGGACCCGTGGGAGGGGACGAGGGTCATGGCCTGCCCCTCCACCAATTAATTTATTTTGTGTGGATTTGGTTGGGAGTTGGGGTGGTGGGGTTGGTGGCTTGCCACCCCTTTTTTTATATATTTTTTTTGTTATATAAAACAAAATGTGTGTTTTTGGAAATTCGGTTATGGACCAAAGGGGTATTTTTAAATAGGCAATGATTTTGCCTAGAATCTGGCCGGAGTTGGCTAGATTCTATCCACTGGAAAATGCCAAATTGTGTCCTCGTTAAACCTGCCCAGTCATCAAAAGTCAACTCAACTTTTACTTCTTCTCTCTCCTTCATCCGGACTCGGATTAGAGTGTCGTTCACACCATTGGAATCAAGGCGATGAGCACTTCGATTTGATGTCAAGTTCGTTGCCTTTCCACCACTTTGAATTTTGAGCTTTTCCCATGCCAGTGTGTCTAAAGATCCACCTGGATCACATTTCGAGAAAACAATTAGCTGGAAGGTGAGGCTTCTCTACTATCTCTTTCGCTAAAAGGAAATGGATGCAAGTATAAATGAGTGAGACATATCACCCATTGGTTACTATAAAATATAAACCTTCTTTATTCTCTCTCTCTCTCTCAACTACCCTACTCATCTATGAAACGAATTGCACTCCAAAATATTGGACCCCCTTTTCCTCCTAGAGACCTAGTTAAAACATAGCCTAATAGATAAATAGGGTTACATTTTACCCATTCAACCCTTAATGTGAGTTACAATTTGACCCTTATATAGTATTTTTCATAGTGCCCATGTGGCTATCCCATTTTCCACGAGTTACATGGCCTAACAAGGAATCCTCTAGAATTATGTTGGTCAATTTTGATAGGTCAACTTCCAGGGGTAATAACCTTCTCATATGAGCTCCAATTGAGGCTATTATTCCACCATTTAAAAGGCATAATGTATAAATAAAGGAACAAATTAGAGTCACTACAACTAAACCCAAAAATTCTATATTTAAAAATGTCATTAATTTAATAGTGAAACACATGACCAAATAAATCAATTCTCTAGTAACAGATTAAGCCTTGATAGGAAATGAAACTCCTAGGATGAATGAGAAAAATCAAAAGGATATTGTTGAAGAAGGATTTTCTACTCAAAGTGAGAAAAAAACCATTCATAAATAGACTTATGAAGTAGAAAATAATTTCACAAAAGAAATTCTAACACTGAGGATTCCAAGGAAATACAAGGATCTCATAATGATACTATGACTAGGAAGTATATTTTGACAAGTGGGAAAGATCCAAGGAGATGGGCAATACTAATGCAGTAGACCCGCATGGGGGACTTTGGAGAAATATGTTTCACGGGGAGACCATTCTAGCCCAACTAGTGGATGATGTGGTAGATCTTAAAACACTCTCATATAGTAGGAAAAACATATTTATGGTAAGGACATAATGAAAGTGGGAGATCTCATTTGAATATGGCTTAATTTGTATATTAGAAGAGCTTATTCTAGATATGAGGAGGGCTCTAACAATTGGATTAATAGAAACTAGTTTCACTCTTTCACATGCTTCATTTGATAAAGCCAAATAAGAAGAAAAAAAATTTGATCCACTAAGCAAGGAAGTCCCATCCCTATGACATCAAGTAAAATATTATAGAGAAATAGGGGAACACTTAATTTTATGGATTCTATCATGGGAGAACACTTATGATTCCAAGAAGCATAGGATATGTTTCTATAAAAGGCACTATAATTCGAGGAAGAGACTTTGCAATTGTCACTAGCTCACAAAATGGTTATGAAATAGAAGGAAAGAGGATATAGGACACTTATTCAAACTGAATATATCAGAGAGATACAAAATACGAAGGGAGAAATAAGCATATAATTACTCTCTTGACTAAGGCAATTCTCAATTGATTGAGAATTTCCTCTCACAATTGGGTTGAATTGGTAGAAGAACTGGCTCAGTGCATGGAGTGATTAGGATGCAAAATAACTTGGGATAAAGTGAATAGAAAGATGACTGAGCTCTACTTACCAACTTTTAGTACACCTAATGACTTTTGGAATTTTTAGGAAGTTGTAGCTACATGTTAATAGATCACTAATGAACATATATAAGGAATTAGAATTATCATTGTAGTAGAGTGGGAGAACTTAAAAGTTTTTGTATTTAATGAGATTAGGACAATATATAAATTAGAACAATTGACACCCCATGTTGACAAGAATGTCAAGTGAATTAGGAAAATTAAGGTGGACTTGAGTTGTTTTTATGGACTAACATAAGTTCCCTTATGGACATAACTGCAAAGAACTTCTTTCTCAGCAGGTTGCATGAAACAAATAAAACACTAACATAGAGACTCCAATATCACCTGAATGATATATCGAGTTATGTTTTACTTATTAATTCATAATCTATATTGGAGTTAGGTTCTATTAGATCACATTAGAGCTTGATCATTGTTAAATGTTTATTACTATTAATAATAATTGATTCTTTAAGTAAGGATTATTTCTTATGCCATTGATTGTTATGACACCAAAAATGGTCACCTAGCCCAAATCAATAGGTGGATCAGAATACACCATGTTAGTATGTGTTTTACACATTAAAACCCACTTTCACGTAAGTAAATAGCCTAAGGAACCACTTCCCTTAACTTATTTCCATTTATTTAGTCATTTACATGAAATAACCCATAAATTCACTAATTTTTATGTTATTCTCATAAATTTACCCTCATATGTGAAAATAACATAATTATTTTCACTCATTTTATTCATTTCCATAGAAATGATTTATTTTTAATATTCTAAAATTTTCATGGAAATAAATTATTAAGTCATTATTTATGAATCATTTATAACCAATTTACCCTTTTAACTATAAATAATTTAATAAATAATTTATTTATTAATTACTCATAATAATTTTATTGAGTCAAATGGAAATAATCTAGTAAATCATTTATTTATGGATTGTTTTCATCAATTAACTTAATATATCATTATTTGTTAGTTAGTTACCAAACAAAGGCCATTAACCATTATTTTTTATCTTTTCCTATCATAAATATTAATAAAATACCAAATTAGTTAAATCTTGATTTGGTCCAACAAATATTTTTTTAATATGACTTCATCAAATCTAGCTAGCATTTTATTATAAATAGGAGAGACTTTCCTCATTTTTCCATGAACCATTTTCATCATCCTCATTATGATCCTAAATCATTCAAGTTCTCTCCACTAGTAAGCTTTCCCTTTGGAGAGAGGGCTACCATTTCTTGTAGATAGGATTGCTAATGAACACTCCCAAGCAAGGGGTTCTAGAAATACCATTCAACATGTTCTTGTCATAGGTGATAGTCTGCCTTCATAAAGTGCATTAATATTTGGGTATTTTGGAATATCTTTATTTATTTTATGTGTGGCATTTTTGATCCATTTTTGTAGTACTTTCAATTGAATTGTAGTAATATGCATTGTTAATTAACCAACCTAGATCCATCTTCACTCCAGATATAGCAAGTACTGAGAGGGATCAAATATATTTTCATTTGAATATATTTCCATCTTAAGAATTTGATCCCTCTCGGTGCTTGGTAGATCCAAAGTTAAGATGGATCTAGGCTAGTTTAATGCCCCCTTTAAATAGGATATATTCCACGTGAATACCATGGGTATTACTCCATCTCAAGAGATTTGATCCCTCTTGGTGCTTGGTGTATCTAGAGTTAATATGGATATAGGCTAGTTTAATTCCCCCTTTAAATAGGCTATAGTCCACATGAATACCATAGGTAATACCCCATCTCAAGAGATTTGATCCCACTCGACAATGCTTGATAGATCTAGAGTTAAGATGGATCTAGGCTAAGTTTAATTCGCCCCTTAAATAGGTTATATTACACATGAATACCATGGGAAATACCATGGGTTCTCATAAACCTGGAGGTCAAAAACCACTGACAATTTGACCAAGTCAAGTTTACCTTAACTATTCAACAAAAAATAGTAACTTATAATTTTTATTTTAACATAGAGTTATTTTTATTTTATTTTGACGAAGTTAAAATTTTTACATTAGATTACATTAATATTTTTATTTTTATGTATTTTAACTGAGTCAAAAAGTTTACAAGATAGGACATTACAACATGTCTTGCATACTAGGCTGGAGAGTGCCTCTCAGTGCAAAAACCAATAAAACTCTAGGATCTAATCAATAAATCCTCACGCTTTCTTATTGGGATATTTACAACCCATATTTTATATCTTTTTGCTAATGGTCGCTATAAAAAGACATCAACTAGATGGAAAGTACACTAGGGATCTAAACATTTCAAATCCTAGGATGTGTACTGTGAGATTTCTCCCCCTTTCCTCATTTAGTTTATTTTTATTTTTAGTATTTTTTGGATCAATTTGATTTTTTTTTTGCTTTACTCGATGTTTTCCATGTCATAGGTCTCATAAGAACAAAATAATAGATTCCAATCATACCCTAAAAAATTAAGGTCTCAGGAAACCCTCATAGTTTCTAGGATTTTATATACAATTAGTCAATGCAGTTTCTAGATATATCTTTGCCACTAGTCAAAGAATTTTCTAAATAGATACCTGCCACTTCTTAAAGCACTAATAGGTGAAATTTCTTGCATTGGTCAAATTTTCCAAAAAAACCAAATTTTCTTTGTTTTTCTAGTTGGGTGTCTATTGTAGGGGTTAGGGCTCATTGTTATTAATAGTGTAACTACAAACCTATATATTTTTAACTCCCAAATCTCAGGGGAAGGAAAGAGGCCCTTCATAGGGATTCTAGTATTTCTTCACCAATTCAGATTTTAGGGGGTCAATTGGGAGTTTGTTATTGTATGTTGGTACAAATCCCTTTCACTTTAATTTTCAAGATCTATTTACCTAATTCTTCCGTAGAGTTTATGAGATAAGAACATCTCCTTTTTATTAGTATTAGTATCCCCTTTCTTTACACTCTAGATCCCCTTTTGGCAATAGGTCTTCTAGAGGTCTATTAACAACCTAGAACCATTATTTTTTTGTTGTTATCTCTGCAAAAAGTTGGATGTAGGCTATGTTGATCTGCTTTCCTCTCAAGGAAAAAATTCAAAATCCTAGGGTTTATTTTCAGATTCCCCCTACGTTTTTATAGAATTTTTAATCCTCTATCGACCACACTCTAATATATATGCATATAAATTTAACATTAAATATGAATCATTCAAAACATACACCTATGAGTGGACCAAGTGTTCTTCAATGTAAAGAATAAAATAATTTATATTATCACAAATTCATTCCACATTGTAACCCATAAACACATGTGAGGAAACATATTTGAATCAAATTCAAAGAGGAAAAAATAAAAATCATTGAGCCATATGCTCAGAGAACTATAAAAGGATATCATTCATTTGAAATCACAAGAGCATATGAAAACATTCACTAGGCTCCTACTTCTTATTTGGAAATTAAAGTTTTAGTATAAAAAATGAAATGATTTCCCAAAATAAAATCTCTGCAAGAGTCAAAAAATATATATGGAATTGAAGTCTCAAAATAAAGTTAAGTGCCTAAAGCACAGTCACAAAATCTTATTTCTCAATCATAAAAATAAGACGCATTTGTCCCTAAGGGAATGGGATTGGAATCATGTGGACCAATAGTAATTATAAACGTACCTTGAAAAAAACGAGAAATAGAGTCAAATATTAGCCTTAGAAAAGTTCAATAAAGTCAAATTAATCAAGGCTGAGAAGAGAGTAGGGAATTTATTCAAAGGAAAATAAGCACTCTCAAAATTGTCGAAGGATTACAGGTGGAAAGAACCCTCTCCTCTATGTAATTGTTGTAGAAGAAGATAAATAGAATTGGATCCTTCATTATCTTAACTACTTGGACAATTATTTTGGATCAATAACTTTGTTTAAGAGTTTCTTGAGCCATATTCAATGTATTCTATCATACGTAGGGTAGTTATATCTTACTTCACTCTCAAAGTAAATATTTTATCTTCTATTCCTTTATAATCTAGTTGATGTTGTGTTATGTTATCCATTTGGTCGTTATTATTATTGCCAAATGTAATTAGGCATCTCTTGACTTAAGCTTCAATAATTTTTTCCATATTATCGAAGTCGACCCCTAATAAGACTCTAATATTATTCAATTCTTCCTTTAAAATATCCTTAGGCACCATCATAGAGTCCTAATCATTTAGGGGCCTTTAAGGTCTTGAACAACTTTAATGGATTTAAGGAAGCTATTGCTTCTATGGTCATCTATGCTTGAACATTAAACAAGTGTCTATTTAAACATGCTGATACTTGTATAACATACTTATTTGATTTGCTTAATTCTTTTTGTGGCAAGAAGATCTTGTTGATGTCTCTAAAGTTCATTGAGAGAGTTAATTTTATTCACAAATGTATTTAAATCATTTTCAATAAATTGTTGATCATATTTTAGCTCCCTCCATATATGCTCATAAAATGATTTAATTCTTTGGGATAAATTTGTAAATTGTAGAGAAACATCCTAGGATTCCTCTATGATTTTAAGACACTTATTTATGTTTATAATTTCATATCACTTGATTCTTGTTAATATTTGTGCTTCTTGATCCTTTGGGTTGTGATGGGTGTTTTTGCCATTTCTATTGTCTGAAAGGTTAATGTAGTCATGAATAGGGGTGTTATGTTAAGAACTTATTCAAGATCTTGTATTTTTCTGTTCATTATCAAAATTTTGGGTTCTCAAAATGCAACAAAATGAGAAAGAGAATCCCTAGTGGTCTAACGCATTTTCACGAGTTCATAAGGTTTGACTCTTCAAATATCGATTTAAATTTTTACTTGACTTACTACCTTTTTCTTCTTTATTTGCACCTTTTAAAATTATAGATTTTTGGTAGAGTTGTCATAATGGGTGCCCTGCATGGTTAAGGATAGCTATTCAAATGAGGTAGGATCTTTAGTAGCCAACTCTTCAACAAGGTTTTGAGCTTCAACCATATCGATGGGTCCTTGTACATTTTGCAAATTTTTTATACTCAAACTCTTGCTTTTAGATGATGAGAATATATGTGAATTTCCAAGAGAAACGTGAGGGGGTGGTTGCTCCCTATCACCATCACCAGAATGTTTACCATTACTATCCCCTCTTGTTGCAATCGTTTCCTTTTTCTTCTAAGTAGAAGAGGAGCTTCAATTAGTTTGGGATGGTTGAGTAGGATGAGAATTGATAGTCCTTTTTCCTCTTTTCTTTGCTTTTCCCTCACTATTAGTACTTGCTTCAAGAGTAACATGGTAGGTTGGAGTAGGTTTTCTAGAGGCTTTGTTCTCTCTGCTTTCTTCTGAAATCCTAGTAAACAAATTGGCATACCTCATGGATACCAAATGACCATAAAAGATACCATCAAGGTTGATTCCTTGGATGGAATCAACTTCAATCAAATTAAAATGTTGTAATAATTCAACAAATTCTATGAAATGGGTATAATTTCTCACAGTAGTTCCTTCCTGTCGTGGCGGAAAAAGTCGTTTGTGCGGACACAACCGACCTCCCTAGGAGTCTAAACTCTCTAGCGACAAACAAGACAAAATGGAGTGATCTTTCTCTAAATATACCTTTTAAAACATGAAAACTACAAGTGTTTAGGCTTACCTTATTCCAAAACGCGGTTGTTGTAGTCCGTCCTTGCCGATCCGGATGAGCTCCTCCTTCAAGTCAATTCCTGCAACCACAAACAATCAAACAATTACCAAGCACTTGCATTTCATATAATAAAACATATATTTAACATGCAGACCAAGGAACACATGAAATAACTCATTAACACAAGCTATTGAGAAAAATAAACCAGTTTGTATTAATAACGAAACAAAGAAACTCTTACAACCTGGCCTTGGTGTTGTGCAAGTTCCTCCCAGGGTCCATCAAGGGTTTTCCTCTACTTTGACAAAGCTCACCCACTTCCAAGTAGAATCAAGCAAAGACAATCTCTCCTCACAAGGTTCTAAATGGGAGTCCTAATTCCTGCAGCATTTACCCAAAGAAAATGTATAGCTCCAACCTCTCCTCCCTCTGGCTCAATGTCTTTATTTATAGTGCTGTAAAGAGGTTATTCAGGTCCACCATCAATGGGATAACCCCCCTCTTTGGGTGGGATAGCTCCCTTATTGATGGGATAAGTTCCTCCTTAATAGAGATACATGAACCAACTGGAGGCGCATCCAATTCATCAAACCGACCTCTAGAAAGTTCTAGAAGTAACCACAAGTAACTTTTTTAAGATGAAACTCGCGCATTTTGCCTTTTACAGAAGGACGCACCTGTCCCTTAACATACAGAGCGTCCAAGGACGCACCTTTTGTGAACATTGTGAGCGTCCCCGCAGGTAAGGCTAGAGAGAACCTGCGACCCCAGAGATAAACATATTTTTGACAAGACTTTCTCTCTTCTTTGAGTTTGAGATGGATAGCAGAGGCATAAGACTTGCCTAAGAGGGTAGCATGACTGTTGATTTGAGCCATACTAACTGTAAGTGGTCATGGTGACATTTTTTAGTGTAACAGATTGCCCCCTAAAGTGCGAAGCCTGGAATAGATTTAGGGTTTTGTAATTCTAGGAAGGGTGAAGCGCTTTATCATTTCAAGGATTGTCTTGTGGATGGCCTGGTTGGAACCTGCAATTTTCAACACAAAATACATGTATAAGATTATATCATCACTGAGGTAGGCATTCCCATACTCAGATTCAAAACTTTAACTAATGGACTAACTATTCTGATACAGGAATGATCTTGCAGTACATCATTTTTATAGACTTTTGTAGACACAGTATGGACGCAGCCATCTGTTTATGATTAGTCTACATAGATAATGAATACAAAACTCCTCGCAGCCTGGATGGTAGAAACTAGATCCAGGGTCTTCACTTCTACTTCCCGAATTGGTACGATTCTAGCCATGTGATTAAATGATTCGATGTCGAACATGTTAGAAACCACTTGATTACCAGTCGATGATGCAAACTGTTAACAAGCGTGAGAGAAACCACCAGTAATGTCAATGGTTCTCAAAGTACCAAGCACAACCCGTGAAATGTGAATAGATGTTTTGATGTCGAACACTTCACGGAATCCTTTGATCGAAAGTCAATGATGTAAACTGACGTCAAAGGCGAGAAACCTGCCATTGATGCATGCAGACTTCAAGGTACTGTCGATTCCTAAGTCATCTTTCTAGATAATGTGTCGATGTCGATAGAAAGCGACCCGTTGCAGGCAAGCCTGCAACACGAAATCATTGTTCAAGTTGAAGAAATATTGCTGTAAGGACTGACTCAGGGATGGTCAAATGGATGACAAGTATTTTGCAGATGAAAGTTTTTGCTTGCAGACCTCTTGAACACATAACGACACGACAGATGGCTTGGTGACGAATAACTCAAAGTTAATCCCCGGAACCCGGTTAAAGACTTTCAAAGTGGTTTGGTCAACTGTGAGGTAAAAGATTTCCCAACCAGGTGAATGAAAAGTGTCGTGTTCAAGAGTGGTAATAAAGTTTCTTTTGAGACAAAAGGTAACAAACAGGTTCATTCTTCTCTCTTTTCCCCCACCATTTCTGGCAAGTACCTCTTTATTTTTAACAAGCTTGAGGAGGATAACATATGCTTGATTATAAGCTCATCCTTCGGACGAGTCCAACCTAGTTTAAATTCGAACCCTAGGAAGGAGTGGTTCGTTCCTGTTTGTAATTGAACAGGTCCTTTACTGTAAAAGTTTAACGAGCCCAGTATAGGAGAAACTCGGCGTTTTTCAATTTTAGAGAGTCTGAAAAACTTAAGGAAACTCCACGTTGAACTTTTTCGTAAATTTGTGTCCCTCAAGCCCGAAAAAGTATAAAATAATACCTGGGGGAACCGCTTGATCTTGCGACCAAGGAGTACTTTCATAATAGTGTCGTCGACCTGAAAAGTAAAAAGCGATCAAGGACACGTCGTTTTATTTCCTTATCGAGTTTGAAACGACAAAAACCCGCAATCTTTTCCTGATTTTACGGTCAGAAAAGAGCTAAAAGGGGACCGTCTTTTAATTCCGTTTTAACGAGTGTAAAAGAAACGCTCGGCAATCTTTTCATGTTTTAGGAGTCAGAAAAGGGCTTAAAAGATGACTCTGATATTTTTATTTGTGAAAAATGACAATTTCCCTCGAAATCCCTTTGTCCTGCACAAAAGCAACACATTACTCATACCTGTTTAAAATAGGCAAAAATACATCGAAAAACATCTTTTCATGGTAAAAAATGAACTAATTCATCCAAAAAACCTATAAAAAGACCTTTTACCATGTCATTTTTACCGTTTGACTTTGGAGGTTGAAAAAGGAGCTTTTGACAAGAAACTTCCCGTGGTTGCTGCGGAAAATCTGACCGTCGGAATCGAACGCCGTCTCATCCAGGTATTTTACACATCCTACTCTGCATTTCTATCCGTTTAGAATTAATTTTTAGGTCTTAGTTTCATTTTTTGGGGGGGTTTTGGTTTTGGAATGCGCCTCTCGGCGGACGCAGGTGCCCTTCGGGTGACCTGCGTCCCCCGACTTTTTCTCATACGGGAAAATGGTCGGAAGACGCAGCCCGCCTTCAGGCCAGCCGCGTCCGGGCGCCCTGTGCTACAAAGCCGGGGTGCGTCTTCCGAGAAGTGCGCATTTCAAAACCCCAACTCCCTCAAAAAACTACCAAAAATCCCCAAATCAATTTCTAATTGCTATTTTTGATATGCAGGGCATTAATCATGTTAGATTGGAGAGAAAGAGAGCATGTAGAGGATGATGAAGCTGCAATAAATCATCAACCTTCCCTGGATGCCCTAAGAGCATGCGGATTATACAAATATTGGACCATACCGGGCATGAGGGGCCAGGTAAGATTCTTGGAATGGCTGGTTGAGCGATGGAACGTTCAAGAACAATGCTTTTACATAGGAGGGCACCAGCTCGAGATAGAGCCCTCGGATGTATACTTTCTCACTGGCTTGCCAAACAGAGGCGAGCAACTCAATCTTGCGGGGACTAGGCCGGGTGGCCAATCCCTTGATAGTCTCCGCGAGGATTGGTGCACACGTGGGGCTCACCATTCAAAAGGCATAGAGATAAAACACATCACTCTCCCTGAACTCAAAGTCATAGCGTTCACGGTTACCAGGATTTGCGGCGCGGCCGCTTTACACATTGCTTCCGGATCCCAAATGCGGATGGCAATTGACTGTTACCAAGGCACCATTTTCAACTGGTGTGAAGCTGTGTCGGCTCATATGAAGAGCCAACTGACCAAGGCAAAGAACGGACGACTAAAGACTTTTGGATATGGGCCTATAGTCGTGAGCTTTGCCTTGGAGAGAGTTCCAATGCTGATCCCTCAGCAACTCACTGTTGATATCTTGGGTCCTCGGGAGCCAAAGCTGATACGATGGGTTGCGGTGATGGCCCGGCATCCTGACGAGGGTGCGGCAGTGGTTCGATTCTCAGATAGTTATTTTCACTGGTTAGAGGACCAGGTTTTTTCGATACAGGACTTTCCGTATGCCGGAGTGGATTTTAGAGGTGATCCGGACATGGTTCTTCCACCGGGAGAACAATGGGATGACAGAGGTACTTTTATTTTCACAAGTTCTCTAATTATGTATTTTTTTATTTTTCATATATATCGTCTCAAAACTAACAGTAAAATTTTCAAAATGCAGATGTTGGTCCACAGCGTCCAGCCAACCTCGGCCTTTTGATAGACTACATCCAGCTGCACCGGTACCGGCCCCACAGGACGCGGCTGCAGAAGTACTAGCTGAGTTGGAGCATGATCTAGAGCGTCTCACGGCAGATATACCTGAGACTACTATGGATGACATTCCTACCCGGCTTCAGCGCTTCGTAGTCGCGGTCCCTGGACCGTTTAGGAGATTTTTGCGTAAGGTAGCCCGCGCAGTGGTGTCATACAGAGAGCACCACCAGTGATTGACTAGTCACTTTTGTAGTCACATGTGACATTTTGACTTTTTGTACTATCATTTTGCCGATCATAAGGTGTTTTCAACCTATGATCGAAGACGATGTATATATTTTTTGACACACTTCTATCTATATATATCACTATTACCGGCTTATCTTGTTTAACATATGTGATGAAATGTTTTTAAATTTACTTGCATGATTATCGTAAATGTCTGTCCAACATTCGAGAAGCAATTGCATCTGCTAATGTATTCAAAGACCTTGGAATATGTTGATATTCAATGTAATCAAATTCACGTTCCAAGAGACGCACTCTCAAAAACAACCTTAATAACACAGGATTCCTAATGGCATAAACTCTATTAAGCTGTAATACAACAAGTTCAGAATCTAACCTCACTGTCAAACGTCGAATTCCAAATGAAATAGATTCGGATAATAATTCAATCACTGCACTGTATTCTGCAATGTTGTTCGTTGTTTGACCGAGGCTTACCCCATGCATAGAAACTAACTCGTCAGAGGGCGAATAGATAACCCAAGCTGCGGAAGAGATGTTCCGTGTACTACGACAAGCACCATCAGCAAATCCAATGTATGTTTGGAGAGGCGTCGACATCTGCAATATCAAGAGTAAAACCAAGATAAGCCAGAATAACGACGAAAAACCACACTCTCTAAGCTAAGCACACTGACTAAACTAACACACTTGCTAGCTAGAAAGAAAATCTAACCTATCTAAAAATTTCTCCATTCCCCTCATTTAAGCATAATACCTCTTTAGGTAAAGTCCATTTCTGGGTTTACCCAAAGAGTCCCCATCAAAGTCAACTAGCTCATAAGCCCCTTTTGCTAGCTTTCGCTTTACAATGTAGGGCCCATGCCACATGGGAACGAATTTTCCGGCACCTAGCTTATCGTTAGCTTGATCATATAATAGTACTAGGTCTCCTTCCGAAAAACTTCGAGGGGTTACATTTCTATCATACTGAGCTTTCATTCGTTTCGCGTGAGTCTCGATTGCCAATGTAGCGTCACGTCGAGTCTCATCTAATTTAGCCAAGTACAATAAACGTGTCTCCTCTTCGGAAGTAGCTGGAAGTAATTCGACAGCCATTTGAAGTGATGGGATTTCGCATTCAATGGGTAACACAGCTTCTAAGCCATAAACTAGCTGGAAAGGAGTGAACCCTGTTGAATTTTTCACTGAGGTTCGGTATGCCCATAGCGCTGAAAATAACATGTTGTGCCAATTCGACCGATGAACACCAATGGTTCGTCGGATCATGGTAACTAGAACTTTGTTGATAGACTCAACCAAACCGTTGGCTTGCGGATAATAAGGAGTAGAGCTATCGTGGCGCAAACCAAGCTGGCTTGTAAGCTCAGTCATCATGACATTTCGAAAATGGCTCCCATGGTCAGTAATGATTGCTTGTGGGACACCAAACCTAGTTATGATATGATTGAATACGAAAACTGCAGCTGTTTTGCCGCTTGCGTCGAATGTAGGCATCGCCTCGGCCCACTTAGTAAAATAATCAACCGCAAGGATGATATACGCATGCCCCCCGGCCGAGTGAGGGTTACAAGTAATAAAGTCGATACCCCATTTGGCGAATGGACCAACGGCAATTATAGGGTGGAGAGGAGCAGGTGGAGCGCGCATCTTGCGATCAAACACTTGACAGTTGTGGCACTTTCTGACTGCAATGATACAATCTTTAAACATAGACGGCCAGAAATAACCAGCGCGCAACACCTTCTGAGCTGTGGCATACCCAGACATATGACCGCCACATGCTCCAGAGTGACAATCATTCAAAACCCTCTCAGCCTCTTCGTGAGTTAAACAACGTCGAAAAACTAAGTCTGCCCCCCGGCGATAAAGTGTATCTCCAATAATTTTGTATGGCTGGGATTGAAACCGAATTTTTCGACGTTCCGCTTTGGAAGCTTCAGGCCGAAAGGTTTGGGTTTGGAGATAAATGATTATATCCCCGTACCACGGATCTACAGTACTGATAAGAAACAAAGATTCGTCCGCAATGGACTCCTCTGCCACAGTCTCTGTGTCAGCACTCGGGAAATCACACATCAATTCCGCAAAAACTAAGGATTTCTTAGACTTGGACTTCTCGAACTCCAAGTCGAACTCTTGCAGGATAACAATCCATTTAGAGTACTTGCCCCCTAGCAGTTGTTTTGTCAAAATATAAATCATAGGGTTGCAATCCGAAATAACTGTAGTTTTGCGGAGAAGAATGTAGTGACGGAAACGCTGGACAGCTTGAACGGCTGCCAGGGCCAATTTCTCCACATGCGAATATTTTAGCTCAGTTGGATTCAAGGTCCTACTAAGATAATATATCACATGCTCCGCTCCGAATTCATCTTCTTGAACTAACACCATTCCAATGGTGGAATGCGAAGCTGCGAGGTATAAGAAGTAGTCTTGGTTGTAGTTGGGAGGATGCAATAACGGTGCATGGGTCAACGCGTGTTTAAGTGCATCAAAAGATTGTTGGGCAATCTCGTCCCAAAAGAATTGTGCATTCTGTTTCAACAACCGTGTAAAACCTTTAGTGACCTCGGCGTAGTTTGGGATGAATCGGCGTAAAAAGTTCGCTTTCCCTTGCAAACTTTGGAGTTGGCGCAAACTCGAAGGAGGAGGCAATTTGATGATAGCCTCGACTTTCGAGGGATCGACGCGAATGCCGGCTTTTGAAACAACAAATCCCAGCAATCGACCTGTTTCTATACAGAAAACACACTTGTGGGGATTCAACCGAATTCGATAATGCCTACACCTCATAAAGATTGCTCGTAGGTGGACAAGGTGATCAGCTCGATGTAAAGAATGAGCAGGCAAATCATCGAGATAGGGTTGCACAATGTGCTTGATATCATGAAATGCATAAGACATCGCCCGTTGAAAAGTGGCCCCGGCATTCTTAAGCCCAAAAGGTAACTTGCAATAAGCAAATGTCCCCCATGGACAAATGAATGCCGTTTTTGGTTGGTCGGCAGGTAGAATATTGATTTGATTATAGCCCGAAAAACCATCCATGAAGGAAAACATTTCACTTCCGGCACAATCATCAATAATTTGATCGATATAAGGCGTAGGATAGTTGTCTTTTGGACAAGCTCGATTTATATCCCTATAGTCGATACAGATTCTTATTGTTCCTTGTTTCTTGTTGACCGGAACAATATTCGATACCCAATCCGTTAACGGGATCGGATAAATGAAACCTGCTTTCAACAGCTTTTCGACTTCTGCTTTAATCGCAGCCGCTTTTCGAGGGTGAATTTGACGCAACCGTTGCCGGACGGGTTTAGCATCCGGGTAGGTCTTTATTTCATGAATAACAATGGCAGGATCAATTCCCGGCATTTCCTCGTAAGACCAGGCAAACACGTCGCGGAATTCTTGGAATAGGGCCTTGTAAGTTTGGATTTCTTCTTCAGTACATGCGGCACCTATATGAATGTTTTCCTCGATTCCGGGCTTCACTGAAATATCAATGGGAATAGTACGAGAAATATTCCCTAAATTCAACTCTGAATCAGAATGTTTCGTTGGATCCTGAGCGTCTTTGACATATTCAGCGGTAAAGATAGATGAAAAATCATTTTCAAATGCATCATCCTTAGGTAAAAACGAAGATCTGTGATGGAGATCTTCCCATGGTAGATCGTCTACACTTAGGATTTCGCGAAGTTGTTCGTCAGATGACACGACTTCGGGAAACGTTATCCGTTCTAAGGGTGAGGTGAAAAGTGACTCTTCACTGACCACATTCATTTGGTCGACTTCGGTTGAATGAAAGTCAGTAAAAGACATGAGAGCTTCATAAGCAATTTCATATGGACTCAAAGGCATAACATCACCGAGTGAGTCTATCTCAGAGTCAGATGGGACGAACCAAGGATCATCATAAATAATGTTTTCTGATGTGATCATATGAATGGTTGCAAACGAAGGATCTGCGCTGAGTGGAGGGAGAGGAAAAGTTCCCAGTAAACCGGAATCCTTAACTAAACCTACACCAACGTCCCTATAAGGGATTGTCGTTTTACCAACATGCTGGATACTCTCTGAAGAGGCTGGGTCGGATGAAAAGTATGTCAGCTGATCAATAGTCACGATCTTACCGTTATGTGGAAACTTAATTACTCTGAAGACCGATGAAACGACCGCTGTCATAGCATATGACCAACTTCGACCCAAAAGAAGGTTGTAGTCTAGAGGGGCATCAACCACTTCCACATCCAGACTAACGGTTTTACCTTCAACCCCTATAGGCAATTCTTGTAGAATACCAAACGGACGGAACCCACGGCCATCAAAGGCCTTAAGGATGGTGGGGGATTGGTTCAACGAAGGAGAACCAAGCGATCTCCAACATTGAATCGACATAATACACGTAGAAGCTCCCTCATCAATCACAGTCCGATGAATAGGCCTGTTTTTGACTATCACTGGAATTTGGAAAGCCATTTGATGGGGGAGACGTGGTGTACTATTTTCTAGATCAAAGATCATTAGGTTCGGGTCCTGAACATCGACAGCTCCGATAGCCGACAAAAGCAATTTTCGTTGTGCTGGGCATGATTGCAGCACTTCGAGTGCCGACATTGCTGAAGGTGAAACAGCTAAGTCCTCAACAATGTTGTAATTCTGGGCTGCTCTCGCATGTGGATTGAAAGCAGACCTTCGAAGTACACCCTTGGCGGGCGGCTTAATCACTAAGTCTGGGTTAGGTTTTTCGATCTGTAGTGGATCGGAACCAGGAGCTGAGGTTGATGGGTTAGAGTGAGAAGATTCTGCTTCCTTGCCATCAACAGGAGCCTTACTACCATAATCTTGCGATCGAGTCGCAATCCTCACATGAGACATCATCAAAATGGGTTCTTCACTGGCATTCGAAGAAGAACCTATCATCTTATTCTCCTGCTCTGGAAATGGATTCTTTAACACAGCAGGAGTGGGAGAACCTTTGACTATTTTTACAACCTCGGCCCGATGAGGGCAATCTCTCGTAAAATGATCCTCTTCACAAATAAGACAAGGATATCGAGGTTTGCGTTTTTCGTCATTGGTTTCCGACTTTTCAGTTTTCTCCTTTGGAGCCTTGTCTGCTTTAGCCTTCTTCTTTCCTTTCTTCTTTCCACCGTTTTTTGATTTGGCCGTAGATGACTCTACAGCGTGAATGTCGGCGGTAAGTTCAGGAGGAGAAGACTCTCCTGTCGGAGAATCTGGCAAAGTGATTATTGGAGTATTGGAGGCCTTGGAAGACTTCTTCTTACTCTTCGTAGTCACGATACCAATCATACCATCAGCGGCATGAGATCCCGAAGGAGCAGCAGCGAT
This sequence comes from Pinus tabuliformis, assembly GCA_031772625.1. Classification (NCBI taxonomy): domain Eukaryota; kingdom Viridiplantae; phylum Streptophyta; class Pinopsida; order Pinales; family Pinaceae; genus Pinus; species Pinus tabuliformis. The sequence goes on along the minus strand of CM062813.1, from coordinate 300,864,111 downwards.
TTGATTCGACTTTGGAAGATCCGGAATCTTCTCGTGTAACGTACCCGACTGAGTGTAAACTAAGTCAAGGTATTGTGCCTGAGCAATGACTTGCTCCTCAGTAACTACTCCGGCCTTAGCGACATCTTCAGTAATCTTCGGTAATAATGATTTGACAAACCATTCAGCTAAGATTTGGTCCGGGATAAAAACTTTCACTAATCGCCTTCGACGTCTCCACTCATGAATGTGATCAGAAATATACGTGGACGTCGATTGTTTTAGTGAAGTTAATAACTCCGTGCCGTTATCGTATCTGACCGGCAACTGAAAGTGAGTTAAGAACGAGGTAGCTAACTGGCTAAAGTTGTAAAAAGAGGCCCGTGGTAACTCAATGTACCACTTGGCCGCGAGACCAATGAGTGTACGCTGGAAAAGACGTAAGCGGATGGAATCATCTGAGATAGAATTCGAAGCACACCAGAGGTGGTAAGTCATCACATGATTGGACGGATCCTCTCCAGACTTACCTTCGAACTTGGGTATATCACTGGGCAACTTATTTGGCATTGGCGGCCAGAACTGAAGATATTGAATTGGATCGTTCGTTAGGCGCGTCAAGTCGGGTAAATCTAAAGTTGCAATAAACGGTAACTGCCGGTTAGGATCTCTAAAACTCTGGGTCACAATACCAGCCCCAGGAGGAGGATATCCAGGATAACTAGGAACAGGAGTCGCATTTGGGATATTATATCCTCCTGGAAAACCAGGATTAACCGGACCGTACTGGGGTTGTTGAGGTTGTTGATAAGTGTACCCAGGATACGGTTGATACTGGTAAACCGGTTGTTGGACAGCTTGCCCAGGTTGGTACTGTCCCTGGTACGGAGGTTGAACAAATTGAGGTTGAGTAGTCACAACCGTACTTATACCAGGCTGACCTACAGGCATCTGGACCGTGGTTTGAATCGTAGATCCAGACAACGGTAAAGATATCTGAGGTGTGGTAACAGGGATAGTAGAAACTGGAGCCGTCGATACTCCAGAAGTAAGTATGGTAGATGTAGCGATAGTTGCAGCAGCCGTTTGAGATGGAGTACTAGGTGCAATTGACGGCTGAGTAACTACCGAAGCTACAGAAGTTTGAACATTTGGCTGGACAGGTTGCGGTTGCTGGGTTGGACCAGAAACTACGGGTTGTCCAGCTTGAGGAAGCATCTGTACACTTGGCTGCAACACCTGTTGACCCTGTGAGGGATCCCACACTAACATTCCAGGGTACTGACCCGTAACAGGTTGAGGGTACTGAGATCCATAACCAGATTGAGGGTAGGATTGATAATTGTAAGGTGCAGTTCCCATACTTGGAACATATGACTGACCTTGAGGCGGTTGATAACCTTGACTTGAGTATTGACCTTGAGGTTGATAACCTTGAGGTAAATACTGATACTGGGGTTGACTTTGACCTTGAGGTTGGTACCCTTGAGGTTGATAACTTTGGGGTTGATACCCTTGAGGTTTCCATCCTTGAGGTTGCCATCCTTGAGGTTGATATTGATACTGAGGTTGACCTTGGGGTACATATTGAGGCTGAGGTTGACCTTGAGGCAAGTATTGCACCATAGGTACATACTGACTTTGAGGTTGCCCCCCAGACACGATTTGTGTACCTTGAGGTTGCCCCCCAGGCGTTAACTGTGGTTGCCCCCCAGGCGGTAATTGGCCACCTTGAGGTTGGGAAACGGGAACTGAACCTGACATCATGTAAATGTCTCCTACACCCAATGGTATATTACCACTGTTTCCAGCAAATAACCCATGATCAATGGGTTGAGGAGATGCCCCCGCAAAGGTACCAGAAAGTGACTGATACCCAGTGGGAACAGAAGGACCGCCGTGTAAAAAAGATTCAGGACTTTGTGTAAACATGGACGACTGACCAGACATATTTACAGGAGTATGAATACCTCCAGGTGGAAAAGGAGTACGAGGTGTGGAAAAACCGACTGAGTTGTCTAAAAAATTGGTTAACGCAAGGTACCAAGAAGTACTTCTAGGAGGACTGTAAAAGATGGATTCACGCTCCCTTAGATCAATAGTTAGTTGACCTTCAAGGTGAGAGACACCTATATCTTCTTCTGGAGCAAGTTCTTCTATAGCAATCAAACCAGAAGGTAGATTTTCGGTGATAATTCTTTCTATTCTCGGTGAATCAGGGACACTAGAAGTTGGAGTAACAGGTTCGGAAATTTCAGGTTCTTCGCCTGTTTCACTGGCAGATGAAAAACTACCAGCAAGCTCGGAAACTGTAACAGTTTCGGGATTGTAACCTGTTTCTAAACTTTGGTAATCTGGATGGACTACCAAGGAAGATTCTCCTTCTTCAGGTGAACCTACTCTACTGTCACTAGGAGGAGTTACAAGGACCTTTAACCCTTCTAAATTACCCGGGTCGTCTCGAGGAGGGGATCCCCTAAGTCTACGGGATCTTCTCAACAATTCGGCCATAGAAACAACTTCAGGAGACTGGCCCCGAAGTCTACGGGACTGTCTCGGTAATTCCGCCACAATTAAAGATTTTTAACTACAACACACGAAAACAAAGTAAAAATTTCAAATCAAACCACCTAAAGTCTTCTAAAGAAGCAAACAAATTTGAAGCACACGCCTAAATAATCTAGGGCGTCAAACCACACACAAACAGTAGTCTTCCGGACCAAAAGCGCTAGTTGGTGATTAGGCCCAACCTCGCAGGATTCAGTACAGAAATGGCGGGTGGAACAGTTACCCCGACAACCTGCTTAATGAATAGACCGACACAAGTTCCTCCACTTTAACCGTCTCGAAGTGAAGTGAACCCCCGGAAAATCCAAGTGAGTATAACCGACGTCTGCTCCAGGTACAGTGGGACCTTCCCTCCACCGTCACCTCGGTAGAACCCTAAAGATTATGGTCACTAAAGTTACCAATCACAACAATTACACCTGGGGGAACAGTCTAAACTCCGACAGCACGCAAGGGCAGAGTAACAAGCTCAATCCCCTTACCGGCTCCTTGACAATAATCCAAGGTTTACCGATAAGTGACCCCTGGCTCCTCGACAATGGTTAATCCGAGGTTTACCGTTTGTAATACGTACTGTCTGGCGTCGTTCCCAACGAGGGAGGAATGATCCCCTCACTGGTTCGGACACGAGCTCGTGCTTCTCCTTTAAGAGGAGCTTTCCCAGAGTATAACTGAAACGATTGGATTTAATCTACTCAAGATAAACTATCTGTTTGGTTTTGTAGTCTTGGAGAGTTAAGTACTCACCTACTCCAAGACCCTAGCCTAAGCTATGTTGGTGTTTCAGAGCCCTAGAAAAATAAAAATTACTAGATTGATTTTAATTTAAGCGTTACTTTTAAGGTTGTTTCTTAAGTCAAAAGGTGATGGAAGTGAAACCAGTGGTGTGTTGACTCGACTCGAAACCACTACAAAATGCACCTAGGATGATTTACCCACTACTTTACTTTTTCGATGAATTTCTTAACTAAAAAGTTGAGAGAATGCAATCTTTATAAAAGCAACTTCTTAATTGAAGACAATCAAAGAAACAATTCGTTTGTCTTTTCCAAGCATAAAAAACATGACCGCTCTTTACATGCACGAAAAAACTCTTTTTCTCTTTCAAAAGAAAAAACTACTTGAAACAAGACTTTTAAAGAAGATGTTTTTGTATTTTTCTTTTAATAAAGCAAATAAATCTAATATAACCAAAAATCAATCTTAACAACTATTAAAATCTATGAAAATGCACTCATAAGCAAACTAAAAGGTAAATTTACTCTAAGCAATCTTAACGAGGCCAAAACCAACAATGATTATTCTAAGGTGTTTTACTTGATCACAATCAAATCAAGGACTAGCTTATTGCAGAACCAAAAACTAGTCAAAACAAAATTCTAATCTTTTTGTTCTTTTGTAAAATGGAAATCAACACTTTATAAACAAGTAATTCGAAATTTGACCCAAAACAACTTAAATGGCAAGCTGCTCACACAAGGAGACTTTTCGACAGGCCCGACTTCTAAGAAGGCTGACTAACCAGAGAGATCTAAGGCTGGACAACTTTCTACCGTCAAAGTCACTACAGGACCTATTGAAAAATCAAACCCTAGGCCTAAACTTCGTTGAAATCCACTAAAACACTCAAAGCTCACAAAACAAGTTCAGGTGAAAATTCTTGACAGGGTACTAAAGGATCTGGGTAGAAAACACTAAGAAAAATCAAAATCTAAAAGCAATTAAAGCAAAAAATGGACTTTTCCTAAATTTTACAGGAAGATGCAGGCAACCCGTTATAACAGGTGCGGGCCCGCTCTGTGCAAACGGCAACAGCGCGTCCAAAGACGCACTGTGCAGTACTCAGAGGGTGCGTCCTTCTGGAAAAGTTGAGAAAAACCAAATCTAACTAAATCTAAAGCTAAGCCACCCAAATACTAATTCTCACAGTCAAAAACCAGAAAATAAAAGTGATTTTCACAGAGCAAAGTTCACACAAAGGAAAAGACTCTCTCATTAATGGATTCCCCAGCGGAGTCGCCAATTTGTCGTGGCGGAAAAAGTCGTTTGTGCGGACACAACTGACCTCCCTAGGAGTCTAAACTCTCTAGCGACAAACAAGACAAAATGGAGTGATCTTTCTCTAAATATACCTTTTAAAACATGAAAACTACAAGTGTTTAGGCTTACCTTATTCCAAAACGCGGTTGTTGTAGTTCGTCCTTGCTGATCCGGATGAGCTCCTCCTTCAAGTCAATTCCTGCAACCACAAACAATCAAACAATTACCAAGCACTTGCATTTCATATAATAAAACATATATTTAACATGCAGACCAAGGAACACATGAAATAACTCATTAACACAAGCTATTGAGAAAAATAAACCAGTTTGTATTAATAACGAAACAAAGAAACTCTTACAACCTGGCCTTGGTGTTGTGCAAGTTCCTCCCAGGGTCCATCAAGGGTTTTCCTCTACTTTGACAAAGCTCACCCACTTCCAAGTAGAATCAAGCAAAGACAATCTCTCCTCACAAGGTTCTAAATGGGAGTCCTAATTCCTGCAGCATTTACCCAAAGAAAATGTATAGCTCCAACCTCTCCTCCCTCTGGCTCAATGTCTTTATTTATAGTGCTGTAAAGAGGTTATTCAGGTCCACCATCAATGGGATAACCCCCCTCTTTGGGTGGGATAGCTCCCTTATTGATGGGATAAGTTCCTCCTTAATAGAGATACATGAACCAACTGGAGGCGCATCCAATTCATCAAACCGACCTCTAGAAAGTTCTAGAAGTAACCACAAGTAACTTTTTTAAGATGAAACTCGCGCATTTTGCCTTTTACAGAATGACGCACCTGTCCCTTAACATACAGAGCGTCCAAGGACGCACCTTTTGTGAACATTGTGAGCGTCCCCGCAGGTAAGGCTAGAGAGAACCTGCGACCCCAGAGATAAACATATTTTTGACAAGACTTTCTCTCTTCTTTGAGTTTGAGATGGATAGAAGAGGCATAAGACTTGCCTAAGAGGGTAGCATGACTGTTGATTTGAGCCATACTAACTATAAGTGGTCATGGTGACATTTTTTAGTGTAACACTTCCATAGTAAACGAGAGTGTAGCGAATTATGTTTTCTTTTTCCTCTCAAATAAAATACCCATGGGTAACTATTTCCTTGAAATTCGTATATTCGGATGAGGGTGTTTTCCCATTTCTCCTCATATCTCCCTTTTCCTATTAGAAACTCAGTTGCTTCATCATAAACCTCTTAGGCTCTTTCTCTATTAACATATGATTAAATTCAAGAATAAAATGATCCTAAACCTAATAAAAATGGAACTAGGCCTTGTGATTCCACAAAATAGGATACCAAAATGGAGTTAGTTATGTATCTGGGTTCATATTTTTTTTACAAGGTAGCTAGTGGAATATATTACATGAAAATATCACCATTACCAGGTAGGAAATGATATATAATTTGTTGGTATTAGGAAAATTTACCAAATGATATGAAATATGGTTGGATATTACTCCCCCCAATAAAAAATAATATCTCTTTTGAAAGAAAAACAGAAAATATGTAGTACTGACTTGGGAATTGTTGCAGTTGATTCATGCCCCATCACTCAGGAAAAAAAAAGGATAAATATCTATATGGATTGGAAAAAATAGAGATATCAAGAGAAGTATTATTAGATGATATGGGTGTAGAAGGAAACGTAAATTCTTGTAAAATATTCTTCGCGTCACCTTGTGAGTGAAATAATGAGCTTCAAAGAGATTGATCTTCTTATTTATCTAGGGCAACTCAGAATTATTCTAAAGGAATGATTGGGAGTGAGAAGTATTGGATTCCCTTTTGAATTGAGTTGAATATTTCTCGTCTTTGAATCAAACTGTCTTGCACACTATTGCACTATCTACTTGAAGTCGAAGACTTCTAGAATACATGCAACATTTTCCAACCCTATGTTCCAAATTTTATTGAGTTTGTCTCTCTTCTCAGGAAAATATTAAGTACCATATATATATAGAAGACCACTAGAAAATGTTGTCTTATCTAACCAATGGGTTGGATTTGTCTCACAAATTAAGTCCTTTCTTATTTTGGTTTTCATATTACTGTTGAGGGGGTTGAATACACTGCTTACATTCTCAAGGGGATCTCTTTAGTATGATTCCCACATTAAAATTCACATCATTTGGGATGAGAGTCCCATCTATATTGTTTTCTTAGATTCCATCTTATGTCACATGAAAGTAGATTTGAAAAAATGAGATATGAAAGGGATACCCAAATTAAGCCCTTGATGTAATGCAAGTGAAATTAACTTAATTGAAAATACTTTAAGTGAATTTATACAAGGAATGTTATAGCAGTTTTCTAAATGAGCATGGACCTTAAATATATAATGGCATTGGTCTTTAATTAAGATCCACGGAGATAAAATTACACTAGCTATTAATTTTAAATTAGTTTTCAATCAACAACCAACATGAAAACATGTAAAAATTAGCAAGTAACTCCTAAAAGTAAAAAGATTTTAAGTAAGAAAGTAGTTCTCTAACTTGCGACAAGTGTGTAATAATCACATAATACCAAACATAGTAAATAACAAGCTTACACCATTTGATAACACATGATAGAAAATGCTTGTTATGGCCCTGAGGGCTTTTGAGCATTAATGCTTAAACATCCAAAATGTTAATTCACAAAATATATTGAAGAAACTCAATAGTGGGAGTGCATAAAGTTGGAACTTAATCCTCAAGGTAGTTACAATATTCTCCCGTTCAAGAGTTCTCCAAGAGTCCAAGAGCTAAAAGTCCTTTATCTCTAACCTAGAGGTATATTTATACAAAATGAGGTGGCGTTTCACCTTCCATCTCTTTACCTACCCTTGCGTCTGATTTCTAATTTACTTTATTTTCTAATTTTATTTCCTTTTACATAAGTACATTGAAATAAAAAATAAATAAAAGTAAACATTTACTATGAGGCTAACACCAAAATAGAGAAGGCTTGGAATTGAACTTGTAACACTTGGGTTATATGGTTATGCCAAGCCTTGTAGTCTCTTGCATTGGAAAAAACCTTTCCTAAAACTAGCTTCTCATTGGTGACTTCATATTTAAAGACGTTGGGCACCACTTGTTGGGATGGGGTCCCCTGGGTCAGTTTTGGGGTTAAAATAACCCAAGTTTTGATGTCTTTTTATAAGAAATGTAAAGTATCCACAATTTGTAGATGTAGAGCACGTAGATGATTAGGAGTCAAAGGGGTTTTAGCCCCTTGTTTATGTAAAGTTTGAGTCAACTTTTAGATCCACCCATGGTCCGCGGACCATGGGATTGTATAAATAGGTGTGTCTAAGAGAGTCTAAGGCAGATATCTATGATAATGATGGATGTAATGGGTTGATAGAAGAGAAGTGTTAGCACAGAGAAGTGGGTCAGATAGGAGAGAAAGGCTCTACAACTGAGTGCATAGGGGCCTAGGTAGAGTCCGCAGTTGAGTACGTGGATCCCTGCAACTGAGTGCGCAGGGTAGTTTTGAGTCTGTAAAGCTGAACTGAAGATCAATAAAGAAAGTTACTGAAGAAATATTGTGCATATCTGTTTATCTTTGTTTACTTCTGTTTATGATATATGTTGTGGATGAATAATGTGTTTATGAAATATTGATCTAATGGTGCATGATTCTAGTGAATAAATATTAAATGATGTATGCAAGTATGTTTATGTAATTTCGCAAAGACTTTGATAAATTATCTGATGTTTAATAATAACCTAAGTAGATCTGCGCGGACTCTAACTTAGGTTTTGTTTTGTTTTGTTTTGTTTTGTTTTGTTTTTTTTTTTTTTTTTTTTTTTTTGTTTTTGTTTTTTTGTTTTTGTTTTTTTGTTTTTGTTTTTTTGTTTTGTTTTTGTTTTTGTTTTTTTGTTTTTTTGTTTTTGTTTTTTTTGTTTTTTTGTTTTTTTTTTTTTGTTTTGTTTTTTTTTGTTTTTGTTTTTTTTTTGTTTTTTGTTTTTTGTTTTTTTTTTTCTTTGTTTTTTTTCCTAGTGCATGCAAGTGGATAAATTAATTGTTAAGGGTGCACAAAGACTGATCGTAGACCTTCATGAAGGTTTAAAGGCTGTTTTAGTAGAGTTGTGTTGACACCTAATCATCAGGATTGGGTGAATAATTGAAATTGATGTAAATAAATAATAGAAAATATGAATAATCACCAAGAGATGAAATGAACAGTCTCTCCCTCATGTATATAATAAAGACCAACCTGAATGAATGTCAATGAATTGATTTGAGGAGTTACCCCCTGGTTTGACATGGTGTCAGAGCCAGCTCCCAAAATTAGCTTTTGTGTAACTCCTGGTGTTAGTTTCCTGCCTATTTTGCAGAACTCACACCTCTGCCATGCTCCTGAGGCCTGCACCCACATTCCTTACACTGTCATATGTGTTTTATATTCCCTCTGAACAGTCGGCCCTCCGACCCTCTCTCCTCAACCAACACTCCATTGAATATGCGGTCCCCTCCCCACTGTATACAGGGTCTTCGCAAGCACGTAGAGACTGGCCTGACAGACAAGCCAATGTTCATAGTCGCAGCCCGAGAAAAGAGGTTCTCGCCTGCCTGAATCATTGGAATCTAGAGGGGAATACATCGATAAATGGTATGGAATGCTGTGTGTTATATAAGCGCTGCTTACAGAAATGCTGCTCCTCTACCTTACATAAACGATGTTATAATATATGCAGTCTCCACGCTATTTTCATATCCCATGATATAAATGTTGTTATAATATATACACTACCCCAATATCATATACACACTCCTCCATTTCATATATACGTTGTTATAATATATTTTGTCTCCACGTTGTTTTCTGAACGCCCCTCACCATACTCCAGTCTTGAAGAATGCATTGAACTCCTGGTGCATTGGTCATTTTTGTTGGGTTGGTTGAACGATGGACCATGTATGCCTATTGTGAAGTTGTTGCAACAATTTTGTTGCATCCACTAAAACATCCTTCCAATTTTCACTGCAATTGGTCGATTAACGCTCGAGTTTGAGCCAGGCTAGAGCGATGGGAAAGTGATATTCGTTAAACTATGGATATGGTGTTGCATTCTGCATTGACTGTATTCAAATATTGTTGTCATTTGGTATGTCCTTTTTTAATGGTCGAAATCCATTAACAACACATACATTGAAGCATTTGATGGTTTGAAAAGTTGCAGTACCGATCCCTAAGGGCTTATCGATCTACGTGAAGGAAGATCTGAGGTGATAAAAGACATCACACTCGTCTCTAGATGCAAAAACTTGGTTCCAACATCCCCCATACTGCTTCGGGTGAGACTGTAGCCTGCGTTATGTAGGTTTTTGCTGAAAGGGCTAGTAGTGTAGGGATTTGTTGGTTGGCACAACTAACTCTGAACTCGGGTCAAGACCCCTTAAGCCAACAAGTAGTTCCATTGTTGGGACTGGGATCTGCTTGAAAGAGATATGTGATGTCACATCACTGGAATCTGACTAAGAAAGAAATTGAAAAGTGGTTGGATCAAAATATTCATGAGTTCGTGGAGAAAGAAAATAACAATCTGCGCCTATTGAAGGAATAGTGGCTGAACAGGTACCTGTACACGGAGATACTCGAGATCTTCTTCTGCACTTTTCGTATTGAACTATATGAGTGGTTAACCAAATTGACAACCAGCCAAGGAAGGTGGAAGCTTGATAATCCTATAGTGTGGACCCTTGAATTAGTGCGACGATTAGAAGCCACTGAAAATCGGATCACACGGGTTGTTGATCACTGACTCGATCGAATTATTGGAGGATTTGTTACATAAATCACAGTTGATACCTCAGTCAGCTACAACGAGGCGGAGTGAAAATTTTTCAAAGGACCATGAAGTAAGTATTTAAGATCTTTGAATACTTGGATTAAAATGTTGTTGTGTGAAAAAAGGGTTATATGCCATTCCCTTGATGTTCGGAGCTACGTGAAGTGGAAGACTCTTTAGAAATTGTGAAGGATCAAGACTAGAGTATAGTCCATTGATTGGGCCTTCGTTGAGTGATGATGAAGGGGAAGAATGAACTCCATCATGAAGGACTATTCAACTGATAACACAGGGCTTTCTGCGAACACATCAGCCATCCAATCCTCCTCCACCTCCACCTCCACTGCATACACCTTCGCCCACACCCCCACTTCCACCGCCACCATCCAACATGGCGAACACCATGAAACTGGCGATTTTCAAAGGCATAGGGAGTGAAGACACAGAGTAGTTCTGGTTTGTTGCAAATGTTGTGTGGAAAACACAACAGATTACTGTTGACAATATAAAGAAGGCACAATTGGTTACTGCTCTGTAGGATCACGCACTAACTTGGTACATTAAGTATTGTTATGATAATCCTCTGGCATCACTAGTAGATACTAAGGCTACTTTAAACAAAGAGTTTAGCAAGCCTAAGTCTGACTCACAGTTAGTAGTTGGATTTAAGGAAATAACGAAGAGAGTTGATGAGGCACCTTGGGAATTAGTTCAAAGGTTGAAATGTGTGATTAGAGAAGCCAACATGCAGCTCACAGATGGTCAGCATCACGAATGGTTTATCGCTTCGCTTCTGCCCCACCTGAGGATTCCTCTATTGCAACAAAATATAGGAACTCAGGCAGAGGCCCTAGAAATCACAATGAGGTTGCATGCAACACCCATTCAGGATGTGACCTTGGGGGTACAACAAATTCACTCTTAGTTACAGAGCCTCTGCATGGAATTGTAAATCTTGAAGAAAGACAAGGATACTAAACCAGAGGTTCACGTGGAAGTCTGGTGTTTGAAGTGTAAGAGACAGGGGCATGATAAAGACCACTGTCCCGTATTCGCAAATTAAATTATAGGAGGGGGACCAATTCCCTTAAAGCCGGAAGCCCCGGTAGGGCCGAGCATGGGGGCTGCACTATGGTGTGCTATTTGTCAGGATGCTAGAAAACACACCATGGATAATTGTCATTTTCTTGAAAAGTTCATTTAGACACTTGAACAGTTGTTCTGTGACTTCTGTAAATTAGTGGGCCATGATGAGTGCCACTGTCGTAGCTATGAGCTGATGAGAGAAAGAACACCTACATACCGGATGCAAGTAGAAACTCAGCTTCTAGATCAAGGCGCTAGAGGGGCGCATAGGTTATTAGGGACGAGGACAAGGCTGAGGAGGAGGAGGGCCTGGTAGAGGCTAGGGATAGGTTATATGTTATAACTATGGAACACCAGGGCACTACCCATGGGAGTGTCAGAATCAGACACGCACGTCATGTAAATACTACAACCAGTTTGACCATACTATAGAAGAATGCCCAATGTTGATAACTAAGATGCATGAAAAGAAAGCGCAACCTCAACAACCTACACAGAACTTACAAATTATGAGAGTTGAGCCCCGCGAAGAGGATCAGAGTGTGAATATAGTGCTGAGAATTGGAATATCAATTGGCGATTATAAGGGAAAACAACATGAAGAGGATGGATGTGTTCAAAAGGCCTCAGAAAAGGAAGCGGGTTTTGATCTGGGGCATGGGAAGGAAACATGTATGGAGGCCAAGAAAAGCTTTGCTGAGGCATCCACCTTAGGAAGTTAGGACAAAATGCAAGACACCAGCGTGCCTACAGAGGTTGACCCCTCTGTGCTTACCACGTTCTTGGAGACCTGCATGAAACTGTTGCATGAAAGCAAAGCTATGAAAGGCCTGCAGGAGTTAATAAAAAAATGCGCTAGCAAAGAGAACATCTTTGACGAACATTGCGTAGTTAGAAAAATTGGCAAAAATAAGGCACGAATAGGGCATGAGATGAGGCTCACCACACAAATAGGAGACTATGAAATGGATCAGGTCATTTTGGATATGGGATTTGATACAAACGTGTTGCTGAAGCAAACATGGGAAATGATGGGGAGACTTATGATGCAGTGGTCTCTGATTCAACTCAGAATGGTGAACCAGCAAAAGATAATCCCTATGGTATGATTATACAGAGTCACGGTTGATATAGAAGTTGCGATTGCGATGACTGACTTTGAGGTGATAGAGATCATTGATGACAATAATCCATACCCTACGCTCCTAGGAATTGACTGGGCCATTGATATGAATGGGGTCATCAATTTAAAGAAGCGGACAATGTCATTTGAAAGAAAATTGCTTCGGGTTTTAGTGCCATTAGACCTTGCAGAAGGGGCGTGCTACATTGAACCAGTCCGTGATTATGAAGAAAGTGAGGATGAACTAGACCAGATCTATAAAATAATAGTGTGAGATCAAGACTAGTTCAATCCAATGGCAGATGGGAGGATCACATGGGATCGGGAGAGTTCCTACACCTCTCATTCACATGAAGAGTTGGAACATTATCACAATCGGCCACATGAAGTATCTACACTACGCTGCAAAATGATGACTAAATCATTGCGCTACGTTTTGTCGGAGATAAGAAACTTACCCTATTATGATGGGTTAATTGACGTGGATAAATTTTTTGATGCATTTGAGTATGAAATCCCCAAAGATCACGACTTTCAAGCATTAGATTTGGCATTACGGGTTACGCCCACACCATGGTGTGGTATGCACAAGGATAGCTTTGATGGATGGTGGGATTACATAAGAATGATGAGGTTACAGTTTGGGTGGCCTATCACTAGATTGGCTAAGAAATATAGGAGGAAGGATGATCCACGTGACCACCTAGTGAAATAGACTAAAGCTTATGGAACGAAGCCACAACTGGAGTGGGTACACCTATTCTACCATACTTTGGACACAATTCCCATGAACTAGTATCTGGAAACGTAGCTCCGCCATGGCACCACAGAGTGGGATATATTGAGGGAAGGGTTCTTATTAACCTTCAACATTGAAGATGGCTTCACAAGCATCGATGAAGCCCTATAGGAGATTAAGGTAGTTATCTTTAGAATGTTGCAAGAACCATTGGAGTGGGTCCAATTCGATTGGAGCACCCAGCTACGCCATGCGCTGGAATGCTATAATTTTACCGCCGAAGAAGATGATGAGGATCCAATGAACATTAATATCCCAGAAGTAGAAGGGTATTGTGAAGTCAAAGGTCTGTAAAGAGAGAACCCAGACATCACTGTGCCATTTAAGATAAAGCAAGTAAACATTGGTACTAAAGCAGAACCGAAGTTTGCAAAGATCAGGGATTATTGACACGATGCCACATGGATAAAGTTACTAAGCTACTCTATGAGTCCCAGGATATTTTTTCTACCAAGTTCTCAAACCTGAAGCGCATAATAGGTGACTTGGGCATTATGAAGATTACTCTGAAGCCAGACATGAAGCCTATTAATTAGAGGCTGAATTGTCTTAATCCCAAATATAAGGAAAAGGTCCATCAGGAGTTGGATAAGATGCTGGAGGCAGGCATCATAGAACCTGTGGAGGAATCTGATTGGATGAGCCTGATGGTGGTTCAGGAGAAGAAACAGGAGGGTGAAATAAGGATTTGCATAGATTTGAGGAAGCTTAACGATGCCTGTGTCCATGGTCCATTCCTGATTCCGTTTACTGATGAAGTATTAGACAATGTTGGAGGGAAGGAGGCATACTCATTCACTAATGGGTTTTCAGGGTATCATCAGATCAAGATCGTGCTAGAAGATAGGAGAAAAACAACCTTCACGATAAAATGGGGTCATTTCCAGTATACTGTGATGTCGTCGGACTCAAGAATGTGCCTGTGATATTCTCTCGCGTAGCTATAGCAACATTTAAGGAATTCATCCATAAGTTATTGGAAGTATACTTTGATGATTAGACAGTGTTTGGTTTAGTGAAGCACCATGTACCAAGTCTACAACTAATGTTGGATACGTGTCGCAGATATCAGATCACGCTAAATTTGAAGAAATGCCTATTATGTGTTCCCTTTGGAATTTTGCTGGGTCATGTGGTGTGCAAGCAAGGGCTAATGGTGGACCCTACAAAGATCAAAGTTGTTATCACTCCAATATTTCTCTAGAGTTTTTATGAAAGAAATGATTAGAGGTAACCACAAACCAACTTTTGAGATTAGGATCTAGCCTTCCTAATTCTCAGAGAGGGCTCTCTCTCTTTATGATTTAAATTTGTTTTAGTTATTTGATTTTAGGCTAGTTATGATTGTACTTGGGTTTTCATTTGGATTTGGTGGTGGGATCACTTACTTAGACGGATAGACGGATGTATTTTACCATTGGGCTATGGGGTCAAATGTCAAGCAAACAAGACTGGATCAAGTTCTAAAAATAGTGTCTACAAGGCAACGTAGCTGAGTTATTTCAGATCTTAAGGCTGGATGGTGAAGTTGGTTTCAATCAGATCCAAAGAGAAATTAAGGGTTCCTTAGGCTGGATTATGAAAGAAGTGAAATAGGTCAACTGATATGGGAGAGAAATTAAGGATTCTCAAATCCAAATATTAGAAGAAAACATAGAAATGATTAATTGTTCAAGACAGAGTGTACTTAAACAAATTCTGAAATAAATTTCCAATTAATTCATTCACTTTAGATAACATGCAAGTTTGTGAATTACATAAGAATATAACAAATTTGACAAAATAAAATACTTCACTGTAATAGATAAACACATGAATCCTATAATGCAATCTCTTTATTACTCAGTCCAGTCTGCCGACTTGAAAAATTCGTAAAATAACCCTCAAGTTTATGATCAATACGACTGTACAAATGTATAGCAATCCAGACTCAATAATTTGAATTATGAAGTATTTATCCATTTTTTTTTTTTAAATATCCCAAACTGTCTTGAGAATTAATCTAGGAGAAAGAAATATCTTCATGCAAGAAGATAGAGACAGATGTTCAACTGCTATATGATGTCCCTATTTATTTGGTTGTGTTATCTTTATGCTTAGATATTTTGTTGTTTATTCTCTGCCCTGCTGTTGGTATTTACATTGGCTTTTATTTTTACTTTGATCTTTCAACTGATACACTTTCACCTGATACTCTTTCATTTGGCTGGTATGTTACTTTTTCTTTACTGTGCCTTTTTCACTTTCACTGTCAATTTTGACATTTTGACTGTGTATTTTTATAGTAAATCATTCATCTTCTCCCATGTGTCTACATTTGGTAATTGAATATTTACCATCTTCCTATAGATTTCATTTGCTTGTGTATATTTGGAAAAAGTGGTTTTGTTCACAAAAAGGTGTTTTACCTCATGCTAGAGGTAAAATAGGTTCTCAAATGTTTGATATAGAACCTTTCCAGTAGGCATCCCCTTCATAAAGGAAGTATTTACCTTATCCCTTTTTAGCTCTCTGATTTTTTAGTTGTAGTCTTCCTATGGCATCAACTTATCATTTATCACCAAGGGATTTGGCCCTTTCTGCCTCAAAACATCAAAATTTACCATGAACCTGTCTATAGCCAGTTGCATGGTTTGGCATTTGTCTTCAAGGTTCATCATCAAATTCCTCTTGGTGAGAACCTTTTTTACTTCCAATATGGTGCTAGTCCTATCAAGTATCTCCAGCTCCTGCAATTCACATTTGTTTGTGGAGTTCAAGAAATGGATGATTCTAGTGGCTTCTTCTAGCATATCTCTGAGTTTAGCCTTAACTCTCTGAATGGCTTCTATAGCCTCTTTTACTAAGTCATTTTGTCCAAAAATTACTTGAATGGATGGCCAAATATCATTGATAGAGTTAATGATATTGGCCCATAACTATTCTTTGGTTTGGCCAAGTGGCTCCTTTAATGTTAGCTCTTTCTCTAAGCTCTTTGTCCTTTCATTCATTTTGGTTGCCTTTTGTACTTCTTCTTTGTGCATAATCTGTGTAAGCTTATTATCATTCTCCAAGCTTGTTATTTTTTCCTTAAGCTTGTTTATTTTTGTAGTTTTAATGGACATGTCTTTCATTGCCTTGACCAATTTAGCGGCCTCATCACATGGTTGAGCTGCGGCCACTGTCGAACCTGTTGCTCATGTAGATGTTGTGGCAGCTGGTAGTGCTGTAGCCAGTGGAGCTGTAGGAGCTAGTTAAGCTGCCAAGGTGGATGCTACTGTTGTGGTGACTGTTGGAATAACAGTGGTAGTGGCAGTGTCAAGGCTGGCCTGTTTTAGTTGTATTAAGCTCTCCAACTCCTTCTCCATTTCTTTCAATTGGTCATTAAGTTGTAAAACAAGGTCCATCATTTCCTCCTGATGTGTTTGGTTTTCTAAGACCTATTTTGTCTGTCGATGCTTTGAATGAGGCAATTTTAGTTGTTTTTTGAGAGCAACAATGTCCTCATTCTTTTTCTTTATTTGTTTCTTAGTGACTTTGACATCATTGGGATTATACCCAATCTCAATTACCAAGTCCTCCAGTGACTTGATTATGTTGTCTTTGGCTTGTGAGGAGGCCTTTTCCAATTTGTACTATGTTGTATTGTTGTCCAATGAACTTTGAAGCTTGTGTGCAGTCATAGCCTTACTGGTCATGGTGGAATAGATCATCTCACCTACCTATTTATGAAACTCAATTTGGTATATGGGGTGGACATCCCTAGCCAAAACCTCAAAATCTTCTTTCGTATAGTCTACTGATGATCTTGGCTAGTGGACTGTAGGTTGCATGAAGGTCATCTGCATTTCACTTGTTTTGATGTCAAAGGCTGACATTAACTTGCTTTGATTTGTAGGTGTCTGCTTGAAGTATTGGGCATAAGTCTCAGCCTTCAATTTCTCATTTCTCAACTTAATTTCTTTGTACCTATCTTTGATATCCTTCTCTTTATCCATATGTCTAGTGAATGAAGAGACCTCAATGTTGATTTGTCTCTCAATTAGTTGGGTATTTGAGGTAGAGGGCCTGTGTGTTTCTCCTGAAGCTGATGGGACTTTTCTTCTTCCCACCATTGTGTCAGTGTCAGTGATTTCCACTGAGTCAATGGTGTCTTCCTGTTTAGTTACATGATTAATCTTGGGCCTCTTCCTGTAACTGATCTCAAATTGTTCGTTTGTGGTTTACATGGTTGAACTAGAGCCTTCTTCCTAGGTTCTCTTTGCATTTTTGTCTTCATTTGTTGGAGTCTGTAAAAGAGGAGGAATATTCATTGGTTCTCCTAGGTCTGGAACTTGTAGAAAGGAACTAGTGTCAATCTTCTTCTCCACATCAATTAATGTATTCTCCACATCAACTACAGTACTGTCCATATCTATCAAAGTGTTTTCCAACCATTCAGACTGGTTGGAAAATATCTCAATGTCTGGCCTGGGACGATGTATGAAAGGACCCAATTTGACCTTGAGCCTTAGTTTATTTATGACTAGATGAGGGTCATATTGCCACATAAAACTGTTCTTGAATTTCATTTGTTGCAAAATCTTATTTGCCTCTGGTCCGGCTTCCCTATTATTACAAATAAAGGATTCCAATTGGTTTTTCATTTTGAATTGAGTTTTCTTCTTGGCTACCAGGAAGTTAACTTCATCAGAGTTTATTATCTGCCTAAAGTACTCTAATGCAAATAACCTCATGGGGAGGTATTTGGGTAGTTTATAGGGAGCCAGTTGGCATCCATATATCCTTATCTCTGTGTGGTGCTGGTATAAATACTAGTCTCCCACTTTATTGTTCTTGGCCAACTATAAAACCCTTTTAATTTCCCGACTGATCTTGGGTTGATAACTACTAGTTAGCATGTTTACAATGGGATGCACAAATGAATCAATCAAGTCTTTGTAGGAAAAAACAGTGGAGTGTTTATGGATCATTGGTGTCCAATATATGACTAATCTTGGATTTCCTTTGGTGTCTAATTTCTGAATGTTGATTGGAAACTTGTTTGACTGATAGTAGAGGAACATGTGAAGACTACTTGAAAACTCTCTCATTTGGTAGTCTAATGAACTGTTCATGCATTCTGTCTGCTATGAACTGAGCATAGTTATACATTATAGCAGTTCGCTTACCCAGGAAAATATAGAGAGGAAAGCCAGGACAACCTCATCCACATGCTCATCTGTGGTGTATCCTAAAATACAAGAGAGCATGGTAATAATTTGTCTACCTCTCTTAGAAAAAATGGTGGCAACATAAGGAGGACTATTTGTTGGAGTGTGAGACTCTTTAATGATGAAAGTTTGAATAATCTGAGCTTTCTTGGGTATGTCTAGCTTGGTGTAGAGATCAAGAAAGCCTTCAATTTAAAGTGGGGTCTCATTTTGGCATGGCTAGATTTGCATCATTTGGTTAATGTATTCTGTTGTAATGGTGAACAAAACTTATTGGTTAGTGATGACAATGGCTCTTTGGCTGGGAATTTAGCAAGCTTCGCTGAAGTGGATGAATTATGGGAATGAGTGTACCTGTGGGAAGGAGTACTTGGGCAAATTGGACTCCCAAAGGTGAATGTCATCGTTTTGGTTTAAGAACTTGTCTTTACTCCAACAGTGGAGTATTAGTAGGTAGGCAGGGGAAGCAATATCCTTTATTTGAAAGTCTCGGACTGCTAAGGCAAGGTGGTTAATGTCCAGGTGAGGGTTTTGCATAGGTCTCATGTCCTAAGAGGTTTTGGAAGCCATAATTAGGTTTTCTGAATTGGATTAGGCTTTTAGGGGTTTCAGGCGTGAGTTTTAGAAGTTCTAGTATAGTGGGAGGGTAATCACAGTCCGTAAAAGGGTTTGGGATGTAGAAATAAGTTTCTCTTCAATTTTAGGAATGTTTCTTTAACTAATCCAATTAATTAACCACTTAATTACAACTGTGCATTTTCAAATTCAAAGGTCGTTCTGGTTTTTTCCAAGAATACCTGGAAATTGATGGTTTGGCGTGCAGATTGGGTTCAGTGGTGAATGAAAAAGGTACTGTGGCTTCAACTATCAATTGGTTGCTTCAATTGGGTATCTGGAGCATCTTCAGGCGGCAGAAGGTGGTCAAATTGGTCGCAGAAGTTCAGGGTGTCGCAAATGGCTAAGCAACAATTTGCAATGAAAAACAAGCGAAAAGAGAAATTTGGGGCTTTTTCGGCCTTTTAATGGGTAATGGTAACATTTTGGCATGGAAATAATAAATTGAACAGTGGGAAATTTTCAGTTTAGGCGAGGAGGTGGTTTTGTGCGCCATCACATCGCTTTTGGAGGGTAGGCGATATTTTTTGCGAGCACGCGATCTAGCCTAGTGCCACCACGTAGCAGAACACTGCCCAGGCAAAACCGAGAATCTCGCATGCCCTCAGGCTATTATCAGTCAGATAATGAATGGGGGCGATATGGTTGTACACCATCGTATCTGGGGGTAGGAGATCAGATGGATTTCACATAGTTGAGTTGCATTGATGGAATCGGGAAAGTGATTTAGCGGGGCCCGAGATTTAGATAATTGTAATTAATTAACCAATAATGTCAAGATTTTCAATATAAGCAACGGGTTAATAAATGTGGGACCATGGGTTATATGGTGGGGTTTTCTTTAACTGCACCAAGGGTTGGTGGGTTAAAAAGGTTTGTTGGGAAATACAAAGTGGGGGGTGTTCATTACATAATGCGGGGGCATGTTAATTACATAATGTGGGGGCATAGTAAACAAAAACTTAGGATAAGGGGGTTTTGTGGGTTTTTTAAGGGAATGGCTAATTAATAAAGGGGGAAGGTAATATTTGTAATGTGAAATGGGTTTCACACTAGGGAAAAGGGGTTTTGGGAAGGGGAGTGATTTTTGAAGGGTAATTTCTAGGGAAATGTGTGAAACCAAGGGGTAAAGGTCAAAATGAGGGGAAAAGGGTATTTATAAGTAATGAAGGGATAATGGGGAAATTAGAAAATAAGTATGTGGGGGTGTAGTGAAATGAGGGGAAATTAGTAAACAATCTTGGGGAATATCCTTTCTTTCTCACAATTCCACCTGCACATGAAAAATAAGATTTAGCATGATAAATGTGCTTTTGACTTAGCAACCTTGTGCATTTGCAACATTTCTTCTACCTACCCTTTATTTACCCTAACATTTTTTCTTCATTTCAATGGGTGTATTTGAGCTTGCAAACCCTTTATTTCCTTTTCTTTTGACAAGCAAACTATCTAATTCTAACCTTATAACTTCCAATGGCTCAGATTAAATAGATGAGCTCATTATTATTCTCTATCTAACTATTGATCTACCAAGGTTAAACAATTTGGCTAGATCTTTATTCTCTATCTATCAACATGAAATTTAAAGCATGGATGAGTCAAGATTAAGCTATTTGACCATCATGGATTGTGGCATTTTTGACACGCTGCACACAATATTATTTTACAAAGTAAAGAAAAAGGAGTGGCATTTGAATTTGCACACTTTCATAATCTATTTTTATTTCTTTTTGGTGTTCATATTTTTCACTTTTTTGATATTTTTTCTTTCTTTTTGTCCTTTGATTATTCTTTTAGGATGTACCCTCTTTAAATTTTTTAATTTTTAATATGCAAAACATTTTGCAGAAAGCAAAAGAATGTACAATATTACAAGACTAACCATAGCCAATTCAAAACTTATGAATCCTATTATTATAGGACCCTAACAGTGGCTACACATGGCGATGGCATTTCCTGGTGAAATGTCAAGAACTTCAAGATCAGTAGCCTTTGAATCATTGACTGTAGTTACCTTGTAACTTTCTCCTCTGTAATTCTGCTTTAATGATACATATGATGGTACATCTTTCAAATATCATGGCCTTCTCTCTGGGCTTCAACTTCAAAAAATTATCATCCAATCCAATCTAAACTCTGCAATGTTATATACAATGAACAAAGTAAAACAGACTACTGTTAATCTGTGGATAAGTACTGCTTCAACATTCTACCATTGACTGGTCCTCCTGGTAGATCTGTTCCATCTAACTATCTCAAGAAAAATGCATTGTTACCTCTGTAACCATAAATGATGTAAGGGCTCTGCCATAGGAAATCAAATTTGCCATGTTTACCCTTTTCTTCTCTTCTAGAATCCCATTTGAGAACTTTATCACCTATGTAAAAATCATCATCTTTGGTCTTTTTGTAAAAAAACTTCTTGATTTTATCTTGGATCAATTATGACTTGACATAGACTTCTTCTCTAGTTTGCTACAAATGTATTGTCTGATTTATCCCTCTTTGGATATCCTTTGGTTCTACTTGCAACTCTTGAATAATCTTCATCAATGGCACTCCTAAAGAGGATGGAAAAGCAACATCCATTCCATATACTAGCTGATAAGGAGATGTACCAATGGACTTTTTGGTAGTTAGTCTGTCTGCCCATAAGGCATTTACCAACTTTTTGTTCCATGTCTTCTTGTTGGCTTCTAGCAATTTTTTGATGATATTAACCAGGATTTTGTTTGAGGATTGTGAAATTCCATTACCTTGAGGGTAATAAGAAGTGGAATGGCCAAGGGTAATGTGATATTTGCTACAAAAGTCTACCATTTTCTTGGATTTACAAGTAGCTGCATTATTAGTAATGAGCTTTTGGGGGCATCCGAATCTAGAAAGGATGTTGTTCTCAAGGAAATAAATGATGACAACATCTGTGGCTTGTCTAGAAGGGATGGCTTCTATTCATTTAGTGAAGTAATCAATGGTTGTCAAAATCCATTTATGCTGGGTTGAGGAGGATGGGTGAATTTCCCCAATGAAGTCTAAATCCCATTGTTGAAAAGGCATTTCTATGGAAATGGGTTTGAGAGGTAGTGGTAAGAGTTTCCTTTTACCTTCAAATATTTGGCACTTGTGACAGGAGGTCACATGTTTTTTGACATCTGCAAAAAGGGTGGGCCAGTAAAAACCTGCCCTTAGAATCTTGTCAGCAGTTGTTTTCCAATATACGTGTCCTCCACAATATCCTGCATGAAATTCTTGCATAACTTTTTCAGCTTCATCTTTCAATAAACAATTTAATAGAATGCCACCATTATCTTTCCAGAATAAAGCATTACCTATGATACAATATTTCAATGATTTCATTTTCAAAAATCTAGATTGAGTTCTAGATAAACTAGGAGGAGCTTGTAAGTTTAGTAAAACAAATATAATATCTACATACCAAGGTGAATATGTAAAAGGTTCACTGATCTATGGATTCGCCATCTCTTCCTGATCATCTAGGGCACCAATAAAATCTATATCTAAGGCCTGACAGTTCAATTCAGCCATGAGTTTAGCTAAACCTTGGCCTTTGATAAGTTTTGTAGGCTTTATTTCTATGTCACATTCGAAAATAGTGGAAATCCATTTGCCTCTCTTTCCTTCAGGCCCATCCTATGTCAGAATTTGGAACATAAGTAATGATGTGTGAATACAAAATGTACACTCTGAAATCTTTAATAGCTTTCATTAAAGCAAGTGATTGCTTTTCAATTATGTTGTACTTCAGTATAGTATCTATCAAAGATATGCTGAAAAATGCAATTGGTTGCTCATAACCTTGATCATTCTTTTGCAACAAGACTGTTGCAATGGTATGTTTTGAAACAAAATAAAAAATCATTTTGGAAATCAGTACTTATGAGGACTGGAGTTTTGGTAAGGGCTTCTTTGATTGATTCAAAAGATTGTTTAGCCTCTACTGTCCACTTAAGTGCTGAATATTTCTTTAACATGTTGTTTAACTCTCTAATTAATTCTGCTAAGTTTGAAATGAATCTCTGAAGAAAGTTTATTTTGCTTAAAAATGACTGTAATTCTTTGATGTTTCTAGGATGAGTGATGGTTAGGATTGCCTCTATTCTAGCTAGACCTATTCTAATTCCATGTTTGGATATTATGTGTCCTAAGAGTTTACCTTCTTCTAGACCAAAGAGTGTCTTTTTTGGATTTAAAGAAATATCAAATTTTCTGCATTTAATGAAAACTCTTCTTAGGTGATCTAGATGTTTGTTATTTGATTTGGAAAATATTGTGATGTCATCTTGGTAAACAACTAGAAAGTCATGGATTTCCTTGGCAAAGGCTATGTCCATAGCTCTTTGGAATGTTCCTCCTACATTCATTAATCCAAAAGGCATTTTAAAATACATGAAAGTACCCTAGGGAGTGGTAAATGCAGTCTTTGCTTGGTCCTCTGGTTGAACTAATATTTGGTTATATCTAGAGAATCCATCAAGTAATGAAATTCTGGATGAGCCTACTACCCTCTGAAGAATGTGGTCCATTTTTGGGAGAGGATAGTTGTCTTTTAATGACACTTTGTTCAAGTTTCTGAAATCAACACAGAGTCTGATTTCTCCTGTTTTCTTCCTAGTAGTGACTAAATTAGAGACCCAATCTGAATATCTAATGGGTGCTATGATCTGTGCATCATACATCCTTTTTACTTCCTTTTCAATGAGTGGCATAAGAACTAGATTAATTCTCCTAAGCTTATGTTTAAAAGGTTTATGGTCTTCTTTGATAGGTATCTTATGTTGAATTATGCTGGTGTCATAAGACTTAAGGTCTTCATAACTCCAGGCAAAGACATCTTGAAACTCTTTGAACAGATTTATGTATTTCAGTTTTTCATCTGGAGGTAATGCTTTGGATATTTTGATAAGCTTGGGTTTTTCTTCAGTTCCTATGTTACATTCTTCTATGTCTACTCTCAAAGGCTCCATTTTTTGTTTCCTAACTACATCATTTGAATCAAACACATCTTCTAATGGGACTAATCCCTTGGGAAAAAGGTTATCTTTAAGGTTTAAAATTTCAGGATCAAAATTCATTATTTCTTCTATTTCTACCTTTTCTAAGTTATCTATTTCTACTTTAGTGAAATTAGTGGGTTTACCTACATCTAAATCATTTATATCTATTTTACTATCTATGTTATTGTCTACTGTACAATCTGCATCTATATTACAGTTTTGAAACTCTCCTTCAACATTCATGAAATCATAAATTTGAGAATCTTGTGAGAAAATCTGCCAGTATTTCAAATTTTCAGGTATAACAGGCCTATGTCTCACTTCTGCAGTGTACTGGTGGTTGGGCTGAAAAGGCAATTTACAGGTACTAGAAAAAGTTGCCAGACTGTGAGCTTGCATATTTTGTTCTCTAGGGATGGTAGCAAAGTCAGTTTCAAGAAGGTCCTTAATCAAATCTAGGACAGTTTCTCTGTATTGGCTAAGTCTAGGATTATTCACAGAGTACTCACCTTTGATTTGTTTTATAATCAATTTTGAGTCACCCATGATAGAAACTCTCTTGGCTCCAAGTTTTCAATCCATTTGAGTCCTAAGATTAGAGCTTCATATTTGCTATGTTGTTTGTGCATTTAAAGTTTAATCTAAAGGCATGACCTTCAGAATGATTATTCTCCATGTTATGAATCTAGACTCCTGCACCTACTCCTAACCTATTTACAGAGCCATCAAAATCTAAATGACATAGGGACCCACAAAAAATGTTTTCACTATGAGGCGCTTTATATTTTTCTTCAACAACTTTGATTTCATTTTTTCCATTGCCTGAATTATACAAGATGAAAGAGTCCATATCAAAATGCATGGAGTATATGGGAAAATTCTGTGGTTTTTCTGCACTACTGACCATGCATTTCATCAATGTTTCTCTGTAAAGTTTTCTTGGCTGACCAAACACAGATATGGTGGCATATGACATGTCTAACTGTAGATATCCCTGTAATTTTTCTCCCCATGAGCGAGATAACAACATTCCATACTTGGGTGGGATGTCAACAACTACTATGTCCATGAAAATACTCTTTGTTGGGAACTGGACTAGAGTCAAACACAAATATTTAATTAGGCCAAGGCATTTGACTTGGCTAGAATAAAAGGAAAACAAGTCCTTGTATGGTCTGGTGATATCTATGTTTAATCTCTCCATGATTGCCTTTGGCATTAAGTTATGGGATGCCCCTGAGTCTAGCATAGCATTATGTAAGATTTTATCATGAACATTTAAGCTAATGTAGAATGGAGGGATACCCCCTTTTTGATGGGTTCCATTTACTTATGGACCAAACAATAACTCAAGTTGATCATCATTCAAGTTTACAACATCCTCTGCTTCACCTATATTTAATGTTTCAGTGATTTGTGCTCTATATGATTCATTTTTCACTAGCTCAGTCAAAGGAATTGATATTTTCAACATTTCTATCTCAGTCTTAATGTTGAATGGAAATTGAGTTTTGTCTGATTAGATGAGATCTTCCTTAGAAAATGTGTTCTGTGTATTTTTATCTTCTTTTTCAGTACCTGGCACTTCAGTTTGTGTTTCGACAATTTTTTTTTGAATTCTATTATTTGGAATGATTTGAGTAATAGTTTCAGTTTGAGTTTCAAATGAAGTTATATCTACAATTTTTGGGCTAGAAGTCTCTTGAGTTCCCCTAGGGAGAATTTGTAGAAATTTGGTCACAGGAGCTTATGTTATATTTTTAGTGTGGGTTTAGATTGATTTCTTAGTGGGAATTTCAGTATTCATTTTTCTTCTAAGGATGTACTGTTTGTGAACCTCATATATAGCAGATTCATAGTGTTGTTTGAAGTCAAAGGACCCTCTAGATTCTAATTATAATTGTTGCAGCATGTACAATTCATGTTCTTCCTGAGTAAGAAAAACAACATCTTCATTTTTAATCCCTAATAGGTTTATTTGGGTGTCATCCTCCTCTTCATGGTTTTGTGAACCCTCAGCATAGTTTTCCTGGAAGGGTGGTCTAATTTGTTGATCTGGTATTGCATTTTTTCCAATGTTAGGATTTTTCCTAAAGTTGGGGTTTTTTATTGGGGATGGATGTTGATTTTCCCACTAATCTTTTCTTTCCATGTTTTCTAATCTATCCATTATTATTTCTACACTCCTTGCTAAACTATTTGTTTTACCATTAGAAGTGGAAGTTTCCTCTTTAATGACAAATATCTTTTCATTTCTCATTCTAGCTTTCTTAGCTAATAAATTGGCTTCTACACTAACAACATTACTTTGCATTTGTTCCAATGTTTCAAGGTTTCTTTCCCTTAATTGGTATGGCATATCAATGTCAAAACCATCAGGAAATTTGATCAATGCTAGGTCTAATGGAGGTTTAATATTAGCAGGGGTTTAATTGTAGACGCTATTGAACCTAGTACAATAATCCTAAATTGAACCATTAGGAGCTCTTCTAATGTTATCATATTCAGATAGTATTTGCAGAGGGTTTTTCTTTCTTTCCCATCTATCAATAAAAAATCTATGAAAAGTAGCTAAATTTACAATATGATTAACATGTAAACCTTTGAACCATTTCTTAACATCCCCTATTAATGTTTGGGTAAACAACCTCATTTGGACAGCAAACTCATTAATCTCATGCAACTCAAAATAGTCAGTGATTTTGTTCACATGTTGTTGGGTAGTATACTGATCAGTAGCATCAAACAAAAAGATTTTTCTTTGGTAATCTTGGGGCATGCCATGTAGTTGGGTTGGTAAAATCAAAGGTGCATATCTGTCTACCATGGCTGAGGTTTTGGCTTGACAGTGGGGCAAAGTAGTGGTGCTAGAAGAAGGACTTGAAATGGGTGTAGATGAACTTGATGAACTTGATTTGTTTGGCTGAAGAGGAAGTTTAGGAATAACTGGTTTCCGGGAATGAAATATGGTGGATATTATAGGTGAGGTGGTAGTAAATGGAGGTGTATTTATAGTATTTGAAGATTCTACAGAAAGTTCAGAGGCAGCAGCAATGAGGGCAACTAATTCAACTGATTGTTGAAGATAGGCATCATCTATATGGCTTATCAAGGTTGAGGTTAAAGCTTCTAGTTATCAAAAGTATTCAAAACAAGTTGATCTAAATCTAGATGTATAGGCACCTCTTTTGACTCAATGAATTGAATAAAATCAGGGTCTATTACAGTTTCATGAATTGAATTTTCTGTTTTGGTTCTAAACAATGAAAGCTCAAATGACAGATCAAACTGAATGTCCTCTAAACTTGATAATTCTTTGGGGAGATAATTTTCTTTAACTAACTGGCTACTACTTGCTTGAGTTTATACCTTTTTTTATTTTCTTAAATTCTGTCAGGGTCATCAACTATTGTTGCAGGGTTTGGATCTGGATTTTCCTTGGTATAGTGAGTCTTTTTGGGAGCCAGAATTTTATTTTTTAATTGTTTTTATGAAACTTTTTAACAACCTCAAGGGGCAAAAGATGAGAATTAAGATTTCCTTAAAGTTTTATTACACTGAGGATCAAGTCTCCAGTATGGTCACAAATATGTTATCACTCCAATATTTCTCTAGAGTCGTTATGAAAGAAATGATTAGAGGTAATCACAAACCAACTTTGGAGATTATGATTTAGCCTTCCTAATTCTCAGATAGGGCTTTCTCTTTATGATTTAACTTTGTTTTAGTTATCTGATTTTAGGCTAGTTATGCTTTTACTTGGGTTTTGATTTGGATTGGGTGGTGGGATCACTTACTTAGATTGATAGAGGGATGTCTTTTACCATTGGGCTATGGGGTCAAATGTCAAGAAAACAGGATTGGATCAAGTTCTAAAAATAGTGTCTATAGGGCAAGGTAGCTGAGTTATTTAAGATCTTAAGGCTAGATGGTGAAGTTGGTTTCAATCGGATCCAAATAGCAATTAAGGGTTCCTTAGGCCGTATTATGAAAGAAGTGAAAGAGGTCAGCCAGGATGGAAGAGAGGGATCTAGATATCAGAAGAAAACATATAAATGATTAACTATTCAAGACAGAGTGTACTTAAACAAATTCTGAAATAAATTTCCAGTTAATTCATTCACTTTAGATAACATGCAAGTTTATGAATTACATAATAAGAGAAAAAATTTGACAAAAGAAAATACTTCACTGTAATAGCTCAACACATGAATCTTGTAATGCAATCTCTTTATTACTCAGTCCAGTATGCTGACTTGAAAAATTTGTACAATAACCCTCAGGTTTATGATCAATACAACTCTACAAATGTATAGCAATCCACACTCAATACTTCGAATTATGAAGTATTTATACAAAAATATTTTACAAAATATCCCAAACTGTCTTGGGAATAAATCTAGCAGAAAGAAATATCTTCATGCAAGTAGATAGAGACAAATGTTCAACTGTTGTATGTTGTCCCTGTTTATTTGGTTGTGATGTCTTTATGATCTGATATTTTGTTGTTTATTCTCCGCCCTATTGTTGGTCTTCACGCTGGCTATTCTTTTTACTTTTATCTTTCAACTATTACACTTTCACCTGATACTCTTTCATCTGGATGGCCTGTTACTTTTTCTTTACTGTGCCTTTTTCACTTTGACTGTCAATTTTCAAATTTTGACTGTGTATTTTTATAGTAATTCATTCAACTTCTCCCATGTGTCTGCATTTGGTAATTGAATATTTACCATCTTCCTGTAGATTTCATATGCTTCTGTATATTTGGAAAAAGTGGGTTTGTTCATAAAAAGGTGTTTTACCTCATGCTGGAGGTAAAATAGGTTCTCAAATGTCTGATATAGAACCTTTCCAGTAGGCATCCCCTTCATAGAGGAAGTATTTACCTGATCCCTTGCCAGCTCTCTAATTCCACTGTTGTAGTCTTCCTATGGCATCAACTTGTCATTTATAACCAAGGGATTTGGAATACCTTTTTGCCTCAAAACATCAAACTTTACCATGAACCTGTCCATAGCCAGTTGCATGGTTTGGCATTCGTCTTCAAGGTTCATCATCAAATTCCTCTTGGTGAGCACATTTTTTACTTCCAATATGGTTCCAGTCCTGTTAGGTATCTCCAACTCCTGCAATTCCTATTTGTTTTTGGAGTTCAAGAAATGGATGATTCTAGTGGCTTCTTCTGGCATATCTCCCAGTTCAGCCTTAACTCTTTGAATGGCTTCTGTAGCCTCTTTTACTAAGTCATTTTGTTCAAAAATTACTTGAATAGATGGCCAAATATCATTGAAAAATTCAATGATATTGGCCCATAACTGTTCTTTGGCTTGGCCAAGGGGCTCCTTTAATGTTAGCTCTTTCTCTGAGCTCTTTATCATTTCATTCTTTCATGTTTCCTTCTGTACTTCTTCTTTGTGCAAAATCTGTGCAAGATTATTATCATTCTCCAAGCTTGTTATTTTTTCCTTAAGCTTGTTTATCTCTGTAGTCTGAATGGACATGTATTCCATTGCCTTGACCAATTTAGCTGACTCATCACTTGCCTGAGCTGCTACTATTGTTGAACCTGTTGCTGATGTAGATGTTGTGGCAGCTGGTAGTGCTATAGCCAATGGAGCTGTAGGAGCCAATGAAGCTACCAAGGTGGATGGTACTACTGTGGTGACTTTTGGAATAACAGTGGCAGTCGTAGTCTCAAGGCTGACCGATTCAACTGTATTAATTTTTCCAACCCATTCTCCATTTCATTCAATTGGTCATTAAGTTGTAAAACAAGGTCCATCATTTCCTCCTGATGTGTTTGGCTTTCTAAGACCTCTTTTGTCTCTGGATGCTCTGAATGAGGAATTTTTAGTTTTTTTTTTAGAGCAGCAATGTCCTCATTCTTTTTATTTATTAGTTTCTCAGTAGAGTTGACATCACTAGGATTATACCCAAGCTCAATTACCGAGTCCTCCAGTGACTTGATTCTGTTGTCTTTGGCCTGCGAGGAGGCATTTTCCAATTTGTACTGTGTTGTAATCTTGTCCAATGAACCTTGAAGCTTGTGTGTAGTCATAACCTTATTGGTCATGGTGGAATAGATCATCTCGCTCACCTTTTTGTGACACTCGATTTGGTCATGGGGCGGACATCCCTGGCCAAAACCTCAAAATCTGCTTTCCTATAGGCCACTAATGATCTTGGCTGGTGGACTATAAGTTGCATGAAGGTCATCTGCATTTTACCTGTTTTGATGTCAAAGGCTGACATTAATCTGCTCTAATTTTCAGGCGTCTACTTGAAGTATTGGGCATTAGTATCAACCTTCAATTTCTTATTCCTCAACTTAATTTCTTTGTACCTATCTTTGATATCCTTCTCTTTATCCACAGGCCTGGAAAATGAAGAGACCTCAATGTTGAGCCGCCTCTCAATTAGTTGGGTATTTGAGGTAGAGTGCTGGTGTGTTTCTCCTAAAGCTAATGGGCCTTTGCTTCTTCCCACCATAATGTTAATGCTAGTGATTTCCACTAAGTCAATGGTGTCTTCCTGTTCAGTTACATGATTAATCTTGGGCCTCTTCCTATAACTGATCTCAAATTGTTCGTTTGTGGTTTCCATGGTTGAACTAGAACCTTCTTCCCTAGTTCTCTTTGCATTTTTTTCTTCATTTGTTGGAGTCTGTAAAAGAGGAGGAATATTCATTGGTTCTCATAAGTCTGGAACTTGAAAAAAGGAACTAGTGTCAATCTTCTTCTCCACATCAATTAATGTATTCTCCACATCAACTACAATACTGTCCATGTCTATCAAAGTGCTTTCCAACCATTCAGACTGGTTGGAAAATTCCTCAATGTCTGGCTTGGTATGATGTATGAAAGGATCCAATTTGACCTCGAGCCTTAGTTTATTTATGACTCCATGAGGGTCATATTTCCACATAAAACTGTTCTTGAATTTCATCTATTGCAAAATCTTATCTGCCTCTGGTCCGACTTCCCTATTATTACAAATAAAGTGGCCCAATTGGTTTTTCATTTGAATTGAGTTTTCTTCTTGGTTATCAGGAAGTTAACTTCATCAGAGTTTATTATCTACCTAAAGTACTCTAATGCAAATAACCTCATGGGGAGGTATTTGGGCAGTTTGTAGGAAGCCAGTTGGCATCCATACATCCTTATCTCTGTCTAGTGCTAGTATAAATACTAGTCTCCCACTTTACTATTCTTTTCCAACTATAAAACCCTTTTAATTTCCTGACTGATCCTGGGCTGATAGCTACTGGTTAGCATGTTTACAACAGGACGCGCAATTGAATCAATGAAGTATTTGTAGGAAAAAACAATGGGGTATTGTTGGATCATTGGTGTCCAATATATGACTAATCTTGGATTTCCTTTGGTGTCTAATTTTTGAATGTTGGTTGGAAACTTGTTTGACTGATAATAGAGGAACATGTGAAATAAAACTGAAGACTACTTGAAAACTCTCTCATTTGGTAGTCTAATGAATTTTTCATGCATTCTTTCTGCTATGAACTGAGCATAGTTATACATTATAGTAGGACACTTACCTAGGAAAAAGATAGAGAGGAATGCTAGGACAACCTCATCCACATGCTCATCTGTGGTGTATCCTAAAATGCAAGAGAGAATGGTAATAATTTGTCTGCCTCTCTTAGAAAAAATGGTGGTAGCATATGGAGGACTATCTATTGGAGTGTGAGACTTTTTAATGATGAAAGGTTGAATAATCTGAGCTTTCTTGGGTATGTCTAGCTTGGTGTAGAGATCAAGCAAGCCTTCAATTGGAAGTGGGGTCTCATTTTGGCTTAGCTAGATTTGCAGCATTTGGTTAATGGATTCTACTATAATGGTGAACAAAAATTGCTGGTCAGGGGTGACAATGGCTCTTTGGCTTGGAATGTAGCAAGCTTGGCTTAAGTGGATGATTTTCGGGAATGGGTGTACCTGTGGGAAATAGTACTTGGGAAAATTGGACTCCCAAAGGTGAATGTCATCGTTCTGGTTTAAGAACTTGTATTTACTCCAGCAGTGGAGTTTTAGTGGGTAGGCAAGGGAAGAAATATCCTTTATTTGAAAGCCTTGGTTTGCTAAGGCAAGGTGGTCAATGTCCATGTGAGGGGTTTGCAGAGGAATCGAGTCTAGAGAGGTTCGGGAAACAATATTTCGGTTTTGTGAATTGAATTAGGATTTCAGGGGTTTCGGGAGTGAGTTTTAGAAGTTCTGGTATAGTGGGAGGGTAATCACAGTC
The DNA here is from genome assembly GCA_031772625.1 of Pinus tabuliformis. Taxonomy (NCBI): domain Eukaryota; kingdom Viridiplantae; phylum Streptophyta; class Pinopsida; order Pinales; family Pinaceae; genus Pinus; species Pinus tabuliformis. Next base: position 300,831,636 of record CM062813.1, on the reverse strand, counting down.
TGTGAAAGGGTTTGGGATGTAGAAATAAGTTTTTCTTCAATTTTAGGAAGGTTTCTTTAATTATTTCAATTAATTAACCATTTAATTACAACTGTGCATTTTCAAATTCAAAGGTCGTTCTGGTTTTTTCCAATAATACCTGGAAATTGATGGTTCGGCATGCAGATTGGGTTCAGTGGTGAATGCAGAAGGTACTGTGGCTTCAACTATCAGCTGGTTACTTCAATTGGGTATCTGGAGCGTCTTCAGGTGGGAGAAGGTGGTAAAATTGGTGGTATAGGTTCAGGGTGTCGTAAATGGCTAAGCAATAGTTTGCAGTGAAAAACAAGCGAAAAGAGAAATTTGGGGATTTTTTAGCCTTTTAATGGGTAATAGCCACATTTTGGCGTGGAAACAATTAAATGAACAGTGGGCAGTTTTTGGTTTAAGCGGGGAGGTGGTTTTTTGCGCCATCGCATCGCTTTTGGAGATTAGGCGGTGTTTTTTGTGAGCACGCGATCTAGCCTGGTGCCACCACGTAGCACAACAGTGCCCAGGAAAAACCGCAAATCTTGCGTGTTCTTGGGCTATTATTAATTGGATAATGAATGCATGAGATATGGATTACACCGTTGGATCTTGGCACAGGAGATCGGAGGGATATCGCGCAATTGAGTTGCATTGATGGAATCAGGAAAGTGATTTGGCGAGGCCCAGGATTTAATTACAGATAATTGTAATTAATTAACCAATAATGTCGGGATTTTAAATATGAGCAGCATGTTAATGAATATGGGACAATGGGTTATATGACGGGGTTTTCTTTAACTGCACCAAGGGTTGGTGGGTTAAAAAGGTTTATCAGGAAATACAAAGTGGGGGGTGTTAATTACATAATGTGGGGGCATAGTAAACAAAAACTTAGGATAAGGGTGTTTTGTGGGTTTTTTAAGGGAAATGGGGAATTAATAAAGGGGGAAGGTAATATTTGTAATGGGAAATGGGTTTCACACTAGGGAAAAGGGGTTTTGGGAAGGGGGAGTGATTTTTGAAGGGTAATTTCTAGGGAAATGTGTGAAACCAAGGGGTAAAGGTCAAAATGAGGGGAAAAGGGTATTTATAAGTAATAAAGGGATAATGGGGAAATTAGCAAATAAGTATGCGAGGGCATAGTTAAATGAGGGGAAATTAGTAAACAAGCTTGGGGAACATCTTTTCTTTCTCAAAATTCCACATGCACATGAAAAATAAGATTTAACATGATAAATGTGCTTTTTACTTAGTAACCTTGTGCATTTGCAACATTTCTTCTATCTTCCCTTTATTTACCCTAACATTTTTTCTTCATTTCAATGGGTGCATTTGAGCTTGCAAACCCTTTATTTCCTTTTCTTTTGACAAGCAAACTATCTAATTCTAACCTTATAACTCCCAATGGATCAGATTAAATAGATGAGCTCATTATTATTCTCTACCTAACTACTGATCTGCCAAGGCTAAATAGTTTGGCTAGATCTTTATTCTCTATCTATCAACATGAAATTTAAAGCATGAATGACTCAAGATTAAGCTATTTGACCATCATGGATTCTGGCCTTTTTGACAAGCTGCACACAATCTTATTTTACAAAGTAAAGCAAAAGGAGTGGCATTTGAATTTGCACACTTTCATGATCTATTTTTATTTCTTTTTGGGGTTCATATTTTTCACTTTTTTGATCTTTTTCTTTCTTTCTGTCCTTTGATTATTCTTTTAGGACATACCCACTTTACATTTTTTAATTTTTAATATGGAAAACATTTTACAGAAAGTAAAAGTATGTACAATATTATGGATCCTATTATTATATGATCCTAACAATGGTGATAGTGAATCTAGAGGCCCCGAGAAGTGTTAAGAAGTTGTGCACAACGCTAAGACATACATGATATTACAAAAAATGTATCAAATCATATGCTCAAATTACTGCACCCATGGAGAAGCTGTTGAAAAATGATGCAACATTCTATTGGGATGAAGAATGTCAGTGTAGCTTAGATGTCTTGAAAGAAAAGATGGTCACTGCGCCAATCTTAGTATTCTTGGATTGGAAGAAGGAATTTCACGTACATGTGGATGCCTCTTGCATTGCGTTGGGTGGAGCGTTAATGCAAGTCAGTGAAGAAGAAATGGACCATTCTATCGCCTTCACAAGTAGGAAATTATTGAAGGATGAGAAGAATTATTCAACGACTGAGCATGAAGAATTGACCATGGTCTACGTGCTCCAGAAATTTAGGCAATATCTGTTAGGAGGGAATTTCAAGATGTACACAGATCATTCTACCTTGAAATACCTGGTCAATAACCCTGTGTTTGGGGGGGAAGATCTGTAGGTGGTTGCTACTATTCCAGGAGTATGATTTTGAAGTAATTGCGAAGCCAGGGAGGTTGAATGCAGGGCCTAACCATCTGTCGTGGATCAAAATAGGAGAGGAGGCCAATAATTTGGAGGAAGGGTGGCCAAATGTGTAGCTCTTCGTGGTGCATGTAGCAGATAATCATTTTTCCAATATTATTCACTTTTTGACTATGGGGATGGCATCGAAAGGGTATACAAGTCAGCAAAAGAAGGAACTAGTAGTCCACATGAAAGAATTTTCAGTGATCTCAGGACATTTGTGTAATATGGGTGTTGATGAAATACTGTGAAGATATGTGCCAAATTTTGAGAAGGATCACATTCTCACTGAAGCTCATGGAGGGAATGCAGGAGGACATTATGCAGGAAAGGCGACTACATAGAAGATTTTTCACGTAGGGCTATAGTGGCCAACGCTGCAAAAATATGCCAAGGTGTATTGTAGGGCATGCGATGCATGTCAAAGAACTAGCAGACCATCGCGAAGGGACAATTTGGTGCTAAATCCTCAAGTATCCTTGCAGCCATTTGAAAAATGGGCAATTGATTTTGTTGGGCCAATTCAACCCCCAAGGAAGAAAACTAGTGTGCATTATATCATCACCACGATAGAGTACCTAACCAAATGCAAAGAAGCACAACCGGTTAACGACTGTACAGGGGATACATTAGCAAATTTTTTGTTTGAATATGTCTTAACTAGATTTGGTTGTCTGAAAGTGTTGATGAGCGACAAAGGTACGCACTTTTTGAATGAAACGATCAATCATTGAGAGAATAATTCCAGGTCTACCATCAAAAGAGTACACCATATCACCCACAGGCCAATGAAACTATTGAAGCCTTCAACAAGATTTTGGAGAACGCGCTGACAAAGATTTTCAATGCATAGTGAAATGACTGGGATGTGCACGTACCTGTAGTACTATGGATGTATAGGACTACTTGCAAGAAGCTAACAAGACAAACTCTATTTAGATTGGTCTATGGTGTAGAAGTTGTAATGCCAATGGAGTATATTGTGCCTAGTCTATGCATAATATCTCTCACAGTTATGGCAGATCGCGAAGCCCTGGAGGAACGACTCATGCAACTGATGGAGCTTGAAGAGGACCAATTCTTGGTAGGATTCCATCAACAAGTACAGAAGGAACGTGAAAAATCATGGCACAATCACCACATCAAACTTCACACCTTCAAGGTAAACGATCTTGTCTTGTTATATGATAGTAAATTCACTAAGTTTTTGGGGAAATTTCAGATGCATTAGCTAGGACCATATATTATCAGAGAGAATACAGATGGAGGTGTCGTTCAGCTCGCAAAGCTGAATGGAGAACCTTTTCCAGGAAGAGTGAATGGGAGCTGATTGAAGCTATATACAGGGGATCCTGCACAATGACTCTATGGTAGAAGGACAATCTTAGTTCTCCAGGAAGTTGCAACGGAGTGTGGGACTATAAACTACACTGCCAAGTTTGGAGGACTACATGGAAAGCAGGCTGCACAAGAAATGGTGAAGTTGCAGCATATGAAGTTGTCTGCATGAGGCTTCTCTACAGAGGAAGGTGTCGTGCATCATAGCCGAAAAGTGACTGTTGAAGTCATTTTTCTTGACTTGATAGCTAGAATACAGTTACGAGGAGTGAGCTGGTGGCATTTAAGGCCAAATCTTTGAAGATCTGTCACCAAAACAACATTAATTGTCCGAATTTGGGGGGAACAATCGGATTTGAATTAAAACACCCCTCTAAATTGTGTTTTGGTCCAATAGAGAACACTTTGTGCCCTTAGAGTTTTTGCTGAAATTTGTTGTCAGTCAGTTATGAGTCGAGTGTTTTGGGAGGAATTCTTCACCCACACATACATTTCTCTCGAATCCTGTGAATTGTTCATGGAAAGGATGACCGCCACCAACCCTGTCGAAGCAATGAGTTCTGAAGCAGCCATATTTGACACCCTAGGCCCATAAGTATTCAGTGTTGAAGCTATGCCTGCAGTACCCATGATGTCAAGATCACCAAGACCAAAATAGTCCATTGCAAAAGATAAACAACTCGTTGTGACATAAAAGCAACCTATAGAAAACTAGAAGCAGAAAAAGCCAGTTCAGGTATGCGCTTCCCCAAGGGAGTATACCACGACACCAGCCCAGAAGAATGATAAGTAGCCAACAAGATATAAGCAGAACGATGTAGACCTGGAGGCAGAAGAAGGCTAGGGAATTAAAGAAATCGACGTCAAAGTAGAGAAACCTATAAAAAAGATACCTAGGTATATCCCTCCGTGAAAGCGAAAGAAGAAGATCACTAAAGACCCAGACTCAGAGAAATTCACCATCTCCACACCCCTGCTACCTAGTAGGTGCCTTTTGAAGGTTCACAACTCACGTGAGTCCCACTATTGAGGATGGAGGATTCGGACCTTGTGAATCACGCTAAGTTCTCACACTTAGCGATGGAAAAATACATGAAGCAAGTGTATTATGAAGAAATAGGTCTTACCGTGGTGGAAATGGAGGAATGGGTCTGCGGTGTTGAGCAATCAGTGTTGCTCAACTTGCTATGGGTACCACATTACCACCACACCCCATTGACACAATTTGCATACACCAGCTGCTTACTTTGGTACACGATGGGTGCCTATGGCTAGGAGGGTCTATACCCATCACGGATATGCTCATTCACAGGATTAGGAACCTGCCACATGAAGGTTTGAACCCAGCCAAGTAGGTTGGCAGAAAGATGGGGGAGAAGGAGCTTAGAAAACGAATGAAGAAGGATTATAAACTTGTCAAGAAATTGTGCGGGTACTCAATTTTATCTATCTCAGACCCCGAAGTTCAATTGGCTGCATAGATATTAGCAGGAAAGATGATGAGGAAGTGTTGCGTGAATGAAGTTTTGGTGCCCGTAGTATCCCTAGATGCTCAGTGCGTGAAAGGTGTACTGTTCAACTAGTTCAGATACTTGTGCTAGGAATTCCTCGTGAATTACCGCGAGGCCCAGGATGAAACCAAGTCATTCCATTATGCTTGGTTATTGCTTTTTATTATGTTGGTTTCATGGGAACTACTAGAGGATAGCCATTTTCCTCCTCTAGAATAAGGATTGCCGAAGGTAGCATAATTCACCTCCTTATGGGCTACCAAGGACCCCGCGTGGATCACAGAAACAAAAATCTTTTAGGTCCTAATGGAAGTGAGTCTCCACATGGCCGTTAACCAGCATCCAAGGTTGTCCCCAACCTTTTACACACAACTTTCAGACTATGAAACATTCAAGGATGACTTTCACAGGGTGTATATCCAAGCGCAAAAGGATCTAGTGCAGCAATGGCATGAATTTCCATATTTGGTAACAGAGACAGATGTGCAGGAAGTCATAGCGCGCTAGCCAAGTGAATGGCGTGCTCCTTCAGATCTAGTTGTTGGGCCAAGCATAGGTGCGAAGAGTGTGACTGCGAAGAAAAGGAAGGAGGAAGCTAAGCATGTTGTGTAGAACCTGGCCATGCAGAAGAAGAAGGATGTTGTAGAGAAGGCTCATATTGAGAAGGAACGTGCTACCAAGGAGAAGGCAGAACATGAGTAGTGCGAGACCGAGAAAGGTGACAAGTCACCTTCACTAGAAATAGAAATAGAAGAGCTTATAGGGCAAGGTGATAGAGGCGAGGAGGGGAAACATACCCCTTCATTTAGAAAAGACGTGAGATGAAAAAACAAGGTGGATTACGAAAGAAGCAGAAAGCTCAGAAAACATAGGTTAATCCCATGGTGGTCACAAAAGCGATCTGGATGAGATCGGTGATAAAGTTAAGGACACCGCAATAGAAGTACTGCAGTAGTTGGAACAACCGTACATATAAACATTGGGAGGAGTTGATAGTTATCTTCGACAGTTGTAGCTCCAAGCAACCAAGATCCAAGTAGATGTCTGGAAAGTGAGTTGCGTACAAGGCAGTTTAGCACGGAGTCAAAGCACAAGCGCAAATATGGTTCTTTGGCAGCAGGATGTGTGAGTCTTCCCCTTTCCTACAGGTTCAGTCCATGCCAACAACGAGGAGCAATGCACCCTCCTTTATAGAGTCCCAAATATGGGCCTGAACCTTTCCAAAATGAAACTGGAATTATTGCATGCATTATTATAGGGGGTCATGGAAGAGATTCACATCATGGAACAATGAGATCTCAATGTTGTTTGTGAAATCAAAGATGCAGGTTTTGCAAGAGAAGGAGATGCTCCTAAAACACAGTTCATGATTGGAGTCAATAGTCGCTGAGGTATGCAGGATGGTGGTTAAACTTCATATCCCTAAGGACGCATAACTAGAAGCGAAGATAAATAAATTAGCTGCTGGTGTGTGCGAGGCAAAAGCTGAGGTTAATCGAGTTCAATTTGAACTCAACATGAAGATAACCGAGTTTCAATTGAAGTTTCTACCCACAACTCCACTAGAGGTCCAAGAGTAGTGCAGAGTCGCGATCAAGGAAGGATTGGCCACTCTGGACGCCACAACTGTAGACTGCTTAGAAGTATTTGAGCAAGTTATGGAGTTGGTAACAAATCTGCAGGAGGATTCAAACCTGTAGACATTGAATAAAAATATCAGGGAGCTGCAGTGACTGTATGACGAATATAGGGCAACGACACGCTCCATTGCACCAATGGAGCATCTAGCCAAATTGCAGGAGGGGAAGCAACTCCTCATGCAGGTAGAGGCGACACAAAAGAAGGAGGCCTTGCTTAAGGCAAGTTACAAACTTGGTTAGAGGAGGCTTACCAAGTCACGACCAATATTCAAGAGAAGCTAACATGCTTGCAGTAGATGCAGAAGACAGTGAGGCTGGCCATAGAAGGCCCAACTACAGAGAAGTTAGTTGAAGAGGTCAAGCAATTAGCCCATGCAGAGCACTGCCAAGGTCACAGTAGTTCAAGTAGAGGTGAGGGATCTTCACAGCAAGATCATAGCGCTATACGAGTGACTTGAGGGCGAGTCATGATATTTGTGTTAGGGGCTTCTTGGGATGGGATCCCCTGGGTCAGTTTTGGGTTTAAAATAACCCAAGTTTTGATGTATTTTTTTGTAAGAAATGTAAAGTCTCCGCGATTTATGGATGTGGAGTGCGTGGATGATTAGAAGTCAAAAGGGTTTTATCCCCTTGTTTATGTAAAGGTTTAGTTAGCTTTGAGTTCCACCTGTGGTCCACGAACCATGGGAGTGTAGAAATAGGTGTGTCTTAGAGAGTCTAAGGCAGATATCTTAGATAATGATGGATGTAATGGGTTGATAGAAGAGAAGTGTTAGCGGAGAGAAGTGGGTCAGATAGGAGAGAAAGTTTCTGCAGATGAGTGCGTAGAGGCCTAGGTAGAGTCCGCAACTGAGTTTGCAGACCCCTACAGTTGAGTGTGCAGGGTAGTTTTGAGTCTGTAAGCTGAAATGAAGATCAATAAAAAAATTTATTGAAAAAATATTGTTCATAGCTATTTATCTATGTTTACTTATGCTTACGATATATGTTGTGGATGAATAATGTGTTTATGAAATATTTATCTAATGGTGCACGATTATTGTGAATAAATGTTAAATGATGTACACAAGTAGGTTTATGTAATTTCGTGAAGACTCTGATGAATTATCTAATGTTTAATAATAACTTGTTGGCTTGAGGGGGCCTGACCCAGGTCCATTGTTAATTAGCCAAACAAATCCCTACACTACTAGCCCTTTCAGCATCAGCCCATGGAGTGCGGACCGAAGTCTCACCCAAAGCAGTATGGGGGGATGCTGGAACCAAGTTTCTGCACCCTGAGATGGTTGTGATGTCATTTGATTTCTTCTATCCTTGCCTTCACGCAGGTGATCTCGCTCTAGGGCTTGTAAGACAAACCCTCTATTCCAGCTTTCAATACCTTCGTGAAAGTATACGATCGACCTTCACACAACCCTAACCTGTAGCCTAGTTACTTTCACACTGTGATGGTAGCACGCCGTGCTGATTCTTCAATTACCCTAAGTGATTTGCTTATCTTGCCAAATACTTAAAGTTATCACTGCGTAATCAGATATTCATAATTGCTTTTAATTATTCAATGTAGCTGCAATCATTCGTGCATTATAGAAGCATAATAAAGGAAATTCATACATAACATATTCAAACCCATCAACAGAACAAATACACTGAATTTGTGGAATAACTCCTTTTATTAATATGTTCCAAGTATTACAAACTATGTTCACCTCGGGCACACAGTTGAGGGGTCCGCACACTCAGCTGCGGACTTCTACCCTAGGCCTTTACACACTCAGCTGAAGAGCCTCTACCTATGCTACAACCCAAGACTTAGACTTCTTTCTTGAAAGCTATGACTCTCTTACTTGTTGTGTCTCCCAAACTACTTAGATCTTAGCTCTTTTTATACAATCCCATAGTCTACGAACCATGGGAAAATCTCTTACAATTGACTTTACTTTACAAAACTAAGGGCAGACTACACTTTATGACACATAACACCTTGGCGCTCCGCAACCACAAATTGTAGAGTCTTTACAACAACATTACAAAAATTGACTTAAAAATGGGCTTTTAGCCCCAAAACTACCTTGGGGGATCCCGTTGCCAACAGGCCCCCAACACAAACATTGTGACTTGCCCTCAAGTCACTCGGTAGGTGCAGAGAGATTTGCGTGAAGCCCTTCTAGCTCAACCCTGATGACAACAACTTCGACTGTGCACTGAGATGTTGCTTTCTTCGCATCTTCGAATGTCTTCTCTATTACTGCCCCTGTGCTATAAGCCTAAAGCTATTGTTGCATTGTTTGCAGAGTCGTAAGCTTTCCTTCAATGTTTCCAGTGACTACGTAAGATTCCTCCAGCTAGGGCTTTAATCGCGCCTTCAGCACTGCTTCCTTGTGCAGCGCTGCGTCCACCTATTCATTCAGATGCTTGGCTTCCTGTAGCTTGGCTAACCTTCGTGTCAGCGTGACGGTTCGCGCTGTGCCCTTAACTTCGTCATAGTGTTGTTGGAGTTCGCACTCTTTCATCTCTAGCCTCTAGATGTTTGAGTCCTCCTGCAAGTTGGTTAGGACCTCAAACGATTCTTTGAACAGTTGTGTGTAGGCTTCCACTATACTCTTCACTACCACAAATACTTCTGTGATAGCAACCATCCTGTGTTCCTTTACCTTTGGTGTTGTTGAAGGTTGAGCCCTCAACTGGAGCTCTGTAATTTGCAGGTTCAACTCCAACTGAACTCGCACCATCTCTGTACGAGTTTCGTGCACCCCTATGGCCAATTTGCAGATGCGGACCTCGACTTGCTCCTCCTTTAGAATGGCCAATTCTGGGACTATTTTGCAGGCCTCCTCCATGACCTGTAGGTTTTTCTTGCTCTGGCTGGTCGCCTCGGCCTCGGTGGCGATGGCAAAATTCATTTGTAGGGCCATCTGCTTGTTGTTTATCTTTTGTTCACTGATCACTTGGAGGGCATGGTGCTCATGGGCCCTCAGCTCTTCAATTACTCCATCCTATAAGAGGTCAAGTACTTCGCACAGGAGCACTGCTAGATTCAATCCCACTCCCTTCAAGTCACTGATAGTGGTTCTGTCAGCCTCATTTTCTATTATCAGTGCTCCATCTGGCAGAAATGATGCACTGGAAGCCTTTATGCGTAGCATATTGATAGCCTCTGATGTGCCGATATCCAAGCTGGTAGGCACCATACCAACTTGCAGCGCGTGGGTTTGTAACTCCTACAGTCTTGTCTGGATGGCCCTGAGGATGATCTGCTACTACTTTTCAAATTGTTACAGGGCCTCTGCAGTGACATCTCTAACTATGTCACCAATGTCATATAAGTCTCCCTCCATTAGCATGATAGGGTCCAGCGAGGTCTTGGTTGCCTTGGATTTATTTTTTGACCCTCCCTTTTCTATCTCTCTCGGGTGTTTAACGCAACCAAATGTCTCTTGAGGTTCCGCATTGTGTTTCTCTGTGTCCTCCTCTTCGGTCTCAGGTGAAGGAAATCACGCGCCTTTGTCAGAGACCCGCTCTATGCCACCTGCCTGTTTTCCTACCTCCTTTCTTATTTGTTTTGCTTGGGCCTTCTCAACAACCTCCTTCTTCCTCTTTTCAACTAGTTCCGCCATCTTCAGCTTGGCCTCTTCCTTCTTCTTTTGTGTGGTAGACTTGCTTCCACCCATCGCCAAGTCTGTGCTAGTGTGCCACTCTGCTATCCATTTATCCAACACCATATCGATGGCATCATCTGTGGCTAGGTACAGAAAATCATATCAATTCTACGCAGGGTCCTTCTATCCCCTGATCGAAATCTGATGGAAATCATCCCTAAACTCGGCATACCTCTGAAGGTTAGCATATGCAGTGGGTGACAATCGCGACTCACAATTGATATCCACCCTGATATTCATTTCCATCAAGATCCAAAAGATATTGTTGTCTTGAACTTACTGCACGTCCTTGGTTGCCCAGAGTGAAGCTTACTTCGCTGCTTCAGGAATGTTCAACACAACCGAGGGGAATTGGCTCTCTTTTGGTAGCTCCCACACTACGAGCACAATCGACAACAAGAGCCACGCATAATGGAATGTCTTTCTTTGCTCTTGTACTTCGTGATAGTTCACCAGGAACTCTCCGTGAAGGTAGTATGACCAGTTAAACTGGACTCCTTCCACACACTGTTGTGTGAGCGCGATGACAAGAGTCGATACCACATCAGTGTGACACTTCCATATCACCTTCCCTACAAGGATTTGCATTGCCACCTTCACAGCGGGGTCACAGATGATGGAGATAGCACACCCACATGGCTTCTTCACCAGTTTGAACTTCTCTTTCATTGATTCTATGAGCACCAACTCACCACCCTTTCCGCCAAATATCATAGATGGATTTTTGCATGTATACAATAGGCGCGTTATGCAGTGAATCAATGTATCAATGATGGGTATCGGTTCCTCTAGCCACATACACCCATCATGCACCAAGCACAAAAGCTGCTTGGTGGCTATTATTTTCACGGTGGTGCAGTTATAGTGCGGCACCCAGAGCAGGTTGAGTAATCCTGCCTTCTCTACTCCTCTGAGCCACTTCCGCGACTCCAGTGAAGTAATCCCCGTATTTGTGTCTATGATGAAATGCATCAACTATTCGGTTGCTAGGTGTGGGAACTTTTCATGGTCCGCCAGGTCCTAGTCTTCAAGCTTCAAAATCAGCACCTGTGCCAATCGCGGACCATCAAAAGTGATTTCATTTGGTAGTAGAGGGGTTTGTAGTGGAGTCTTACTTTCATCAATGTCCTTTGGGACCTTGGACTTGGGCTTGCACAGAGGAACATACTTCGGCAATCATGTAATAGGGTTTGCATGCTCGGCTTCAACCTCTTCTATTTCCACTCCTACATCCTCATCATCTGTGGGGATGTCTTCGATATCCTCCTATTATTCTTCTAGGTTTATAGCCTTTCTTTTCTTATGAGAAATGGGCTTTGGTGGGTTTTGTCTTGGCAACGCACACACTGGTATGGCAGGTTGCTTGCCCTTCTTTTCTTTCATGGTCTCCTTGGTTGGGGTTGGCTTCGGTCTCGACATTCTTGGGGATTTAGGGACCTCTGCCAATCCTTTGGCTACTTTTCAGGCAGCTACCTTGGCCCCCATATCAATTTCCTACACATTCTCCTCAGTTGTCACTCCTTCAGTGTTCATAGCTCTGGCGCGTGTCAACATGACACTATTCACTAGTGCTTGTGTCTCCTGTGACAATTGTTCAAATGCTAGACTCGCTACTAGATCTTGAAAGAATTCATAGTTCATGTGCATCTAAGAGCTCAACAACTCAAATCTCAAAATGCCAAGTGTTTTTCGCTGGATAGCCACTTGTAATTTATAGGGAAATTTGAATTCAAATCTGACCGTTCCACCCAAAAGCGGTTCATTAATGCCAGATTGGCGGCAGATTTTCAAGGATCTAAGCCTTAAATTTCGTCTTAATTGCCAGCGCCCGCTCCATTTGGTTTCACTTCTACCATCTTTTCATGAACAGTGACTTTAACGGTCACTTTCTAGCTGACCTACGCAATTTCTCCCTGGGTAGCATAGCTCCCTCTGCGCTGCCACGGACCTAGTGACACATCCTCACTCCACACCATCCTCCAATCGTGTAGCTCTCCAACTCGAGCAATGTAGTTTATAGTCCCGCGCCTCATTTCAGTTTCCTGGAGCACTAAGACTATGCTACTTTCATTTAGTCACATGGTTGGACCTCTGGTGTATGGATTCAAGTGACTGTCATTCACCTTTCCAGGGAAGGGTTCTCCATTTAACTTAACGAGTCGTACCACTCCTCTATTGATAATCTCCTTAATAACATAAGGCCCTAACCAATGCATCCTGAGTTTCCCTAGAAATTTATCAAACTTACTATCATATAACAAAACCAGGGCATTTACCTTAAATGTGCGCTGCTTGATGTGTCGATCATGCCATGCCTTTTGCACTGCTTTTGGACCTGCTGGTGAAATCTAGCCAAAAATCTTTATTCTTCAAGCTCATCCAGCTACACGAGCCTCTCTTCTAGGGCTCCACGATCCATCATACCTATGAGTGCTACTATTCACAGAGTAGGCATGATGTATTCCATAGGCATTACAACTTCCACACCATAGACAAGCCTAAAAGGGGTTTGTCCCGTCAACTTCTTGCATTTCGTTATATAAGTCCACAGTACTACAAATATGCATAGGTCCCAATCACTTTGCTGAGTATTGCAAACCTTATCCAATGCATTTTCAAGCACTTTATTTAACTCCTCCACTCTCCTGTTAGCCTGTGGGTGATAAGGTGTGCTCTTCTGGTGATATACCTGAAATTCCTCCATCAGTGTGCTGATCATCTCATTTAGGAAGTTCGTACCACGATTACTCATCAAGATCCTTGGACATCCAAATTGCGTCAATACATGCTCAAATAGGAACTCCGCGGCCAATGCCCCTGTGCAATCCTTCACCAGTTGTGGTTCTACCCAACGAGTCAAATACTTCGTCGTAGTGATAATGTACCTTGCTCCTGTCATCCCTTGTGGCTGAATGATCCTACAAAATCTATCGCCCACTTCTCGAAGGGTTGCAATGTCATTTCTAGATTCAAAGGAATTCCATCCCTTCGTGATGACTTTCCCATTCTTTGACATACATCAAACGCCTTGCAATATGATTTTGAATCCTGATGAAGGGTTGGCCACCATAACCCTGCACGTGGAATCTTCTACGTGGTTGCTCTCCCTGCATAATGTCCTCCCGCGGTGACCCCATGAGCATCCGCGAGGATGGTTCTTCATTCAAACTTTGGTACATATTGTCGCAATATCTCATCAGTCCCCATCTTGTATAGATGCCCAACAATGATAGAGAAATCCGCCGCGCGCACCACTAATTCCTTCTTCTTTTGGATAGAGTACCCTTCTGGTGCAGTTCCTGTTGTTATGAAGTGTATTATATACTCAAAATGACCATCCGTGACATGCACTGCAAATAGTTGCGCGTCAGGAAATACTTCTTCCAAGTTAGTAGGTTCCTCTCATGTTTCGATGTGCGACAGATGGTCTAGTCCCATATTCAATCATCCAGGCTTCACAAAAACTTCAAAATTGTACTCCTGGAACAATATGAGCCATCTGCAAATTCAACCCCCCAACACAGGCTTATTAACCAGGTACTTCAGTGCGGAGTGATCTGTATACATCTTAAAATGGCCTCCTAGTAAGTAGTGCCCATACTTCTAGAGCGCATACACCATAGCTAGCCCCTTGCGCTTAGTGGTAGAATAATTATTCTTTGCTTTGGATAATCAGCAACTTGTGAATGTGATAGGATGGTCCAAGCCTTCTCTGTCAGCTTGTGTTAGTACTGCCCCTAGCACTATACATGACGTGTTGACATGTACATGAAATTGTTTCTTCTAGTCTTGGAAGACTAGAATCAATGCAGTAACCATCTTTTCTTTCAATATATCCAAGCTCTTCTTACAGTCATCATTACAGTAGAATGTGACATCCTTCTTCAACAATTTTTACATAGGCATGGTGATCTGGGCATAGCTTTTGCTAAACTTTCTATAATATCCCGTATGTCCCAGAGTAGCACGCCACTGTTTCACACTCCTTGGTGTTTCCAAGTTCAGTATCACCGTGATCTTTGTGGGGTCTACCATCAATCCTTGTTTTCAAACCACATGCCCCAATACGTTCCCAAGAGGAATGCAAAACATACACTTCTTGAGATTGAATGCGATTTGGTATCTTTGACAAGTATCCAGCATTAGGCACAAGCTTGCTACATGGTGCTTAACCAGCCCAAATACAATCCAGTCATCAAAATATACCTCTAGGAACTTCAGAATAAATTCCTTGAATGTTGCAACAACCATGCACAAGAATATTGCAGGCATATTCTTCAACCCAAACGGCATTACAATGTATTGAAAATAACCCCACTCAGTTGCGAAGGTTGTCTTGCTCCTATCCTCCAACGAAATTTTGATTTGGTGGTACCCAGAGAACCCATCAGTGAAGGAATATGCTTCCTGGCTGCCTACATTGTCTAACAATTCATCCGTGAATGGAGTTGGGAAAGGATCATGCACACAAGTGTCATTCAGTTTTATGAGATCCATGCATATCCTTATCTCATCCTATTGCTTCTTCTCTTGCACCACCATTGGGCTTACCCAATCAAATTCTTCCACAGGCTCAATGATGCCTGCCATGAGCATCTTGTGTAGCTCTAAGTGGACCTTCTCCTTATATTTCGGATTGAGATGGTAAGGCATGTGCTTAACTGGCTTCGCTTAGGGCTTTAACGTGATCTTCATCATTCCTAGGTCCCCGATTATTCCTTTCAGATCCATAAACTTGGTAGGGAAAAATTCTTGGTATTCATGGAGAAATTTAGCGACCTTATCCACCGTCACGTCATCCCAATAGTCTCCAATTTTCACGAATTTGGGTTCTACCTCCATACCAATGTTCACCTGCTTCGTTTTCAATGACGTGGTTATATCAGGGTTCTCAATCTGCAGTCCCTGAACTTCGCGGTGGCCTTCTGTTTCTGGAATGTTAATCTTCTGCAGATCCTCATCTTCTCCTTCAACGATTACATTATAACATTCTAGCACACGACTTAGATGAGTAGCCCATTCAGGCTGAGTCAAGTCTAAATGATCCTGTGGTATCCTAAAGATAGCTGCTTTCACCTCTTGTAGCACTTCATCAATACTGTCAAACCTGTCCTCAAAACTGAATGTCATCATTAATCCTTCACATAGGATATCCCATTTTCCTATCCCATGGTGGAGCTCTATTTCTATATACCAATTCATTGGGATAACATCCAGAGTTTGATAGAACAGGTGCACCCACTCAGGTTGGGGCTTTTCTCCATGAGTCTACATCCATTTGGCTAGATGCACACGTGGATCATTCTACCCATCATACTTGTCTGTTAGTCGCATTCTAGGCTTCCCAAATCATGTTCTCATAATCCTCCTACATTCGTGCCAATTGTCAAAGCTTCCCTTGTGCATATCCCACCATCTTGCGGGCGTAGTGTAGTGCCCATTCCAAGGCCTAGAAGCGCTACTTTTCTTGTACCTCCCTTTCAAATGCATCCAAAAAGATATCTACCTCATTCAGACCATCATAAATAGGCATATTTCTTACCTCTGATGATATACAATGTAGCGACTGGGTCATCATGTTTAATTTAGCATAGTTACTTCATGTAACCAATTCTGCTAGCATTCTATTTCTTCATCGGAGTCCGAAGTGGAGGAACTCTCGTGATCCCATGTAATCTGTCCATCCGTGGTGGGATTCACCCAATCTTGGTCTCATGCTGTTATCTTATAGATATAGTCTAGGTTGTCATCACTCTCATAATTGCAGATAGGTTCAGAATAGCGGGATCCTTCAGCAGGATTGAGGGGTACTATTACACGCAGTGATTTCTTCTCAAAGATCATCTTTCGATTCTTTAGATTGATTACCCTGTTCATATCAGTAGCCTAGTCAATTCCCAAGAGTGCAGGATAGTGATTGCTATCATCCACTATCTCTATTACATCAAAATCAGCCAACGTGCTTTCTCCCTCAATATCCACGATCACCCCTTGCAGTCGCCCCATGGGGGTGATTTTATGCTGATTCGCCCTCCTTAGCTAAATCAGAGACC
This sequence comes from Pinus tabuliformis, assembly GCA_031772625.1. Taxonomy (NCBI): domain Eukaryota; kingdom Viridiplantae; phylum Streptophyta; class Pinopsida; order Pinales; family Pinaceae; genus Pinus; species Pinus tabuliformis. The sequence continues at coordinate 300,815,015 of CM062813.1, read as the reverse complement.
ATTACAGTGCAGGTCTCCCAAGTTTTTTTGGTAGCACATTCACATCTGACCCCAGGTCCAAAATGACCTGATCCATTTCATACTCTCCTATTTGTGCTGTCAGTTTGATCTCTCGTCTTGTTGTTTTATTCTTGCTAATCTTTTGTACTACGCATGACTCACCTGGCGCGGTTCCAACACATCTATTGATGAGCTCCTGTAGTCCCTTCACAACCTTACTATCACGCAGTAACTTCATACAGGTTTCCAGGAAGGTCATGGGCATAGAGGGGTCCATCTCCAACTCAGGCTTATCCTTGCTTCTTGAGGTGGAGGCCTCAGCGAAGCTCTTCTTAGCTTCCATTAAGGCTTCACGAACACGTTCCAAATCAAACTCAGCCTCTTTTGTTGGAGCTTTGTGAATCCATGTACTATTTTCTAATTGTTTCCCCTTGTCATGTCCTGTCGCGATTCCACCTCTGAGTACTATATTTATGTTTTGATCTTCCTTATGCGGTTTAGACCTCATCATTTATCTTCTAATTTGGCAGAGGTGGTAGCGCCCCTTGTCACGTATCCTAGCTATCAGCGTAGGACAATATTCTATTTCATGATCAAACAACATGTAATATTTACACTATGGACGCGTTGGATTAGTGCAATCGGGCATAGTGTCCTGGTCCTCTGCAATTGTATCAAATCAACTGTCCTCAACCTCTGTCAAGTCCTCCTTTGCCTCGGCATTGTCCACGCCCCTGAAATCCTGTCCGTGCCATCCCTTCATTCTGGTCAAGGGGCCGTGTTTCAGCCTGAACCCTATAGGCAGGAGTTCTATCCATCATCAATTCATAGCTCCTGCAAGTACACTCATCATGTCCTACCGACCTACAAAAGTTGCAGAACAACTATTGTAGTGCTTGTACATACTTCCGTAGCAACTGACAATTATCTATGGCATGTTTTCCGGCTACCTAATAGATAGCGCACCATAATGCAGGCCCCGCACTAGGTCCTTCTTGAGCTTCTGGCCTTAAAGGCATCAATCCTCCTCCTAAAATGTAGTATGAAAATATGGGGCAATGGTCTTTTTCATGACCCCGACTCTTGAATTTCAAGCACCATACCTCTCACGTACCTCTGGTTGAACCATCCTATCCTGCTTCAGACTTTGCATCTCAAGGAATAGATTCTTCAGCTACGCATGGATATACTGAACTCCTAGATTAGGATCTTGCATCAGAGTCTCATGGAAATCTCCAAGGTCTCTGCCTAATTTTTTATCTTCTACTGCGATGGCGCACTCCTTAAGTGTGGTAGTAGTGAAGCCACAAACCACTCGCGATGCTGTCCATCGGTCAAATTCATGTTGGCTTCACGGATTGTGCATTTCAGCGTCTAGTCTAGTTCCCAAGGTGGCTCGCTTGGTTGCATCGCAATCTCTTTGAACCCCACAATCAACTGTGCCTTAGATTTAGGCCTACTAAATTCCCTATTTAGTGCTACCTAGATGTTTGCTACTCCAACATTCGGGTTATTGTTAGAGTACTTAATATACCAAGTTAGCGCGCGATATTGTAGAGCACTAACTAGTGTCGCCTTCTTTATATGATCATGTGTAATACCTTAAGCTTCCTATACAACCCTCACAACTAACCAAAATTGGTCCGGGTCCTCACTTCCCAAGCCTTTGAACAAAGGAAACTTCATTGTACTTGCCATACTGAACCACGTGGAGGTGGAGGTGGTACAGGCGATGTTGGAGGTGGTATTCATGGGAATCCTTGTCTTATTAACTAAATAGAACTTCGTGGAGAAACCTTCACTATCCCATTCTTGTCACCTCGTGAAGGTGAAATCAAGGGACTATAATCCAGACCCTTTTTTCCTTCGTTCCTATAAGTTTTTCCACTTCGCGTAGTTCTGAACATCAAGGTAGATGCATAACCTTTTTTTTGCACAACAACATTTTAATCCATGTATTCAAATATTTTTATGTACTTAGCTCGCAGTCCTTTGAAAAAGCGTTGCTCCACCTCGCTATAGTTGACTGAAGTGTCGACCGTGAATTCAATCACAAATTGTCCTATGAAGCGGTCGAGCCAATGATCAACAACGCGGGTGATCTTATCCTCTGATGCTTCCAACCTTCGCACTAGATTTGGGGTCCACATAATAGGACCGTCAAGTTTCCACCTTTCTTGGATATCTGCTAGCTTCGTGATCCACTCATATAGATTGGTAGGGAAGGAGTAGAAAAAGATCTTGTGGATCTTTGTATATAGGTATCTGTCCAACCACTGGTCTTTTTTCAGTCACGGGTTTTTGTTCTCTTGTGCTGCAAATTCATGGACTTTTCTATTCAACCAACCTCCAATCTCCTTCTTAGTTGGATTCCAGTGATACGACTTAACACATCTCTTATGTAGATTCTGGTCCTGACAACGGAACCATTTGTTGGCATGAGGGGGCCTTATCTAGGTTCAACGTAAATTAGCCGAACCAGTCCCTACACTATTGGTCCTTTCGATATCATCCCGTGGAGCGCAGATTGAAGTATTACCCAAAGCAGTATGGGGGGATGCTGGAACCAAGTTTCCGCACCCTAAGATGGTTGTGATGTTGTTTGATTTCTTCTATCCCTACCTTCGTGCAAGTGATCTCGCTCTAGGGCTTGTAATACAAACTCTCTATTCCAGCTTTCAATACCTTTGCGAAATTATATGATCAACCTTCACACAGCCATAACCTGTGGCCCAAGTACTTTCATGCTGTTATGGTAGCTCGCTATGTAGATTCCTCAATTAGTCGAAGTGATTTGCTTATCTTGCCGAATACTTAAATTTATCACTGCGTAATAAGATATTCGTAATTGCGATTAATTATTCAATGTAACCACATTCATCCATGCATCATAGAAGCATAATAAAGGAAATTCACACATAATGTATCCAAACCCATCAACAAAAAAATACAAAGAATTTGTAGAATAACTCCTTTTATTAATATCTTCCTAGTATTACAGACTCTATTCACCCTGTGCACATAGCTGCAGGGGTCCGTGCACTCAGCTGTGGACTTCTACCCTAGGCCTCTACGCACTCAGCTATGAACTTCTACCTTAGGCCTCTTCGCACTCAGCTGCATAGCCTCTACCTACGCTACAACCTAAGACATAGACTTCTTGCTCGAAAGCTATGACTCTCTTACTTGTTGTGTCTCTCATACTACTTAGATCTTAGCTCTTTTTATACAATCCCATGGTCCGCGGACCATGGGAAGATCTCTTACAGCCAACTTTACTTTACAAAACTAAGGGCGGACTACCCTTTATGACACATAACACCTTCATGCTCCACAACCACAAAATGCAGATTCTTTACAATAATATTACAAAAATTGACTTAACCATGGGCTTTTAGCCCCAAAAATACCCTTGGGGGATCCCGCTCCCAACATAACCTAAGTAGATCTGCAAAGACTCTAATATAGGTTTTCTTTCTAGTGCATGTAAGTGGATAAAACAACTGTTAAGGGTACACAAAGATTGATCGTAGACCTTCGCGAAGGTCTGAAGGCTATTTCAGTAGAGTTGCAGTACCGAGCCCTAAGGGCTTATCGATCTGTGCGAAGGTAGACCTGAGGCACTAAAAGACATCACACTCGTCTCTAGATGTGCAAACTTGGTTCCAGTATCCCCCCATACTGCTTTGGGTGAGACTACAACCTATGCTACGCAGGTTGTTTCCGAAAGGGCCAGTAGTGTAGGGATTTGTTGGTTGGCACAACTAACTTTGAACCTAGGTCAGGACCCCCTAAGCCAACTCCACTATCTTTATATTGTCTTGGATCTTGTGGGATAGTGAAGTGAGAATTATGTGTAACCTTGTGGAATCCACCAGGTGCTTCTCTACTAATGCTTCTTTAGTTGATTTTGTATTCTTCTCTATGATAGCCAATTTCAATGCATGCATTATCTCTTGTATCTCACATTCAATTTATTTTTCAACCTCTCTTCTCCTTGTGCTTCAATGGAGAATAATTTTTGGTCTTTGATTAACCTTTCCATGATGTTATGGTGTTGCTAATAGATTCTCAAAGTTTTAACCACGTCTTTCTCAATATTTTCTTAATCTCAAAAGGCAAGCCTAATATTTGCTTTCTCACTTTCCTTAGTCCTAGCCTAATTCATATTTATTTGGAAAAGTCTCTGGTGAAGTCAGTTGTTTTGTACTCCACTCATTCATTATATTGTTGGTTGCTAAGGTGTCCTTCATTTGCACACGTTTTTCCTTAATTTTATTTTGAATTGATATGAGCACAACATCCATCTTGTGGAGTGTTCCAAGATATCGGTACAACTGCTTTACAATATATTCTAATGGTTTATTTGCTTCCAATCTCCTTTGCAAGAGCTTGAGGCCAGTAACTATTGGTTTTCTTTGCGAAACTTTTCATTTTCTTGATGTCCTTTTTTTAGGGTCTGCTCTAATTCTTTAACCTTCTTAATTAAATGTTCAATGTTATTTTCTGTGGCTAAGGAAAAGGTTGTTCCTGCTAAGGCTATGGCCAATGGACTGTCTAGGGTGTTTGAAACTATGTTCGTTTCTATGGTTACTGAGATACGGTTCATTGATTCCTAGTCCATATATCTCCTTCTCTCTTGGACAATCCAGTTGGTACTTTTGTCTAATTAGAAGCTTGCCAAGACCATCACTTTATTTTCACCATCAACAATGATGCACATTTCTCGAATTGGTGGATGGCCTCTTGTTACGGGTGTTGATACTAAGGTTAATGGGTCAATATCCATGCAAGGTAGACTATTATTGCCTATACTTTGAGCTTCATTTTCTTTTAATTTATTTAGCATATACTTCTCCTAGGCTTTCTTTTCTAATCTTTTCCTTTTGAGCATATCTTCCTCTTATTTCTTCTTCATTTTTTTCCCATTATCTCTCTTCTCTAACTTTTTGTTATGATTTTTCCTTTTGTTTCTTTTCCCTTTTTTTTCTTAACCATAGGTATTCTTTTAGTTTCTTTTCCTTATCCCTTTTGGATACTTCCTTTTCCATTTCTCTTTTCTAGGAATCATTCTTATCCTTAGCACCTTTCCCCTTGGAAGGTCCTCCTATTGTGGGTTTGGCATTGTTGTCTCCTAGATTTTTCATGGTGTCAAGAGAAAAACCAAAATGAATCCAATGAAGATCCAATGATCCTTCTGCTTTAGGTTGGAGACTGGTCTTCTCCAACCACATGGGACATTCCCTATAATTAATATTATTTATATTGATTTTCTATAGTAGCGAATAAATATAGCCAGATTAAAGATAAAATATTTAAGAAAATATAGGTGGCGTGGATTACAATATGTGAAACTTATTAAATAAATAAATCGTTAATGACTAAAAATGAAAATTCCAAATATAAATCACAATCAATATATAACATGATGGTTCTAAATGAAATGATAGTTAGAATAAAAATGAAAGAGAAATAAGGAATGTCATGTTGTTGTATACATATCTAATTGAAATGTGCAGTAAAATCATATGATACCATGTATCTATATAATTTCAAACTACAACAAATAAATCAAAGTGTTGGCTTACATCTTTCTAAATAGTTTATATTTAATAAATATAAAATCAAATGATGTATGAAGGATTAAAAATGTGATTGTGTCATATCATCATTAATCATTCATGTATATGCAAGACCATCATCAACTTGACTTATGAACAATTAGAATATTTAACACAACAACTATTAGAAAAAGGTTTATAATTTGCCATATCAATGACGAGGCCACCCATAAATGAAATCATCAATCGTGTTGAAGTCACTATTAAAAACCTAGATAAAACGAAACTGGAGGAAGTTAGGCAAGATGTGGAAGTACCGCTTAGAAGAGTCGAACCTCCTACAAGTAATATAACTAAATAAGAAAGAAAAACATTAAAAAATATTAGAAACAACAATAACATCATGGTTTTGAAACAAGATAAAGGAAATACAATGATGGTTATGGAAAAATCCAAATGTGATATAAAATGGAAGAGCACATTAATTTCAGTGGTTGTTATAAACTCATAGAAAAATAACTGAGCAACATAATCCTTCATGAAGTAATGAGAAAAATTAAAGACTTGTCCCCCGATGAAGGTATAAAGAGGAAGAGAATTTTCAATAGCTCGATCATCCCTAGAATATATGGATCACTGAAAATCCATAAGGAAGGAATTCTATTGAGATTGATAGTGTAAAAGATAGGATATCCAATGTACCTTCTAACCAATTACCTAGCAAGAAAAATATGACCTCTATCACGAAACACCTCTGTTGGGAAAAATTAATTGCTTAAAAAAACAATTAATAACATTAACATTAATTTTCAACCCAAGGAGAATCTTTTTATTTCAAGGAAATAGGAAAAATATATGCAAACAACTGCCAACAACTAACATTGGTTCTACATTATTGTGTTCTACACTACCAAGCTCATTGAACAAGAAATAAAATGTAAGACTTGAATGACAGTACTAATTTAAAAAGTAGAAAGTAAATGACAAGAAAAAAATTATGCTAATCACACGGTTTGAATCAATACTAAATTAAACCACACCTTGCTGAATTGAAAATTTAAGCTATTTCACTCAATAGAATTCAAATACTAATCTAGAGCAACAAATTAAACGAAATCTAGAAATTGCAAGAAACAACAAATATGAAAAATGCAGCAGCCAACAAATTACTTGAATAAAAAGAAATTTACTTTAAAGAACAATGATTGAAATTCAAAGAAACAAGCACACAACTAAAATACTATAGATTTTCAAGGCAACACCTTGTCCAGGGTAGTGGGCCCAACTTCTCAAGAGTCAGTTCTACCTTGAAAAATACTTCAAATCATATTACAAGTAATAGATGTAGAACTCAATGGATAACTCCTTTCATTAAAAGATATCTGAGATAGAATGAAGTTCTTAGCTTAGCTTTGCCTCAAATTCCGCAATTGTTCATTATCTCCCCTCTCCCCCTCTTTGATATCTATTTTCATTTAAATACACAGAGAGAGCAAAGGGAAGTTACAAAAAACTTGATTAAAAATTGATTTCCATTACAAATTTGGTTTATCCAAAATAAATTGATCAGCCAAATAAGATCTGAAAGATCTTTCCATCAACATTCAGCAGGAACAAGTCGAATTTAGTATTGCAATTGTAAGAATTTGGAAAATGACCGCAACAACAAATATGAGAAAATCACCTTCAGAGAACCTTATGCTTCTCTCAATCCAAACATAATTTTGGAAAACTACTTAACAAAAAACGAATTTGGTCCACTCTGCACAAAACCCATGTCTCATATTTTCAATATTCATCTTCATTTTCCCGAAACATCCAATGCAAAATTGTTGCTTTTTATCCCCTCGAATTTCTAAGTTATAATATTTGATTATGAGTTGGAGATCAAATTTTCAATCTGGAAGAGATCTTGGAGGCTAAAATAGTGAGTGATGTTATAAAAGATTCATTAATAAAACATCATTGACAAAATCATGTATAATAATCATCAATTTATTAAAAATAAAGGAGAACAAATATTATTTACTCACAAGAGCATAAATAATTATAAAATGGAATTATATGATAGATTACGATAAATAACATGATAAATAATGGTAGAAATGGATGAAATAGACGTTAAAAATTGATAATAATACTGACAAATTAATGCCCAACATCTCCCCCAAACTGAACATGTTGCATGTCCTCATGCAACCCAATGCCTTTGTATTAACCATGTTGTAATACAATAATCAAAATTCTCACCCAAATTATGATATTGATGGAACAAATGGCTTCTTCCTCAAATACTTCTTTAAAATAATAGATATTCAATTTTAGCGATGTTGGTGAAGGTGTAACAATTGACACATTGACTTTCAACCATATGTATATGAAGTTGCAGCAAAATATGATACAAGTAACAAGAAACTTCATTAACCATTTTCTCAAAAACTACAAACCATATTTTGTTGAAATTTTGCAAGAAGATTTATACTATATTAATGCTTCTCTAATCCAAAAATCAAATATTTATGATGCATAGATCCTGAGATATAAGAAAAATGGTTGTAGGTGATAGTGCATGAGTTTTGGAATTTTACAAACTGATTTAGCTTGAAATTTTCTAGGTTTTTCTAATCTATTAATATCTATTTTCTATCCAAAAATCACAAGAATTCAGCTCATAGGTTTAAAGATATACATAAATCAATTTATGCACTATATAAAAATGAAATTGTATGCCTTAAATGAGGAAGAAAGGAGAAAACATTTATCATGCATAGCAACTCCTCCCCCAAACTGGAGAATTAGCATGTCCTCATGTTATACTGGGAACAAATGCAGTGGTTGCTACAATTGTTGTTGAAATCTATGTTTGGTGTAAAACAACATCAAATAAGGGAGGTTTTGAGAATGACTAAGGAGATTGATGGATGATAAAGAATATTAATGGCATGGTCATAATAAATAAATAAATGAAAGTAACACTCCCCCAAACTGAAATCTTTTCTGTCTCTGAAAAAGGGAAGTGGTAAAGAAGTGGAACTAATGGTTGAAAAATATGAGTGAATAATTCTCAGTGGTTTTTCATGACATTCTCCTAAACTTTTAATAAATCAAAGACTTATACTATTTTACCTCAAGTTTTACCTTCGTAAAAATGTGGAATGGCATGTATGGACTGACATTTGTTGAAGATGATGTAGGTTGAGCTGATGTTAAAAATTATGCAAAAGGTGGAAGTCATGCAATTTGAAAGAAATTAATTACAAAGCATAGCAGGGTTTTCTTCCCCCAAACTGATTAGTTTCCCTATCATGAAGATTTCTATAACACATCTCATTAGTAGAGTGAATCAGTAATTCATCACCTCAATTACCTCATTAGATATAAAAGTAACATAATCATGTTATGAATGCCATGGGATAATAATGAATGAGAAGGGAATATAAAATAGGGTAAAAATGATGAGAAAAATTTGCATTCTGTATACCCATTAGCTTTGGTTTCTATGGACACAAAAATGGTGAGAATTAGTTATCCAATATTTTATTCTCAAGGTATGACCAATTACCTGGGATTCAAAATTAGAATTAGGCCTCTTTATTCTACCCCAAAATACTAGTAGTGTTGTTAAGCTAGGAATAAATGGCCACTGATTGGGCAAAGCAACTATCTTTGGTTAAAGATATGAAACATGTAGAATAAAGGAATGATAGATTAGATGATACAAAATGTCAAATATCAAATATCCCAAAAGCTTCATCCCTGACATGTAAAGTGAATATTTATAACTCCATAATTGACATAAATCATAATCATCGTCATCTAAGAACTGATTAAATATTACCCCATGAATCGTGAGTTCTAGAAAACCTTAAATATGCAACAATGGCTTTATCATAAATCATTTTTGAGAAAATAAGGTAGCCAAGTAGTCAAAATATTGAATTAACTTCTATACCATAGGCATGGCCACTGCTGCCAACAAATTTCCATAGCCTCGACAGAGATTCCTTTTTAACCCATTGAGATGCCAATGTCCTATCTGTTAGAAATAAATACATGGTTACAAGAACATTACAATTTACTTAGATGTCTACTGAAGATCATTGTTCTGGCTTGGTAACCAGTTAATAATAATTCCATTCACAGGAGCTAACAAAATTGAACAAGTCGGCTCGTGATGAGACCTCTTGTCCTTCAATTTTATGATTGAAGGCCATTACCTTGGATTGGTAACCAGTAGTTGTAATGTCACTCCATTAGGACTTATGATCATGGTAGATCGGCTCGTGATGAGACCTCCTATCCTCCCATTGACTATTTTTGTTTAAAATTCAACTATCGTTATTGTTAATCAACAAAATATTACTTAATAGATGGGGTGGCAAGTCAACTCCTTAAGAGATAGGGATGGCGTAAAATGTTTTGTAGTAACTGTTTTCAACTTGGGTAATTTTTCTTCTCGAAAACTAATAACCTTCAAATGGTTGTTGATAAATATATTTTTCTTTGTTAATATTAGGGTTGAGGAACGGTTTAGTAGAGATGATGGAAATATTTAAGTACAAATTTGTGGTCATCATCACAAATTTTACAAGATCAAGGATTTGACAAATTAAGAAAGTTGAAAATTAACATGATGAAATCATCTTTGCATAATTATTCCTTTAAAAATAAGAATATGTTTATAAATAAACAAAGATAAATTGACCACCTAATCATTATGTCAAAGAGGACCTAGAACATCAAAAGTATTTCCCATTCACCAAGTGTTAAATCAAAAGAGTGAAAATGGGCAACCGTGACTTAGGTAACAACAACTGTAATAGAGGGAACAATAACTGCGACTAAGGGAACAACAACTATGACGAAGGGAACAACAATCGCAACCAAGGAAATAATAGCTGTGACTAAGGGAACAACAATCGCGACCAAGGGAACAACAACTGTGACTAAGTGAACAACAATTGTGACCAAGGGAACAACAATTGTGACTAAGGGAACAACAACTACGACCAAGGGAACAACAGTTGTGACTAAGGGAACAACAACCGTGACCAAGGGAACAACAATTGTGACTAAGGTAACAACAATTGTGACTAAGGGAACAATAATCGTGACCAAGGGAACAACAACTGTGACCAAAGGAACAACATCTGTGACTAAGGGAACATCAACTGTGACCAAGGGAACAACAACTATGACTAAGGTAGAAATAATTATGATTCGAAATTTATTTATCCAACAATACCATTGTTTGATGTTACAACCTCAAAACTACCAATTCCATATTACTCTCATAGACATGAAGTATCAAGCATGACTTGTGGAAATCCCTCCCAAAAGCTATCTCAAAGGAAAATCCTAGCAAGGTGACATGGAAAAGGATTAGCCATCCAACAATCATAGTCACTTTAGAAAATAATGAGGAATTAAGAGTAAATCATTCCTAACAAGACTTACCATAATAATGTTTAATATTAGATATGAGGCAACCATATACTTGATAAGACTTGGGGAACAAACTGATAGATGTGGAGCAACATCATGAAACTTAAGAACTTCCTTCTTTTATTTTGATGAAGGAACAAAAGAGGTGACTTTGAAGTAAACAACACCTGAAACATAAACAAAGAGAAATCATAAAAGAAACAACACTTTATTGAAAAACAATAAATAAATAAATAACTTAAGTTACAACGGTTTTGATTTCAGTTGCAGTAATTTTGTTTCCTAAGGGAACAACAATCTGTCAAGACACAATCACTAGACAACACAGGGGAGTTAGAGAGAGAGAGAGAGAGACCAATGGAGCTGAATTTGAAAGAGGATAGGGACAAAGGGGGAGAGACGAATGCAAATCTCCTTTTATGTTGTGGTACTGGACCTCAATGAGGCGAGGGAGGCATACCCATACTCGCCGAGATAACTTAGTACAAAAATAATGGTTCACCCAGAAATATAAAACTAAGCAATGAAGTACATGATGAATGGTACATGACATGCTGGCATAATAGAGCCAGAAAATAATACAATGTGTCCCATATACATAATGCACCTTGAAAAAATAGAAGCTAGGACTGAATACAATAATATTTGAGTACATGAGATATAAAGCCCCTTCCCTCAAAAATGGGTGGGAGGTAGGGTAGAACAACTACAAGAACCTTGCTAAACAAGGAAGGGCTCTACAAAACTAAATGGATCATCTAGAGGAGATGTGCATGCTATGAATACTATGATCGCTAGGAACTAAACCCATCAACTTTGTGGAACTAGATCTGAGGTTGTAGTATGGTAGGTATGTATTCGGGCATGTGGGGGGCTACCTGAAGGGACACCCCCTCATGAGGTCTGAAATATCTCACACACACCCAGGAATCACTGGTACAATCTGCTACATCACTGGACCATCAAGTGTATGGATCACAAACATGAAATGACCAATTCAAAGGGAAATAATGAGATCCTCTACTCAATCTAAAGTGCCGAACAAGAATGGAAGTTGGAACCGAGATACACCACCCTCTAGAATTTTCTTTTGGAATAAAGGAGTTGATGTCAACATAATAAGGCCCGCGATAGATGAGGCAATGAGGATTTTCAACTAAAGCATGAGGGCAAATAGCAATGTGATTGGTGTACTGACACCAGGGATAATGGGGAAATGGGAATGAGGGACAAACAAATGACCACCCTTGTCAGAGCATAAAGTTCATGGTTGACCTGGCAACAACTGACTTAACTCAGAGGGGATGGGGACAATATGACTAGAGGCCAAAATGGGCAACACAAGATGGATGGTATGTAAATATGGATGGAATACTATGACATGATATGATGGGTCATGAAATAGACTCCAGGAATGTAAAGGTGACTCATCACAGATACTCTGAACAAGGGTGACTCAATGATGTTTCCACACAGACTAGGCCCGATGGGGACCATGAAAACATGAGTAAAAGATGGTTACTCATGAAGAAAGTTGACATATGGTACGACAAGTATTAAGAGGAGGTGGAACTCAAAGTACAAGTGTCACGTTATGACAAAATTCAGTTTTGAGAGGCAACGAAGTGACCTTTCTTGGAAAAATCGTTTCCTGGTGAAGTGTCAAATCATCGAATGAAGTGATGTAACCTACCTAAATGTAGGACAAAAATAAATACATGCAAATCGATGGGAAATGCTATTGGTAAAATTTCTTGAGGTAGAGTGCATTACAAGGATTAGGAAGGAGTTGGCCTTTGAAATCCTCTAGGAGATATGACCCCTTACCTAATTCCTTACGAATGATGTAAGGTCCTAACCATAATGATTTGAAATTTCCATGCCCAAGGGTATCATGGGCCTGGTCATATACCAGAACAAGATCACCTTCTCAAAGGCACGAGGGTTGAATTTTCAGTCATATTGAGCTTTGATGCATTTATTGGCTACTTCAATGGTTTGCAAAGTAGCACAACTGTCTTCAGAGGTTCGTTCGAGCATCACAAGTCTTTTTTCTAATGGTTGGGTGTCGGGGAGAAGTTCGATAGCTAGGTGGAGGGAAGGGATCTCACACTCGATTGGTAAGACTACCTCCTCGCCAAAGACAAGGTGGAAAGGAGTAAACCTGGTGGTGGTTTTAACAGAAGTTCTATAGGCCCACAAAGCTGGGAAGAGCATAAGGTGCCAGTTGGTCTTGTGCTTATTCACCATCCGCTGAAGCATTGTCTTGAGAATCTTGTTGACTGCTTCAACTTATCCATTACCTTGGGGGTAATAAGACGATGAATACTGGTGCTAGAAACCCAATAGTGAGGATAGTTCATGCCATACCTCATCTTCAAAATGTCGACCATGGTCAGAGACCAATTTTTTTGGAACCCCAAATCGAGCGATAACATGGTTAAAGATGAAAAGGATTGCGGTAGTCATTGTGTTATTGAACGTTGGCATGGACTCAACCCATTTGGTAAAATAATCAACCGCCATGATAATATACTTATGGTTATTAACATATGGTGGTCAACACTCCATAAAGTTGATGGCCATTTACAGAAAGGACCAACGGCGATGATAGGATGGAGGGGAGCTGGTAGGGCTCTTACCTTTGGGGAAAATTGTTGACAATTGGAGTAGTGTTTGACTACCTCAATGCAATCACTGAAGAGAGAAGGCCAAAATTAAATGACATGCATGACTTTCTGGGTAGTGGCCATATCGGAGAGGTGACCACCACAAGCACCATTGTGACATGAATTTAGCACTTGCTCTGCTTCAAAATGGATAAGACAATGATGGATTATAGAATCCACACCGCAACGATAAAGTTGATCACTGATGAGGAGGTAGCGAGGGGCCTGGTATCGAATCCGTCATCGACCATCACAGGTAAGATGGGGAGCAAACTTTTGGTTTCGCAAATATGTGATAATATCTCCATACCATGGATCATCTGAAGTGATGACAAACAAGTGTAAATTTGGGAGCTCATCATTAACTAGTGGATCACGTGCACCAGTGGGTAATTTAGAAATGAGTTCGGGGAGGGCCAAACCTTTCTTAATATTAGGCGTAACAAAATCGAGATCAAATTCTTGGAGGATGATGATCCAATGTGCATACTTCCCATTGATGATCCTTCGACTCAATAAGAGGGTCATGGGGTTAGAGTTTGTTACGACCCTGGTGATACGCATGAGGATATAGTGACGGAGATTTTGGATGGAAAACACGATAGCCAGTGCCAACTTATCTTCATGGGAGTAGTTAATAGGGGAACCTACTAAGTTCTTATTGACATAATAGATAACATGCTCATTCTGATCCTTGTCTTCTTGAATAAGAACCCCAAGGACCGAATGGGTGGAAGCTGAGATGTATAAGATGAAGTCCTTGGTGAAGTCGAGGGGACTGATCAAGGGTACGAAAGTGACAACATGCTTCAGGCATCAAAATACTTTTTAGCATGGTCATCCTAAATAAATGGAATGGTGGAGCAAAGGAGTCTGAAAAACCCATGCGCAATGGTCACATAGTCAGGCACAAACCTGCGTTGGAAGTTGGCTTTGCCTTGAAGGCTTTGTAAATGGAGCAAGGCACGGGGAGGTGGAAGTTCAAGAATGGCTTGAACTTTCAAGGGGTCAAGAGTGATACCATATTTTGACACAATGAAGCTTAACAGATGGTCGGCAGGAACACAAAAGACACATTTCAATGGATTAAGACAAATGTTATACTTGCTACATCGGAAAAAAATGGTGCGCAAATCATGAATATGTTGCGCCCGAGACCTCGAAAGAGCGGTGAGATTGTTAAGATAAGTAAGGATAAGGTGCGCCAAGTCATGAAAGAAGTATGACATGGCCCACTGGAATGTGGCTCCAACATTTTTAAGTTGAATGGCATGACCCAATATGCAAAGGTTCCCCACGAACTAATGAACGTTGTCTTTAACTAATCGGCACAACGGATACTGATATGCTTGTATCCAGAGAATCCATCCATAAAGGATAGAACCTCATGCCCCACACATTAATCAATGATATGGTTAATAAAGGGTGTGGGAAAGTTTTCTTTGGGACAAGCTTTGTTCAGGTCGCAAAAATTTGTGCAGACATGAATGGTGCCTTGTTTCTTGAGAACATGAACTGGGTTGGTTACTATTGGGAACAAAGCCCCTGGGGTCAATTTTGGGGTTAAAAGCCCAAGTTTTGGGGCTACAGGCCCAAGTTTTGTGTAAGGAATGTAAAGTCTCTGCATTTTGTGGTTGAGGAGTGTGAAGATGTAAGTAGTCAAAAAGGGTTTCCACCCTTAGTTTAGATAGTTTGTGTCATCTTGATGAGATCTGCCCTTGGTCCGTGGGCCATGGAAAAGTATAAAAAGGAAAGTCGTAGAGATTCTAAGGGAGTTCATAAGTTTTTGGTAGACTTTTGAGTAAGTTTATGGGTTTGTGAGAGCTAAGATCGAAGAGTCTTAGTGTAGGAAGAGGCTCTGTAGCTAAGTGAGTAGAGGTTAGGGTAGAAGTCTGTAGCTGAGTGCGCAGAACCCTGCAACTATGTGCACAACGTAGTCAGAGTCTGTACTGGAAATTTGGATTATCAATAAAGAGAAGTATTTTGGAATTACCTGTGTATTTTACTTTTGTTAATTGCATGCGATTATGTTACGTTGAACACTAGGTCTATGTTTTAATGCTATTCTGATGCATGAATCTATATGATTCTCTTTGTTATATGAACACAAGTAAGAATATATGTTTACAAACGATAATTATAATTACCTGTTAAGACTGTATGAAACTAAGAGAATCTGAGTAAATACAGAAGTAAGAGTAATTAGAGAGGTGCGTAAGTGCCTGATCTATCTATTTAGGGTCTGCAAAGGACTATCAGAGACTTTCGCAGAGGCTTCAAGGACAAATAAGAGAAATACTCTTATAAGCACTAAAGGTATTATCAGTCTGCAAGAAGGAAGGGTTAAGGAATATAACCGACATCACAACCATCTCAGGGTGCGGAAACTTGGTTCATGCATCGCCCCATACTACTTCAAGTGAGACTTCAGTCTGCGCTCTGTGGATTGATGCCAAAAGGGCCAATAGTGCAGGGATTTGCTTGGCTACTTAATATTGAATCTAGGTTAGGGCCCATCAAGCCAACAAATGGTTCCATTGTTAGGACCAGGATCTTCATAATGAGATGTGTGATGTCGCATCTTTGGAATCCAAGTAAGAAAGAAGAATGGTTGGATAGAAAGATTCACGAATTTGTGGCGCAGGAAAACATGGATCTGAGATTGATGAAAGAACAGTGGTTGGATAGATACCTGTACATAGATCTTCTTCTATTCCTTCCTAGTTGAATTATACAGGTGGATCGCGAAGTTGGCAGACAGCCAAGGGAGGTGGAGGCTTGAAGATCCAATTGTCTGGACCTCGAAGTTAGTGCAGAGATCAAAAACCTATGAAGATAAGATCGTGCGCGTTGTCGATCATTGGATCGATCGTATCATAGGAGGGTTCGTGATAGATTTTGCAATCAATACCTCGTTCAGTTACAATGGAGCAGAGTGCCACTTATTCAAGGGGCCGCGAGGTAAGTATTTAAAATCATTAAATTCTTGGATTAAGATTCTCTTATGTGAAAAGAGGTTTATGCAGTTACCTTGATGTTTGGAGCTACATGAAGTGGGAGGACTTACTAGAAAGGAGGAAAACCAGGCCCTAAATATAGCTCGCTTATTGAACCTCCTATGAGTGACGACGAGGGAGCAACATAGGTTTCTCCATAGATCATTATTCAATTGATAAGAAAAGGGTTCCCACAAATACCTCATCCACCCACACCATCTCCATCCTCACCTCCACCTCTTACACCCTCACCCACATCACTGCCACCTCCACTTTCACCACCATTCAACATGGCGAACTCCATAAAGCTACATGTGTTCAAGGGTGTAGGAAATGAAGATCCATACCAATTTTGGTTCGTTGCAAAGGCTATATGGGAATATCACGGTATCACAGATGATCAAATGAAGAAAGAAATGTTGGTTAGTGCTTTGCAGGACTACGCATTAATATGGTACATTAAGTACCACACTGATAATTCGATGTCCGCGTTGGCAGATATCTAGACTACACTAAATAAGGAATTCAATAGACCTAATTCTGAGGTGCAATCAATTGTGGGATTCAAAGAGATTATGATGAAGCTTGGTGAGATACCCTGGGATTTGGATCAGAGATTGAAATGTACGATCTGCAAGGCCAACATTAAGTTGACTGATGGGCAACACCGCGAATGGTTCGTGGCTTCACTCTTGCCTCATCTAGGGGTTGCATTATCACAACAGAAGATTGGGACCCAGGTGGAATCCTTGGAAATCACGATGAGATTGCAAGAGACACCAATGCAAGATGCTAATCTAGGGGTTTAGGAGATTCATGCGTAGTTTCAGAACCTTTACCTAGAAATGTAGAGTCTGAAAAAAGACAAAATAACTTGGCCAGAGGCGTGCGAAGAAGTTTGGTGCCTAAAGTGCAAAAGCCAGGGGCATGACAAAGATCACTGTCCAATTTTCACAAATTATGTTGTAGCAGGGGGTCTAATGCCTCTGAGCCCAGAAGCTACAATAGGGCCAACTACCGAGCTTGCGATATGGTGTGCTATCTATCAGGTAGCTAGGAAACATGCGACAGACAATTGCCATTTGCTGCAGAAATTTGTACAAACACTACCACATCTCTTCCGCAACTTCTGTCAGTCAGTGGGACATGATGAGCACAATTGTCGTAGTTACAAATTAATGATGGACATGACACTTGCATATAGGGTGTAGGTAGAAATGCATCCTTTGGACCAAGGCACTTGAGGAGCGTAAGGCGTGTATCAAGGGCGTGAATGGGGCTAAGGTGGAGGAGGACCTGGTAGACGTCGAGGGCAGGTTATTTGCTACAATTGTGGAGGAATAGGACACTATGTGTGAGAGTGCCCAAAACTAACACGTCTATCATGTCGCTATTGTACCTAGTTTGACCATGCGATGAAGGATTGCCCTATATTGTTAGCTAAGATACGTGAGAAGGGGGTGCAGCCTCCATAACCGACTCAGAACCCGTAGATGATGAGGTCTAAGCTTCGGGAGGAAGACCCTAAGGTAAATATTGTGCTGCAGAGTGGAGCAACGACTGGTGAGGATAAGGGGATGTACGTAAATAAGGTGAGTGGGTCCGAAAGTGCTAGAAAAGGAGACCGGGTTTGATCTAGAATACGCAAAAGAAACATTTATGGAAGCGAAGAAAATTTTCATTGAGGCCTCTACCTCAAGAAGACAAGAGAAGCCAGCCGAAGAAATGGACCTATCCATGACTACGTTCTTAGAGGCCTGCATGAAACTACTACGCGATAGCAAGGTTGTGAAGGGACTGTAGGAGTTGATCAATAGATGAGCTAGCAAGGAAAACACTACTGATAGACTGCACATAGTTAGAAAGCTTGCTAAGAATAAGGTAAGAACTTGACATGCGATGAGACTCACCATGCAGATAGGATAATATGAGATGGATCTGATTATTTTAGATTTTGCATTGGACGCGAACGTTTTGCCAAAATAGACATGGGAGAGGATGGGGAGACCTGTGCTACAATGGTCTTTGATTCAGTTAAGGATGGTGAATCAACAGACAATCATCCATATGGGGAGGTTGTAAGGGGTAATAGTTGATATTGAAGGCGCGAGCACACTAGCTGAATTTGAAGTGATAGAAATTGTGGATGACAACAATCCCTACCTTGCGCTCCTTGGGATTGATTGGGCCACTGACATGAATGGGGTAATCAATCTGAAGAAGTGAAAGATGACATTTTAGAAGAAATCGCTCCACGTAGTGGTGCCACTAGACCCTACAGAAGGACCGTGCTATACTGAACCAATCCGCGATTATGAAAGTGATGACGAATTGGACCAGATTTATAAGATAACAACACGAGATCATGATTTTGTGAATCCAATAGTAGATAGGCGTATTTCATGGGACCGTGAAAGTTCCTGCACATCAGATTCAGATGAAGAACTGGAGCACTGAAAGAATCGAATACATGAAGTATCTATACTGCACTATAATATGATGAACAAGTCATTGCGCTGTGTATCATCAGAGGTAAGAAATCTACCTTACTATGATGATTTAACTGATGTTGATTGCTTTTTGGATGCATTTGAGAGAGAAGTGCCAGAGAAGAATCGCTTCCAGGCCCTAGATTGGGCGTTGCGCGCTATGCCTGCGAGATGGTGGGGCACACAAGGATAATTTTGATGATTGGCGCGTATACAGAAAATGAGAGTATGGTTTGACCATCGACAAGTGTGGCTAACAAAAAATATGATGGGAGAAATGATCCACGCGACCGTTTGGCCAAATGGACTGAAGTGTATGGAGCGAAGCCTCAGTCAGAATGGGTACATTTGCTTTGTCATACCTTGTATGTTATACCAATGAATTGGTACTTGGAGACGGAACTCTGCCATGGCACTGAAGAATGGGATGTTTTGTGCCAAGGATTTTTTATGACGTTCATCTTTGAGGATGGTTTTGAAAGTATCGATGAAGCGTTGCAGGAGGTTAAGGCAACGATTTTTAGGATACTGCATGATCCTATAGATTTGATTCAACCTTATTGGACTACCCATCTAAGCCACGTGCTAGATTGCTACAATGTAATAATGAAAGAAGAAGAGGAAGACCCGAGGAAGATTAATATTCCAAAGACTGAAGGTCACCGTGAAGTTGAAGGAGCGCAACTAGAAAACCCCGACATAACAGAGCCGCTCAAAACTAGATAGGTGAACATTGGCACAGAGGTTTTTGGCTTCAGGAGGACTGACCCAGGCTCAACGTTAATTAATCAAACAAATCCCTACACTACTGGCCCTTTTGACATTAGCCCGTGGAGTGTGGACCAAAGTCTCACCCGAAACAGTATGGGGGGATGCTGGAACCAAGTTTTCGCTCCCTGAGACAATCATGATGTTGTTTTTTCCCTTTATTCCTGCCTTCGTGCATGTCACTTCTCTCTAGGTCTTGCCAGACGAGCCCTCTATTATGTTCTTTAATACCTTTGTGAAAGGGTACGACTGACCTTCACGTATCCCTGTCCTTCGATTCAAATACTTTCGCGCTGCTACGATAGGGTATTGCACAAATTGTCAAGTTATCTTAAGAATCTTACTTGTCTTATTAGATACTCACAGTTAGCATCGTGTAAATAGATATTCTTATATGTGTTCAGTTATCCAACATAATTATACACATTTGCGCACCATATAAGCATTATAAAGGAAATTCATACATAAAATGTCAAGATGCATTAATCAGAACAAATACACAGAAATTGTAGAATACTTCTCTTTATTAATCTCTTCCAAGGGATTACAGATTCTATCCACCCTGCGCACATAGTTGCAGGGGTCCACGCACTCAGTTACGGACTTCTACCCTAGGCCTCTCTGCACTCAGATGAAGAGCCTCTACCTACACTACGACCCGAAACTTAGACTTCTTACTTCAAAGCTATGACTCTCTTACATTATCGATTTTTCTAACTACTTAGAGCTTAGCTCTTTTTATACAATCCCATGGTCCGCGGACCATGGGTAGATCTCTTTACAACTGACTTTACTTTACAAAACTAAGGGCAGACAACCCTTTATGAATTATGACACCTACGCACTCCATGACCACAAAATGTGGATTCTTTACAAATTTCATACAAAATTTGACCAAAATATGCGTTTTAGCCCCAAAATTGTCCTTTGGGGGATCCCATTCCCAAGAGTTCCCAAACAAAAACATCGTGACTCACCCTCGAGTCACTCAGTAGGCGCAGATATCTTTGCACGAAGTCCTTCCAGCTCGATTCTTATGACCGCAACCTCGGCTATGCACTGAGTTGTCGCATGCTTTGCGTCTTCCACTATCTTCTCGGTCACTTCTCTTGCTCTGGTTCTAAGTTTATGGCCTTGCCTTTCTCCTGCGCGGTGGACTTTGGTGGGTTTCTTCTTGGTGATGCACGCATCGGTATGGTAGGCTACTTTCCCTTCTTGTCCTTCACATTTTCCTTGGTTGGGGTCGGGTTTGGTCTCGACATCCTCACCGATTTAGGGACCTCCACCAATACTTCAGCCACTTCCGCAACAACTACTTCTGCCTCCATCTCAATTTTTGATATTGATTCTTCTCCTTTGGTATCTATAGCTTCTATGGGTGCCGACATGATTTTCTATATGAACTCTTGTGTCTCCTTTAGAAATGTCTCAAACAATTTAGTAGCTATCAGAAGCTCATACTGTTCGTGATTCATGTGTTCCTGAGAGCTCAACATATCAATTCTCAAAATGCCAAGTGTTCTTTATTGGACAACCACTTGTAATTTATAGGGAATTTTGATTTCAAATCCGATCGTTCCCCCCAAATTTCATTCATTAATTCCATATTGGCGGCATATTTTCAAGGATCTGAGCCACAAATTTCATCTTAAATGCCGGCCACCCACTCCATTTAGCCACACTTCTGTCATCAAATCATGAACAGTGACTTTGATGGTCACTTTCTGGCTGACCTGCACGACATCTCACTGGGTAGCACAGCTCCCTTCGTGCTACCGCGAACCCTATGACACTTCCTTGCTTCTCGTAATGCTCTAATCGCATAGCTCCCCAACCCGGGCAGTGTAGTTTATAGTCCCACACCTCCTTTCAACTTCTTGGAGTGCTAAGACTGTGATGCCTTCATCTAGTCACATGGTCGGACCACCAGTGTATGGTTTCAACTAACTTCCATTCACCTTTCCTGGGAAGGGATCTCCATTCAACTTGACCAGCTATACCGCTCCTCCATCGGTAATCTCCTTAATGACATAAGGCCCTAACCAGTGCATCCTGAACTTCCCTGGAAATTTATCAAACTTACTATCATATAACAAAACCAGGTCATTTACCTTAAAGGTGCGCAACTTAATATGTTGATCATGCCATGCCTTTTCACGCTGCTTCTGGACCTGTTGGTGAAATCCAGCTAGAAACCTCTCTTCCTCAAGCTCATCCAACTGTGTGAGCCTCTCTTCCAGGGCTTTGTGATCTATCATACCTATGAGCGACATTATGCATAGACTAGGGACAATATATTCCATAGGCATTACCGCTTCAACACCATAAACAAGCCTAAAGGGGATTTGTTCAGTCAAATTCTTGCATGTCATTCGATAAGCCCATAGTACTGCAGGTATCCATAGGTTCCAATACTTTGTTGAGCATTGTAAACCTTGGTCAGCGCATTTTCGAGCACTTTATTGAATGCTTCCACCATCTCATTAGCCTACAGGTGATAAGGCGTGCTCTTCTGGTGATATACCTGAAATTCCTTCGTTAGTGCGTTGATCGTCTCATTCAGAAAGTGTGTACCGTGATCACTCATCAAGATCTTTGGATAGCCAATTCACATTAGTACATGCTCAAAAAGGATATTCACGGTAGTCGTGTCTTTGCAATCCTTCACATTCTATGCCTCAACTCAACGAGTTTAATATTCCATCGCAGTGATAATGTACGTCGCTCTCGTCTTTCCTTGCAGCTGAATGGGTCCCACAAAATCTATCACCCATTTCTCAAAGGGTTGTAACATCATCTGTAGATTCAAAGGCATCTCATCCCTCTGCGATGGCCTACCAATTCTTTGACACACATCACATGCCTTGCAGTACACTTTGGAGTCCCGATGGAGGGTTTGCCACCACAACCCTGTGTGTAGAATATTCTGTGCACTTGCTCTTCCTACATAATGCCCTCCCGCGGTGCCCCCATGAGCATCCGTGAGGATGTTGCTTCTTTCAAACTTAGGTACATATCGTTGCAATATCTCATCAGGCCCCATTTTGTATAGATGCCCAGCAATGACAGAGAAATCTACCGCGTGCACCACTAATTCCTTCTTCTACTGGAAGGTGTGTTCCTCTAGGGCAGTACCAGTTGTTAGGAAGTGTATTATATCCTCCAAATGACCATCCGTGACACACAATGAAAATAGTTGCGCATCAGGCAATCCTTCCTCCAAATTAGTGGGCTCTTCCCCTATTTCAATGCGCGATAGATGATCTTGTCCCGTGTTTAGTCGTCCAAGCTTCAAAATAACTTCAAAATCATACTCCCGGAACAATAAGAGCCACCTGTAGATTCTCCCCCCAACACATGCTTATTGACCAGGTACTTTAGTGCAAAATGATCTATGTACATCTTAAAATGGCCTCCCAACAAGTAGTGTCTAAACTTATGGAGCACATATACCATAGCTAATCCTTCGCGCTCGGTAGTGGAATAGTTCTTCTCTGCCTTGGATAACCTTCTGCTTGCAAACACTATAGGATGGTCCAAGTCTTCTCCACTAGCCTATGTTAGTACTGCTCCCAGCACTATACACAACACATCGAGATGTACATGAAACTCCTTCTTCTAGTCTAGGAAGACTAGGATCGGTGAAGTGACCATATTTTCTTTCAATACATCCAGCCTCTTCTTACAATCTTCATTCTACCAGAATGTGACATCCTTCTTCAACAATTTTTCAATAGGCATGGTGATCTGGGCATAGCCTTTAATAAACTTTTTGTAATATCCTGTATGTCCTAAGGTACCGCATAGCTGCTTCACACTCCTTGGAGCCTCCAAGTTCAGTATCACGTGATCTTCATGGGGTCTACCATCAGTCCCTGTCTGCAAACCACATGACCCAGAAGGGTCCCAAAAGGAACACAAAGCAAGTGCTTCTTCATATTGAGGATGATTTGGTATCTTCGACAGGTATCTAGCATCAGGTGCAATCTTGCTACATGGAATTTCACCAGCCCAAACACAGTCCAATCATCAAAGTATAATTCCAGGAACTTATGAATAAACACTTTGAACGCATCAATGACTATGCACAAGAAGATCTTAGGCGCATTCTTCAATCCAAACGGCACTACAGTGTACTGAAAACAACCCCACTCAGTCACGAAGGTTGTCTTGCTCCTGTCCTCCAGCGCAATTTTGATTTTGTGGTACCCCAAGAACCCATTAGTGAAGGAATATGCTTCCTGGCCACCTACATTATCCAACACTTCATCAATGAACAAAGTCGAGAAAGGATCATGTACACAAGCGTCATTCAGCTTTCTGAGATCCACACATATCCTTATTTCATCCTTCTATTTCTTCTCCTGTACCATCGTTGGGCTTACCCAGTCAAATTATTTTACAGGCTCAATAATTCCTGCCATGAGCATCTTATCTAGATCTAAGTGGAACTTTTCCTTGTATTTTGGATTGAGACTGTAAGGCCTTTCCTTAACCAGCTTTGCGTCAGGCTTCAACGTGATTTTCATAATGCCTAGGTCCTTGATTATCCCTTTTAGATCCATAAACTTGGTAGGGAATAAATCATGGTACTTGTGGAGCAATTCAACGACCTTATCCACTATGGCATCATCCTAGTAATCTCCAGTCTTTGTGAATTGGTATTGGCCTCCGTACCAATGTTCACTTGTTTCATTTTTAGCGGCACGATTATATTCAGACTATTAACCTGCAGTCCTTCAAGCTCGTAGTGACCTTTTGTTTCAGGGATGTTAATATTTTGTGGATCCTCATCCTCTTCTTCAATAGTTACATTATAACATTCCAGCATGTGGCTCAGCTAAGTAGCCCATTCAGGCTAAATTAGGTCTAAAGGATCCTACAGTATCCTAAATATTGTTGCTTTCACCTCTTGTAGCGCTTCATCAATACTATCAAACCCATCTTCAAAACTAAATGTCATCATGAATCCTTTGCACAGAATATCCCATTCACATGTACCATGGTAGAGCTCTGTTTCTACATACCATTCCATCGAGACAATATCCAGTGTGTGACAGAATAGTGCACCCATTCAAGTTGGGGCTTCTCTCCATAATCCTGAGCCCATTTGGCTAAGTACACGCGCAGATCATCTTGCCCATCATACTTGTCTGTCATTCGCATCTTCGGCTTCCCAAAGTGAGTTCTCATCATTCTCCTACATTTGCGCCAATCATCAAAGCTTCCCTTGTGCATAACCGACCATCTTGCGAGTGTAGCACCTAGTGCCTAGTCCAATGCCTGGAAATGCTGCTTTTCTGGTACCTCCCTTTCAAATGCATCCAAAAAAATATCTATATCATTTAGGCCATCATAGGTGCGTAGATTTCTTACCTCTGACGACACATAGTGTAGCAACCGGGTCATCATGTTACAGCTTAGCATATTTACTTCATGTAATCGATTTTGCCAGTGCTCTAGTTCTTCATCAGAGTCCAAGGTGCATGAACTCTCGCGATCCCATGTAATCCATCCATCCGCTGTTGGATTCACCCAATCTTGGTCTCACACTGTTATCTTATAGATACAGTCCAGATCATCATCACTCTCATAATCATGGACTGGTTTAGTACAACATGATCCCTCAGCAGGATCTAGGGGTACTAGTGATTTCTTCTCAAATATCATCTTTCGCTTATTTAGATTGATTACCCCATTCATATCAGTAGCCTAATCAATCCCAAGGAGCGCAGGGTAGGGGTTGCTGTCATCCACAATTTCTATCACTTCAAAGTCAGCCGGTGCACTTGCACCTTCAATATCCACAGTCACTCCCTGCAGTCGCCCCATGGGGATGATATTCTACTGATTCACCATCTTTAGTTGAATCGGAGACCACTGTAGTGCGAGTCTCCCCATCCACTCCCACGTATTTTTAGGTACGACATTCACGTCTAACCCTAGGTCCAAGATAACGTGATCCATTTCATACTCTTCTATTTGTGTGGTCAGTCTCATCTCCTATCTCGTTCTTGTTTCATGCTTACCAAGATTTCATACTATACACGGCTCAGCAGGAGTGTTTCTGGTGCATCTATTTATGAGCTCCTACAGCCCCTTCACAACCTTGCTATCGCGCAGTAGCTTCATACAAGTCTCCAGGAAAGTTGTAAGCATAGAAGGGTCCATCTCCTGATCAGGCTTACCCTTGCTTCCTAAGGTGGAGGCCTCAGCGAAGCTCTTCTTCTCTTCCATGAAGGTTTCACATGCACACTCCAAATCAAACTCAGTTTCC
Source organism: Pinus tabuliformis (assembly GCA_031772625.1). NCBI lineage: Eukaryota > Viridiplantae > Streptophyta > Pinopsida > Pinales > Pinaceae > Pinus > Pinus tabuliformis. Next base: position 300,788,810 of record CM062813.1, on the reverse strand, counting down.
TTTCCTAGAGCTTTGCGAACCCATGTACTATCTTTGGGCTACTTCCCTTTGTCATCTCCAGTTGCGATTCCACTTTGGAGCACTATATTCACGTTCAAATCCTCTTCACCGGCTCAAACCTCATCATCTGCGGGTTCTAAGTAGGTTGCGGTGGTAGCACCCCTTTGACATGTATCCTAGCTATTAGCATAAGACAGTATTTTGTTTCATGATCAAACAGAGTGCAATACTTGCACGATAGATGTGTTGGGTTAGTAAAATCGCGGGCATAGTGTCCTGGTCCTCTGCAATTGTCGCAGATCAACTGTCCTCGATCTCGGCCAGGTCCTCCTCCACCTTGACGTTGTCCGCGCCCCTGGAATCCTGTCCACGCTCTGGTCATGGGGTTGTGTTTCAGCCTGAACCCTATTGGTGGGTGTTTTATCCATCATAAACTCATAGCTTCTCCAGTTGTGCTCATCATGCCCTACCGATATACAGAAGTTGCACAACAGCTGTTGCGGTGTCTGTACAAACTTTTGCAACAAATGACAGTTATCCGTAGCATGTTTTCCTGCTACCTGACATATAGCACCCACAATGCAGGCCCCACGCTTAGTCGTGCTTGAGCTTCAGGCCTTAAAGGCATCAATCCTCCTCCTGTAAGGTAGTTTTCAAATACCAGACAATGGTCTTTGTCATGCCCCTGACTCTTGCATTTCAGACACCATACCTCTTCGCACACCTCTGCTTGGACTATTCTGTCCTGTTTCAAACTTTACATCTCAAGGAAAAGGTTTTTCAACTACACATGGCTCTGTTGAACCCCCATATTAGGATCTTGCATCGGGGTCTCATGCAGTCTCATTGTAATCTGCAAGGCCTTTGCCTGAGTCATTATCTTTTGTTGTGATAGTGCAACCCTTAGGTGTGGCAGGAGTGAAGCTACAAACCAATCGTGATGTTGTCTATTTTTTAGGTTCATGTTAGCTTTGCGGATTGTACACTTCAACCTATGATCAAGTTCCCAAGGTGTCTCGCTTGGTTGCATCGTGATTTATTTGTACCCTACAATAGACCATGCTTTAGATTTAGGCCTACTGAATTCCCTATTTAGTGTTGTCTGGATGTATGCTACTCCATCATTCGGGTTATCATTAGTTTACTTGATATACCAGGTTAGTGCGTGATCCTGCAGAGCTCTAACCAATGTCGCCTTCTTCATGTTATCATCTGTAACGTCCTGGGCTTCCCATACAACTTTTACAGTGAACCAGAATTGGTCCGGGTCCTCATTCCCCAAGCCTTTGAACAAAGGTAGCTTCATCGAATTTTCCATACTGAATTATGGTGGAGGCGGAGGTGGTACAGGTGAAGTCCCAAGTGACAGTGGTGAAGTTGGAGGTGGTGTGGGTGGAGGTGGTATTTGTGGGAATCCTTGCCTTATTAACTAAATAAAACTTTGCGGAGAAACTTGTGCTATTCCCTCTTCGTCACCTCGGGAGGTGAAATCAACGGACTATATTTATGACCCTTTTTTCCTTCATTTTTGTAAGTTTTTCTACTTCGTGTATCCCCAAACATCAAGGTAGTTTCATAACCCATTTTTTGCACAATAACATTTTAATCTAGTTATTTAAAGATTTCACCTACTTACCTCATGGTCCTTTGAAAAAGTACTGCTCCACCTCGATGTAGCTGACTGAGGTGTAGACCACAAATTCAGTTACAAATCCTCTTATGATGCGATCGAGCCAATGATCGACAGCGCGGGTGATCTTATCCTTCGATGCTTCCAACCTTTGTATTAGCTCCAGGGTCCACACAATACGAGCGTTAAGTTTCCACCTTCCTTGGCTATCTTCTAGCTTCGTGATCCACTTGTATAGCTCAATCAGAAAGGAGTAGAAAAAGATCTCATGGATCTTTGTATATAAGTACCTGTCTAGCCACTGTTCCTTTTCAATAACGAGTTTTTGTTCTCCTGCGCCTCGAATTTGTGGATCTTCCTATACAACCAGTCTCCAATCTCTTTCTTAGTCGAATTCCAGTGATACGACATCACACATCTTTTATGCAGATTCTGGTCCCAACAACGAAAGAATTTGTTGGCTTGAGGGGGCCTGACCGAGGTTCAACATTAATTAGCCAAACAAATCCCTACACTACTGGCCCATTTGGCATCATCCCCCGGAGCACGGAACGAAGTCTCACCCGAAGTAGTATGTGGGGATGCTAGAACCAATTTTTCGCACCCTGAGACAGTCGTGATGTTGTTTTATTCCCTTTATTCCTCCCTTCACACAGGTCACTTCTCTCTAGGACTTGCCAGACAAGCCCTCTATTCCATTCTTCAATACCTCCGCGAAAGGGTACGACTAACCTTCTCACAATCCTATTCTTCAATTCAGATATTTTGCATTGCTACGATAGTGTATTACACAGATTGTCAAGTTATCTTAAGAGTATTACTTGTCTTATTAGATACTCACACTTAGCACCGCGTAAACAGATATTCTTATATGCGTTCATCATCCAACATAATTATACACGTTCGTGCACCATATAATCATTATAAAAGAAATTCATACATAAAATGACAAGATGCATTAATCGAAACAAAGACACAGAAATTGCAAAATAATTCTCTTTATTAATCTCTTCTAAGGGATTACAGACTCTATCCACCCTACGCACACAACTACAGGGGTCTGTGCACTCAGCTACGGACTTCTACCCTAGGCCTCTGCGCACTCAGCTGCAGAGCATCTACCTATGCTACGACCCGAAAATTAGACTTCTTACTTCAAAGCTATGACTCTCTTACATTATCGATTTTTCTAATTACTTAGAGCTTAGCTCTTTTTATACAATCCCATGGTCTGCAGACCATGGGTAGATCTCTTTACGACCGAATTTACTTTACAAAAATAAGGATGGAAAACCCTTTATGAATTATGACACCTACACACTCTGTGACCACAAAATGCAGAGTCTTTACAAGTTTCTTATAAAATTTGACCAAACTATGGGCTTCTAGCTCCAAAACTATCTTTTGGGGGATCCCGTTCCCAACATAGGCAAAGCCAAAGTTTGCAAAGATTGGGGACTATTGGGACAACGCGACAGTAGATAAGATCACCGAGCTACTTCGCGAATATCAGTATCTGTTCCCCATGAAGTTTTCAGATCTGAAAGGGATAATAGGGGACTTGGTGCCATGAAGATCACTCTAAAACCAGAATCGAAGCCAGTTAAGCAAATACCTTACCGCGTCAATCTGAAGTATAAAGAAAGGGTTCGATTAGAGTTGGATAAGATGTTCGCGGCATGTATTATTTAACCAGTGGAAGAATTCGATTGGGTGAGCCCAATAGTAGTTTAGGAAAAGAAGCAGAAGGAAGAAATAAGGATATGCATAGATCTCAGAAAGTTGAATGATGCTTGCGTGCATGATCCCTTCCCAACTTCGTTCACCGATGAGGTCCTGGATAATGTTGGCGGCCAAGAAGCATATTCATTCACTAATAGGTTCTTTTGGCACCATTAGATCAAGATCACGCCAGAGGATAGAAGTAAGACAACCTTCGCGACTGAATGGGGATGCTTCCAGTATATGGTGATGCCTTTTGGGCTGAAGAATGCACTGATGATCTTTTCGCGTGTATTCATCGCGGTGTTCAAGGATTTCATTCACAAATTTTTGGAGGTATACTTTGATAATTGGACAGTGTTTGGATTGGTAAAGTGCCACATAGCAAGTCTGTGCTTGATGCTAGATACATGTCGGAGGTACTAGATCGCGCTCAAATTGAAGAAATGTTTGTTCTGTATCGCTTTTCGGATCTGTTGAAGCCTCGAAAATCGGGTCTACAACAAGGGGGATACCCGCCCGGTCCGAACCTTGGTTGGAAGCTCCTTTTCCGTTTGGTATAGCGGGTCCGTCTGGGGATATGGGACCAGTTTCCCAATATGTGTGTGTGTGAGAAAGATGGATATTTCTGTCTCTAACAGTTTCTAAATGGAATACTTCTACTTTAATTCTAATCTAATAATAAGGAAATTATATTCTAATAAATAGAAATATGTAAATCTATACTAACCCGGGGTGAGATCTTTCTTCTATGCGATCTAAAATGATTTCAAACAACAACTAGTAATAAAGATCATTCAGTTGTTATGAGAAAACAGTTCAATAAAGATGAACCACTTCATATAAAAAGTTAGACGAAACAGTTGTGAAAAATATATCGCATAATGAGCTATTGATACACTAAGCATAAATAAATAGCTATCATCGTACAAAAGTGCCAAATGATAACTCAAGCATTCATACATTAATATATAAATAACTAAACTAAAAATCACTCTAACATAAGGCAGAAATAGTTAAGAGATAGAAATACCATTTATAACTAGTCCTACTCATGAGCTTCAAGTGATAACGATTTATCTCTTCTTGATCAATATCTAATAAGAGTACAAAAGTGCAACATCAGTAGCAGATATCAAATGCAAACATCAATAAATCCTATTCCATTCGTTCATCAAAACCTCCACAGAGGGTACAGAAGTGCATGTTCTGGGGATAAGTTTTTGATAAATTTCAGGACCCTTCTCTAAATGCATGAGAAGGGTTTAAATACTACTAACTAAATCTAAAAATAAATTATTACATAAATATAGGATGCAGTTTAAATGACCATCCTCTTTTCAGGAAAATGAAACAAAATTAAACTAAAATTGAATCTAAAATTAAACTACTTTTGTATTTTGTCCTTGAAATCGCATGCATGCAGCATCTGTTTGAGAAGAGTCGGTTGGCCGACTTCTGCTTTTAGCTGAGCTGAGAAAACAGAATCAGCAAGAGCTGGCGCCATTATGTGTTTGTGACTATCACATCCATGTGGACTACACTGGAATTTGTGCATGTCCTGTTGTGTTGTGTGCCTCTAACAGAGTTGGGACTATTCCCTTTTGACTTGAGACTCACTTCCACCCTCTCCCTTTGCGGCGAAAGAACATTGACACAAGTAACACTAAGCACTGACTAGGCACATAAACCTCACTATTCAAAGAAAAAGAAAACCACTCTCATGTGCTGACAAGAAAGAGCTAAGGAAAACCTTTAAGACAATGGCAACTGGGGCATCATACTAGATGGGACTCCTACACCAAATGGTGTGAGGTATAGTTTGCACTTCATACCAGGGAGATCCCCTGAATGTTGGCAGGTCCAGCACTGTCAACATTTCTGGTGCTAAAAGGAGGGCCGCCAATTGTTTATGGTTGAAGGTCCTCTCACCCCCACTCATCAATCATCTAGTTAAGCCAGTAACTCACACACCATCTCACCTATGTGCAACTATGAAGTTGGTTACTCCTCACCTCCCAGATGTGAACACAAAATTTCATATCATCACCTCCGCTCTATCCGTCCCATCACCCGACAATTTTCGAAAGCAATTGGACTGATCCCAGGAATACAAGATCTTCCATATGCATCAAGAAAGCCAAAGACCACTCCCACAAGAGTTGTTGTGTCATTGGTGGAAGAAGCAGTTCTTTCCACACTCAAAGGTCTGGTAGAAGTTGTCAATAGTGAAGAGGAACCTAGGGTCTTGCAACAGGGAGAAAGAGACACACTTGTGATCTTGGGCTCAGATTCTAGTACAGGAGGGGGAGGGGAAGGCAGTGAATGAGGTGGAGGTAGAGACGAACCAATAGACATGAAGCCAAAATCGTTAGATTTTGAAGAAGAGGATGACGAAGAAGAAAAAGAAGACATGGTTGACCAAAACTTGGAATGGATGACTCAAGGACCATTGCCTCTCTTGGGTGCTTTGCACAGGATGTCAAAGCATTCTGAGAGAATGCTCACAAAGTATGACCCTAATAGCATAGTCAAGGTAGAAGATCACTTGCACAACTTCTACCTATAATTGTAGACACTTGAGGTGTGGCACAATGACGTTGCATGCAGATTGTTTCGTTGTACCTAGGATGGTCGCGCAACAATATGGTATCACAACCTTCCCGTCAACTCCATCCATAATTGGGTTATATTTAAACAGATATTTTGGAAAAATTCACTGATGAGAAGACCCCGGCCATGTTGCTCAAAGAGTTGGGCAGTCTGAAGATGGAGTCGAAAGAAAAGGTAAAATATTTCAATCAGAGGTTTTTGTGCATATTGAAGAAGTTTTTAGCGGACACAAAACCTCATGACTCCATCACTGTCAACTACCATATGTTCGCACTGCATACCAGCATTATGTAGTTCGTCAAGTGAGCTATGAAACCAACATTATTAGAAAATTGCGAAGAGGCAATCACTATAGAGAAGGATCTCCACGTGATTGGAGTCATCAAGGATGATGAACCAGCGAAGGACTCCAGAGATGCAAGTAGGAAGCCCTAGACTTCGGCGAGTAAGGGTAAAGACAAGGAAGCAAGTGACATTGAGACCCTTACTCATCTTGTCAAAAACTTAACAACAGAGGTGTCCGAGTTGAAACAATGAACAATCGACACATCTGCAAGAAACCAGCCTCCTAGACAACATAAAGGAAGCATGCCATCAAGCACCAACCGCTTCCCAGTTAAAAGTGTGCAGAGCTCGAGCTTAGTGTTCTACATAGAACAGTGTGTGAATGATGAATTTTTGTCATTCCATAGAGATGATCACCCAGAAGGATATTGTTTCGATTGGTAACGAGTTGCAAACTTCGTATGCAACCATATGCCAAATGTAGTGAGAAGTATACAATGCCATCCGAGAGACACAAATGATGACAAAGATGTTGCACCTGATGAGGCACACAGCACTGGGCAGGTAATCAACATGTATCAATGCTCGCAAGAAGTGCAAAAGACAAACAAAAAGAAGTATCCCCAAAAGAAAAATGGTCGATATAATGTCACTGCTTAGGGATAGATTTATTGTTGAAATTTTGTATAAGCCTTCTATCCCTAATAACATAGCTAATCTATTAACTTTTAATGATGATCAACAGATACTACACTTCATGGACAACGTTGATGCCTTCAAGGATGCATTAGTTGTTGGAAATAATACTGAGAGGGGGGATGAATCAGTATTATCAAGCCAAATATTTCCTTTTTAAATTCCAGATGATATATGCTACTTCAGTTAATAAAACCAGCGTATATACGCAACTACAGATAAAGAAACTCGCGTATATGAAGCAGACTTATAATTTGAAATATCTTTCAGATGTCAGTTATTAATCTGTGATTCAGATGCACATAAACAGTACCAGAAATAGTGAAACAGAGCAGAAGACATTCACACACAAGAACACAAGATATAAGGAGTAAACCCAATGTGGGTGAAAACCCCTTGCTGCAATTCGTCTCTATCTTCTTTTTGATTAGAAACTTCTCTTTACAATGTCTTGTACTGGAGCAGACTTTACCAGTACGCAGGCTACAACCTGCAGAGAGCTACAACTCTCTCTAGTTTTCCAGCTTTCCTGGAAGGGAGCTCCAACCCCCTTAGTTCTTGTACTAGCTCGAGATACTAGTACGCAGGCTCCTACCTGCAGAAGGCTGCAACCTTCTCTTTGCTTTCAGGGACCTCATTTCATTAATTTTCAGACTGGATCCACAAGTAACATCAATCACACATCAAGAATTTTTGCATAACCCAAACTCCTTTTCACCAATCAAAAGCCGAAACAAATAAGCACTTCTCTGATCACTGTACCCAGAACACAGTAACTGTAATCAAACACCAATTCTGAACCCAGAGCCCTGCAGCAATAAAACATAAGCAACTAGAACATAAATCAAGATATATACACTACTTCACTGTTCATCAACCTGCGAGTATACGCTTCTGTACCACAACCAGCCTGCGTATACGCGTATTTCATTCACATAAAAAGCGTGTATACGCACCTTCAATTCACCGAACCTGCGTACAGATCTATAAAGGATAAATTTTTTTTTTTAAGCATTTAGACATTAGTTAACCTAGATTTATAGATCAAGAGAGTGCCAAATAGATCAAAATTATACAGAGATACCAATGTTCAAGCCTTGAGATTTTGATCCATCAATAGCCCTTATCCTTCTTGCACTTAGGTTCCTCCTTTTTCAAATCTAGATCTGCACCATAACCCGATCACACCTATTCCAGATCTAGCATGATATCAGATATTCAATCATTCAGATCATTCCTTGCCACATGATCTCCTTCCTCTTTTATAGTTATAGGCCTTGCACAATACCATGGTCCAAAACCATAATAAACAATACCAAGGGCCCAAAACCTGGGGTCAACTCTTTTGACGAGATACAATGGTCCACAACCATGGGTTCAAATTCCAAGGACTAACAACCATGGACCAAAAATAAGTTTCCCACCATGTACGCACTTTTATGTGCATAAAAGTGTGTGTATATGCATACGCGACTTCAGAACATATAACCCACGTGTATACGCGACTTCTTCAAGGTGTACCTGCGTATAAAATATTTCTTTCATTCTGAGCACCTGAACTGAGATCTGTCACCAAAGAGAGTTGCCATCAAGGACAACACCTGTACCATAGCACCACACCTGTGTCAAAATGCCAACAATCTTCCCCTTTGGACTTAATGGCAACCCCAAGATCCTCAAAGTCATTCTCCCCCTTTGTCATCAAGGGCAAAGGGCTGTGCTCCCCCTGAGTACATGAGGATATCTCTGCTCTGCTGTGCTAAACATGCTCCCCCTAACTGTAGGCAAGATCTGCAAAAAGATGTTCTTCAAGAGGAACCATGACTTAAACATCATAAAAGACCTTCCTATCACCAAAAGACTCAATACATACAACCATCACCCAACCAAGTGGGGATACATCAGAAATTCACATATGACAACCAATTGCATCAATCATCCCAGGCATAGTGGGGAAACCAAAATAGGTCGTTACATGACCTTGATAAAAAAAATTCATGACATAGAGACGAAATATCAAGACTATGCAGATCACCAAAAACAATTATCGGCAGCATCTGACAATCACTGTAGATATCAACAATCATGTTCTCCTTCTGATCTCCTTTCTGCAGCTGATCCACCTGAACCAAAACAACTTGAGTACGAGAACCAATAACTTCTAACGAAATGCCAACAATGCATTATTAGAAGATTAATTACTCCCCCCGAACCTATGCCTGATGGTCTCTGACAGACCCATCTCAGGCTCTCTCCAACCAGAGTCTGCCCTTGATGATTTTCTTCAGAACTCCATATACGCGACTGAACCTGCATAAATCGGCGTATGTACACGGATACCCCTCATCCAACTCGCGTATACCAACTTTTCTTCGGAACAGACAAGCTTCAACAGCAGGATGAAGCATCAACGACTCCCAGCTTCTATATGAGATATTCAAAAGTTTCCCTGGGAAATGGTTTGGTGAGAATATCAGCAACTTGTTCCTTAGAAGGAACATACTCCAATTTGACCTTTTGTTCCAACACTTGTTCCCAGAGAAAGTGATACTTGATCGATATGTGCTTGGTTTTTGAATGCATGATGGGTTCTTTGAAATGCTTATAGCACTTGTATTATCACATAAGATAGAGACAGGTGGAGTACCAATGATTTGAAAATCCTGCAAGGTTTGCATCATCCAAAGGAGTTGAGTGCAACAAGTTGCAGCAACCACATATTCCGCTCAGCTGTAGATAAAGCAATCAAACTATGTTTCTTGCTGAACCAAGATACTAATCTGGAACCCATAAAGAATGCATCGCCACTTGTGCTCTTCCTGTCATCCACGCTTCCGGCCCAATCTGCATCTGTGTAAGCATGAAGAGTGAGATCTGTATCTCTAGGATACCATAAGCCATAGTTTTGAGTTCCTTGAAGGTACTTGAAGATTCTTTTGACTGCTTGAAGATGAGTTTCCTTTGGGTTGGCTTGAAACCTTCCAACTATTCCCACTGCATGCATAATATCTGGTCGGGTACCTGTCAAATAAAGCAAACTCCTAATCATGGATCTGTAGGTTGGTTGATGCACTGCTGCTGATTCATCATTTGCACTGAGGCTGCATCCTGTAATCATGGGGGTACATATAGGTTTTGAATCTTCCATGCCATACTTCTTCAGAATCTACTTGAGGTACTTGGTTTGAGACAAGAAGATACCACCTTCATTTTGTTGGATTTGCAATCCAAGAAAGTATGTCAGTTCTCCAAGCAAGGACATTTCGAATTCTTTCTGCATTACCAAGGCAAAGCTTTGACTCATAGCTTCTTCATTGCTTCCAAAGATAATATCATCTACATACACAACAAGTATTAACAATTTGTTATTTTCAATTTTTTTATAGAGATTGCTATCTGTTGATCCTTTTGAAAAACCTTGTTGATGAAGGTATTTGTCCAACCGATAGTACGAAGCCCTTGGAGCTTGTTTAAGCCCATAGAGAGCCTTTTTAAGTCTGCATACAAGATTTGGATCATTTCCAAGGATAAAGCCATCTGGTTGCTCAGTGTACACTTCTTGTTCTAAGTCTCCATTCAAAAAGGCTGATTTTACGTCCATTTGAAATACTTTGAATTTTTGAAAGCTAGAGAGGGCAAGGAACATTCTGATGGCCTCAAGTCTAGCTACGGGAGCAAAATTTTCTTCAAAGTCTATTCCTTCATGTTGAGCATACCCTTTGCAAACAAGCCTGGCCTTGTTTCTAATAACTTCCCCATTTTCATTCAACTTGTTCTTGAAGATCCATTTTGTTCCTATGACATTCTTATCTTTTGGTCTAGGGACCAACTCCCAAGTGTTGTTCTTTTCGATCTGCTTGAGTTCTTCATCCATTGCCTTGACCCAGCATTCATCTTTGCACGCTTCTTTTACATTTTGTGGTTCAGTGGAGGAGAGCAATGCCAAATAGCTTGAGGCTTCTGCAATTGTTCTTCTAGTTTGTACACCCGCTTCTTTCTGCCCCAAAATCTGAGATTCTGGATGATTCTTCTACACATACCTGGATGGAGTCTTCTCTTCTATCCTTATATGTTCCACTGGTGCCTCTTGAGGTTCTTCTTCATCATCAGTTTGATTTGGAGGGTAGTCTTCATCTTCTTCTATATTTTCATAATTTACTTGCCTAGGAACGTTTCCTTTTTCATCAACCACAACATCAATGCTGTCAACAATTCTTCCAAGTCTTTTATTGTAACATATATATGCTTTGTTGTTTGGAGAATAACCAAGAAGAATGCCTTCATCAGCTCTAGGTTCAAACTTGCCAAGATGTTCATCATTATTCTTAATGTAGCATTTGCTTCCAAAAATTTTGAAATGTTTTACCGAGGGAGTCTCACCATACCAAAGCTCATGAGGAGTTTGAGTGCTATTTACCCGGACATTTGTTTTGTTGAGAATAACCACCGCAGCATAAGCCGCTTCACCCCAGAAGGTTGCGGGAGTTCCAGACTCATCAAGCATAACATGAGCCATTTGTTGAACCGTTCTGTTCATTCTTTCCACTACTCCATTTTGTTGAGGAGTCCTAGCTGTAGAGAATTCCCTTCTTATTCCATGTTCTTCACAGAAATCGAAAAACTCATTTGAGGTAAACTCCCCACCTCTATTAGACCTGAGGCATTTAATTTTGCGATCTGATTCGTTTTCAACCAATGCTTTGAAAGATTTGAATTTTTCGAATGCTTCATCTTTGTGCTTCATCAGTCCTATCCAAACCATCCTGGAAAAGTCATCAATGAATAATATAAAGTATTCTTCTCCTCAATGAGATGTTTCTCCATTATATCCCAGACCTGTCTTGATTAGTGGAGAACACTGCACATTGATAGTCTCATCCAGAGTTTCAGATCCTTTAACAAATTTAAGATTAATAGCTTCTGTTTTCTCAATCTCCTTTCTAAGACAAACAATTTCACATTCCAATTTTTCGAGATGTTTTTCCCTTTCAGCCAGTTGACATTGTAGAGAATCAATAATTTCACTTTTCTCTTCTAAGAAAACTTTGAGATCAGACATTTCATTATAAAAACCCTCTACATCTATAACATCCATGTACTCATCATCTTCAAAAGCCATTAAGAGTTTATACTCATTACCTCGTTCATCTTCGTCACTATTTGAGAGTCCATCACTATCTTCATGAGTGTAATAGCTTTTCTTATTTGGATTCTGTTTCTTGTTCCATCTAATAGGTTCCTTTCTTTTGTCAATCTTATCTTTATGAGGACACTTGGCAGCATAGTGACCTACTCTTCCACAAGCAAAGCACTTGAAAGGTAACTTACCTCGGAATCGTCCAGCACCCCTTTGAAGATTTTTGACAAAATTTGATTCTTCTTCTTCTTCTGACCCATGTCCTGATTCATAGTACTCTCCTTTGCCTGAAACCTTGAAGGCAACTTCTCTCCTGTCAGATGGACCTCCTTTCCTCATTTCATAAGCAGTTAGAATTCCATGTAGTTGTGACATTTTAAGATGTTGTAGATTCTCCTTTTCTTCTATAGCAGAAACTTTAGATTCAAATCTAGGTGACAAAGATCTTAGAACTTTTTCAACCACAACAGCCTCTTTTATTTCTTCACCCAAATTTTTCATGCAATTAACAATCTCATCCACATGAAGAAAATAGTTAGCCACACTTTCATCATTATACATCTTGAGACTTTCATACTAAATCCTGAGGGTTTGAATTTTTGCTCTTTTTACCTGATCATCTCCTTCATAGCTCAGAACAATCTTGTCCCATATTTCTTTTGCAGATTTATACTGCATAACTTTGAAAAATTCAGATTGCGACAGACATCCCAATAGAGTATTGACCGCCTTTGCATTTGTTTCATATTTCTTCTTCTCAGCCGAATCTGTAGGAGTTGCTGCAGGAAAAGTATATCATGTATCTATGATATCCCAGACTTCTGTACCCAAGGATTGAAGATAGGCAATAACTCTTACCTTCCAATATACGAAGTTTGTCCCGTCAAAAACCGGTGGCCTGATTGATGCTTCCCTCTCATAGTTGCTCATGATGAAAGATCTTCCTTCAAGCGATCAAGTTGTTTCAGAAGGACCTGCTCTGATACCAATTGTTGGAAATAATACTGAGAGGGGGGTGAATCGGTATTATCAAGCCAAATATTTCCTTTTTAAATTCCAGATGATATACGCTACTTCAGTTAATAAAACCAGCGTATATACGCAACTACAGATAAAGAAAATCGCGTATATGAAGCAGACTTATAATTTGAAATATCTTTTAGATGTCAGTTATTAATCTATGATTCAGATGCACATAAAAAGTACCAGAAACAGTGAAACAGAGCAAAAGACAATCACACACAAGAACACAAGATATAAGGAGGAAACCCAATGTGGGTGAAAACCCCCTGCTGCAATTCGTCTCTATCTTCTTTTTGATTAGAAACTTCTCTTTACAATGTCCTGTACTGGAGCAGACTTTACCAGTACACAGGCTACAACCTGCAGAGAGCTACAACTCTCTCTAGTTTTCCAGCTTTCCTGGAAGGGAACTCCAACCCCCTTAGTTCTTATACTAGCTTGAGATACTAGTACGCAGGCTCCTACCTGCAGAAGGCTGCAACCTTCTCTTTGCTTTCAGGGACCTCGTTTCATTAATTTTCAGACTGGATCCACAAGTAACATCAATCACACATCAAGAATTTCTGCATAACCCAAACTCCTTTTCACCAATCAAAAGCCGAAACAAATAAGCACTTCTCTGATCACTATACCCAGAACACAGTAACTGTAATCAAACACCAATTCTAAACCCAGAGCACTGCAGCAATAAAACAGAAGCAGCTAGAACATAAATCAAGATATATACGCTACTTCACTGTTCATCAACCTGCGAGTATACGCTTCTGTACCACAACCAACCTGCGTATACGCGTATTTCATTCACATAAAAAGCGTGTATACGCACCTTCAATTCACTGAACCTGCGTACAGATCTATAAAGGATAATTTATTCTTTTAAGCATTCAGACATTAGTTAACCCAGATTTATAGATCAAGAGAGCGCCAAATAGATCAAAATTATACAGAGATACCAATGTTCAAGCCTTGAGATTTTGATCCATCAATAGCCCTTATCCTTCTTGCGCTTAGGTTCCTCCATTTTCAGATCTAGATCTGCACCACAACCCGATCACACCTATTCCAGATCTAGCACGATATCAGATATTGAATCATTCAGATCATTCCTTGCCACATGATCTCCTTCCTCTTTTATAGTTATAGGCCTTGCACAATACCACGGTCCAAAACCATAATAAACAATACCAAGGGCCCAAAACCTGGGGTCAACTCTTCTGATGAGATACAATGGTCCACAACCATGGGTTCAAATTACAAGGACTAACAACCATGGACCAAAAATAAGTTTCCCACCATGTACGCGCTTTCATGTGCATAAAAGTGCGTGTATACGCATACACGACTTCGGAACATATAACCCGCGTGTATACGTGACTTCTTCAAGGTGTACCTGCGTATAAAAGATTTCTTTCATTCTGAGCACCTAAACTCAGATCTGTCACCAAAGAGAGTTGCCATCAAGGACAACACCTGTACCATAGTGCCACACCTATGTCAAAATGCCAACATCAGTTGATGAAGATGAGTACGAGAAGTCGCTCCAAGCTACAGTTGATGACAAGAAAGGAAAACTCATGCCCAAGGGTGTGGTTTCTCTCAAAAGGCTCTATGACTTGTAAAACCACTTTCAAGGGTCAAGAAATAGAAAAAACCATAGTTCCACCATGGCGAATGAACAGATCAATATGGGAAAACACCACGATCTGAAGTTCGTTATTCTCAGTATGTGTTGCACATCGCAAGAGCAACAAGTTTTTGTCTGCTTGTTCAAACAATACCGATATGTGTTCGCATGGGCATAGGATGGCAGCAGTACATACCAAATGAGAATAATCCAACACGTGATTCCAATCAATGAAGGGGTCAATCCATTAATAAAAAACTAAGGAAAGTACATTCGTCACTTGAACCCCTTATACAGAAAGAATTCACTAAGTTGTTGGATGCTCAGATCACTTACATAGTACGCTATTTTACATGGGTTTCTAATTTAAGTTTGTACATAAGAAATCAGGGGGAATGTGCTTATGCATTGATTTCCAAAACTTGAACCACTCCCAGAACAAAAAAAACTACCCCGTGTCATCATCTAAACCTATGTTACACGCAGTATCTAGAGCAGGAATGTTGTCTTTGCTTAATGGTCTTTCGGGATACTGTAGAATTCCCACAGAAACTCTGATTGATCTGAAATCACCCCTAGGTGACCTTAGGAAATTAATGAAGGTATTATAGACTCATGTGCTGGTGTGTGTGTCTATTTTATCTTATGCAACGGATCGATAAGATTTCAAAATACGCAGACACTTGAAACAGAAAGAGATCACAATAAGCAAAACATAAACACAACAAAATTTAATAAGGAGTTCAACCAATCCTCCTGGGCTATGTCTCCTGGTCCAGACTTCAGTGGTGGCCTTTTTATTATGTTTTTAAAGTAGAGTCTTACAATAAGGAGCTCAATCTGAGTCTCACTTGATAGAGGATGATCAGCAGGATGGCACTTGGAATTCCCAAGTCCTTAGAGTTCATAGACTCCCCTTACCGAATTTCAACCTCAATCGATCTCTGTCTGCTCGATGATGCCCTTATTCTAATGGTCATCTTGGCTTCTCTTTCCTCTGCAATTTTGCCTCTCTTTTTGTGTCTATCAGCCTTCGGCTTCTTCACTGCTTCTCTGCCTCCTGTCTGTCCTATCTCTGTCAACTCATGGCTTTAAAGCCAGTTCATTCCTTCGACTGTTCATTTCGACTTCCTGGCTCTCTAGAACACCTGCCTCTGTCCACTGGGACTCCTCTGCCCTGCATCATCATTGTTGTGTAACACTTCGCAGAGAGGTGGCCACCTGTCTCCTTGCAAACTGAGTGTCAATTCTTCCTGAATAATCGTTTTTTCCATTATTTCCCAGATGCCTATGAAATGGATCCTTATGTCGATTCATCGGTCAAATCAGACTTCAAATTTTATGCGTTGTAGTTTATTTCTCCCTCGGGTCTGGTCATCCATCGGGTTGAACCTCCGTCGTTGATCTGGAGCCCCCAGATCCTACGGTCTTTGCTCCTATCGCACGGTTGAGTTGCTCGACCGTTAATCTGCGATGTAAGCAGTTTCTCTCTCTCCCCGCCGGACACACATCACTCGATGTATGGAATTGCTGGGTCCTCGGCACAACCCGCTTACCACCCGAAATGGCTTCGATATTCCACCAGTTTTGAGCGCGAGACCCGCCCTGTCAGTTTTAGCACTTTCTCACAGTTTTCTAGTTTCCCTTGTGACCGAGCACTCAGGGCCTTTCCTTCTCAAGGGATTTTTCTCAGCGATACATAAATAGCGCTAGTCACATATTAGAAACAACCTCCATTTCTGGGTCTGAGCTTCCCAATTGCCTTTTTTGTGCCATGCGCGGCCTCCATGGGCCAACGGTCAGTGCGCTTTGAGCGAAGGTCCTCGTTGCTCCGTGATGGCTGCAAATTGCCATTATTCAGAGGTTATTTCTGATAGCTATAAGATTTCTTGAATTCTATCGTTCATTCTTAACAATCATGGAATTGTTTGACGGTCCAATTCGAATCACAACCTTCCCACTGAAAAAAGAATTTGGACCACCAAAATTTGGTTTTCAAGCATCGACTAAGTGAGGATACAACTTTCTCACATGTCCAATCTCTATCCATTTTGCACTGCTTGGCTTTGAACCCCTGAGCCAAATTCTGAGGTACTCAACATCTCCCCTGTGTGTCATTCTCACCTTCCTGTCCAGAACTGTGTCTTCCTGGCATTCATTAAGATATTCAGGTAACAGGTAATCAATAGAAGGTAATTGACTCTGCTCTTCAAGATATTCAATTAACAAAGGTTCAAATAGTCTCAAGCTATCTGCATTGACGACTGAGTAGATGTGCATATAAGCTAGCAAATCAAGGCGAAAAGCATTCTCACCAATTTTCTCAAGGATCCTGAAAGGTCCATACCTTATTGGCTTTAGAATTTTACCTTCACCTTGCATCTTGTCTTCGCTGATATACAGCTAGACTTGATCACCAACTTGGAAACTATGCTCCATTCGATGCTTGTCATGCCTTGCCTTGTATTTGGCCTAGCTCTTTTCCAGCTATTCCTGTACTGCTGATGGATCTCTTGGATTTGTTCAATGAACCTAGTTGCCTTGTCCACATCATTGTGTCCCTAAACTACTGTGTCCTTACCAAAGACAAAATCCAAGGGAGACCTTGGTGTGAAACCAAAATAGGTCTCAAAAGGATATCTATGTGTGGAAGAATGTTTGGCTCGGTTGTAAGCATGTTGCACATAACAAAAATGTTCATCCCAAAGCTTGGGATGATTGCTGCAATATCCTTTAAGCAACTAGATCATTGTCCTGTTGACTACTTCTGTCTGGCCATCGGTTTGTGGATGGAAAGTTGAGCTTTTATTCAGTTTGGTGTCCATCAGTTCCCACAGACTTGACCAAAACTTTCCCACAAATCTAGTGTCTCAATCAGATATAATGGAAGTGGATAATCCAAAATAAACCCATACATGTTGAAAGAATAGTTTTGTAGTTTCTTCAGCTATAATATGTTTATTACAAGGTATCAAAATACACATTTTGTTGAACCTATCCACAACAACATATAGATAAGCATGACCTTTCCTATATTTAGGTAGTCCTCCAACAAAATCCATGGAAACACTTTCCCAAGGATGAGAAGGAACTGGTAGTGGAGTGTACAAGCCTAGTTTCCTATTACTGGGCTTGCTTTTAGCACACATAGTACACCCTCTGACATATCTAGAAACTATCTCGTTCATTTTTGGCCAATAACAAAATCTTTGTAGTTGTGCAACTGTTTTTCTTACCCCAAAGTGACCTGATATTAGAGAAGTGTGTGCTTCTCAAATTACCTTTACTCTTTCAATTTGTGGAATGCATAGCTTCCCACAATGATACAAGAGTTTGTTCTTAATATGATAATCCAATTCTTCTACTAGTTTGCCTTGACTTAAAGTTGCATATACATCTTTAAAGTCTACATCTTGAGCATATTGTTCAATGTAGCTTTCATGTAATACAAAATTATGCTTAAGTATAGTAGATGCATTTATAATGGGTCTAGATAACACATCTGCAACTTTATTATGTATGCCCTTTCTATATCTGATGACTAAATGAAACTGTTGTAGGAACCCCATCCACCTGTAGTGTCTTGATTGTTGCAACTTAGTTTGGGAGTGTAGATATTGAAGTGGTTGATGATCAGTATGTATAACTGTTTCTTTGCCCATTAAGTAATGTTTCCAATTTTTCACACTCTGTACTAATGCATACAATTCCTTATCATATGTGGGATAGTTAACTACTATAGAGTTAGACGTCTCAGAATGATAACATATGGGTTTACCGTGTTGTATCAACACTGATGCCATGGCATAGTCACTGGAATCTGTTTGGATCTCAAATGGTCTTTGAAGATCTAGCAGTGCTAGTACTGGTGCTATACTAATCTTTTCTTTCAAGGTGTCGAAGGCTTTCTACGTTTTGCCTCCCCACTGAAACACCTTGTTCAATCCTGTTAAAGCATGTAAGGGAGTTGCAATTGAGGAAAAGTTAGAAATGAACTTTCTCCAATATTGCGTTGCTCCTAAGAAGCTTCTAAATTCTATAGAAGATTTGGGTTTAGGCCAGTTTACAATGACTGCAACATTAGAGGGATCTATCTTCAATTCACCACCCCCTACTATATGACCCAAATAATTGAAAGATGTTTTGCCAAATTCACATTTTTAGAGTTTAACATAAAAATTTTCTCTTTTCAAAACATCTAGTGTCTGCTTAACATGCTTTAAATGTTCTTCCCATGTTTTGCTAAATATAAGAATGTCATCGAAATATACAATAACAAAATCATCAAGAAAATGTTTGAGCACATCATTCATTATTCTCATGAAAGTAGTAGGAGCATTAGTTAAGCCAAAAGGCATAACCAGCCACTCATGCAATCCTTGCTTTGTTTTGAAAGTAGTCTTCCATGCATCTTGTTCTGCCACTCTAACCTGATGATATCCACTATGCAAGTCTAGCTTGGAAAAATAAACAGCTTCTTTCAATTGATCTAATAGATCATTTATGCGAGGAAGGGGATAATGATATTATTGTTATCTTATTCAGTGCTCGGTAATCAATGCACATTCTCCATGAGCCATCTTTCTTTCTGACCAAAATGATTGGTGACCCACATGGTGATGTGTCGGGTCTAATGAACCCCTTCTCGAGCAACTCCTGCACCTGCTTCTTGATTTCTGCATTCTCTAAAGAGGACAACTTGTACATCCCAATGTTACGCAATGGAGCATCTTGCTGCAAATTAATATCATGCACTATTTCCTTTTTGGGTGGTAGACCTTTAGGTTCTTGAAACAAGATATCATACTCTAAAAAAACTTTTTCTAAATCAGCTTGCTGTTTAGCATCACAACCCTCAAATACATTGGTTTTATCATGTTTCTTTTCCTTTACAACCATCAGTAAAAATTGTTTGCATGAATTTACAATTCGTTTCATCTGTGCTGAGTTTATGAGAGTATAATTATTCTTGAGCTTATGAGATCTTACAAAGTATTCGATTCTTAATGAGTAGATACTTGTTCTCAGCTCTATAGAAAATAGCTTTTCTGTCATACAAGTAAGGACCTCCTAAAACAATTCCACATATATCCAAAGGAATTATATCTAACTCAACCTCATCTACAAATGTTGACCCAAAAGAAAACTTAAGTTTGCATTGTCTAGTCACTTGTAGTTGTGCTTTATCACTTAACCAACCTAATGGGTATGGTTTCTTGTGAGGTGTAGTCAATAATCCCAACTTCTTTACAATTGCTTCAGAAATTAAATTTACTTGTGAGCCACTATCAAACAAGGTATCAATCTTTTGATGTTTGGAAATAACTCGAATATGGAAAAGCTCATGTCTTTTTCTCTCATTTTCTTCATCAATAGTAGATTGTGCAGAATTACTAGTAGATGCCTCAGAATTCTTACCTTTTATACATGTGGTTGCAATGGTTGTTTCATCTCCTGAGTCTGACCTCAAATATTTATGAATAGCTGCAGCAGTCTTCTTCTTCTTGCCCTCAAACTTCTTAGGTCTCAGCTCTAGGTGGAGGATCTAACAATGCTCATCATCATGCCCCTCCTTCTTACAGTGAGTACATGAGGACTTGCTCTTATGTGTAGCGTTGGCCTTCCTTGATTTCCATTTCTGTTTTATTTTCTCCCTATTCTTGCTTGCAGTGGGTTGGGATGATCCCCCAACTTCTGGGTTCCCATTCTTTCCTCTAGCTTCTATATGTGTAGCTTCAACAAATACCTCATCTAGACTAGTGGGATTAAACATAAGGATAGTGTGCTCATGTAGCTGTGCAGACCACCTATGTACTTCAACAGAGTATCAGGTGAGTCTAAAGAATTCCTAGGATTAAATCTCTCTTCCTAAATTCTTGGGTGTAACTTTGTACAATTTGCCCCTTCAATTGGCGAAGAGTTGCCAGCTCATCATGGCTTTCTGCATGTAAGCCAATGGATAGAACTGCTTCTTGATTGCAGAAACAAATTCACTCCAGACAAAAAGAGTCTTACCATGTTTCTTCATGTCAGCTTGGGTCCTGCCTTATCACCAAACCAAGGCAGTGCCCTCAAGGTGTAGGCTGGCCAGCTGAATCTTGCTCTTTTCTGAATCGATACTCTACAATTTGCAATAAACATCAATTTGTCTGATCCAATTTTCCAGCTTTTATGCATTCAACTCTCCATCATATATTGGTAAATCAAATTTAAAATCTAGTTTAATCAAAGATGCTTTCGTTTTATGTTCAGGGCTATTAGGAGGTATGAGAAAGCTTTCTTCTTTCCCTTTGCCTTTGGAGTGGTCATGGAGGAAAAATTCTTCTTCCCCCTTATCTTGTTTGGAGCCTGATGATTCCTCATCTTTGTGTTTTCTAAAGTCCTTATACATTTCTTCTACCATGGACCTCATGGCAAGGAAACTATCTATAAATTGTGGGTCTGGGCCCACAAAACCTTCCTCTGACATTGTCTTCTGAGGATAGACTCTTCCAATTTCAGGATTAGTTTCGACCAACTCTCCCTCTCCTAATTTGAGCTTTGATCTAGTTAGCATTCAACAACTAAATCCAACACAAGCTTGTCTAACCTTAACAACCTATACCTCTGATACGACTTGATCTAAAATCACCCCTAGGTGACCTCAAGAAATTAATTAAGGTATTACAGATTCGTGTTGGTGTGTGTGTCTATGTTATCTTGTGCAATGGATCGATAAGATTGCAAAATACACAGACACTTGAAACAGTAAGAGATCACAGTAAGCAAAACATAAACACAACAAAATTTAATAAGGAGTTCACCCAATCCTCCTGGGCTACGTCTCCTTGTCCAACCTTTAGTGGTGGCCTTTTTATTGTGTTTTTAAAGCAGAGTCTTACAATAAGGAGCTCAATCTGAGTCTCACTTGACAGAGGATGATTAGCAGGATGGCACTTGGAAATCTCAAGTCCTTAGAGTTCACAGACTCCCCTTACTAAATTTCGACCTCAATTGGTCTATATCTGCTCGATGTTGCCCTTAGTATGATGGTCATCTCGGTTTCTCTGTCCTCTGCAATTTTGACTCTCTTTCTGTGTCTCTCGGCCTTCGGCTTCTTCACTGCTTTTATGCCTCCTGTCTGTCCTGTCTATGTTAGCTCGTGGCTTTAAAGCCAGTTTGTTCCTTCGACTATTCTTTTTGGCTTCGCGGCTCTCTGGATTGCCTGCCTCTGTCCGCTAGGACTCCTCTTCCCTGCATCATCATTGTTGCGTAACACTTCGCAAAGAGGTGGCCACCTGTCTCCTTGCGAACTGAGTGTCAATTCTTCCTGAACGGCCGTTTTTTCCATTATTTCCTAGATTCTTGCAAAATGGATCCTTTTGTCAATTCATCAGTCAAATTAGACTTCAAATCTTATGTGTCATAGTTTATTTCTCCCTCGGGTCCGGTCATCCATCAGGTTGAACCTCTGCCATTGATCTGGAGCCTCAAGATCCTACTGTATTCGCTCTTATCGCACAGTTGAGTTGCTCAATCGTTAATCTGTGATGTAAGCAGTTTCTCTCTCTCCCCGCTAGACATGCATCACTCGGTGTATGGAATTGTTGGGTCCTCGACTAAACCCACTTACCGCCTGAAATTCCTCCAATATTCTGCTAGTTTTGAGCGCAGGACCTGCCTTGTCAGTTTTAGTGCTTTCCCATGGTTTTCTGGTTTCCCTTGTGACTAAATGCTTGGGGCCTTTCCTTCTCGAGGGGGTTTTTCTCTAATCGTGTATCAGGACAACCTCCATTTCTAGGTCTCAGCTTCCCAATTGCCATTTTTGCACCATGTGCGGTCTCCATGGGCCAACAGTCAGCACACTTTGACCGAAGGTCCTCATTGCTCTGTGCTGGTTGAAAATTGCCATTATTTAGAGGTTATTTCTGATAGCTATAAGATTTCATGAAGTCTATCATTCATTCTTAACAATCATGGAATTGTTTGAGGATCCAATTCGAATCACCGATAGATCTAGAATTCTAATTAAATTAAAGACATGTAATTTTCTGATATTCAAGAGAGGAGAGAAAGAATTTGCTCCATAAAATCAATGTATTAAATTAATGAAAAATAGTAATACATGAGCAACCAAACCTCTAATCCCAAAGGGATGTGGTTATATAAAAATTGCCGAATCTAGAAAACTAGGAAAAAACTAGTAAAAAACTAGAAAAGGCTAAGAAAAGATAAAGGGAGGCCTAAAATAGCAACAATGACTCAAGAAAACCTATGCCAACTATAAGCCACGAGGAAAGCATGAGGAGGGGCACATTTCCCAAGGAAGGCAACTTTAAAACATGCTAAAATGGTCCAGGGGACCAAATCCCTTAATTTAAGGGGGAATCTTCATGTGGGGCACTAATCCTCAAATAACTCAAGTGGATGAGGTGTGGTTAGGTGTGAACATGCACTTAGATGTATAAATGGTTTAGGAAAGTGGTTGGACCAATATTTCCATAATGTTAAGCCTTTAAAGGCAAAAAAGAAGGGAAAGTTGGTCCACCGAGCTAGTTTACCAAAAACCAAGTGTGAACATGATTTTTAGTGCATGTGGCTAACTCAAGGATACTTAGGCTAAAAAATAACTGTAGATTTTAGGATTATATTCCAACACCCCCCTTTATCGTAAGTCACTTATCTAAATTGAGTCCCAGCCAAGATGCCATGTTAGGTACTCAAGTATAATAAATAAAAGATCCTCATGAAATGAAGAAAGAGGGAAAACCCCGTGGGAATCCCCCCCCCCCCCCAACCCGCAAAAGAGGAAAAAAGGGCTAAGTGGCCAAAAGGGCCTACTCATCTGTCTCCACCACTCCAAGCATAGCTCTTAGTTCTACAAATTTCTTTTCAGTGAAAGTCTTGGTGAAGATGTCTACAACCTGCTACTCAGTGGGGCAGTACTACAATGATATCACTCTGTCCTGGATCATCTCGTGGATGTAATGCATGTGAATCTCGATGTGCTTGGTCCTCTGCCTATGAACTAGATCAATCATTATCTGAATGGATCCCTGATTTTCACAAAATATGACAGTCAAGAGTGGATATTTAATACCAAACTCGGAGAGAAGCCCCTGCAACCAAACAGCCTGTATAGCTACATTCACTTCACCTCTATACTCCACCTCGGCTATAGATAAAGAAATTGTGGATTGCTTCTTGCTAGAACAGAAAAAAGGCCTTGAACCAAAGTTGAAAACATAACTAGAGGTGGACTTGCAGTCTGTACCATCGCCAACCCAATCAGAATCTATGTACCCAATCAGTGAAAGTGGGCAATCTACAACATAAAAGATACCAAAACTGGAAGTACCTTTCACATATCTAAGGATTCTCTTTGCAAATTTCCAGTGAAGATCATGGGGCTCCTGAATATATCTGGAACAAACTCCTACCACAAAATATATATCAGGTCGAGTGTGAGTAAGATACAATAAACTCCCAACCAACTATCGATAGAGTGTACTGTCCACCAAAGGTGTAGTACCCACATCCTCAAATCTGATCCCCGAAATAAAGGGAGATGTTGTTGGCTTGCATTTTGTCATCTGAAAGTGGACAAGTAGATCTGATGCATACTTAGATTGTGCCATCTTGATCCCTGAAGTAGACTGAGAAACTTCAAGACCAAGAAAGTAGTGCAACAGTCCCAAATCTGTCATGGAAAATCAATCGTGCAATGCTGATTTTGCCGAATCAATAGCTGAGGTAAGGTTCCCTGTCATTAGTAAATCATCTACATAAAGTACTATCAACAAAAGGGAATCATCATGTTGCAGCAAATAAACATTCAGATCATATTTGCATCGAATGAATCCAATGGAAAGCAGGAAAGAATCCATCTTTGCATACCAGGCTCTGGGAGCCTGTTTTAGGCCATACAAAGATTTCTTTAATCTGCAAACAAGGGAAGAGTTCTGAATGTATCCCTGTGGCTGCTCCATATATATCTCCTCCTTGAGATCTCCATGAAGAAATGCACTCTTCACATCCATGTGATGAACTTCCCATCTATGAAAAGTAGCAACAGCTAAAACTAGTTGAATGGAGTCCATTTTTGCAACAAGTGCAAATGTCTCTGTGTAGTCTATGCCATGTACCTTTGAGTATACTTTTGTAAAAAATAAAGCTTTGTACTTTCTGATCTCACCATCTACAACAATATTTGTTTGATAGTGTTGGCATTATGGCACAGGTTTGGAGCTATGGCACAGGTGTTTTCCTTGATGGCAACTCTCTTTGGTAACAGATCTCAGTTCAGACCTTCAGAATGAAGGAAAAGACATATACGTAGGTTCATCTAGACGAAGACACGTACACACGTTGTTTAGACGTTTCAAAGGCGCGTGTGTGTATACATGCACTTTCATGCAAAGAAAAGCGCGTATATGTTGGAGAACTTACCTTTGGTCTGTGGTAGTTAGTCCTTGGTATTTGAACCTATGGTTTTGGACCATGGTACCTCGTCAGATGTGTTGATCCCAAGTATTGGGTCTGTGGTATTGGTTTATTATGGTTTTGGACCGTGGTATTGTGGAAGGCCTAAAACTATAAAAGAGGAAGGAGATCATGTGGCAAGGAACAATCTGAATTGTGATTGAATATCTGATAAAGTGCTAGATCTGAAATACTGGTAATTGGGTTATGGTGCAGATCTGGATCTGAATGAAGGAGGAACCTTAGCGCAAAGAGATGGATAAGTTCTATTGATGGATCATAATCCTTAAGATTGAATGATAGTATCTTTATATGATTTTGATCTGTTATATGTGGCGCTTGCTTGATCTATAAAACTGATAATCTCGGTTAATTAGTGTTTGAATATCTGAAAGAGTGAATTATCCTTTATAGATCTGTACGCAGGTTCAGTGAATCGAAGGCACGTATACACACTGGCTCAGTGAAGTAAAACAGCGTATACACAGGTTGTTCCATACGGAGAAGCATATGCACGCAGGTTTCAGGCTATTAAAGTAGCATATATATTTTGAGTTGTGATCTTGTTGCTTCTGTTTATTGCTGCAGTGTTCTGGGTTCAGATTTGGTGTGTGGTTACTGTTACTGTGATCTGGGTACAGTTGTCAGAGAAGTGTTTATTTTGATTCAATTTTGAATGGTGAAAAGGTGATTGGTTGATGCAGAAATTCTTGATGTTTGATTGATACTATTTGTGGATCCAGTCTGAAAATTCATGAAACGTGGTCCCTGAAAGAAAGGGAAGGTTGTAGCCTTCTGTAGACCAACACCTACGTACTAGTATCTTGGCTAGTGCAACAGCTAAGGGGGTTGTAGCTCCCTTCCAGGAGAAGCTGGAAAATGAGAGAGGGTTGTAGCTCTCTACAGGTTGCAGCCTGCGTACTGGTAAAGGACTGCACCAGTGCAATTGTAAAAAGAAGTTTCTAATTAAAGAGAAGATAGAGACAAATTTCAGCAGGTGGTTTTCATCCACATTGGGTTTCCACCTTATATATTGTGCTCTTGTGTGCGATTGTATTTCTGCTCTGTTTTACTATTTCTGGTTACTAGTTATTTAATTCTCAAACACAGATTAATAATCCTTATCAGAAAGATAAAGTCATTTAAAAGTTTGATTATATACGCGGGTTTAATTAACTGAAGTAGTGCATATCATTTGATTTTGAAAAAGGAATATTTGACTTGATAATATTGATTCACCCCCCCTCTCAGTATTATTTCCAACAATTGGTATCAGAGCAGGTCCTTCAGAAGAAGCTTGATCGCTTGAAGGAAGATCTTTCATCATGAGAAACTAGGAGAGGGAAGCATCAATTAGGCCACCGATTTTTGATGGGACAAACTTCATATATTGGAAGGTAAGAATTACTGCCTATCTTCAATCTCTTGGTACAGAAGTCTGGGATATCATAGAAACAGGGTATACTTTTCCATCAGCAACTCCTACAGATCCGACTGAGAAGAAGAAATATGAAACAAATGCAAAGGCGGTCAATACTCTATTAGGATGCCTATCTCAATCAGAATTTGTCAAGGTTATGCAGTTTAAATCTGTAAAAGAAATATGGGACAAGATTGTACTGAGCTATGAAGGAGATGATCAGGTAAAACGAGCAAAACTTCAAACCCTGAGAATTCAGTATGAAAATCTTAGAATGTACAATTATGAAAGTGTGGCTAACTATTTTCTTTGTGTAGATGAGATTGTTAATTGTATGAAAAACTTGGGTGAAGAAATAAAAGAGGCTATTGTGGTTGAAAAATTTCTAAGATCTTTGTCCCCTAGGTTTGAATCTAAAGTTTCTGCAATAGAAGAAAAAGAGAATCTACAAAACCTTAAAATGTCACAGCTGCATGGAATTCTAACTGCTTATGAAATGAGAAAAGGAGGTCCATCAGACAAGAGAGAAGCTGCCTTCAAGGCTTCCGGCAAAGGAGATTACTATGAGTCAGGACACACATCAGAAGAAGAAGAAGAATCAAATTTTGTCAAAAATATTCAACAGGGTTCTGGACGATTCCGAGGTAAGTTACCTTTTAAATGCTTTGCTTGTGGAAGAGTCGGTCACTATGCTGCCAAATGTCCTCATAAGGATAAGATTGACAAGGGGAAGGAACCTATTAGATGGAACAAGAAACAGAATGCAAATAAGAAAAGCTATTACACTCATGAAGATAGTGATGGGCTTTCAAATTGTGATGAAGATGAATGAGGTAATGATTATAAACTTTTAATGGCTTTTGAAGATGATGATTACATGGATGCTATAGATGAAGAAGGTTTTTATGAAGAGATTTCTAATCTCAAAATTTGCTTAGAAGAGAAAAATGTGATTATTGATTCTCTGCAATGTCAACTGGCTGAAAGGGAAAAACATCTTGAAAAATTGGAATGTGAAATTGTTGGCCTTGGAAAAGAGATTGAGAAAACAAAAGCTCTTAATCTTAAATTTGTTAAAGGATCTAAAACTCTGGATGAGATCATCAATGTTCAGCGTTCTCTACTAATCAAGACAGGTCTGGGATATAATGGAGAAGCATCTCAAGCATCCACCTCCAAAAGTTATCTTGATGCAGCAAGGAGGAGAGAGCAAAGGCCTAATAGAAATCATCTGGTAAATCAGGGACAGTTTACCTCAAGAACGAACAAAGACTATCAAGAAAATCAGGGGAAAACTACCTGTTGTGGCCACCAACAACCCCCCTCCTTATTTAGTATTAGCAATAACACTAGGTAAGTGGGGACCCTTAGTAAAAAATTCAAAAAATTCAATTAAGGCTTATGTATTTTACTCCTTAAGAAAACATTGCATCGCGCGAAGAATGATAGGACATTTCCTTATGAGTAAAAATGATAAACTATGGAAGTGCGACGCGAATTTCATCGCATCGCATGCATTAAGAAATGCTCACATTGGAAAAGCTTAAAAAAATCGCCGATATCCGATATGCGATATCGCATATCGCAATGTCGCATGAAAAACACATAACCATTTAACGATTATAGCGATCCGCGATCTTGTGATAGCACAATACTGCAATCTGCGATCCGCAATCTTGCGATAGCGCGATACTGCGATCCGCGATCTTGCGATAGCGCGATACTGCGATCCGTGATCTTGCGATAGCGCGATACTGTGATCCGCGATCTTGCGATAGCGCGATACTGCGATCCGCGATCTTGCGATAGCACGATCGAGCAATCCTGCGATAACACATCTTAATGAAATTTGCGGTAATGCGATATGCGATGTTGCGATGCGAATCGCAGAAACATTCCATCGCAGATTTTCCCCAGTTCAACATTCAAAAAAAGTTGTCCATAAACCAAAAATTGGATACACGCTTTAATGATAATTAATGAATGATACGCCAAGTGTTAATGAAAGACGGTTTTGTGTTTTTCGAAGAGTCATTTCACGTCATATGGCATTTTTTGTACATCCGTAGAGTTTAAATCTTTTCTGTTGGCTTTTTTTATTATCATACTCTCTCCTTATGTGTGAATTGCAGGAACGAAAAACAGAAGTAACACAAACCAATGTGCTGGAAGCCATGAGGGAAAAGGGTAAAGTTCCAATGCTCAGAGTCAGAGAAGAGATGCCCTCATAAACGTATACCGCATGCAACAGAGCCACAGATTCACAGAACGTTGCTAAGCTATCCATTACAGATCTTTCATTCACAACCATGGTTGACTGAGTAGTTGAACAATGCTGATATCAACAGGCGATTTAACGATGAAGGTCAGAAGCTCACGAAAACAATATGTTTACAAATTCTAAAGCTTATACCCGGTGAAGGAAAAGGTGCTAAAAGTGAAAAATACATCAGAGAGGCCCAGATCAAAGAACGGAGGCAGTTTCCGATGTGCGATTAGCACCTAGTGCTAATCACGTATCACTGAGAAAATTTCTCAAAAAGAAAAGCCTCTAACTGCTCAGTCACTCGTAAGCCCGAAAAAAGCTGAAAGAAGAGGCAGAAGCAATTTGAGGATTAACCAAGTGGAACTTGGATTATTACTGGGCATACATGGTAAATCCACATAGCCAGAGAATGACTCTCGATCATACCATCGATTTGGCTGAAAAGATGGTGCCAGCTCTTACCATTTCTGTTTGCTTAGCTCAACCAAAAGCGGAAGACAGCCAGCCGACTCTACCCAGGCAAATATTGAATGCTCGCAACATTAAGGAGAAAATGCAGAAATAGTTAGATATTAGATTTAATTTTTAGAAATAGATTTTCTTAGAAAAAGGATGGTCATTTAAACCGTATCCTGAATTTGTGTAATTAAGTTATTTAGTTAGTAGTATTTAAACCCTTCTCATGCTTTTAGAGAAGGGTCCAGAAATTCATCAAAAACTTGTCCTTAGAACATGCACTTTTGCACCCTCAGAGGAGGATTTGGTGAATGAATGGATCAAGATTTGTTGATGTTTGCATTTGATATCTTCTACTGATGTTGCGCTTCTGTACTCTTAGTGGATGTTAGAGAAAGGAGAGATAAATCATTGTTGCTTGAAGCTTATGAGTAGGACTAGTCATAAATGGTACTTTTATCTCTTGACCATTTCTGCTTATATGTTAAAGTGATATACAATTTTTTGTTTTTTATGTATTATTGCATGAATGCTTGAGTTATCATTTGGCACTTTTGTACGGTGATAGCTATTTATTTATGTCTAATGTATGAATAGCTTATTATGCGATATGCTGTTCACAACTGTTTCGTCTAAATTTTTATGCGAAGTGGTTCATCTTGATTGATTCCCTTTCTTATAATTGCTGAATGATCTTTATTACCAGTTGTTATTTGAAATCTCTTTAGATCGCATAATAGAAGAATTACATCTCGGGTTAGTATAGATTTAGATGTGTTGTTTATTAGATTACAAAAGCATAGAATTAGATTAAAGTTTGAATTAGAATAGCTTAGATAGGAACTATTAGATCAGCAACATCAAATTCTACACACACACACTCATAGATTGGGAAACTGGTCCCATTATCCCCAGTCGGACCCGCTATACCAAATGGATAAGGAGCTGCCAACCAAGGTCCGGACCGGGCGAGTATCTCCCTTATTGTCGACCCGATTTTTGGGGCTTCAACATATTTGGCGCTAGAAGGAGGGCCTGAACTATGAATGGCAAGTAAATCCAAATATGAATACCATTCTGACAGTAAATCACCCTCATCATCTCCCCTGACTTCTCCATTACATTTAAATCCAGAGTCGGAAGTCGCTCGAGTATCAACCGGTGCTACACACCCTGATATTTCAGAACAATCTATCGTTGAACTTCCTAAAGTCGAATCCCTGATTCACAAACTTCAGCGATTTTCCATTTCTCCTCAGAGGTCTGATAAATCTCAAGGCAGCGTGACTTCACAGTACAACCCTGCTCATCCCCTGACTAGGCTAAAGAGTGAAAATTTTGGCATCCAGCCAACTGAATTATCTCTTCCCACTAGGAAAAGAGCAAGGAAATCACCTAAAGAGTCTGACAGCGAGACTCTTTCGTCAACAACGTCCATCTCAACTACTTCACCGCGAAGTCAACCATCCACTCCTCCACTCCAGATCATCGTCCATCCGTCCACCGAAACCCCCACAACCCCTCTTCAATCATCTACAATCGTAGTATCCTCATCCTCCCAGCTGCAAGGATCATCTTCTGCACATTCCTCTATTAGCACTTCAACAATGGGCCAGTCTCCATGGAATAACCCTGGGGCAGTCTTAATGCCTGCACCCTTGAGTCAAATACCGGCCCATCCTGAGAAATGGTTGCCTAAATTCAATCCCGAGGCAGACATGCTAGCAGAAGAGCACATAAACAACTTCATGCTTTCCATTAATCTCAATGGGGTTACTAATGAAGATGTTGTTGTTCGGCTTTTTCCTTATACACTGCAAGGAACATCCGGGTCATGATATTTTTCATTACCCTCCGGATCCATCACAAGTTGGGACATCTTCCAGGACCAATTCCTAACCAAGTTTGGCGATGACAGGTCGACGAAAACGTTAATCAATGACCTATCTAATCTTAAAGCTGAAACTAGAGAGCCTATCAAGGATTTCAATTTATGGTTCAACAAAATTTTCAACAAAATTCCTACTGCTTCCCAACCCATCAAAAAAGTACGATGTGAATGGTATATTACCGCTCTACCATCGAATATAGCAATCTTCGTGGACAGAGCCAATAAAATAACCTTAGCTGATAACATGAAAGAGGTGATAGCAGTAGAGAAACGAATAATAACCCTGGAAAAGAGATCCGCGATAGAGGAACGTAAATCCAAAAAAGTCACCTTCAAGGAAGACTCCAAGAAGAAACAAGCAAAAGATCCATTTTATTTGGAAGGATTGCAGAAAGTTCTAAAGACCATGTCCAATGAAATGGTCGACATAAAAAAGCAAGTAGCAGAAACTTCTTCAAAAAATCCCTACAGAGCTTTTAAAAGAGGTCCTTCAATGGATGCAAAGCCACCCAATGCCATTTCAAATGTTGAATCCAAGGAAGAGGAAGAGGAAATTGCCACTGAAGGGCAGACTGATGACGAAGAAGTTGTGGAATTACAAGGAATGTGGGATTTCATCCTCCCACAAGAAGAAGATCAAGAAGTATTTCCAGTTAGAACACGAAGCAAAAATCATCTTGATCCTCCCCAAACTATCCCTAAGCCAAAGAGCACAAGCTCTGCAATAAATGATAAAGTCGTGACAAAGAAAACGATATCTAAAGCGACTCAAACCAGCCCAATCCAAATAAATGAAACGACTCCATCTAAAACACTGATAGTGTCAGTTGAAATGGAGTACAATATTATTGAAGACATGAAGAAGACTAGGGCTAACATCACCCTTTATGAACTGAGCAAGTTGAAACATCAACAAAAAATAATGATGAAAGAATTACATGCCATGCCAGTTGCACCTTTGCCTGCCTCTGTACTTTCTCAAGCTTCCCATAACATGGGAAGACCTCCAACTAATGCGATCAATAAGATTGATCCAAATGACATCGCCCTAATTGGAGGAAGATCAAGATGTCACACCCCCCCGTTTCTCCTTACTTACAAAATCTTCAACAAAAATGTGCATAATTGTTTGGTAGATTCCGGTGCTTCATTGAATATTTTACCCAAATCTATATGTGCCAAGTTAAATGTTCAACCACAGAAATCTGCAGTGCGCATAGTTCAGTTAGATCGATCTCAAGTTGAAGTGATCGGCGAACTAAATAAAGTAACCATAAGGTTGTCGTCCAACCTGAAAGTATGTCAGGTTATTGACATTCTAGTTGTCGATATCCCAGAATTCTATGGCTTAATTCTTAGCAAGGAATGGTCAGAAAAACTCCATGGATACTTCGCAACAGATTGGTCGCACATGTGGCTGCCCTACAACGGTAAACTGAACCAAATAAAAGTTGAACGAGAACTACACCAGAAGTACATAGTAACGGAGTTAGAAGGAGAAAATGAACCAGTAGCGTATAACAACAGCATTATTGGCAATTACTCGATAGATTCTTTCCTCGGCAATTTCAATGCGCATGCGTCACCCTACTTAGAACACTCTGTTTTGTCCCAAGTCAAAAAAAATTCTCGAACTGATAGTTCGAAATGTATCAATTTTTTAGATAAACCTGTGAATAAATCTTTGTTTTGGAAATTATTTTTTTATGGTTCTAGATCTAACGAAGGAGCAGGAGCAGGATGCGTTCTGATTAGTCCAAAAGGAGATAATATCATGCTCACATGCAGACTCGAATTCGATTGTACAAACAATACAGCAGAATACGAGGCTTTGGTTCAAGGCCTGTACAAAGCAATCAGGTTAGACGTCAAGTATCTTCAAGTTTTTGGAGACTCTGATATTGTGGTTAAACAGGTACGTAACACTATACATTGCTTATCAGGTCATTTAAAAAACTATCAATCCTTAGTACAATATTTACTGAGCATTTCATAGCGTTTAATATTTCTTCAATCCCCAGGCTCCAAAACGCAAGTGCAGACCTTTTGGCTAACGTAGCTTCTAAGCTTATTCCGTCCGAAGATTTTAGTCCAGATAGATTCTGAATAGAATTAATATTTATACTGTCCATTCCTGACAACATCACAAATTGGAGAGTATTCAATGATGATCCTGATATCATAAATTTCCTCACGTCTGAAGGATCCAACTCCAATCAAATAATTGACGAAGACCAGCACGATCAACAATTGCAACAAAATAGCACTAATAATGCTATACCTAAGTCGGTGGTCAAGTTAGAAGACTTGTACGATTTGAAAGATCGGTTTAAGAGGTCTACCAATTCAAAACTCCAAAGTTCAACCTTGAAATACGAATTAGTAAACCTAGGGACCGATGCTAAACCACAAAACATTAATCTAGGCCTCGGCCTAGCCCCTGAAGAGAAACTAGCGTATATTCGTCTTTTGAGACAACATAAAAATGTTTTTGCCTGGAATTATGATGAGCTGAAAACATACGACACTTCCATCATCTAGCATACTCTTCCCATGATCAATAATGAAAAACCTTTCCAACAAAAGCTGAGAAAGATCCACCCCAATTTAGAAAATCAGATAAAAACTGAGCTCAATAAGTTATTGAAAGCCAGGATAATCATTCCCATCAGACATTCCAAATGGGTCTCCAATATGGTACCTGTTAGAAAGAAAAACGGAGATATTAGGATTTGCATTGACTTTCAGAACCTTAACAAAGCCTGTCTAAAAGATAATTTTCCTCTACCACCTATGGAACAGATACGACAGGCAGTGGCGGACTCAGAATTAATGTCTTTCTTGGATGGATTTTCAGGATACAATCAAGTGTTGGTACATCCTGATGATCAGTTGAAAACCACATTCAGAACTAAATGGGGCACATACGCATATCGGAAGATGCCATTTGGTTTGATTAATGCTGGTGTCACATTTCAGAGAGCCATGGACATCGCATTCAAAGGTTTAGTCAATAAATCTGTAGTAATTTATTTGGATGATATAACAGTGTACTCGAAGAAGCGAAGTGACCATCTCAGATACCTGAAACAAATCTTTCAACGGTGTTTAAGGTATGGAATTTCACTTAACCCAAAGAAATCTTTTTTCGCACTAAGTGAAGGGAAACTTCTAGGATTCATAGTGTCAAAATCCAGTATTCACATTGATCCCAACAGAATCAATGAAATTTCTGAAATATCCCTACCTCATAACGAAAAAGCCATGCAATCTTTCCTTGGTCAGATCAATTTTGTAAAGAGATTCGGTCCAGATTTTTCACGAATCGTGTCTCCTTTGCAAACCATTATTAAAAAGAATTCAAATTTTAAATGTGGTCAAGATGAACATGAAGCATTCAGCCTGATCAAGCAAGCTATTATTAATGCTCCATCTTTAGCAACTCCGAATTTTTCAGAGCCTTTTATTTTATACACATTTTCCTCAGATAAGTCATATGATGCAATTCTAACTCAAGAAAATCAAGAAAAAGTAGAAGCTCCAATTGAATTTTTTAGCTCAAATTTACAGGGTGCTGAACTGAATTATTCAGATGTGGAGAAACAGGCTTATGTTGTTTTCAAAGCGGTCAAATACTTCAGACCTTTCTTACTTAAAACCCATACTAAGATCATAGTACCGTTTCCAGTAGTAAGGAATCTTCTAGTACAGAAGGATGTGGGTGAGAAAAGGGCCAATTGGGTTACTGCCTTACAGGAATATGATATTGAGATCAAACAAGCAAACATTGTAAAAGGTCAAGGCTTCTGCACAATGCTGGTTGGAGCATCGCAAATTTCTGAAATTCCATCTAAAGAGGTACAAATGTGTGAGGTAAGCCTAAACGATGCAGAATCATTATATGCTGATATCATTTATTATCTCAAGAACGGGTATGCTCCTTCACACCTTGATCATACTAAGAAAAGAGCTATAAGATTGAAAGCCAAACAATATCAGCTCATAGATGATATTCTTTTTAGAAAAAATTATGATTCTGTTCTTCTTAGGTGTCTTGAGAAAGCTGAAGCTGAAAAAGTTTTACAGGAACTCCACGATGGGCCAGTAGGCGAACACTACACTGGAGATGCTACTACACATAAAATCTTACGTGCAGGATATTACTGGCCCACGCTATTTAAAGACTCACACAGTTACGTGAGAAGATGTCAAGTCTGCCAAACTACTGCTAGAAGACAAAAGAAGCCACCCCTGCCACTACAGCTGGTAAACATCGAGCAACCTTTCAGTCAGTGGGGCTTGGACATAATAGGTGAGATCGTTCCTCACTCTTCTTAGCAGCATAGATACATCCTCACAGCAACAGATTATTTTACTAAGTGGGTAGAAGCAGTTCTGCTCAAGAAAACTAATTCGGAAAATATCATTGAGTTCATAGATCAATTTATAATCACCAGGTTTGGATTGCCATCTGCTTTAATGTTTGATAATGCATCATACTTTTCTAGAATTGCAATGACTGAATTTGCACTTAAAAGAGGATTCAAACTTAAATATTCAGCCAATTACTACCCACAAGGTAATGGGTTAGCTGAGTCAACAAATAAAAACCTAATCAGGATTATTAAAAGAACAGTTGATCAGAATCATAAAAATTGGCACAAGGCTTTGATATATGCTTTATGGGCAGATCGGATAACGCAAAAAGCTTCTATCGGCACTTCTCCCTTTAATTTAGTTTATGGGAAAGAAGTGGTTCTTCCGACTCACTTAGCAATTCCCTCTTTGTCTTTAGTACAATACATTGATGAAGTACCCACTTCCTCCTTACAGCTAAGACAAATGGAAATAATTAAATTAGAAGAACAAAGAGAACAAGCTAGGAAAATGCATGCTCATCATCAAGCACTAGTGAAATCCTCTTTTGATTCAAACATAATGACCATAAAATATTTTCGGATGGGAGATTTAGTTTTAAAGTGTGACAAGGCTCATGAAGTAAAGGGCAAACATACAAAATTTCAAAGGATGTGGCTTGGTCCTTTTCAGATTGTAGAAGTCATAGGTCCATCAACGTTTGTGTTACAAGATTTAGCAGGTAAGAGGGATCCTTTGCCTGTTAATGGACAAATTCTCAAGAAATATTTTCCATAGAAGATTATTCTTCTATTTTTGTAGAATAGTTGTTTTTCTTTTTCATAATAAAACCAGTTGTGAGTGGTTACATTAGGCATTTACGAAAAAGACACCAATTCTCTTTCAGATTTTGAACTTTTCGCTTGTATAAATAGAAAATCTTTTGGAAAAATGATCTTTATTATTGATAGATACAGTTAAAAACTTTAGCCTAGATATGATACTAATTTCAACTTCAAAAAATTTGATGAAAGCAACCTTTAGTGAAGAAATTGTTTTATCTCAGTACAATGAAAGGTATCAATAACAAAATAAAGATTCTCTGTAGAACAATTGTTTCCAAAAACTCTATTATTGTCGTCCAGAGCTATCTTAAGGAAACAATGACTTCCTCCCTGCTAAGGAAAATCACAACGTTCATAGGAATCACCCAAGGATACACTTTATCTTGAAGAATAAGAGGTGTCATCACGAGCTGGCTTATCATTATCACAGATATTATAACTTGTTGACTTTGCCAATACTGTACACCACAATAGGGCAATGACTCAAGATTGTTACAATCAAAAGACAAGGGGTCTCATCACGAGCCAGCTTGTTCAGCAAAGTTATAAATCAAGTGAATGACTATGTCATAATTTGGCTACCACACCAAGACATTGTTCTTTAAGAATAAAAAGAAAAACAAAGCAATAAGTGTGGATATGGATTTTTCTTTGAAAGTTGTAGATCACCTTAAGTAGGATACAAGATCATTGCTGGGTAACAGGTA
Source organism: Pinus tabuliformis (assembly GCA_031772625.1). NCBI lineage: Eukaryota > Viridiplantae > Streptophyta > Pinopsida > Pinales > Pinaceae > Pinus > Pinus tabuliformis. The sequence goes on along the minus strand of CM062813.1, from coordinate 300,751,678 downwards.
ACCTTGTTGAGGCTATAAACGCCTGCTGGCAGCAAAGGCTCTACCTACGACAAATGAGCATATTTAAAACTGGTTTATAGAGGAGACTTTGTTTTATCTTTACAAAACCAAGTAATGGCTGATGTAAATACAAGGACTAGCCTGAGGAAGTAAATAGTCAAAGTAGAAAATGGTTGAAACAAAATATCATTGACGGTTTAGAACATAATGTACTCTATCTTTCCATAACAAAGTTTAATTTTCTGAAAAAAAATTCTATTTTGGAAGTTTGAAAAATTCAATAGAAAAAACAGAGATAACTGGTTCTTCCAAGTGAATCGCCAATTGTTGTGGCCACCAACAACCCCCCTCCTTAGTTAGTATTAGCAATAACACTAGGTAAGTGGGGACCCTTAGTAAAAAATTCAAAAAATTCAATTAAGGCTCATGTATTTTACTCCTTAAGAAAACATCGCATCACGCGAAGAATGATAGGACATTTCCTTATGAGTAAAAATGATAAACTGTGAAAGTGCGACGCGAATTTCATCGCATCGCATGCATTAAGAAACGCTCACATTGGAAAACCTTTAAAAAAATTGCCGATATCCGATATGTGATATCGCATATCGCAATGTCGCATGAAAAGCACATAACCACTTAACAATTATAGCGATCCGCGATCTTGCGATAGCGCGATACTGCAATCCGCAATCTTGCGATAGCGCAACACTGCGATCCGCGATATTGCTATAGCGCGATCGAGCAATCCTGTGATAACACATCTTAATGAAATTTGCGGTAATGTGATATGTGATGCTGCGATGCGAATCGCAGAAACATTCCATCGCAGATTTTCCCCGGCTCAACATTCAAGAAAAGCTATCCATAAACCAAAAATTGGATACGCTCTTTAATGATAATTAATGAATGATACGCCAAGTGTTAATGAAAGACGGTTTTGTGTTTTTCAAAGAGTCAGTTCACATCAGATGGCATGTTTTGTACATCCGTAGAGTTTAAAGCTTTTCTGTTGATTTTTTTTATTATCATTACTCTCTCCTTATGTGTGAACTGCAGGAATAAAAAATAGAAGTAACACAAAGCAATGTGCTGGAAGCCATGAGGGAAAAGGGTAAAGTTCCAATGCTTAGAGACAGAGAAGAGATGCCCTCATAAACGGATACCACATGCAACAGAGCCGCAGATTCATAGAACGCTACTTAGCTATCCATTACAGATCTTTCATTCACAACCATGGTTGAATGAGTAGTTGAAGAATGCTGATATCAATAGGCGATTTAACGCTCAAGGTCAGAAGCTCACGAAAACAGTATGTTTACAAATTCTGAAGCTATACCCGGTGAAGGAAAAGGCGCTAAAAGCGAAAAATGCATCAGAGAGGCCTGGATCAAAGAACGGAGGCAGTTTCCGATGCGCGATTAGCACCCAACGCTAATCGCACATCGCTGAGAAAATTGCTCAAAAAGCAAAGCCTCTAACTGCTCAGTCACTGGTAAGCCCGAAAAAGGCTGAAAGAAGAGGTAGAAGCAATTTGAGGATTAACCAAGTGGAACTTGGATTATTACTGGGCATACATGGTAAATCCACATAGCTAGAGAATGACTCTTGAGCATATCATCAATTTTGCTGAAAAGATGGTGCCAACTCTTACCATTTCTGTTTTCTTAGCTCAACCAAAAGTGGAAGACAGTCAGCCGACTCTACCCAGACAAATATTGAATGCTTGCAACATTAAGGAGCAAATGCAGAAATAGTTAGATATTAGATTTAATTTTTAGAAATAGATTTGCTTAGAAAAAGGGCGGCCATTTAAACCGTATCCTGAATCTGTGAAATTAAGTTATTTAGTTAGTAGTATTTAAACCCTTCTCATGCATTTAGAGAAGGGTCCATAAATTTATCAAAAACTTGTCCTCAGAACATGCACTTTTGCACCCTCAGAGGAGGTTTTGGTGAATGAATGGATCAAGATTTGTTGATGTTTGCATTTGATATCTGCTACTGATGTTGCACTTCTGTACTCTTAGTGGATGTTAGAGCAAGGAGAGATAAATCATTGTTGCTTGAAGCTTATGAGTAGGACTAGTCATAAATGGTACTTTTATCTCTTGATCATTTCTGCTTATATGTTAAAGTGACATACAGTTTTTAGTTGTTTATGTATTATTGCATGAATGCTTGAGTTATCATTTGGCACTTTTGTACGGTGATAGCTATTTATGTATGTCTAATGTATGAATAGTTCATTATGCGATATGTTGTTCACAACTATTTCATCTAACTTTTTATGCGAAGTGGTTCATCGTGATTGATTTCCTTTCTTATAATCGCTGAATGATATTTATTACCAGTTGTTATTTGAAATCTCTTTAGATCCGATAATAGAAGAATTACATCCCGAGTTAGTATAGATTTAGTTGTGTTGTTTATTATATTACAAAAGCATAGAATTAGATTAAAGTTTGAATTACAATAGCTTAGATAGGAACTGTTAGATCAGCAACATCAAATTCTACACACACACACACTCATAGATTGGGAAACTGGTCCCATTATCCCCAGTCAGACCTGCTATACCAAACGGATAAGGAGCTGCCAACCAAGGTCCGGACCGAGCGGGTATCCCCCTTATTGTCGACCTGATTTTCGGGGCTTCAACACTACCTTAAGGACAAACAGAAGCTACAACCAGCCACAGGTAAAATCTTCCCAATTTTCCTCAAGAATGGATGTTGGTAGAAACTACAATCGGTTGGATGATAGATTTGATAATCGCAGAAGTTTCTTCAATGAGCAATGTTTCTCTTGCCATAACTTTGGTCACAAAGCAGCTCAATGTGTTCCCTATAAGACAATCATGACTAGAGAAGCTCAAAAACAAAGAAGTATGTCTAGAATCACGAAGAGGACCTATAAAAAATTTTCGCCCTTGAAAGTGAAATTGAATGTTCTATTTGTAATAACTTCAGTCATGAAGAGTCTGAATGCAAGAGCAGGTTTCAGAAGACAACTCAGAAGGAAAAAATCCCGAATGCCAGAACATGGAGAATGAAGGAACCACAACCAGAAAGATGTGGGATAGCTTTTTATGCAGAAGGATAGGAAAATCTATGGTACATCGACAGTGGATGTTCGAAGCATATGACAGGTGATAAAGAAAAACTTGAATCATATAGTGTTTTAGAAAAGGGAAAGAAAGTCTCTTTTGGAAATGATACCCCTACAGTCATAAAAGGAAAAGGCACTGCTCATTTGAAAGAAAGGGTCAAAGATGGAAATGTTTTGTATGTTGATGGCTTGAAGCATAATCTTATGAGTGTCAGTCAGATGTGCGATTAAGGAACCGAGGTAATATTTCGATCAAATGGATGTAGTGTTCGTGATCTTGATACAGGAAAAACAATGATTAAAGGTAGAAGAATTCCAAATAACTTATACATATTTGAAGAAGGACAACAACAATGCTATTTGAGCAAGGATGATGAACACTGGTTATGGCACCGAAGGTTGGGGCATCTAAGCTTTTCAGAAATAAGGAAAGCATGCAAATATCAAGCAGTTCGTGGTCTCCCAGATATCAAAATTCCAGACAACACCATATGCAAGTCATGTCAGTTTGGTAAGCAAACTAGAACCAACTTCCCTGAGAAGGAAGGCTCAACCAGCAGGCCTCTTGAACTAGTCCATACAAATGTATGTGATTCATTTAGGACAAGTTCATCTCGAGGAGAAGAATACTTTATATTATTCATTGACGACTTCTCCAGGATGGTTTGGTTAGGACTTATGAAACACAAGGACGAAGCATTCGAAAAATTCAAATCTTTCAAAGCCTTGGCTGAAAATGAATCAGATCACAAAATTAAGTGTCTCAGGTCTGACAGAGGTGGGGAGTTTACCTCAAATGAATTTTTCGATTTCTATGAAGAACACAGAATAAGAAGGGAATTCTCTATAGCTAGGACTCCTCAGCAAAATGGTGTGGTGGAAAGGATGAACAGAACGGTTCAACAAATGGCTCGTGCTATGCTTGACGAGTCTGGAACTCCCGCAACCTTCTGGGGTGAAGCTGCATTTGTTGTGGTGGTTATTCTCAACAAAACAAATGTCCGAGTGAACAACACTCAAACTCCTCATGAGCTCTGGTATGGTGAGACTCCTTCGGTAAAGCATTTCAAAATTTTTGGAAGCAAATGCTACATTAAGAATAATGATGAACAGCTTGGCAAACTTGAACCTAGAGTAGATGAAGGCATTCTCCTTGGTTATTCTCCCCACAACAAAGCATATAAGTGTTACAATAAAAGACTTGGAAGAATTGTTGACAGCATTGATGTAGTGGTTGATGAAAAAGGATACATTCCTAGGCAAGTAAATCATGAAAATATCGAAGAGGATGAAGACTACTCTCCAAATCAGATTGATGATGAAGAAGAACCTCAAGAGGCACCAGAGGAACAGATAAGGATAGAAGAGAAGACTCCATCCAGGTATGTTCAGAAGAATCATCCAGAATCTCAAATTTTGGGGCAGAAAGAGGCAGGTGTACAAACAAGAAGAACAATTGCAGAAGCCTCAAGCTATTTGGCATTGCTCTCCTCCACTGAGCCACAAAATGTAAAAGATGCATGCAAAGATAAATGTTGGGTCAAGGCAATGGATGAAGAACTTGAGTAGATCGAAAAGAAAAACACTTGGGAGTTGGTTCCTAGACCAAAAGATAAGAATGTCATAGGGACAAAATGGGTCTTTAAAAATAAGTTGAATGAAAATGGAGAAGTAATCAGAAACAAGGCTAGACTTGTGTGTAAAGGGTATGCTCAACAAGAAGGAATAGACTTTGAAGAAACTTTTGCTCCCGTTGCTAGACTTGAGGCCATCCGAATGTTCCTTGCTCTGTCAAGCTTTCAGAAGTTCAAAGTATTTCAAATGGACGTGAAATCAACCTTTCTGAATGGAGACTTAGAAGAAGAAGTGTACATTGAGCAACCAGATGGTTTCATTCTTGGGAATGATCCAAATCTTGTATTGAAACTAAAAAAATCTCTCTATGGTCTTAAACAGGCTCCAAGGGCTTGGTACTACTAGTTGGACAAATATCTTCATCAAAAAGGTTTTTCAAAAGGATCAGCAGATAGCAATCTCTATATAAAAATTGAAAATGACAAATTGTTAATACTTGTTGTGTATGTAGATGATATTATCTTTGGAAGCAATGAAGAAGCTATGAGTCAAAGCTTTGCCTTGGTGATGCAGAAAGAATTCGAAATGTCCTTGCTTGGAGAACTGACATACTTTCATGGATTGCAAATCCAACAAAATGAAGGCGGTATCTTCTTGTCTCAAACCAAGTACCTCAAGCAGATTCTGAAGAAGTATGGCATGGAAGATTCGAAACCAGTATGTACCCCCATGGTTACAAGATGCAGCTTCAGTGCAAATGATGAATCAGCATCAGTGCATCAACCAACCTACAGATCTATGATTGGAAGTCTACTTTATTTGACAGGTATCCAACCAGACATCATGCATGCATTGGGAATAGTTGGAAGATTTCAGGCAAATCCAAAGGAAACTCATCTTCAGGCAGTGAAGAGAATTTTCAAGTATCTTCAAGGAACTCAAAATTATGGCTTATGGTACCCTAGAGATACAGATCTCACTCTTCATGCGTATATAGATGTAGATTGGGCTGGAAGCATGGATGAAAGGAAGAGCACAAGTGGTGGTGCATTCTTTATGGGTTCCAGATTATTATCTTGGTTCAGCAAGAAACAGAGTTCGATTGCTTTATCTACAGCTGAAGTGGAATATGTGGCAGTTGCATCTTGCTGCACTCAACTTATTTGGATGATGCAAACCTTGCAGGATTTTCAAATCACTTGTACACCACCTATCTCCATATTATGTGATAATACAAGTGCAATCAGCATTTCAAAGAACCCAGTCATGCATTCAAAGACCAAGCACATACCGATCAAGTATCACTTTCTCCGAGAACAAGTGTTGGAACAAAAGGTCAAATTGGAGTATGTTCCTTCTAAGGAACAAGTTGCTGATATTCTCACCAAACCACTGCCCAGGGAGACATTTGAATACCTCAAACAGAAGCTGGGAGTAGTTGATACATCATCTTGCTGTTAAATCTTGTCTGTTTCAGAGAAAAATGGCTGTACACGAGTTGCTTAAGGAGGATCCGCGTACTTACGCTGGTTTGTGCAGAGACAGTCGCGTATATGGAGGTTTGATGGATATCAGTAGGGACAGGCTGTGATTGAAGATATTCTGATACGAGTCAGATAGAGACCATCCGACATAGGTCCAGGGGGAACAGATAATCTTCTAATAATGAATTGTTGGCATTATCTTAGAAGTTTTTGGTTCTAGTTCACAGTTGCTGTGTGGTTTCAGGTGGAACAAAGGCAGAGGGAGGAAAAAAGGAAATCTTGGTTGCTGATCTGAATGGTGATTGACAGATGTTTCTGCTATCAGTTATTAGTGACTTTTATAAGTCTTGTTCTAGATATTTCGTCTCTATGTCATATATCTCGTTTGTAGTATCTCCTTTATGATATCAAGGTCATGTAACGACCTATTTTGGTTTCCCCACTATGCATGGGATGAACATGTAATGAACTTAGTTGCCATATGTAAATTTCTGATGTATCCCCACTTGGTTGGGTGGATGATCCTCACTTGGTTGGGTGATGGATGTATGTATTGAGTCTTTTGGTGATAGGAAGGTCTTTTATGATATATAAGTCATGTTTCTTCTTGAAGAACATCTTTTGCAAATCTTGCCTACAGTTGGGGGAGCATGGTCAGCACAAAAGGGCAGAAATTTCAGCATGTACTCAGGGGGAGCACAACCCTTTGCCCTTGATGACAAAGGCGAAGAATGGCTTTGAGGATGTTGGGTTGCCATCAAGTCCAAAGGTGGAGATTGTTGGCATTATGGCACAGGTTTGGAGCTATGGCATAGGTGTTGTCCTTGATGGAAACTCTCTTTGGTAAAAGATCTCAGTTCAGGCCTTCAAAATGAAGGAAAAGACATATACGCAGGTTCATCTAGACGAAGACGTGTATACACGCAGTTTAGACGTTTCAAAGGCGCGTGTGCGTATACACGCACTTTCATGCAAAGAAAAGCGCGTATATGTTGGAGAACTTACCTTTGGTCCGTGGTAGTTAGTCCTTGGTATTTGAACATATGGTTTTGGACCATGGTATCTCGTCAGACGTGTTGATCCCAAGTATTGGGTCTGTGGTATTGGTTTATTATGGTTTTGGACCGTGGTATTGTGGAAGGCCTAAAACTATAAAAGAGGAAGGAGATCATGTGGCAAGGAACAATCTGAATTGTGATTGAATATCTGATAAAGTGTTAGATCTGAAATACTGGTAATTGGGTTATGGTGCAGATCTGGATCTGAATGAAGGAGGAACCTTAGCGCAAAGAGATGGATAAGTTCTATTGATGGATCATAATCCTTAAGCTTGAATGATAGTATCTTTGTATGATTTTTATCTGTTATATGTGGCGCTTGCTTGATCTATAAAACTGATAATCTGGGTTAATTAGTGTTTGAATATCTGAAAGAGTGAATTATCCTTTATAGATCTGTACGCAGGTTCAGTGAATCGAAGGCGCATATACACGCTGGCTCAGTGAAGTAAAACAGCATATACGCAGGTTGTTCCATACGCAAAAGCATATGCATGCAGGTTTCAGGCTATTAAAGTAGCGTATATATTTTGAGTTGTGATCTTGCTGCTTCTGTTTATTGCTGCAGTGTTCTGGATTCAGATTTGGTGTGTGGTTACTGTTACTATGTTCTGGGTACAGTTGTCAGAGAAGTGTTTATTTTGATTCAGTTTTGATTGGTGAAAAGGTGATTGGTTGATGTCGAAATTCTTGATGTTTGATTGATACTATTTGTGGATCCAGTCTGAAATTCATGAAACATGGTCCCTGAAAGAAAGAGAAGGTTGTAGCCTTCTGTAGGCCAGCACCTACGTACTAGTATCTTGGCTAGTGCAAGAGCTAAGGGGGTTATAGCTCCCTTCCAGGAGAAGCTGGAAAATGAGAGAGGGTTGTAGCTCTCTGCAGGTTGCAGTCTACGTACTGGTAAAGGACTGCACCATTGCAATTGTAAAAAGAAGTTTCTAATTAAAGAGAAGATAGAGACGAATTGCAGCACGTGGTTTTCACCCACATTGGGTTTCCACCTTATATCTTGTGTTCTTGTGTGCGATTGTCTTTCTGCTCTGTTTTACTATTTCTAGTTACTGGTTATTTGATTCTCAAACACAGATTAATAATCCTCATCAGAAAGATAAAGTAATTTAAAAGTTTGCATTATATACACGGGTTTTCTTCTGCATAGTTGCATATATACGCGGGTTTAATTAACTGAAGTAGTGTATATCATTTGATTTTGAAAAAGGAATATTTGACTTGATAATAATGATTCACCCCCCCTCTCATTATTATTTCCAACATATAGATCCATCGGCATCGAACAATCTTTCTTCCTTTCGGAAGTGGAACCAAGTCCCATGTGTTGTTTTCCATGAGAGTAGAGTACTCTTCATCCATGGCAGCCTCCCAAAGCGGGTTTCGAACAGCCTCAGAGTGTGACTGTGGGTCTAAACCAAGTGTCATATGGGAAGAAATGGTCTGGTGGCATCTAGGGCTTGAGGAGCCCCAAAAAACAGTGATGTAGTCCTTAACGCATTCGCAAGATCACCAACTAGTTCCCCGCATCTTTCGGGGTTTTCTCTGCCCAAATTGGAAGCCAAGTTGGAGCAGCCATGACCTGCTCTTCATCCTCTGAACCAAACCCAAGAGGCTTCTGTGATGGTTTCTCTGAGGTGCTCGGAGAAGTTTCGGACTCCTCCTCATCAGTGGCAACAAGCGGTTCCTTGGTAGGGTCTGTTGAAAAATCATGTCGTGATTCTTCTTCAAACTTCACACATCGAGCTACAAGGAACTTTTCAGTGTGAAAGTCCAGCAATATAATCCTTTGACACTGTTGGGATATCCAAAAAAGAGACATTCAACACTTTGAGGCCCCAAAACCTTCTTCTTATCTGTCGAAATGTGAGCCCATGCTCGTGAACCAAAAATGCGAAAGTGCGACACTTTCAATTTCTTACCGGTCCAACATTCAAATGGAGTGGTGCCTTTGAGTGCTTTGTGAGGAATAAGGTTCTGAATGTATGCTGCAAAATTAATAGCTTCAACCCATAGCTTAGGAGCTAATGATTTGGACTGTAGCATACAGTTGTTCATCTCTTTTAACGACCGGTTTTTCCTCCTCCCGACACCATTCTGTTGTGGTGTATATGGCATTGTGTGTTGTAGCTATATACCTGCATCAATACAAAAAAATTTCACATATTTGTTGACATAATCCCCCCCATAATCAGTACGGAGTATCTTAATCTTACACCCAGACCCATTCTCAGCAAGTGCTTTAAATTCTATAAGGCATTCAAATACTTCCGATTTTAATTTCATAAAAAATACCCAAGTAAAGCGAGAGAAATCATCGATGAAGGTGAGTAAATATTGAGCCTTACTGATTGAAGGCTACGGGAATGGGAATGTGATGTCACTGTGAATCAGCCCAAGAGGTGAAGAAGCTCTTTGTGCCTTCCCTTTGTCAAACTTTTGCTTCGGATGCTTGCCAAGAATGCATCCTTGAAATACACCACTTGTGAATTCAATAGCGGGCAATCCTTCTACCATGTTTTCCTTGCTGAGTTGATGCAAGTACTTATAGTTTAGATGGCCAAATATTTCATGCCATAACCTGATGATTTCATTAGATTGTGACAGAAATACAGTGCTAATAGATTGAGGAGCAAAGTGGAAGAATAAATACAAATGAGAACCGTAATCTGCAATTCCATGTGCAAGTTGTGAGCCCATGGAAATGTCAGTAATCACTGCGGAGTCCGGAGTGAACTCCACCTTCCTTCGAATGACTGATCTGATATATAGAGAGAAGATCTGTAGACAGCGAGTGAACATGAAGCAAATTTGTGAAGCAGCGCCCTTCAAGGTCTACAATTCCTTCTCCGCACACCTTTGCGGGTGTGGCATCTCCCAAGTAAAATGGGGATTTGGTGCTTTCTTCGATGGAGAAAAATTCATCTTTTGATGCAGCCATATGGTTTGATGCACCTGAATCAAGGATCCAAGTTGATGGAGTGGATGTAACAGCCATTAAAGCATGACCATCTCGTGCTCTCCCTCTCCCATCTCTCGTTCTGTTATCATCCTTCTTCTTTGCATTCTCGGGCATGGTGAGATTGTGTTGCTACAATTGCTTAGCCATCTCATCGATTGTTTTCCTCATGCAATTTTCTTCGGGATGAAAACCTTTGGAATAGTAGCTGCAAAGTGTTCTTTCCTTCTTCTTCTTACCCTTAGGCAAAGAAGATCTCTCTGAAGATTGTACGGGTCTCTCCTTCTTCGATTCATTAAATTTACCCTTCCCTTTTTGCTTGTCTCTTCCACTGCTCTTTGGAGCATCAGTAGCCACAAGTGCTTAGTTCTTTGAATGCTTGATGGCACCCATCTGGACTAACTTAGCTTGCTCTTGAGTCAATGTTTCAATGATGTCATTCAATGGAGGCATTTTCCATTTTTACTGAGTCAATTTATATGCTTGAAAAGACGATACAAATACGGAATATTCAGGGCATAATTTCAAGAGAATCGGAAGGATAAGTTGATCTTCCTCTTTCTTGACTCCACATGAAACAAGTTCAACGAGGAGGGATTTAAACTTGGTGAAGTATTCTTGCAGGTTTTTGAAATCAGTTGGACTGAGGGATATGAGTTCATTCTCGAGTTGATGCACTCTCATTTCATCCTGCTTGTCGAATAGTCCTTCCAATGTGTTCCAGACTGCATCGAGGGTAGTGGCTCCACTGACATGAAAAAGGAGTTCTATGGAAATTGATAGGAATATCAGCCCAATTACTTCATCTAATTTATTGAAATACTTGATCTTCTCCGCTGCAGAAGTCGGTTCAGTCTCCGTTTCCATTGTTACCCTATAAATCCCTTTGCTTCAGAGGAGCAGAGTGAACTCTGTCTTCCATTCGAAGTAATTGAAAGGATTTAGAACGAGTTTTTTGGGATGAGAGAGATGATCCATTGCTACTTTTTATTCTTCCTGATTATCTTTACCTACAAATAAAACCATGTACAATCTACTAGATTTGAACTAGCTCTGTTACCATGTAGAATTCCTATAGAAACTCTGATAGATCTAGAATTCTAGTTAAATTAAACACAAGTAATTTGTTGATATTCAAGAGAGGAGAGAAAGAATTTGCTCCATAAAATCAATGTATTAAATTAATGAACAATAGTAATACATGAGAAACCAAACCTCTAATCCCAAAGGGAGGTGGTTATATATAAATTTCCGAATCTAGAAAACTAGGAAAAACTAGTAAAAAACTAGAAAAGGCTAAGAAAAGCTAAAGGGAGGCCTAAAATAGCAACAATGACTCAATACAACCTATGCAAACTATCATCCATGAGGAAAGCATGAGGAGGGTCACATTTCCCAAGGAAGGCAACTTTTAAACATGCTAAAATGGTTCGGGGGACCAAATCCGTTTATTTAAGGGGGAATCTTCATGCGGGGCACCAATCCTCAAATAACTCAAGTGGATGAGGTGTGGTTAGGTGTGAACATGCACTTAGATGTCTAAATATTTTAGGAAAGTGGTTGGACCAATATTTCCATAATATTAAGCCTTTAAAGGAAAAAAACAAGGGAAAGTTGGTCCACGGAGCTAGTTTACCAAAAACCAAGTGTGAACATGATTTTTAGTGCATGTGGCTAAGTCTAGGATACTTAGGCTAAAAAGTAAATGTAGTGTTAGGATTATATTCCAACAGATACCACCAGGTTTCGGTAGCAAAACCTGATAGCCTGATACTGGTTTCAGAGAAGCTTGGCCCACACACGTATTGTCTACAATCACTTGATGGGAGGGTTGACAACCTTCCTATCAATGACCAATATCTCAAACTCCATTTTGAGTAGGCCGCGCCCCGCGCCATGTACATAGTTTGTTTACTGCTTGTTGTTTTTTCATTTTTCTTATTATTTTTGTTTTGTTTTGTTTTGTTTGCTTAATATCATGCTATTTTTGGTTTTGAAAATAATTGATTCCCTCTACTGAGTTCTGGCTTTTGAATGAGTATGTGGCTGAGATCCAAAGAGCCTTGTGACACTACGACACTTGGTTGGTCCTATGTCTGTCTTCTATGTTTTTTGTTATAACCTTCAACCAATGAAGTCTTGATGGAAAATATGAGCTATCTACAAGGGAAACTTGGGTCCAACCATGAACCTGTGTCCACATCGGGAAACCCCATGCCTGTACTTGGCCTTCTACTCTAGGTGTTCAAGATCATCCAACTAGTAGAAACGGAGAAGGGGAAAATCTAAACGAGAAAACCTAGGTCAGAGGTCTTACATGCTTCTCTAAAGGAACAAACTCTTCTACTCTCAATAAGTCGAGATCCCTCTTCTACCCCAAAAAATAAATAAGAGCCTATGCACAGTCCTCTTAAAAAATACAAAGGTGAAAGAAGAGAAAGGCATCCCATACAAAGAGGTGAAGCATGCAACTCCAATGGCGTACTGACTAGGCTCACTGGCATTGGATCAATGCATGTGTTCCTGCATGACTCCATCGGGGTACTATCTAGGCCTGTTGGCAGTGGAGCAATACCAGAGATGAAAATTTATACTCTGAAAAATTTTAACTCGCGAACCAAACTACCCTTCCCAATTTCGAAACACTGTGATTAAGCTGAAACTTGTTGTTTTGTTTGAATGCGTTGAATAAAGGTGAACCATGTCTATCCATGGGGTAAGTGGGGAAGCCATAGTAACCCGCACAACCATTCAATACTCCCTAAAATACCAAGGCCCTTTGTTATCAATGTACCAAAACAAAGAAGTTGGAATTCAACCAATGTGTCGCCAATTGTTGTAGCGGCTACAACACCCTCTAAAATCTTGGCTTGCATCCAATTTTGAAGTCTTTTTGGTTTTTTCCTTGATGTTTGCAAGCACTCAAGCTCATCCCGTGAGCTCATGTTGAGTCTTTGCACCCTCCTCGCTTGACCATTCACTGGACATATTTTAGCATGTTGGTCACAATGGCATGCTTGCAGCCATGTTCTAGCTATGCACACAGTTCGTCTTCATGTGTACAAGTTGCATTCACTATGTAAGCATCTAGTGCACTCACACACAAAGTTGTATGCAATTTCGTGCAAGTTTCATCATAGTCGTTCAACGATCTATCACAAGTGTCACACTTGTCGCTCGCACTCGTCGGTCAGTCACACTAGGTGTATATTATCTTGATGGTTCATGGTGTCTTGTCATAAAATCATGTTGAGTGTGTGTTCGCAAATTCATGCATGTACAAAGTCACTCATTTACACACTTACTCATTTGCTGAAACTCTGTCGACCAGACCACCCTCCAACAGTTGGACCTTTGCTAAGATGCAATGCGCAATCTCAACTCTCAGTGAACATGTACTCCTTCCCAGAATTGTGCAGAGCTTGAGGCTGCCTCCTAGGAAGTCTGCACTATTCCATCTTGGGATCAACCTGACTAAATGTCACCCATAACAACATAGAAGTTTCTGAGAAAGCCATCTCAATTTCTGCTTCCCACAAGTAAAGCCAGCAAGCCTCCAATTGGTCAAATGGAGAGTTTGACCGAGCAATGAGCCCGGGCCTCACTCCTCCAAAACGTTGCACATAAGCTGCCACAAATGCCTACTTTCACTGGCTGAAGAAATTACACAAACATGTCAGACAGACACTCACTTCCTATCACTGCACTACCCTCAAAAATTGCGCAGTTTTTCAGCCATTCACCCTGTCAACCGACCTACTGCTCCTCCTGAAAACTACGTATTTTTTATTGGAATTATCCTAGCGGCCTAGAATGCCCCTCAACCCAGAAACTATGTAGGGATGTCCTGCAGGCCATCATCCTAGCTCTATGCAGTTTTTTTCCAACAGCCTTGCACAGCCTGCTGCCAGCCTCCCCGGAGAATCTGTGCAGTTTTCACTGCCAATCTCCCCCTACTACCTACACTGTCTCCCTCAAAAAATTGCACAGACCTGCCCTTCACCTAAGCTAGATCTCGCAAATAGTCACTACTGATCTAGACTACCAATATCATCCTCCCAGTGGCCTCTCCGTAATGTTTATTGACAATGCCCAGAGCCCGCATCCCAACCAGAAATGTGCCCTGTGTAGTTTTAGAGCCTTGTCCTCTCTCCCAACCACCTTCATCTGAAAGTGAAAGATAATGCATCACTGTAGACTAAGATATTTATGGATCTGATTTCATCTCATCATGAGTGATTGTAGATACAGGTACATGGATGAAACATGGTGTGATGATGAATGGGATGAATGAGGAGTGCATGCAACGAGACTTGTTCACAAACGGATGAACACATGGAACATGCCAAGTACAAGCAAAGGAGAGATATGCACGTGCAACATAAAGTGAACACCAAGACCATCAAAGACTCTACACAACTTTCCTTGCAGAGGTGAAGCTATGATACACCAAGCACACATCCAACACTCAACAGCACTGGAGCTCGACATGGACACCGCCAGCAGCATGAACATACCATCTCTGTTGTGTCAAGTCATGTCATGAGTCATCTCAGCCACATCACTATTGTGGGCCATACTATTGTAATCAATGTAATTTAATGTGGAAGTCCAAGAGACCCACATGTAAAGTTGAAGAGTCATGTAAGTCAAATAGTCATGAGGGAGGTTGAAGAGTCATGTAAGTCAAATAGTCATGAGGGAAGTTGAACAGTCACAAGGGTCAATTTTTCCCTTAGCTATATATACCCCTTATTTGTACATGCAAAGGACTTTTCACCTTGGCTCCTCCCACATAGCCTTGAGATTCTGTAGTATTTTCTTTGAAAAGTGACCAGTGACTCCAACACCTCACTATCAGGGTTAGTGATGTAATGGTGCACCGATGTGTCTTGAAACTTTCACTTAATTCAGAAGCATAATAACATGCCATCACATTCTGACACATGTATTGGATTTATTTGTAAGAATATTCTTTGGACACTTGTAATGCATGTTGCTTTAACCTATATTAAGACAGTCGAACTATTTCAGTTGTTCTAATACATATGCTTATGAAAATTTGTTGTATAAGTTTTTAAAGTTGTCTCACCTGTGTGAGCTCTCCCGCCAAACACTCAATATAACCATTCTCATAAACTTGTTATAATGACCGTCACACTCGTATGGAGTATTTTGTTGCATGTTGTATGTGTAATCAGTTCACTGTGTTTTTTTCACTGCCACATCCATGTGGACTACTCTGCCGGAAGTTGTGCATGTCATGTTATGTTGTGTGCCTTTGACAGAGTTGGGACTATTCCTTTTCAACTTGAGACTCTCTTCCACCCTATCCCTGCGATGAAAGAACCTTGACACAAGTAAAACTAAGCACTCACTAGGCACGCAAACCTCACTATTCGAAGAAAAATTAGATGACTCTCATGTGCTGATAAGCAAGAGCTAAGGCAAGCATTTAAGACAATGGAAACTGGGCCATAATATCGGATGGGATTCCTACACCAAACGGTGTGAGATCTAGTTGGGACTTCATACCTGGGAAATCCCATGAATGTTGGTGGGTCTAGCACCAACAACACATGCTTAACATCTCTAGTAGGAACTCTATTTAAAATAAAATTAGCACAAAGTATGGCTTCAGCCCAAAATTTCTTATGAATTCCTCTAGAATAAAGCATACATCTAGCCATTTTAACTAAAGTTCTATTTTTCCTTTCAGCAACACCATTTTGTTAAGGTATGTAAGGAACAATCTTTTGATGTTGAATACCACGTTTAGATAAATATGCATCAAATTATTTCTTAACAAACCCCCCCCCCCCCCCCCCCCCCCCCCCCACCATTATAAGTTCACAAGGTTTTAATACTCTTACCAAATGCATTTTCCACCATGGATTTAAATTCTCGAAATTTTACAAATGTTTCACTTTTATTTTTCGAAAAATAAACCCAAGATTTTCTACTAAAGTCATCAATAAATTTAAGAAAATAAACTGCATGAGATATTGAAGGAATTTCAAGAGGACCACAGATATCACTATGAATTAATTGCAAAGGTGCTTTAGCACGCCAGGCTTTACCTTTATCAAGCATTTCTCTATGATGTTTTCTAGGAACAAATCCTTCACAAACACCAGTAGTAGAAGAAATATTAGGAAAACCATGAACCATTTTAGTTAGCATTTGCATTTTACCATAATTAAAGTGACCCAATATTTCATGCCATAATTGACTTAGTTCATCAGCATGAGAAACATAGGAATAAAAGGGTTGTCTCTTTGTTGAATTAAAACTAGCAAATTTATATAAACCAGTTGTATGATCAACAAGATGAGAAGAGACTACTTGTAATTCTATTGATATCTTTAAGAACATATTTATCAGGCCAAGCTTCAAATTTAAAACCTTTCTGACATGCACAATAAAAAGAAAGTAAGTTGATGGGAATGTTTTGAACATGAAAAAGATCTTCCAATTGATCATTAGCAACATTAATATTACAAGAACCAATTACAGAAAATTGTTTACCATCACCAATAGAAACTTTATGAGATGAGTTCTTATTAGTGTCATAAGATGTAAATAAAGAAGCATTACCAGTCATATGTTTAGAAGCACCAGAATCCATTATCCATTCAACATTAGAAGAAGAATTACTAGATGAAACAAGAGATGCACATAAAGCTACTTGACATTCATTAGAATTTTTCTTGTTAGCTTTAGCCATTAAACGTTTCGCTTTAAATCAATTTTTTTTAGGATGGTTAGTTTTATCACAATGCTTACAAGGATCATACACTTTCTTCCTATTACTAGTTTCATGATGTGCATGAGAAGCATGACCATTATTATTAGTATGATTAGAAGTGTGTGAATAAGAACCTTTAGCATTATTAAAAAAATTCTTAGGATTCTTATTATGTGCCATAAGAGCTTTATTAGGTGAGACTTGTCCTGAAGCAATCATCCTTTCTTGCTCATTGATCAACCCTTTACAAAAATCATCAAAATTAGGTTTCGTGGATGAACATGTCAAAACAATATGGCAATTTTTGTTCTACAAGAATGATAAAAGCAGTTTCTGTCTTCTTGTAATCTTTACCAAAATTATTTAATTTTTCATTTAAGGTTTTCAATGCAACAAGATATAATTCTACTCTATCAAAATTAGTAGGATGTATCTCATGAATCTTCTTTTAATAAGCATAAACATCATTAGACTTATCAAATAAAGAAGCAAGAATTATCCATACCTCAACCGGGCTGTCTTCTACCTCAATACTCACTCGAAGACAATCTGAAATCATTTGACCAATAAGACCTCTTTCTTGATCACACTTTTCTTCCCATTTAATCAAGGCCTAAGCATCTGTAGGTTTCCTGTGTTCACCATTAACCAACCTCCATACATTCTTACTCCTGAGAACATCAATCATTTTCCTTTTCCATGCAAGATAGTTAGAACCAAAAAGTTTAGGAACAAAAGCTACTTCTGAAGCCATAATGATACAAATTTTGACAATAAATATAAACCCAAATGCAAGAAATGAAAAGAAAAAAAGTGGATAGAAAACTATAATTTTTTTTAGTTCGTTCTATCGTCACCAAAAAACCTAAAAAAACTGTCAATATTAAATCAGCGGTAATGTTGCTTCCAGTACTCCATTTGAGCTGATTTGTTTTTTAAAATTGGGTAGCTCAGCAAGAAGAAATCAAATATCTACTTTGTTCTAGGAAATTCTGCATAGAAGGTAATAGATCTGACAAAAAGTGTCGGATGTCAAAACAAAAAACACTCAATAATGCTCCAAATGCTTATTATAACTAGTTTTTGGAAATGGCGCAACCACTCTCCACCCAATTATGTGGCAAAAATTCTGATATGAACCCTCGGTCTGCCAATATTCTTCTCTGCAAAAAAATAAAAAAATAAATAAAAATAAAAAGACCAAAAAACGGGATGAAAATCACAGATCTTATGGCCAGAAGATAGATTTCATTTAGGAGAATATAAAAACCATATAGATCTTACAGAAAAAAAATCATAGTAGTCATAAATTTGCTCTGATACCATGTTAGAATAGTAGATCTACTAAACTAGCTATCTATTAGAGAAACCAACAATATATCACGATATAAATAAGAACAGAAAGAGAACAAGGAAAAAGAATACAACAAATATACATGTATCACCCAATTGGGCTACATCCCTGGGAAGGTTGTCTTCTATTATCTCCAAAATATCT
Organism: Pinus tabuliformis; assembly: GCA_031772625.1. Taxonomy (NCBI): domain Eukaryota; kingdom Viridiplantae; phylum Streptophyta; class Pinopsida; order Pinales; family Pinaceae; genus Pinus; species Pinus tabuliformis. The sequence continues at coordinate 300,733,233 of CM062813.1, read as the reverse complement.
TACAAACTTACAAAGATAACAACTACAAATAAGCCGATACAAATGGCAGTATATCGTGAGCATGGGATAAGATGTGATGGTATCACAAAATGTTGTATATCTTAAGAGCCCCCCTTGTCCCTATTATATACCCAAAGATGTGGAGGAATTACTCTCACATATTAAATGTGGGATGATATAATTCTCCAAAATAACACCTCTTTATATAATAAATGGATACAAGAGTATACTATGCCATAATAAATATGGGATATAATGTATTACTCTTTTACATAAGATTATGGAAAACTTCTAACATAATACAAAGACATTTTTACCTTCCAAGGAATATAATATATTCCAACATTATAGACCATGTTTGTCACTCGAAATTTGTAGTCCTTGGATAAATATTTCTAATGAGGTATTGTGCACATCAAACAGAGATCGTATGTCAAAGTTACAACACTGGGAATTGATGTACCAATTTACCCAAACAGGGCCCATAGTTTTGGCGCTTCATCTCCTAGGGTTAGGATTTTGGGTGTTTAGGGTTTTCCATTATTTCCTAATAATAAATAGGCCTCTGCAATCATACTTGTGTAAATCATCTTTCAGATTCATCTCACATTAAGTTTTTGTTGTGATCGACATTTCAAACCAGCGACGGTGGTTCATCTTCAAGATGTGAAAGATTTATGGAAGACTGGTCTATTATTCAGATCAATAAATACATGTTTGAGATGCACAACTGACAGTAATATTAGGGATTGTCAACTTATTAAATTATTGTTAAATTATAATTTATTAGGTCATAATTATTTTAATTATATTTTATTTCTAAATTGTAATTTATTATTTTTAAAGATAATAAATTACAATTTATAAATAAAATATAATTAAAATAATTATGAGCCTAATAAATTATAATTTAACAATAATTTAATAAATTGAAAATCCCTAAGATTATTGTTGGCAAATATATAGGCCTTTAGCCTCATTGTAACATAGTTCAGAGGCATGTAGCCTCCACATCTCTTCTCAGATATAAGCTACCATCACCCGACCTAGTGTTATTTCCATTATGTTTGTAAGCATATTTAAGTATTTGATATTAATGAAATGAAGTGTTATTTCTGCCACATCTCTATATTTATTATTATATATGTAATTTATTGCATTCATGTTAGTTTGAATCACTTGGAGACTGATTATTGCAATTCCATCATTTCTCCATTTCCTAGACAACGCTTCCCCTTTGGACCTGGTTGTTTCTCATCTTCATCATCATACTTGAAGACCAATTGAAACTGAGAAGAATATCAGGTTCTCCCTCGTTACAACTTTTGTTAACATATATGTAGGATTCTGGCTAGTGTGTATCTTTTCCAACTTCAACTGTCCATCTTCCAACACTGGCCGTATGAAATCGTAATTGATTTGTATATGTTTAGTCTTGGAATAAAATGTTGATTTATTTGCAATATGAATGCCACTCTAGCTATCATTGTATAACCTTCCCAGCTCCCGCTTCTTACCTAATTCATCCATAAATGTTTGCAACCAAATCATTTCTTTACTAGCCTCTGTAGTAGAAACATACTCTGTTTCCATTGTTGAAAGTGAAACAACACTTTGCATTTTTGAAACCCAATTGACAGTTGTTCCACCTACAGTAAACACATACCCTCTGGTGCTCCTCCTTTTATCTCTATCACCTACAATATCTGCATCAACATATCCTTGTAGAGAAATGTTTGACCCACCAAAGCATAATGCTTGATTTGTGGTCATGGTAAATTTTAGGGGCGAATTATAGCCCAAAGGTGAAATTTGATGGTTTTTACATTTTAAGAGGGTGAATTTTTTATTAAAAACCCTTTTCATATAATTAGCCCCAATTTTATTTAAAAAATAATTAATTTTTTGATTCTAGCTTGATCTGAAATCACCCCTAGGTGACCTCAGGAAAATAATGAAGGTATTACAGACGCATGTGCTGGTGTGTGTGTCTATGTTATCTTAGGCAACAGATCGATAAGATTGTGAAATACACAGACACTTGAAACAGTAAGAGACCACAGTAAGCAAAACATAAACACAACAAAATTTAATAAGGAGTTCACCCAATCCTCCTAGGCTACGTCTCCTGGTTCAGCCTTCAGTGGTGGCCTTTTTATTATGTCTTTAAAGCAGTCCTCCAATAAGGAGCTCAATCTAAGTCTCACTTGATAGAGGATGATCAATAGGATGGCACTTGGAATTCCCAATTCCTTAGAGTTCACAGGCTCCCCTTACCAAATTTCGACCTCAATTGGTCTCTGTCTACTCAATGCTACCCTTACTCTGATGGTCATCTCGGCTTCTCTGTCCTCTGCAACTTTGCCTCTCTTTCTGTGTCTCTCGTCCTTCGGCTTCTTCACTGCTTCACTGCCCTTCCCTATCTCTATCAGCTCGCGGCTTTAAAGTCAGTTCATTCCTCTGATTGTTCATTTCTGCTTCTTAGCTCTTTGGATCGCCTGCCTCTGTCCATTGGGACTCCTCTGCCCTGCATCATCATCACTGCGTAACGCTTTGCAGAGAGGTGGCCACCTGTCTCTTTGCAAACTGAGTGTCAGTTCTTCCAGAACGGTCGTTTTTTCCATTATTTCCGAGATGCCTATGAAACGATCCTTCTGTCAAATCATTGGTCAAATCAAACTTCAAATCTTATGTACCGTATTTTATTTCTCCCTCGAGTCTGGTTATCCATCGGGTTGACCCTCCGCCATTGATCTGGAGCTTCCAGATCCTACGCTCTTCACTCATATCGAACGGTTGAGTTGCTCAACCATTACTCCGCGATGTAAGTGATTTTTCTCTCTCATCCACCCGACACGCATCACTCGATGTATGGAATCTCTTGGTCCTCGGCCAAACTCGCTTACTGCTCAAAATGGCTCCAATATTCCACTGATTTTGAGCGCGGGACCCGTCTTGTTGGTTTTAGCACTTTCCCATTGTTTTTCCATTTTCCCTCGTGACCAAGCGCTTGCGGCTTTTCCTTTTCAAGGGGTTTTGCTTTGCGCTAATCGTGTATTAGAAACAACCTCCATTTCTAGATTTGAGCTTCCTAATTGCCATTTTTGCACCATGCGTGGTCTCCATGGGCCAATGGTCAACGTGCTTTGACCGAAGGTCCTAGTTGTTCCGTGCTGGCTGCAAATTTCCATTATTCAGAGGTTATTTCTGATAGCTATAATATTTCTTTAAGTTTATCATTCATCCTTAACAATCATGGAATTGTTTGAGGATCCAATTCGGATCACGTCCTTCCCACTGAAAAGGCTTTTGGACCACCAAAAGTTGCTTTCAAGCATCGACTAAGTGAGGATACAACTTTCTCACATGTCCACTCTCTATCCATTTTGCACTGCTTGGCTTTGAACCCCTGAGCCTAATTTTGAGGTACTCAACATCTCCTCTACGTGTCGTTCTCACCTTCCTATCCAGAACTGTGTCTTCTTGCAATTCATTATGATATTCAGGTAACAGGTCATCAATAGAAGGCAGTTGACTCTGCTCTTCAGGATCTTCAATTAATGAAGGTTCAAATAGTCTCAAGCTGTCTGCATTGACCACTGAGTATATGTGCATATAAGCTGGAAAATCAAGGCGAAAAGCATTCTCCCCAATTTTCTCAAGGATCCTGAAAGGTTCATACCTTATTGGTTTTAGCTTTTTACCTTCACCTTGCATCATGTCTTTGTTGATATACAGCCAGACTTGATCACCAACTTGGAAACTATGCTCCATCCGATGCTTGTCATGCCTTGCCTTGTATTTGACTTGGCTCTTTTCCAGTTGTTGTTGTACTGCCTAATGGATCTCTTGGATTTTTTCAATGAACCTAGTTGCCTTGTCCACATCGTTGTGTCCCTCAACTATTGTGTCCTTACCAAAGACAAAATCCAAGGGAGACCTTGGTTTGAAACCAAAACAGGTCTCAAAAATATATCTCTATGTGGAAGAATGTTTTACTTGGTTGTAAGCATGTTGCACATAACACAAATGTTCATCCCAAAGCTTGGGATGCTTGCTGCAATATCCCCAGAGCAACTGGATCACTGTCTTGTTAACTACCTTTGTCTGGCCATCAGTTTGTGGATGGAAAGTTGTGCTTTTCTTCAGTTTGGTTTCCATCAGTTCCCACAGACCTGACCAAAACTTCCCCACAAATCGAGTGTCTCGATCAAATATAATGGAAGTGGGTAATCCAAAATGAACCCATACATGTTGAAAGAATAAGTTTGCAGTTTGTTCAGCTGTAATATGTTTATTACAAGGTATCAAAATACACATTTTGCTGAACCTATCCACAACAACATACAAATAATCATAACCTTTCCTAGATTTAGGCAGTCCTCCCACAAATTCCATGGAAACACTTTCCCAATGATGAGAAGGAACTGGAAATGGAGTGTACAAGCCTAGTTTCCTATTTTTGGGCTTGCTTTTAGCACACATAGTACACCCTCTTACATATCTAGAAACTGTCTCGTTCAATTTTGGCAAATAACAAAATCTTTGCAGCTGTGCAACTATTTTACTTACCCCAAAGTGACCTGATATTAGAGAAGTGTGTGCCTCTCGTATTATCTTTACTCTTTCAGTTTGTGGAATGCATAGCTTCCCACAATGATACAAGAGTTGGTCCTTAATGTGATAATCCAATTCTTCTACTCGTTTTCCTTGACTTAAAGTTGCATATACATCTTTAAAGTCTATATCTTGAGCATATTGTTCAATGTAGCTCTCATGTAATACAAAATTGTGCTTAAGTATATTAGATGCATTTATAATAGGTCTAGATAACATATCTACAACTTTATTGTGTATGCCTTTTTTATATCTGATGACTAAATGAAATTGTTATAGAAAACCCATCCACCTATAGTGTCTTGATTGCTGCAACTTAGTTTAGGAGTGTAGATATTGAAGGGGTTGATGATTAGTGTGTATAACTATCTCTTTGCCCATTAAGTAATGTTTCCACTTTTTCACACTCTGTACTAATGCATACAATTCTTTGTCATATGTTGGATAGTTAAATACTGTAGAATTAAATGTCTCAGAATGATAACATATGGGTTTATCATGTTGTATTAACACTACTCCCATGGCATAGTCACTGGCATCTGTTTGGATCTCAAATGGTCTTTGAAGATCTAGCAGTGCTAGTACTGGTGTTGTACTAATCTTTTCTTTCAAGATGTCGAAGGCTTTTTGTTGTTTGCCTTCCCACTGAAACACCTTGTTCAATCCTGTTAAAGCATGTAAGGGAGCTGCAATTGAGGAAAAGTCAGAAATGAACTTTCTCCAATATTGCGCTGCTCTTAAGAAGCATCTAACTTCTATAGCAAATTTGGGTTTAGGCCAGTTTACAATGACTGCAACTTTAGAGGAATCTACCTTCAATTCACCACCCCCTACTATATGACCCAAATAATTCAAAGATGTTTTGCCAAATTCACATTTTGAGGGTTTAACACAAAGTTTTTCTCTTTTCAAAACATCTAGTGTCTGCTTAACATGCTTTAAATGTTCTTCCCATGTTTTTCTAAATATAAGAATGTCATCCAAATATATAATAAAAAAATCATCAAGAAAAGGTTTGAGCACATCATTCATTATTCTCATGAAAATAGCAAGAGCTTTAGTCAAGCCAAAAGGCATAACTAGCCACTCATACAATCCCTACTTTTTTTTGAAAGTATTCTTCCATGCATCTTGTTCTGCAACTCTAACCTGATGATATCCACTATGCAAGTCTAGCTTGGAAAAATAAACAACTTCCTTTAACTGATCTAATAGATCATCTACGCGAGGAAGGGGATAACGATTTTTTATTGTTATCTCGTTCAGTGCCCGGTAATCAATGCACATTCTCCACGAGCCATCTTTCTTTCTCACCAAAATGATTTGTGACCCACATGGTAATGTGCTAGGTCTGATGAACCCCTTCTTGAGAAACTCCTACACCTGCTTCTTGATTTCTGCATTCTCTAAAGCGGACAACCTGTACATTACAATGTTAGGTAATGGAGCATCTTGCTGAAAATTAATATCATGCACTATTTCCTTTTTGGGTGGCAGACCTTTAGGTTCTTGAAACAAGATATCATACTCTGAAACAACTTTTTGTAAATCAGCTTGCTCTTTAGCGTCACAGGCCTCAAATACATTGGTTTTATCAGGTTTCCTTTCCTTTACAACCATCAGTAAAAATTGTTTGCATTAATTTACAATTTGTTTCATCTCTGTTGAGTTTATGAGAGTATAATTATTCTTGAGCTTATGAGCTCTTACAAATTATTCGATTCCATATTTAACAAGAAGATACTTGTTCTCAGCTCTATAGAAAATAGCTTTTCTATCATACAAGTAAGGAATTCCTAAAACAATTCCACATATATCCAAAGGAATTATATCTAACTCAACCTCATCTACAAATGTTGACCCAAAAGAAAACTTAAGTTTCCATTTTCTAGTCACTTGTAGTTGTGCTTTATCACTTAACCAACCTAATGGGTATGATTTCTTGTGAGGTGTAGTCAGTAATCCCAACCTTTTTACAATTGCTTCAGAAATTAAATTTACTTGTGAGCCACTATCAAACAAAGTATCAAGATTCTTTTGATGTTTGGAAATAACTCGAATATGAAAAAGCTCATGTCTTTTTCTCTCATTTTCTTCATCAATAGTAGATTGTGCATAATTACTAGTAGATGCTTCAGAATTCTTACCTTTTATACCTGTGGCTGCAATGGTTTTTTCATCTCCTGAGTCCGACCCCAAATCTTGCTGAATAGCTACAACAGTCTTCTTCTTCTTGCCCTCGAACTTCTTAGGTCTCAGCTTCAGATGTAGAATCCAATAATGCTTATCATCATGCCCCTCCTTCTTACAGTGAGTGCATGAAGACTTGCTCTTATGTGCAGTGTTAGCCTTCCTCTATTTCACTTTCTGTTTTCTTTTCTCCTTATTCTTGCTTGCAATGGGCTTGGATGATCCCCCAATTTCTGGGTTCCCATTCTTTCCTCTAGCTTCTAGATGCGTAGCTTGAACAGATACCTCATCTAGACTAGTGGGATTAAACATGAGGATAGTGTGCCTCATGTAGCTGTGCAGACCACCTATGTACTTCAACAGAGTATCAGGTGAGTCTAATGAAATTCCTAGAATTAAAGCTCTCTTCCTAAATTCTTGGGTGTAACTTTGTACACTTTTCCCTTTCAATTGGCGAAGAGTTTGCCAGCTCATCATGGCTTACTGCATGTAAGCCAGTGGATAGAACTATTTTTTATTCCAGAAACAAATTCACTCTATACAGAAAGAGTCTTACCATTTTTCTTCGTGTTAGCTTGGGTCTTGCCTTCTCACCAAACCAAGGCAGTGCTCTCAAGGCATAGGCTGGCCAGCTGAATCTTGCTCTTGTATGAATCGATACTCTGCACTCTGCAATAAACATCAATTTGTCTAATCCAAATGTCCAGATTTTCCGCATTCAACTCTCCATCATATATTGGTAAATCAAATTTAACATCTAGTTTAATCAAAGATGTTTTCTTTTTATGTTCAGGGCTTTTAGGAGGTATGAGAAAGCTTTCTTCTTTCCCTTTGCCTTTGGAGTGGTCATGGAGGAGAGATTCTTCTTCCCCCTTATCTTGTTTGGAGCCTGATGATTCCTCATCTTTATGTTTTCTAAAGTCCTTATACATTTCCTCTACCATGGACCTCATGGCCAAGAAACTATCTATAAATTGAGGGTCTGGCCCCAAAGGAATTTCCTCTGACATCTTCTTTCGAGGATGGACTCTTCCAATTTCTAGGTTAGTCTCAACCAACTCTCCTCGTAATTTAAGCTTTGATCTAGTTAGCATTCATCTGCTAAATCCAGCACAAGATTGTCTAACCTTAACAACCTAGAGCTCTGATACCACTTGATCTGAAATCACCCCTAGGTGACCTCAGGAAAATAATGAAGGTATTACAGACACATGTCTTGTTGTGTGTGTCTATGTTATCTTATGCAACAGATCGATAAGATTTCGAAATACACAGACACTTGAAACAGTAAGAGATCACAGTAAGCAAAACATAAACACAACAAAATTTAATAAGGAGTTCACCCAATCCTCCTGGGCTACATCTCCTTGTCCAGCCTTCAGTGGTGGCCTTTTTATTATGTCTTTAAAGCAGAGTCTTACAATAAGGATCTCAATCTGAGTCTCACTTGACAGAGGATGATCAGTAGGATGGCACTTGGAATTCCCAAGTCCTTAGAGTTCACAGACTCCCCTTACCGAATTTCAACCTCAATTGGTCTTTGTCTACTCGATGCTGCCCTTACTCTGATGGTAGCTCAACTTCTCTGTCCTCTGCAACTTTGCCTCTCTTTCTATGTCCCTCATCCTTCGACTTCTTCACTGCTTCACTACCCTTCCTTGTCTCTGTCAGCTCGTGGCTTTAAAGTCAGTTTGTTCCTCCAACTGTTCATTTATGCTTCCCAGATCTGGATCGCCTACCTTTGTTTGCTAGGACTCCTCTGCCCTGCATCATCATCACTGTGTAATGCTACGTAGAGAGGTGACCACCTGTCTCTTTACGAACTGAGTGTCAATTCTTCCTGAACAGTCATTTTTTTCGTTATTTCCCAAATGCCTGCAAAACAGATCCTTCTGTCGAATCACCGGTCAAATCGGACTTCAAACCTTATGCGCCACAGTTTATTTCTCCCTCGAGTCCAGTCATCCATCGGGTTCAACCTCTGTCGTTGATCTAGAGCCCCCAAATCCTACGGTGTTCGCTCATATCGCACGGTTGAGTTGCTCGACTGTTACTCCGCGATGTAAGTGGTTTTTCTCTCTCATCCGCCAAACACGCGTCACTCAGTGTATGGAATCACTTGGTCCTCAGCCAAAGCTGCTTACCACTTGAAATGCCTCCAATATTCTGTCGATTTTGAGTGTGGGACCCGCTTGTCAATTTTAGTGCTTTCCCACGGTTTTTCCGTTTTCCCTCATGACCGAGTGCTCATGGCTTTTCCTTTTTGAGGGGTTTTTCCCAGCTTTGCGCTCATCGCGTATCAGAAATAGCCTCCATTTCTGGATCTGAGCTTCCCAATTGCCATTTTTGTGCCATGCGCAGTCTCCATGGGCCAACGGTCAGCGCGCTTTGACCGAAGGTCCTCATTGTTCCATGCTGGCTGCAAATTGCCATTATTCAGAGGTTATTTCTGATAGCTATAAGATTTCTTGAAGTCTGTCATTCATCCTTAACAATCATGGAATTGTTTCAGGATCCAATTCGGATCATAGCCCAAAATAAAAAATTGGCGGATAAACTAACTTAACCTTCATTTGGCTCGATTCGCTGCTTTTGGGAAATCGTATTCCCTTAAAATCGTCGAATTTTGATATTGCCCCTGGTTTGGGAGATTAAAATGATTTAATACCTTACATTGGGTGAAAAAAAATTTAATACCATGGGCCAATACCACATGCCCAAAAACCATCTCTCATTTCACAATCAAAATATTTATAAATATTTTATTTGAATTGTCCACATGGGGTAGCTCAAGCGGCAAGGGTCGTGGAAATGAAGTCTCACCGAACCGGAAGTCTTGGGTTCAAATCTTGGGCTACCCTTCCCCCGTAGAGGGGTACATAATGGACATGTAAATCGGAGAGTCCCACCCAAGCTTACAAAAAAAAAAATATTTTATTTGAATTTAATTTTATAACATTTTTTAAATAAATCTAAAAGAAAAATTATTATAATTACTTTTAAGATATATATCAATCACTTATCACATTCAAATATATGAGATATAAATAATAGTTATAAATTAAGATCCATTTTACCATATAAGTTAGTCTAATAATTTTGTAACCATATTTAAACTTTATTAATAAGCACATAAAAATTTAATACTTATAATATAACAATTTCTTTAACCATGGATATTCACCCCCACTTTACCATGGACATTATTAAGTTGTGAACGTGATTTGTTACAATACCATGGGCCAATACATGACTTATCAATACCACATGCCCAAAAACTATCTCTCATTTTACAATCAAAATATTTTATAGTTTTTTTTTTTAATTTAATGTTATTACATTTTGGGTATGGAAAGATATTGTAATGTCATGTTATGTTATCTAAACATTATGACTCAATCAAATTTAAAAAATTGATTAATTAATTAATTAATTAAAAATTAAAATATTTTGACTCAATGAAATTACATAAAAATAGAAATTACATTAAAAAAATAAAATTAATAATTATAATAATTAATAATTAAACAAACCTAGATCCATTTTAACTTTGGATCTATCTATAGATTTGATAATTAACAACCCTATGTTAAAATGAAAAGTCTATGTTATTATTTTATGTAAAAAATTTAGGTTATTATTTTTTTTAATCAATTTTTGTTGAGTAAAAGTAAATTTGAAATAAAAATAAAAATAACTCTATGTAAAAATGAAAACTCTACACTATTATTTTTTTATTATATCAATAGATATTGTTTTGTCATTATTGGTTTTTGAGCTCAAGGTTTAAGAACCCATGGTATTCATGTGGAATATAGTCTATTTAAAGGGGGGATTATATCATCCTAAATCCATCTTCTCATTCTCCCTCTTTCTCTTTCTTCCGCTCAAGGTTTATAAGAACCCATGGTATTCATGTGGAATATAGTCTATTTAAAGGGGGGAATTATACCATCCTAAATCCATCTTCTCATTCATAAGAACCCATGGTATTCATGTGGAATATAGTCTATTTAAAGGGGGGAATTATACCATCCTAAATCCATCTTCTCATTCTCCCTCTTTCTCTCTCTCCCCCTCAGTTTTGATTCACATTTCGCATTAGCCTTAATTCTCGATCTCTCAATATTTTTCGATCTCTCAAGCTTAGAGAGGGATGGATCTTGGCTTGCGTATATCTAAAGAGAGGTATGCTATAAATTCTTAAGGTAGTATACTTGGATTTGCAAAATGTAAGAATTTTTTTACATAGGGATATCTTAAAGTAGTATACTTGGATTTGCAAAATGTAATATTTTTTTACATAGGGATATCATTTAATTTTGATTATGGTCTTGCCTATTAAGTGCCCATATTCTGGTTTTGATGAGTTTTTATTATGGTTTTGATGAGGTGTAATGTCTATGACCCTTTCCTATTAAGTGTCTATATTCTAGTTTTGATCAGGTGAAGATGACCCTTGCCTATTAAGTGCCCATATTCTAGCTATCATTTGGGAGGTTTTTTTTGTAGGTTTTAACCCCATACAGAAATTACCTGCATACGAATTCTAAAACACAAAAAATAAACAATGCGAGAGCAGAACACATAAAACACATATACACAGATATTTTCCCCTGGATCCCAAAACCGGGACTACCAGCTTGATTTTCATTATGTTCCTTTCAATGTTACAATACATATTTATACATGCCGAAGCATCCAATACCGTGGACCAAAAACCATCGCGTCCAATACCATGGACCGAAAACCATCACGTCCAAAAAAAACATGTGCAAAAATCATGCAAAAACCATAGGTGGGTCCGACCAACCTAACATAGGGTCCAAAACCAAAATTTTCTAGGGCGCTGCCCCGGACCCCATAAAGTGGGGTTACAGGTGCCCTTCAAACCCCCTGTTAACTATGTGGAAAGAATATAACACAACGCAACATTCTCCCACTTGTTGTTTTATTTTCACAAGGGGCCACAAGAGAGCTTAGTCATTTTCCCAACCCTGAAATGCCCATTGTTTCTCTACACCAAGAGAACTTCTCAGAGCTCACAGATTTTGTTAATGCATCTGCAGTATTCTTCAAAGTGTCCAACTTTATCAGTAACACCATTTTGTCTTCTATCATATCCCTCACAAAGTGATACTAAACATCAATGTGCTTTGTCTTTGAATGATATGCAGGGTTATTTGCCAAGAAAATTGCACTTTGGCTGTCACAGTCTATCCTTAGAGCTTCCTGTACTAACCCCATAATTGAACACAATCGTTTCAACCAAACTACTTCCTTGCTTGCATGAGTGGCTGCCATGTATTCTGCCTCTGTAGTTGACAGTGCCACTACAGATTGTTTCTTACTCATCCAACTGACTGCACCTCCAAATAGGTTAAACACATACCCACTTGTAGATCTTCTCTAATCTAGATCTCCAGCCCAGTCTACATCAACAAAGCCATGAATATCCAACACTCTATCCAATCCTGGTCTTCCTTGGTAGCACAAACCATAATCACTAGTGCCACACAAATACCTGAAAACCCACTTCACTGTTGTCCAGTGCTCCTTCCCTGGTTTTGACATCAACCTGCTCAATACTCCCACTGCATGTGCAATGTTTAGTCTAGTACAGACCATTGCATACATCAGGCTACCGACTGCACTTGCATATGGAACATGGGACATGTCCTCTTCCTCTTCTTGTGTCTTGGGACATTGTTCAGCAACCTCACACCTACAGGAATAGGAACCTTCACCGGTTTACTATCCTGCATATTAAACCTCTGCAATATTGTCTCGACATACTTCCTCTAGTTTAAATAGAGCTTCCTCTTTACCCAATCTCTTTTAATTTCCATGCCCAAAATATAGTTTGCAGCACCAAGATCTTTCATGTCGAATTTGTAGGACAATTGGGTCTTCAAATCCTGGATAACTTCTTTGTCATTTCCAACTAACAACATATCATCCACATACAAGACCAGATAAATAACACAGTCACCAATTAATTTAAAATACACACAGTGATATGTTTTTCTTCTGGTGAAGCCAAGTCCTCGTATAAATGTATCAAATTTCTGATACCACATCCTTGGTGATTGTTTTAACCCATATAGAGACTTCTTTAACTTACATACCAGTTATTTCTTACCCTTCACCGCAAAGCCTTTAGGTTGCTTCATGTAGATCTCCTCTTCCAGATCCCCGTGAAGAAATGTTGTCTTCACATCCATCTGTTCTACCTCAAAATCAAAAGCAGCAGCAACAGATAAAAGTAATCTAATAGAAGTTACCTTGGAAACAGGAGAAAAAATATCACCTAATTCAATTCCCAGCACCTGGGAATAACCTTTTACTACCAATCGAGCTTTATATTTCTCCACTTTTCCTTCTGCATTTGTCTTCTTTTTGAACACCCATTTGCTGCCAATAGGTTTCATTCTAGCCAGCGACTCCACCAGATCCCAAGCCTCATTTTTGTGCAAAGATGCCATTTCATCAACCATGGCCTCTTTCCAGGGTTTTCCATCCTCTGAATCCACTGCTTCCTTCATAGTTCTAGGATCATCATCAATAATAGACAAAGCAAAATTTGAACAAAAAGCAGATGGACTATACCTTTCAATCTGCCTTCTTTCTTGAACTGATCTTCTCACAGTCAGAGTTTGTGGCTCTTCATCTTCTGATTCCTCCTCTGTTGTAGAGTCTGATTCTTCCTCCTCTAGTTCAAACTCTATCTTCATAGGTTCCTTTCGTTGGACTTCATGTTTAATAACATCTTTTACCTCTCTGAACACCACATCTTGGCTGTACACAACCTTTCGTGTGACTGGGTACCAAAGCTTATAACCCTTTAAACCATCCTTATACCCAATAAAGATGCACTTTTCAGATTTACTATCCAACTTGGTTCGTTTCTCCTTTGGAACATGTACATATGCATCACATCCAAATACCCTCAGATGTGAAAGAGAGGGTTTCCTACTAGTCCATACCTCTTGTGGACTCTTATCCTCTCATGCTAATGAAGGTGACGTATTGACCAGGTAACATGCAGTATCCACTGCCTCTGCCCATAATTCTTGTCCTAACCTGGCACCGTTGAGCATGCTTCTTGCCCTTTCCATCAATGTCTTATTCATTCTTTCTCAACTCCATTTTGTTGAGGTGTATATGGAGTAGTTTTCTGTCGTGATATACCACACTTCTTACAGAATTCTTCAAATTCCTTTTTGCAAAACTCTCCACCATTATCTATCCTCAGCACTTTTATCTTCTTCTCTGTCTGGCTTTCCACCAGAGCCTTAAATTCTTTAAACCTATCAAAGACTTCAGATTTCTTCTTAAGAAAATATATCCATGTATTCCTTAAGAAGTCATCGATAAATGATACATAGTACACAAACTTACCCAGTGATGAACCTTCACAGGTCCAAACACATCACTGTGCACAAGCTCTAATATCTGTTTCACCCTCTTACTACTAGAGGGGAAACTCACCCAATTCTACTTCCCATATACACAATTTTCATAGAAATCAAAACCCAGAGAGCTATTACTCATACCTTCTCCCATACCCCTACCATGAAGTATCTGAAGGCCCTTCTCTCCAATATGTCCAAGCCTTTGATGCCACAGCATGGTCTTTTCTCCAGAGACCACTAGATTTTCTGCTCCACTTTCAGGAACCACGGAACTGTTGCACCCATCAATAATAGTGCTACCTTGCATCTTGTACAGAGTTCCAATCCGAACTCCCCGCATCAATACCAGTGCTCCCCGAACCATTTTGCAGGTATCCTTCTCGAACACTGTTTTTACACCTGCATCATCCAGCTTGCTTACAGACATCAAATTTTTGGCTAATGCAGGAATATGTAGAACACCTAGAAGCGTTCTAACCCTTCCACCTTGCAACTTCAACTTTACTTTTCTGCGACCAACGATTATAGCCTTCCTATCATCCCCCAAAAAGACATCACCACCATCATATTTCTCATACTTGCAAAACCACTCTCTATGGGGAGTGAATTGAAAGGATGCACCTGAGGCAATCAGTCATGCCTCATGATCTGCATGTGTACTTGAAGAAGCCAAGTACACATCCCCACCTTCATCTGAGGTGGTTTTCGCCTCTACAGAAGGAGCCTCATCAGATCCCTTTCCTTTGTCATGAGCCTTAGATTTACATTCCCTTTTAAAGTGGCCTTCCTTTCCGCATTTCTAGCACACCACCTTTACAGGTTTTCCTAGAGATTTAGATCTCCCTCTAGATTTAGATCTCCCACTCGATGACTTATTTTTGTTTCTGTTCTAGGACCATCCTCATCCAGACAAGGCATCACCATTCTGGCTCTCCATATTTTTCCGTCTCATCTCCTCCATCAGCAAGGCTGAGACTATTTCATCAAACTGCAAGGCAGTTGCATTGCTACCTATTGCAATAACTAGACTATCCCACGAATCTAGTAGAGAACACAACAAACTGATGCACTTATCTTCATCTGAAATTTTAATATCAACAGATGCTAACTGACTTACCACAGTATTAAATGTGTTCAGATGCTATGTCACTGAGTCTCCATATTTCATCCTCAGGTTATACAACTTTTTCTGCAGGAACAGTTTATTCACCAAACACTTAGATTGGTACAAAGTCCCTAACTTGTCCCACAAAGCCTTCACCGTAGCTTCCCCTGATACATTCAGCAATACTGAATCTAAGACACACAATCGTATTGTGCTCTTTGCCTTCCAATCCAACTTCTTCCATTCTTCATCGGACACTCCTGTTGGTTTAGTACCCAGATCTACCGTGATCCACTGATCTTTATCCACTAACAGATCCTCCATCTTGAGTTTCCACAACTCAAAACTCTGACCATTAAATTTCTTGATCTCTATCTTTCCACTGCTTGCCATCTTCTTTCACCACCAGAATCGATCTCGTAGATCTCCTATTGAACACGGTCTACCACAGGCCCAAGCAAAACCCCTCAGCAACAAAGGCATCTCCTTGAAGCCAAAACAACTCCGATACCAAATGTAGGTTTTAACCTCGTACAGAAATTACCTGCATACGAATTCTAAAACATGAAAAATAAAAAATGCAAGAGCAGAACACATAAAACACATATACATAGATATTTCCCATGGATCCCAAAACTGGGACTACCATCTTGATTTTTCGTTATGTTCCTTTCAATGTTACAATACATATTTATACATGTCGAATCATCCAATAACATGGACTGAAAACCATCGCTTCCAATACCATGAACCGAAAACCATAGCGTCCAATACCATGGACCAAAAACCATCGCGTCCAAAAAAAGCATGTGTGAAAATCATGCACAAACCATAGGTGGGGCCGCCCAACCTAACATAGGGTCCAAAACCAAAATTTTCTGGGGCGCTGCCCTAGACCCCATAAAGTGGGTTACGGGTGCCCTTCAAACCCCCTGTTAACTACATAGAAAGAATATAACACAACCCAACATTTTTATTGCATCCAAGGATGTTGTCTTGTTCTGTGAAGTTACCAATGGTTTTTGAGCTCCAAGTTTATGAGAACCCATGGTATTTCCCATGATATTCATATGGAATATAGTATTTTTAAAGGGGCAATTAAACTAGCCTAGATCCATATTCTCCCTCTTCCTCTTCCTACGCATCGAAACCATCAGTTTTGATTCTCATTTCCCACTCGCTGGGTTTTGATTCGCATTTCCCACTCACTAGGTTTTGATTCTCATTTCCCACTCGCTGGGTTTTGATTCTCATTTCCCACTCACTAGGTTTTGATTCTCATTTCCCATTCACCTTAACTAAGGATGGATCTAGGTTGGTGTGTATCAAAAGAGAGGTATATTGTGAATTCTTAAAGTAGTATACTCTTATTTGAAAAATGTAAGGTTTTTTTACATAGGCATATAGTTTATTGAATTTGCAAAATGTAAGGTTTTTTTATATAGGGATATGGTTTACTTTTGATTATGGTTTTGATCAGGTGAAGCATCTATGACCCTTGCCTATTAAGTGCCCATATTCTACATATCACTTGGGAGGTTTGCATAGGTTGATCATGATTGTGAAACCCTATTCCAAAACAAATATATATATCTACTTAATTAATCCTTTTTTTCATTTTAAATTAAAATAAAAATCAATAATATGAAAAATATCAATTATGGGCCTGAAAAAAATCTAGAAGCACTAGTAGTTGTTGGGAGATTTCAAGTTTTCTAATATCATGAGAAAAATGTTTTTTTTGTTGCTTTATATTTTATAGTTTGTGTATAGTAAAATATGGTATATTAACAACTTAATCACTTTCTATCTTAATGGTTAATTTTTTAAAATTCATTTAAATTATAATTAATTAACTTGATATAAAAACTAGCATTTGCACCTAATGTTGCAAAGGAAATGCCATAAGGCATAGTGTGTGGACGAATATTGAAATGTGAACAGGTTTTTGTGGGATTTTTTGAAAGCAAGGGTTGATGATTTCGAGTTTAAATTTGAGGAAGCCATGCTGAAAACCGTTGAAATGGAATGCAAGTAGCCATAAATATGCATGGAACTTGTTTAGAGACATTTGATTGTAGCTGGGAAAAAATTGTGGAGTCAAAGGTGAATATGAATGAATGAATCCATGCGAATAACAATCGGGTATCCATATTGATTTGGACAGGGTTATTTAAGAAATCATTATTCAAACTGGAAATCAAATTAATATGAAGATATATTGAAAACATGTATTATATTCATTAAAATCAAATGATTTTGTCAACAAAATATGTTAAAACCCATTGACAATGAATTGGTTGTAAGGACATAAACTATCAAAATGGTATTGATCTTGAAACATCCCTTTTTAAGTTTGAAATGGAAAACACAAATAGTTGTGAGGACATAAACCATCAAGATGGTATTTGATGTTGAAACATCCTTTTTTAAGTGTGAAATGGAAAATACAAATAGTGTATTGTAGCATCATTTTTTAAGTTTGAAATGGAAAACACAAATAGTTGTGAGGACACAAACCATCAAAACAGTATTTGATCTTGAAACATCCTTTTTTAAGTTTGAAATGGAAAATAAAAATAGTGAATTGTAACAGAAGAGGTTCGGGAAGGAATATAATATTCTAAAGAACACTGTGCTTGTCATTCCATATTTGAAGTCGTATGAAAACATGTTGGAGGCATCGAAGACCTGAAGAAGCAGTAATGGACCTGCAAAATGTATATTTTGTTAGAATTAGTAATATGTAAATCAGCTGCGGAAATTTATTAGCAATACTTTGCAGGTGAGGTGTGTTAAAATGAATATGGAATGAATGGAAATGAAGTTACCTTTGCTATGGGGATTTATATATTGTTAGTGGAAGATGCATGGTGAATAACGGCATATTGAACACCATTGGAGGTTAATGCATAGTTGGAGATGCATATCTTTTGCTAGGCATTCTACCTGTAGTTGCCTAGGTATGCTATTTTTGAGTCCATGTGTCCTGTTGCAAAAGAAAGAAAATGTTAGAATGAGATGTATAGATAATATAAAGACATTCTAATATTTTCTTAATTATTAATATTGATTAAAGTTGGTTGTTGTTGAAAGATATGAAAAGTATGCTATGAAATAGAATGAGGTAAATAAATGGAGGAAACCTTTTGGTGATGTTAAAGTATGGGTTGGAGCAGATTATCTGGAGGCGGCATTGAACGGAGAGTTTCTTCTGCGTGTTTTCTGCGAGCAATGTTTTTGTTGTCTTTCATTTTACTGTAACGATCGAAACTGAATGCGGGGCTAATCCGGAGATCTTGTAGAGAAGGCATTCTTGAAATAGATGTGAATGTGAGACCTTGACGTTTTGTTTTTCCAATGTCAATTGTTGCTTTTGGAAGTGTCATACCTTGAGATTTATGTATGGTTAAAGCCCAAGCCATCTTCAGTGGAATTTGTGCATGTCCATTTCTTTTTACTGCTGGAATAGGCAAGTGAGTGGGGTTTCTCTCATCCCAAGGAGGCCCAATGTATTTGGGAAAATCTATGACAACAAATGTTGGAATTTGTGGTGGTGTAGTTGATTCTTTGTAAAACATGGTCACAATTTCTCTGAGGGAACCATTAACAAGTCTGGCTGAAACCCAAAGGTTGGAAGTCAACATAACTTTTTCGCCATTGCATAGTAATAAAATTCGCTCAAGTTGCTCGTCTTCTGAGGAAATGTTGGAATATGAGTTGTCATCTTCAGCAATGGATCTTGCGATAGGAGTGTTTAGAGATTTCATCATTTGCTTATTATGGACCATTTTTTGAGCATTTGTTGGAAATAGATGCATGGAATCATGGAATGAACATATTCATTCTTCCGATAAAAAGGAATCTGTGCGCGACATGAGTATGTTGTAGTCATCGATTGTTGGATTTGCATCTCGAATGTTCTGGAGAATGTTCCTAAAAGTAACCTGTGTGATGTTGTCGCCTTGTTGACGAAATATTGTGTCTAATGTGATCACTGTGTTGAAGGTGTTCCACAGTGCGCTTCCGTGGCTCGTCCTTGCATATAGAGGTATGTCTTTGACGGGTGGTAGCTGACCGAGATCACCAACTAATATAATGGAACAGCCACTCAAAGGAGCGTTTCTTTGGCGGGGAAATGCCTCTCGAAGACGTTCATCAATATGGCTTAGAAGCTTTGGCCCAATGAAGCTCATTTCATCGATTAGTATGTATCTTATATGCCTGAGTTCTTCTTGGAATTTTGCAAGAGCATTACCTTGTAAGGGCATAAGATCCTTTATAGGAAGGTGCAGAGCGGAATGGATTGTCGCCGCTTGTATGTTGAAGGCAGCAACCCCTGTAGGGGTAAGGAGCATGATCGGTGAAGGTTCTAGGATTGCAAGGCATATGAGCATATCTTTGATGCAATTAATAAGGAGGGATTTTCCTGTACCGGCAGTGCCTTGTATTATCATTCTGAGAGCGGGTAAATAATCCTTCCTAGAAAAATGATTAGAAATAATATTTAGATATTTTCTTTGCATTGGAGATAATGTAGTAAGGGTCGCCAGGATATGTTGATGTGTTTCAAGAATTCGGTGGATGGAGCGGCTATTCTCAATGAATTGTATGGCATTATTTTGTAGATCCAATGCGATAGTGGTATGATTCCAGTTATGGGTGTCATCAAAGCCACGAAGACCAAGCATGTCAAGGTCATTTATGAAAATCTCATTTGTAGGGTGTAATTGGGAAAGTAATTCCCATTCATTTATTTCCATGGTGTCTGGAGGATTGGTTTCATGAATAGTTGAGGTTTCATTTGTGACAGATTCAATATCAGATAGTGTGCGGTGTTGATGCCAAGGTTTGTAGAATGGACGAAATGTTTGCCAATTTGTGATGAATTCTGCAGCAGAATCTCCTCTATCTTGTATGATATGGCGAAAAGGTTTGTATAGCATAAGTTCAACCCTACAAAATTCAGTGTAGCAAGGTTCTGTTGTGGATGGTATGGAGGAGTAACGTGGTATGACCCGAACAATTGCTTTTGTAGGTCGTTGTTTCCATTTGTTTGTTTTGCGACGAGGATCATATGACCAGGATCTTGCCAATTCTATTAGTGATGTGGATTCTAGGGTAGAAGGGCACTGGATATATGTATCTATGATGTGTGGGGATGTAGTGGAGGGGGTGTTCGTTTGTGGAAGACGCATAAGAATTTTTTGGTTTACATTTAATGAAATGAATGGTCGACTACATAATGTTAATGGTAATTTTTGCAGCATATGGCAGGTTTCTTGTGCTCCAATGTCACGATCAACAAGGGTTTCTGCAAGAAATTTTCGAAATGTGGATGTTGTTGGGTCAGCAATGGGTGAAGCCACGACAATTCTGCGTAGCATGTGGTGGAAGCTTTCAGATTTTTTTTCTGCTTTGGATGCATATTTGGCAATATATTTTTGTACTGCGTGTATGGAGAGTACTGGTTGGCAGTCAACATTTGCACGCCAAATAGATAGGATGGTAGGGTTATGGCTATTGAGTCGATCGTCGTTGCGAGCAGGGGTGTATGTTTTCTGGCCATTGGAATCAATGAATAAGGCTGATTTTGGATGTAATTCCCATGGTGCTTTATAACGACATTGGAGTGAGGATCCATTTTTTCTTAGGCATGTGCTTTCTGAGCATTTTGTGTGACGTTCAACACAATTGATGAGCTGTTCATAGTCACTGAAAGGATTGGTTCTGAAGATTTGTGGTGTGGACAATAGACAAGGGTCTTCGGGATTTGTGCAAGCAATTGGCTGGTTTGAAGTCGAAGGAGGACGAGGGTTCCAAGCAGAAATATATTTGTCGAAGAATTGCCTTGTAATATCAACTGCTTCTGTGTCTTCCCAGTTGAGATTTTCCATATTAGGTGCATTTTCTATCCAAAGGAAACCATGGATGTGCGCAAATCCCCTATGTTGCCATTCATACCTATCAAGTATGCGTTTTTGTAAGATAATTTTGCAATAGGTGAGGAATGTTGTTTCGAGTTTTTGGAAAACAAATGTGGTAGAATGCGTACCTGTACCAGTAATCTTTTGTATTCAAGTGTTTCTCTAAGATAATCTCACGAAATGCTGTGAATCTATGGTGCATATATAGTGATGTTAAATGTGGGTTAGAGATAATGTTATCATTTCTCCACTTTTGTTGGTTTGCAATATTAGAAGGAAGACATCTGGGCATGATTGCATGAAGATCAGGCCATTTTGTATCATATGCACTTAATGTGAAGAAGAACGTCAGGCAACCGAGTTGAGATATCATGTCCGTTAGTTCATTTTTAGCTTTGTGCCAAAATGATCTTGTTCCACATAAATAGCTACCGAATCGCATGACTTGCTCTGCCAATTGCTCATCTGGAAATTGTTCTAATCGGATGTTCAGATCTTGAATAGATATTGGGAAGTTATCTATGATGTTATTTTTCACAAAAATCGATGTTGTTTCTTGACTGCGATGTCGCATCATGAGATTATATGGTATATGGATTCCTTGAAACCCTAATAAATGCCAATGAAGATGAACATGGTGATCATAAATTCACAATAGAACAAATATATGCAAAAACAATACATTCTTTCATAAAGGCTTACAGGTACCTACATTAACAATGGGCAAGAGAAATTTTGATGCAGTAGTAGACACAAGCAGAGATGAGCATCATCTCTAATCTTTGTTGGGAAGAGGTATTCAGAAAACCACCTCTAAAACTAAGAAAGATGATAAGATCCCTACAAGAGTGACTGAGCTTGGGAGTTTAGTGAAGCTGAAGAATGTTCCCTTATGGGCAATTTTTCTAGCAGTCATTCCTGGATCATTGCTTGCATCCATGATTTTTGTAGACCACAATGCTGCTTCCATTTTGATACAAGTAATCCTTCTGGCATCCCCAATTTACTTTTTAGTTTCATCGAGCAGAGGTTACTATTATTTCTTTTAAGTTTCTAGAATTTATTAGGGTGCCATTTATTGTCATCTCTTTCTCTACTCTCAGTCCATATTGACTGGAATACAGGACAGGGTCACTACTAGACTGAATCAGACCCAAGTTTAGCCTAAATGAAATCAATAATTCTCTTTCGCTGCAGAATAAAGTTGGCCCCAATGCAAGAAGGACCATGTCAAGAAATTGGGATATATCAATTATAGCCATCCTTGTATTTATGTGTGGCATATTTGGGTTGTCTTTCTGCTACGGTCTTTTCTTTCAGGTAAAAGTGTGCTGAACATATCAGAGATGAAACCTACTTCTACTACAATCAACAACTTGACAGTCAAAATTATTGGTAGACTTCAATTATTTCAAATATAATTCAAGTATCTCAAATATTCCTCTTGTCATGTACACTTAACAGAGCCTGAAGCATGTCCAAGCTCTTACACATGAGAAACATTCGGATCTGGAGAGCCAGGAGTCCCAGAATGATATTAGAGTCCAGTGCATTTCAGGCCTAATTGCTTCCTTGTTGTCAAGCCTTCCGCTTTCTCCAGGATTAAGTTGGGTCACTGCAAAAATTCCTCTTGCTGTGGTTGTTGGCTTATTCATAGAGGTAAGTTGAGATCATGACCTAAAAACCTGTTTGCAGAGTTCCATTTAAATCATTTTCACTAACTACAGGAAATTGCAATACCATGTTGGCTCATCTACAGAACTTGGACAACTACAGAATTTGCTCTCACTGTAAGTTCCTTGGAGTGATCCCTAAATTACAATTTATTAATACCCTCACAATTATTTTGAAAATAACTCTGTAAGTGGATAATATACAGGATACTGAATAACAACAATTTATCAGAGGAGATGCCATGGCAGTTGACCAACTGATTTAGCCTTACTACTCTGTAAGAATTTGCCTGAATTGGTGCTATTTTTTGTTCATTTCATCGTGAAATTACAGAGGAAATAATCCTCGTATATCAACTCGTAGTTATTCA